>JAXDDW010000013.1:100000-1387500 GCA_034670385.1 Hoplostethus mediterraneus
TTTAGGTTGAGCAACCGATTTCCACAGAGTCCTTATTAGTAGCACTAACACATCTTATCTTGTGTAATGTGTTTAATTCATTTTTCAGGGTGTTTGTATGCGTTGCATGTTGATCTCTTCGATCTGTATTGCTCTAGGAGCCCAAGTCCTCCAGCCAGTTGATGCAAGAGTGGGGTCTAGAAGACGTTCAGTACGGCTTCACCGAGGAGGACTATAAAACCATCACTAACTATAAGGCATTCAGCCAGTTCCTCAGGCAAGTATCCATTTCGTATCTGGATTACCATACTATGTTACACTGCTCCGCTTCTATTGCCTTGGATTGGCAGAGTTCCTCACTGACAGGCTTTCAACAAAAAGTCCATAGTGAAACTAGAACACGGTGTGGCGAGCAAACACTGCTCTTTTTGTTTGAGCTAGAAAGCTCTGCTGTTGGTATAAAGAGTCTGTCTCACCTGGGGCTGTCTGGCTGGGCTAAGCCTCTGCTCCGACAAAGTGGAGCATGAGCTCCTGCAGTGCCCCCTGTGAGTAGTCAGCTGCTTACTGGATGCCTGTGACAGCCCGGAGGCTCTGGGACTTAGTGCTCTGACCCACTATCTTTCACAGGCCAATGTGCCAAACCTCAAGCTGTTGCCTGACAAATCACAAACATGACATACACACAGCGAAGCACGGAGAACAAAACTTACGGGGCATTGGGAGGTCTGCAAATCAAGACACGGTTCCCTCTGGTGCTGAGGGAAGTATAAATTACATCAACGGGAATGGAGTGTGACATAATAAAGCTGCCGTCGTTGTTCTCTTCTCCCCCCTGATTTTACTCAGGCCTCTCATTGCCAAGAAGAACCCGAAGATTCCCATGTCAAAGATGATGACAGTGTTAGGGGCCAAGTGGCGAGAGTTCAGTGCCAACAACCCGTTCAAAGGCGCATCTGCCACCGCTGTGGCTGCTGCTGTGGCTGCCGCTGTGGAAACTGTTACTGTGGCACAGCCAATCTCTGTCAGCAGCAGCCAACCGAGCTCTCAGCTGGGGCCAATCAAAAAAGCCAAAACCAAAGAGGGAAAGGGTAAGGACGAGTGAACTGTGAGAGAACGGATGTTTTTAGAAATAAGAGTCAGAATATCACCCAATTAACGTAACTGTGGTCTGGATCCGTTTTCTCAGGACCAGGGGTTAGAAAGAAAAGCAGGACTGTGAAAGAGGTGAAGAAGAAACCCAAGCTGAAGAAGACCAAATCAAAGTCGGGCCAAAGTGGGAAGAAGAAGAAAGCATCCTCGGTATGTGTTGTTGTTAGCTGCACCATCCTCATTCATCTCAGAAATCCTCTCAACTATTCTGTATTTTCAATGACATTAAAGTGTCAATTTTGTTGATAATGTGATTGTGTGATGATCACCAAGAATCCATACAATACCAAACCGTACCGTACCGTACCGTACCGTACCATACCATACCATACCATACCATACCATACCATACCATACCATATACCATATACCATACTGTACCATACCATACAATACCAAATTGTACCGTGCCGTACCGTACTGTACCGTACCGTACCATACCATACCATACCATACCATACCATACCATATACCATATACCATACTGTACCATACCATACAATACCAAACCGTACCGTACCGTACCGTACCGGACCGTACCTTACCATATCATGTACCGTACCATACCGTCCGTACCATACCACATACCATACCACATACCATACTATACCATACCATACCGTACCATACCATATATCATACTGTACCATACCATACCATACCATACCGTACCGTACCATACCATACCATACCATACCGTATCATATGGTATCATACCGTATCATACCATACCATACCGTACCGTACCGTACCGTACCGTACCATACCATACCACACCATACCATACCATACCATGTACCATACTGTACCTTACCATACTGTACCATACCATACCATACCATACCATGTACCATACTGTACCATACCATACCATATACCATACTGTACCATACCATACCATACCATACCATGTACCATACTGTACCATACCATACCATATACCATACTGTACCATACCATACCATACCATACAATACCAAACCGTACCGTACCATACCATACCATATACCATGTACCATAATGTACCGTACCATACCATACCATGTACCATACTGTACCGTACCATACCGTACCATACCATACCATACCATACCATACCATACTGTACCGTACCATACTGTACCATACCATACCATACCGTACCGTATCACACCGTATCATACCGTATCATACCATACCATACCGTACCATACCACATACCATACTGTACCATACCATACCGTACCATACCATATATCATACTGTACCATACCATACCATACCGTACCGTACCGTACCATACCATACCATACCATACCGTATCATACGGTATCATACGGTATCATACAGTATCATACCATACCGTACCGTACCGTACCATACCGTACCGTACTATACCATATACTATTCCATACCATACCATACCATACCATACCATACCAACCATACTATACCATATACTGCACCATATACTTTCAGGTCAGAAGATGAGTGAATATGTAACCCCATCTGGGTACACTAAGCAGCTGTGTGTGAATTACCATTGTTTGTATGTTTTTCCAGAGTGAGGAGGACTTCCTGGAGGAGTCAGACTTTGATGACATCAGCATCCACAGTGCCTCTGTGCTTTCTGATACCTCAGGGGCCGCCACCAAGAAAAAGGCCCGACGTGGGCGGAAAAAAAGGAAAAGTATGTTTACTGTCTACACTCTCTAGCGTCTCTCTATTTTCCCTCTGAAATCCCACTGAAATTTCTCATAACCTGTTTGGTTTGATGATGGGTAATGAGTAAACAAAAATGTGTGCTTGACTAAGTCTTCAATATTCACGTGTACACATATTTCTTAAAGCTTTATTTATTTTGGGAAGGTTTTCTGAACACACTTTTCAGCAACACCTTGCTTCATACTCATATAGCCATTCACATTCACACCTGGGAGCCGCTCAGTACAATCACACTGAGCTGCTCCATTGAAGCAGCTTGTGTGTACTGACTGATTGACTTCCTGTGCCCTCTCCAGAGGAGGATGGAGACGGCTATGAGACAGACCACCAGGACTACTGCGAGGTGTGCCAGCAGGGCGGGGAGATCATCCTGTGTGATACCTGCCCCAGAGCCTACCACTTGGTCTGTCTGGACCCTGAGCTGGAGAAGGCCCCTGAGGGCAAGTGGAGCTGTCCACACTGTGTGAGTGGATTAGATTTCCCTAGAGTTTCTTCAGAAATGCCATCATCTTTGGTGTTAAGCAGTCATTGCTGTGGTGTTTTTGCACTGCACTTCCCAGAGATCACATGGTAATCATACAGTGTGGCCAGCGCTGTGACGTCTTTTTCCTTGGATTTCCTGTTGATGAAGTTTGAGTTTCTGTAGGTGGCGCTCTTTTCTTTGTCTGTTGAGCCATGGTGGCTATCGCTGCTCATGCTAACTACCCAGTTCGTCTTCTATTTATTCCAAACAAACCGCCGTTGCTGCTTCCGGAAATGTAAACTTCCTGTGCGCCAGAGGATTTTTCCCTCAAAAGAACTACCCGTCTCTGGGTATTTAGAACAACAAGTGTAGCAAATGTTAAAGCTTTCATGAACTGGGTATAGGTTGAATCAATATTGTGCTATATCACAGATTATTATTTTAATATTTGAGATACTCAAGTATTCCACATATCACTGCATGTAAATATAATATCCTATATGAAAACCAGAATACATTCTTATAACAATTATGAGAAGGCAAGTTCTTGATTGCCATGATACTAGATATCTTCTACCATTTATTGTTTTTTCCATGATTCAATTTCCATTGTAGTATTCTAAATATTCCATGTGTAGATGTGCACAGTGATATTTGTGAGTGGGATATGAAGATGCATGTGAACAGTTTATTCCAAATAAGACCTTGGCTGGGATTTGAGCTGTTATCTGGAATACCGTGTTCATGTAGATGGGTTTAATTCCATGGACTGGAGTTTATATTTTCTTTAAAAAACAGTACTGTGTGCAGGTGTACTGTGTTTACAGAAGAACAGTGTGTGTGCAGTGATATATGATGGCATAATTATAAGCTATCAGTATGCTGTATGTGCCTGTTGTCAGTTTAGTTGAAAGAGAGTCAGTAGTGTAAGTACTAGGACCGTGCTTCTTTTATGCTGTCGACTAATTTAAAACGCATTATGGATTTCACATCAAAAGATGAGTCTGAGGCAAAACAACAGACTGCCACCCTTTGATCGTGGATGCTTTCTGGTCTTCATGTTAAACCGTTTTCAAACAATGACACCAGCAGAAATGACCAATTTTAGCTCACTGCCCCATTACTCATGTCACTGACTGTACACTATGGTGTGAATGTTATGAAAAGAAGGTGATGGTCACTATAAGATGAACAGCAAACAATACAAAATATAAAATTCATTGAAACCATTATTTTGTTTAAAGGTTTTAATGCAACTTAACGTCCGAATGAATTTATATGATATGGATTCATTTCAGTTTGAAAAGGTGGCAAAACTCACAAATAAAAAGGAGGGTAAGCTGAAGTTCAGGTGGGCTACCCCTCTGCTACCTCCCTGACAGCCTACTGTGTCCCTCAGGAGAAGGAGGGTATCCAGTGGGAGGCCAAAGATGAGGATGAGGATGAGGAAGAGCCAGTAGGTGAGGAAGAGGATGACCACATGGAGTTCTGCAGAGTGTGTAAAGATGGAGGGGAACTGCTGTGCTGCGACACCTGCCCATCCTCCTACCACATCCACTGCCTCAACCCACCTCTCCCTGAGATACCCAACGGGGAGTGGCTGTGTCCACGCTGCATGGTGAGCTGCCACATCTCATACCGATTTCATTTCAAATACTGTTTAACTTCATCACTGATGAAGCTCAACAATGTTAGTATTTGATAGACAAAGGTCTTTAAATATCTAATGGCTTAAATATTTTACAAAAATCAGTTTTAGTTTCTTGTTAGCAATACTTTTGTAAGAGCAAGTGAATGTCCTCAGTTTTTGGCAGTGGTGGATAATGTGTTTAGCCTTCAGCTTTTGTTCAATGATTTATATCAATCCTATAGATATCTAGTGTGAATATAGACAACTATGCACTTGACTAGACACTCTAAACATTTAAATTGAACACTACTGGAGGGTCAGCCTTACATTTAGCTTGTGATGGTTGGTACAATGAAGTTTCTGATCTGCTGAGTGGGCTGTTTCACGCCAGAAGGTCAGCTGCCTCATTAGCCTATTATTGTTGAGATCAGTAATGAATTATTGGCTGTATTACTGTGAACTAGGTAGAAGCATAGCAGGAGTAGCAGGGTCAGAAATTAATGGGGGCTCTGGGGGAAAAATCCTCTGAAAGTTCAGAAAAGCCATGAAATTAAAAATGAATTTCACCCTGTTTTCAAATATTGACCTGTGAATGCGACCGGTGCTATAGGTGATTTATAGCAGCAGGCGATTCTCTCCTTTGACTTCTGGCTGGGAAAAATGGAGCAGTTTTTGATTAGAAAACAACCGACTGCATGCGTTGTATCACCACTCCTCCTTTCTTTCTTAGTGCCCTCCCCTGAAAGGCAAGGTTCAGAGGATTCTGCACTGGACTTGGGGTGAACCCCCGTTGCCAGCTGAACTCCCTCCTGGCCCTGACGGCAAGCCTGCAGACCCTCTAGCCAAGCCCCCGCTCAAGGGCCACTCAGAGAGGGAGCTCTTTGTGAAGTGGGCTGGCCTTTCCTACTGGCACTGCTCCTGGGTCAGCGAGCTTCAGGTGAGATGTCACAGTTAGGTACAATCTCAAATTGAACACTTCTGCCCACTGCCAGGTTGCTAGCAATGTGGAAGCACTGTAACACAGCACTGATCAAAAGCACTTAAAGTTTCATCAGGCAAGAGTCACATCATGCAGAGTTTGATTGTTGCTAAATGACCGTTGGGAATGTGTGCATTGGCAATGAGTAACCACTTTTGAACATTCAAGCTAAATGGCCATTTAATCAAATGATGACTGAACATTTGTTCTGAAACGCTGACTTGTTAATCAAATGACCTTCAATACTGTGGCAAGACTGCACGTTGGATTCTTGTGAAAAGAAATCCTTTGTCTGAGGTGATGCTGCATGCAACAAAGCTGGATTATTTTGGTTTATTATGGATTATTTTACCTCTCTGTGGTTGTGCAGTTGGAGCTGTACCACACAGTCATGTATCGTAACTACCAGCGTAAGAACGACATGGACGAGCCCCCGCCGTACGACTACGGCTCCGGAGAGGAGGAGCTCAACAGCGAGAAGAGGAAGAGCAAAGACCCCCAGTACGCTATTATGGAGGAGCGCTTCTATCGCTACGGCATCAAACCAGAGTGGATGATTATCCACCGGATATTCAACCACAGGTGGCAGCTCACATTTACACAGGCTCTCACATGCGTCATATGTACAGACGTGCATTACATGTCATATAGTATAACAGATAGTATCATTAAGAAAAGCAATTCTAGTTTCACAATGAGATGTTGCTCTGGACTTTAGGTCCATAGTAAGGAAAGGAAAGGACTTGGAGTAATGGTTTCCTACCCTTTTGACTTGATTGCTTAGAAATGCTAACAGGAGGCTGGCACTGTTTTCTCAGAAACAGTTTTCTCAGAAACAGAACCTAAGAAAGCTTGATTATTGATCAATTAGATTAGATTAGATTAGATTAGATTAGATTCAACTTTATTGTCATTGCACAGAGTACAAGTACTGAGACAACGAAATGCAGTTTGGCATCTAACCAGAAGTGCAAATAGCAGTCAAGTATGTACATATGTATAGTGGTAATAAGATAGTCTTCTGAAAATCATGAGCCCTTTTTTTGTTTGCCGTGTCTATTCTTTTCCCTGTAGCTTCGATAAGGACGGGGATGTGCATTACCTGATCAAGTGGAGAGACCTGCCCTACGACCAGTGCACCTGGGAGGTGGATGATTTTGACATCCCTGAATATGACAGTCATAAAGGGTTGTACTGGGACCACAGGTTGGTTCACAGTTGGTTCTCAGCCGTGATTCATACCTCTTTCCATAGCTGTATTTAAGGGTGGAGGGAAAAGGGTGAGGACGACGCGGAAAAATGTCCTGGGTTCCGAGCCCAGGGAAATCCATACATGGCAATCAGTTATCAGGCAGTCATGTTCACACGTCATAAGCGGGGTCCATAATATCCAGCTCCTCTTAAAGCCTTGAAAATACTAAAAGTTAATCTGTCTCATTCTCCATTAATTTCTTCTCCCATCTGTTTCTCTCCCTACTATTTCCCTCTTCCACTACTTGGCAATGCATGCTTGAGTACACAGACATAAACAAAGGCATTTGCCCACTTGTGCTGCTGTTTCCCCTCTGCCCTGCCCACTATCTGTGTTGCCCCTGTTTGAACTGTTGGACTGATATGAATGTGTTACTGTAATTATCTGACAGGGAGCAAATTCTGGGGGAGGACCAACGCCCCCTGGTGGTGAGGAAAGGAAAAAGAATCAAAGACGACCATCCGAAGAGGGAAGTCCCTCCTGATGCTCCCATCATAGACGTAAGCTGGTGTATCCCAATGCCGTTAGAGCAGTGGTACAGAGGGCAAGGTTTTGGGCAACAGTATCCAAGGAAATGCTTCAGCGTTGTGTTTCTTTCTCTCTGTGAATGCAAGACGGCGCTGTGCTAGTGGCCTCTTGTTGCAGCAGCTCTCCAATTCCCTCAACGGGCAACGTAGTGAGATTTCTTTCAAGCAAATAGGAGTTAGGATTTAGCTTGAGAAAGATGCTGTGTCTTAATCTTCAACGTGTTCTGTTTGTTGAATCATCTTCAATATGTTATTTTTGTCAAAATTATTTGTTGTATTATCGTCAAGAGTTCCATTCTTATATACTCTTTAATTGCATGTTGCATGACCTTACTTATTGGTTTTTACAGGGAGGGTTGCCTATTTACCCAAAACATTGCCTAGTATAGCACCACCCATCCACGTAGTCACTCTAGCATACAGAAACCCGTCCATCATATACTGTGTTCTCTCATCACCAGCCAACCATCAAGTTTGAGCACCAGCCGTGGTACATTAATGCCACTGGGGGGACCCTGCACCCATACCAGCTGGAGGGCCTGAACTGGTTGAGGTTCTCCTGGGCACAGGGCACAGATACCATCCTGGCTGATGAGATGGGTCTGGGGAAGACAGTGCAGACCATAGTGTTCCTCTACTCACTCTACAAGGAGGTGAGGAGGGAAATAATCGCTGTACTATGGCTGTTTCAGCAGTGTAATATCTAGCCGCATCACCCTTATACTCATAATCACATCAAAGAATGTCCTCAAAGATATTATCACTGTTATCACTTTGTGGTCCTCTGCAGTGCAATGCGATAACAATATCATTATAGGCTCAGTTCCTCATGGGATTCATGGTAATACTTTTGATAAATAGCATACATCTTATTAGAAGAAGAGAGAGAAGAAGAGTGGAAAGAAAAACGTGCAGTATATAGTATATTTCACTGATGGCATGTCTTCCCCTCTGTCTCAGGGTCACTCCAGGGGGCCCTTCTTGGTGAGTGCGCCCCTCTCCACCATCATCAACTGGGAGAGGGAGTTTGAGATGTGGGCCCCAGACTTCTATGTGGTGACATATACTGGGGACAAAGACAGCAGGGCAGTCATCAGGGAGAACGAGTTCACCTTCGAAGAGAGTGCCGTCAAAACAGGCCGCAAGGTCTTCCGCATGAAGGTACCCTGTGCTCCTCTAGCTGTACTGTACCACACCTGTGTCAAATTGCATACTTTTTCTGGTTTGTTACAGCCCACTGAGGTGCCAGATTGGGTGGCACAATAAGGGCTAGAAAGCTTAGATATGAACAGATTTCCTCCACCATATGATCCTACATTACATGATCTACATTTCGGTATGTGGCTTCATGTTCTGTTGTTGGTCTCGGTTCTTCCCCTTGCAGAAAGACACCCCCATCAAGTTCCACGTGCTGCTGACATCCTATGAACTGATCACTATTGATCAGGCCATTTTGGGCTCCATCAGCTGGGCCTGCCTCGTGGTCGATGAGGCCCACAGACTCAAGAACAACCAATCAAAGGTATCAATCAAACAGCGATTCTGGCACTAGAGCACTAGCCCTAAGCTTGTATTTGAAAAAGCTAGTTATAAATGGCAAGATCAGGAACACAATGAAGCAGGAAAGAAGCAGGAAATATCTTTCATTGATTTGAGTTTTACATGCATCACATACTGCACTTTTGTGATATTTCCAAAAATGTCACAGTTTTTCAGGATTCTCAACGGGTATAAGATCTACTACAAGCTGCTGCTGACTGGAACCCCTCTTCAGAACAACCTGGAGGAGCTGTTCCACCTGCTTAACTTCCTCACTCCTGAGCGCTTCAAGTAAGTCCCTCTCTCTTTCCACCTCTCCCTTTCATTCCTCCAACCTTATATTCCTTCTATCCTTCTGTACCCCATCCTCATATCCCACCCCCCACCCTTCCATTCCCAGGGCCCTGCTATTACATTTTAGCTGCTGGCATCAGCACAGGACGTCCTCACCCCAGAGCGTTTCAAATAAGTCCCTCTACCCATGCTTCCAATTCCTCCATCCCCCCACCCCCCATCCCCAGGGCTCTCCCATTAGCCCTAGCTGTCCCTGAGGCTGGTTGCAGCAGCACGCTCCTGCCCCACAGCGAAGGCCTCCTGGTGGGGAGATGCACCAGTGATTTCACAACAGGACCTGCAGGGTCACAATCCTCACAGGGGCTTAGCGCCTCGAGCCGAGACATTATAGCTTAATTTGCTCACTTCAGCATATCAGTATGATATTGTATAATACAGTACAATGTTATCGAACAATGTTAATATGAAATTGTAATATTATATAATAATGTACTGTAGTTATGGATTCTATTCTGATATTTATTATCTCATATATCCTATTGTATCGTATGCTATAATATACTATACTGACTTTATTATTTATATATATATATGGATTAAAGAAAGAAAGAAAGAAAGAAAGAAAGAAAAGATGGTGATAGATACTATTTTAGCTGCTTTTGAATTGGAAATCAAATGCCTCCCTTTCTCTGATCACTCCATGTATGACCTGTGATCTGTGCAGCAACCTGGATGGCTTCCTGGAGGAGTTTGCTGACATCTCCAAGGAGGACCAGATCAAGAAGCTCCATGACCTGCTGGGGCCTCACATGCTCAGGAGGCTGAAAGCTGATGTCTTCAAGAATATGCCCGCAAAGACAGAGCTCATAGTCAGAGTGGAGCTCAGCCCCATGCAGAAGTATGCCCTGGGATCAGTTGGTATTCCTCTACTGCAGTTCATTCTGTGTAGTGGACTGGCTGCTGTCCATGCCGTGTGTCTGCAAAAAGTTATTTGAGAATTGAGAAAGGAATAAAAAAAAATTCTCATTGTCCTTCATGTATATTTGAAATTACACAATGAAGGTAAAACAGGTTTCAAGGGCCTAAAGACTTTCTGAACTTACTGAAGACATAAAGGAAAATAGAGAAAATCACCAAAATGGCACTGACTGCCCTGATATAGGCCTGCTGATACATTAGGCTGGAGTATTTGATATCAGTAGATGTCAAATAACCTTTTTGATCAACTTACCATTGTATAGAGAGAAGACAGGTAGTGGTTTCACTTCTTCAGTATGTTGTTAAAATGTTTCTGAGAGATCGGTGTTTTTTTATTTTATTTTATTGGTTTTATTGGTTTTGTGCCTGACTCATCTCTTCTCCTGACTCTGACCTCTGACCCACAGGAAGTATTACAAGTTCATCTTGACGCGGAACTTTGAGGCTCTGAACTCCAAGGGAGGAGGGAACCAAGTGTCCCTGCTCAACATTATGATGGACCTGAAGAAGTGCTGCAACCACCCCTACCTGTTCCCTGTGGCTGCTGTGGTAAGGAAGCAAGGCCGTGCAGTCCAATGTTTGTTTTAAACAAGGAAAATCAAATCTAAATCTAAATCTTGTCAAATGAAATCAAATGTTGTTGCTGTGGCAATAATGCCTGATCCAGTGGCCATGTGACAGAGGCCAAACTATACCCAGAAGGTTGCAGGTTCAACCCCTTGTGTCCTCCTGTGTCCATTGTTGTTAATGTGCTCTTGAGAAATACACTGAATTATCAACTCCAAGAGCAGTGCAATATCTGCCCATGTGCTTTCTCCTCCCTGGGAATATCCCAATCAATGCATACACAAAATACATAAAGATGACATTGTTGTCATTTGTTTCTTTTATACCTGTCCCATCATGCACAACACCCAAATGTCAATATCCACGCATGCACGCATCAGTCACAAAGGAAAAGCTAGATCAACTGCTGTCTGCATTACATTGTGAGAATGGCCAGGAACACCAGTCTTAATGCATCTGGTCCATTGTGAAAGTTGTCTTATTAATATATTTCTCCAGTTGTTGTCTGGAATTAACTTGGCTGTGTTGTCTTCCTGTCTTTGCAGGAAGCCCCTGTATTACCCAATGGTTCTTATGATGGCAACCAACTGGTTAAGTCCTCAGGAAAACTGACTCTGCTTCAGAAGATGCTGAGGAAACTTAAAGATGAAGGGCACAGAGTTCTAATTTTCTCCCAGGTAATTGCCAATAAGCATTATGTCTATAGCTTGTTTATCAATGGCCTTTTAGTATTTTAATATCTTATATTCTTATTTCAATAACTCATAACTCAATAACTCAGTTTGATCATAGCAACATACGCTTGTATTCTCCTTATTTCAGATGACCAAGATGCTTGATCTACTTGAGGATTTTCTGGAGTTTGAGGGCTATAAATATGAGCGTATTGATGGAGGAATTACAGGAGGCCTAAGGCAGGAGGCCATTGACCGCTTCAATGGTGAGTTTGTTAATCCTGACTGTCTGGATGTGTGCATGTGGAGGCATATATTTTCCTCTACCTCTCCTTCTCCCTCTCTTAGTCTCTCTCTCTCTGTTTCTCTTTCTCTCTCTTACACACACTCTGTCTCAGACACAAGCACACACTGACTCTCTGCTTTGGTTTTTGCTGCAGCACCGGGCGCTCAGCAATTCTGCTTCTTGCTTTCAACGCGAGCTGGAGGTCTCGGCATCAATCTGGCTACTGCAGACACTGTCATCATCTACGACTCCGACTGGAATCCTCACAATGACATCCAAGTACTGCTTTCTCAGAGACTCTCAGATGCATGTTTTTGTTGCCATGCATGATTTGTTTAGCTTTGTGAGTCAGAAGATCTTCCGAGTTGATCACAGTGCTGTGATCATCCCTTGAGGTTGTTGTTGTCCTTGATAGCCTTCTATAGATTTTGTTGATTTCATTTGTTCACTGCTTTGCTATCCCTTTATGCCTCACTTATCCCTTTTTCCGCTCACTCCATCTTTGAATCTCCCAGGCATTTAGCAGGGCCCACCGTATAGGCCAGAATAGGAAAGTGATGATCTATCGCTTTGTGACACGGGCCTCGGTGGAGGAGCGGATCACTCAGGTGGCAAAGAGGAAGATGATGCTGACGCATCTGGTGGTGCGTCCTGGCCTGGGTTCCAAAACTGGCTCCATGTCCAAACAGGAACTGGATGACATCCTCAAGTTTGGCACTGAGGAGCTCTTTAAAGATGAGATGGAGGCAGCCCGAGCCATGGGTATGCCGATGTTTCATTAAAGGGTCATGTCAAATGTAAAAGTATCGCTATATCTGTGGGTTGTGTAATCATTTAAAAAATACCTTTTATAAAAGTTAGACGTTTTAAGTTTTTTGACGTGTCTGTGTTCTTTCTTTTCTGTTCAACAAAGGGCACGCGTCCCTTACTAAGAGCTTCTCGTCAGTACTGGACATGAAGGATTGCGAGGAGGGCAGTGTAATCCACTATGATGACAACGCCATCTCTAAGCTGCTGGACCGCAGTCAGGACGCCACTGAAGACACAGATATCCAGAACATGAATGAGTACCTCAGCTCCTTCAAGGTGGCCCAATATGTGGTGAAAGAGGAGGAAGGAGAGGTGAGGATATAGTCATGTTCATAGGCAGTGATGTGTGGTCATTATGTTATAGTGGAGTTACATGAAGGAACTAGGAAGCTATATTTTCTGGAGAACATGTGCGACCTAACTGTAAGCTAATGGAGAAGAAGCAGTGGTAGTAGTAGCAGCAGCTGCAGCAGTACTCTAGCTTCTACTAGATATGTTAGCCTGTGTGAAAATCAGGTGTTTACAGGAAGGCAGTGATGGTTACCTGACCAGATACTATGGTTAACCCTCAAGTTAAAAGACAGTTACATAATAAAGGATTTACAGAGTATTGTAGGTGCGGGACAAAATGAAACAGGCCCTCGGCATTGCCATAGTTGGTAGCAGCATTGGCATATGTTGACAGATAGCCTGAGTAGGTAGAAAGCTGTATCTATAGAATTAATTCCTTGTAAAATGACAGAAATTAACTTTAGCTTTTTGACATATCACAGAAAATGGAGGGAAATCAGTATAACTGGTGATAAATTAAAACTTTTGATAAACGTATGATCTGATCTCAAAATCTACCAAATAAGATAATAATACATGTACGTCTATGTTTATGTCTGTCTGTGTTGTTTTTTTCTGCTTGTGCAGGAGGAGGTGCAGCGTGAGATCATCAAGCAGGAGGAGAACGTGGACCCAGACTACTGGGAGAAACTCCTCCGCCACCACTATGAGCAGCAGCAGGAGGATCTGGCCCGCAACCTGGGCAAGGGCAAGCGCATCCGCAAGCAGGTCAACTACAATGATACCACCCAGGAGGACCAAGGTTGGCCCTCACAACAGATAACCTGTGCTCCTCTCCCAGGATGCATATCTTCTAGGGGGGGCGTTGGGGTTTTGCTTTATCTCGTTGCCAAGACTCCTTTTTAAGTTATTTGTTCTGCTTAAGATCCAGTCTTTAAGCTATTTTGATAGCGTAGCATCAACTTTGCACAGGTACATTTCTGTGTGGGTTTACCACTATAAAGGTTCATGGGTCGATGATGGGTTACGATGATAAACACTTGCTTATGGGTTTCACACTGTGACATTTGTCTTTGCAGCTGCCTCACAGCTGCCTAGCAACTGTCTGCTGCCATCACGGAGGTCCAATTATAAAAAAAAAAGAGATACAAATATTGTTGTGGTGTGGGTGTAGATCAACTGAGTACCCGGTAAGGTAGATTTGTTTCCAAAATCAGGCTGCTGTAACACAGTAAAGTGTATCTATTCCAAGTTGTAGCTTGAGAAGAGTCAGCTCAGTTAACCTGAACAAAACTGTTGGCTATGATAACAAGCTAACTAGCCAGTTAGCTAATTTAGCAAAACAACCACTGTTAATGTTAACATGCAACTAGTAGCCACTCGTAAGTCTAGCTTCTACTAGATATGTTAGCCTGTGTGAAAATCAGGTGTTTACAGCAAGGCGGTGATGGTTACATAACCAGATACAATGGTTAGCTCTCAAGCTGGCAATACCTAAGCACAAACTCAATTAGATATGGTGAAATGATCAGTTCTCAGTCAAATCAGCACAGAAATGAACCAACGTGTCTCTTAAATTCTGTTGAGACAGCTAAGTTGTAAGTCTACAAACACAGCTGCTCAGCCATAGTTGAACACAAGCTGTGGCCCTCCACTATGGCTGGAAAAGGAAAAGGTCAATGGTTCTCAACCTGGGGCCTGGACCCCCCATGGGGCCGCAAGCTAATTTTGAAAAAATGATCTTAATGTGTTTGTACTATAAATTATTTTTCTGAATTGTGTTCCTCTGATAATCAAATGAAGGGCATTTTAAAGGGTCACAAGTCAAAAAGGTTGAGAACCACTGAACTGCATCACCTGGCAGCCCTCTATATCTAATACATTAATACATTATACATTATACAGATATACTTTGCTCAATAGGTTTCAAGGCACTGTTTTTCATACTTCAACAATTTCTGAATCCATTACATTACAACTTACCTTCTTCACTGGGTTTCAAGGCCCTGATTTTCACAGCTCAATGGTAGCTAGTTTATTATGAGAGTGAAAAGCAAGACCTTGAAGCCCATGATAGCTCAGAGCACACTCAAGAGATATGATGAAGATATGATGAAGTGTTGGTAAACTTTCCCCTCGTTGGCTGAGAATGGAAGTGGTATGTGCATGCCCGACTGTAGTGGTCTGTAGTAGTCTGCAGTGCCAGGGTGCCCTCAAGTGGCCGCCAACAGAAGTGAATGCACTGTACTGTTTCTCTCTGATCTGTGGCTCAGAGTGGCAGGATGATCTTTCAGACAATCAGTCCGAGTACTCAGTGGGGTCCGAGGACGAGGACGAAGATTTCGAGGAGAGGCCTGAAGGTGGGTGGCAAAACAGTATATTTGCCTGCATACAGTGAGTGCGCTGTTAGTACATGTACGGCAATACAACTCAGTGGAGACAATACTCCAAACAAATTATCCTTTGAAAACAATTAAGGATAACATAGCTAAGTTAGCAATATTATTTCCATGGACCCATATTAAGACATCTGTGAGGGATTCATCTAACGATTGGTTGGGTTTTTGCTCTGTAGGTGGGCGCAGACATTCTCGGCGGCAGCTGAAGGGCGAGAAGGACAAACCTCTACCACCACTACTGGCACGCGTAGGGGGCAACATAGAGGTATGGATTTCAGGGGGTTTATTAGTTTATTCTTATGCATCATCAGGTAGAGTGTATACATACCCTGCCCGCAGCAACCGGTGACGTTTTGGGCAGTGGCATTGCCTAGTGAGCGGGGAGACTGTCCTTCAGCTGGCCCTGAGTTCAAGCCCCCCATGTCGGCAAACATCTGCCTCGCTGAAACGTCCTTGAGCAAGACACTGAATCCCTACCAACTCCAGGGCTGCTGTTCTGCAGCTGACCCTGCACTCTGGTCGTCCTGTGGAGTGGGGCAAGCGAGGAGGAAATATCCTCCTTAGGGATCAATAAATTATCATTACAGTATACAAGCAGACATAATGAACAGTGTAATGTACTGTATTGTACATTGTGGTACAGCACTGATCATTTTATGCATTTATGAGTGAGTGTAATGCTATTCTTAAGAAAATAATGCACACACACTGAATTTTGCTCCCGTATGTTTTAATAGTGCAATGTTTCAATTACAGAATGAGGGTATTGTTTCTCCTTTACTCAGTATTGACTTTAGTTTTTCCCCTGCACCTGCGATAATGTTCTATATCGGATGTGCATGGACTATTTTCTGTGTTATGCTATTCTTCTCATATCAAGGTCCTGGGGTTCAATGCTCGCCAGAGGAAAGCCTTCCTCAATGCCATCATGCGCTGGGGTATGCCTCCTCAGGATGCTTTCAACTCCCATTGGTTGGTCAGGGACCTGAGAGGGAAGAGTGAGCGGGAGTTCAGGTACTGAGCTCGTACTTTTTAACTCTGCACCCAGCTACTACTGCATCTACAACTACTACTACTAGTACCACCACTGCTGCTGCTACTACCACTTCGTCAGTTGCTTACATCTAGCCCACACTTTTTCTCCAGGAAAAGTAGCTTTTCCGGCTTTAAATCTAGTCCTGTTGCTGGTCACCTCAGAAGAGTTCAAGCCATTATGTGCAGTGTAAAGCATTTTTTTTTCTTTCCCTTTAGGGCCTATGTGTCTCTGTTTATGAGACATCTGTGTGAGCCGGGGGCAGACGGAGCAGAGACCTTCGCTGATGGAGTCCCACGCGAGGGACTGTCGCGCCAGCATGTTCTCACCAGGATTGGAGTCATGTCCCTTGTCAGGAAAAAGGTATCAGGCATTATCAGTTGTCTGCTGAATACGTCATTTTACCAAGAAATTGTGCCTTTTTCTCTGGAACAAAGTGGGATTAGTCAAACCCAGTCAAACTAACTCAATAGATGCACATAGAGAGGTGGGGCAAAAAGGGACAAGCATGCTAGCGGGGTACAAACTTGTCCCTGCTTTAGATTTTTTTGTGATTGTCTGTGAACCAAATGTATCTATTTTGTTTTTTTGTTAGCTTATCATGACCTTAACCATGTATACATCTACATATTTGTCTCCACTGTCAGCAGACTGTAAATTCTTAAGAATCATATAGCTTAGAGGCATATAAACAGACTGGAAGCAGTACTAGTGAGTTAGCAGTATGCCGCATGTACCTATATGTGCATCCTAAATATAGCTCACCCTAATTAGAGTGAAGTAGGTCATCCCAAGAAAAGGAAAGATTCACAATCTAACTGTTCTGTTGTTTTGGGCTGTGTGCAGGTTCAGGAGTTTGAGCATGTGAACGGGAAACTGAGTTCTCCAGATCTGATTCCTATCGGAATGGAGCTGAAGAAACTGACTGAGAGTCTGTCTTCTGATCCCAACACCCCTGTGCCAGCCAGCCCTGTGGCTACACAGCCCGGCACCCCCATCCCCCCAGGTCAGAACCAAATATCTGTGCTGGTCATGTACCTTCATAATAGTGGAATAATTTGTACTTAAAAGAGAAAAAGAAAGTTTGAGGAGTTGTTGTATTCTGGATTCTAGAGAAGAGTGAGTCTCTCTCGGGCTCCCCTGAGGACAAGGAGTCCACAGAGCAAGATAACAAGAAACTGACAGAGCAGGAAGTGAGTCATTTTTTCCTCCTGTACCTATCTCCTCCATTCCGTTCTCCTTTATTGTCTTGTCCATCTTCCCACGGTTCATCACACTTTGACCATCTTCATCTTATCCTCAGAGTATGCAGCTGTCAAGCACAGACACATTTTAACTTGTCTATCTGCCCTCTACCAACTTTCCTCTCCCTCCCTCTTTTGCCCTGTCTATCTTTTTTGTTTTTCTCTGCAGACTCCCTCCAGTACAGAGCCGGTGTCTGTACCTGAGAGGGCAGCTGACAGTGAAGAGACCAAGGCCAGCTCAGAGGAGAAAATAGGAGATGAGAGGGACAGAACTGAGTCACCCTCTGCAAAGACGGAGCCATCTGCCAACCCCAAAGAGCCTGCTTTGAAACACACCGAGTTGTCATCCAATCAAACCTCACCTAAGTGTGAGTGGTGCATGACTTTTGTGTGACTCATCTTTGCTTTCCGTGGGGGTTGTACTGAGTTTAATTGAATCTGTTTTGCTTCTGTTCTCCTCAGTGGAGCCCAGCAAAGAAACAGAGAAGTCCTCGGAGAAAGGGGATAGTGATTCTCCACCTGCAAAAACAGAAGACAAGGAAAATAAGCCAGGTATGCATACACACCTTGTTTAAATCCTTGAATGCAACAGATACAGAAGGTCAGATAAGCGTTATTTAGAAAGCCAAGTGACTTCAATGATTGTCTTTTTTTCCCCCTCAATGTAACCTTTATTTAACCAGGCATTCACAGAGACTAAAAATATCTTTTTCCAAGATTTTTTCTTGTTATCATTTGTTTTAGCTGTTGCAGATGATGTGAAGAGCGAAGATGTATTAGAAGGTCGATTAAATGGAGAGAAAGACACCTTGGATGAGATGGATGAGAGCAGGAGGGAGGACAAAAATGGATGCAAAACCAGGTTCATGTTCAATATCGCCGATGGAGGTTTTACAGGTAAGGGAAATTAAGACCTTGAAGCAGGCATGTTGGCCAAGAAAACATTCTTATTAACAGCATCATGGGAGGGTTACATACATACAGACACTCAAACCAAGAGCTGCTACCACAGTCCTGTACTATTGGCCACTTAGCAGCGTCATTGGAGTAATTGAGGGTATAATACCTTACTCAAGGGCACATCAACGGTAGCTGTTGAGGGAGGGATGTGTCATACCATAACTGTTTAAAATGAACAGTGTGGTCTGCACTCAAAAGGCTGGATGCATGTTCTTTTTTTAAAAGATTCATTCATTCATTCAAGATTTATTCCCTTAGGGGAGACCAGGGAAGTTTCCCAGTCTTCATCTGCCCACAAGTTCTGAGCGCAAGCGACCTTGTTAACTCGGTATCTCTTTGACACCAGAGAGAAATGTGTTTATTTTGTCTCAGCTAAAGAGTTTGACAGCCACAAACACATACTTGAATCAACCATGTTGTGTTGGTCAGCAGTGCTAATTCGTCATGAACCTTGTTAGTGTTGATGTAATTTTATTTCTACTTGAAACAGGGCAAAGAACTTGAATAAATACTTCATTTTTTTGTAAAAACAGTCTTTAAACTTGCACCCCTCAGAGTTGCACACCCTGTGGCAAACAGAAGAGCGGGCAGCGCTGTCATCTGGGAAGATGTACGACATCTGGCACCGTCGCCATGACTACTGGCTGCTGGCTGGCATCGTAACGTATCCTTTCCCAGACATAGGAAAGAGACATTCAGCATCTGGCAAAGTAATGTAATAATCTATGACCTGAGGGGGTTAGAGATGATTTCACTGAAGAAATCATATTTACAACAACTACAATCTCCACAGCCCACTATTGCTGTTTTATTTGAAGAACTTTATGAGGTTTTTGCTTTCCTTGACCGGGGCTCTGTTTCAGACATGGCTATGCTCGCTGGCAGGACATTCAGAATGACCCACGCTACGCCATCCTAAATGAGCCTTTCAAGACAGAGATGCACAAGGGCAACTACCTAGAGATGAAGAACAAGTTCCTGGCTCGACGCTTTAAGGTGAATGGTGGTTGTTTAAAAATTTGGATCACTTGGTCACTTTGGATAAAAGCGTCTACTAAATGACTGTAATGTACTAGGTGAGACAACATTAACTATCTTCCTCTACCTGTCAAGTCACTTTTTATTTCTCTTTCCCATTCTCTCTCTCTCTCTCTCTCTCTCTCTCTCTCTCTCTCTCTCTGTCTCTGTCTAGTTGTTGGAGCAGGCTCTGGTGATTGAGGAGCAGCTGAGGAGGGCAGCTTACCTGAACATGAACCAGGACCCCATTCATCCGGCCATGGCCCTCAACACACGCTTCGCTGAGGTGGAGTGTCTGGCAGAGTCGCACCAGCACCTATCCAAGGAGTCTCTGGCTGGAAACAAGCCTGCCAATGCCGTCCTGCACAAAGGTCTGTAGTCTAGTTAAAAGTGTCTGAAATATTTTGCTCACTGGCCGAAGGCTGTTTCATTAAAAATGTACCTTCCAAGAAGAAGGAATATGCATTTTTCATAGAAACCCTTTTCAAGTTTTCAATTCTATTTCATGTATAGAATCAGCTAGCGAGTGAAACATTCAAGAAAGAGACGAGCAGAATTAGAGATTTAATTTAACCTTGCTCACTCATTTATACAACTGACTTTTTTGGACTTGGTCTTTATTATTTCTTTTTGGTGTACTCACACCTGCTATGTTTCACCACATAGGAATAAGTTATGGTTAGGCTAGTTAACCACCCAGACAGCGGAGAAGCAGGAGCCAAAGTTTAGATGTTACCCCTTCATGTAGAGACAGTGCAAGAGAGAGAGTATGGTGGTCAGCAGGAACACAGAATGTGGCTTGTGATCCTTATTGGTTTATCCACCAAAGGCAAATCTTACTGGCATTTGACAATTGGCAGGTTCATTTTGGACGCTGGATGTGATTGTTCGCGTCTTTTCAACATTTCAGGTTTTTGGACACACACCTCCCATACATTTCCAAAGATATTTTACAGTTTTCATGTATTTGTCCTGCTTTTCATTCCTCTTCCTGATTACATCCTTAAAAAATAGCAAACTAAAGTAAATACAGCGGGACAAATCACAACTTTATACTATGTGGCACCCCAGGGTAAAAGTAGTGATGTTACACAGCACGTGGAGACATTTCTATGCCATTATTGAACCAATGATTTTTGTTCATTTATGGTTTTATAGCATAATATGAATATATACATTATGCAGTAATTAATTTTTTTCTAAAGTTGATTACATCAGCGGTTTAATTCATTGGCCTTTAGTGGCCCATGCTTTGCACACATCGCTGTGCTGCCAGTCTTGCCTGCTCTAATTTCTTTAGACCAGCAGGTGGCCGTAGTGTGCACTTGAAGCCTCGAGAAGTGAACCCATTTTCAACCCATTTGGCTGGAATGCTTCAATGCTTCGAGAAGCTTCATCTCGCCATCACTATAGGTAAAAGCCGGGTGTCACAAGCCCAATCTGAGGGCACATCCTCAGGACAGATCAGGGTTCAAACCAAAATTATACATTTACTCCCAAATGAGATAAATCCAAGTTGACTTATTTTACAACCCAAGATTGTGCGGGGGCTCTTCAGCCTCCCTGGCTGCTCTCTGGGTCATCTCTCTTGGATTTTCAAGTCCTTTGTTCTCAATCAGCGCCCACCTGGCTGATTGCAATACCCTTCAGCTGGGGCAAGATGGCCGACTGGGTGTGATCTGCTGGGGAATGTAGTCCTTTCCCCACAGTTCCTCTGTGGTAGATACCCCAGTCTGCCACAGTGTGCAGACAGGAAGTTAGTGCTCCAGGCTGTGTGTTGCAATAATAAAATAATACTATCATTCCCCTCTTTCTCATGATGAGCGTGTCCTCGTGCTTACACAGTGCTGAACCAGCTGGAGGAACTTCTGAGTGACATGAAGGCAGACGTGACACGGCTGCCCAACATGCTGTCCAGGATCCCCCCGGTGTCGTCCCGCCTGCAGATGTCTGAGAGGAGCATCCTAAGCCGCCTCACCAGCCGAGGCAATGACCCTTCGCCACAACAGGTGGGATATGTCATGGTGAGGAAGGTCAAATCTTAGCAGATAATCCTATGTGTCCTGAAATTGTTTCAATAACATTTAAATGTCTTAAAATAAGGCAGATCACTTCAATTGTTTCAAGATATTGTCACCCATTGGTATATTTTTTCACCTATCTTGAGACAGATCGGATATTAGGACTTTAGCTTTTTTGCAATTTTGTCTTGATAACACAATGTTTGGTTTGTTTTGGTTTCACCTTGGCTGTAATGCAAGTAATGCAATGGAGGCTGGTGACTCAAAAGGCTGAGGAGGCCAGGGCTCAGTAAAATGTAGGACAGGGCTTGGTAAATTGCAGGGTGTGCTTGCAATGTGCTTCTTAACACTAAGCAACCACAGTTTTACACATTTTTTTCTTCAACAAACTAGAGAGGATTATCCTCCCTGTTCCCTGTGGACCAGCCTCCCCAGGTGTATTGTATAAAAGAAAGAAAGAAATCTGCCTTAAGTTGTTTATTTTCACTGCTAAGATCACAAATTCAGTCCCGAAGTACACAACTCTATCTTAACATGTTTTTGTTTTTGTATCTTTTTTTTATCCTCCACCTCTTCATCAAAGTTGGATGTGTGTGTTTTATTCTCTGTTATACAACAAATGATTTCTGCCAAGCAATCTGATTGGTCACGCGTTCTCAACGTGCTTTATTGGTTGCTATGCCAACTCTTGTGGTAACCAGGGATACAATTAGCAACCTCTCTTGCTTTTTGTACAGTTATTTGTACACTACTAGGAGGACAACTTAACCATAATCCCCCCAACCTGTTGCATCACCATCATACCATAATCACAGACAAGAACACCATCTCTGTTATTGCTATATTAAGGTATCATGTAATGCTAGCAGTAGTATAGCTGATCTTGTATATGTTGTGCACAGCCTTTCACCCAGGGTGGGTTTGGCTGCTCCCAGATGTACAGCAGCAGCTTCGGAGGGGGATTCAGGGGGCCGGGTGGACAGCCCATGGTCAACTACAGTCAGATGCCTCTGGGACCCTACGTCAGTGGTGAGGATCAGCTCTATTCAGACTTTACAGTAGAACCTCGCTGAGGGAATGGAGGCTATTCATATTACTCAAATGATCTGACTGAAACACATTACAATACAAGGCCAACTTATTCCGAATCATTCATATTTTAAAATGCCCCTAACCATTGAAATTGCATATGACATTATTTTAGTTGCATTTATAAAGTGTTTGATTTCAAAATGCTACATTTCCATTTTGGGAAGGTCAATATACTGATACAGTTCAAAGATGATTCCGTTCTTGAAATTATAACTACTTTGTAAGCAAAGGTCTTAACATGACTCATGATTTTAATAGTAACCCAAATATGCTTTACTTTCATGCCAACAATCATTTTGTCAGAGTAAACATTAGTTTTTGTTTTTTGTCTCATTTTCTTTATATCTACAAGAACCTTAGATGAATTGTACAATTGGCATCACCACATATATCAATATATCAATATATGACCATTTGTGAAATGGATGCGTTTACTTTACTGATTCCACTTGAAGAGGAAGAAAATAAACTAATATTCAAGAACATTTATAAAATATTGCATTTTGTATATTATATCTTATTTTCTCATCCACTGAATCAATCGATGTTCTTCTCTCATACTCCTCACAATGGTCTGCTGGGAAAAGTTAAACATACACATTTCGTTTATAAAAAATGAACTACTGAAATATCAATTCTGTTCCCACTTTAGTTTCCTCTAATGGCCCCCCGCCTCCTACAAGCCATCTGGACAAGAAGTCAATTGACTCCCTGAGAGACGTGGCCACCCCTGACCTCAAGTTAGGCAAACCAAGTGATGTCATCTGTATTGAGGACTAGACCAGCTCTGTAACTCTGACCTGAGGTCAGTAACTCCCAGGGATGACATCTGTATGGATAACAGCTGCCCATCTCTTCCGCCACATCCTACTCTTTCTCCTGCTCCTTCCTATCGGCCAACTTGAATCAGTAAAAAGAAGCTCTCTGTCTACGGATAAGGAAATTCACTTTTTGACTAATGCAGATGTATCTATCTATCTAAACAATTGCACTTTTATCTTTCAAGGATCCTCTAAGTATTTCAGTAGATATTTGCTTTTATTACCTTTTGCTGAAGAGCTGAGGATTAGGTGGGAAGATGGAGCAGCTATTCGTAGAGGGGAAGATCTTTTTTTAGCCCAGCGCTACAGGGCGACCCTCTCTATATGAGCAAGTTGGAGGTACCGAGGCTCCGGGGCTCTTGATTGGGTCTCATTCTAATCTTGGAATGTGTGTTTTTTTCATTCAGTGTGCACCCTGTTGCTTTCATCCATCTGCCTATCCACTGTACACTGTGACTGTGCCCCATCGGAGCTTATTCCGCATGAAGAGGAGTGACGTAAAGGAAGGCTTCAGTCATAGGCAGATGAGAGTTTTAATGAGAGCCAGTTCTGTTTCTTTAAATGAATACCTGTTCTGTCATTCATGTAGTGGCCAGTAGGCAAAGTGTTGATCTGAAAGTATCAAAGACTATTATTGTGTATGCAGTAGCTGAACGCACTCTGCCTCAATCCTCTAAAGACTGCCACCCGCTGGTAATTTGGAGAAAGTGATTTCTACCAAGACTGCAGACACATGGCTGCAGTACTCAGCAACCTGTGAGGGGTTGGCCACTTGTACTATATATAGTCAAAGAGACTGCTGTTTATTTTACCTCACATAGGTCTAATCATAGTGAAAATATGTATACAAACAGATGAAATCAAAAAGGCTGGGTTAGTCCTAAGGTGACGATCATACAGAGCAGAAGAAATGGCAAAATGATTTTTAACACATTTCAGAGAAGACTGAGTATTTCTGTGTATGGTACAATATTTGTGTTTCTCTCTATATTTGAATGTTAGCAGTGGCTGTAGAGCTAAATCCTGGGGCCATGACCAGAAGGGGTGCACTATAAACAGGAACTCCGCTGGTCTACATCCACATACGGGGCTTTAGTCCTCACTCAGTCCTGGTTGGAGGGTTTGGGAGTTTTTTGTGTTGTTGTTTTTTTTTTGTGTTTTTTTTTGCCTTACATCCCAGGGACTTTCCCAGTTCCCTTTTCATTGTGAGAACTGAATAAAAAAAAAAAAGCGCTTTTGACACTATGTCACCTTAGGGCTTGTGTTAATCATATGAGCTTTTGTTTGCTTATCTTTATGTTAAAGTAAAATTATATTTGCAAAATATTTCATTATCGGTTCAGTAACATTAAAGGGGTTCTGACCAATCTAGAAGTGAGATGCTCTAATATGATTTGTTGTTCTTTGATGCAGCGTATTTCCTCCACTGAGGCAAAGATTGTAACGTATTACAGTCTAAGCCACAATTTATTGGAATATTCTCTGTATATCAGCTTTTAAGGACCAATGTTGCACAACATTACTCTTGAGAAATTGTCTTTATTTCACTTCCAGTTTCTTCAATCATATGTTGGTTCTTTCAAGAGTATATGTTGTAGCATATTGCTTTACCTGGTGTAAAGACACAGTAGCATGGTATAGCTACATATCTTGTCCATTCCATATGTGTGCTAACGTGTCCTACAAGTGAAACAACCTTTTATAAATTCAAGCTTACTATATTTCCTTTTCTATGGATTCATTGTTTGAATGTTTGGACTCAAAGTACAAATCTTAATTGAGGCATTTGTCATTATTTTTCCCAAAGACCAGTGGCATTAACTGTTTGTATTATTATTGCCATTGCTACAGCACTTATTTGACATTGTTGAGATGAGGATTGTGATTGGACTATTCTAAACTGAAGAGATTCTGTTGTACAGAGTTGGTGAGTGTATTTTGTTACTTTGCTCTGACCAGTTCAAATGATTGTCCTGAGGTGCTCTGTTCTGACCCCCTTTACTTATATTGTGTTACCGCAGCCTGCTTGCCTGTTGTTTCTCAGACAACACGCTTTAACTTTGAAGTAAAAATTTAGCGCAAAGTTAAAAAACATAGATTAGCAGTCATTCATTTCAAAATTACCATTTGATGAACCTTGAAAGTGAATCATATCCATTTTTGCGCTATTCTTTGTTAGTGTTTAGCAGTGCTGTTTTGTTCATTGTGTCTCTGTTCATGCCATTAATTACTTGACCTCGTCATTTATTAGGTTGCTTGACAGAGAGAACCTCAGAAACATGTAAATACTTGAGAGATTTTTCAGAGATATGTCCATCTCATGTAGATTTATGTACCAAACTGAAAAAAACTGAATGTTTGCAGGGTGGTGTTGCCATAGAACTGCAGTGTGTACAGAAATGTGCTCATCAATCAAAATCATGTCTGTTTCCCTCTGGAGTGATGACCTTGACATGACGTCAAAAACACAACGCTCAAATGAAATGCAATCAAACTGAAGTCAGTATGAATGTAACGTCTGTTAGAAAAAAGGCTTCAGTCTAATATTATAAATATTAACAATATATGTACATGCTTATAAACAAGGCTTCAAAAGCTACCAAAAGACCCTGGTAAAGGCACCTTTGTTGCAGTGAATGCACAGCATGTGAAACGTTTTGTACGACGGTTCACTTTGGGGAGGCGGCGGTGGTAGTAGTGGTTGCTCTGTGTGGCTAGCATTTACAGACAATGAGCTCCAAGCAGTGTTATGGTACTGATATTTGTGCTGTATAGCAATTGAATGAAAAAAAGTGAATTGTCATCTTTTAATTTGTATTCTGTGTATTTGTTCAATGTGTTTTAATAAATCTTCTGGACAACAGTAAGTGTCTTGATTATTCTTGCTTGAGGGCAGGCTTGCAGCACAAACAGAAGCAGCATGCAGAAGAATGAAGGAGAGTGAACATGATTAACTGACTTGGATTGGACGACTGCAGATTGAATTAAAGCAATCTGACCGCAGTATCTGCCAGTGCTGCACGTCACAATCTGCACGAACCCACAGTACTGGAAATGTGCTTAGGGGCGGAAATACAACCTTTGATGTAATCAGCAGACAGACAACCATTCACACACTAACCCATATCAGAAACACGAAAAGCTCCAATTATTTTACGATGGTTCACTTTGACACACAGATGAATGCTATTACTAAATATGTTTTCATTTGGTTTAGTTTCAATTTTCTAGTAGGCTAATAACATTTTCATTAACCTCCCCGCTCCAGCAAAGCTAGTAACAACTTTGAAACTTTTTTGAAGTGTTAATTAGATTGTGCAGGTTTCACTTCACTGCTCACTGAGTGCTGACCAGAAATCAGCTTCCTTTTCAAACCTCATACCATTAGTGTGGCATTTTCAAACCTGACACAAGAACTGTGCCTGCAGACAACTTCACCTTACACCCACACAGAAGAGCTGTGAGGAAGTTGCCCCTAATTCTCTTTGTCCTGCCCACTTGTTCTGAATATCTGTCCTGATTGGTACAAATCCTGCCCCCTAGGCTTTTCATTGGCCGCATGCATGACTTTGGCACTCTGTCATTGGCCAGTTGTGGCTGAGAGCACTTTGCATGCTTTATGCTGCTGTCTGGGAAGCAGCAGGGGTCTGGAGAGTGGGAGGAGGGAATGAACCAAAGAAAGGACAGAAAGAGACTGGCGGGGGGGAAAGGACCTATGTAAAAAAAAAGAAGAGGGATAGCGAGGGGAGATAGAGGGAGGAACAGAACCAAAGAGCCGAGAGTGGGAGAGAGAAAGGGGAGGGAGCAAAGGGGGTTACCTCATCTAGAGCAGCTAGTGCACACGGTGCAGGGAAGAACTTGTGGGAAAGTAAACAGTACAGCAGAATTCCACTCTGTGTTCAGACACTTGCAGGAGACTAGGGATGAGTGTGCTGGATTTGGCAGCGTGGTAAAAACTGGGGAGTTTATGGGAGGTTTCCAGGATTAAAGAGTCACCAGGGAGTGCCTGAAGCTTCTCGGAGGAAACACTGCTGAGGACAAGGAGGTGAGAGGCGTACATTTATTGCCCTCCATACACTTTCCCTCTTTCCTTACCTTACTGTGTTTTTCTCTTTCCTCTCCTTTCTCTCTCTCTCTCCCCCTTCACCCTCAGCATTGGTTAGCATGCTGCAAAGGCAAGCTTTGTCCAAGGGGGCTATATGGATGGAGTGGGGGGTGGGTGTGCTGTTTTGTTCCTCTCTGTCCGACAGCTAGGGGCAGCTGAGTGAAACAGGGGAGGAGGAGAGGAGAGAGGAGGAGCAGGGGGTATTGCTGATATCCGAGTGGCCCCTCGGCTGAGTACACACCATCATGGAAGATTTAACCGGAGCCTGCCTCGGAGAGTCAGCGGGGCTAAAGAACACGAGGCCTTGTCATGGTAGCAGCGGTTCCTGAGATAGACACCCAGGAAGGATGAGTGAGATTCTCGCCGGCTCATCCCAGCCCCAGACCTCTCGTTGCACTGTGTTTTTCAGCAGCACTGCACACCACACAGCCCCAGCCTAGCCCCGGGCTAAGGAAGAGATTCCCTGGCCCAGCCCCGGTTCTAACCATTCCAGTTTGACGGTTGCTTCCTGGTGTACAATAGCCCCTCCCCGGATGGATTTCACGCTGCCTCTTCTCAGAGCAGAATAAGGGTGAGGGGGGGGGGGGGGAGGGCGGGGGAGCTAGCGGATCTCTGACTGCTTCATTAGCATTTTGGGCCAGGGGACTGTTTCTGCCTCACCCGCCGGATGTCCCAGTGCTCTTTTCTTGTCTACTGTAGGACTTATTGTGTCACTTTTTTTTTTTTTTCCCTTTCTAGTCACAGTCCAACACTTCACAACAGACATTAACAATCCATGCATGTCTAGCCTGCAGCGTAAACCACAAAGACCTCACTATTATGGGACCCCACTCTCTCTCTCTCCTGCCACACATTCACTCATGCACACACACACACACACACACACACACACACACACACAAATACATGGGCGAGTTGCTGCTCAAGTCCGAAATGAGTCATCGGACATTGGTTGACATCCCCCGCCCTTCTTGGTGCTAGGAGTACTGTGTTATACATAGACGGCATGCTGCTGGGAATGTTAGACGGTTAACTGGGAGGAGGAATTCAGAGATGTTTGGAGTTAAGGTTATCTTTGTAACTGGAGGCTTATCTATTTTGCTGTGTCACACGTCTCCCAAAGATTTCTTGTCAGACTTCCTTTAGGGCAAGGCTGATAACAGACGCCAACATGACTTGCCTATTCCTCTTGAAGTTTGATCCAAAATCATCTCTTTTAATAATTGTGGTTTATAGAATACATTTAAGTGTGTGAAGATTTTATCCGGTCTATATTAGATGCACAGCGTGACTCTTTCTGACGAGGGACGGCACACACATTTATCCAGGAGCGTACATTCATGTGTGATAACTGATGTGACTGGCACATCAAAGGAGCAGCTGTCCCATTTGTGGACATGATACTGAAAGCGGGCCCGGTTACCTGAGGCCACACAATAGGCAGCATCAAACAAGCACGCTGACAAAGCTCAAAATTTCATTAACTAATAAAAAAGATGAGGTGACAAAGGCAATTGTGACTGTGGGAATCCAAGAGCGTGGTCATTGAACCTGACAGGCTTTGCTAGACATTTCTACCAGAGACACAAGAGATGATTCTGGTGGTCCTCCTATTGTAACTTAAATTGACCAATGACACAATTCAGCGTAGTCCTTTTAATACGTCAAAAAAGTCGTTTTTTAACAGAATATTTGGGTTGGCTGCTGGTGCTAGTGAGGAGTGAGGACATTAATGGAAGCGTTGGAGGTGTCTTGAAATTCCTTACGGCAGGGGAGTTTTGTTCCAAAACAGAGTGGCTGGAAAGTGAGTTTTGAAAGCCAGAAATCTCAGCATCAGTGATCATTGGCACTCACCACGCAGTAAGCTCAGAACGTTATGGTCATTTTGGGGTAGTAAAGCTCTTTCTTATTGCCTCAAATGTCTTTTAAGGGGCAATACGTACAAAGTAATAGTAAAATTCATCAATATTCAGTGTTATGTGTTAGTGAACAATGGTGTGCCACAACATGTACGTATGTATGAGCACTATCTGCCTTCAACAGATTTTTTTATTATCTCTTTGAAAAGAAATTCTACTGTATGTGAGTATTTTCATGATAAACGAGGCCTTTGTCTGTCAACATATTCAGGACATTCTTATCTCTGTTCAATATTTGGACAGTACAACCGTGAATCCAGTGCACTGTTGTATTGTGAGCGCAGATGGCAGAGAGGAGGTGGAGGTTACTCCCACTGCGTCCTTGACTAATGTGACACTGCCACCAGCACATCACTACCGTTGGGGACTTGCATTACCGGAGCAGCGCTCCACAGTGGAGGGCATATGAAGGCCAGACTGGCTCCTGGATGAATAATGCATGTCTTCACCGTGGCGACTGGCGGTATGGGAAACCTGGAGGGAATCGGTTATCTTAACTATACAAAGATAACCCTCTTATCCTGTTGTGTTTACAGTATGATATGATATTCCACATGGTCTTTGGCACGTGGTTTCCCGAAAGTCATGTAAAGTAAAATTTGAACATTTCATAACATTTATAATGTATAATGCAATAGGCTTTGCTACTTCTGTGTTTTAAATCTTTGGCCTCTTGAATCTGGGAAACCATGAAATTCACAAATGTCTGTGAAGAAGCCTTCCACTCACAGACAATTTGCAGTTTGCAGTTATTTAATTGGCTGAGTCACATTTGTATCTCTTGATAGGAAGTCCTTTGGGAAGACGCTATAGAGCTGAAGGAGGAAGAAGTGCCAGAGGCGGAATTTGTCTCTGCCTGGCACTGTTTGTTGTTGTCCATGGACCATTGGTCTTTTTAGTGTCTGGAGTGAGTGTTTGTGTGCCATCTTCTATTAAGGAAAGGCCTAAAGTAGAGCTGCTCTCACTGACTTTCTGTTAGATTTCCAATGCTGTTTATCCAGTCATCACCAGCTGCTGTTCTCTGCCTTTGTCTATTGATGCACCCGTCTCCCACTGACCAATGGCTGTGAGGTTTGCCTGCACCCGGACAAACATAGTACATTGTAAATCAGTGGCTAGAACTCTACATGCAGCTCAGCAGATTTAGGTAAACCCAACTGAAATATGTGAATACAATGGCTAGGTATGAAATTATTTATGTTTATGTCCTGTGGTTTCAATATATATATATATCTTTAAAATATATATATCGTTTCTCTCTAAAAAAAGATAGTAAGATGTTAAGTGAATGTTAAGTTGTGTTAAATAAAAATATAATGGAGAAAAACCAGGAAGTTGAAAAAAGAGCGTGACAGAATGACATGCAACATAGGGTGTTAAATCAGACTGAAACAGATCGATCAAGCCTTAAAGAACCTCATGACATTTAAAACAAGTTACAGTTGAAAACACAGTACATGGAATATGATTTGATCTGGCGTGCCACAGAGCGCCCCTCAACATTGTTTAGGGTTTAAAGATAGTCATTATTCATGCAGCTAGTTAAGGTACACTACACATCCCTCGCTTTCTTCTTGTACAAATACACCATCTCTCCACTCATTACCACATTTGGCACACAGCAGGATAATTTTCAGAGCGCTATGTAGGTCAGGGACAGGGTGTGTAGGAGTTGGTTTCATCTCTATTCTGTGATGTATCCTATTTTCCCCTTAAGAATAGCTTTCATACAGAACCACTCCTGGGGCTCTTTATTTTCCTTCATTGAAGTCTGTTTGATGGCCTGTCCAAATGCCTTCCCTCAAAAAAAAGTTGTTCAAAATACCTGTCATTTCGATTTTGAGAGGGGTATTTTCTGTGGAAAACTTTTAACTGTAGTTTCAGTTTTAAATTAGGTTAGATGAAATTGTATTCACGGCACCGGCTCTCTTTTTGATTCTAAATAATGTGAGATGATCAGTCACATCTCCGAGATCTTAGGGTGCTCTTAGGCTTGCTGGATCTAATTCGCTCAAGTGAACAATCAAGAGCGATTGTGCAGCCAGCATGGCTTTCGTCTCTGAAAGTATAGTGGCAATAATTTTCTATTAGACTTGACACTGCAGGGTTCTATAAAGCTCATTGAGAGAGGCAGCAGCTCTCCTCTGAAGTCAGAATGGATTTAGACTCACAGATCCTCCATTCTTCCATACTGAGCCTCCACCATACCACATACGGCCCTGCCACGGCCCGGTTGACCTGTGAGCTAAGCACCACTGCAGTCAGTGACAAATGCAGAAACAATGCTTTCTGAGGCTGAACTGAGGTTTTCTCTCCACAAAAAGACTCATTGTTGATTGGACCGATCAGTGGGCTGGCTGGAGAAACTGTGTTTGTGGTACAGAGGAGGGGACTGGGTCCAAAGGCCATAGCGGGGGAGCGGGTCTTTTTCATGGGGGACGCACCCGTATGGTACTTTGAAATAGGCTGAGAATTTCCTCCTTAAGCAAATGGGGACTCCTTGCTTCACTTTTACGTGTTCATCCTATATTAAAGGCCTCTTAAACACATATGGTGACTGTTCTGGATTCATCAGTATTCCTGAATCAGCCTCACCGCGCTAACACTGACATCATGTCCGCACTGAGCTGTCAGAAAGCAGTTGTAAAAGATAATGACGCCTGCAGAATCGTAACTGACATCAGGAGAGACCTTGTATTCAGGTTAAAGGGATAAGGGTTTGACAGTGAATTGTGCAATCCACACGAAGCCTGGCTGGAAGCTGTTTTCCCGCGCAGCCGGCTCATGTTCAGCTCCATTCTATGCTGTCATTTCCCAGGGGAGCCCCGGCAAACTGCCCTATCAGGCCCCAGGAATGTTCCAGCATAGGAAATAGTTCAGCACTAATTGAAATGCAAAGCAGATGCTGTGGTGCAAGACGTCAGCAGGTCTTAGGAGTGGTACCCTAGCTTCAATAGAAACAGCCTGTAGATCATATAGGGAATTCTCACTTTTTTTTTTGAAAATGATGAAACAATTCATGCGTGCTGCAAATAAGAGGTTGTTTGCCATGGAAGATGTCTCTATTTTCCCTCGACTAGAACTGACAAGTTACATGCCCATCTATCTGTTGAGTAAGTTCCATGACCCCAGGGCCCCGCAAAATCCCTTCTTAATACATTATGTATTCGCAAAATATTGTTGGATTTGTAAATCTGCATTGGAATGCATTAGGAAATTAGAATTCTTTAATTAACTCCCGAAGAGTCTAAGCTGCCGTCATATACCTGTTTTCATAGATAAGGCATGATGAAATTAGCCTCTTCGATAATTGGGGTCTGTGATGTTAGAGCGCATGTTCTCATCTGTTTCAATGGGTGTAGATATCTTAATTAATCTCCCGCTAAGCCTCCTCAGACTGTTTAGTTTAGCTAACAGTCTCTCAGCACCATATGTTATGTTTATAGTGCTGGGATTGTAATCTGTTCCTCTCTCGCTGCACCTGGAAAAGGGTAACAGATATGATTCTGCAATGCATAAATTACTGAAGTATTAGTTATTCTAAGTAGTCAGACTGTTGCGTTCAGGAAGCTTTCTAAACTTATGAAGTAAATACGTGTAGTGTTAATGTACTGCCGAGCAATCTGACTTTCAGCTTAGTTTGGGTTGTGGTAAGTAATCCTCAGTACCTTACAGTGTAAATATTATTTAGTACTCTAATTTTCATTTTAGAGACAGTGTGGGTCAATTTACACGCCGTTGTTTTCTTTGTAGGCTTTGGTCTGTTTATAGACTACAGAGTACATTCCATTCTTCTTTCACCTTTTTCCCCTTCATCCCAATAATTCATGTTATGAAGGATGAGAGTGAAAATGCCCAAAATATCAAATTCAAGTTGAAAAAATAACCACTGGGTTCATATGACATGCAGGTGGTAGAACAACAATCACTACCTGAAGCTCATTCTTCAGTATCTCAAAAATAAACAGCATCCAGCCGCAAATGGTGTACCTCCCAGTTTGTATTAATTTCCCCTTTTATTCTCTCTTTTTCCAGATATTATGTCTACTGTGACGCCTCAGCAGCCACAAAAGGAGGATGAGGATGAAGAGCAAGGGGAGCCGTTTGAGTTTGAGGACAGCGCTGATGAGGAGAAAGTACAGGAGGACACTAAAGGGATCTGCTCCGACTCTGCCAATGCCGTCCAGTTATCCATGCAGAGTAAACCTGCTCCATCCTCCACAAAGGAAGACAGTGAAGCACCAGGCAGCGTATTGAAGCCAACCGCCAGTAACTCACAGCAACCGCCCAGAACTTTGCCTCCTGCTGGACAGGACGGTGCAGCTTCTGGTGCAGGTACGCAGCAATTTCCAAGTGTTGATTTTTCAATGAGAGTTATTTGGAGTTGACAAGTGTTGATTGGAGAGTTGTTTACCCACTCAGAGAGCTGATTCTGGGGCTGGTGTGCAAAACTATTAAAAATGTTAAATTAACTCTGATGGGTGAAGACTTACATAAACACTGGCATAGTAAACTTTTATTACTGTGCTTTTATTGTGTAAGGGAGATGGGCAGGCCTTGTGTTAAAGTTACTCTCCTGTAACCAAAAAGCCACGTGTTCCACTCCCTCAGCGCGTGTCCTGTCAAAGTATCCTTGAGCGAGACACTGAACCCCTCCCCGCTTAGTCACTGTACAGTAAGTCGCTTTGGATAAACCAGCTCAACCTGCAAGATTTGAATGTAATGTTTTTTTTATTCAGTTGATATCAGCTGCTTAGTGTCTCATAGCCACACACCGTTTGAGTGGCTTCAGCCAGTTGTGTGAGGTTTTTATCTCTGCTTAAGGGGATTTCATTATTGCATTAGGCAGACAGGCATAAGGAGAGCAGAGTTAACTTTCCTCTTAATTGGATGAAATTATGTAGATATTAATATGATATATTTACTACCTGGGTAATGTTGCCAAACAGGCCCTAGTAATTATACCCCCAGATAAAGTGGGAGATTTAAGTCTCCGAGAACTTCTGTTGGACAAAATGAAGCGATTAGTGCTTAATTAAAAGGCTTTTTTACCAAGCCTATGTGTGGTAATCCGTTAAGTGGGCTGTGGAGATGCGTAGGGGAATTCTGGGCTTGATAATGCTGTGTAATGGAGGCCTGTTACATAACCGAGGGCTCTGAGCAGCAGAGAGAGAGAGAGAGAGAGAGCAAGGGATTCAGATCCCTCCCACATCAGATGACATGTGTTTACATAGTGGTCTCCAAAGGAAATAGATCATGCCATTTGTTTACCAGCAGCTTTCACGCAAAATACATGAAGTCAGTTTTTATTAATCACCACCTTACCGTCCCTGCTTAATGGTCTCTAACTTGGTAACAGTCACTCAATGCTTGCATGTCATAGGTCATGTTACTGTACAAGAACAGTATGTTAACTGTAAGCAAATATGATTCTGTTTTTTAAGGTTACTTGAATTAATAATGCTATAAATCATGTTGTTTTAGTTGTTTTGAAATGTTTTACAGTGTAGGACAGAAAAAGAATATGTCTAACACATGTTAGAAAGTCTAACATATGTTATGTTAGACTTTTATGTTAGAAAGTCTAACATATGTAGAATATGTTAGACTTTGTTGTCTAACTAACTAGACAAGAAAGTCTAATGACCTGGTCATCTTGTCTTGTTTCTTTGTTCTTCCCACTCTAACAGATGTTCCAGTTAGTGAGTCATCCAGCGGGTAAGTTACCCCTCTATACTCCCTAATTCCTATAAAAGTATTGGGAAATTCCTGAAAGCAAATGGAAAAACAAACTCAGACTCAACCATCTTATGTCCTTACATTTGATATATATATTAGTACTCTGTCACGAGTACTAGTTTGTGCTCTCATGCTCTAATTAGTATGAAATATTTGCGTATTATTTATTACCATAGCCCAATAACATGACACACCCAGAGTGATGGTATTTCCAAGCGTAAAAGTGTTACTGATGCGTTGTGAGGGGGAAGTCATATGATTGCATGCAATAATGTTGCATGTAGTCACACGCAGGGTTAGGGTCATTTTCTTGGAAACTAGAGATGTTTTGAGTTTCTTTTAACCGTATATAGATAAATTATTGTTCTCAATTATTATGTGCATTGCCGTTTCAGTATACATTTTGGATTGAGTTCAATGAAAGTTCAGTGAATGATCCCGGCTTTGGTATTATGCCATCATCTTTCACGCATTGATTCATGCAAGTTTTGCTTAAGGGGTGTGCACACTAAACGATGATATGATAATGCAATGTGAGGCCTGCTGGGAAATTCTCTTTTCACTTGTCCCCCTCCACAGGGCGGTCAGAGGTCAGGGTCAGCTACAGAGCAGCATCCCTGGAGCTGGTAGATATGTGTGAGTGGGAAGCGCTCTGAAATCTCAAATCAGATCGGAAAACTCTACAATTATAAAAGGCGAGAGGTTGCCAGCCTTGGTGTATTAGTCATGAAGGTGAAGCACACGATTTGTGCTTTCAAATGGTGATGAAGGGGTCTATTTGCTTGTGCGGTGCTCTTTTCAATGGCTTGTTTGCCTGTTTGTGACCACTTGACTTGATTTACATACATTCCTTAGTGAATAACTAAACGGTATCTAAACGGCAACCGTTTCCTTTTTTCACTTTATATGATTCACTGTAATGTGCACTGCCAGAACAAAGCAGAAAAGGTATTTGCAGATCTTATACACCAGCCTCTCTGGTCCCCACGATGAAGCCAGGGCCCCCGATTTTGGTAAGGCCTCCAGCTTGGGGGTCTAGGAAGTGTGCTGAGAAACCTCTACCTATAGGGGGTTTTAGGGTTTGGATTCCTGTGAGCTTTCCTGTGTTGAAAAGAGGGCTTTATTTGTGTGCAGGTGTGTGTGTGTGTGTGTGCGTGTGTGTGTGTGTGTGTGTGTGTGTGTGTGTGTGTGTGTGTGTGTGTGTGTATGTGTGTGTACATGTACCACAGTGTGAATATGTGCTTTCATGTGTACATTTGTGCATGAATGATTGCATATGTGTGTGTCTGTGAGTGCGCATGTGCAAGTGTGTATATGTGTGTATGTGTGTGTGTGGGTGAGAAAGTCACAGTGAGGTCTCTGCAATTTGTCACACAGGGAGATTTCTGCTGAGTGCACATTTCCACTTGGGTTTAGTCAATACTCTGCCTTTTAAAGAAGAGCTATCAATAGCAGTTTCCACCATAAAGGTGTAAAGACTGTCAGCACATCCACCAGATCTGTCAGCAGTTTGAGAATAATATTGCCAAAATTACTTTGCGATTGTTATTTCAGAAATATGGGTTTTTCTTAACACTGCAAAGACAGCACATCAGTTTATTGCAGCTACAAGGCTCAAGGCAGCAGCTTTTTTTTTTTTTTCCATGTGTTTTATGTGTGCTTAAGTGTTTGTAGCATTTCCTTTGCACACCGCTCCTTGACAGACAGTTTTCATTAAATGCATGGCATGGAACCTCAGCGATGAAAATGGCTACACAAAAGATGCCATGACAACCTGGCATGTACGCGTCCGTTTTCTATACAAAGAGATGTAACCTCAAACAGAGCGCACAAGTAGTTTAACTTCACCTCTCTGTCTTCCTCAATGAAACTCTTCCCTATTTGTTTGACTTCACCTTTTTACCCTCTCTCTGAAATCACAGAAATTTACAGTTTTACATTTCTTCAGAAAACTCACAGAATATAGCTTACAGAACACATTTTCACACATTTATGAAGACCCCATAACTCACCTTGCCATACTTTGCCTCAGTCGGATGTGCTGTGAAAGCAAACGATGTGTACTTTAAGCACACAGCCCATGTGTATATTCCCTGCCATAAAGCGCGCAGATGTAATGAGGAGCCATGAGCCAAGGAGTGCTATCTAATCTGGAGTCTGTCATGTGTAGAATAACTTTGAGCAGTAAGGCCGGCTGTATAGTGGGGAATGGTTCGATGTGAAGACTGGGACAGTTGTTTATCGGGTGGATGACCTGAGGACAAACAGAGCTCCATCATGGTCAGCACAATGCCCGTGCAGTTATAAAGAACAGCTATGCCCAGGAGAGACCAGAGGGCAAAGCAGGTAGAGCTATGGCAGGCAGTATTGCCCTGGCACAGTAGCTGAAGGGAATGGAAACAGATGGAAGAGGGAGATTTGCATTCAGGCAGCTCCCGGTTTAGGCTGTGCTGTGCCCCGGGCTATGTCATTTGCATTGAAAAATGATTCCTGTTTCTCTCCTTTAGCTATATGACTCACCAGGGCTTAGGCACAGATAGGTTGTGAAGGGATGTGCACAGATATGCCTGGATCTATACACTGCTCAAATCACTCACATATGACGTGAATGCACAAAGCCAGGCAGACAAGCAGCGCTGTTATTGTTCTGGTTCTAATCCTTTTCCACATAAAGCATTACAATGCCATGAGATAGGTTTATCCTGAGAAATACGTTGGCAAATATGTTTTTGTTTTCATATGGTTTGAGACGCTTCTTGTTCTCCAGATTGAGATGAATGATCCAGCAGCTTGCAGGATGCAGCAGAGTAATACTTTACAGGCCTTGAATCGCAGTCCAGAATGCAGCTTGACATTGCTGTAACCAAATGGCTATTTTCTGTAGTTCTAATATGAAGTGAAGGCAGAGGATTAGATAGATGGTGGAACTGTATAACTCTATGGGCAGAGCACGGTGCTAACACTAAATTGGGGTTTGCCACCTAGGACAACACAATGGAGTGGCTGAAATTTGAGACTGTCAAACATTTGAAAGCCAATTTATTATACTTTTCCATAAGTGACAAATACTATTCGGCCCATGTCTGCTCAGGGCATATTTTTGTTTCTCCCCACCTTGCAATGCAGGGTTCAGATGCTGGTCCATTCAGTGTTTGCAATGCTTTTGCTGACATACAAGGAAGATAATGGTTTGCAGGATTGTTGACAGAGACAGTCTACTACCATGGCCACTCTGCAGAAAATGCATGGCAAGAACGCCTCCTCTACACTACCAAACTATGGCATTTGCACACATGTTTCTTGTTTGTCTGCGAGATGCTCATCATTCTGATTGGCTGCTACTGCTGCTGGCATCACTAGCATTACTGAGGTGTTTAGCAGGGGGGTAGATTTAATTACTGTAGATGGGACTCTCCTACACTCCAGATCCTGTCATATTATCAGTCATGTGGGGGAGGACAATCCCTCACTGGCAGCATCAACACGACTCTGCGATCGCTGTGTCAACAAGATTTTCCCCAGTGATGTCAGAATGTGTTTTTAATAGCTGGTTCAGGGCATGTTTTCATTCAAAAAGCCAGCAGTGATTATAGTAAGCTGTAGGCATGACAGATAATGATTTGACAGTGCTCAGGGGCAAGTTGAGTAAACTCTCAGGTAACAAGCAGGAGATGTGATTATATTTTTGTATCTCACAAATGTTCTTCTGAATAAGCAGACAGGGACAGCTCATCCTACATGCAGCTGGAGTCAGCAATATTATCACACCTCAGTTCAAACTCTCCCCAGCAAAACAGATCATGAGCAGCATGCCATTGTTGCACTGAATAATAATAATAAAACTCCCAAACTGCGATTCTGATAATTTACTTATTTTCACTTCAAGTTAAGGTTGACATGGTCTATTGGTAGGTCGAGTTTCATGACCCAAGAGTTCATGAAACCCATTCCAAAACCACAATGCGTAGCTGCCTATCTAAAAGTAAGGAACAAGCAAAAATTTACTTTGAAATTATTACTTTTTTTAATTTATTTTTTTACAGTTTTTCATCTGACAGCAGCGATATGGGTCCTATCACACCTTAAGGGAGTGTGCATTTGCATGCTTGGGCAACAGAGAGCTATTCAGACCTCCATCTCCAGCCACTTTGCCTCCCCTTCCTCTCACTGAAATTAACTTGTAATGAAGCGCACAGCACTCTCCATGTTGTTTTTTTACTCGGCTGATGTTTGGATACCTCCCAGGGCCTCAGCGGTGGTGGAGCCCAGTACCTCGGTTCCTTCTGCGGGAGAGGAGCTTCGGGAGCTTCCTGGGGGACTGTCAGCCGCGGAGAGGAGAGCTGATTCGGGAGACCATAGCAAAGAAACAGTCAAGGAGAGCTGCAGCCCGAGGGACCTCTCTGAAGGTACAGAACTAAATTACACTGACGGGGAGGTGATGCATCTCATAGTGTAGATCAAGGGTTCAATTTCAGCCCAAAATGATTAAACTTAGGCTCGCCTTGGGACCCCGGTTTATGAAGCTCAGGTATTAGGGCTTACATCATAGAGCGAGCCAAGAGAAAACCATTGGGGTCCCCAGAGTTTAAGAAACACTACTGTGAATATTGACTACCTATACTATGTTAGCATTGCACATTGCATTTGTTGACCTTGATTAAAGGTGGCACGCAAACCGCATTACAGACCTGTGGTGGTATTGTTCATGGATTTGTGTAGAGAAAGAGGCAACACACACATATGTGAGAGGACACACGCGCACACACACACACACACACACACACACACACACACACACACACAAACGCACGTTCATACACGTGCACACACAACACACAAACACCCACACACATATACCATGATTTGATTTCTACACGGACATGACATGAATCCAATTAATTCACGATGAGGATCAATAGAGGGGCCATTTCCATGAAGGAAAATTGCTTTTGGATTTGGACTCAGTCTGCGGCGTCATCGTTATTTGAAGGTGGCTCGGGAATGAGACTTACAAAGGAACCCTGCAATGCTGCATGACATTTTTTATGTCCTACTCTTCTGCTGTCTTTTCACACATAGACCTGTGTCATGTTGAAAGTGTCATGAAGGAAAATTGCTTTTGGATTATTTCGACTCAGTATGCAGCGTCATCGTTATCTGAAGGTGGCTCAGGCTTACAAAGGAGCCCTGCAATGCTGCATGACACTTTTTATGTCCTACTCTTCTAAATTAATAGAGTCGTAAACTATATTAAACCTTCCTGACAGACGACTAAAATATCAATACATGTGAAAAAACCCCAACAAAAACATAAACTTCTACAATTACTCTTAATAAGAATGATACTATTAACATGTAGGATTTCTGGCTTGATGTTTACAGTATTTATTTACAGTATTTTGAAGCTTATTACTCCTACATTCATGCTTTTGCATGAACAGTTAAGATGTTCGATGTTCAAACATCAGGTTACAGTAAATAATGTGCAATTGGATGAAGTCACAGTTGATGGCACAGTTGTTATTTGCAGGAGCTCACTGTACTGTACATGAATTACTGTGGATAATGAAGTATTTCCTATTCATAGCAAGCGACCACGGCCCCTCTCAGCTCTATTGTGGCCATGGAAAATTGTGATTTGATTTTCTGACATTTATTGCGCAATCATTAACTAACGTCCACAACACAGCTGCAACAACTGGGATATTTTCATAATGGCAGTTTATTGTTATTGCCTACAGTGTGAGTTTGACCTATGAATGAGTTTGCTGGAGTGTTATTATGTTCTGGTATGGAAAAGTTAGATAAAAGTAAGACAACACTGTAAGGAACTTCTGGTTTACCATGTTTGAAATAACAAGTCGCGTTCCCAAGAGGCCCAGTCACTTTGCAGATATGCTGATAGTCAGGCTGATAGCCCAAATCCAGTTGTTTTCTTCTCTATTCTGAATGCTTCCTGCATGCAAATGTATGGGAGAGAGAGAGCAAGAGTAGGAACGAGAGAGAGAGAGAAAAACATTTGTGTAGCTAATCCTCTTTTGTAGAAGAAGAGTTGCTCTTTGTTCTTCTCCTGGATTGTGTCCAAGGTTATTTAGAAGTTTAGACCGAGCGCTGCTGACTAATCCATGACAGAATACACATCTCCTGTCAGATTAATTGAAAACAGTGATTGTTGGTGTTCGGGTTTAGAAGAAAGTGTTGCAGACAAATCACAGTTTAAAACCAAATCAATAAAGCTCACTGAGCTAAATTAGGCCGAAACACTCTCAAAGCAGTTAATGACAAATCCTGCCAAGCGTGGAGATAGAAGAGGTCAATACCTCAAACAAGTGGGATACAACCATGAAGCCTCACATGCACAGAACCATTACAGCAACATGCACAGGAGACCTGATCTCCTGGAGGAGGAAGACTTTTAAATGCAAATGAAACAGGAAGTATGTAAATATCCAAAGGCTGTGTAAATTCCCAACCAGAGGGTAGAAGATCCAGTATCTTTTTATCTCTTCTGTTTTGCCAACAGGATTTGGGCTGTGTAGTGTGTGTGTGTGTGTTTGTTTTGTTGGAAGAAATGTAGAAGAAATATCATGATCTAACTACAGGGGCTTTAGGTGCAACCATAAAAGAGGAGCTAGAGGATAGGCGCCACTCTTACGCTACGTTTTGTCTTTGCCAGTGGTATGTGTGGCGGAGGCTGAGCCCCAGCCTGAGAGCCCAGAGGTGATCTATGATGATGTTCCCAGTGAGGACCCCCACCCTGATGGTTAGTATCAAGGACAGGAGTGTGTGTGTGTGTGTGTTGAATGTTTTTAGCTAAATATCTTTTCTAACCATCCATGCATGGCATCTCAATAGAGAATGATTAAGTAATGTGTGTGTGTGTGTGTGTGTGTGTGTGTGTGTGTGTGTGTGTTTAAGGGGATATGATCTATGAAGATGTTCAGAGAGATGTTGGTCCCATGGATGCAGGCAATGGGTGGAGTTCCAGTGAGTTCGAGAGCTATGATGACCAGTCTGATAACGAGAGCAAACTACCAACACGGAGCAAGGTAGTGTTTGTGTGTGTGTGTGTGTGTGTGTGTGTGTGTGTGTGTGTGTGTACTGTGTACTTTTCCCAGGTAAGGGGGCTCATGCTCATCTGCGTGTTTGTTTGTGTGAGTAGGCGCGGTTGTTTTCTAGTGCTTAAGAAATAATTCAAGGAGAATATTTCATCTCCTCTCCCTCTACCGCAGTTGTCTTTATTAATATATAGTACTGGAAGAAAACTATAAAGAACATGAAAAATATATAAAAGGCTGCCTCGTCTGTATCCTTTCATTGTGGGATGAGAGTAAACAAGAAGCATCTCTGTTTGAAAAGCCTCAGATCTTCTTGCCTCTTCTCTGCCAAGGATGCTATTCGTCACTGTTGTGTAACGCGGCCACAGCGTGTCGGTCTTCCACATGATGGCACTGTGTGCACATTCACATTATGCTGCATTTCCTTCATGCTGCAGGTATAGGGGGGATTTCAAATAACACCAATAATAATAAAAGAAAAAATATTTTGCTGATTATTAATCCATAGATTTACATTACCTACCTTTTACACATTTGTACATATTGAAAGTGTATGGATATCACTCCATTGCCATGTTAGACTATCCCAAGTTAAATCATGTTTTTAGAATGGGAGGGAGACCGATGACAACATTGCTTGCTGTATCGGGACAGAAAATGAGTTAGGCATTGCTAATTACAGGAGGATAAGGTATGAAAATCCCCTCAGCTCTCTGCATGTCTGTTCCAGACAAAAACAAAAGGAAGAATCCAGCTAGCCTTTGTGAACAATTAACAAAGAATATTAAACTAACGTGTTTCGGCTAACGTAGTCTACTTCAAAACACATGACTCTTTTAATTAGGCTTGCCTAATTAATTGTTCACCAAGTGTAGCTGAATGTCTCCTTTCGTTCAAGTCCATCACTTTATTCAAGCACCGCAGGACATATTTTACTTCTTTAATATCTGCCCTACACCGCCTGCATTCCCCCTTCTACAAATCAGTGGCCATTAGTCTCATGCAGCATAACCCCTTTTGACCAAAGCGATCCTCTAAGCTTTCACTCTCTGTGCTTGTGATTAATCCCCGATGTTGCCTTGCTTGTTTTGCCTTGATCACTTTCCCTCCATTTCCCCTGTCTGTTTCCTCTCCCCCCCCCTACCTTTCATCCTCCCTTTGCCTCATGTGGCTAAACGCGACCCGTCCCCACGCGCCCGCCCGACACCTGTAGCTCTCCCCTGATGTGCGTCGGCTGAGGGAGCGTTGTGCCAGGACCAAACGTGAACTGGCCATGAGGCTGGCTGGCAAGCACAACTATGACATCAAGGTATCTCACTATAGCAGCGAGCGAGCAGCAGATTTATCACACCGTTTTGACACAGAGCTCCAGTAATAATGCTAGATGTTCACCAGTAGGAATGATGCTTGCCCAGAGCTAAAATATGCTCCGTTGTATGCTCAGCTGACTCAGTGGATTAACTGACTCTCTGTATCATCCTTCTCTTCTTAATGTTTCTCAGCTTTTCTTTGGTCTGTAGCTTTCCTCGGAGACTCTCCGTCTCTCTCTCCCTCCTTGGTTTAACATTAAGATGCGTTTATGGGACACATGAATTATTAAATAATATTCTGCGTATTTACTTCCATAAACACCAGTGCAAGTTGCCCCCAATTAATGACCTAGTTTCCTGAAGTGGCATCATTTAAAAATACTAGCACCATGGGTATATTCTGTGTCTATGGAGTCTGGTTGCAGGGCCTCTGTGATGCTCAGGGTGGGGCTTGTGGTCAGCTGAATTCTCCCATATTTCTGTTGCCATAATCTCTCCATGATTTGCTCATAGGCTCTCTGATTAGAGGCTATACAGCAACCCACAGGGAGACACAGATGGAGGGATTCAGGACTAGATGAGCCCATCTAGCACAACATCTCTCCGTCTGTCTCTGGAGGAACACTGTAGGTTCTTGTATATTCTTCCCCTTGCTCTTTTCTCACGGGCTAACAGCGCTTGTATCTCATTTCTGTTTTCATCCAGGTGCAGCAGCTCATGAAGGCAGCGAAGAGCGGAACCAAGGATGGACTAGAGAAGACCAAAATAGCCGTCATGCGAAGAGTGTCTTTCCTCCACAGGAAAGACCAACTGGGTAAATGCAGAGAAGTTTGAAAACCAGCCGGCTATTGGTGGTGAAGTCTGGGTTCCTTATACATATTTAGTTGACTCTTTGAATTAGGCAGCTGCTTGTGTGTGATGCTAGCCGAGCCAAAGTAATGTTTGAGGCAGATAGAGGAGAAAGTCTTCCTTTGCTTTTTTCCAATCCCAGCATTAAGGCAGAAATGAAAGCACCGTGGAAAAAAAAATATCTAAATGATTGTGACTCATTAAAACAAAACAGCCAGGATAAGTAGCGTTGACTTGCCCAGATTAAAGACAGATGTCGTGGTCAAGTTTGTGATGTGTGAGAAAGAGATGGGTAGAACGGTGATACGATATAGGCTGCGCTATAGGAATCCCAGCCCAACAATAGAGAGAGATTAGCATCCGTTAATGGAGTGTCGAGCGGCTCCGTAAACCACAGATATCAGACACACGCCTCAAACCAAATCTCCGAGCCATCACAAAGAGGTAAAGAGGCCAGTGTTGCTATTTTTAGGTGTTGATCAGGGGGAAATTTGCACAGCATTCTATTTCTTTTCCACCGACCCTCTGTTATCATTCTAAAGTCTTTAATTGGAACGGTGCTGGCTTCTGGTATCTATGTCTTTATGGTTGCGGGTGAAGTGGGGATTTTTTGCATGTCTTTGTACCCATGCAGAGAAGTGAGGCTGTTGGAACGTCTTTTTGCAGACACACTTGTCTGCGTGCCTCCTTTATTCTGAGATACAGTATTGTTTTTTTTCCCAAGGCCTCTCTCTCTCTCCCCCTCTCTCTCTCTCTCTCCCTCCCTCTTTCTTCCATAGAGTACAGAACTCTTCTCATATTTTAGAAGTAATAAACTTAGAGTGTCGCAGTGTGTCTCCAGCTGCAGTGAGAGATCTGAAGGCTGCCTCTCTCTCTCTCTCTCTCTCTCTCTCTCTCTCTCTCTCTCTCTCTCTCTCTCTCTCTCTCTCTCTCTCTCTCTCTCTCTTCCTCACTCTATGTCTGCAGAAGACCTAGAGGATGATGCAGGATACCTGGATGTAGCTGTGTCAGAGGTGAAGCATCCTCCTCCGGAGCTGAGCCCCATGCCAGAGGGTCTGACCAGCCAGCAGGTGCACCTCACAGGATTAACAGATATTTCTTATACATTTTATTTCCTAAATACATGCATCCAGTATCTGCAGGGTGAAAACCTTGTACCTCCAATATGTCAACTTTTCAGGAACTAAGAAAAACAGCCTTGTTTTTAACTTGATGACAACACATTTTTGATGTTATTCAATTGGATTGTAAAGGGTTTCATTAGCCCAGTAGGTCAGAGGACCATGTAATCCTTCAACTGAAGTGAAAACATAAAACATAAAACATAATTTTTTTTTTAATATACAGTGGGGTCCAAACGTTCACTACCAAGAACTGTTTGTTTTTATCATTTATCAAAGACAATCTTTTTTTCACTGATACAAATCAAAAATGTTTTATCTTTGTGAAATGCTCGTATGAAATTGAAATATAAATATCTTTTTTGCACACCATTTGATTGATGGTTTTCTCAAATATATTTCATATATTTCATATATTTCATTCAAATATTAACACATGTATACTCCTAATACACAGTGTGAATTGTTTTGGTCTTTTAAAAACGAATGTTAGATATTTATGGTCCTCTATGCGGTATTGTCACTACTGCTAGTGCTTTAATTTTGAAAAAGGACTTCCTTTGAAAAATATTTTTAATTATTAATTGGATTCTTTTTGAAAATGATGTAATCTGTAATTGATGCATTCATTTGATATTTGTCCATTTTCACTATCTATTTGTCCTATCCTCTTAATGCTGTTTGGAGAGGCAGTGCATTTTATTAGAGTTAAAAACAGCTTTCATGTCAGAGGAGACCCAATGATTCAGCACTGAAACAGCCTTGTTCAAACAGACCTACTCCTCCTCTTTTTCTCCCTGTGACAAACACATGATTATAGTGCCATCCATCAACCTGTACTGTGCTTAACTGAAACCATACCGCACACTGCAGCCCCATCATATCCCCTTAGCGCTAGATTTCCTGACTGGTCTGTTGTCTACCTAGGTTGTCAGACGCCATATCCTGGGCTCCATCATTCAGAGTGAGCGTAGCTACCTGGAGTCTCTCAGGAGGATCCTGCAGGTGAGCTGTTTAGTCCCTCTAGTCCTCCTCTGCCACATGCAATATCTTCACCATTTAGCCATTATGAATCGCACTGAAACGAGAAGCAGCGATATCCATCAAATTACCAAGGTGTCTCAGCGTAAATAATCTTGATAAAACAGCCGTCCTCATTTCTGTGGCGCCGTGCTGATGCTAAGAAAGAGAGACTGTCGGGCTTTCACAGGATGGGGTGCACTCTCTTCTCTTTAATCTCTCTTTTTTTGCAGGGAAAGAGAGACTCTTGTTATCTCCTCCTTGCAGAAAACATAGGTGCACCTGCTGAAATGGAATCAGCAGCGATCAATGGCTGTGTTATGCACTGCAAAATCTTTCACTGTCAAGATACAATGTGCTACCTTTGTTGTCGAGTGACATGATTATGTTTGATGCTTTAGGAGGTTTAGCTCTTTTGAAATCGTTCTTGTTATTCAGAGAGTCCAACCAAGTGATAAATGCAGTGTCTCCAGATAGAGAGAACATAAAAAGATGAAAGGGTCCAAGCACAATTAGACGTTGAGGGCGGCAACTTTCATTATTTCTGTAAAACAGATTGTGCAATTGTTTGTGTTGTTGTGTTATGCTGCCTGCCCATGCTCCCGCTGTTGATGATTCATGTGCTGTGATGGATTTATGGGGATATGGCTTGTAAAATAACAACAAAAACCACCACCAGTCTATCTGCCATTGTTGCTTGGAGAGGTTTTTCCGTTTTTTGGTGTTAATCTTCAGAAAAGTTTCATCTTGCACGTTCAGCTCGAAGACATTATCAATACTTGAGGATGTTGAAATTCAAAGGAATCTCCAGAGACTGGCTTTCTAGCCACAAAGAGCTTGTTGACTTACTTTTGTAGGCTACGCAAAAATTCTCAAGAGCATTGATTGATGAGTCAATCAACTCTTGAGAATGCATTGCTTTTGCATGCTCAACTCTTTTGCCATCATTATTCTGCCTTTCATGATTACAACTCTCCTTGACTTCTGAACACGCTTGCTTGTGGCAAACACTGTTTTGAGGGTTGAGTCATGTGGGTTCATGCACTTCCATGCTTGTGGCTAGGCTACATGGTTGAAATATTCCTCATATTCCTCAAGTCACATGCCTTTGTTCCTTCTCTTTTGTCTATTTTCACTGTTGGAAACACTAATGAGTGTTTTAAGGAGGGTGTACTGCCGATTCACCTTCAGCTTTGCCGCACACACACACACACACACACACACACACACACACACACACACACACACACACACACAAAACAGCAAACCCAATTTCTGTCTCTCACCAGGAATACCACAGACCCTTGATGGAAGCTGATCCACGGATCCTGAGTCCACGGAAGATCCGGCCTATATTCTATCGACTGAGGGAGATCATGCAGTGCCACTCCATGTTTCAGATCGCACTGGCGTCGCGTGTGGCTGAGTGGGACAGCAGTGAGAAAATTGGAGACTTATTTGTTGCCTCGGTTAGTGATTGTGTGCGTGCATGTTTTTTTTTTGGGATGTCTGTATGAAATAGAAATGCAAATTGGAGACTTGTTTGCGACGCGGGTTAGTGTGTGTGTGTGTTTGTTTGCATGCTTTCTGTCTGTCTGCGTTTGTGTGTTTCTGTATGCAATGCAATCAAGGACTTGTTTGCCAGGTAAAAGGACTCATTGTTTTTCTTGGCATTTCCATCTAGCATTAAAACGCCATCTCTGCTACCAGAGTTATAATGAGCCACAGGTTTTAGATTGAGCAAACAGGAGTAGTTTACCCCAAACATGGAGTCAATTACAGTTATGATGAGTATCTCCACTGCATCCACTGCTCGCAAGGATGTGTGTTTACAAATTTTGGCACTAGGCTAATAGTGTTCCATATGAGTTTTCTGTTGTTTGCCTGGGCAGTGTGCTCATCCATAAGGCCTGTTCATTATTTGCCTATTAGAGTGGCTGATTCGACCCTCTTGCTCTCTGCGTATAGTGATATTCCATTGATATCCTCCTGCCACCAAGGGAGCACTGGAACAGTACGCTGTTTGTCACCTGCTGGGCCTGCAGTAAATGTTGGTAGTGGTCTCGACTGGCACAGAGGCAGGAGCCTGAAGAGAGTGTGAATGAACAGGATTAATTCCTATTTGTGATTTGCTAATTTCGTACCACTCCTCCGACTGCTACCATCAGCAGCCTGGTGTGGGTTTAATTGAGGAGAGAGAATAAATGTTTACCTCACAATAGACCCCCCCCCTCCCCTATGCACAACACACACACACACACACACACACACACACACACACACCACACTCCATTTCTCTTTGCCCAACCTCTTAAATGGCTCGTGAAGGGTGTTGTGGTCTTCGGAACGGTAAACAGATAAATTTTTTAAGCACTATACTTAAATGGCCATTTTCTAGCCTCTCCTAACATCGAAATTACCTGTGGGTTTGCCTGCAAACAGGATTGTTAGATTCTGCACTCGCTGACTGAATGTTCAAGATGTCAGAGGAAATTGTTTGTGGATGCCTTTACAGACAAAATAATCAAACGTGGCATAGCACTAGAGCCTCTTGTTTTAGGGCCATTTCACATAATTATGCTTCTTTATGTGTCAACAGTTTTCCAAGTCCATGGTGCTCGATGTGTACAGTGACTATGTGAACAACTTCACCAACGCCATGGCTCTCATTAAAAAGGCATGCATGTCCAAACCAGCGTTCCTAGAATTCTTAAAGGTGAGTTTCATCACGTGTACACGGTATACTATTTAGTACTATTTAGCACTACTCACAACTTGAATTAACCCACTTGTGCCTCAGTTCCTCTATTTGTCTGCCCCTGTTACATTCAGCAATAGAATCTAGCAAAGGCCCAGAAAGCTGGAATGGACTATTTGGCTAAAGGCAGCAATAAAACAGGCTACTCAGGTTATTAAGGACACAGCCTTTTACCAACATTGATTTATTTGGTTAACAAGATAGATTTCTAGACCGGGTCCACACAACATTTACACACAACATTTTTTCCCTGCTGGGGCTGTCTACAGTGTTGCATTCATTTATAGCCTTATTAAAACCTTGGCTTAAGCACCCCACGGTGCCTGGAGTTACACATGGGGTTGTGCACTTGAGTTGATGAATACGTCATGTAATCCAGGTGAGTCCACCCTCACATTGCGCGATTCGTTACTGACTCTAATGCCAACAAGGTGTAAGCCTAAGTGTAGATACAGGGTGTGTAGATGAGTATGGTTGAGAGTGGGTGTGGAGGGGGTGGTTCTGGGATACCAGAACTTACTGTTGAGCCTTCAGGTGGTTTTGTGGACTTAATTAAATTCAAATCATCTGTGATGGGAATTGCCGACGTCATAACAACCAATGACCTGAAAATACCTGCTCTCACTCCCTCACTTTCCTTTAACATCAAATATAAGTGTCTACATATGGGCTCACCCACAAGGGATAGTTACATCAGATCCTGTGTACTGGTAAATGCTGAGACTTCTTGAGAGGCTGTTAATGTTGCCTGATGATGTTGACGGAAAGCAAAAAAAATATGTATACTTATAAATGCCAAAGACAATCAAATTCAATATAAATAGTTGATTAACAAAAACATAGAAGGAAATGAATTAGACTTTGTAACACTGTTGAACACAAAATGTGTTCTGACATTTACTGCATGTGCTCAAGTTTTTAAGGCATCATCAACAAGGAAAAGTAGTGCCAGGGCATATGGAGGGAGCCAAGGAATGATTTAAATGTGTTGAGGTTGACAGATGCCCTGAGCACCCAACGTTTGCACATGGATAGGGCCTGGATCACTGAGCTGTGCTGCTGATTTGCAGAACCAGATTGTACAGCAGATATCCCTCCCATGTTAATGGTAACATGCACCCTTTCAATATTTGCGGCAGGTTCCTGTCAAAGGTTGTCCAGAGATGCTGTGGGAATATCTCAGTCCTCTTTCTCCTGCTGCCTGGTACAGCTCTTATTGTCAGTGAGGAGACATATTGACTAGACACTGACGGGAAATACGATCAAGGACAGATTTCATTGTGTTGCTTTCATAACATTGTTGGTGCCATCGACTGCGACTACGTACCTGACCATCAGGGCTCAGAGCACACAAGAGCAAATCTATAGGGAAAGGAAAAGACAATATTCTACATTTATAACATTTATGCAGATGCTTCAATGAAATGAGACTTGTGCTTGTAGTAGAAAGCAGTTGTCATTTAGAAACTCCTCTTTTGATATAAAACTTATTTTTGATATGAAAAATATTTCAAGGATTTCTTATAGGCAAATAAGCAGAATAGTCTAAATAATTTCAGGTTTTTGTAAAATATATTTAATTGCGTTTTTATCCTGTTAATGTCCCAACGACATATTGCCTATTCGTTACTGAATATAATGCCAATGAGGTGTAAGCCTAAGTGTAGATACAGGGTGAGTATGGTTCAGTTCAGTGCTGAGAGTGGGTGTGGAGGGGGTGGTTCTGGGATACCAGAACTTAGTGTTGAGCCTTCAGGTTGTTTCATGGACTTAATTAAATTCCAATGACCTGAAAATACCTGCTCTCACTCCTTCCCTTTCCTTTAACATCAAATATAAGTTTCTACATAGGGGCTCACACAGAAATAGCACAAGGGAAAGTTCCATCAGATCCTGTGTACTGTGTGACTTCTTGGGAGACTGTTAATGTTGTCTGGCAACAAATACTAGTTATCGAAATACATCTAATTTACGTAAGAAACTAAAACGTTCCTGACCCACGTAATTTCACAACTTTAGATATATTACTTTGGAATCTTTATACTAAGAGTTGTTTTCCACAATATATCCATTTAGGAAAAATGAACAAAAATAAGTTCCTGAATCTCAAGTAGTAGCCTATAGATGATCCAACGTGTAAAAGTTATAATTAATTTAATAATTAATTTAATGCTAGCAATCTTTATGTATGAATAGACATCACCTTTTCAGATGGTGGATATCTAATTTTTAAAATTGAGAAAATTAATTTTCTTTTCTTTTTTTGTAATTATTTTTATAATTTTATTATTATATTATACATATATACATATATCTTTACATATATATATATATGTAAAGATATATGTATGCCTATATAATGAAGAAACTCTCTTAATGGGGTCGATGTGGCTCAGATTTCACTTTTATGCTGAAACAATCTTGTGACCTACGCCCACACTCTTTAGACATAATGCACTCACAAAATACATCCTCTTTCATACTGTCATATGACTAACAGGCCCCTTTCATACCTTATTTACTGACTCACACTCCCACACAAGGTCTGCAGAGGACTCTCTTGAGCCTCTGTCAAAGTAGTAGCAACATTGTTTCCTCTGAATATCTTTTTCTTTGGAGTAATATTTCTTCCACTCCATGTTCTGCTCTCCTGTATTAAATTCCTGACCTGTCTCTGTTCTTGCCCTTGGTTTTTCCAGAAGAAGCAGGCATCCAGTGTTGACCGGATCACTCTGTACGGTCTGATGGTGAAGCCCATTCAACGATTCCCTCAATTCATATTGCTCCTGCAGGTATAACATGTTGCTTGTACAGCACCAGTCCTTTAGTTTTAACAAAGTGAATCCCTCTAAGTCTTGAAAACTGCAACAATCACAAAATTACAAACTCACAGTCGGCACAAGATTCAAGAGCACACAATAAAGTTTGCTATGGAATCAATAATGGATTGAACAACTTCTCCAAAGTACAAGAAGTCAAACCTCACATACTGATACAGGGTTAGCTAGAGCTTGAAAAGTAGCTTTTCATTTTACTGGCTTTACATCTGCCCCGGCTCTTCCACTTATTCTTCTGAGCAAAGATTTGGATTTGAACTTGGCTTGCTGGAGCCGCAGTAGCTCATTTCATCCCTCAGTAGGCATTGATTATCCATGAATTCAAAAGATAGGTTAGGTTATGAATGTGAATCAGGCATTTTCTTCTTTCCTAAACTCAGTACTCCAAAGAGGAAGTGTATGTACTAAATCATACATTACAGGGAACTAAAGCTCAAGGCATTGAGGTACATCTGAGATTCATACACAGACATGCTCTCACATAGGGTCACAGTGGCAGGGCAATGATTGGCATGTAAGCCAGACATGCCTAAAGTCAGACAGATGTGTGCAAATGATTTTCATAGTTTGTTTTAGACAGATGAGTGCGGGGCGGCAAGATACGACGATACAACGAGCAGCAGAAAGTTTCACTGGAGAGTATTTACAAGTCAATCTAGTGTACATTTCTGTGAGTGGCAGGTAGCCGACACTATCTGAATTCTCCTGATGAGGTCAAACTCACCCGCCTCGTACTCCAAATGGGGTAAAACAAACGCTAAGAATTATAGAATTATTACGAATGCTATTTGACTGACATTTGAACCGGTCCAGGAGGAGACCCAGCGCTCTGCCAATCACAACACGTTATTACTATTCAGTATGTTGCAGTATACATAACAGGAATGGATTAGAATGGCACAGAAACCTAAACACAGAGTGGTGGATACTCCTTAACTGTCAGTACATTCGTTCCTTGTGACTTTTTTTTAGGACATGCTTAAGAACACACCTAAGGGTCACGTGGATCGGCTGCCCCTGCAGCTGGCTCTGACAGAGCTGGAGATGCTGGCCGAGAAGCTGAACGAACAGAAACGAGTCGCTGACCAGATTGCAGAGACCCAACAACTAGCCCGCAGTGTCAGTGATCGCCTGCTCAGTAAGGTGACTGGCAACACATGCACTTACGTATGCACGCGCACGCACACACACACACACACACACACACACACACACACACACACACACACACACACACACACACACACACACACTGCAATCAAATCAGCTGTGACCCAATCTCAGCCCTTTCACTCCTCTATGTTGTTATCAGTGTAAGCCCAACACCTATAAATTACAGCCACTTTACACTAGTTTACACACTATTTCACTTTCCTAAACATTTATCTAGGAAAGCATTTTTATTTTGAGAAATGATCTCCTAGAAATGATGCCCATTATCATTCCAACAGTGCCTAAATGCAAATGGCGGAGGCGTTGCCTCTCCATTACCACATTGAAATTACAGTTCTACCGCTGCAAATCTGAACAAATGCTGTTCTGAATAAGAAGAATTAGGGGGTAAATGAGACATTTAATTGGAAACTGTGAGAGAGCTATCTCTTTCACCCCGTTGCTCTACCTTTCCTTTTGGGCTCTTGCTCTCTCTCTCTTCACTTTACCTCTCCTCTATTCCCCTCTTGCTCTCTTACTTTCTCACTTCACTTGTACTCTCTTCTTCTGTTCCTCGAGTGTGCCTGCCTCTTCCTCTGTCTTCCTCTCTCTCAATTCCCCCCTCTCTATCAGCCATTGCTTTCCAGGACCCTGAGATGAGCTGATTTGGCCAATCTCCTTCCCTCCACACAGAATTCCATTTGCTGCGGTGACACTGCAGAATTCCAATAGGAAGCGGTCTCCTCTATTGCCCCCATAACCATTCAATGAAATATTCATTCTTTGTCTCAAAGTTTCTAAGTCTTCAGAATAGGACAGATAGCAATGTGAGTGAGAACGGGTTTCACACACACACACACACACACACACACACACACACACAGACATGCATGACAATTGACGCTTGAAGACTTTAAGGGTCTATTCTTACAAAGGCCTACCTCTTGAGGGAGCTGTACTGTTGTGTGGCCATCAAACGTCCCAGTCAGAATAATGACTCATTTCCTGTTGCGATCTGAGCCAGAAGCAGCAGATTGCCGGCAGGTAGAACATATTCTGCGAAATGTGGTCAGATGTGCAGATCTGCAGACCGCCAGTCATAGAGTGGACACAACAGAAAGATTCATTATTCACTAAAATTGAACTGAACAAATACAAACATCAAAGAGGTATCCAGGATGTGAGCTCCATATCCGGCCTTTACCCGATGTTTGCGGTTTTGGCTTCACTTAAACCGTGATGAATGCAACTTAGAAGATTGGTGCAGAATCCATAAAACTCAAAGTATTGATTCAGGCAGTCATTAAAGGAGCTGGACCAAAGTGATAAAAAAAGGCTTTCTGTTGCTATTTACCCTTGCCAAACATATGGATGATTGGGAAACACAGCATGTGCCAGCATACTGTAGCATAAATTGCATCTGTTATTGGATTATTTTACTGTGTGTGTGTGTGTGTGTGTGAGTGCGCAAAGGTGTGCATGTAGCAAAGTGTTTGTGTGACTCCATGTGTGTCCATGTGTAGCTAACGTCACTGTGGTGGAAAGGCTTGCGTGTCCCAGTGACCCACAGCACTAAGCTGTTTTGGACTTCGAGGTGCTAGAGGAAGAGTTATCTGAAACCAATGTTGGAAGAACGGCTCCAAAACAACAAAAAGCTCCCTGGCAGCTCCCTGTAGCCAAAGTCGACTGTAGTTTCCTGTCTCACCACTGTAAAACGAGCTGCAAGGCAAACATAATGGAAGAAGTATGTGTGTGTGTGTGTGTGTGTGTGTGTGTGTGTGCGTGCGCGTGTGTGTCAGACCTGAAATGACCTTCAAAACAAGAAATGCGTCGCTTATTCCTGAGACATCTCTACCACCGGGCTTGACCTCTGCGTCCTCCAAGCACTGAGCTCTTGAGGATTGCTTCTTTGTGATGCTGTTTCCTCCCAACACCTGATCTGATTGCTTTGTCCCTTTTAGCAACTGAACTCAGAGCAGGGGTCACTGGTCCTTTGTGAGACGTTGATTGAGACCGTGTACGGTGAGCGGGGGCAGGTCCTGAAGTCCAAGGAGAGAAAAGTCTTCCTCTTCGACGACGTACTCATCTGCGCCAACATAAATGTCAAGTAAGTCCCTCTGGTAGAACAGGCGCAGCTAAACACCCCTGCTTTCTTTGCTAATGCTGCCGTATCACATGGCTCTAGCATGAGGCTGTGTGCAGGTTTTGCAGGGATATTTTGGCAAACTGCAAAGCAAAGGGAAATAGCTATTAAGCGGCACTATTAAGCAAAGCTCTAGGTTTAGTAAGGATATTTTGCATAGAGAAATAGCTACTAGGAGTTTTGAGCACTATCTGGAGTCGCAGGAGCTTTATCAGCTTTAAACAAATGGTGGAATGCCTCACTACAGCAACAGGAGTCCTAGACGACTGACATAAAAATATTTTTTTGGTTTCTTTCCAATTTATCCTCTCTGACAGCGCCATTGATCACATCTCTCTTGAGCGAAGGTAAACAGGAAAGGGAATATTTTGCAAAGCTCCTGTCAAGGATGTCGCTTAAAGCCCTTTTTGTTCAGCCTTCAAAATAATTATCGCTCCATGTCTCGTTCAACTTGAGTGTCCCAAAGTTGACTGTGTCTGCCCTCCAGGATCTTGACAAACCGATCACAATGTTGATTGTCTGCATGATTACAGGAATACATGAATAGTAATGAACTCCTCCTCACAGCCAGGGGTGCCATTTTGGCAGTGAACATGGCTGATCATACGGATTCTAATTCTCCGCACCCAAGCCTTCTTCATGACATTTCAAAGAGCATCAGCTCACTTCTCCTCCTATTAGAGTGCTGGGATTAGTGCTGTGAGCAGCAGATGGATAGGGAGGGAATTTCTCCCATGTTGTTTTTCCTTCTCCTACAAACCTCCTCTTATTCTCGTCTACCTCCTCTTCCTTCCACCAGGGGGCCTCCTGATATCAGCAGCCTCGTCCCCGTTGGCCCGAAGTACACGATGAAGTGGAGCGCCCCCTTGCAACAGGTGCAGGTAGTCGAAGTGGGGCAGGAGGGCTCTCAAAGCAAAGACACCCTCTTCCAACAGAGCGGAGCCAAGCGGGCCGGCGGCGCCTGCGCTTCAGGTAAAAGAACTGTCCTCTTCATCCTCCAGTCTAGTTAATCTCATCACTTGGACTGACTTTTGGTCTCGGCCCCTTAGACTGACTCAGCGAGGCTAATCTGTTTCTGTTCTGAAGTGTCCCGCGGAGGGCTGGAAGATGCAGCCGTGCTGCTTGTCACTCTGATTGAGGATGTGTTTGTGAAGAGAATAGTGATGACGGTCACTTGTTCCCATCTGCCTGGGGTGTTTTATCTTGGAGAGACATGTGGGTGTAGAGAGCCCACTGCTGCAGCATCCCTACAGCCTCATTTCACTCTCTGATAGACCACAAACACATTTAGAGTAGAGTCATCAATCTGCAGAGATTATTCCCATCCTCTCCAGCCCCAATTAGAGAGCCAGTGGCTGTAGATAGGAATCTGTGGTTGAAACACTAGTTCTCCTACCACCCCTCACAAAACTCTGGTGTATACAGAGCTTGACGAGATCCCTGATAAATGTGCCATGGGAAAAGGGAGATACAAAGCCTTATCAGGATGTAATGGTAAAGGCTTTTAAAGTTGCAGCTCCCTGACTTAAATATTAATGGCGCCTTCTTCAGAGCTATCCGTGTCACGCTCGGCGCGCAGCTACTGTTTCCAGGGCTGGTTTAGATTCTCACTGGATTAACTTTCTGCTGTTCAGGTACTGTATACTCTCCCAACTTTGCTGCAAGGTTGCGGGGAGCATCTAAGGTGAGCTCTCAACGCCTGTCTCTCTTCCTCTACCTCTGTCTAACTCTCCAAATGTTATGCCCCACAGAGGGTGCTTGATTTTGATGTGGACTTTTTTTTTTTCCCGTTTCGACGCAGCGCGGTCACCTTAATCATGTCTACCCAGAATCCACCCCGAGCATCTGTGGGGCTGTCCCCTAACCTTCGACTCAGACAGGATGTCCCGTCTATTTATAGTCCCCTCCCCCGTGATGTCATTCGGCGGGGTGTCCTGTCTGAATTCTGTGCTCCCTCAGCATGGCTCAAAATGGACTCATTTTTCATCTCCTGCAAGCCCTGGTGCCCTCCTTTATTGATGAAGGCTGTCCCTTTGGGAAATGCAAGGCTGTCTCTCTCTCTCTCACACTCTTTCTTCTTTGTCTCTCTCTCTCCCTCGCTCCCTCTTGCTGTCTCTCTGTCTCTTGTCTCTCTGTCTGTGCCTGCAGAGACACAGAAGGCCCATCATGTCCTCTCTTCATACATGCTGTCTGCTAGTGCAGCCTCCTTGTTTACTCACACGCAGCCTTACCCTCACTCTGCCCACATTACACCTCTATTGTTGCTGCGTCTCGTTTGAACTGCTGTCAGGAGCACAGGACATTTTTCTGTCTATCACAGATGTACCACTATGTTTTGGTTGCGGATCAGAGACTTGTTTTGATGCAGGTGTGGAAGCTGCATTGTCTTTAAATCCATTGGCTGCCATCACCGGCGCACTAGCTAAATGTGAGATTGCTGACTTATTTCACATCCCAGTAAAGCTGGGATGGTCCCCTTTGGGCTCTGGCCATCCTCACCAGCTAGCGACGTGCCTGGAGGCTGATGCGGATAGCCGTGTCTGAGTGTGAAAACCATATCCTGCCTCACCAACGGGATTACGCTGGATTACAACTCAGCACATTCACCTCTGGGGCTGCAGCCAACAGCAGGCCCCCAGAGGGGCTCAGTGAACCTGTACAGGTCCAGGCAATCCCTCACGAGAGAGCAGGAAGACATTGTTCTAGCAGCTCACAGCGCACCCTTTTATATTCAGATGTCTCCACTATTGACTGCCTCGCGCAGAAGACAGGTGTCTGTGCCCGTCTGTGTCAGAGATTCCATTAAACCCCAAAAGGTTACAATGGAGTACTTTAAACGAACAATACCAGCCCACCCCTTTCTCTTTCTCGCCCCTCAGCTTTTGCTCTCACTCCATTTGCACACTTGCGCTGACAACAGGCAGCAGGTCCCCTCGGAGGACCATGCTTCACTAAGCCCGCCTACTGGCTGAGCTCCTTCGCTACTTGATTATGTGGCAGTGGTGACAGTGCAGGACAGCTCCGGAGCGAAATCTACCTGCGAAATTTAATTAGGCAGTTCTCATGGAGCCTGCTGCTGGGGAGATGTGGGCCAGGGGAGCCAGGACGGAGGATGGCAGACAGGAGGAGACAGAGCTATTGATTCTCGGCGGTAGGAGAGAGAGACTGCGAAGGGAGCGGGCCTCGAATCGATACAGAATTTTGCGTCTAATGAGACACCTGCATTCCTTTTGGCCAGTGAAAGGGCGGAGTAACAGTTTCTTCATCTGATTTTTTACTCATAAATTCACTCGCTGTAGTTCAACAAATAATGAAGATCGATCCACCTGCACATTGAACCTCCTTTATTAGTGCCACTAGAGTTTCAGTAAAAGCAAGTTTTCTTTCGCACTTCCACTAGTTCAAGTTTGTTCATACGCAGTGTTATTATTTCTCTCGTTCGTTCAAAATATTAATCATATAACTGTATATTTCATGTCCACATCAGGACAAGGAGCATTGTTGTCTATACCATGTTTATTGTATGAATAAATGCGGACATCCCCTGGAAATAAACCCAAACTAGAATGTATGTAACCATGTTGTCTGTGTGTGTGCGTATATACAGTATATACAACATGTGTATGTATGTATGTATGTATGTATTTATGTATGTATGTGTATTTGTATGTGTTTGCACATGGGTATGCATACATGTACATGTACATCTTAATATGTGTGTTGCCCTCCCCTTAGGTAAAGCCATCCTGGGGCCTCCGCGGCTCTACCAGGAGCTGCAGGAACTACAGCATGACCTTTCTGTGGTGGAGGAGGTCACCCTACTGGTGGGCACGCTGCAGGGGACCTACCAGGTGCATGTCGCTTCACGTTGCATTTTTACTCTGGCTGGTGTGTCTCATAGGCAAAATATATATCACACAGCATTTCTAATGCAACAAAGAGGCCAAGAGGCAAGCTCTCAGGCACAGGTCTCTCCAGTGCAGCTGACTCTACAGGCCAAACCACAACAGCCAGAGTTATCACACCACTACACAGGCAAGCCTTGTTCTCTCAGTATTCTTTGAAAGCCTGTCCAAATTAGCCACTTTAAAAAAATTGGTGCCCACGGCATGACCTTCAAATGCACCGTGCTTTAAAAAGCATGCTTTCATTGTTGCAGTGTTACAAATTATTTATCAGCCAGTTATCTCAAAATATTGACAGAAAATATATGAAATATGAATTGTTTTCAGCAAACTGCAGCTTACACTACTATAGTTCTGTAGCCTTGAGCGCATGCTCAAGAATAACAGGCAGCAAAGAGAAAATAGAAGTATGCACAGTTAATTTAAAATGCAGTGCAAACTAAAAGATCAAGATTGAATGGCACAAAGACAACCGTTTGGGGAAATCTCTATCAGCTATTCCTCTTAAAGAAATTGCAAAAGGAGATGCAAGATGTGTTTAAAATGTGATCAAAGAGTGGCCTCATATGCTTCTTCATTATCAATTTCTAAAAGCCTGAAAGCTCCTATCTCTCTCCTCGTCAACAGTGCCACAATAGTAGGGATGAGATGTTCCCTCTGAAATGAATAGATGTGTCAGATTTACAATGTGGCAGCAGAAACCAGCAGCGCCCCTCCTGTAGGGAGCCCCGTTCAAATCAGGACACCTGTAGCCTGCTACACATTAACACTCCCATACATTACATAACACAGCCAGGGAGCTATACTCTAGCGATCAACAAAGAGCCTCTCAGGCTAATGGTGGCCCTTTGCCTCCCTGCTCTTAACAAGCACAATGTCCTCAGGAGTGATATTGGCCTAGCTCCAAATGACTGATTTTCACTCTCCACATGGTTATAATAAAATTGTCCACCAAACAAATAGAGGAAATACTCCTGCACAGCTCATTGACTTCAGAAAATTGATTTGATTCTATTTGACTTGAGGGACTAGGCTTTACTGTAAAATGGATGCAGGAGTTGGAGTGAATGCAATGTTGCATTTGAGGGGATAAAAATGCCTCAGTCATATGGCTTGAAATAATGTAGTGTGCAACACTGCAGTTTTAGGTGAGTGGGTTCTACAGTTTGTGTATCAGTACATCACCGTGTGAGTACACAGTGCAGCACATCTACACACCCGTGCTCAGTGTGCGCATAATGTGCTTGTATTTCTGCCTGAGGAGCGAGTTTTAACTGTGCATGTTTTTTTTGTTGTTGTCTTTTTTACATGGCAGAACCTGAACACCACCGTGGCCCAGGACTGGTGCCTGGCTCTGCAGAGGCTTATTCGCATCAAAGAGGACCAGATCCAGAGTGCTAACAAATGTCGATTGCGCCTGCAGGTGCCCGGCAGGCCAGACAAGTGAGTCGCGTCTCAAACACAGTCATGGCTCCAAGTAAAACCCACATAGCTGAATATCTGTTATGACAACAAGAGCGACAAGAAGAGAAACAGCAACAACTAAAACAACAGCAGCAACAGCAGCAATAAAGGTTTCTCTCGTGTTGATCAATGATTTAAAAGGTTCAAAACGAGGACGGGAGTGCATGTTTTATACTGCTGAGTTGATTACAGGAAACGTCTTGCTGATGAAATTGCCTCATCCATAACTCTGAAAAAAGGGCGTCCCATGCAGCAGTAAAAGATAATAGCCGGTGACAAACATTTTAATGTGCCTGCGCACTATGGGGTATAATGATGAAGGATCCCGACGCTGTGCTCCTGCGGCTCCTCGGAGCATATTCCCGAGGCTTATTCTCAACCGGTGTTAAACGCCTGCTCCTGACCCTTCACAAATCAAAGGCGAGAACAGAGTATTCTGTAGTGAATGGATAATTACCTGACTTACATCATTTATTCCCCTGAATTCCTGGATAGAATAATGGATGTCTTCAGGATATAGGGGGGGTTGATCTATACTTATAATTCAATTACAGGATACGGCAATTTCTAATTCAGTAACATACTATACAATGTACAGGAAAGATTGCTTCTGAGTGCTCTACTTTTTTTTAGATATGGCTTCCAAATAGATTTTTTTTCTTGATTATTGCTCTCCATTATAGTGACATAATCTACAAGACCAAATGTGGACTCTCTTAGGCTACTGTATGGCAAGTGCAACACCCATCTATAAGAGATCTTTGTTAGTATCAGTCCTGCAGTCTGGAGTTGGGAACCGTTGCTATAGAGCAGTGGTTCTCAATCCGGTCCTCAAAGACCCCCCTGTTTTAGCTCCAGCTCTACTCAGACACACCTGAACCAATTAAAGTATCATGAAAACCTGAAGCCTCTAATTGGTTCAGGTGTGCATGTGTCAGGCTGGAAAACCTCCAGGACAGGGGGTCCTTGAGGACTGGATTGAGAACCATTGCTCTAGAGGAGTGCAACTTGTCATACTTAAGTGTGCACATACAAAGGCATCGCAATAGGACCGCTGGTGAGCTGAAGCCCTGAAGATATGAATGTGGTTGTCTTGAAATGTGGAAGTGACTATTGACTATTGGCTGAATGACTACTAAGGGAGGAGCAAAGATAGCAAGGAGCAGAGAGATTGTATGGGTAGCTGAGAGTTCTTCAGAGGAACTGGGAATAGAAACTGATGGCAGATTAGAATGTATGCCATTTTGAGGCTCCTGGTGGGTGGAGGATAAGTAAGAGGCAGGGGAGGAGAACAAGAGCGAGAGATTGTGATAGCGAAAAGAGAGCCCTGCCGAGAAAGAGAGAGAGAGAGAGAGAGAGAGAGAGAGAGAGAGAGAGAGAGAGGGAGAGAGAGACAGGGAATGATGATCCACCTCCCCCACAAAAACTGTGGCTTCACTCCAGCAGGGCAACGACAGTCAGAGGAGGGGTCCTAATGCACGGGAGCCAGGGAGAAACCTAACTGTGCCCAGCCAAGCTAAAGCGACAGCTTGAGCAGCAGAGCTGTGCAGATCGGTTCCCCCACATCTCCCAGCTTCCTCGTCGGCTGTCACACCAGGCCTGCAGGGCCAATCTGCTTACTCAGATGTTTGGTGGAGCCAGATGTCATGCTTACAAGAGAGTCCCCGAATTCCCCTTCAAGGGGTACCCTATTTGCTGAATTCCAGTGATAATGTCATTAGCAACTACACTGACAAGGAGATTTCCCACCCCTACATCTGTCCAAGCTGTAGATTTGTATTAACCGTATTAACCGTTCCTCTGGATAACCCAGCAGGGTGCATACAGTATGGCATATTATAAAACAGAATAAATGTGGAACCCACTAAAAATAAAACACTTAGACTTCGAGATGGTCACCGAGTTTGTGTGGAAAGGTATCTGATTAAAACCTCAGTTGAAAGAGACAAAGTTCCTTGAGGAAAAAGAGCCAGTGCTTTGATAGGGATCTAATTGAGACTGGGCCTGGGTGGCGGGTGGCTGGACCGGCAGTGGGCCTCGGGGCTGAGGTGACAGGTGGTGCAGTGCTTGCCCAAACCGTTCTGACACTACCCAGGGTGCAGCAGTGGCAGATTGCAGGGGAGAACTGTGGGCAGACTGTCTGTCTCTCTCTCTCTCTCTCTCTCTCTCTCTCTCTCTCTCTCTCTCTCTCTCTCTCTCTCTCTCTCTCTCTTTCTCACACACACACACACACACATACATGTTTTCTCTCTCTATCCTCCTCCTTTGTTCCTAATCTCGGTAACAATCACAGGATAGGACAGTGTTTGCAGAGGCTGGATGTGCCCGTTAATACCCACACGCATTAACGTGTACACATGCATTCGTATGCGCTGACCACTCCCACACACACACATGCATGCACACAAGCACGCACACACACACACACACACACACACACACACACACACACACACACACACACACACACACACACACACACACACGCACAGCCGAGCCTTTGCTCTGCGGGTGAGAGAGTGGGACCACAGCAGGGACCCCCTGTACTGAGTTGGTCCCCTCCTGTCTGGCCGCAAGCGTCTCTCTGCAGTCAGGCAGCACATCACAGCCTCCACACTGCAAACAGACTGAGTACGTGGGGAGAATCCTGACTGCTGCCTCAAAGGCACCAGCCTACGTGTGACAGCAGTTCATTAACATCCACTTTTACTGTGTCTGCTGGAGCAACTACAGGCACGGTTACATCGGCCGCATTGGCAAGTGATAGGTATAGATTTCAAATTGCTCAGTGATGCCAAATGTGTTTGTCGTTTCGCCCCCGTTCCCACTAGCACAACATGCATAGATAGATGAAGGAGTCCTGACGCGGTGGAGGTGGAGATGTGGGCCACTGTATTGTTCGCCTGCGGACTTGTTTCATCGCTCATGTGTCCTTTTAGAGCGGCTGCGCAGGTGAGGCGCTTTATACACGTGAATGATCCGCACTCCAAAGAGTGCTATTATGTCTAGTCCTTCCTGGCTGAGTGTTCATCCTGGATCAGACAGACTAACTCCCATAGAGGCCCGTTTAACCCCATCTCAATGTCTGGAGAGCAGAAGGCTTTGTCTGATTGCTCTGTACCTGCGGCGGGTGCACGGTAGGCTCCCGCTTAACATCTGTCCCATCCTTGTGTGTTAGTGTACAGTGGTACCCAAATAATCCCTCCCTTGACTTTTTTTTTGCCTGGATTTATCCAGAGACTGTTTGTTGATTGACATCCGTACAGGTCCACTGCCGCAGCTGCTGGGTTAAGGTTGTGATCACATCTACAGCAGTGGTGTAGTGCTATTTTTTTTAGTGCCAGAGCGCAGTATTGTGTGACGTCACCATCACAATAAATAAAGTCGAATCAAGTCAACACACGGACGATTTGATCGCCGTAATATGAACAGAACAGTACATACATAGTCATTGTTTATTCATTTTATTTGGTGCATTGACATGTGTTGATGATTTTAAGCAGCGCAACCGGTGCGCTCTCATAGCACTACACCCCTGATCTACAGTTCATCTTCTTTTCAATGTTGCATTTTTGTATCGGGTTCATTTAGGTTCACACTGCCCAATTACAAGTGAACCAGGAATTCAAAAGTTTCATGGACTCACAGGTAGCTTATTTATTGGACGGCGCTCTTTGTTTTCACTAAGCTTGAATACTTAATGTTAGTTCTTTCTTTTTAAAAATTCTGTCTTTCTCACCTGTCTAGATGAATCAAACTAAAGGAGTAAATGCTCCAGAGTTTGCATAAACCATTCAAAACATGGTTGGTGTGAACACTTTCTCAATGGCGCCACAATGGTAGTTGTGGGTAGGGGAGGGCCGATTTCCCCTGTTACTGCTGCTATCCAGTAGGGGTGGGCGATAATCGTGTTTATAATTGTAATCGCGATTTAATTATGTAATTGTGGCAAAATCGTTCATTTCGATTGTTATTTAGGCTACAAGAACGAGGAACGTCTAGAAGCGCCAGTTAGCAAAGCAACCAGTGTGAGTGTGTGTGTGTGTGTGTGTGCGCATCAGACGTAACATCACTTTCCCGTGAATGAACGGGCCAAATACTTTCCCCAATGCTGCGTTCATGTACTGTCCCCTTAAAAAATACTACGTGGTATTCAGTCACGTCCCTCCGCCCCGTCCAGTAACGCCGTGTTCAGACAGGTTGGGACCGTTCGTTTTTTGCGAGCTGCGAGCGAATGTGTCAAGCTGGCACATTCGACATAGAGCATCCGGCCAATTTCAAAATAAAACAAATTTCAAAATAAACAAATAAATAAAACAAATAAAATAATCGTTCATTAATCGTAATCGAGGTAAAAGTTTGAAATAATCACGATATTGATTTTTAGTCATATCGCCCACCCCTACTATCCAGTGACAAACATGTTTCTCTACCCCTTCAGGGTATAGCCGCCTTGAGAGTGTCACGTCCATCCAGGACCAGATAAACAAGCTCCCATAGGGACACTGGATGGTCCCTTTGACCTCGTCTCAATATCTGGAGAGCCAGCGCCCCTCTCTGACTCGTCCCTGTTTCTGGGCAGCGGAGGTGAATGGCAGGTTGGGTGCGTGACTGGGCTGCCGCTCAGCACTCACTCCTACATCTGTCCCGTCCTTGTACATTAGTGTCACACGTGTGCCTCAGCGCTGACCCGCAACCATAAATCACCTCGGCCCGAGTCCTCGCTTCCCACCCCTCCCCCCCCCCCCCCCAGCCCTCTCTCCTCTGCTCCCCTCCCTCTTTGACTCCCCCCCCTCACCCCTCAAGCTTTCCTCATTTCCCCCTCTGCCAGCATGCCTGAGTCTACTTCTCCATTCTGGCAGTGCACCACACCTGCACTGCGGCTGTCAATCAGCGGGGAAGGAGGCAGGACTCGGAGACTGCGCTCGGTTTAGCATGTTTGGGGCTGCGTGGGCACGGAGCTCTGGCTCAGCAATCCAACCGAGCGAGCGGTTGTATTCTCGTCACTCCCCGTGTCTCTCCTTCTGTCTTCGGCAAATTGCTTCTGCTATATTTAAGCAGCGAAATGGTATGAATTACACCTCTTTGTGAAAGCTCCACTTTTTCAACGCGTCAAGGAAGTTTGAGATCTTACTCACGTTGTTCTCTCTCTCTCTCTCTCTCTCTCTCTCTCTCTCTCTCTCTCTCTCTCTCTCTCTCTCTCTCTCTCTCTTTCTGCCTGTCTCTACTCCTCTACGAGATGAAAATGAATTTGCAGAGGGCAGCGGCAGGTATGACAGAAGCAGAATTTCAGGCGGCACACCGTTCTCCACTCAATTACCTTCTAATGATGTCTGAATGTGAAATTGTCTTTCTTATGTGTGTCTGACTGAGACCTCAGCCTCCCTCTCTTCTCTTTCTCTCTCTCTCTTTCTGTTGCACTCTCCCATCCTCTGTTTCACTGCCTCAGAATCACTGTAGAGCGGTTGAACGGGTGACTGCGAGAGGGCCATTATTTTGGAAAGCTGCTTAGCACTTTAAAAAGATGCACTTTCATCCATCGCCAGACAGCCATGTAGCCTCAATAAAGCTTGATCAGTCCAGACAATGGAGCGCTCATGTCTACGGATACACAGTGTCCATCCAGGTACTTGCAGGATGCTGCTGGCTGGTGATGCTACGAGCCTCACTTATATACCGCTCAGCATTGCAAGGTTATGACTTCTCATCATTTTACATTGTGCTGACAACATAGACAGCCAGATATGTAAAAATAGACGTGGCTAACAGTCTAACAAGCTAAGACAAATATAAAATACATGCTTAGAGGGAAGTTCACTGACAATCTAAAAATATGTTGTTTTTGGTGGGAATATACAAGCAGGAGATGAGTTTCTACTCTGATTTTTTTGTGTTTCTTTCAGTTTCTTTCTCTTTGCTTAGTATCTTTTATGAATAGTAATTTTTGAGGTTGTACTGGGTGAAATGAAATGAAAATGTGAAGCACACTAAAATGACCTCTTACCTACCTTGAATGCACTTTGGATAAAAATGACTGGAAAATGACTGTAATTTACTGCCTTATTTTAAGACACATTGTCGGTTTTGTAGTTGCATCATTTCCAAATACGCAGCATCTGAGTGCAGAGGATACATTTTGTTTATTTAAAGATCAAAGAACATAGGCTTTGCTCCCCATTTTTCCTGGCTCCCACTATCTTTCCGAGGATCTAGTCGTGTTAGAGAGCACCGTTATTTCTCTTCGATTTGACCTTAGAGCCTTTGCTCCAGACTACTGCTTTCCAAGGGAGCACTTCTGGACAGCAGTGACTGTTAATTTGCCCAAATTGAGCTTATACTACCAGAGCAAGAAACCTCTTCAGCACAGACGACATGAGACCGAAACTGGAAAGGATGGAGTCGTACGTGGCAGCTTGATTGTTTTCTTTGTGTTAACACGTTTCTCTTCCCTCTCGTGTTCTCACTTATTCTTTGATGTGAGTGTCGTCGTGGGTCTTGGCTGGTGTCAGCATGTGGCCTTCATTTCCCTATTTCTCTGGGTGATAATGGTACCATTTGTCAAATCTCCATGGTGACAGAACCTCTTCTTTCTCTGCACTGTGCTGTTTCCTTTTTTTGTACTAAAATCACCAGCCATGCAACGGGACAAAGTCAGCAGGTGTTCACTTCAAAAATGCAACACAAAGTAACAAAGGTACGGAAGCCCTGAAAGGCAAACTTCTGCCTGAGTTCTCTCAAAAGTTCTCTCCCTCTGACTGAGATAAAAAAAAAATTCAGGGCTCTGTACAAAGGTTACTTGTGGATTACTATCTGTACAATGTTTTTTCCCCTAAATTCCCTAACAAATTATAGTTACTATAGTTCTAACTAATTAAAGTTGTTTTAATAATGTACGTTAAATATAATCTGTGCTCCCCTCACCAATTCTACCACTGAGCCACCACAAACAAGTTCTTGCATGTACTGTATGAATGGACAAACACATTTTTTTTTACAAAATGATTCCCAAAAGACTGAATATTTACCACTTGTCAAAAGCAAATAAATTGTTATAGAGGCACAGCAGAAATACAGCCAAATGGATTACCGTGTAAATAAAGTCCAGCATGCAGCCGTGTGATTTGGCAAGTTACATGGCCTCAAGCAAACCACATTCACATGATTTGCATAGAAGAGGAAGGCAGGACATTTTTCAACTCTGTTAAAGTACAAGTCATATATCCATAATGGAGAGTATATGCCTGGAATAGCCTAGTCAGTGGTGGGCATTGACTGACTGTCTGCATGGGAACACACATTTTGTTGAATGATTTTGTAGTTTTGTTGTTTTTTTTGAATGTCTTCATTAATTCATGAAGAATAATAATTCAGTTTTCTCTTTGGCTTGCAGATATCTTGATCCATAGGGTGGTAGAGAGTGCCAAATCTTAGATTGTACTATTTGGTCCAACTAATTCCATAAAGCTGCTGGAGGGTTAAAGTCTGCTGGTAGACATGTCTACCTATGTAAAGCCTGCTGCTAGAAATCTGGGCGCAATATTTGATTCTGACCTTAAAAACATTTCCAAAATGAGGTATTTTTTGATCCTTGGCTGACCTTGAGAAGGTTATCCATGACTTCAGCTTGTATAGATTACTGTAGCCTAACCCCCTCTACTCTGGTCTCAGACACCATTCCCTCTCCTGTCTGCATTTAGGGCAAAATGCAACTGTTTGACTTTTAACCAAATATAAGTGTGTGGATCGTATTATGCCCATTTTAGCCCCTCGACTCGTTGCCAGTTCATTTTAGAATTGATTTTAAGATTTTACTGATAACTGTATGGTCTGGCCCCCAGCTACCTATCAAACCATTTAGGTACAGTTGAGGTCGGAAGTTTTTCCATGATGACAAGTAAAAGGACACTGAAGGGTCTGAAGGGAGGCCCTAAAATACAGCCACAGGTACGCCCCCAATTGACTCCCAATAATGACAATTAGCCAATCCGAAGCTTCTAAAGTCACAACGTCAATTTCCAGAAGCTTCCCGGCTGTTTAAAGAGGCAGTAAACTTGGTGTATGTAAACTTCTGACCCATTGGAATTCTGATATTGTGAATTTAACGTGAAAGTGTCTCTGCTCAACTACTTTTATTCTGGACAAAGTAGATATCTTAACTGACTTGCCAAAATATGGTAACATGAAGTCTCTGGAGTGGTGATTCTTTTAGTTTTGACGTCTTAAGCGCAAGTGTTTGTAAACTTCCAACCTCAACTGTACTCATGAGCCAGTGTTCCAAAGTCCAGGCTAACTGGGCTCTTGCTGGCCCGAGGCCTGAGGCTGTGCGCTGCTCTCCCCGAGGAGCTCAGGCTAGCAAAATCTGTTTTATCTTGTAAAACTCTCGTCTAAAGCACTTCTATGAACAGGCTTTTTATAATTGCCTCTTTAATTTTCTTGTTCTATAACCTGTGTTTTGGATTTGTATTTTCTTGTTTTTATCTATCTACGTTTAGCCTCAAGTATCTGTATCTCAATGTAGTTTTATCTGTATTTATGTCCTGTGTTGCTCAGTAAAAAAAATTATAAATACTATTATAATATGTTGTGTTAAAAGCACATTATCAATACATTTGGTGTGTGTGTGTGTGTGTGTGTGTGTGTGTTTCCCTCTAGGTCAGGGCGCCCTGTCAGTTTCATGATGGTCTTCAACACTCCCAACCCCCTTAGTAAGATCTCCTGGGTCAACCGCCTGCACTTGGCTAAGATTTCACTACGTAAGCACACGAGCACGCACGCACACACACACCCGTACACACACACACACACACACCGACATGCACGTAGATTGGATTACTACATCATTGCTCTCTAAATCGGGTGATGTAATGCAATGAAATATAAAAACAATGTGGCAAGGCCGGAAGCTCGGACACGTCATCACTGTTTGCTTTTGGTTTCTATTGGCTACGTGCAAAACTAGTGATGACTTATATAATCTGGGAGAAGGCAAGATGCTAAAATGGGGTCAGGTTTATGTAGCTGAGGAAAGAGGCAGACTGTTTGAATAGTGTTGAATTAACAAGTTGTATTCTAAGGTGCTATCTTTCCATTTTGGAAGCAAACATTACCCGAGGCTCATCATTCATCAATAGAGGATTCAGTCCATGAAAGTATAATCATTTGGTTGCCTACTGTCCTTTTATGTATGCATTTCTATTAATTTCTATTCTATTTGTGCTAGAAATCTTTTTAAGGGCAAGTGTCACTTTTTTCAAGTCTCAGATGTCTCATTGTGGAACAACCTCTCAGATTTGTCAGTGGTCAGCGTCCAGTAGTAAAAGAGAGTGGCCAGACCATGCCCAGCAGGGAGCAGCACAGTTCTTTCTTGTATTATTCCCGTCCTCTTGCCTCCACCCCACGCCTTGCCCTGCCCAGGCCTATGCCCCACTATGCAGTCTGACCACGCCGTAGTACTGGAGGTCCTTCTCTCCGGGGTTCATCAATGCATGCTGTGAGCCACTGGCAAAAGCAGAGACAGGACTACCGAGGACATTAATCTGCTTACTTGGCCATGATGGCACGATTCTCAAACCCGCCCATCTCCTCTCCCCTCCTCCCCGTCCTTTCCCACTTCCCTCGTTGCCTTGAGAACTCCTCCTTGTCACACACACACACACACACACACTCTCTACTTTGTGTTTGTTTTGCGTATGCAGTTTGTCGCTCGGCACTGTGCTAGCGTGTAGCTCCGTCTAGGGAGCCCATCTCTGTGAGCTCCTGCATAGAGATCTGTAAAGGTTTCAAAGGAAGTTATTGGAAGTAGATTAAATGCCATGAGATGAAATGCCTCGCTTAGATGAGCGGCCAGAGATGCGATTGTTGTGTTGTAAATACCCAAGCGCGGCCCGGGGGACCGCTGGCGTGCACGGTGTCGAAGTGCCCTTTATTGGTTGTTTTGGTAAGCTTTGAAGTTTAAATGAAGCATCTAGCTTGAGTTGAAGCTAATGTTGGCTAAGTCAGTCAGGTAGCTAGCTATGTGCTTTGTCTGTGGTAAAGCAGCTATGACGAGCTTCACCTATTCCGTTTGATTGGTCTGGCTTGGCACACCTGGCCCAGATCCTTACCCTGACCTTAACCACCTTCCTCTCAACCGGGAGTATCGAGGTGCATGATGCAAAGAGTACACCTGCAGGCTCTCCAGCAGAGCCTACATTGCGGCGTGTGTCGCAGTGGCTGAGCGGACTGGATCCTTTGGCTGCAGTCAAGCGCAGCATACACAGTCTTGCCTTGTTGCTCACACCTTCAGCAGGGACACAGGGTTGCTGCTCAGGACAGTGGCATCATTATAGCATGCTGCTCCCCTCCAGTGTGTCTAGCGTGTGGACATGAGGAGACATTCAAACCCAAATCATGCACATCATCCATGGTTGTCATGCGGATGAGGAGATGTATGCCATGAAAATGTTTCTAATCCCATTTTTAAATCAAAATTTGAACTACTTTTACTAAAATTAATTCAATAAAAAACATATTTGGCTTGTATTTGGAAAGAAAACTTAAAATCCTTGCCGCACTCCCTCTCCCTTCCCCCTCATTCTCTTGCTGTTTTGGGATGTTACACTTGTGAAATACACACCTTAAGACATGTGAGAGAACAAATAGTTTTAAACATATCACTATTGGAGACGTTATGTTCACTCACATTGATTGACTCTGCCATAATGGAACAATTTTCAACCCCACCCACCCCTTCCTTGTCATCCTCTCCTACTACCTCATTGCCTTGAGCACTTCTCCTTGTCACAGACACTCTACTCCTATATGAATCTGGGAAGCTAAAATTTAAAATCTTTTCATGGCACAAGTGTCAGATGAATACTCTAATCAGGGGGAGCTCTTGAAAATTGACACATTGACATTTTTACATTTTTGGCTTTTAGCTGATGTTCCTATCCAGAGCAATGAGTGCAACAGTAGAATAAGCTTCAATTCCTCCTTCCTCAAGATGACATGCAACCAAGTGTGAGGAGTGTAAAGGTCGGGGCCACAGTGCCATGAAAATAGTCCTTGGACCATAGATTGATCATGATAGAGAAAAGGGCAAGGAAAATAAATAAAATAACAGCTAAAGGAAGATAGAGGTTTTTTTTTTTTTTAGAGCAATAAAGGGATGGGATACTGTACGTGCAGTCGTGCAGTCAAGCTCAGGATGCGAGTTAGGACAACAGGGCGGTATAGCGAGTAGATCATCTTTCATCCAGAAGACACGGGTTCAAGACCTCGGGACAGCAAGCATCCTCCCTGGTATCATATCCTTGAGCAAGGCACGTAATACACACCAGCTCCAGTAGTGATGTTGGAGTCTGTAAGTGAAAAGTGAAAATTTCTCCCTTGACAGACACGAAAATATAGACATCAATATTTTTTCACTCGCACATTGATTTATTGATCTCTTCCATTGCTCTTTGAAACATTATGGCCAAATAGACCTGTGTTTTGTTTTACTGTAGTCTTACATTTACAAAGAACAACATGTACGACAGTGCAGATGATACGGATTGTTCTTACTGTTCTTCGCTCTATTTTTAGTTTTGTACATCTGCAGCAATTAGCAGCCACAGTTTGACATTCACTAGAATAGCTGATACATGTTCAGCCCATACAACATCCACCCTCTCCATTTGCAATCTCACATAGCCTCGCAAAACCAAGGCTAATGGAAATGTTTTATAGTGATTAGCTAATCATGTCTGCTGATGCCATGCTATTGATTGTCTGAGCACCGAGTTTAGAAACACAAAAATAGGACTGCGTGACGTAACATTTTCAAAATGTATGAAGCACATTACCTGGCTAAGAGACCTAATGATGATGTTAAATGAAAAAGTGAATGAACTCTAATCAATAACTACCAATATAAACAATATTCATGATAGTACTCATTTAGATTTGATTTCCTAGATAATACCTTTTTGTGTAATCGACTAATATACAATATCAGCCTCATTCCGCTAATTAAAATGTAAACTATAAATTGACATCATGAAGGTTTATATCTGCATCTAGATCACATACATCACTTTCCTCATGACCATAATCAGCAGAAACACAGCGGCACTCTGACACATTGGCACCCGTCTAATCAGTCATTAAAACACAGAGGGTGGGACAAAGCCGAGAAACACTTTTTTCCTTGAATCCCTGGGGGAAATAGATCAACACCAACCTGGCCAGGATGACAATTACATGTTAATTGCATTACACCCACACTTTGCCTTCCCATTTAACTAAATGTAATTACAATAAGGGAGTTGTTGATTTAATTTCACGGATGGCCTGGTGTCACAGAGGCTCTCTCGTCATTGCAGGCGGAGGCAGGCCTGTTGGTGCTCAGGGGAGACCTACAGTTGAATCAGCATTTCAAACCCACCGAACCATGGTCTTGTTTAGTTTGAAATGGGTGCCATGCTCCAAAATGTTCCCGAATGGTGGACGCCGCAAACAGCAAATGTTCTCATGCATGATTTAGTGAGTGATTAGACATCACGAAAGTCATTTTCCTAGACTCATCTTCAAGCCAATGTTTATCCTGTTACCTCCATTTAGAGGAAACACAATTATATCCCTCAGCTGTATTTCCTAGCCATCCCCGTCCCACACATCTGAATATCAATTGAGCGTTGACGCTTCTTGTACCACATTATAAACTAAGTGATAAATTCAAAGCACATAAGCCATACCAGAATATTACCTATAAACAAAACAAAGGCAACTGGCACCTTTTCTGGCTTGGTAATGCCATACGATTTTCTCAAAACTCTTTCAGCAACATTTTGCCTGGAACGTGGATTTAAAAAATAAGTTTAAATAGAGATAGTTGTACTTAAGTGGGATGCTGAAGCTGCTCTACCTCTCTGAGGCTTTACATGATATAATATGGCAGCTAAACCCTATAAGACATCTCCAATAAACAGTATTTGTCACTGTGCAGCCACATGTGGCGTAGTTATGAGGCCTTGAAATAGAAAGTGAGAATTACCCCATAGTGGTGCTTCGCCAGGAGCCCTGGGGTCCATTAATAACCTGGCATGTGCGGCGGTATGTGCTACTGCATCTTTTATGCCTCTCCAAGTGGGCCTACTGTTTTTGAAGGGCCTTCGTGAAATAGCCAGAAGCATTGCCTAATTAATGGGCTTTCTCACTGCAGAATTAATTGCTTTCTACCATGAATGCAGTCCCAGCCCTATCAGACAGGGTTAAGGCTGCTGACTTTGACGGCCCTCACAAGAAGAACAAGAGGCCGTCAAATCATGAGAGATTGCAGCCAGACGCAGAGGAATGGATGGAGGGCAGTGCAAGGGAGGTGTTGAAAAGGGTGTGTGTGTGTGTGTGTGTGTGTTTGTGTGTGTTTCTGGGGTGGGGTGTTGAAAGGATGATTGAGACAAGCAATCAGCCCCACCACAGGGAACAGAGGGCAGGCAGGGGGCTGTTGCCCGCGGTTACGCTGCTAAGTGTGTCAGTCTCTCCCTCCTTCCCTAGCATACGAATCAATAGATGAGTGGAGTGCGGCTTGGAGGTTTTGGCACACACTCTGACACGCCTTCTTAATCCACTGTGTGATAACCTGCGCCATAGTGATGTATACCGCACAGGAGACGGGCGGAGGGTCGGGCGGGCGGGTGTTTGGGGGGGGTGCTTTGTCCACCCTGCTCCGTGGGTTTTAGGGGGAAACTTGCTTGGTTGCTATAGTAACAGTGATTATTTGTATCTGCTCATTAGCTATATCTCCCGTTCACGTTATCTCTGTCCTTAGTGCTATAGACCAATCCTTTGTCAACGTCACTGATAACGTCACCGCTCGAAGTGGTTGCAAAAAGGCCCAAATGTTAAGGCTGGCAAACACTCTGATGAACTTCACTATTAAGGAGCCAAATATATAAAGATGTATCATTGTGCTGTTGGCTGTCAAAACAGAAAGAGACAAAATCGGGAACTCAAATCCAGGTGTTTAAGTTCAAGACTTTAAGAGTTTTATTGGCCATTTGCGACAAGTACAAGCACATTGGAACATGAACAAGCTGAAAAAGATTTCCCATGATAATGCTTTTGATATAAACAGCCATTCACTCTGTGCTGGAAGGATTTTCCCTTAGCCCTAAAATTAATCTGTCAGACAGCAAAGATTATCTCCCTATCTCGCTGTGCTCAAACATGGGAAATGTTTATGATGAGTAAACATTATCACGGATTTAATTAACAGATCCCACACTTGCATTGATCCGTGGGAAATATCAATTGCACTGGTGTATTTAATTAGTCTATATCTTTGCCCTTTGTGTCACCAGGGTTGACAGAGCACCATGCTCTGCAAATTAATCTTCATCAGCAAAAGACTTGAAACAAAAGCATGATTGGAATAAAGAAAGTGAGAAACTTAATCCTTAGTATTCTTACCCTCTACACATAATCTCACCTCTTCTCGAATGATGTCATTGTATAGTTACAAAGGCAGCGATTGAGTACAAAATAGATGGAATTGACCTCAACCCTCACCTCGGGGAATCCCGCCATTTATAGATCGCCTTTAATTACCGTTAATAAATGAGATTCATTATTGATTCTTCTGCAAAACAATAAAAACAAGTGAAAGAATATCTCAATGGGATGATATAAGTTGTATCACAAACTTTCTGCAACAGCGATATGTTACGGTAAATTGGTAAATGTATAATTTAAATAATTAACATTTAAATGTGATTTAAATGTGATTTTAAAGGATCTAGTGTAACATGACTACTACTACTCTGACATTTTCCACCCATGTTAACCGGGAAATGTACACATTTACCAGATCTACCATGGGAAATTTGCCAGATACCGGTTATAAATTTACCATACTTCGTAAATATACGCATTTACCAAGTTGCCACATTTACCGTAACACACACACATATATATATATATATATATCATAACATGAAATAAAATCCCACTGGCAGTTGAGCCTTCAAGACTGACTATATTGATTGCAATATACAGCTAATATCATTATTTAGTTAAGATTTTACATCAGAAATAAAGTAAAACAACATTCTAGACATTATTTATCTGGCCCAGCTTAGTCTCAAGATGAGAATTTGTTGTGATTTGTATACAGTACTCACATTACGGATCCAGTGCAATGCATAGACAGTAGCACAGTGTTTTTCTTTTTTTTTTTTGACAAATCAAGGTGATAAGTATCTGCAGACAGAGACACTCTGTACCATTCTGTACCAACAATACCATTTCTGTTACTTGTTCAATTTTTCTGTGTGTAGAAGTGTGGGTCCAATGCAAATAAATGTATAAATGAAGGTTGTGCGTGTGTGTGTGTTGAGGTGAGTGACCTGTGTGTCCCTCATTAACGCCGCATTCAATTTGGGTTTGTGCTCATCATTTGCTCACCATTATTCATCATCATTAATACATGGCAAAAGGCTGAAGGTTAAGGCTAATTTCTGTTCTCTCCGACAACCTGTTTCTCTCTTTCCCTCTGCGTGTATCTCTCTCGCTTTCTTTCTTTTATCTCTCTCTATTTGTCTCTGACCTTATCCCTCTCTTTCACTCTCTCTCTCTCTTTCTGTTTGTAATTCTGTTTTACATTGGGATACCAAATCCATTTTACTGACTGTCAAATAACAAGAAGTTAGTTAGTATTATCTACCCTAATCTAATAATTAGTTGTAGAAAGTTGATGAGTACTCCTGGGTAAAGGAAATCACTGGCCCTGCTGCCCCACCTGGAGCAGTTACTGGCAAACTGCCCTCAATTAAAGTCTTTTAGTAAGTGATCCGACACCTCTCTGCATCCTGGCAGGGGCTGGCTCAGAGACAGTCCAGAGGCCAACCCTCAAGTATTTATTTAATTTAATAAGTAAGAAGACTCCACAGCTTGAGATGACTGTAGATATAAATGACTGAATGATTTAACTTTGATTATCTATATTGCTTTAGTCACGGTCTTTTGCAAGAGATCAACGACTTATTGTTTGGGGGATTGAACTTGTATTGTACTCAGCTTAGTGCAGCTTGTTTAGCTTTATCGCAAATACAAATTTATGCCAGTGACATGAAGCAACATCAGATCAGGTTCCTCAGTAGTCCCTCAATCGTAACATTTTGAATATGGACATTTTCTCATGTTTGAAAAAACTGAAGATCATTCACTCTCATGTCAATGTTATTAGTATGTATACTGTGGCAGACTGGAGTATCTGCCAAAACCCTGCTTGGGCATCCAATTTTGTGAAGATCCTGGCGTCTTTTAACTGCCCTAATGTGTGTGTTCCACAAAAGGTAGCATGTGAAGCTCCTGCAGGACACTCTTTAACTTTTGAAGTCCACACAAATCCGAACTGTGTCAGTTGGCTTTGGGGCTACTACCATCCCGGCACACCTTTCTGTTGTTTCCTCAACTTTGACTATGATGTCCAGGTCTTCCACGCGGCCAAGTTCTGGTTTGACCTTCCAAAGTCAGGGGAAGAGCTACTTGTCTGTGTGTGGACAATGCAAACGGCTGAGCATCGGGCATCAATTGAATGTGGTATTCACAATCCAATTTTCCAATACCTTGAAAAAGTTTTGGGAAGTTTCCCTTCACCTCCTGCTCTATAGGTCGACTTGGTTGTTGACCACTTCTGACACCATGTTAAGATATCGGTCACCTTACCCCCTCTGTATGATCGTTAAACGTGTAACGGTGAAAAATGGTGAGTCTAGAAAGAAGCCCTTGCTGTTTGATTCTGAGAGCCTGACACCACAATCTAATTCCATTGTAGCTGTGCTGGAAACTGAGAGAAATACCACCAAACAAAATAAACCTAGAAATGCAAGGTACATCACCACAGCTGTTTTATTATTATTATTATTATTATTTTTAGTGTTTATGTTGTTTTGGGGTGGATTTTTCTTTTAAGACTGAACATCCTGCAAAATGTGTCTGTGTTTGTGTGAGCGAGATTGCTAAATGAAACGCATTTGAAAACTTTTGCTAGTGGATTGCAGGTCAGTGTAAGCTCATCTAATTGGCCCTTAGGTGCACTACATATCTACTTGCCACAGACACAGCGAGTTAACAACACTTGTCAAACAAACCGCTGTATGTGCACTTTTCATACTAAATGGGACTGATGCATCTGGGATGATATTGCTTTGGAAACAAACTACAGGTAAATGTGTGGCTTATTTCAATTTGATGTATTCAAAAAGACCCAGGGAACAAATTATAACAAGCAGTTAAATTGCATGCACAATTTAGTTTCCGTAAATTGAAATAGACAATTACAAAATTACATAATGGAAGTACTTTGGCAGATTTGCCCTGTGTCTAGTCAGGGGTGCACCTGTTGTAGGGCTTAGAGCTATGAGTGTTGATATGGTGAATGCACCAGCCAAATCTATCCTTTAAGATCATTTGAATCCAGCAGTTGTGTTTTTCCTGCTGTGACTGACTCTTACTGTTGATTAAGTGCAGGTTTAATCACCATTGAGGCCTTGTGTTGGCAGTACCTGGCCTTGCCTCCCACGCAGGAAATAAGTATCTAGCTGATTTTTACACACATGCTAATAACACTATTCATATTTCATACCTCAGGGTAGAAAATGTCTTTCTGATTATTTTGTGCTGTTTTGCAACAGCTTGTAGGAGACTTTACAGCTTGGCTCAAAGGTGGGAGTGGGATGTGCGCTGTCAACAAAAGTTGGTAAAGCCTCTGAGAAGCAACAAAAAAAGCTTGCTCTGTCCACCTTTTTCAGGAGAGGAGAATACACCAGGCTGGTTATGTGGAGAGGATGATGGGAAGACGTTGGCCCCATTTTGGTGTCCACTACTTGCCTGTCGTATGCCCGTCTTTGCCACCAAATCACCAGACAGAAAGGTGAGTGTATTGCAACACCTCAACATTAAACCTGCACTATGTAACTTTCTGGAATATACTTGTTGGCGGCCCCTAGTGGCAGTGAGAGGTAACTGTTTGTATGTATGAAGATTTCAATAGCTAGCTTGGTCACTGCTGTTTCAGCGCTGTGTGCGTTCGGCTCAACCCCCGGGTGTTGGATCTAAGCCTTGAGGCCAATTTGACAATTTGACAATTTGGTGGCCGACGGCGGTATTGCAGCCTAAAATATCCATGCGGTCCAAAAAGCAATTTCCCCATAGACAGCCACTGAAAAAGACAATAAAGGCTCTAAAACTGCCAAGAAGATTGCTTCAATGTCACACAAGTCCGAAAACCACACTTTGAATTCTGAAGTTATTAATCACTAAGGCCGATTTATTTTGAAAAATCACTTCTCTGTCAAGACAAATTATTTATATCCACCATTAACAATGATCTGTAGCCACTTTTATCCAATAATAAAAAACAACAACCTTGTGTGCTTCCCGCGGTGCACCTGTTCTCTCGGAGGTAAAAACATGATAACACAGTCAAAAGAAGGATCAACAACATGCCTGAGGATGTTGAGAGGCAGTGGTTCGAGAGGGTAACTGTGTCCTCATGGTACGCCATTCAAGTCGATAATTCCACCAACATGGAAAGTAGGGCAATTTTACTTGTTTACGTGCGTTATATCTGTCAAGATGATTTCACGAGGATATGCTTTGTACTTTGTTACAAAACCGACTGGAGAAGAAATATTCAAAGCCTTAGAGAGATACATTTCTGGTCACCTGGACTGGGCTCTCTGTGCCTGTCTGGCTTAATGGCTAGAGTGAGGCAGGTTGCCCCGAACTGTGAGGCCACTCACTGTGTCATCCATCAGGAGATGCTGGCAAATCCAAAAATGGCCCCCTGTGCTGAACAGCGTATTGAGTGACGACCAAGACCAAGATCACAAGCGGCTCCTTCTACACACCGAGGTCCGATGGCTATCCAGAGGTACGGCCCTCACCCGAGTGCATGAGTTACATCGGCCACTGCAAGTGTTTCTGACGGAGAAGGGGTTTCCACTGGCCGAGCATGTCACAGATGAAGACTGGCCTATTTGTGTGATATATTTATATATCTGAATGAACTCAGTCTCTCAGTCCAGGGGAAAATGACTGTGATGATGACTGTGTTTAAATTGGCCGATAAGGTTTCTGTCTTTAAAGCCAAAGTGGATTTATGGGCAGATCGATATGATAGGTGTCTATGATATGTTCCAAACCTACACCGAGTGTGTGGTAGAATAAGCCTGCCGACACCTGTCAACTCCGATCCAGGACCACCTGTGCATCTCCTACTATTGAACAAGAGCACAAACTTCTGGATCCTAAGCATGATGGAGGATTAAAGACTCTCTTCACTTCACATCCTCTCCCATCCTTCTGGATCCTAAGCATGATGGAGGATTAAAGACTCTCTTCACTTCACATCCTCTCCCATCCTTCTGGATTAAAGTGAAGACGGAATACCCCAAACCAGCCACACTGGCACTAAAGACCTTCATGCCTTCCCTGTCTACATACTTGTGTAAGGCCGGCTTTTCAGCCTCGACAGCCACCAAGGCGAGGCTCAGGAGTAGACTGGATGCCACAAATACACTTCTTGCTTGTCATTAACATCCATCACGCCGCGCTGCATCCGGCTCGTCTCCGGGAAGCCCGGGGCTCTCACTAATGGTGAGTTTGTTGCACACAGTTATCTTTTTTGTACAGTAAGTGGCAAGTATATTCCTGAGCTACAATATGGGCTCAAGTTAATAATGATACGCAATAGTTTTAGTTTTATGGAATTATATTAGCCTGATACAACCCCTGAACTAGAGTGATAAGGCGCTTGTTCAAGTCAAATTACATTATAAAGAAGAAAAAAAACAAGGTCGTCAAAGAAATAAATCACATTTATAAGATGACAACAGATTTACTGTACATGTTGAAGTTTCTAGTTTCTACATCTAAGTAAGTTTCATTGTCCCAAAATTCCTGGTTTAACAGGAAGACTTTTCTAAATTGCATTTGATGGAGACCTTTCCACATTTTAGTGCAATGTGTGTTAATGTGTACAAAGTAAAAACAACTGCTAGTTTTCAAACATTGGACTTTTTAGCATACGGTTGTGTGCTGTTACAATGACACTGCTTGCACCCGTTTCATATGAGGAGGGAGACATTAGAGCTTTCAGCCCACTCGTGTACTCTTGCTGATTTACGCGGTGTTTCGTGTCCACACCACTTCAGTAATACAGACACAAGGGTACAGCTGGACTGCCAAATTTACATCCCTAACTAATAAATCAAATATAAACTCAAGTATATGGGGTACAAACATGAAATGAGTTCTATTTAATGAGTTTGGCCTCATTACAAGTCAATCTTGGTGTGAGAGCATGCCTCCTAGTCAAACATGCTAGGAATATTTTGTTGCATACAGGCGGAGATTCGGCTCTTATTTTGTGCTCGGTGACCACTGTGCTTTCATTTAGATGAACAACAGCTATCTCAGGAAAAACTCACTGAGTGATGGATGACATTTTCAAATGTATAATCTCACATTGACTGTCAGTTTAAAGTTTTAATCCACCGCATCTTTCAGACCTTGCCATTTTTACTTTGTTTGCTAAGGTTTTAAAGTTTTTTTTAAAAATATATTTCCATGCAGGTCGCAATTTTGCGTCAGGTAGGAAAGTACCTCCCACACTCAACTGCAACCTGCCAAAGCAATTAGAGTTTCATGGAAGTTAGCTCCTCCTCCTGAGCAACCATTAGCACATAACGGTGGCAGAATCTTTATTTTAATGAAGATTATGTTGAAACAGAATAGTGCCATTAAACACAGCCATTTCAGCCATTGAATGCAATCAAAGTGCACTTGCCCATGCCCTAACAGCTAAAAATACATTCTCCCAGGGATGATCTCACTCAAAAATACCTAGACTATAGGAATTACAAGGTGACACAAGAGCATCCCCTCAAGACGCTGGCTGAAGAATTTCGATCGATACAGCCTGTTAAGACCTAGAAGCCTCCCATAGATCAAATGGTCAGCACAGGTGAGAGACAGACTAAAAGGGTTTTGGGAGTCGGTGAAAATTGTATGAAATCAATTTGCGGTGGCTGAAAGATGATATTTCCAACTGCATTTTCTATCCCTATAATGCGGTTACGGGTCTTTCCGAGCAAAGGCGGGTGGCGGGGGGGGAAGCCAAATTACCATGGCCACCAGGGGAGGATGTTATAAAATGATCACGCAATTATCTTAATGACCGTGGGACACCCAAGCATAAATCAATGTTCCAACATTAGATTAAGACCTACACACCAACCCATAGTCTACTAGCCATGTGGACCACAAAGGAGAGGTGAGGTGGAACACCAGCTGGAAGTGTGGAAGAGTGTGTCTTAGACAGGGTGAAGGGGATTTCCCAGAGGATCTTACAGACCTTCTGGAGTACTCTGCTAAAGTCTGTTACACCTGACGGGAAACGGAGCCAAGTCAATTAATATATTTTGGAGCCAGCGGGACCTCGCTCTCTCCGAGGATCTGCTCACGTTCTACACTTCTAGCGCAAACAACGCGAGCACCTGAGCGCGCCAGTGAAGGGCATCGCAGCCAGTTACGAAATGAGGTTTACCGTGAAATAGTTCCACGTGGCTGTTTACTCCTCGGGACGACAGAGCATGCATTTTTTTTTTAACGCGAGTAAATGTTGCTGTAAAATGACTGGAATGGTCGGCCATGTTGTTGAGGCTAATGTGTACATTTTGTAAAAGGGCATCATTTATGTGTGTGTGCCTCTCTGTGTGTATTTGTGCTTATGTGTGCATCTGTGCATCGTAAGAATGAATATGCTGTTGGAATATTAAGGCCTGGGGTTCAGAGCTGAAGTATTTGTTAAGTATTTTTTCCCCCCTTTTCTGACCAAAGAGAAGGTAGCATTAAATTGAGTAACTTTAAGTCCTTCATGCAGAGCAGACTGTGATTAGGGGCTTAAATCCGCTGCAGCCCCCCTCTGCCTCTCTGTGTCTCCATCCCTGCCTCAGCCATCGCCTCTGGGACACACACGCCTCTCTGTGCCAAAGCTCCGCAACATCTCTTTCTTCAGCTCTGGCAGCGTCTCTTGGCAGTCTGAGTTACAGTGAGTAGAAAGGATGAAGAAAAGGAGGGGAAAAAAGAAAAAAAAAAGAAAGCCCCAGATTAAAAGAGATGTGGCCGAAGGGGCCGAAGCTATTTCCTGCAGAAAATAAAGTTCTAAAGCAGCGTGGCATGAACAACACGCGCACAGGTCACCTAACAAACCGCGGAGTGCACGCCGCGCTGTTGCACCCCGGTCCACCTGGTAGGAGCTGGAGAGGGCTACTGGGCGAAGTCGTCGGGCGCCAGAGATAAACCTTATCACGGTGTCTGCTGGGCGAGAACAGCGGGGGCAGACCGACTCCTCTCCGCTTCCTCTCTTTCTCTGTCACTCACGGGTATAGGCGCGCACGTGCACGCGTAAAACATCCCAGTCAACAAGGGCGTTATTTGCCCAGCGCTCCTGAGACGCCGCCGTGGTTAAGAGACAAGCCGCATTCCTCGCAGTTTAAGGAGTCAGTGCACGCGCAGGTTTAGCTGTTTCGCTGCCCTCTTTGCCATTTTGAAAGATGAAACGGAGCAGGTTTGGCAGGTGGCCCAAAGGGAGGGTGTGAGGTGGATTATTAGGAGAGACTGTAGCAGGCGCTGTGACAGTAATATCAAAAAGGAAAATCAACCATTAGATGGAACAATAAACTATAGTTTTCTTTTCCAAAAATAGTAAATTAGTAATATGTGCCTGATATAGCGATCTTAACAGAGTTGATTGGTTTTACTGAAAATGAAATGTTAATTAAGACGTGGCTGTTAATTGTAGCATCGATTTTAACTGCAATTTGTGATGCTAAAATATAATACTGTACCTAACTTGCCACTCTGCCAACCATTCTGTAGGCAAACCCTCTGTGCTCCCAAAATAGATATGAAAAACTAGGAATCATAGCGCTTTATTTCCCTGGAAGCGTTAATGGAGGTCTTTTGCTGGCATGGGGGAAAATGACATTTGCGCGCTGTTAGTATCTGATGCTTAACTATGCTGGACCACATCCACTGCTCCCTTTCATCTCCCAGTCTGACTGCATGAGTCGTACTGAGATATGGTTTGTTCACCAACTATTTCTTTCAGTTCTGTCCAACAGAATCTGCTAGTCTGAGGCCTGGAGACCAAACTAATTGATGCATTTATGATGTCCGACAATCTGACAGCTCAGGAAGGTGTGCAGCAAGTGTTCCAGAGCATTGGGAATTGGAGCACTTAAATGATGCGCCTGTCTCTCTGGAGGACGCATATATCTCTTTGTGCACAGTGTTTCTGTATAGGCACACATTCAGCATGTGTTTGAAGAAGATAGATGCCTGGTTTCTATCTTGCTCTAACCATTCTCAAAGAGATGTGCACATGTGCAGTTCTTTTTACGGTGAGACGACAGGAATTCCATTGCCTTATAATGATTCACATCTTCTATCTGAAAGGACCTCTTCCTCGGCAACACTAAAGGGCACTTAAAGATCCAAGGCTACAAAGACTTTCAAAATAGTGAAGGGACATGTTTCCAGACTCTGTTTATGAGGCATTAGGCGAGGACAGGGTTGAGTATGGCTGCTGTGCCAGGGCTCTTATAATACCTTGGAGGATTTCATCATGTATGCTTTGAAGTGCAAAATGACAAACTGGAAAAAGGGTTTGGGCTGAATCAGGGTTAGCTTCCTTTCTCTTTTTCTGAGAGGATTAGCTTCTGTGTCTCAGCTCAGAAAATGGCAGAGCCTGTTCACATCTTACCCCTAATACACTCCACTAGTTTACATAGCTCACACAGATTGTTTTTTGTTGTTGTTGTTGTTGTTTTTATGTTGTTGTCTGTTTTGGTGGGAGGGTGGTTTTGAAAACCATTAAACACATTGTGGCAACATTTCCGTCTTTGTCATCTGGTGCAATCACACTGGACCTGGTCACTGGGGTCTGTGCTTGTTTACTGGACTAGCTGGTGTTTTCAGGGCATGTTGTGCATGCCCCTCTCTCTCGCTGTCTCATCCATCTTCCCTGCTGATGGAGTGATAAGAGAGCAAGGGTGTGCGTTCAGCTAGCCATATGAAAGTCCCTGGGAGTGCAGAAAATGAGCTTGTTGAGCAGCATCTCTGGCGGTAGCAAATATGTTCATGGCTGTATTTATAGTGGTGTTTGGTGAATGACTGATTTATGAACATAAATGACTCAAAGCTGTTACAGCCAAGATGCAGAAACGGCCACGATGCAAAGGCTGTGTGTGTGTGTGTTGCACACCACAGATGAGATGTTATGCTATGAAATATGGATCAAAAAGGAGAAGGACAGAATGTGAAAAGGTGGCCTTTCCCTGATGCAACGCCCGTCTGATGATTTATTCTCCCCCCAGTCTGTTTTTCCGGTAAAGCCGTCAAGTTGACACCTTATGCAATGCTTCTCCCTGTGTTTTTCTTGAAGGTCGTTTGCTTCCTTTCAGAGTAGCAGATATCAGCCACCTCTCTGATTTGTGGAGAACAGATGCCACAGTGTGGATTAAAAGCTCCTCCTCAACATAGATCCGTTGGGGCGTAGCAGCTCCCTTTCTACTCTGCAGTGATATCCTTCTGGCAAACACAAAAACACAAACAGCGGGATGCGAAAGTGCCTGTGTCTGTTTGGAGAGCGAGCGTTTCACTCACAGCCATGTTCTACAGCCCTCAAGACCAGCATTTGGGAAGTTTGGGACACGACAATGATTTTCTACTTTCCCTCAATTCAGAAGATTCTCAAGGTTATGCATTTTCATTGGGAAAAGGTTACGGTGGGTCCTTTGCAACAAGAGAAAATTAATTACAGCATGATGTTGGTTTGCGGCTTGGCTTTTAAAGTCTGCGTTTTTGTTATAGTTGATGCTCACCTTTTCTACACATGAATATTTAGAATTGAACTATAGGCACCACCAAACCAAGGGGCTCTGAGTACAAGGAAGGCAAATAATGTTCAATTGCATAGTTAATAATAATAATCATGAAATAATCAGGATCATGAAAAAAATCCAAATCAGATACTGTTTAGAAAAAAACTATTTTTTAGCATTTTTTTTAACACTCCTTTCTCTCCATGAAAATAGAGGAAATCTGGAGAGGACTTTTAGTGAACAATTTGCATTGAGATTTTTGAGAATTTGAGAATCACTTTCAGGAAAAACAAACAAACAAACTAATTAAACAAACTTCTTTCTTCTGAATTCCAATTCCAATATTGACCAATTTAGGAACCACTCACATTCTTAGAAAGCTTTGTAAATATGGCCACGGAACACATATTTACAAAAAAGGCCACTGCTGCTCATCCCCTGAGTTCAAATGGGGCAAGCAGACAAGCTTTTTGGCACGCAGATTATGGGAATGCAGAAGTAAGCATCAATCTGATTTCTCTGTGTATAGCTGGATCACAGCAGACCTGTCGCTGGAGCCAATACGACCGGGCCTGCTGGTCAGTGTGGCTGGGCTCAGCAAAACTCAACCCCAGACGCGCCAAACTTGTCACTGTCACCAGTACAGGGGCCACTGACAGCACACAAGCCCTGACTGCTTAACACTGCCGATCAAAGAGGCCCCCTCAACAAGATCAGGGCAGAAGTCAAACTTTGGCATTCGGAGAGAGAACAACTCTGAGGGAGTTGTGACAGTTTCCAACATCTTGGCTAATGTGCCAAGAGTGTACAGAGGTCAGACTTTCATCTTCGTAGATCTGTATCTCTGCTCTGCCAGCGCTAAGCAGCATCAGCAGTCAAGTGCGCTGAACTCAAGTAATGGCTTAAGCTGAAAGGCTGCCTCCTCCCACACATTCTTACTGTATATTGTTTTCCTGCATACCAACAGCAGGCGTGCTGTGGCGCAGTCAATGGATGTATGAAATTAACAGAAATTTAATTAATTAAAGTTCTGAATGAATTATACCTGTGCTTTTGATTGGGATGTACCAAACACTTGGGCTGTGGCAGATGAGTGTGGAAAAGGATTAGGGATTCCTAATTTGTTGCTATAATTATAGGATCCGCGTGGTCTTTGTCACTACTGAGTCTGTTTTTCGCGGATATGGAGCTATAAAGAGACTTAGATTCACTTGTGTATGTTTGGTTGCTTTATTATGATTTAGACGGTAATTACATAGTACTTACACGCTTTGCGCAACTCTCACTTGTGATGATACATCCACAGCACACATAAGCCTGGCTTCCATCCATCTCCTTTCCCCCTTTATTACTCTCCGTGCCAATAGAGGGCAGTATGGTGCCTGTTATAGATGCAGGGGGCAGACACGCCACTTGACAGCGAGGTCATCCGCAAAGGGGCTGATCTGTTGCTGTGACAGTTAACATACTAATCACAGGGAGTCATGGATGCTCTAGCAATGCCTCAGAGTGGAGTCCTCCTCCCTCGGTCCCGGGTTGCTGCTCACTCTATACTTGTCAAGATAGCAGCGCAGGAACAAATTGTATCACCGGAAGGTGATCTACTAAATTCGGTCACATTCTTCCATTGCAATTATACACCAATGTGGAAATATGATGAGGCGAAAACTGCATCAATTCAAAAGGGAAAGGAAAAAAGCCCTCTCCCCTAACCCTCTCTCTGATTCTCTATTATGCCATTCCTGTCTGTTGTGCTGATTTGTTCTCTCGCGTTCCGCTCCACTAATTAGTCTGTCGCTCTTCCTGCTACTTGCTTCCAAGACATGGACAACTGCCAGCCTGGACCTGAATGCTGCTTAAATCATGGTTGTGCTTGTTCACCAGCGTGAGGACAGGTTGCCTTTACCTTATGATGTCCCACTTTAAGTACTGCTGCTTTTATATCCAGGTTCAGAATTATCAAACCGATGTTATTTGCTGTATGTCTGTCTGCATCGATGCTGCTTTGCTTGGCCAGGTCTCTCTTGAAAAACACATTCTTGAACTCTATGGTTGAAGGTGCAATATCTAAGATAATAGCACAAAACGTGGTTTGATAGGGTTGTTGATCGATACCAATGACTCAATCATTACTTACATTACTGTGGCAATACCTCTTCATGATATGTTTCTGCTGTAATTAGTTAGCTTACTTGATTCTATTGTGACAAGATGACTTTATTATTTGTGCCAATTACAGGCCACTGTAGGCTTTGCCAAAGACCGGTTGTTACATGATGTTATTACAATTCCTTGGTCCTTGATAAAGGTCGATAAAAGTCCCAGATTACTTAATGCTCCTTTGAATCATGGTAAAATGAAAATAAAATGTATTACATCAAATTAGAGGCTTGAAATGGTGGACCTAATATGTGGTGGATGATGCAAGGTTTGAGCGTGATAAAGAGCAGCCAGATTAGTATTTTAGAAACAGTTGTGATTTCCGTTTGTCTCATGTCGTGCCAAGCGGGCCATCATAGAATTAGGTTCCAAGGATTGCAAGGGGCAGATTCAAACTCAGGAGGTGCTCCTTGATGTGCTGCTCCTCCTTGGCACCGGTACCCATAACCACCACATGGCTTGGACTCAGTGGGCACTAGGGCCTCCTTTTGTTTTGAGTTCCCTGCCATCTGATATACCGGATTATAGAAAGCCTCTTCCCCTCTTGCACATGGTGTCATCTAGGACATCATGTTGATAAACAGTTGTGTCAGCTTCCTTCGGGTGGGTACAGATCCTCGCACCCAAATCTCGTCTGGGCCTGCATGCAGATATCTCTTGTGTATCTCAAAAGAGAAGGGAAGATGGAGGAAGCGATCGACTACAGAACTTTTGGACTGCAGTCCTCTTTTGAACCCATTAATGCAGGGGCAGTACATTGCTTTCATCCAGGCGAGTTGGAACTGCCATGGCCGCAGGAGTCAGGGGTGTGGAGAGAGAGAGTGTGTGTGTGTGTGTGTGTGTGTCTGTCTGTCTGCCTGTCTGTCTGCCTGTCTGTCTGTGTGCGGAGAGGGGGGCATGGCGACATAGCGAATTTGCATCACATTAGTTGGGCGTGTTGCAATCGTTCAGCTAGGAGCTGTGAAGGACACAAGGAAGAAAATCTCAGTCGAGTCATGAATATTAGTTTGTGATGTCCTGGCAATGTCAGGCCATGGCTCTGAGCAGTGATATGCAAAACCGCTCTCCAACTTCATTCCACTTATTGCTGATATGATCTGTGGCATAGCCAGGGGAGACAGGGAATCGTTACTGTACAGACAGTGGTTATTAAATTGAAGGAAATGTCCTGAGCCATTTTTAATAATAAGCTGATAGCCATACGGTTTGCCTCAAATCCTAACCACCTCTGAAGGACCCCCATACGGGCCAATCAGGAGTTAAAAAATCAGGCTGTCTATTCAGTCCTCTGCTGCAGATTGTTTAATCTTATTGTCTTCAAATGACTTTGAATATTCTGAGCATAATGCAGCCCTGCAAGCACAGCAGGTGGTTGGCCCTTTGATCTCTGCTCGTAGCTGCTGCTGGAATTTAAATCACTCTGTGACATCTAGCTCATGAAATCATAACATGAGCAGCGTGTTTCAACTTTGATACTGCCATCCTTTTGGATTAGCGTCATTAGAGGACATTATAGTGGGAAAACAAATAATAAGCAAACAAACACTTTGCTGTCCCTCGGCGGTGGTGCCATGACTGTGCATGTCCATACGTGCGTGTGCATGTATGTATTGGCATGTGTATATTTGGAGGGTGGGCAAGGTTACCTGCATGCCACAATTCAGTCTTAACCTGTATATATATTAATAGATTAAGTAACTCACAATAGCGCACCGAGAACCTTGAAATGACGAGAATACCTTCCTTTCTAAAACGTATCCCAGTTCTAACGATCCAATGAACATGCAGGGATTTGTCTTGGTGACATTGGTGCAGAGACATATTGACAAATTTGAGTTTCACAGCACATTTTGACACATGGTACAAGGACAATAGGACAGGTCAGATCAAGCCATACCATGAACAGTAGCACATACTCCTGACCAGGACCTGATTTCCTGATAACCCAGGCAGCAACTTTATAAAAACTCACTCTTACTAGCTTGTTTAGTGTGCATTACCTGCAGCGGTGCTCTGGTTGTAAGTAATTTCAGACTGACTGGCGATTCACTCTGTGGTCGTCCTGCCTTAGGCAGTGGGGCAGCAGCGAGGAGGGAGCGCCAGCACCAGTCAATTATCAGTTAATAAACAGTGGAAGTTTTCTATTAGTGCCTGTTAGTGCGTGTAAAAGATTGTTGGTATGTGGAATTGGGGGGAGGCACTGTGACTATGGAATTAGAAAAAATAGAGGCATGTTTTTTTCCCCAGTTTAATATACCGCACCCAATTCTCTCTACACATGCATTTATGGGGCTTATATTTGTTATTTCATTTTTTGTAGGCTATATAGTACAGCATATAATATTTGCAAACTCATATTTCATTTGTTTGGGACAGTCCAGAAATGTGTGCTCAGGAATTTTACCCCATGCGGTATTTTATAAGTGGCTGTAGAGCACACTTTCCAATGAAGAGAATCCATTACATAAGCATGGTGGGAGCCAAACAATGTGATGGCTGCTGCAGTGTGTCTTGTCATTGATAACATAATGGTCCCCTGGTGAATTTGATGTATTGGCCCTTGTAGAAACAAGCAGTGATCGTCACATATCGAATGTGTGGCAAATTCCAACACAGCAAAGCACAGTCATCACAGTGCTTATAGAATAATGCTGCTTTCAGGAAAACCACTGCACCTGAGTAGCCTTGGGAAGTAAAACGTTACAACATACAACATTGGATATGGGGACGTCATCCTTACCAATGTTGAAGCCAAGAGGAATGAATTATTAAAACCATATTGTGTCATTGTAGACCACTAACAATGACAGAACATTTCCATTCATAGGCCAGACGACTGGCATAGCGAGCCAAGAGATGAAGCAGTATTGATACAAGCAGTTAAAAAAGCATTCAGAGCATTGGTCCTATCCATAGCAACCTGCAGGAATAGGTGTAATTGTACACCTTTGACATTTATCTTACTGGCTGGCTTTGGGCTATGGAGTGGCTATGGACAATCCTCCCATAACCATTGCCACCTGGAACTAGCATATGGGCTTGCGCCCCCTTGGGGTAATGGGTGGAGCGGACTCTCTGTCAACCATTGGGTCATTGGTAACCAGCAGCTGGGAGGCCGCCCTCTCATCACATCAACAAATCTCACTTTAATTAGCTCACCTTCCCCTTCCCCTCCCTGTTTCTCCCCACACTCCCCAAAGTCCTCCATCAAACTGGCTCACCGGCTCACGTTCTTCTTCTCCATCCTGCCTCTCCACCTGGGAATTTCCTCAACTTTCAACACATACACACACACGAACACACACACACACACACTCTATAAATGAGACTGACAATTGACTTAGAGGAGCCTTGTATCACATTGATTTTTAAATGGAGCCTCACTGATACCTTATTAGCATTGGGATCGCCACCGTGGCCACTGCTGAAGGCCCACATTTCCTTTGTGCCCGTCGATGTAATTTGCACATTCACTGGAGGAAATGGTCTCACAGGCTTTGTTGTTATGCGGACCCTGGTTCTTTCCATCAGCTGTTTAAGGAACTTCAATAAGCGGAGCAGTGGTTTACTGTATTGATCATAGTCTGCACTTCAGTGGGAGCGCAATCTATCCCTGCGTTGGTAATCCTGTGTACTACATGTACAAGCATTGTTTCCTGTAATATTTGCAGGGTTTCGTTCCATTTGGATTTGTTCATGACTGCATGGATTTAAATATCGCTATTGTGGTAATGTTTAATATTTTACGCAAAATAGTGCAAGTCATTAGCAGATAGCTAATCACTTCAACAATATTCCATAATGAGATTTCCTTTTCATGCTGGCATTCGTTTGGCATCACATTTTTCAAAAGACGGATATCTCATTAAGGACCGAGCCTCTTCATTTAGGAATCAGCTCTTTATGAGAACGATCCCAGTGCACCTTTCTGTCTTTGAATACCTCATGAAGATGTGATGGGATTGTTCTGATAGAGCGGATAGATCCCTTTAGTACTGCCAGACTTACTCTGGAGAGTGCTAACAGACAAAGCAATCTACGCCTGTGAAGATTGGCCTACGACGCTCGGCAGTCTCAGGTGACTGATAAAATCCACCGCCGTCTGAAGCCCATCGAAACCACCGGCACCATCCGCTAGTGCTCCTGTCCCTCTGGTCCGTCAGCCAGTCTCTCACTCTTAACCGCAGGGCTTCCATATGGGCTTGTATTGTGGCTGCCGCTTAATTACCTATCAAAAAAAAATCTTGCTGCACTTGAGGGAAGGCTAGCAGAAGTAGAGAGGTACATAGAGAGAGAGAGAGAGAGAGAGAGAGAGGAAACAAAGAGCAAACATGAAAAAGGGGGAGTGAAAGATGGGAAAGTGGGCGCGAGAGATTGATGGAGAAAAAGTGGCACAGACCGTGCATCTGTGAGATGAATTTGAATAGATGGAGAGGGGGGACGTGGAGAAATGGTCTTGTCGGGCAGATGGGGAGAGAAGTGATCTGGCCAGTATCCTTTGTTGGTTTTTTTTTGCGTTTTCTGTTGACAAACTCTCCCTTACGAGAGAAAGGGGGAGGGTCCTGGCAAGAGGAAGCTATAAATTACCTGTGATTGATGTTTGCCGCCTTGGAGGACGACAGTTAAAGCCGCGCAGCATTCATCGCTGACCCCTCTCGCCTCCCACCCCCAGCCCAATACCACGCAATTAGATGCTCCGTCTGCCACATTGCCCACCCTCACCAGTTATACACCAAAATAATAATCATTCCCTCACAGCCGGAGTGCTGGTCAGAAGAGCATCTTTCACATCAACTGTGTGTCTATGGAATAAAGATTTATTTCCCTTTTAGTAAGATGTTAGCCCTTTTTATTGTTAATAAATAGTTGGCCAACTTCCTCAGCACAGGACGTCAATCTTCCAGACCCCTGTGTATTCCCGGGTTTGACCAATTTCATTTCTAAAGGTAAATGTCACATATCAGTAGCACTAATCCCTTGTGGGTTTCATAGCGGATGCTTCATGAATTCCAAAGCTTTAAAATGATGGTGGTGCAAAATTTGTCTGTGCCCACCAAGTAATCATAAACTCAATCAATCTTTACGCGTCTGGAAATAGAACCGGCAAATGGAAAGGCTTTTTGTGCCCACATGTTCAAAGTGTTATTTAATGTGCTGCTTTCTTACTTTGCTGAACTAAACCATGACAACGAAATGAACACATCTGTAGGAGAGGAGTGAGCAGACAGCATGGTTGTTAGTTAGTTAGTTAGTTAAGCGCTAGACCAAGGCATTAACAAACATAATTGATAACATAATTCCTACAAATAAAGTATGTGAAGAACTGAAATGCTCAAATAAGAACTGAAACATTAAGTATGATTTTCAGTGTCAGTCTTATTATGAGAGCAAAGTATCTGAAAATCTCAAGGTAATTCACACTGAATAGATACTTCAGGTCTACTCTGCTCTGCCCTGACAAGGATCTCTTGTAAATCCATTGTGAATCTCTTATACATTTTAAAAGCTTAAAAAAAACATCATGGATCTAAATTTGTTGGCATTTGTAGCAAGTGATTGATTTTAAAATGGCAGCCCCAGTGGGGTTCAGTGAATGATTTGTTTTTGACCATTCTGTTTTTTTTCTTCCCATGGTTCTGTCGTGATGTGCGTACGGGGAATACAATATACCAGCTGTGCATGCATGCAAACACACTTTGCATACACAATGCGTCTTCACAAACAAAACATAAAGTAATGCCAGTTCTAAAATGGTTCTAACGTTGGTAGAGAGGTGCACAGCGTGAAACAGCAGGCAGCCCGGTCAAAAGGCAGGGATTTAATTATACAACAGCGTCTTAAACTACAGTCTGGACCCTAACTCCCTGTGGTCCTGGCAATATAATTAGCCTTAAGCACTAGTTACCTGCTGGTCAGCTCTCAAATGCTCTGCAAAGTCTACAATTATTTTGGATATTCTGTGAAAAGTTACGACCTCAAACTGCCTTTGGAAATGATTTGTGTTTCAGAAAGATTCAATGTGTGAGGAACGTGTGGAATGCTTTCAGAAACAGCCTTTTCCAGATATCTGCATTTACAGTATACAGTCTGGGTAGAAAGCTGTCAGACCGCATGTGAAATGACAAAGAATAAATAGCACTTGTTGACTGTGGAGTTGAGGCTCTTTCATTGGCTGGCCTTGTAATCCCAATGTCAGTTTTGGGGTCAGTTGGAAGGTAGTTCTTTGGACTACAGCAAAAGTGTAAACATTGTATTGTATACGTTTTACTTTGTGGTGTTGAGTTATCATCCATATTGAATCTATATTCATATTGTCTCTCACAGCTCGAAGCTGCCCTGCACAATCCTGTTCATTGTGCTTTATTGGGCTTCTCCGCAGCAAGCACCTCTTTACCTCAAGGCTACCTCTGGGTAAGTATTGTGTTGCTTACACACACACACACACACACACACACACACACACACACACACACACACATTCAATGAAATTCAAAATACTAATTGAAACAAATGACAAGGCAAAATAATGTATATTGTACAGTAAATTACTTTCTCTTTTTACATTATTACCAAGGCCCGTTTAATTCCAACGCCCTTTCTATATTGTACAGTCATTCATAAAAAAAACACATCTCAAGGCTATAAGTGGGACATGCACCATTTTTCTCTGTGAAAATGTTGCTAGGAAACTGAATTAATACAGCATAAAGGGTAGTGGAAGGTAACAACTACTCAGAGTTTTGTGATGAGTGGGGCAAATTGTGCCAACAGTCTAGCACATCACAATCCCTGGACTTGTGGGAATTTAGCTGGATTTAGAAAGAGGGGGAATTTCAGTGGGAAAAAAGTACTCTGAAAATCTGCTGTTAATCTTTAAGTTTCAATTTTTATACCGCCTCCCTTTTTTGGAGAAGGTGGGCAATTTATCAGGTAATCCTCTTTAGTCCTAAGAAAAGGTGACTAAATCAAGTGTAGGCCCTCCAGGACACGGAGTCCCGCTCACTGTCTCAGAGTTAATTGTTTTTTTTTTTGTTGGCGCTATTCTAAAGAGGAATACGTCCTCGCTCTGATGGAGAAAAGGATATAGGGTAGAGCTGGCATTTAGAGCACCCGGACTCCTCCGAACACTGAATGGTATCAGTGTGCGAAGGAGTCCGGGCTGTTTGACTTTGAATTCCTCTTAGAGCACATACCATTACAGATTAATTAAATGCCCCTGACCCTGTCCGCCCACATCACTTTCAGGAACAAAGGTGGATTGTACACAGCTGCAGTGGTGTGCGTTCCACTGGCCACGATAGAGGATGTATCCTGTAACTGAATGAAGGCTATAGTGAGACAACGTCAGTGTGAAAGGTTTGAATGCCTTTACACCTGTGTGAGTTCATGAGCAACGAGCCAGCAGCATTTACTACTTACTAGTGTTCTTTTCATGGTCATCGTTTCCAAGAAGTTAGTTTGCCCTGTTGGTTAATGTTGGAGGTTTACTATGCTCAATAAATTATCTATGATCGCAGAGTCCTTCAAACGAGAATAAGGGTTCTATTGTAGTTCAACTGCATGCTACTTGTGAGGACGTCTCAAGGACGCAAGGACGTTTGGGAGGCCTTTCAATCAAGCATGGAGATAAACAATGGCACAAGAGAATTTGTTATGAATTCAATTGAACTCGCAAAAGTGAATGTACGTGCAATGCATCCCTGTTCACTCAGAAATAAAACTACCCATTCAAACAGGACAAACAGCTCCTCAAACACATGTGACCTTCTTCCAGCACTGCTGATGTTACATACTGTACTGTGTGTCACCAAAGCTTGGCTCTAAAATGATAATAGTGACGGCCTGTGGATGCGGCAAGGATAAATAAGTAGCTGAGTGCTCCCGCCCCCAGTTGGTTCTACCTCCCTGGCAGGCTTGTCAAATAAGGGATGACACTAATCATGTTAAAGTGAGATGGGCTATGGGGATTTCTATGGGCTTTGATCAGAGTACATTGTTTCTAATCAGCCTGATACACTAGTGTTTCTTTTTGCCTTCACCTTCCTTGTCCCACTTTCCCCAACATCCTATTTCTAATTTTTAGATAAAGTATTCATTAACTCTGCCATCATGTTTCTTCTTAAACAGACATTCAGGAACTGAACATTCATAACGGGTATCGGTGACAGAGAACTTGAAATGCTCTCGTTTCAGTAAATCAACACTCTGGTGACCCGTGGTTTTGGCTCCTCAAAGTGGTAAATACAATTTAGCGGAGCCTGCTACCATGCCCATTCTCCCACGCTTCCTCACTCCGTCCAGACCGATCTAATTAATGCTGGCAGAGCATTTACTGTTGGGGAAGTTTTTGCTTCTCCCTGGCAGAGAAGAGGAATCTGTCCAGGGCACGACTCCAGATATCTATTCCTCTAAATAAGTAGTGATGACTTTGTCAGGGCACAGTAATTTCACTGGATATCTGGGGGAATTGGATCGAAAAAGAGGAAGAGAAAGTATTTGGTGATGGTGGTCGTGGCAGTGGTGGTGGGAGGGGGGGGGGGGGGGGGGGCAGGTGGACGTGTGAATGTATAAATGGTGGAGGAGTGTAGGCGAGGGGGCCTTGCCTCTGGCTGTGGTTACACAGAGTCACTTGAAGCAGTGTTTTTTGTGCTCTTTGCTGCAAGATAAGTCTTCCCTATCTTCCTTTCTCCCTGTGCAACAGACCATTATTTGTTCTGGCTCATTCTCCAGAGCCCACGGGATCGCTCCTGTCCAGATTCTGCAAGCTGATACAAATCAAACAAATGATTGCATGCAAATAAGGGTGAGCGTGGAGGAGAAGAGCTAAAGACTATATTTAGCTCATGTCACATTCACAGACTGTGATTCATACAGCGAATAAATCTTCGATGTCTAGTAAGCAGCCGTGGTTCTTTTCCGAGAAGGACATTGCATTTTGGCTGGACATCTACCTAGGCCTCACGCAGGAGTAATGAATGGAATCATATTGAAAAACCACAGTGACACTTTAATTGTTCAGGAATGGAAGCAACTCAAGCGTAATTGAAATTGCATCAGAGATAGATTCAGGGGCTCCTGCTATCTCCCTTTTCTCTGCATTGGCATTGACAGGCTTGACACAAAGGCCAATATAAATGTGGTACATAGAAAATCAAGCCTCTATTCAGGCAGGCACTCAGCTTTACTGCTGTGGGGTGTGGCTCCCCTGGGATGCTTGTTATGATCGCCAGGCCTTTTGTGATGATATCTAAGGTTAGCTTTCGTGCTTGTTAGGAAGTTTTTGGGGGGCTGGTGCTCTCTCCAAAATGGGACATATCTATAGAACACTCAGTGTGTTGTTCAGTGGAGGCTCACACCAAATTGGGCTACTGAAAGCTACCAGGGTACTTTGTTGCTCAATAGCTCTATTTGTACCTTCCTAACTCTACTTTGATACTGTGTACAACATCCTTAAGTGTTGACCTTGGACCTTCACATGTCAGTTCTTTGATTGGAAATGATTTTATCATGCACTGACTCCAGAAATAGATCAATCACCAGCATGTAGAAAACTCTCATTGTCAAGCTACGCAGATCCTTTCAAAAACTTCCTACAGTCTCTCTGTTCCTTGCTGATGAAAAGATCTCAGAGTTTTAAGAATTGTTTGATGTTCTAGAGATGACATTGTGAATCCATTAGACTGTGGTTTAAGATTCTGAGTGATATTCAGAAAAGTGAGGGAGGACTACAAAAGACAAGGTTTGAAAGGATATTTGATTTTAACTTTGTTGAAATCTAAATTGATGACAGGTAGACAATGTTAGACTGAAGACACATCCTCTGGCCTGTAAAATATGATTAAGACAGTGAACACACATTGCAAGCATGATCTTAGAGAGATTGGCCAGGCTTCACTCTCAGCTTTTCCTTTTTCTGTTTCAACAGCATAGTTTATTACCTGTGGCGTGATGATTCAGTCCATTGATCCAAGTTAACGCCTTGACCTTTTACAACCATGGTTTTTCTCCCTGCAGGTGGCTGGTAGAGGAGATGGTTCTCAGGGGCAGCTAGAGATATTTTCCCTCAACAGGCCCACACCACGGGCTGTAAAAAGCCTCCAGGTGGACTCTCCTTTCCGTTGTCTGGAATATGTGAAGGAGTCTTCTCCGTCTGAAGAGGCGGAGGCCGGGGTTCACAGGACTCCCTCGGGGATCGGCAACACCATTTGCGTTGGATTAGATGATGGGCGGTGAGACTCAGAAATGACCGGAAGCAATGAATGTATGATAATTGTGAGCAATTATCTCCGTAATTGTGAGCAATTATCATGAAGACATTATGAAACGATTACAAATGAGAATTAATTGACATATCATAATTGCATTCATGTCATTTGAGACTTAATAATTGTATAAAATACGATTTACTCAATGTCAATATAAAGTAATAAACCCCGGCTAAATGATATCCTGTATTATCTTTTGTTTTGGTCCCCTGACATTTTTAGCTGTATAGATCAGCGTGTCAGTGTTTCAAACCAAGAAAGTTGATACCCCAATAGTACTGCTACCAAAATTACTGTTTCATTTTCACATCCAATATATTTCCTGATGCGATCCTGATTTCTAGTGTGCGTAATGGACACAGTTGTAGTGAATTAATTATTTTTTCAGACACACTTGTATTCCAGATTTTTCCATAATATTACCTGTTTGTTGTTCTCTGTTGTTTTTTTGTTTTTTTTTGGTCAATTGTATGGAAACTCAAATCAGAAGAGATGTCTGCAGTTTGTTTATGCTGACTCAATCACCTCCTTTCTTAAGTGCCTGTCCAGGGAAATTGAGAAAAGACATACAGTGCAATGAAAAACAATTTCAGCGTTTTAGCACACACGAAAGACTGTCAACTCCAATGCTACTTAACATTTTCTTTTGAGACAGAGAAAGAAAAAAAAAACAAGGGCGTGCATTTGTCATTCTGAAGAAGACAATAAGACACAGCAAAGTTCAGATGGCATTTCAAACATGGGAAAGACAGAGTGGTTGCACATGCACAATGCTTTGCTCCAAAGTGCACTGTTAAATCAAACTGCATAAAAAACGAGGTACTCTGTCACGTCAAGTCAGTTCAAATGACACTCATTTATCATGCTGGTTTGTGCTACTGTTATTCTTCCAGCATTCTGGTCTATGGCAGCGTGGACACTGCAGCACAATGCCTGTTGACCCTTCGTAACCCTGAGGGCTGCCCTGTCCTGTGTCTGAAGCACTCCCCTGGCTTCCTGTTTGCAGGCCTGTCGAATGGGACCATGATGGTGTATGGACGGAATAATGGAGGTAAGGTCCTTCATATTTGCAGAGTGATATGTGTAGTCTACTGTCTATCAAATGTTTTGCACTGGCTGCTTGAACTGTGTGTGAGATCCTGTTGTTCCTGTACATGTACCATGTACCGGGTTGGCTGGTACCAGCTGTCCATATGTTTCTGCACATAAATTGCGCGTGGTGAATACAGTGTCTTTCTTTTTCTGGAGTCCAATGGAAGTTGAAAAGGCTGGCTTTGTTTCAATGGGCCTTACTTTATTTTCACTGGTAAGATGCTGAGCCAAAACTCAAAATATGTATACTAAATGCCAAACACTCAGTAGAGTCTAGATTGCAGTTGAATATATTTAATTATGTCTAAAATACTCATCAAATAAATGTCTGTTTTGTAGCTAAATTACGCCCATCACTCTAAGTGTGTGTGTATCTCAGCATACAGCGCAATATATTAATTTCCTCTCAAGTGCCGAAAAGCACAATTACAGAGGAGGAATATATTAATTTCACAACAGATTACATTGTTAATGGTCTTACAAATGTTACCCAGTAACTGGTCATGTAATCATTTCTTATCCCTTATGTTTTTGAAGAAGTACGTCAGTCATTGTTGTCTCTTGCATGAGACGTGACACTGAAATCGATTGTTTATGTTATTACCGATCACTAATGGGGCTTGTTCTGTAATATATAGTTTTTTCAGTGGATAATCCAGTGAAATTAATTGTGCAAATGAGTTTTATTCTTTCCATGTCCTAATTTGTACATCTATGTAGTGGCTCTATAGCAAGTACATACGGCTTGCAGCAGTGTTACATGTCATGCGTGATAGGATTTTCAGCGAACCCATTTTCAGAATAAGAGCACTTGCAAAAGCATATTAATTTTGCACTACCTTTCAAACCATTGCCTTAGATACACTTTTTTACTTCCCCGTGCCTAGTGATTCTCACACCTACTGTAGGTATGAAAATAACACTTCACTGTGTGGTGGATGGCATGCCGTGTTTAGTCAGGCGTCACACAAGGCTGGGGGGGCTTAACACCATCTCAGCAGTCATTCGCAGTCTTCACAGCCAGCGGGAGTACAATAGCTCTATCACCAGGTGCTTTTTACCTGGCTACAGTATGTCAATGTGCCTGCCTTCCTCCTGTGCTCCTCTCTCCACCCAAGCAGAAAGGATGATTAATTACACCAGGCTGCTGCATGCCGATTAAATATTACTATTCATGCTATGTTTATAAAAAAAGACAGGGGAAAAGCTCTGGAGGGTGCCTGGCAATGTTTGTGGATTCGGAACAACTGTTAAAGATGTATGCCCTTGACTGGTGCACTACTGGCTAAAAACAAGTCTGCAGGTGCCAGAAAATGGCAAGGCTTCACACGAGACTTACCAAAAGGTAAATTAATACGCAACACGTTGTGCTTCTGACCTGCACTAAGAGTTGCAGGTCAGAGATCATCTAAAGTTATGTTGAAAATATATTGCAGGGCTATTGGCAGAGAAATGTGTTGCGATTAGCCAGGCTGCTCTATATCAGCTTTGGCGTTGGTTGATGTGAGGGGCCGGTGGGACATTTATAAGAGTGAATTTTTAAAAGGTGGAAAATTGACCTTTAGAACATGCCAAGCAATTAACCCATGGAAGTCAGAAGGCATTGTGTAGCTGTTCTGCTATGAAAGGCAGAAATAAACAACTCAAAATGTTAATTAAATGGCTGGATGCACTTCCTTCTCTGAATTTGCTTCATTAACGCAGAGCAAAGGAAATGCTTATGTAATTCACTTTATAATGCACTGCCACGGTAGCTGACAACGTGTGCCCCGTGATTATAATTTGAAGGAAAAATGGCCGCTTCATGTTCACACTGATGAAGAAAAAAAAATGTAACTGGTGATGAAGAAGTTGGAAAACGGATTAGAACGTACATCAGCCTTGCATGTGGGTGGCAAGGGGTGCATTATTCTGTGGCGTTTCAAAGGAAAGGTCCAGCGTCTTTATTCAGTCACCCTCTCTGGCATGCTTGTACTTTTATGAGAGAGAACGAGAGAGAGAGAGTTTCCTCTGTGAGCCATCTAACTGATACTTTAATAACTGCTCAACATTGTTGAACTGCTTTAAGAGTATTTTTCAAGCAAACACCAGGGTAACGTGCTGTAGTATAACTTGAAAGAACTGAATTTTAATGCTTCGCTCAAGCTGCTGATTCAGTGCTGAAATGGAAATTGCGGAGCATGTGTTCGAAGCTATAGTTGTGATAATAGCCTGGGTTGTTTCTCGACCAAAGTTGTTTTTCTTGCTCTTAGTATATTAGAGAAATATACTTATTCGTTGTATCTGTTTTTAGGTGATCTATGGGACCCAGACTCTTGCAGATCTGTGAGTGTGGGTTCAGAACCAGTGCGGACCCTGTTGGTGCTGGAGGACACAGTATGGGCAAGCTGTGGAAACTCTGTCACGGTCATAGACGTCTCCAGCCTCACCACTCAGGTAACTATACTGCTGTACTGCTGTACACATAATCACCCTTTCCCTTCCATTCATAGCAGTATACCTTATAAAATAAACATAGAATAGTTTTAATTAGTGGTGAGGGCAAACGTAACATTTAACCTCTGTTAAAAAAACAAAAAACAGCTATTGGTGATGTTACCTGCATTTCTGGGTCCATTTTGGTGTGTGGTGGTGTATTTTCTTTTCCGTATTCTTGCAGGGAACTGGTCAAATGGAAATTACATGATATCAGGTGGAGATATTTCCACTGCAGCTACAATAAATTTTCATAGCAGAAAATGTTTCAGCTATCTAACATATCAACAGTACTCCAGGTTTTGGTGTCAGCCCTTGAGAATCAAAAAGCAAGGGCTTCTTTCTAGACTCCACATTTTGCACTGAAATCATACAGGGAGAAGAAAAGGAGGAGATACAAATTTCATCACCCACATTAGCATCAATAGTCCACAATGCAATGCAGCCACAAGACTATGAAGGAGGAGCGCAACTTTTTCTAAACTGGAAAAACTCTCACTCTCTTTCTCCTACAGTCAAAGAGTTTAAAAATGAGCAGTCACTGACCAGTCACACGATTCCACAATAAATTAAGAGCCATTAGGTGGCGATATACATTGTAATGACAGTCAATTTTCCCTACATATGTCTGATTCATATGGCATTGACAGTGGGACACGTCATGAGTGCTCACTTGATGATGATGATGATGACGATACAAAAAGTAACAAAGTGCTTCATCGGAATTAAAAGAGACACCCGAGAACGGAAATAAAGAGATACAACAAAATAAATATCATAATAAAATATAAAATACAAAAACTACATTTGATTATGATTTAGTGACAATGTTGAAATGTGTGTAGCAAGCTAACCATGTCAAACTGATAATTCCACATAATCCTTGGTGATCATTACAAATTAATTAAAATTGTTATTATAAAGCAAAGATATATTGGTTTTATCAATGGAACTTTGCCAGTTTTGCAGAAATTTGCTTAGGAGGGATTGTTCTGAATCAACTGTTCAAATGAGAAGCTTTCCTCTGGTGTCATCCCCAGCTGCAAGGTCAACTCCACCCACCATCTCAGCTGAGAAATATTCCTCGTCTTTACTAAAACATAGTTTGAGCATCTTAATGGATGGGTTCATATTTTTTGCAGCATTTGAGGAAAATTTCCTCTCCTTTCATTTTCTGAGAAGATTTATACACACAGCCCGAGAGAGCCAGCATTCTAATCTGTGATGTCATCAAGATTTACAACCTGGAGCTGCTCCATGGACAATGAATGGAAAGCTTTGTAGATTCGTAGGATGTTTGTTGGGGCCTTTACACACAAATAAGCTTCATTTTTGTTGTAGCGCTCTGAGTTATGACGCTCAAATACGCACCATTATCTCCAGAAAATCATCCTGGGCACTGTCACTGTCATGCTTTCCATTTTTGCGAAGTCATTCTGAAAAGTGTTCATCTGCACTGTATGCCATTAGAGTTTTACATGGGGCAGATGAACACTCCTCTCTTCTCTGGCTGTGGTAGACAATAGTGAATGATAGTAACTCTCCAGGGTAATGGTTATACGGTATTCAGATGCTGAACTGAAAGCCATTACCATTTAATTATAGCTCCCAGGTGTGAGCAGGACTTTGTTGAAAAAGAGCATGTGTGCTCAGCAAACCTTTCCTTGATAAATAAAGGTTAGAAATGTGATGTTGAATTGGAGCAAACCAGAAAATAAAACATTACCAAAAAATCATGTCTCATCTGAAGGTTACAAAGTACAAGTAGTACAAGTAATAACTTTCCAAGGATGATAATTCTAAAAGCATCAGGACAGACATGAAAACAGCTGGACAACAGCAAAAATAGTTAAAATAAGTTAAAATCACATAAGGGGAAGTACAAAGTCCAAATTCATTACATTTTCACTCAAACATTATAAATCTAATAGCTGATCTCAGCAATCATCTGTCAGATTTTGGAAGAACAGCTCCATACTGAGTCTGCCTCAAGAGCCTCATGATCAGGAGTGAGTTTAGTTAAGGATGTCTCTGTTCGTTCCTTCACCTCTTTCCTCAGCCAAGTCCTCTAGAGACAGGGGCTTAATCAGCTGAGTGGCCACGCAGTGGAAGCATATAGTTCTGGTTCACTGTGTCTCCCAGTGAGCTTAACAGGTCAACTCTGGTTACTTCCTCGCTAACCTTGTCTTTCTCACTAAGGTGGACCCAAGAGGGCTGGCTTCACAGGGGCTGCGGTGCATGTCCAGGATCATAGAAAGCCATACTTACACAGATAGCAAGCCGTATGACTTTGGGTCTATGACTACAGGGTCATAGACTCAAATTCCTCTTCTTTCTATTGTTTTTCCCTAAGGAGGCACACCACTTTCTCAGTTTTGCTGGACTTATGAATCATTTATCTGTGACATTGCTGGACACTGTAGCCCTTCCCTGTTGACACCATTGATTCCTGCATATTATGCATTGATTCCTCCTCCTGGATACGGTACCCTTGTAAATGGCTCCATGGTCACTGTCTTGACAGTGCAGTATGTATAATATCATAATATGACCCCTCTCATCCTGTTCTGGATAAAGGTGGTGGTATACTTACAACCAAGTCAAACTTGCCTGAAATAGAAAGTCAAATACATTGGCGCATACAAATTTGTGTATACTATGCAGCTTTATAGTGTTCATTTATTTACACTCAACGAAGGGCGCATGAAGATTAAACCTGGGGAACCGCAAATAACGGTGACAAAACGTAGAGAGCAGCAACAGCAGAAACAATGGCTAAGATGAAAGAACAACAAAGATGGCCGAGGGAATATGAAGATTTAGAAACTGTTTGATCAGTCATAAAGGTTCAGATATCCTCCAATAAAGATGATTCATTTTGAAAGAGTTGACTGTGAGATATTAGTGCAGAGATATGGACAAAGCCAATGAACCAGGAAAAGAAATAGAGATGTTTTTCCTTAAGGCAGCACAACCAATCGCGATTTGATTTCCTCAGCTCTGTGTGTGTGTGTGTGCATGTGTTTTGTGCATGTTTCTGCGTGCCAGTCTCATTATGACAGACGTTATGAATCACCAATCACCACTATACGTCGTCTGAGTCTCTCCCATGGAACCGAACTTCAGCTAAGTAGGACATGCGCGGACACACAGGCTTTGATCAATACCGACTGGCAGGCCCTGTTCCTTCCTCTTCCCATTACTATTTCTTTCTCTACCTGCTTACCCCTATCACTCACACGTCCACTCGTCTCTCCCTCTCCAGTATGGATGGGACTTCACCGTTATCCAAGGGACAGAGACACCTTGTCACCCGGCGTAATGAAGGGCTAATGAGCTGCTCAGACTGGCTTTAGTGCTCATGGCTTCAGCCTGTGCTGTTCCACACTGCCGGTGGAGGACCATTCGAGGGCCATCCTGCTGTTAGTGTGACACCGCTGAACAGGGTGTAAAGGGCACATTACCACTGTCACGCTTCACTGACTACCTCGTCTCTGTAAGCAACCCTGGATTCAGCCCACTAATACCAGGTTGTTGGTCGGGAGGAACAGTTGTTGCCTTTACTTATCCTGGATTTGACACCGTGCAACAGGAGCGCCACGTGTTTGCATGTTATTTGGATGAATTCGATTTTGCTTTCTTGGTTTAAATGGGAGTTGAATTTCATATGAAAGCATTTTTACACACGACAAAAATATTTTCCTTTCATGGCCTTGGATGCCCTCCAGGTGGCTCAAAACATATGGTATAGGCAAGATGGCATCCAGAATTACAGTATATGTCAGCCAACAATTAGTTGAAAGTCCCTTTTAGAATGACCATGCTCGTTCATGTTTAATGTGCTAATTTAGCTGCATATAATGTCGGGCTGTGTTTTTACTTTCCAAACTTGTCAACTCATTTGAAGTGCAGTGGTTATTGAAGGTGAAATTTCCCTTTTTATTATGGATATCAAATGTTTTGATGGCTGCACTTGAAAAACGAAGAAATGCATTGCATATCCTTTCCCAGGCGGAGCAGGCACCCACTGCTGAGGAGTCAATTAAAAGAGAAAACACATCAAAGGCTTCTTTCCTTTTGCCCAATTTCAAACAAAAGAGGACCCACTGGCAAGGGCACACAAACAGGTGGTAATCCATGTCCGCCGGTGTGCTGTGCTGTGGTGTGGGTGGGTGTGTGGGTGGGTGGGTGGGTGGGGGGGAGTAGGGTGCGGTGGGATGGGGTGGGGTTGGGTGGGGGTGAGCATTCCCATCTCCCCTCACTCTCTCTCTCTCTCTCTCTCTCTCACTGACTAATTGCCCAGTCCCCAACTCATGCATTAATAGTGATAGGAGAGATGATGCCTAAACCGACCCTTGTCATGCCTTGGACCTCAGGGGCTGCATGTGTTGCCATGATAAGGCTCATTGCACATTTTCCAGCTACTCATTAAGACTGTGTGCCTGAGACTCTCTTTTTTTCTATTGTGGTCTTAAAAGATGGAAGCCAGGGGAATGATGCAAAAAAAAAAAAAAAGTGTCCTGTGTGTCAGGGGCTCTATTAATTACAGAGGCACAGTCAGACTTTATTTACATAAAAGCAAGTTTAGAGCAACAACAGCCGCATGCAAGATTGAAAGGAGCTTACTGACCCCATCATGTTATAACAGGATCATTACAGTTATCTGGCATGTTCTGTTATCAGTAAACAATATTTAAATGAACTATAAATTGACTGTCATACCGGGTGCCACGGCGAATAAAAAGCTGTGTTCCTGCCGTGTGCAATTTGTGTTTTATGCTGATCACAGTTTTTTTTTTTATGTCTGTGAATGGGACTTCTTTCCCCATCTGCAAAATTCTGCAATATTTCTGGTCCGTTTATCTAAAAACAAAGCTATAATTTCTTCATTTATTTCTGCCTTCTGCTCTGTTCCTCTGTTGTACTGGTTGATTTAGAAGCCGGAGTGCTCCTTTCCTTTGTGGATTTTATAGGTTCAGGGAAAATGATTGCATGTTTAATTAATGAATTAGACTGGTGGCACGCAGCAACTGTGATATTGCTAAAATCACAGCAGAAGATTAACATTTTGTTCCACAGAGCAATTAAAACACATCTATGGTGGGTGGACTAAAGGGGAAAGGCCACATAAAATTGCACTCAGGCTACAATAGGAGGAATCCAGTCCACAGATTATGTAGAGCAAAATCTGTGGTCCAATCCCCCCAAAAATGCCTTTTTCTCGTTTAAAAGACCAGATTGAGATTCCACGGAGAGATAACCTTTCAGTTTTGGTTACATTTATTTTTCCTTTTAATTTTTTCTGTCTAATCAGATCTCCCAATCCCAAGTCCCAGAAGGGTACTATCAGGTTTTTTAAGGTCATTTGTCGATGCTGTCAGTGATTTCCCTTTCTTGCTATGTTGTCCTATTTATAACTCTTCTCCATTCCAGAGGTTTGAAGTGCACCCGGACCCTATGGTGAGCGTAGCACACATGGTACGTGCCGGTGGAGGGGTATGGATGGCATTCTCTGAAGGGTCCTCCATTCGTCTCTTTCATACTGAAACCCTCGAGCTTCTGCAGGAAATGAACATTTCAACACGCTCAACGCTACTGAATCCTGGTATGCCTTCACCTTCAACTCGTTCGTTCCCACATACAATGCACCTAATACAACACACTGTAAACCTTTCCTCTTGCCTTCAATGCCTCCCCTAAAAATACATAATGTCCTTCAGTGACAACATGCTATTCAACAAAATGTAATTTGTCTTTGAGTACATGCTGCCCTGCCATATTAGTGGGGTCAGGGAAAAACATATGCGATACATTTGTCCGTTTTTTTGGGGTCTTCATTGTACAAGAGCTACGAGAGGGTGAAGAGCCAATTAAGTGATGCTTTCCTCCCTCGAATGGTATTCCGGTCTGCTCCAAGTTGTACCTTGGCTCCTGCACTCCCGGGACTGACCTGAATAAGTATCCATCTATCCAGTATCCTCGCAAGGCCATAATAGAGCCATGGGGTGCGAGAGAGGAATTAATAAAAAAGAAAGCAGTGGGAGCAGTAAAATGCTAGTAAAAAAAATAAATAAATAAGGGTCTCCATGGAAACACTCGTCTTTCATTCAACATCACTAGCCAGTTTTTCTCCGTCTTCTTATGTCTAGCTCTCCGTTTTACTTTTGCTCACACTTCTCTCTCCTTTTGAGTAAATCGTTTGCTTTCTTTTTGTCTTGCTTTCTCCCCCTCCCACTCTCCTTGCTTTTGATCTCATCTGCTCGGCATTAGAAAATCTTCTCACCCTCGTTTCACTTCTTGCTGCAGTCCATTTAGGATGCCACAGATATCCCATCACTTCCTGTGTTCCTTCCTTCATGATGAATGAAATATTTATAGCCAATGTGGGTGTTTTCCATTGTTTTCTCAGGGAACTATGGCTTACAAATTAAATAGCGATGACGCATACCCAAGTCTGTATGAAGGTGGTCAATACACGTGACTCATATGAATTTGATTCAAACGTGTTCGGGCTGAGGCACTTGGGCCATCAACTCAAATATGAAGAACATTTTGAGCTTGAGCGAGTGGTATAATAGCATCTGGATTTAAACAATTTTGTCCATGGAATCAGACCAGGCAGAGATTGAGGTATTTAGAGCAATACTCAAAGCAGCATTCCATCTCATCAGAAAAAGTGGGTTGTCTCGTGTGAGTTGGATAGAGAGCAAAGAATAAAGAGAGACATGAGTTAGAGAGACCAAACTTTTCTCCTTTAGATCAAAGTTTATTTTCTTGTTCGAAGAAGAGACTGCAAGGAGAGCAGACTCCTATGGTCATGGTATCTGGAGAAAATAGGTGACCCAGAGGTCATTTTCACCCAGCGTCAGTACTTCCCCTTGAAATATGCAGCAGAAGTGAGAGAGGGTGGCAGCCTCGAGGCTCAGCCCCAGGGGAACTTACAGGGGTGAAAAGAAACGAGTTGCTAGGCTCATGTCTTCAGGGTGCACGAAAGGAAAGGATCTTTGACTTAAGTTGTGATTTGTTGAACTCACAAGAGAAGAGAGGATCCCTTGCCATTCTACAACCATAGACACTGCACACAAAATACTGATAGTTACTACATATCAGTGCCTCCCTATTCCCCCAGGTTTCTCCTTGACTTATGCTAGGACATGCAGTAATGATATACTCCCTAATCCTCTCCCCTTAATGTGATTTATACTCAAAAGGGAATTCCAGTTGCAGTAAACAACAGAGAAGTTTCCGAGGCTGAGGAAACTGCTGATCTCTCCTCTACTAATGCCTTTAATAGTTCTATCCTTAGGGTGAAAAAAAAAATTGAAAATAAAGTCCTCTGTGACATATCACAGGGAAACATTTATCTTTGGAGACATCTTCCTTTTAAGGCAAATACCGGCCCCCACGATAAACCCACTGCACACTGTGAAGTGTGTGCATTGGAGGTGCAAGATTGCTCGAGGTTAAGCTATACCTCCTTAATCTCAAGTGCCTTTGTCATTATCCCTCTTTATCACTGTTCCAAAAGACAATGCCTGGCGCCCACATCCTCTGATTTAACTTCAGATTTCATGGTAATCCAAATGTGGGAGTTCGTAAGCGTCACTCTTTCACTCAAGCTCTCTAACCAAACTACAAATAGACGCAATGGCTATGTGAGCAGGCGGCTGACTTTTTTTTTTTTTTGTGTAGACCTCTAACCCTTGCTGTGACCCTGCAGGGTGTCCAGCTAAATGCCTCTCTGCTCTCTATATGCACCTACATGCACCTCAGCTCCGCCACTTCCTCTTCTACCACGTGCGGCTCAGCCCAGCATGAGCTTCCAAGTTGGGATGTTTCATGTAATTAATGAATTAATGACACACAAATCACACGTCATAATCTGAGCATGACACAAAACAACCATACAACCAACCAAATACAGCTCCTTATGTAAATGAGCATTCTCTTAGACTTGATCACATGACTGTTGGTGTAATTCAATTATGGTTGCCATGGATATTATTGTAAATGGTGCTATAGATAACTAGGCCACAACGGGAGCCAAGGGCTGAGGGACCACAAAAAGAATGCAAAAATAAACCCATAACAAACATTGTTTTCTGCCTCTTTGTTAACTGGAAACAAAGGATCTGCATCTATAATGAGAATGTGCAATTACCTTTTCCCCCGTTCAGTAATGCAGCACGAGAGAAACAGAACTTCAGAGGAGAACTTCACAGTACAGTATGAACGTTCACTCTTGAATGATCTATAGAAGATCACAGACGGTGAAGAAAATGAGCAAGCTGTGTCACAAGGAAGTAATTGCATAGTTTCAGCCCAAATGTATCTATATACTCCAGAGGCTGGACATGAATCACTCAATTAGTCTTTCACATGAACAGAGGATACAAAGAACTTCAATAAGTACTAATAACCACTTGCCATATCTCATTGGGTCCTATTTTGCCATGGACATGGATCAATAAAATGTTACTCCCATCAGCAGGTGTGCTTCATCCCTATGTGAATTCATAGCTTGATTTGTGGGTTCAAACGCACTCCTCTATAATTTTACTCTTTTCATGATAACAAGTCTATTTCCAACTTCAGGCATCTATGATAGCTTTCCTTTCAAGTAGGTCAGTAGCAAAAAGGGAAATCCAATTTCTCCTAATCTTGTTTAACCCAAACCCGTGGGTGGCTATGCTAAGGTTTTGTGCTTGTGTAAAGTTATCAACTATGTGTTGATCAAAACTTAAACCTTTCCCAAAGCTGCCCAAACACTGCTAACCAACAATAAAAGTGCATAACATGTTGCTGTTAGTTTGTTTCATCATGTTGGAATCAAAGAGTTAATCTCCAAAACACTATGCAGTGGATCCTCCAGTACTCTGGAGCTGTAGAGAGCATCCTGACAGGAAGCATCACTGCCTGGTTTGGCAACAGCTCCGCTCAGGACAGGAAGGCTCTGCAGAGAGTAGTGGAACTACACTCTCCACCCTGCAGGACTTATACACCAGGAGGTGCAGAACCAGAGCCTGCAGGATCATGAAGGATCCTCACCACCCCAACAACGGACTGTTTCAGCTGCTGCGGTCAGGCCAGCGCCTCCGTAGTCACGCTGCGAAAACAGAGAGACTAAGACGGAGTTTCTTTCCATAGGCCATCAGGACTGTGAACTCCGACCTCACCAGGGCCCCCACCAAGACCCACACACTGCCCCTCTTATGCACACACACACACACACACACACACACACACATACACACATACACTTAGGTAATGACTACGCACAATTTATATTATATTACATACATACGATTACCCTTATTACTATATTTTTATTTCCAAAGTGCTCTTACTGTAAATGTTGTGTTGTTATACAGAGCTCTTACTGTAATACTGTAAATATTGTGTTGTTTTTTTTATTGTAAATACTGTGTACTGTTGCCCTTTGCACATTCCTGTTGAGCATTGCCACTTTTTCATTTCACTGCACACCCCATGTGTGTATGTGACAAATGAAGTTCTTGAATCTTGAATCTTGAATCCATTTTGAATGAACTTAAGGTAAACCAAAAAATCTTGACCTGAAGTTCATCATTCAATATCTCTTAAATAAATGTTGTCAAGAGCCACTTATCTCCCATCCCTCCAAAGTACCACAATCTGTTGCATTTCTGAATGAACTTTTAACTCCGTAACAGTAGGTTGGTACCACCCTTTTTGTTTTGGAACAAAAGTCATTTTTTTCAATTATAACCCAATGTTTCCTTTATTTCAGGTCCAAAGAGCATGCGAGTCACCAGTCTCCTCATTTGCCAGGGGCTGTTATGGGTAGGCACTGCCCAAGGTTTCATCATCACACTTCCAGTTCCCAAACTAGAAGGCATCCCCAAAATAACAGGTATGGATCAGAGGGAGGATGCTGACAGTGATTGAACAGCCTCTTGAGAGGTCAAAAGGAAAGAAAATAGTTTTTTCCCACGAAAGAAAATTACTCTGCACTGCCCATTATTGAGGTCACACTTCACATTTTTCTTCCGACTGTGCGAATGAGTGCAGATATTACTGGGCAGGCAACACAGAAATCACATATTCTTGCAGGGTAATTTAAAAAACTGGCTGGCAGCTTTTTGTTTATTATGGCAACCGAATGAGGTCTTTAGTGTCCACCTTATTTCATGACTGTCTTATTGCAAGCCAGTTGATTAAATAATATGTACACACAGCACGCAACTTAGCTAGTATTTGATATTGTAAAATGAATTCAAGTCACTTTCAATTCACTCACATCAAAACTACATCTTACACAATAATCTTAATTCAAGAGTCTTAATTCTCTTAAGATTTCTTTATAGATGGAACCTTTTACGATATTTTCCTTACATTTTCTGAATCGGTTCAATTTACAAAGAATATTCTGGCTGCCTTTCTCCTGCAGGAAAGGGGATGATCTCTCTGAATGCCCACTGCGGGCCGGTGGACTTCCTGGTGGCCACCACCACTGCCCTGTCTCCTGAACTGTTAAAAAGGGACTCTGTCGGGGATGGTCCAGACTCAGCCTGTGGAGGTGAGGACCGCAGTGATACTTCCTCTCAGGAATCCCTGCAACAGTCCAGCTCCTTCCAGGGAGAGGGGAGAGGCAAGGGACGTGGTGTTCTGCTGCAGTACAAGTTGCGCTCCACCTCAGGGTTGCCTGGACGGCCCTTGACAGCACTGGGTGATGAGGCTTCAGGCTCCTCCCTGGAATCGTTGGAGCACAGCCTGGAAGATGGATCTATCTACGAACTCAGCGATGATCCAGAAATGTGGGTTCGGGGGCGCCCCTGTGAGAGGGACGGGGGACGCAGGGACAGGGTGACCTCGGCAGCAGTCATCTCTGGAGGCAAAGGTTACCGTAGACTAAGGGAAGGAGCATCAACAGGTACTAGGACCAGTGGGGAATGTTTAGAGAATACTCTTATGGTATGGCAACTCCCATTGACTGTGTGAAATTGATGTGGTAATATGGTGTGCTGCTTAAAGATGTCTGCCCAGACTAGCCTTGAATCATCTGTTCCATAAATTCAAGGCATGTACCTATGTGATGAGAAATTATTGCCGCCATCAGACAGCTCCAGGTTAGATGGATGATTTAGCCTGTGTGATAATGAATCTGAAGACCTGCTGTTTGCGAGAGGTAATGCCATGCCATAGGTCACTTTGAATGTACATGATTGTGTGTGTCATCATCTTCACATGCAGAGGGAGAGCCAGCCACAGATTACTCCCAATCAACAGTTTTGAACAGGTTCCCTGAATTTAACCTCATCATTGCTGCCTGAGCTCGCACAGATGTGAGTACCAGTGGACAGCACTCCTTTGAGAAACAGCCTTTATTGAATCTGCCATGCTCTGCAGAGTTGGAGATGGACGTCTTTTATCTGATCCTGTGGGAGAGATCCCATTTGTTTAGCGCTGAAAAGCTGGGAAGTACCATAGCATCACAAAGCACATTAGCATTACTTTATTAGCTTGGCCAGCCTCACTCTCATTCCCATATAATGTGAATATACTGTCTTTTATTGTGTCTCAAAAATGAATCTGTGCTTTCTAAAAATGGACTACAATCTCATTTGTCCCGGCCCATTGCAACAGTTTAGAAACTGATCGTAGGCTGAAGGTTAGGAAAATAATTAATATTAAAGATGCGTTCAAGAGCTTCAAATTAAGTTGAAGAGGGTTGTGTTACTAATAGTCCAGCTGTACAAATTGTTCTACAATTGTTGCAGTGAAATCACACTTTAAGCCACAGCGAAAACAAAGGCTGTAATGCTTTGGACTTTAGAAATTCTATCATTAATACTGATTAGTTTGCAGGAAAGAAACACTCAGCTTCTTGGTGTGCCATATTTTACTGTACTATGTTTCTCAAGTACTGTACAAATTAGACACGTAGTACACATCCGATATCTCTGTTTCATTATTCACTGTCTTCTATCAGGTAGATGAAACAGATGTCCATACTAGCTTGTTAATATCCAACTCACATTAAGTGCAAACCCCAGTTACACGTCTAAAGCCAATACGCATAAATGGATGATGAAATAAAAGCATTGCAGCTATCCAAGTTACTCATGTTGTGAACAGAGGGAGCCTAAAAGAGACATCAATGAGCTTGAACATGCACACATATTGTTCAAGAGGCAAGATTCTGGTTAAGAACTTGGTGTTACCCTGGATCATGCAAACCATATCCCATTTACAATGTGTTGACACAGCCAAGGCTAGGTAAGCGTTCAATTATGAACACTGACATTTAAGGGTATATGGCATAGAGGATTTTCAATAAAACAAACACGGGTGAAGGCTGTGGTACAACGTTTTCCTCCTCTCTCTCTATACCCTTTCCACCACACATATTATCTCCTTATCTTTTCATTAGGGATGAAGCATGAAGTCCATGTTTGTATTTCCCTGAGGCACATTTTCCTTTTTATGCTTCTCTTCACCATTGAGATTCAGAAGCATTCATACATACTGCTGTTGGCCAGAATCATTTGGAGATGAAGGTGATGCAAACTTTCCATGGATGCTGTCATCCAAATGTAAATCTCAGTGTCACGACAAAGATATATGCTCTGATTCATGTGAGATTCAATTGCTGCTGAAGCCACAACACCCTCAGGGTCATGCCCAGGGTTATCCACTCAACCTTAGCCAGAGGATGAGCATGTATTTGTGCTTGCGTAGCCTTTATGAAATATACATGATCTATTTACTAAATGCTGACATATAGACAGCATTATTGAACCTTTTCAGTAGCTTCCCCTGGTAATAACTGAGATTTTATCTCAAACGTATTGTGACCTTTAATGAATTTTCCTTTTCCTTTGCTTACAGTAGATTTGTACCGTGATTACCCATGCACTGAATATTAACACTCATGAATGAACTCACCACTAATTATCCTGCAAAAACAGGATATGATGCAACAAATGAGACTGAACATGTCACTTTAACAGTATTTTTGTGTTAGAAAACTAGAAAAAGACTTGTATCAGGTACAGTTTTATGCAATGCAAACCTAGAAAACCTGTATTTGATGATTTATTTGGTGTTTAGCATTGGTAAAAAGTATTGCACTGATGCCAGCACAGGCATGTAGTAACAAAGTACTCATTTTCCTTTGGCACAGTAATGATACATGCCTATAAGGTTTCATATTGTCTAACAAGCCTACATATGCTAAATTAAAAACATCTTTAAATCTAAGTTTGAGATTTATATTTTTATATGACTGATTTCAGAATGATGATGATGGTGGTCGACGTGGTCGACGGTGGTTGTGGTTTTGCAGGTTTATATCTCAAGGATTATTATGATGATTGCTGTTACACTTTGTCATTGGTTGCTGGGAGCTGAACTTGACAATGGTCTTAAAACAACACAAGTAAAAGCAGAAATACCCAGATAGAATAGACAGAAAGTATGTTTGATATAATGCCTCTAAATTTAGAACTCAGTGATTTTCCTCCGCTAGACATCACACTAAACATGTTTTGTGTAAAAAAAAAAATCAGGATGAACCCATTCTTTAAAGAAACTGATAATAGAAAGTAATAATAAGATAATAAAATGAACTGCATGTGCTTGGTAAATGTAATGAAAGAATTATGTAAGTGCGGTGCTTGACTAAAAGTCCTTAGTTAAAACCCCTAAAATGTGGTTAGTCTTAGCCTTTATGCCTCTTCACCACCTTCCCTGTGGGGTGGCACTGCATTGCTACAAGTTAGTTCAAAGTGCAGGTGAAAACCCACTGGGGAACCTCTACCACTAACCTACCTACCTCCCCCACCACTCCTCCTCCTCTCACTCTCCCTCTGTCTCTCTTTATCCCTCTTTCTCACCACACATAAATGCACACAGAGAACTCACAGAATACAAATCCACTATCAATCACCGTAGGAAATGAACCATAATTTTATTTCCCCCTGACCCCTCATCAGGTTGATGTGTACCACTGCCTTCTGACCTGCGAGTTGCATTAATAACCTCCGTATCCTACCTACCCCACATGGAGCAGTCGGGCCACATAAAGGCTCCCTTCAATGCTGACAATGTCCGATGAAGGGGGATGGGATGATGTGATGGGGGGTGGTCCGGGGTTGCACTTATTGAAGTGAGCCTCAGCAGTAGTCCATAAGAAATTAGCAGAAAATGTCACTGCTAAAATAAACCATGAATGATTGGTTAGATCAGAATAGTCATAATGGAGGTTCAGGTGTCTATCAACATTTATATTATCAAATCTGCTGCAAATCTGCGTAATCTAAATCAAAGATGGTCATGTATTGCATGCATGCAATGTATACTTCTCCACACTGTTCAATCATGGAGGCACACACCTATATATAACATATAACATCTATATACAACATTATTAATATTAGTATACATGTATATATATTACATTTTGTTCAGTGTATTGTCATCACAATTAACCCTGCAATGCAATGTTCCAGTTGGACAAAACACTAAACACGGGTGGTAGTAAAATGCATTCTCTGCAATTGATATGCCTCATCGTTCTCTGTGGATGTGTATAATCTAGGCTTTGTTTACTTGTACTCTTTTCAGTTTTGCCGCGAGCTCTCATTTACTCAAAGTTTTTGGCTCATAGATGCTATCCTGGGAGTACCCAATGCACAAAACAGTATCCAGAAACAGAATGACGATCACGCCATTGCAGGAAGAACCTGAAAGGGTCCACAAAACTCGGATGAGAATTGGGAACATAATGCTGATCTGATAAAGCAGTGCTGAATTGCGCCTTGTACCTGGGTCAGCAGAAGAACACATCCTTCCCTGGAAGCAAAATGACTAAATGAGAGGCCGGAATGCTGTGCAAGCAGTTCACTGTCAAGACTCGAGGAGTATGGAGCATAAATATGTGTGCTTTTTCTGTGGGACTTCACAAACCCTTTTTCTAAACCTTTCTATAGATATTTTCTGCCAATTAACCCTGCCCCAGGAGAGATTTGCCTATCTCAAGCCCCAGCTTTGCGCCTGTGCAGCTTGCGGCGTCACTCTCCCTACGTCTCAGGTATAATTTGCATGCCTCGGTCAAGGCTAAACTGAAGCGGATGAAGCGTTGCAGTTTGAAGGTTTCCCTGCTTTATCTGCCGACTCCTAAAAGCCAGGCATATTTGCATTGCTTTTCATTTCCGCAGGCTTGGCAGTACCAATGATAAAGGAAGAACAGCACACTGTACCAACAAAGAAGGCTGCAGCTAATGATTTGCATAGGGAGAATGCAGGGATAAGGCCCACACAGAGCTAGCTTGAGTGTTATTACAGCCCTCCGTGAACCGCACATGCCTCATCTGACATCGTGATGTCAGATAAGCAGGCTGTACTCGCCAATTCCATCTCGCATTATTAAACATATTTTCTACTGTTCAATAAAGAGTAGTAGTGTTTTCCAGTTTCAAGATCATCACGGAGATTTAAGCCAAGGTCTTTCCTCTAAACTTCCTGAATGCCTGTTCAATGCTCGGGCCCATCAATCTGCCAGTGCTCTTTGTGAACCCATCTTTTACAATACTCGCAGACCCACTCACAGATATGTTTTATTTACTACCTTTTAATCATGCAGAAGATTGATGAAATTTTGATCACTGTACATTATTCAGCTTGTCCCCAAGGAACGGGGTCTGCTCCACGGCATGACACCATGCCTGTATTGAATAGTTATCATCCTGCGCAATATTTATGCCTTAGTCCATCATGTTTGTATAGAGGTATTGAAGAGTAAATGCAGTGCTCCGTAACAATGGCATCTCTCTAATGCATTCTTATTGCCGTGGGTTCCCTTTGCGTTGACATTATCATTTATTTTTTGTAGTCTGTAAAAATATAATAGGTGAAGTGCAACTGAGGAGTTTTATAGGCAATTTCCTCAAAACACATTTATATAATGTGTGAGAGCCTAGACTCCTATCCCTGTTTCTTATTTACCGTTGGATGTATAAACATGCCAGTTTTACACGCACTGCACTTTCTTCTGGCCTGCAGTGTTTTATTTTCTAAGACTGTTTAGGCCTTTGAAGGGTGACCTTCAATTCATATATCTATTGCTATAACTCTCTGCTACTATCTCAGTGGGACCTCCGTGGAGGAGATAAAATTTCTTTTTATGTCTTGCAGTGAATCAAGTCACTTTTATGCCAACATTTCTCCCACTATTCAAACAAAATGAGAGCGTTAGCATTCAGGTCTAGACTTTCTCCTCTCACATCCCTGTTGAATTTGGATGTCAGCCAGAGAACATTTCAGAGGTAAATACGTGTTGAATGTGTCCGTAAACTGGTTACATTTCACTAGGGGAGCAAAACATGGCTTGATGCATCCTCTATATCAAAAACAACAAAAACCCATCTATACCTTCTCTTTGTGTCTAGGTGTTGCCCTGAATCACTACTTCCATCACCTGCATCTATTTCCTGTTTTTTATTATAGCTATGTGTCCAACCAAGATTCCTGTAAGGGGAGTCAGAGCACTATAGTGCTGTGACTCCATACCAGCATATACAACTCTCTCTCTTGCTCCCACTTTCTTGCTCTCTTGTCTTTGACTCCCCAACTCCCTCTCTGTCTCGTTTCCTTCTTCCTCCCTTCCTTTTTTCCTCTCCGGGGAGGAAATGTACAGTACTTGTTGGTCCTGTTGTCCTCACCATGACAGATGGAGACTGTGGAAACACATTTCCATTGCATTATGCTAAATAATAGAGCCAAGCCTTGTCTTCTATCACAGTTCACAAGACAAAAGCGGTGCTTGGATGCAGGAGGAAGTCGCATGCATAGCTGTCTTGTCATGAGTTTGCCATGTACAGTATAGTACTGTATCTCAAATTCAGTGATAGACTAGATTACGCTGCATAGTAGTGTCAGTGTTTATTCTGATTCCATTAGGCTGTCCAGAGTGAAGTAGAAAGAAGCCTGATCCCTAATCGTAAAAAGGAAGTGTAGCTGGGTAATGGACTTTTTCCACAGGGCGTCAGGACTGACAACCTCATATAAAGTACAGTTATAGAGTCTTAGTTTTCAAAAGGGATAGAAAATCAATATCAGAGGTGGCAGATATGATATTTATTCAAAATGCACTCCCTCTCTTGATAAAATGAGGAGGAGGCTCGGCTTTGCAGGAAGCTTGGCAGTATGGAAGCTGTCTGTTTTTTTTTGGGTGGACATTCACAGTAACCAAGGTTGACAGTTTCTATTTTTAAACTCCTCACTCCTCTGAGAGTAATCCTGCAATGCAACATTGTCACACTGGTGGGGTGGGATGGAGAGAGGGATTTATGTAAAAAAAAAAAAAAAAAAGTAGAACTCATAGAAACACATCTTATTTTGTTACAAGTAATAATTCATAATTGTGTGAAAATGGAACCACTGCAGCCAAATGCAAAGAAGGCAATGACAATGTCGATATATATTATCTAGAGGGACAAATACGCTGCCAACGCCTGGTTACATTGTAACCTCGGTTCTGTGAAGGTAATGGAGTGAGACACAATTCTTTTCTTTCTTTTTTTTGTTGTTTTGCTTGGTCTGTTGAATGCTTGAGACCAACATACCCAGCATAAGTTCTCTTTCAGTCAACTTCTCCATTCTGTCAGCTCTTCAAGACGAGCCAGCTTTGAAGCGCACCCGGAGTTGTGTCTCACTCAGTTTCCTTCAGAGAACCGACGCTACAATCTAACCAGACCTTCTCTTTCAGTGAACTTTGTTAGACACACGCCCCAAAAAAGCACACCCAGAGCCAAATTAAGACAGCCCAAATGAACAGAAATTTAAGATATCCAGCCCTCGGAGTGGGGGTTGGGGGGGCATACTAGTATCTGTCCTGATTCACCTCCAACACTGCATGGCCTAGGCCAGAGGCAGTGAAATCAAGGCAATAAAACTTAATGAAAGTGTGCATGGACACCCAACTGGCCGCAGCACATATCTCATTCACAGGAACGGCCTTAAATAGGGCCAAGCAGCCATTCAAATCAGAGGAAGCCGCTGTTTGGAAAGCATTTTCCACCAAACAGCTTGTAACAACAATGCTTTGTGAAGGCGAGAGACTCCTTCTGCAGTCTAGCGCTACAATATTCCTGAAGAAGATGAATTGAGAACTTTCAAGTGAGTTTTGAAGAGCTAAATAGTGACAGAAAGGAGGACAGCGAGGTATTATATACCTCTGGGGCAGCCCTTGGCCCCATGTGCTGTCCAATCCTTTCTGCCTGAAAGGCATGTATAAAAGCTTCAAACCAATAGCATGCTATAACCCACAGAGTGAGTTGTGTCAACTAAAGTAGACTGAAAGAGAACTGAAGTTATGGTGTGTGTGTTGGTCTTTAGCGTTCAACAGACAAAAGAAAAGAAAAGAAAAGAAATTTTTTTTCTTTACAAAATGGTTTTCAATTGCATATCACTTCAAAATATTATGAAACTTAAATACCACAAAAATATTTGAGCATAAAGAGACTGCATGAAGTGCAAAAAGCTGACATGTTTATCTTGTTGCCATGGATACAGGTACTAGTGTGAAAGCCTTGAAATTCCAAGACAAACATAACTCTCCTGCTTAAATCGTTATACAGCATTGCTCCTGTTTGTGAGTCAATATGTGACAGATACCGTGTTTGATTCACTTTTGTGGCTTTGGCAGTTTTTATTTGATTACATTTTGATGCATGATGTCATGTAGCCTGTTTCAGTCACCTAAACAGATGCTTTGTTTGCAAGACTGATGACCAGTAACTTTATGTTACAAATAATAAATCACATCACGATCACACATTTTGTGTGATTCTCCAGATATTTGTCCAGATATTCATTATTATTATTATTATTATTATTATTATTATTATTATTATTATTATTATTATTATTATTATTATTATCATTATTATTATCATCATTATTATTGGTAGTTGTAATAGTAATAGTATTAGTAATAGTTTCTGACATCACCTCATCATTGCCTATACCAGTATTATTATTGAGTTTTAGGCCTAAAAAGATAAATGAGAGGCTAGGATTACAATTAAAAGAATTTATTAACAACATGAGAGACTGTGCGTGAGCATAGGTTTACTCCAAGAGGTATCCAGCGATAGGGTGAAGCTCCCTGGGGGCAGGTAGGAGACAGGAGAACCCCCCCGGGCTGAAGATCTAACCCTTCTGGATATCTGATGGAGCCGTGATGCTGGTGGCGGCGGGGGAGGAGGTGGTGCGTCAGACTGGTGGGGTTTAGGCAGCTGAAATGACAGAAACACGGAAGCAGCTGAGGCGGTACGAATAGAGGGAAATGGTTAGTGATAGGGAGAAAGGGGAGGAGAAAGGAGCAAAGGTGGTTTGATGATGCGGAGCAAGGGCCGTGTTTAGCTTCAGCTGACAGAATTATGAATGAAGGAGGAGGTAGCCTTCCTGATTGAATTTACGCTAAGCTCATTTGTATTTTTGAGCAGAACAATTATTTACAGAATACTGGTAAATTCTTTCACTTTTAGTTAGACCTGGTACTAGGGACCTGCCAAAATAAATAATGGCCTGTCTCTAATAATAGTCTCTTTTGTTGAGGTAAATAAATAGACCCGGACATTATTGGAGTGGTATGGTATGGTATGTGAAATAGGGAGGACAAAAGTGTCACATTGTCAAGCACACAGTAACAATGATAAACCAAACCCTGCAACTAGCATGTAAATTAAAAGAAAGTGGTAAGATGTGGTCTAATCAAGGGGCTTTTCACTGAGGAGTGGCAGCCAGCATGTTGGCAAGCTTAGCCAGTGGAAGTGTGATATAAGTTGGCTCCTACTCTGCTGCACTTCTGAAGTATCCTCCTTGGCCATTGTGCACTCTGAACACGAGGAAGGTGATTCTCTGAAAATCCAACCAGGTATTCAGACAGTGCTCTGAATTCACAAACAGTCTGCTATAATTTGTTACCAGAGTACAAGCTCTGGTGCTCCTCACAGTGCCAGCTTACAAACACACCCTTCATTTGGACACTTTGCATAAAGGGATAGGCATGAAAAAGTATTAACGTCAAACCAGCTGCCAACCATACACCCTATTGATTTCATTATTGTTTTGAAGACATTAGCACAATAAATGCAAAGAGCGAACATATCCAAGGAACATTCTTTGATGTTTTGAAACAGATGGGGTTGACTAGTTCTTTTTCACTGCTTGAGGTAGTTGTCAGAGACTACATCAAAATGGACCATGCAGACAAATAAACCCATGGTTATTGAAGCGATTATGTTGCTGTCATATTCTGAAGTGTTTCTGTATTTGCCAGACTCATAGGGAATTTTTGTCTCATCACTAAAACAGGATTAGAACGTTGGCATGTGCAGCAAGTTTAACTAAACAGTTGATTGTGCCGCTGCCTGAGAATTACGATGTAGCCAAGGGGATCCCAATTCAGATTCATGAAATTAGGTGATGAAATGGGATAAACAGTAGATCCTGAAGGGCTCTTATTGTGAAATCAACTAACCAGGTGGCAGAAGGTAGCAGAAGGTAATCTTAAACAGCATAAATGCCAGAGACCAAAATGTGCATGCATTTGAGATCAGCTAATGTGTCTAAGGTTCACATCCAAGGTGAAAAATTGCAGCACTTACCCTAAGTACAAAAGGACCAACATTTGTTAATTTTAATAATGTTAAAAACCTTAATGGGTGCTAAATTCCAATGAGAGGATTTGTGTCTGACATACCATGGACTGTAAAAATATTTCAATAAATTCAATTCACTACGCAGTGATACACAGGTTTCACTTGCTGAACAAGCCACATTCAAGGTCATTGATTATGGGTTAGGGTCATGAAGTAAGAATCACAGCAAAAGGTGCTCAGACCCCATTCAGCAGGCTGTTGCCTGTTCAGTGTATTTTTTCAAGGGTTACAAATTAAACACTATTTTGACTATTGCCACTCAGTGGTAGAGTTCTAAAGGCCCTCCTTGCAACACATGGTTGAATGCTTGCTCTAAGCTGTTCTCTTCAATGAAATGAAAAATGTACTTTTTACTGGTCAGTATGTGGCCATGGGTTGGCAGGGAGGCTTTGAGGTAAAAGAGCTTTGCCGGAAGCCATAATGTTTCTGCATCAAATATATCCATCTCTGCATGCACTTTAGGTGCCTCTGAGCAAGGTTTTTAACCGTAACTACCAAACAACCAGCTCTGCCATTCAACTATGTGCGCTCAGAATAGGACCACCACAGACTTATAAGTGAGAGAATAAAGCTATTAAGCTGATGCTTAAGAAGAAGAAGAAAAAGGCTACTACCCTGTTCTGGCTCAAAGACCTCAGACTTACTAGAAGCAATATTTTATTGGTTAAAGTGTCTTATAATCAGTGGTTGATTTATGGTGGGTGGATGGGGGGTGGTGGGGAAGAAATCTCTATGTAAAGACAGGCATACAACAAACTTTCAGGCACAATTCAGAATTCATTCGAATGGGTAAATTTTGTCCATATGCACAAATATGAATATTGAATTTCATCTTGTAGATCAATAAATCATTTTACTTTTATTAATCATCATGTTTATTACTTAATATATATATATAATAAAAAACATTTTTGTTCCCTTACATTTGCAAAGATTACAATGTAAATATCAGTTTCTTGCCTTGGTGATAGCCATGCATTGATTTTTTCTGAAGCCAGGATTTTACATAGTTGAAATTGAAATTGAGTTGAAATTAAAAAGTAACCATGGCCATGATTATTGGCACCCTTTAGAACAATTCAAATCAATTTTGTTTCTCATTTGCAGTGTAATTCAACTAACCTCTGACAGGTTGCAGATGCCTACAGAGGTGCCCCAGTGAAAACTACATGTTCTGCTTCCCTGATTGTCTGTGAAAATGGTGAAGAGAAAAGAGGTGTCTGAAGATGTCAGAAAAACTATTAGCACCAAACATAAGCGTTCACAAGGCTGTAAGGACGTCTCTAGAGACCTTAGTATTCCTGTTTCCACAGTTAACAATGTTATTAAGAAGTTTGTTCATGGAATTGTTAAGAATTTCCCAGGACATGGTGGTAAGAGGAAAATTGATCTTGAGAGAGAAAAATTGATTGGTTGTCGAAGAAGCCATTAAGATCTCAAGGCTGACCTGGAGAGATCTGGGGTAATGGTTTCAGCCCATACCATACACCTGATACTGAAACAAGAAGGGCTTCACGGTCGGAGGCCAGGGAAGCCAAACCTAAATCCTTCAGGGAAAATGTTCTGAGGACAGATGAAACCAAATTAGAGCTGTTTGGCAATGCAGATCGGCACTTTGTTTACAGATGACAAAATGAAGCTTTTAAAGAAAACAACACCCTACCTACAGTCAATTACTGCTTTGCTGCCTCGGGTACTGGATGTCTTGAAGGTATTAAGGGCAACATGGAATCAGAAGATTATCAAGGCATTTTGGAGCGAAATGTGCTACCCAGTGTCAGAAAACTGGGTGTCAATCATGTCATGGGTCATCCAGCAGAACAATGACCCAAAAGCACCCAGGAATGGTTCAAGAGAAAACATTGGACTGTTCTGGAGCGGCCAACAATGAATCCTGATCTCAATCCCATTGCGAACCAATGGCAAGACCTGAAATGTGCATTTGGTCAAAGAAATTCTTCAAATATTGAAGAACTGGAGGGAGTTGCAATTGAAGAGTGGGAGAAGCTGCCACCAGAACAGTGCAGGAAGCTTTTTGATGGTTGCAAAAATATTTGGAAGCAGTCATCATTGCCGAGGGCTGTCCAACTAAGTATTAGAAAATGGTACTACTAATCATGGCCATGGACACTTTTGAAGCCATAATATTTTTTTCTTAATATATTTTTATTCATATTGTTTGATCATGTGCTGTTAAATAAAACAGATGAATGTGTGAATACCAAAAGTTGTTTCAATTTCCAATTATCTCAGAAGATATTTTACATTACATACATCTGCATGAAATGCAAGGGTGCCAATAATCTTGTATTTAACTCTATTTGACAGCTTGTGCAAAGCATATGCCAAGAAATATGATTTTTACTGCCCACTCACAACATCTGATAGAATAGTGAATCAAAGAGTTTGGACCAGGCAAAACATCCGACTGTACTGTAGAAATGGGAATGGTGCTCCCCACGCATTGCTGTCTGATCCACAAGGGGAAATAACAAAAAAAAAAATCTTAGGTCTCGTTGAGTGCTGCATTTTCAAAAAAACAAGTGATTGGCAGATACAAACTCTGATCCTCTCCTCATATGTTCAGGTTTGTTGTTGGCTGTGTCTATTCTGCTCAACATGCTACATTAATAAAGTAACAAAACAACGATAAAATGTCAGTAACAGAATTACAAATGATTGAAGATTGTGGACTTCAGGAAGTCTATAATCTGCAGACACTCCCCCACCTACATTAATGGGGCCGAAGTGGAGTGTGTCTCTAGCTTCGGGTTTCTGAGCGTCCACATCATGGAGGACCTCACCCTGTCCCTCAACACCTCCTCCCTGGTGAAGAAGGTCGAACAACACCTCTACTTCCTGAGGAGGCTGAAGAGGACCCATCTGTTGCCTAAGATTCTGGTCAACTTCTACCACTGCACCAGTGAAAGCATCCTGACCAACTACATCTCAGTGTGGTGCGGCAACTGCACCATCTCCGACCAGAAAGCCCTGCAGCGGGTAGTTAAAGCTGCCCAGCACATCCCTGGCACCTAGCTTCCAGCCATCCAGGACATCTACCTGAAACGTTGTCTGCAGAGAGTGCTCAGCATCACCAATGACCCTACACACGCCAGCCATAGACTGTAGTCTGCCACCTGGGAGACGCTACAGGTGCCTCCGGGCCCGAACCTCCAGGCTCAGAAACAGTTTCTTTCCCAGGGCTGTTACCCTGCTGAACTCTGCCACCCGCTTACATCCACTCACATCTTACACACGACTCACACCCACAACACACACCACATTCATAGTCACACACACCATTCCCATATACTCATATCACTCCCACCTACCTATTAGACTACTTACAATGAGTATTACTGCCTCTGTCATGTGTTTACATTGCTCCTATAGTCAGGACACATCTCCAGACGTTGCCATTCTTTATATAGTATTTGCACAGTTTTATATAGGTCTACATAGCTGTATTGAATTTAATTTAATTTAATTTAATTGAAATGATGCATATAGGGAAGCAGGGGAATAGCTATTTTCAGAAGGGATGGAGGGGGCATGGCTTTATTACAAGGGATGCATTTTGACCCCTGCTTACAACACACTTATTCTGGTACCATAACTGCAGGCTGTAGACCGTTTAGTAGTCTCTGAAGTGTGAATTTACCATGGATGTTATGTCATTCTCCCTGCGTCTTCTGTTCCATAATTGAAACCAGGGAACTTTACATCTTGAAAAGACCTCAGACCTAAAACTCTGAAAACGAACCATCACTGAACTCTGGCTGTGCTGCTAACATTAACCAAACACCTGATAATTATACCTTCCTGAGACAACCAATATTGTCTCTGAGTAAATATGAGGCTAATGAGTGTTAAAGGTGTGAATATTAAAAATCACATTAAGGGTCTTTCGTTACAATAGCATGCTTGTGGTACCATACAGATGTTTCACCTTCCCTTTGAGTCAAACTCTCAGCTGTACAGGACAAAAAGCTCGGCAGATTCAGTGGCACCGTTTCACAGCTGTGAAGGGTGCACAGTGTCTGCTGGTTCAAAAACATCTCAGAGAACTGAATAGGATGCTTACATCTGTAGCTGTGTGCTTGTTAAAATGTGTAAATAACACTGCTGTTTACAGTGGTTTATTAATTAAATACAGTCTTCTCATGCTGTGAAAGAGTACAGTTGTTTTCTCACACATCTAAGACATGACCACATGCTGTCCCTGCTGCACAGCTCTTCATAGCGGGAAACGTTCTCGACTGGGACGATCTGTGAAATCTATATCACTATCTAGTGGAGCTCTTGAAATGCAATTTTGGTCATTTTTATTGTTGTTATTTGAATTACATGACACATTCTTCTATGGATTCTATGTGCTTGAGGTATGTCGTACAGTTGAGGGGTTGGGACAAACTCACATTTCTGGTTTATAAGAGATGGTAGTAAATGTTCACTGATAGAGGAAAAGAACTTTAGGACATACAAAGTTCTCCTACATTCACAGCAATATTTCCATGTAGCGCTCTAAAATAAACTGAGGTATCCGTATTAGAGATGGCATTGCAGAGAATTAGTGGTTATATACTAGCAGGGGGCAGTGGAGGTAATTGCTATACCCCTTTCCCCTCTGGGCGACAAAGATTGTGAAAAATGAGAGATAATTGGCATGATAATCAGATTTGTTTTGTTTATAGGGCTGGAAGCTGTGCAATAGGTTGCATTTGAACTCATCATACATCACTCTAGACTAGGGATCAGCAACTGGCGGCCCGTGGGCCAGTAGTGGCCCAGGAAAAAATACTTCTGGCCCGCCAGTCGTTTCCAGTTATTGTAGTGTCACACAATCTATCTACATATTGAAAAAAAAAACATTTCTCCAAAAATATAGAGTCAGATGACTGTATATCCGCTCAAAAGTATTCTCTAAACAGAATTTTGGTAATCAACTCCCCCTTCTTCCCCTTTGGTTCATTCCTGTCGAGTCGGTACTGAGCACTGGAATCAGCTAACCTTATGAAAATATAAATATAAAATGTAATATAAAAAAAGACAAGTTATAAAAAGTTTGTCACAAATGTCACAAAACACTATTTTGGTCAGTTTAATGAAAACACATTATAGAAGTATATTAACTGTATATCCTGTCTTGTGAGTCTTACCTTGCTTTTGTATGGCATGTTTTTATTGCTTCTGCTGTTGATTCTATTTTTTTATCCTTTTTTATCCTTTATCCTTTTTATCCTTATATTGAGTTTTGAAAAATGCTCTATAAATAAAGATATTTATTATTATTGTCTCAGTGATGATTTACAAACAATCTATGAATCGTTTTGTGAAAATAGGGTGTTTTAATGTGTGTGTATATTCTCACAGAGACTACTCTGTTTAACCATGTTAGCAGTGGACAGTCATCCTATTGGCACAATGCACAGTGAGTGGATCTTCCATTTCATGGCATAACTTGAGATTTTTGTTGGCACCTTTTATGAAACCATGTGCACAATCAAAGAGAGTTCAAACATCCTTTTGATAAATAAAATGGCTCAGAGAACTTTGGAGTTAGTTCCCACAAGCGAAGTAAGCCTAATGATGTAAACTGGTCGAAAATAGTACAGGCTGTGGTGGCATCGAGACATAATTGCTGTTTAAATTAGGCTGTGTGTATCCCTGTTTTCCTCAGTCCTCCAGGACTTAATGAGATGGCTACCAATACGGTGTGGTCAACTCACCTCTTCATGTGTTATGGTGACAGTAATTAGAAATCGCTTGGGTCCATACTAGTTTCGACAGAGACCAAATCAAACCAACAACTCAATGTCCGTGTCAGAGATGTTTGTGGTTATACTGGTTCCAGCAATCAAGCTGGAAGAGATACGTGTCTCTAGCGAAATAGCGAAAGTGGTAATTGCAATAACTTGACTTCCCCAAATATATGCACACATGCATGTAAACACACATTTTACTCACATTCATGCCTGTTCTGATATCAAGTTTGTAGTTATACTAATGAAAAGATATCAGGAGGTTTCAAACAGTGGTTTGAAACTGAAGTGGAACCAAGATTCAAGTCCCGATGGATGCTGACATTTTTCTTATGTAACATGACCAAACCTTACCCTGAGCTTAACCAACGTTTTCATTGCCTAGCATTGATCATTAATCCTATAGGATAATATATATGATATATTGATATATATGATCATATATGATCCATGCCTCATTAATCCTAACCATAACTGTCACCTTAACCTAAGTTGTTTTACTTGCCTAACCTTAACTAAAGTTGTTTGATTTGATTTTGGCACATACACAGTGATGCAGCTGGCCATGCATAGGTATTGTATGAATCAAGGGTACATACTCTAAGATATCATACGATTGTTGTTGTGAAAACATTTTGCACATTCACTCCCACTCCCACTCACACACACACACACCTTTTATATGGTGTATTCAAAGAGGGTTCATTGTAGATTCAGTGGCTTGCTCAAGGGCATGTCAGCAGTGGTTGTTAGTATTTGTTAATATTTCTTTGTGCTTCTACTTGCTTGGAATACCAGCTGGGTGGGCTCTACCACAACAGGCCATTTCAGATAAGCTGTCAGTCACAGAAAAATATACAAAATTCTCAAAGCCTCCAATACTACAGTGATTATCTAATGTTTGAGCTATTTGATTTACTGAGAGGTGAATAATTGAATATACACACAGGTGTCACATTGCTCCTACCAGCGGATGATTTGTATTCAGAGTAGTAAAAGCAATATGCTAATGTGAGAGTTAAATCATATTTTGATCTTTTTAATGAATATGAGGAAAGTCATTAAGAACGGCAATTATCTCTTGTCCATTTTGTTATATTGTTTAAAATGGCACATCCTCACTCTGACCATAAAGAAGAAGCTTCTAAACGGTAACTTTATTCCAAAAAAAAATGGAACCCTTCACATTATGTCCCTCATTTCCATAATCATTATCAGAGTAAAATGATGAATAAAGAATATGTGGTAATTTAGTTTAGTACAGAACCTATCAAATATCGGCATCTGTAAAGTGAATATAGTTGATAAGGTGCATCGTTTTTTATAACACTGGTCTATGCGCCACAACGCTTTATGTACATGTACTATATGGCCATCTGTAGACATTCTAATGTGAATATGATGCACATTTGCACACCGTGTACATTGATGTAAATGCACATCGTATCTCCAGTTTTCACATATCTCTCCCATTGTTATATTCTGCATATTGTCACGATGGTTCCATTATTTCATATTGTAAATATACTGATATTTTTAGATTATGATGTCATGATGAAGAGCATGATAGCTTGAAACATCACTTATGTGACAATAAATGTGACAAGTAGTGAGTGGTGCAGTGTGCAGATTCTATTTTTCATTCTTCTGGCACCTGTGAAGTACTTAGATCTGCATGCCTTTGAGTATCTATATTTTTTTTAGATTAGTTAGTAATCCATACTCCTCCCCCATATTTACAACAAATACAGTCTACATAACATATTTAAATTCACACCAGAAAATGTTTATAGAACCTCACAATTGGTTGCATTTTATTTTATTACTTTATTGTTTGTATTACATTTTCATTGTTTCTATTGCTTTTTTCCCTTTTCTTTATGAACAATGATCACCAATGTCATGTTTTGTCAAGTTCAGGAAAGGTCAGGTGAATGATGATCTATAAAACCAACTGCATAGGCTTTGTTACAGTACTGTGTAATTACACTGTATTGACAGGATTAGGAAGTTGTGATCTACAGTGCTACAAAAAGATGTAAACTTTTATATAAGGCCTGATAAATGATCTGGTGGTGGTTGAATGGCGATCATTTTTAAAGAAACCCATACAGCCACGTTGTTCCTGTTTTTTATGTTTAGTACTTACAATTCCCACACCCATTATGACCTTTGGTATTGCCAGTGCCTTATGTCTGAAGCCAGAATCTGAGGTAATTGGGTGTCATTGTTAGTTGGTAGCCCATGTTCCAGAGCCATGGGTGCAATTTCCCTGCCTCATTGTCATGACATTATCAGTGAATGGCATTTCATTACATTTTGATCAGATCACTTTGAGTAGGACCCAATTTGAAACAAAGCATCCCTGATCATTCATCCTTCAGAACAACGTCAACCCTTTTCAGTGGAGCTGTTAACACTGAAGTGTTTTTCTGTCTCAGCTCTCTGCAGATTGGTATGAACCCACTCCATCTGACGATGCACTGTCAAAGTACAGTCACTTCACAATGTGCTTTGTGGATTTACACTCGAGAATTTATCACCTGACTAGCTAGCTTTGCATTATTCATTGAGCGGGGAGAGAGAGACCACAATCTGAATGCAGACAACGTTGTATTCACACTGAGAGCTATATGACAGCATTGTCTTCACAACGCCCTTGTTAAAACTCTGCTTTGGGTAACAGGAGGCAAAGACAGCCGTAGCCTCATTATAGTCCTTGCTGCATTTGTTGAACAATACCAGCAGAAAAAAGTGTTTTTTGTCATTTTAATGTCCTCTCCGAGATTTTTCCATTGGTTTCTAGTAGAGCTGGCTACATGAAACCACAAATTAACATCTATGGGTCACTGAAAACATGTCACCATTACAATGATGCTGTCTTTAATTACTGTTATTGTTATTACTGTTGATTACTGTGTATTATACAGTAATTCACCCCTAGTTGTATGTATGCATGCATGTATGTATGTATGTATGTATGGATAGCTGTATGAATGAATGCAAGCATGCATTCATGCAAGCATGCATTCATGCATTTCTTTGATTCAGTGCAATTTAGAATTCTAATTTCAATTTAGAATGCCATTCTGTTCACCATATCTGTTGAATCTGTTGAACTGGAATAGATACAATACATGTGGGGTCCATATAAAACCTTCCCTCAGTGTCGACTGCTGTATCAAAAGGTGCTATTTCAGACATATTCTAGTCCCCTCATCTCCTGGCAGACAGTGTCATTGCTTATAACAAGTAGCATATTGATTTTGAGTGATCAAACATTGGGTGACTTTTCATGTCTTATCAAGGTGCCCATTATTAGTTTCTATAAATGGTACAGGTTTGCCTACAGGTTAGGGTGGCTGACTGAGAAAGCAAAACATTGTTTGTTTGATCGTCAACTCGACTAAAGGGTGTATTTCAGTTGTAAAATTGTGACAAGAAGGTGGTTGGTATTACATCTGCGGTGCACACCAACATTTCCAAAATGCGCCTGAACTAGGCCCTGAACCCCAAACTGCAATATAAGTCTTGCAGTCGGACCTCTTTGAAGAGGTGCATGTGTATATGTGGCTGTGTGTGTGTACCTAGGAGGGATATGTCATTTTGTGTCATTTTAATCTCATCACTCAGAATCACTGTCTGTAATGATCCCAATTTGCTGAGGCCTTTAAGTTATAACTGCATTGGATTCATGCCAGAAAATGCAACATTGTACATAATTATGTACGTTATACAGGATCACATCCATGCCCTAATCCTCCCTTATCAACACGTTGTCAGATCATATATACATGAAAACTATCAGACAAGACAAATCATCATGGTTTGATTAGCCGCGACATTCCCTGTTTGATGAGTGGAAGGCAGAACTTATCTTGTCTGAAAAACCGTCTCGTTATACCTTCCAAACCTTCCCAGGGGATTCAAGTCTTTAGACCTGTACACATCAATGAACTATCAGCAGTCTAGAGGAGCCTAGTTAAGCTATAATTGGCTATTCCTGTAAGGTCTATTCATATACCGTCTCTTACTGCCACAGTGCCAACCCCCATCTCAGAATGCCTGACACACTAACCTTTTCATAGTTGACTCTAAATGGCAAAAGATCAAAAACCAGAAGGAGTCACTGAACAATCTACCTCTGGGTTTGATCTATATATTCTTGTACCAAGCAGATGCCTGCAACCGAGCCCCATCCTTCTTGCGCCTTGGGTATACCCAGGCCAGTCAAGACTCTGGTGGTATAATGTTTCAAAGTAAGGGTATGCTCCTGTATTGTTTGTCATGAAAACAATCGTCGGCTTGTTTCCAAGTCAAGATTCCACCGTAGGGCGATATGGGCGCTAATGGTGTCAGCAGCGTAAGTCCTCCCTTTATTAGAGCTCATTGTTGGTTTGAAGTTTTGATTTTTTTGTCACTTTTATTTTACAAAACTTTGTAACCTAGGTAAGAAAAGTACTAAAAAGACCTCCGTTCACCCTTCAACGTCTTAATAATCACTGCATCGGAACTGATTGATCAATGCATAGGAGTTTGAGAACCATTATATACACAGGTCTCTACAGGTGAAATCACTTAAAAGAAAAAGTTGAGTCCAACAGTGGCTGGGGCTAAGACAAGTCAAGTACTACAGCCCTATACTACACAACAAAAAACTGATTTTTTACTGTACTGTAACTGTTAAAAAAAGACAAGCAGGCGACTGATTCCAGAACACCCATAGTTTCATTCAGGGTACGAGAGGATCAGCAGATTGTTCTTTTCTCTTTGTTGGATCACTGTGACAGCTGTGGTCCCAGGCTGTTCGTGGCAGCGCTGACTGACAGGCAGAGCACTGAGGAGCTGACAGGCTTAGCGCGTCCAGTGGCAGATACAGATGTCACATGCACCATAAGTCCATCTTGCAGCTGGGACTGGAGAGCTGGATGGTCATCACCAGAGGGAGAGGAAGACGCAGGGCAGCCTTACGAATTTTGTCATACAAACAAGCATGCTTTTCTGAGCCACCAGTCATAATTCAACTGAGGAACACACACTTTTTCACATTTCATACTTAGCATGCTTGACAAACCTACACAAACCTGTTTTTATGTACATTATATTCATGGTCATTCTCTATCTGATTATGCTGTGAGATGAACCAAGTGTCAATGTTCAAAAAGGATAGAGACATTGATAAAATTCAAAATAGTGGGCTACTGATTATCATACATGTAATGGGGAAGTTGGAGAAGCTGCCTCAATGCAGCTGACTTTTGCGACCTAATTTGATGTGACAAAGTTCAGCATCTCTCAGGGTAAGGATTAAGAACACATGGTGTGATACAGACTGCTTGGATGAAATCGATTATGACACTAATCCTTGATGAATAATGAATGTGGTCATTTATCAAGGGAATGCTGCAGGGGGAAGTCCATTGTGTGATGATAAAGCTATGTTGGTAGAGGTTAGCTGGAATGGATCATTTACTAATACATAGTGGTAATGATACAAACGCTCTCTATGACTATCAGCAGCAGGGTTAATATCACAGTACCCGCAGGTATGTGCTGAAGACCCTTTGAACCTATGGGTGGAAAGGCCAATCTAGAAAACCTATCTAACTGCTACAGTTCAACTGAGAATGGTATGTGAAATACCTGATGTGAAATAATCAGTGACACAGGTAAGTTACCCGTTCCTCTGGGAGGATATAAACTCACTTCTCTCAAGCTGCGGTGCTTAAATAATTGAACACATAAAAGACTATGTGAGGGATATGTTGACTGAAAATCAATTGGATGTCCACAGCCTCATATGTCTTTTTCACACTGTTGGCACTAACAGTCCTTTAAAATGAGCAATAGGTTTTCCCTGTGGGCGCCATACTCAGAAGGTCCTTCAGGAATCTAATGCATAACAAAAGTCAGTTTTCTCCCACATCTTCTGAAACATATTTTGGAGACACCCCATCATTACTAAAGGCATCAATGCCATTCTATTATGCTAACCATCAGGACTGGATTTGGAATTGTACATACTCATTTATAAATATATCTATATATAAATATAACTATAAGAAAATATTATCTACGTATAGCTCTATTGTTTTTTCACAGTTGAAGTTTTGCCTGCTAATGAGTCAACAGTACTGCACACATGCAACAGAGTGGAATAGCACCAAATAGCACCACCATGGCAAATTCAGATGGAGTAACAGGAAATTCATAGCAGGACAAGAACTCTTGGTAGTTCAATAGGAAGCCATGTGGCTTGAGCAGTTGACTCACCAGGAGGAGGAGACCTTTTTCATACCAACTTTTTAAAAATAATTATTTATTTTAGTGAAAAATGGCAACATTATCCCAAAAGAAAATCTTGGCCACCAACTTGAAAAAAAGACATAATGTGTGATGAAGTTCCATATCGAAGTTGGATCTTTAAAAAGCTTGGCCCAATTTATTTTAAATGTATGATTCCTTGATAGTAGATGACTCTGGGCCAAATATGGTTGAGCTTAGGGACATAAGTCTCAGTTCTGGCAATTGCAAGAGTATTGTGGGCCAAAAGTGGCCCAACTGTAACCAGACACATGTAACATTTGTGTGGCATTTCAATTTTGGGCCAAAAGTGTCTCAACTGTAACCAGCCATATTTGGATTTATCTCAGCATTTGGATTCTGGGCCAGACATGGCCCAAATGTAGCCAGCCACATGTAACGGTCTAAGTCGTGCCTGAGACATGGTCTCATCAAGGTTGAGTTGTGGTTGTATTCTGGCAGCCAGAATCAGATGAGTTCATCGCCGACATTCCATGGCGGTATGTGGGCCGAATGAAAGTGGTAGTGTGAGCCAGCACTGGGCCATCACTCAATTGCTATAGTCTAAGAAATTAAGTCCTCTATTCTCAGTCATTCTCATTTATAACAACTGACTTTCTTATATTTTCCAAAGGAAGTTAAAGAGTAATTGATCTACAATCTTAATGAGCTTAGGTGAGTTATCTATTTGGACTGATAAAGCAGCATAGATATGCTCGCTTTAGATAACAAAACTCTGCCCTTTAAAGATAAATCTCTTACCATTGGTTAAACCTTTTCCATGCTTTTTCAACAGCTGGGTCAAAACCTCAAGGAACACCTGATTTGTTGATTTTTGGATATTACAGTACCAAGATAGGTGACTTGTTCTTTGACTGATATACCATAAATGGAGGAATCTTGACACTCCTTAAAGGCCCTGTCATACTATTGCGTATCGGACTAGCGTATGCCAGCGTATGAAAAAAAACACTCATACACTGGTATACGCTGGTATACGCTGACATACGCTAGGGGTACGTTAGGCATAGGTTTTATACGTTTCAAGCACGGTCGCATACACTGGCATCCGCTGAACACGCTGAACACTTTTAAGCATGCTTAAAAATGTTGAGCGTATGCCAGCATATGGTTTATACGCAAAGCATACGCTAGGTATACGCTGAATACGCTCAAGATATGCTCGAGGTACGCTCGAGGTACGCTAGAGGTACGTTACTCATAGGTGGAATACGCTGGTCATACGCTGACATACGCTGGGGGCCCTGTATTGCGTATGAGAGAAACGTATTAGTTGCGTATGAAAATTCATTTCATACGCACAAAAAGCCCTTGAAAATACAGAGTTTTTCTTATACTTACCGTATTGAACCTATGCGTAGCGTATGAGTAGCGTATTGCCAGCGTATGTTCAGCGTAGTATGCGTATGGCTAGCGAATGAGTAGCGTATGAACTGCGCATGTCCAGCGCACCTGCTATTTATCACGTGACAAAGTGTCACATGATAAATACGCCAATCATACGCTAGTTGTACGTTAAATACGTTACTCAATCGTCAGGCATACGCCTGCTGTACGGTATCAATACGCTAGCTGTACGGTACACCTTCATGCCAGCGTATTGCCAGCGTATGACCAGCGTACTCCACCTATGAGTAACGTACCTCTAGCGTAACTCGAGCGTATTCAGCGTATACCTAGCGTATGCTTTGCGTATAAACCATACACTGGCATACGCTCAAAATTTTTCAGCATGCTTAAAAATGTTCAGCGTCTTCAGCGTATGCCAGCGTATGAGTGTTTTTTTTCATACGCTGGCATACGCTAGTACGATACGCAATAGTGTGACAGGGCCTGTAGTAGTAGCAGCTCTTCTCCAACACCAGTATGATCTGATCGATTTGGCAGTTCACCATGTCACGTGATAGCTGTACGCTGGACATGCGCAGTTCATACGCTACTCATTGGCTAGCCATACGCATACTACGTTGGCTATACGCTGGACATACGCTGGCAATACGCTACTCAGAGGTTCAATACGGTATTTTCAAGGGCTTTTTGTGCATATGAAATTAATTTTCATACGCAACTAATACGTTTCTCTCATACGCAATAGTGTGACAGGGCCCTAACAGCCAAAAGTCCACAAGTGTTAAGATTTAAATAATGGCCAGAGACCTTAGAAAAGTGATTAGTACCACCAATTGTCAAAGGAATCTGAGAGGCCTCTTTCAAGAACATTGGTATCGTCTGTGGAGTTGTAGTTGATGTTTACAATCTGACGAGTAGGCATATGTATAGCATCTCTTTACATCATAACGTTGAATGTATATTTTACGGTAACTGTGGGAAATTGGTAAATGTATACATTTCTTTGTTTTTGGTGGTGTCATTGGCGTGTGTGCATATGAAACTTCAATCAGTGGCACAATGCGCAGTCAACGTGTTGCAGATCAGCAGGACACTCTAGGACTGTGAGATCAGCTTGCTGCTGTGACTAGCGCTTTTCACATTAATGTGTGCATTTAATCCTTGTTCTCACATTTACAATGTTAGTGCTTTATTCACCTTGCAGTGTGTGGGATATTCTATTTCTCTTTCATGCACTGTTCAGAGAGAAATACCTCTACTGTATGAATGAGGGTGTATTGACATCTGCTGTCCCTGTCACACATTGTGTCACTGGAGAAAAGTATCAAAGGAGAGCTGTGGTGTCGCCTGGAACTCACGTCACATAGCAGCACCCCAGCAGCCACCTAGTACATCCTAGCAACCACCTAATACACCCCAGCAACCACCAAGTACATCCTAGCAACCACCTCGTAACATCATAGTAACCACCTAGTACACCCAAGCAACCATCTGGTGACTACTACTACTACTACCACTACTACAGCTATTTAAAATACTTAATCTTTTTTACCTTTTTAAGCTGAAGCAAGAGCACAAATCTTCTTCAGAAAACGAATTTAGTTCAGCAATTACTTTAGTTACAACAATACTGTGCTACCACAGCACTTTGGTTTTTAACATAGTGTCACTCACTCCAATCATGCACATGCTCCCACCCCTGTCCTCTACCTCCACCTAGAAAGCACTAGCACAATTGTTAAACCAAGAATCAGATCTGCTTTATTCCACGCTGGGGAAACAGACTGGGAACCTGACTCTTGACAAATAGGCTCTCCAGTTCGTGTTTCCCCTCTCATTCCCCCCACACTCAACCCAGAAGATTCATGAATGGAGCAGCTTTTGCTAGATCACTCAATTTGTAATAGCACCAGAGCTGAACTTCTGATTTATGAACAGTCAAGGGTGTACACGAACCCATTAACTAGAGAGGACATGGGGGAGTGAGATATGTATAAATTAAATGAAAATCCAACATTAGAACCGCTTCATAATTTCCAGGTTCTCTGTCAAGAAGGTATGGCTGGTCACCACTGAGAAAAATGTAAGGCCTGAATGAACCTATATTGCTCTGCCAAGTCTGTCATTATTTTGCATATTTTTGGTCATCTGACCTACCTACAATATTGTTTGTTTGTAACCATAGAAATCAAGCATCCAGCATGATATGTGCTCTCTTTGTTTGTGTCTGCGTATGAGAGAGGAGTGCATGCACACGCGTTCGTGAGCATGTGTGTGTATGCGTGCAGTCTAGTATGTGGGTGTTTATGAAATACAGCCAGACTCCTCTTCAGTTTGTTGATTTTGATTCCATTCCACGAGTTTGGACAGAGATGTGTCACAGAACATAATTCTGTTTTGCAAAGACACCAAAACTCAGCGAGCCATACTTTCTGGGTCTTGAAAGTTCCACACCGTCAAAGCGCTGATCCAAGCATTTCCATCCCAACAATGTGTGTAGTAATTTAAATGATTTGACAGGTACATCCTCTCTCTGACAGAGGCAGGCTATTACAAAGAGTCTGCGATTCACATATGGGCTGAGTTGAGACAGCTTTACCAGGTACAGCAGCACACAATCCATTTCATTCAGGCTTATTCCCCTGAATCTGCAATTGAAGCCACAATGTAAATGTTGTCTATGTGAGAGGACACATAGAGTACAACAGATAGCAAAAACAAAAATGCTACTTATTATTGGTCCCCTCAGCTGCTTCATGTAAATACCATGTTGGCCTAAGGATACACACACCATATGTAGTATATTTCCTTTTAAGTACACTGTACTATAGATATCTTTTCTTACACAGTGCTTGGTTCAGAGAAATTCAAACCCTTCTCATGGTGTTAAATGCAGTATCATAGAAACTTCATTTAACATGTTATCCATTTCTTAATTTCTTAATTTCATGACAATGCTATGATTTGCAATCTCTGTTTCCAGTGTTTGTTATCATATCAACAAAGCTCTGAGTCATCCCCCCCACATGAATTTTCTTTATAAATATGCACATTAGTCTGCTCATGTTTAGGATAATACACACATTTCATGGGGCAATTATCATTTTGTTCTCAAGTTGGGTTACATTTGCATCATCAGTGACAAAGGTACTATTATCCTCTTGATGATGCACCAAAGGAGTGGGTTGTGTGATGAGAGGTATTGTCCCTCTTTACCAGTGATTGTCTTTTCAAGCTGGTTGTTTCACAAGCATGTGCTTCACATAATTACAAGACACAAGAAGCCTTAACGGCATTCATTAATGAACACAAAAGATCAAGGCTCTGCGTATAAATATAGAAAGAGGGGGATGACAAAGTGTGCTGTGATTTGCAAGTTGTTCATTTCTACTGTCATGAGCAATTATCGATTCTGCCATGTGAAGCTGACAGGTTGTAAATACATGTCATCACCTTAGGGTCAAATCAATTATTTCCAGTTTTACTAGACAAACAACAGACATGCATAACTCAGTCTAGATATTCTCCATCGACTGTCAAACCGCAGACACCATTCACCATTTTTTTTTCTCTGCCTGATCATTTTATAAACTCTCGATAACACGTCGACTATTTTTAGAATATAAAAAATGGTCATTGCATTGCCCCGCTTTTGACCTCTTGGAGGTGCAAACTGATTTATAAATGTACGAGTTTAAACAACCCATGCTTATTTCAAAAATTGTAACATGCGCAGAGGACAGGGAAAGAGGCATATGGCTAAATTATGCATTCTTGAGTGGTGAGCTCATTAGCCCCCAGGAGGTCCCCCTAAATAGACCACAGGCCTCATCTAGGCCTCCATTTAGAGGCTATAGAAAGAAAATAGCTTTTGAATTCATGCTAATGGTTCACAACCTGACTAAAGCGACCTGATAATGGCACAATAGTCACATAATGAAATCAAATTAGATGCCTCCATCTCATATTGTACTATCCATTTCTAACTGCAGGCTAAGCATCCATCTGTGAGTGATTCATAACAGCTCTTTATGAGTCATCCCCCCAAAGATTGTGTGTAATAAAGACTGCTGAGGAGAATAAAAGTGTTTGATCACGCATCAGTCCAGTGGCAGAGCAGCCTAATCCAATAACAGCTCCTCTGAGGAGGTCATGCTGAAAACTTCAGGCTAGTCGCAGACAACACAGACAAATTATGGATGGTTATTTCCCTTATTCGCCATTACAGTTATGAGTACTGTTATAGCGAGGGATATGTGTCATTCAATAACTGGTAGGAATTTCATTTTTAGACACACAGCATGACCCGCCTTTGGGGTGCTACTGACATGAACAATCTGTGTGATGTAATAAGCAGCAAGAATCCTCCAGACTATGCTTTAGCTCCTAATAGAAAGAGACTTGTGCTCAGTAGAGGTGCATAGTCTCTGCGGAAACCCCATTGCTTGTAACAATGGCACAATCCTTGCCTCTCGCCACTCGGAGGGCGAGCGCCTTGCGTGATATACACCTTCACATTAGACCTTGACAGGAAAGGGTTGTTTTTGATGAAGTGCAGTGCTTTGGTGACAGCCTCCTCTCTCATGAAGAATATTTACACAGCCTCAAGTGGAGGGCTGTAAATAAATAGCCTGGTGGTGAACCACAAAGTCACCAGACCCTTTCCTACAGAGAAAGCAGAGATCAGGGGAGATGACTATCTCTCTATTTTCCATCCTATAATAATTGGAACCATGGATCGGTTACTTTCAATGCTTTCAAAAGAAATGCAATTTAGCATCTTTATGGGTGGTTCATCTTGTCTGTGTAAGAGATCACTTGTAACTTAAGAACCCTTATTGCAGAGTCCAATTAACAATATTATGGTCATTTTGTGCTATGGGGCAGTAAAAATCTTACTTATTGCCCCTTTAACTATAAATCTTTACATCTTAGCTATGATTCTTCACACAATTTCCATTATCCTCATTTCATGGGGAGCCGAGGTTGACGTCACTTCTGCCTAGTCTAATAGATCAGATTACTTGAGGAAACCAGTAACTGTACCGATCCAATTTGTTTCAATATGTCATAGAACGAGGCAATATTTATTCATTGACTACCTCAAGTACAAAATGTTGTACTTATACTACAGAGTACGGAGAATGCTGCCAGGTGATTTTCAACTAAACCTGTTGCTTTGTTAACATAGTTGTTTACTATGTAAGATATGCCCCCCATGTCTATGGAGATTCACCAGCCACCTAGCCACTAGTAAACCAGTGGGTGGTCTCGGCTAACTTCCTCTTTGGCTCCTTATATGCACATTGATTTAGATGACAGGGAAGGACAAACCTCTGGGCTCTTCAGCTATTAGACTGCATGGACTGCTGTGATACAGTGATGGCGATTTATACAGTTTAGCTAAATGTTTTTATGATCATCAAACTACACATACTGTACTTTGGCGTTTTAAAAGATTAAACAAAATAAAACATTATTGTATAAGCTGTTTCTTTGTATGCATTATGCTATATACAGGAAAATACAGACACATAAGTTGAGTGTACAGTGAGACCTGAGACATTTCACCCTAGAATTTTTCTATTTTGCAGAGACTCCCTGCAATTAATATTGTATGAAGGCAATTTGAATTCACACAGTGCCATGGAATTCCAATGCACTGAGCCACTGAGCCAAAACAATAAAGAAATAGCCATTCTAAGTCTAGTGCATACATCTGATCAATAGCTTAAAATGTCAATGCATTATTCATACACAATATATTGAAATCTTCTGACTTCATTTTGTCCACAACATTTTGTACATACATGAAATTATGTTACATTTTCTATTTATTATGGAATTTAAATTAAGTCTTTTGTCTCACACATGCAGGAAAATGTAATTTGTTTCACTTGTCCAAAAGGGTCAATGTATCAAATATGGGTGTCAACATGTTTACAGTAGGCTTCCTATTTCAGTGATCCATCTTAAATGGTTATATGATATGCTGGTGATCAGAAACACCAAAAACCTGCACACTCTCAAACGTAACAAACAAACTATGATGTGTCATCCAAGCCATGCAGGATGTGTATGTGGAGCAATGGTGAATTTAATATCATGACGGCTTGCTAACTTTTAATTAATCAGACAGTATATTCTCCTTCCAGGCTTATTGTTTATGTGCTGGTTTGTGAAATTACTGTAGGCCCTCTTTAGCAGTACCATCATTTTAATACACTACACCATCCCACTCTAAATGTGAATCCATAAAACAAAATACAACATGAATGGTTGTCAAATGAGCAGATGATGAATGTCCTCTCATAAACAACCTTTCTGACTGACTCTCCTGCACTCTCTTTTCCAAAAAGGTTTCTGGATTTGAAAATGTCCAAACATGCCTTTCCACACATCTAAAATAAATAATAAAAAAAACACATTTTTAGAACCATTATTTTTGAGCGTTCAAGAATAGCTAGATATGTAGAAATTGTTTGTGGGCCGGCCGGAGTTGAGATGTATAAGAAGCACACTCCCGGTGTCTCCGTTTTGGGATTTGTGTACTTGCCACAAGACAATTGCCCACATTTGCTATGACTTGACAGAAGTGTGTTTGCAGTTTCACCCCCAAATTTAAGGCACATTTATGTGGCAGGTGGTACTTGACGATATCAAGGGGAAAATATTTTCTTAGAAGAGCAGTGGCAAGGGTATTGAGTTTTACTGTCTACAGCTTATAAATGGAGGGGAACAATTATGGGCACCTGACAGTAATGGTTATCCGCTTGGCTCCTTCACCAGCAGCTATTTTTTTCTCTCTGTCAGCGGCGGTTCAATGAGATGTCCCTCCAGCCTGTCCGGGTTGTGGCTGACAAGGGCGCTTAGACTGGTCACCCTGAAAGTGCACTCTTAAATGAAACGCTCCCCTCCGTCTGAAAAGTGTTCACTGTTGTGTTGCGGCTTGCTTAGCAGACAGTGAGGCTGTCTTGTGTGAAGTGAATCTTCCAAACAGAAGTTCCACACTCCTTAATTAAACACAAAGTTACTTCTGAGGGGGAAGTAATGTGCTGACAATCAGACTCTGTTTACTTCAATCAGGCAGGTTCACTTGTGTTGCTGTGCACACTGTAATTAAACTCTGCCTGGACTCACTGTGGAGTAGATTAAGACATCTGTTCATTTCTTTTCATTTAGAAGTTACTATTGGAGCGGGAACTTGAAGCGAAAAATTCAAATGTCATGGAATACTGATTGATATAGCATACATAATCAATGCATAATCATGGGCCCACGATGTTTTTGATTATTGTGGAGAGAAAATTCACGATTTTTCTTTTATCTCACTTTTATGTGACAGTACCATTCATTTGCTCTGTATGGTAGCTATCCCCAACAGATTCCTAATTGATGATGGTTAGAACAGCAGCCCCTTGAGACAAATCAGGAAAGGGAAAAAGCTGTTATACAGTATTTACAGTATCTAATTTCCAAAGAGGGCATGCTATTGTTATATGGACAGCTTTAGCAGTATCCTATAAATCACCTGGTGGTCTCTGGTTTATTCTGGTATGTATGCTAGGTATGTGTGAGGCCAATCATATTAGCAAATAAATTCTGTTTAACTCTGTTAATGGACTATCTGGTTTATTATCTTTATTTTCATATCTCTTAGTGTCTCTATCATCCATTTTTCTCTCATGTAGAGCTTTTATCCTTCATTTAAAATCTGAGTGCATCAGAACATGCTCATCAAAATAATGGGTACACACAATAATGCAGTGTGAGAAATACAAATGAACTCTCTTGCTGGAGTCATTGCCATTTATTCAGTGGCATTGTTATTGAAAAAACACTCAACGAATTTTAGAATCTAATAAAAAATGACGTTGAAAGCACATTGATTCACACACATACCAACCGATTTGACAGATTGTTTCACCTCAAGTTGTTAAAATATTCACACTAGACAACAGAGTTAGGGCACATTAATGATATGATTAACATTTCTGTACAGATTCTTGACAAGAACTTGTGCGAACCAACATGAATTTGGTCATATCAAGACATGGATCTCTTTAGCGAGTGCACAAATCATTTGAGTCACTAGTTAGATTCCACACATGTTCACAGGAGCAGTTTCATGATATCGCAATCACTGATCTCTCTAAATTAAGTTGAATGCAAAAAGTTCTCACCTGTACTATTTATTAAATCCTTCTTGTCACTACATTTTACAGAATTCCAATTTTTTTCTGTAACTACAGATATCAATTCATAGATTTTTTTCTTGTGGATACAAAATCCAGACAAGTACAGATCGAATCTATTGAGAGTAAAGTCCCTGTTTTACCTTCATACATATTCAGTATCTTTAAATTTAACCAATCTATTCCTAAAAACATTATTGTTTTTGTTATTGTTATTTTGTTATTGTTTCCCCAGAATTGTATTCTTGTCAGAGTGAAAAAGCCTTTGGAACAGCATCTAGACCACATAAACAACGCAACATTGAAACCCATGAAACCCAGGAAATTCTTTTAGGTGGGTTATCAACTCACTAGTGCAGGGTGAGGCAGGTTTCATAGCAGGTTTTACAGACTTCCACCCCTGAAGCTGTTCATATCCTCACCTAAATCATATCCTCACCTCCATCATATCAACAGTGAACAACAGTGACTTGCCGATACCCAGTTTTATTAAAAAGCCAATATTGTTTTGCTAGTTTACCAGTCAAACCGATATATCAGTCTAACCAGTTGGAGCATAATTGAGGAATAACACCAAGATTATTCTCTGTGCATGATCGTGAACCACAAGATAAACACATATAATAGTATTTCAACGCTCTCTGGGTGGAGAGTGGGCTGTGGCTCTGCTTGGATGACAAGGCCACATGGTGAGCTTGTCCTCATCTGGCTCAGCGGGGGTGCCACTGGCCATCTTTCCCATTCTCTGAACCCCTTGTCAGAGCACCACTTATCTGTTCCCCCAGAATAGTGGCTGGCTTCTGTCTAGGTTCATCCCCTTCGTCCCCTCGCGGTATTCCTCAGCATTCCTTTGTGAAGACGAGGTCAGGCTAATACCTGTGCTATTTTGCAATGCTCAGGAGCATCTTATCGCATGCAGGCAAAATCACTGGCCTAGGAACGGAGAGACGAGGCCAGTCTTGTTGGGAAGGGGCTGAAGCTGTGGTAACCAGTGGCAGGGAGGAGGCCTTATCTCAGTGTGAGCAGCCATGGCTCCCCTCCCCATCCCTCTGAACGCCACACAAGCCTCTCAGATTAACACCACCCAACCCCCTCGCCCCCGCCCCTATCCCCTGCATGCCTCTTATCCACCTCCCTAGCTCCTCTGCGCCCTTGAACAGACATCATTACCGTGATTATTACTGTTTATCAGGCTGATGAATACAGAACAAAGCATTGGCCCCTTTTGTTCAGGAGTAGCTTTGTTCTGGTTTTATGTTTGTCAGTTCATGGCTTTGTCATGGGGGAAACAAGGAGGACTGTCAAGTGTGTGTGTGTGTGTGTGTGTGTGTGTGTGTGTGTGTGTGTGTGTGTGTGTGCGTGTATGTGTGTGTGTACAAGCCTTCTGGGGAGAATGTTTCGATTGGGCCCCTAGCAGGAAGAGTGATCTTGTACAAGACCCAGAATTTAGTACAGCTTAGAGTCTACCTTAACTCCCACCGTACCAGTCACTACTCTCCCTACGCTTCCTTCCCCGCAGTGTGTCATTTGCTCCTGCAGACTGCCATGATGTTGCCCTGTGTGCAGGCGTACAAGCACAAAGAAGCACACACACACACACACACACACACACACACACACACACACACACACACACACACACCTCTGTGTCTTTTTTTTAATCTATATTAATTTTGTTTGTTGCTCTGTTAAACACTTTATAATGAACCTGTTTGTTAAAAGGGCTTTCTAAACACATTGGCTGGCCTTGACTTTACTTGATGCAGTATACTTACAGCTCCCACAACACTGTATGGACAGTGAATATTTGTTAAGAAATCTGATTTAGGTTTTCAATTACTCTCAACTGATACTTACCTAAGGGCTGTCTGTCATTGGAATGCACACTACGTTCCTGGCAGCAGGATACTCTCATAAACATTGGCTTTCCCTCATCACAAGTTCTAAAATATATAATTAAGCATTTATGGCTGGGAAAGAAAATAAAATGCCAAAGGTTTAGGATTTATTTTTTATGTGGTGTGCCTTCACACCTTTTGAGCAGTGTACTCATGCTTTATAATCCAGATAAAGCCAAGGGTCTCTTGTGTTTGACTTTTCTGGTTGGCAAAACACATTTCAAACTAAGACAGGGGCATCTGTTGATTTGGGAAGACCAACAGGCATCTTAATTAAATTCAAAACTGGTTTATGTGAAGGCATTATTCAAATCGCACCATGTTTGTCTGAGAAATTAAGTTGGATTGTATTTGAAACGTGAAGTCAAAGATACTGGAAAGAGAGGAAAATCATTTAATTAAATCCCCATAGTTGTCATTACCATGCAAGCTTCTGGAGCCCTGGTCACAGATTACATGTGATGTGCTAAAAAGCTGACGAGTACTTTTATTCAAAAGTTATTAACTTTTTAAGCACCCAATTACGTCTGCTGGATCACAAGCACACAACTTATAATCTTCTAAGGCAACTTTGGCTGAGGATCACTGTGCGTCTGAAGTATGGCCAATTAAGCCCTGTTGAGGCTGACAGAGAAGACATGCACCATGTAATGTCGATACGATACTCTTTTTTTTCCTCCAAATGCTATAGCGCCACTATTCATAGAGGAAGATATAGGCCCCCTTGGTTTAATGCACAGTACAGTGAGAGTACATCGTGGCACTATTCGGCAATTTGAATCTTTTTGGTTGCTTCTTGTGAGGCATTGACACATGATGCAAGGAAATATATCATGCCTGAAACTGTGGAGGTGTTTTCCAGAAACAATTGCTTTACTATCACGGCACTGTAGATACAGTAAAAGAAGAAAAGAAAAGAAAAGTCACATTCACCTCAAGAAAGGGTAGAGATTGCTTTTGATTTACCTTGGCAAACTTCTTTGATAGAGTCGTGCACAAGTCCCTGTACTTATCTTTTCACTACACTTTATTTATTCACTCCTTTCAGAACCTTTGTATTATTCTCGCCTTCACCCTACTTTCGAAAACATAGTATTACTCTTCGTTGTTTGTGAGAGGTAAGTTATGTGCTGATGTTTGGTAAAAGATTGATTGGTCTTTTCATATCCCCAGTGAGCATTCGTTCAAGCTTTCAAAGGAACAAGCAAAGGAGTAAGTAATACTCAGAAAGAGAAACAGCAGTAGACAGGCTACAACCCATGGGACATGCCCCCCCCCCCCCCCCCCCCCCCCCCCCCCCAATACAATCACCTTGGTCCAATCACCTTTGTTTTGTACAAAATGCCAGATCGTAGTGTAAAGATGTGTCATTCCCCCAGGTTCAGTCAAAATCAGACCAGTTGTGTCCGAGATATCGCCTGAACCGCAGTTTACAAAGGAAAACGGCAACAGTCACAGGAATGCTTTGTGTGAAGACCACACTGCAAGCAAAGAGGACTGAGAAGTTTAGACAGGTGTAGCAGGTGACAGAGTGGATGGGTATGTTTCCAAGTTCAATATTGAGCCTATCCCAATGCCCCACATCCAAAATCCACCAAAGAGGCTTACTGGCAATGCTCCTACCTCCATGAATCAAGGCAGTCTTCACGCTCTTGAGAAGTTGGAGGCTGTTCTCCTGACTGGTGAAATTAATGCTTCTCTGGTTGACAAATATCCAGAACTCAACAGGAGGTCCCTGGAGGTGCAGTTATTTATGTTTATGTTGCAGTATGAATACAACACAGGGACCAGATACCTGACGTATTTGACCAGGTAGAAGCACTTGTGAGACTTTCAGTTCACTCAAAAGGCTGAAGCTTTGAAGCACTATGAAGCAGCGTTGTCTAGAAAATGTGGCAGGCTGTCATATTCACAAGAAGAAACTGGATGCAATTGACAGGAAACAAGTCTGCCAGTTGTTTGTGTCAGCAAGAGACCAGAGACAAACTGTATTTGGATCTTTCAATTAGGAGTTCAGGTAGAAAGGAAGCAAAGCAAGTACAATTAATGTACATAACAGACAATGATGAAGAAGGAAAAGGGAACAGATGGATATAATTTTATGGAGGAAAATATTGATAGGAGGGAAAGAAGGAAAATAAGTGAAACAGTGGATAAAGGCAAAAGTGAAGAACATGCAGAGAAGGCAGGATAGATGAATAGAAAGAAGGAGAGAAGCTGTATACGTGAAACAATGACTAAATGAAGGAAAGAAGATGCCGTTAAAGTAGGTTGTTATGGAAGAAAAGGAGAAAGATAAGAGAATGGAGGAAAATGTATATATAAGTGAAACAATGAATGACTGAAGTAAGGAAAGAAGAACAGAGAAGGAATCATAGAAAATAGATGGAGGAGAAGAAAGAAGAACAGAAGGAAGGAAAATGTATATACAGTGTTAAAGTATGAATGGATGAAGGAAAGTAAGATCATATAGAGAATGAAGGAAGAGAACTGGAGAAGGATAGAAGAGAAGGAAGGAAAATGTTTCTAAATGAAAAAATGTATGGATGAATAAAAGAAAAGAACACGCAGAGAAGGAAGGAGAGATGACAGAAGATAGAATTAGAGAAGGAAGGGAAATTGTAGCCTATAGCAGTGAAAGTCAATGGATGAATGAATGGAAAGAACATGCAGAGAAGGAAGGACAGATGAAGGCTAGATAGAGGGAAGGAAAGGAAAATGCAGCAAATATGAAGGGAAGAAGTATTATGGAGGAATAGAAGAATAAAGGGAAGTAACTGACTGGGAGGAAGGAGGAAATGACATGCAGGGGAGACAGGGGAAAGGATGACTAGAAGGAAAGAAGATGAACAAAAGAAACAATGAATGTAAAACAGTAAAGACAAGCAGATTGGGTTGAGGAAAAACATATTGAGTTGAATATAGATTGGAGGAATGAAGACTTTATTTCTTTAAGTGTAGACCATTTTAAATAATGTGTTGGTGGCTGTAAATTGAACTGCACAACTGACACTTTTCTTTGATTGGTTGACAGTGATTATACTGCACATTGTCTTAAACCTTACTCTAATCAAATTGTAACAAATTGTCATGGTTGTGTGACCCCCCCCCCTCCCCCCCCTTTTTTTTTTTCACAACACGGTTACACCTGTTGCAGCAACCTATCAATTTGCAATCATTTTTCTGAAGTGGTATATTTCTGGGACACCATGTTGCATTGCAATAGGACGATGTTCGTCTAAATAATGTGAATAATGCTGCCCACATGCCAGTAAATTTTCTAAAAGGACAGTCAGCATTTTGTCAACTTTTGGAATTCTGCTAGCCAGGTAGGGAAAGGAAGCTCACGGCGTGAAATTGTCATTGCAGTGACTACAGGGGACTTGAGGGACGTGGGTCAGTTGTCAACAAAATGACAGGGTGGTCCAATCCTTGACTGCCTCCCAGGGTGCATGTCTCAGTAGCACGCACTTCCCTGTCAGGGGACAGTGCAGGACAGCCATCCTAAGCTCCTGGTGCTTATGTTGGGATCTATTCAGCAGCCTGTCATAGCATCTTTCTCAACGCTTTAACCTGGATGCTATCTCCTCCTCATGAAAGTCCACAGCCCTTGACATTAATAACACCTGGAGATTCATAAGACAAGCACTGCATTGACTGGATGTATGAAGGCGAGGCAAGGCGGCCCCTGAGTCTGAATCCATTTCAAACTATTCTCAACAAGTGATTGCTATCATATAAAGTATATTTGAATAGACTTATTGTCCAGATTTCTTCTACATGATTGGTTTAGCCTTGAAAAATAAATATGTAAATAAATATGATTGTTACTTACTTTTGCTGGCTGAATGAATCATATAACAAATTTGCAGATATTCTTACAACAGTCAAAGTACTGGTTGGTCTCTTTGGAAATAAATATGTTGGTGATAGGGTATGGATGCTAAACATATAGCTAAACATCTGATTTCATTGTATCTTGTGGTTAGAACTTGTGTGCGAATGAAATTTTACTTTCTTCATGCCACATCTCATACTTTACTTTTGATTTGAAATAACACAGCGCATGGTTGGTTAAAAGATCCTGGGCAAAAAAAGACACTTAAATCCCCCAATAAGCTACCGACCAGGCCTGACACCAAATCTCAGACTTAAAGCTGACGTGAAAGTGAATAGCTCTCACCCAAGCCCCCCGGTTTGACAAAACTATATTTGCTTTTAATCTTCTTATTGAGTCCAATGCTAGCCTTTTAAAGACCAATGGAGAAAATTTAAATCACATACAAATGAGGAGTAATTCTGATTCCCTCAGTCCGCTTGTCCCTCAGTGACCATATCCAATTTTCAGAGTTATATTATCAGGCTTGGTGAAATGGTCAGCAGACTAAAGGAGCTAATATCTGCCAGACCAGCTGCTCTGCCAGGGCAAAGAAAAAGCTTGATTCATACTTTGCTCTGTTCCACCATTTAAACGGACAGACTGGAGCTAATTTTAAATAAAGTCTAATTACCAACATGCTTTTGAAAGGAAGAGAAACATAAGCCGGGTCTACCAAGTAGTAGCAATTATTCTATGGCATAATGTATCTTAGGAAATACAGTGAAACATCAGACTGTGTAGCATCCTCCTCTTCACTTTCTTAGAACCATATGAAGTCCAAGTTCATGGGTCATGTAATAATTTTTTTCCCATTCGAAATTTGATCTTGTACGTTGTGTGACTGTATAACAATGATTTCAAGGTCTGTGTGTCTCCTCCCTCATAAAGCACTGTCAAAGGATAAACCGACCTCCTGCCAAGTATGCACCCCCAAAATTAAATATTGAACCACTGGAATGGGAATAATTCAAATCCATATGATTTGTATGAGATATTCTGCTCACTGCGTCAGAGCAACACGGATGACTGATTAAGCTTTCATCTTCGCTATTTCCTACTGATCATTCTGCACATATAGAGCGGGGGATGCGACTTGTTCTTTAATTGGAAGTTTGGGAAATTTAACGTATCTAAGTCTCTCTGTCTTCCACCCAGGACTTGGTTCTTTGAGGCATGTCAGTCATGCCAGCTCACTTGAAGCAGTGTGTGAGGGTGGTTCATTGTTATCCGCCCTAACACAGTACAATCCCTGCACCTCAAAGGCTTTTAGAAGGTTACAGGCTAGGGCTGAAAAGCTGTGCTGCCAAGGGTATTGACCACTGTAAACCATAAGATATGAGGCCTGCCACTTGATCCATGCTAGGAAAGTGCTGTAATGCACTTACAGTAATGGTGTTATGACTGTACTGTGAGTAGGGTATTAACCACAGGGCTAGAAGACCGATCTTAGAACCACGGCATTATATCCTCATTCAGCATCCCAGTCAACAAATGTTCTCATTAACTTCTAAAAAACGAGCCACTTTTGAAATGAACACTTAAACTGACACATATAAGTGCGGAAAGGGGGAATATCACTGATCACTTCAATCACCACACACTACCTGCCATCTCCTCTCTGTTTATAAGTCTGTTTTAGCTGTAGAAATAAAAAGCAAATATGAATGCATTTCCGTCATCGCAGCGTAGTTTTCTGACACTAAATGCTATGTCATTTATGCCATGCTGAGTACTTGAAACTCACATAATGGATGTTGTTGATTTTCTGCGATTTGGAGCATAACTGGTTGTTCCTCCCATTGCGTTTTGGAAATGCTTTCCACTGTGAAGCTGGCCTAGTTGGAGTTGCACGTATTGACATAAAATAAACTGTAACCTCCTTTTAAAGGAAAGGTCAAAATCCCAAATGCTCTTTCCCAAAAGGCTTCCTGTCAGCTGTTATCACAAACAGTATTAACCCAGCTTGGTGGCACTCCTGCGGAAATCCCACCAGCAATTTTCACCATCTAAATGAACTGTCATTCTCTTGTCATAGTTAACTCTAACTGATTCTCAGCCACTAATCTCCTTAGCAGATACCACAAAAGGACACAGAGATAAAAAAAAAAAAATGGAATCTCGAGGAATGATTTCATAACAACTTCACGTTTTAGGTCATTTGACAGTCATTGTAGTCCATGTGCGGTGGCTTACAGCTCATGACAAGAATATTAATCATCATTTCACACAGTGCTTAATGGACATTTTGATATCATCTGCATTAATCAAGGATTTAGGACGTACAGTGCAGTAAAGTGCTGGACAGTGATTGCCACATTCCTTCAGTATTCAACTGTCATTCAGATTTAACGCAGTGGTCTACTCTACAGTGTTACTCGTTGCTAACTCGCTAAACAGTTTAAAATGTCCAATTACACAGTTGGATGACCATTATAACTACATATGCGAGAGACATGACTGAGCCATTGAAATGGGTTGTATGAAATAATCTTTAGCCAAAATATTATTATGCAAATTGTGATAAATATTCAGACAAAGGCAGAGATGCTGATTGGCTTGTAACTCCGCCACATATTAGCTCTGACTTCACTTAGTTATTGCAAACAGAATGCATTAACTGTAACGCTTGCGAGATATAAAAATTCCGCTTTGAATAAGTAGGGCATTCAGACTTTAGATGGAAACAAAAACTTCATATTTTTGATTTTTACTTTGGGCTGTCATGATCATTCAAGTCTTTTGTCAAACTTATTTTCTTTGCCACGGCTTGTCGAGAATCTATTCATCACAGTCCACATCTGCGCCATGTCTGATTGATGTATGTGTTTGATGGCAGCCGACTGCAAAATACCTACATCAAAAGAAGAGATGCTCTTCACCGATCGCCTTTACTTTTCTCCTTGTCAATGTTTTGCTTGCTTAGGCACTCTTTCCCTGTTTCACGCACATGCATCATATCAGAGCAGCCCTTGTGTGGTGATAGCTCTGTAAATAATATCCTTTCACACAGGTAAACAATGCTCTACACTCCAACTATATGATTTCCTTAGATTTATTATTAGAATACAAAAATAAAACTTTTAAATCTGTGTTTTCTGCTATGGGGTGGGACATTGGGATGTTGCATGACCTACTGTTTTCACACATCTGGTGTGATGTTGACAGCCAGTACAATTGCTAAGCAGAAGCTGTCAAAGGTGCAATAAGTAAGATTTCTACTGTCCAAAAGCACAAAATTATATATATAATATACCCTAAAGCTCAAAATTATACATATAATATATCTCTTGTTGATCAATAATAATGAATCAATGATTACTTCACCAGGTGCTGAGATTTGTTTTTTTTTCAAAACTCACTTTCTCACAAAAACTCCACCATGTTGTTGCAATTCCTTCCAATAGAGGTCGATAAAAGTCATGGACTATTTAATGCCCCTTTGATTATGCTGCATCACATTAATCCACTCGTTGTGTGTCATGCATAGCTTTGGCCAAGGACTCAAGTAAAAGCTGGATTTCATTCTGCAAAATTTCTATCCTAAAGCTTGTTTTCAACTGGTGTGACTCCTCTCACCTACCCTTGGATCAATGACATTAGAGCACAAAGACATTTTTGTCCGTGTTTTATTAGTGAGTGATACAAGTGTTCCTCAATTAAGGATCTCATTAAAGACACTTGATAAGTCTCCTTCTCCCTGGGGAATATCAAGAAACTCATTAAATCCATAGCTAGGATAAAGTCCCTGACATTCACTGTCACATTACCAGAGTCTGACAGATCTGAGGGCTGTTTGTATGTCTGGGGAGTGGCAAAGGGAGGCAGCATAGACATGAGTGGTTTACCGGAGTAGTGATTAGTCTCTACACTGTAGGATTTAATAGTGTGGATACAGACTTTGTACAAAGCATGGTCCCCTCACCCTCCTTGACCTTCTCCAACAGAGGAGCTTGACTAAAACAAATGATGAGCATCTGCTTTTTTGTCAGTGTAGGTGGCATAGAGAGACAAACTCATCAGGCATTCTGGATCAGCAGCATATTTTACTCCAGGGTACAATGCTTACCAGACCCCTCAGCTCCTGTCCTGATCCAACAGATAGTACTAACACACTCGCCATGAGAACTCTGACCTTGGTTGGATGACTCACTGGTTATTTTGGAAATATTCACAGGCACACAAAGTAGGGCAAGGCCAAATTGTAATCACATTTATCTGCGTTTTTTGAAAAGCACTTTTTTTTGGGGGGGGGGGGTTGGTGGTTGCTATTGAGAAACAGAACTTTCAAACTTGCATTGTAAACCCTTGTGATGTTGGATAATTAAGAGATGGAGTGAAGAAAGTATTTGCCTCTGATACTTTTTCTTTATATCACCTATATAAATGTAAAGAGAGGAGCAGAGCTGTCAACTGATCACCACCTGGTGGTGAGTTGGATCAGGTGGCGCGGGAGGCTGCCGGACAGACCCGGCAAACCCAAACGAGTAGTGCGGGTGAACTGGGAACGTCTGGCGGAGTCCCCTGTCCGTGTGGTCTTCAACTCCCACCTCCGGAAGAATTTCTCTCGCATCCCGGGGGAGGCTGGAGACGTGGAGTCCGAGTGGACCATGTTTAAGGCCTCCATTGTGGAGGCGGCTGCGAGAAGTTGCGGCCAGAAGGCTGTCGGTGCCTGTCGAGGCGGCAACCGGAGAACCCGCTGGTGGACACCAGCGGTCAGGGAGGCCGTCAGGCTGAAGAAGGAGGCCTTTCGGGCTTGGTTGTCCGGGGGGTCTCCTGAAACAGCAGACAGGTACCGGGCAGCCAAAAGGGCTGCGGCTTCGGCGGTCGTCGAAGCAAAAAACCGGGTGTGGGAGGAGTTCGGAGAGGCCATGGAGGAAGACTTTCGGTCGGCCTCAAGGTTATTCTGGAGAACCGTCCGACGACTCAGGAAGGGGAGGCAGGGCTTGACCCAGGCTGTGCTCAGCCGAGGGGGAGACCTGCTAACACGGACTGAGGAGGTCGTCGGACGGTGGAAGGAATACTTTGAGGACCTCCTTAACCCGACCAACACGCCCTCTGATGAAGAGGCAGAGCCTGAGGCCGTGGGGGAAGCCTCGTCCATATCCTTGGCGGAGGTCACCGAGGTGGTTGAGAAGCTCTTCGGTGGCAAGGCGCCAGGTGTGGATGAGATTCGCCCTGAGATGCTGAAGGCTCTGGACACTGTTGGGCTGTCGTGGCTGACACGCCTATGCAGTGTTGCGTGGAGGACGGGGGTCAGTGCCTCTGGAGTGGCAGACCGGGGTGGTGGTCCCCATTTTTAAAAAGGGGGACCGGAGGGTGTGTTCCAACTATCGGGGGATCACACTACTCAGCCTCCCCGGGAAGGTCTACTCCAGGGTGCTGGAAAGGAGGCTCCGGCCGATTGTCGAACCTCAGATACAGGAGGAGCAATGCGGCCTTCGTCCTGGCCGTGGGACGGCGGACCAGCTCTTCACCCTTGCAGGGCTACTGGAGGGGGCATGGGAGTTCGCCCAACCACTCTACATGTGTTTTGTAGACTTGGAGAAGGCTTATGACCGTGTCCCCCGAGGTGTCTTGTGGGGGGTACTGAGGGAGTATGGGGTACCGTGGTCGCTGTTGCGGGCTATCCGGTCCCTATACGACCAAAGTGAGAGCTGTGTCCGCATTCTCGGCACAAGGTCAGACCCGTTTCCGGTGCGTGTTGGGCTACGCCAAGGCTGCCCGTTGTCACCAGTCCTGTTCGTGGTTTTCATGGACAGGATTTCAAGGCGCAGTCGAGGTGAGGAGAGTGTACGGTTTGGGGACCTCAGGGTCGCATCTCTGCTTTTTGCAGACGATGTGGTTCTGATGGCTCCGTCAGACCGAGACCTCCAGCATGTGCTGGGGCGGTTTGTGGCTGAGTGTGAAGCGGTTGGGATGAGAGTCAGCACCTCCAAGTCTGAGGCCATGGTACTCTCACGGAAAACGGTGGAGTGCTCCCTTCGGGTTGGGGAGGAAGTGCTTCCTCAAGTGAAGGAGTTCAAGTATCTCGGGGTCTTGTTCACGAGTGAGGGTAGAATGGGGCGGGAGATGGACAGACGGATAGGTGCGGCGTCTGCAGTAATGCGGACGTTGTACCGGTCCGTTGTGGTGAAGAGGGAGCTGAGCCGTAAGGCGAAGCTCGCGATTTACTGGTCCATCTACGTCCCAACCCTCACCTATGGTCACGAGCTCTGGGTAGTGACCGAAAGAACAAGATCGCGGATACAAGCGGCCGAAATGAGCTTCCTCCGTAGGGTGGCTGGCCTCACCCTTAGAGATAGGGTGAGGAGCACGGACATCCGGGAGGGGCTCGGAGTAGAGCCGCTGCTCCTTCACGTCGAAAGGAGCCAGCTGAGGTGGTTCGGACATCTGATTAGGATGTCCCCCGGGCGCCTCCCTTTGGAGGTGTTCCGGGCACGGCCAACTGGGAGGAGACCTCGGGGCAGACCTAGAGCCCGTTGGAGGGATTATATTTCCCTTCTGGCCTGGGAACGCCTCGGGATCCCCCAGGGAGAGCTGGAGGGCGTGGCCGGGGTGCAGGACGTCTGGAGATCCCTGCTGAGCCTACTGCCTCCGCGACCCGGCCCCGGATAAGCGGCTTGAAAATGGATGGATGGATGGACCTATTTATAATACATGTATAAATATAAACAATCCAACAAACCTCAAATTAGCAAGTAGGTAAGAAGTATAAATATCTTTACCATTGACTTCTTATTCCTCACAATCCCAGGTGTACTTTCTGTATTCAGCCTAACAGCATTATCTGTCTTTCCATGACAATAAGTCGATTATTTTGCCATAATAAGACTGATGCCAGTTGTAGATCTGTGTATTCCTCCTTAAAACATAAGATTGTAAAACAAGCATGCTATTAAGAGTTTTATTTACCAGGGAGGATTGCTGATTGTTCAACCATCCCAGACCATACTTACAGACATAGAATAGTCTTGCAGTGAATATTTGAGTGTTTGAAATAGGAATGAGAATTTTGCCTATTGGCATATCGTCATATTATTTGTACAGATATGCTATAATTGTGTGGCTAATTGTACAGGCTCTCTGCCCATTTCATCACCAACCACATCTGCTCATCCTATGAATACATGCCAGACTGTATTTAACTTCTGCACTGGAAGAAATGTCCATTTAAAAAGCATTATTTAATGAATTTCTTTCTGTCCTGAAAACAAAACCAGCAGGGTGAAATCATTTCACTATAATAATTTAATAAATTAATAATTTCGCTTGTTTCCAGTTCAGCTTCTTGTTTGAATCATTTTCTATAAATAAGTCACTCTACTTGTTTCAAGTTAATGCCTCTTGATTCCATTATTGAAACAAGTTAATCTTAATTGGACACAACAAAATACATTTTCAGGCTCATTATTAGGTTATTTGGCATTGGGCATTTTGCCGTGTGTGGCTTTGGTTTTTGTTACATGTGACTTGAAATAATCATAATGAGAAAAAAATACCAGGTGAAATGTTGACAGCCTGTTGAAAAGAAACACCATGCTCTACCAACAGGAGCAGCGGTGCAGCCATACAATGTCAGAAAATTCCAGAGTAGATATTGTGGCCCCACGCTTTTGCCATTAAGCCATTAAGCATTTTTTAGCTCTATAATTTAAAAGGCAACATTTCAACCATGGAAACCTTCATCAAACCATTACTGTCTGATGAGGGTATCCATGGCTGAAACATCAGCTTTTAAACTTTTGGAGCTAATAGTGTGCTGCCCATCTGGTTTTGATCTTAGAGCATGTAGTAAACAAAGGTTCCCCTGTGTGTGCAATGTGTTTCTAAAAAGACCATACAAACACCATAATAGAACACATGACACCTTTTTAATACAAAAGACAGCGTGAAAGATTTCAGTTCACCTCCATAGAACTGATTAAATAAAACATATCAAAAACGCTGTTGGTGATCCATTCTATTTATATTTGATCTGCTTCTGATGTTTTTGCATGGGTGATTTTCCATGGAATATGCAATCATCAACAAACTGAGAAATCAATGTGCTAATTAGCTCTAATTTTATGATATACCTCTGGAGACAACATTCTAAATTGCCCCTGTACAGTCAAAGCTAAATATAAAAATGCCTGGTTGGTGCAATAGTTTGAAGCAATCATTTCAACATTTCTACTCACAGAATTTGAAAAAATAGCACCTACTGGATGGTGTTCAATTGTATGATACTAACACCGTGTTGTCAGCTGCAAAAACAAAAGTGCCCCTGGTGCTGGTAGTGATTCAGTGTCTGGCTCAAGGGCACTTCAGCAGGACCGATGGTTGCTGTCACAGGGCCTTGAACTTGGGTACAGTTGAAGGATTATTGCCCTACTCACCACGACTACTCTGCTATGCCAACAAGTGCACTGTTTTCAAGGGGGATAAACGTCATTTATAGGAGAGCCGCATCTCACAGACTAAAGATTACACAGCCCAGGAAGCAAAAGGCAAATGAACTCGACTAACATCTTCAATCTAATACAGGATCATAGTAGAAGAGCCTTTGAGGGCCCACTATTTCTGCCATGCTGCATTTGCTTTGCACTGTTTAAGGAAGTTGAAATGCAGATATAAATCCAGTATGTATCATCACACAATACCTGCTTAAGAATTTATAGCCCTTGGTGATGTAGTTTGTGGCTTAGTTCAGCCCATTACTCAGTAGAACTCATGGATACAGCCTTCAAGCAATGGAAAAGCAACAGTAAGATAATAAAAGGATTAGGCATTCGTAATTATAATTGTAATTCCACAGTGAGTGAGCATATTCATGAATATAAAAATGCCTCAACATACTAGAGCTGTCTGGATATTGGTATTGGGAGTTATTATTTGTTTCTTGCTGTTGACAAAACACAGATGTTCAGAGACAAACCCAGTCTTCAGCCTCAGGAAATGACATTCACTGGCCTAAGCATGAACACACCTTGAGGTATGTGTGAATGAAAACACAATTTAATACACTTGCAGCGGAGAAAAAAAAAAACCATACAATTCCAAGAGACCATACAGGTATATCAAATTATGTTTCAATTGCATTATATGTATTATATACTGTGATATTATAAGATCAGCTGATTAAAGGAATCATTCAGGGCCTAAGGCTGGGGTGGAAGCCAATTAGACTAGTGGGTCAAAGGCGTGTCAACTGCAATGATTCAGAGAACTACTTAGTGCAAAAACTCAACTGGAATTTATTGGTTTAATTAGTCATTATTAATGCTATTGACCTGGTCTAATGTAGCTCTATAACTATTTCACATCACACAATGGATAAAAAAGTGACACGATCGCAAAGATGCACAGGCAAGTCAATGAAGGGAATCAGGATTGAACAGTGGGAGTGTAATTAAAGCTTCATTGGTCATTTTGCCAGCAGTGGACATCAATCTATTATTCATATCTAATTACAGTAGCTTCCCCTTTTCTGCCTTCATAAATGTCTTTCAGGCCATATTAGCTTGTGTTGCCTTCACAATACATAACAAAAGGTTTCTAGTTCATTGCCACCTTTAGGTCAGTGACCTCGGAATTCAAAAACAGCAGCTGTTCCATTTTAAATGCACAAAGAGGTGGCAGGGGAGGAGCACTCGTCACGGAAAATGAAGTTATCCAACGTGAAGTGATCCGTGAGTCAGACCAGAATTTGGATTCTCAGCTCACCCAAGATCCTCTCACTTCTGCATACCTCAACTCAACTATACCTCAGCTCACCATTTCCATCTACTGCAGCCCATGCATTTAAATAGGATATTTAACTGAACTGCACCAGCGTTTTTGGTATATATTGTGGTCACTTGTACAATTCTGGAAAGCCAACCGTATATTTTCAGCCCCAGGATATCACATTTTCATTTATTTAGGCCTGATTCCAAGTGCATATCATGTGTCAGTGAAAGATATCTCTAAGCGGATAGCTAAGCATTTGTTGAAGCTGAAGTTACATTCAGAAAAGAATCTGCTGAATTAGCAGTTTCGGAGTTATGCAATGCATAGACTAAATACTGTACCAGGGAACTGAGCTTCATTCTGTGCCATCAAATTCTGTGTTCATTGTACATCGTTTCTAATTGGTATAATAACATCAAATGGGAGAGTGGTGATATCCCTATGCTATAGTAAAACGGCCTTGGTTGAAGTGCTAAACCACAAAATAAACACACAGATTAAGATACTTGCATATAAATAGTCACAAAGTGACTGAACATTTGTTGCTGTGTGTAATATTAACTGCCTCAGGGCTTAGGGTCATGTTTTTTTGAGACTTCTGGTAGAAAAAGCCTAGATACAGTCTGGCAACTGTAGGGAATAGCCCACATCTCACTCCCTTGGAGCCATGAGCAGGGGAAATTACTTTTCACTAATACCCAACATGGACAAGGGCAGACAGACCGGAGCTTTATTTGGGCACACATCTGGGATCACAGGTTGGGTGGTGTTGGCATTATAGTTAAGCCTGTGACCTTGGCCAAAATTAAAGTAATGCACAATGGCTTAAAACATTTTAAAAACAAAATAATCTTGTCTATGCCCTCTAAGTTGACATATACAGTACTTGCACTTGATGCCGGTGTGACTCAAATTCTCCTGTGTATTTGTTTTGGCCCTGTTACAGCTGTTAATGTAATAGCTTCCAATTAATGTAATAAATCATTAACATAATAAGTAAAATCATTGTTGCTAATACTGTAGTAATAATAATATAATAATACTCTTAATGTAATTTGTTGCTGATTAATGTAACAATGTTATTTAATGTTATAATAATTACACCATTGGGTTTTATTACATTAATGTCAACTGATAATGTAATATTGTGGATGCATGTCCATCATCAGTTCAGCTATTACCTTTCTGCAAATTGAACAGCCTCCTGTTAATGTAATGAAAACCCAATAATGTAATTATTATTACATTGACAGGAGAAAAAAAATGATTTTATTCAATTGCAGATAACCTTTATTACATTAATTGGAAATATATTAAATCAACTGTATTATTACATCATAAGCTGCATATTGTTATTACATAAATGGTTTATTAAATTAATGGGACATTAGTAGGGTAGGGTATTGCATGAAAAAAACAGTTTTTCAATAAAGGTTGTATTTTTTAAGATTCTGGGTGGAAGTCCTGTTTTTCATTCTGGCTGTCTTGACACTGGTACAGCCAAAGCTGTGAGCCTTTTATGTTCCACTATCTTGGTTCTACTATAATGATCAATTGGATTGCAACCTCAGGCTCTACAGAGGCTCACATCAAGACAGACCCAGGTATGATCGCTGGCCCACCCGGGTCCTTTCTGTGTGGAGTTTACATGTTAATTCAATTAGAAAACGGATCTAATTATTATTATTAAACCTTTATTTTAACTCGTTGGTCACTGAGGTTTCCCTCATTTACAGGGACGACGAGTTTACAAGCAACAACAGAACATGAAAAACAATTAAAAAACAATATACATGAATACAATTACATTAAAAACAATCACAGGGCGATTTGCAAAAGTCTGACACCATACATTTAAAAACAGCAAGAGGGGGGATGTTCTCCAGCCTCAACGCGTATTGGAGTGTGTTCCATGAGTTTGGAGCATCAAAAGAAAAGGCTGATTTACCGTGTTCTGAATGTACAAATGGGACCTTAAGAACCATCAGACCACTGGTTCGAGATGAGTAACATCCGGTGCGCTCTTCAAGTAGGGATGAAATGTATGGGGGCTGTTTACCAGTAAGGGCCTTGAAAATAAACATAAACCAGTGCTTCATGCGTCTGTCAGAAAGGGAGGACCAACCAACTTTTTCATAAAGAATGCAATGATGAGTGTCATACCTATCTCCGGTAATAAATCTAAGAGCAGAGTGATAAATGGAGTCCAGAGGTTTGAGGGTTGATGTTGCTTATGAATAAGAGTAGAGCAAAAAGGTTACATAAACATAGGCAATCAGTCCTAAGTAGAAATGTATGAATGTAGATGTGCAAAAAAGTATGGATTCCAAAGCATTAACAGGATGTGCAAAGTAGCAACAGTGGGGGCATGTTTATCAGGCTGAGCTTACTGACACAGAAAGACAATGTGAAATATGTGCATAAAGGGAAAGGTAAAGAACTATAAAATTAAATAAATAATGTTCTCTGGCATCTCTGGATGCTGCAGTTTCCTTCCATATTCCAAAGACATGAAGCCAGGAGGATTGGAGACTAAATTGCCCATAGGTATGAATGGGATTGTCAGTCTGTGTTAACCTTATGAATCTCTTTTTTAAATGATTTGAGAGGACATAAGTTCAGAGGACATAAATATTACATCACTTTGGAAACCTTTGGACACATAATGTAAAGGTAACACATCCAGAAGGTAAAGTATGTATCATTTAACACTTATATTGAAAGGTATTTCAATGTTAGAGACAGATAGATGAGAAGATACGTGCAGTGGCAAAAGCACTTCTTGGTATTTCCTTAAGATATTTATAGTGTTTATACATTCCTAAATCATGTCAAGTTGCCTGTCAGACTGTACTTAAGATCTATTTACACTGAAGTTGTTAAATCAGTTTAGGGCCACTCAAGAAGACAAACTTGTCCCATCAAAATAAATCTATTTGTAAGAATAATGTGTTTACAACAGTTCAGTTTAGTAGGCCCTCAGGTCTATGTCAATAGCTGTCTGGGAATCTAAACTAAGAAATCTGCCAGAGGCTAAACTGTTAATCTTTTAAAGAATGTATTGCAGTCCTATCTCACTGTAATATTTTTTTGAGAATAATAAAGAAAAAAGAATAGTATCACCAGGTTTCTCTCTACTGAGTTAAATGCTTAATGTGTTCCTCACACATAAATCATACTTTGAAATAACAACAAATACCCAAATAAATAAATACATTAATAAAAAAAACATGCTCATGAGCAACCTTGAGTAATCCCCGATTTATATTTGGGCCAGCAACTTTATGTCCTGGCAGACTCAAGCCTCAAGGATATTGAACAGAATCGGTGACCTATAGTTTCCCAGTGACTCCAGAAAGAACTCCAGTGCTTCAGAGAGCAGTGTGAGCTTGCCATTGATAGCTGTTGATATGATCTATGTAAAAAAATCACAGTTGACAATGTTTTTACAGCAGTAGTTATAATATGGCCTTTTTGTTCAGGCGAGGACATCGATCAAAGCACATTCCTTTACCTGAGAGTTCCAGGTCTTTTTGTTCAGGCTCCAACATGGGGCTCAAAGGAGCAGTAAGTGCCCTCGCTCATTTAATTACGCCCACGTGATGGACTGGCTGAGAGCTCCACCTCGCCTGGCTTCCCTAATCTGATGGCAAATAAGGGTGAAATCCATCTCACCATGTCAGAAATAGTAATGGCCACACTTCCTCTTCTCTCTTTCGTCTACATTGATACAAGACAGCCATTCAGCCTCCCCTCCCCTCTCATCCTTCCTTTACTCTTACCATTCATCACAAGAAGTCCCCACAGATGAGATCGTTTAACAGTGGGCGTGACTGGCGATGTGCACTCTCTCCTTCTGTTAAAGAAGAGGCTCTGTGATTTGGAGTTCAGAGACTAGCTTCAAAAGAATTTGTCACTGGGAGAGACATTTTAATTGGACCATTAACTTTTGGAAAGAGTCTCTTAGGTAGCTTGATGAGTAGATTTGTTTTGGCCCTATACAAAACTCAAACTCATTCCTTTACACACACCTCTGACAGCATGTTCATATGCACTATTTCCACCAATTTCTGACAGAGATTTTTTCGTCCAAGTGCATTACATACTGGACCCATTTCTGTCCCTTGGTTCAATAATAGAGGAAAAGATTGGAGAAGTTGACAGTGCTATAAGACTGTGTGTGTATGTAACAACAACAACAACACACACACACACACACACACACACACACACACACACACACACACACACACACACACACACACACAAACACACCGAGAGGAATAAAAATAACATCAGTGTTAATGGAACTGAGTTCAGATGAGTTCACAACAGTTTGTCACTGAGGAATGACAACAACAGGCCTATCAGTATAGTTTATAATATCATTTGATTCAAGATTCAAGAACTTTATTTGTCACATACACACACGGGGTGTGTAGTGAAATGAAAAAGTGGCAATGCTCATGGGAATGTGCAAAAGGGCAATAGTACACAGTATTTACAGTAAAAAAAACAACACAATATTTACAGTATTACGGTAATTACAGTAATTACAGTAAGAGCTCTTATATAAAAAAAACAACACAATATATACAGTAAGAGCACTTTGGAAATGAAAATATAAAATATAAAATAAGAGGTAGGTAGGGGAAATTGTATGAATGTGATATACTATAAATTATGTGTAGTCATTACCTAAGTGTGTGTGTGTGTGTGTGTGTGTGTGTGTGTGTGAGTGTGTGTGTGTGTGTGTGTATAAGAGGGGCAGTGTGTGGTTCTTGGTGGGGGCCCTGGTGAGGTTCACAGTCCTGATGGCCTGAGGAAAGAAACTCCGTCTTAGTCTCTTTGTTTTGGCAGCGTGACTGCGGAGGCGCTTGCCTGACCGCAGCAGCTGAAACAGTCCGTTGTTGGGGTGGTGAGGATCCTTCATGATCCTGCAGGCTCTGGTTCTGCACCTCCTGGTGTATAGGTCCTGCAGGGTGGGGAGTGTAGTTCCAATACTCTCTGCAGAGCCTTCCTGTCCTGAGCGGAGCTGTTGCCAAACCAGGCAGTGATGCTTCCTGTCAGGATGCTCTCTACAGCTCCAGAGTAGAAGGACTGAAGGATCCTCCGGGAGACCTTGAATTTCCTCAGCTGCTTGAGGTGGTAAAGGCGCTGCCTCGCCTTCCTCACCAGAGTGTCTGTGTGTGTTGTCCATGTCAGATCTTCGGTGATGTGGACTCCCAGGTATTTATACCTGCTCACCCTCTCCACAGTAGTCCCATTAATCCCCAATGGTGAGTACGTCCTCTGTTGTTGTGCCCTCCTAAAGTCCACAATCAGCTCCTTAGTTTTGGTGACATTCAAGAGGAGGCTGTTGTCCTGGCACCAGAGTGACAGATCAGCAACTTCCTCCAGGTAGGCCTTCTCGTCGTTGTCGGAGATCAGGCCCACCACCACTGTGTCATCCGCAAACTTTGCAGTTAAGTGAAACATTTGCAAACAATACATGTTCTTATGTAAACTCTGAAATGGTTGGACAAGGGAAAAAGTATCAATACCTTTAGGAAATATGTAATAGACTTTGTGGGAGATACCGCGAGATTATGTTTGGTGTTTCCTGGGCTTTCATACATTCAATACCTTCCATTTGAATTTACACTGTTCCTGTAGGAGCATCTGCTATAAATACTGCCTTTATACTGTCTATATATCCATTTACAGAAACAATTGATAAGTGTTACAATTGTGTACACAAAGCAATTTTCAGAGATAAGGTGTTTTTTTTCAAATGGTGGAAATCTCATTTTTTAACATCACTCACTTAAGTGTTAATTTCAAATCAGTCTAAGCTAATACAGAACATAGAACACATGCTGTTGTGTTGCAAGCAATGAGTATAAGGCTTAAGCCCCAAGTGGAGAGATGCCAATTCTCAAAACCTATCGAATATATTGTGACTCTCTCCAGACAGATGAGGTGAGAATGAAGATGGAAACATACTATAAGGGGAAGACTTTTTTTTTCTTTTGCCAATGATCAGTAATCACTGAGGCGGATAGGAGTGAGTAATCTCACAGAGGGGTTCAACAATTCTGCCCATCCTAAGATTACATTATTTTCCCAAATTGCAACTGAAGCCTCTCAATCCTCTAGCCAATGAATCAACAGTGTAGGCAGGGAAAAGAGAGCACCATGCTGTGTCATCCAAGACAAGGTGTGTGTGAGGCATCCTATAACGGAAAGAAAACAACTGGGAATACTTTGTTCAGAACATAATGGCAATGCAGTCGCTACAGGGAATAGCAAATTATTTCCGAGAACCCTGTTGAAAAGTTCCTAGAATGGCCTCCTCGTCTCTTGAAAATAAATGCATGGTGAGTAAATGTTCAGAACAATACAGCTACAGTAATTAACGGTAATTATTACCATTACATTTTCACAACAACCTTTCAGGAGAGGTATTATGAGTTAAGTGAAAGTGACATATTTCTCATTAACCTGAAGCACGTAATCTAATATTGATTAAAGAAATTTGGAATGTTGATCTCCAAAAAACCCCTCAAAGGCTGACTGTGGTACAGACTTACAGGTCTAGAAGAATAATAGCTGCTTTCATTGTTTTGGAGTGTTGCAGAGTGTTGGAGAGTAAGGACAAGGACAGGGTTTTGCAGGTAGCTTTGAAAGAGCCATAACCTCTTTAATCTTTGCATTATCTATAGTTGAAAGGAATTTGGACTCACAGAAATGCAAACTGCATAATGCATAATGTTGATCTTAACCTCCTAAGACCTGGCGTCCACATGCGTGGACATCACATCACATTTTGGGTTGTCTATACCATAATACTTACCATAATACAACTACATCATGTCAAAAGTTTTTATACTCATCAGGTCCCAATAAGCCCAAATAGCAAAGAGAAATTAAAAATGCATACCAAACAAGAGCTTGGGTCTTAGGAGGTTGTTGATCTTAATAGCCTCTGGTTGCAGAAAAACAAACTCTGAAATCACCAAAAATGCACAGTTGAGGATACCAGATCCTGTCTTCATATTGCAATGTGTTTGGTAACTAATGAGGTGATTTATTAAATTAAACGGCCTATTAGCATTAATTGACCAATGGGATGGAGGCTAAGTAATGCAACATGTTGTGCAGTTTATAAATACAAAGATACTTCTCTGTAGCACAGGAAGAAGCTCACAATAGCTAATGTTTTAGCCGATGATGAGCTAACTTCTCTTCAAACAATCTGTTTCAGTTTTGTTCCTCTCGGGTAGAGCATCCTGGGAGGACAAGCTTAAACCATGATGTGTGGTTGGCAAATCAATGAGTCTGTACCGCCAAGGAAAGAAGTCCACAGCAGTATCGATCCTGGAATACTGTGTCACCTTTCAGAGTCTCCAGGGAGATCCTTAGGCACATCTTACTGTGAAACCAGTTAAACACATCCCAAGATACTGATTAAAACACAGCTCATCCAACAATTTCTAGCAAAACTGGGGGCTATTGATACTAACACCCTTTCCGTAATGAACTCTAGTCAGATTTCAAGAACATAATAAATGCAATAATGAATACAGAGTGGACTAAAATGGTTCATGTTATAATGCCAAAGAGCCAAAACAGGTATTTGCATAATTAACCCAGTTTATTTGTATTTTGGATCCATTTTATTTAAGCCAATATGGATGCACACTCTGTTTCAAATCTTCACAGTGCCAATTTGCTCCACTACCACAGAGTAGATTTACAATCCCTCTCTCTCAGAATTCCACAATATGAAAAATGCACAAACAAATACAGGCTACAGTGTATATAGACTGTAATGCTGTACATTAATACAGTTAAATAAGTTAATAACAATACAGTTAATGTTTTAATATGTTTGCCATGTTCCGCTCCGTTCATTATTAGTGTTAGGAGTATTCAAACATATTACCTATACTTGATAATACAAATTAATATTTTACAAAGAGTGTAGTGTCTCTGGGTAAAGGCACAATACCTGAATACCATGACACATACTGTAACAACTGAGATTGTGAATTGTCTTTGTTGTAACTAATGTTAAGCCAAAGCCAATATTAACAACAGTAACTAGTCCATAGTTCCATGATTGTTTTTTGGGATATAGAAACATCTACGATGTCAAACAAATATTTAACTTGGACACTAAGTTGGGTTAGATCAGGGGTGGGCAATCATGTGCCATGGAGGACCGAGAGTATACAGGTTTTCATTCCAAACAAAAATTACATCAGGTGATTTCACTGATTAACACACCTTCAACCAGAGAGGAGGGACTAATCAGTGAAATGACCTGCTGTAGTCTTTGGTTGGAAAGAAAACCTGTATACTCTCTGCCCTCCATGGCACATGATTGGACACCACTGGGTTAGATTAATTCATTGCACAACAATTCTACAGAGGGCCAAAATAACAGGATAGGAAGACTACACAAGAGGCAATTTTGATCTGACTCTTAATGTTTCTGCCTGATAATGTATGAAACAGGTATAGACATCTGAACAAATGGGCATTTCAATGACCTTCACTGTAATTGGAGTCCAGCATCAAGTAAATGGGCTGAAAAGTTGGTGGTGATCCTGACTTAATGTGCCACTGACCACAATAAGTCACAGTGATTGCATTTTAATGCTGTGTGGAAAAAACAACAACGTTAATGGTCCACTAGACTTATCTCACCCACTGTGGAGACAAGTCAATCAGTGCGAGGGCTGGTGCCAAGTACTTGGTGTCGCTTTATGTCTCTGCTGGAAGGGTCACACTCATCATGCTTTCCACTAATACATGCTGTCCCTCGTATCCCGTACTACCTTCTAACTTGGCCACATGGACTGATTAGCACAGTTGTTACTGTATATCTAAAGGATATGTCACATACAACAGCTGCATCTTAAGAACTTAATGATTGTACTGTATTTAAAGTCATACATTATAGTTATTAAGTGCATCACAAAGTGCATCGCAAGTGATCACAAATGCATTCTATTTGATTCCATCTTTATGTAACACTCAAATGTCTACTATTCCGACATGTATATTTAACTAATCTACTGGTAGCAAATTTAAAGCTGCATTCAACCACTTAATTTCTGTGTCTTCCACTGAAAGCCTACCTTAAAATCTAGTGGATTATTTCAACTCTATTTGCCTGGATGCTCTTGATAAAGTTGCCCCTGTTAAAACAAAAGGTAATCAAGAGTGTTCCTTGGCTGGATGACCACACCTGTGCTATCAAAAGAGTGCAGGAAAGTAGAACAGAAATGGAGTGGCAACCTTCCATTCTTAGCAGTTACAAACCTATTTCTAAACTTTAATTTCTGGCTAGCATTTTGGAAAAGGTTGTCTATAGTCAGTTAACTGTGTAAACGAGCAGTAATGATTCGAGAGTTTCAGATGATCTTCTTACAGCTGATGCTGGTGATTGTTCCATTCTGGTTCTACTGCACCTTGGTGCTGCCTTTGATACTGCCAATCACAACATCTTAAGTGATTGTTTTAGCAATTTTGTTGGATTAGATTCTGCTCTTAATTGGTTCACATTTTATCTCACCGATCTCTGTAGGCCTGGGTAATTATACATCCTCTATAGCTCAATCTACCCGTGGGGTACCCCAAGGCTCCATCCTTGGTCCTGTTTTATTCTCTATTTAAAATTTCTCTCTTGGCCACATCATTTGTAGGCATAACATCTCATTTCATTGTTGCTGATGACACTTAGCTGTATCTCCCTGCAAATCCCAGTGACTCAAGTAACCTTTACACTCTCAGGAAATGCCTAGCTGATATTAAATGTTGGATGTCTCAGAACTGAATATACGAATATATGATAATCATAATCATAATATCATAATATATGATAATCTTGGCAACCTAACAGCTAACATAAAAACAGCAGCCAAAAATCTGAGTTGTTTTTGATTCTTGTCTGACCTTTGAGAAACAAGTATAGAATGTTTTTCAGTCTTGTTTTTATCAGGTAAGAAACATATTAAAAATCAGACCATTCCTGTCGGAAATGGAATAAAGTTATTCATTCAAAAAAGTTACTCCTTATATTCTGACTAGATGTAATAGAAGAGAGCATATAACTCCCATCTAGGCAAATATACACTGGATACCTGTTGATTTTAGAACTGATTTAAAGATTTCATTGATTACTTTTAAAGCAGTGAATAACTTGGCCCCCTCCTATATCATGGAACTTTGATCCCCTTATGTTCAAGAGCGCACTCTCAGATCTGCCGACAAAGCTCTTTTAACTGTCCCCCGGTCCAAGCTGAAGTCAGGAGGTGACAGCTTTTGCTATCACAGCACCAATATTATGCAACAATCTCCTTGTCAAGTTCCCTCCTTTCACGTTTTTCAGTCACTGCTAAAAACTTGCTTGTCTTACTTCCATTGTTCTTATCTTTATTTTAGGTGTTATTGTATTTTGTTTTATTTTGTGTAAAGCACTTTGTAAAATTGGTTTTGAAAGGTCCTATATAAATACAATGTATTTTTATATATATATGGTTAGGGTTAGGATTATTTATATATGCAGGGTTTTGATAGGGTTGTTAACCAATACTAATGACTCAACAATTATTTTGCCAGATGCTGATATTTCTGGCTTTCAAAACTTACTTTCTGGCCTGGTGCTACGAGGAAGTGGACTGCGTTGTGCTACCAATGCTAAAATGTGTCTTTCTCAAGCCAAAAAAACAAATAACACAATATCATTATAACAGTGTAGCAATGCTCGCTACTGCCGGGGCCACAACAGACAGAGACAAAGGCAGGAGGGCAGAGTTAACGGGCCAGCAGGCCACTTTATTTGCAACATAGAAATAATAAATACGACTCGGTGTTGACGGCAGGTTTTCAGCGCCGTCTCCTTTGGCAGGCGCACCTCCCCTCTGTCCCAGCAGGTCAGCCACAGAGCACCAAAGCTGCCAGTCCATCAGGCTTCCAGGAGCATCCCACTCCAACCCCGACTGGGCAGCTCTTCCAGGCTACTCCCGGCAGCATCCTCCACAGACCTTGGTCGGTCGCTGCTGCTGGTGACCGCCGCTTTCCCGCTCCTCTGTCCTGGCAGGTCAGCTGTGCAGCACCAAAACTGCCAGGCTTCCAACCGCTCCAACCCCGTCTGGGCAGCTCTTCCAGACTACTCCCAGCAGCCTACACCTCACCCACACCCTCCCCCCAGTCTGCCCCATACAGTATTATTTAAAATAGAAATTACAAATAGGGTAGATGGGTCTTGGTCAGCCAGGAGCAGGGGGCCACACCAGTGCCCACTGCCAGCTAAGGTCACAATGTGAAACAGGTGTCTGAAAAGGGAGAAACCATACAGCTGCACACACAGGCTAAATATGACCCACACACATAAGACAGACAAACTCAAGACTTACAAAGTCACACAGTCAGCAGATGGACGGTTAGTGTGATGATGCAGAACTAAAAGGCAGCCCTAGACTGGATAATATATTACCTCTTCACTAGATGATCTCTGCTCTAATAAACTAGATTACTCGTCTATTGTGAACTGTATTGTTCTCATCAATTACAGGCCATTGTCATTGGGAGGAGGCTGAGGCCAGAGACTTGTGTAGGAGGAGATAAATTCTGTGATGTTGTTACGATTCTTATTGGTTGCCAATTGTGGTTGATAAAGGTCATAGATTAATTCACTTCCCTTTTAGGCTAACACATTGGTCATACAATAAACGTAAATGGGCCTAATTTTCTATATTATATTGGAACTACACTAGATGGCCAAAAGTCAGTGGACACCTGACCATCACACCTATAAGAGCTTGCTGGACATCCCATTCTAAAACCATGGACATTAATATGGAGTTGGACTCCCCTTTGTGGCTATAACAGCCGCCACTCTTCTGGGAAGGCTTTCCACAAGCTTTTGGAGTGTGTCTGTGGGAATTTGTGTCCATTCAGCCAAAAGAGCATTTGTGAGGTCAGGCGGTGATGTTGGACGAGAAGGTCTGGCTCGCAATCGGCATTCTAATTCCTCTCAAAGGTGTTCAGTGGGGTTGAGGTCAGGGCTCTGTGTAGGCCAATCGAGTTCCTCCACACCAAACTCGTCTAACCATGTCTTTATGGACCTCGCTTTGTGCACAGGGGCACAGTCATGCTGGAACAGCAAAGGGCCTTCCCCAAACTGTTGCCACAAAGTTGGAAGCGCCCAATTGGCTAAAATGTCTTGGTATCCTGTAGCATTAAGATTACCTTCACTGGAACTAAGGGGCCAAGCCCAAACCCTGAAAAACAGGGTGGCTGAAACACCTGAACTCAATAATTAGTAAGGGGGTCCACTGACTTTTGACCATATAGTGTATGTCCTCTATTGACATCCGACCACTTTTTAATTTGTTCTCACCAACTTTTCCAACCCCAGAGGTCTGAGTCCAGTACGTGCCTCCCAGCCTGTAGAGGTGAATTTTCCAGAGTTGACATGAGGTCACAGAAGACCTAGGGTTCTAATGGTGGTCAGAAGAAAGCTTTCACTCCTGAGTAGAAAATGACAAAGCTCTTTTTACTGGGGCACTGCATGGGTAGGGTTGCACAAACCATCAGTCATACAGGGGCAAAGGGGTGAGGATTGAGCACTGACTGATGAGTTATTGCAGTAAAGCTCTGCCACTGAGGCCAGCCATCTATTAACATCATTCCCACCAACTGGGCCTGGGGTCTGGGTTCTGGACAGTGCTTGCTATGGAGCATTTGATTTCAAAGCACATTTAATGGTTGGATCTGGGATATGAACTACATTGCAGCTCCTCTTAGATTTGCAATTTAAAAATGCAATAAATTATGGACAGCAAAATGGAAGAGAGAGAAGGAGAGAGAGAAAGAGATGCAGACTTTCCTTCCTAGATCTAAATGGCACTGCCCTCAGCAATTTTAAATGTCAATAACTCTCAACTGTTATATTCCACCCTATATGCCACCTCTAGGATATACACTAAACATCTTGCTAGGCCTTTTTGAGCATTGTTGTTTATAATAGAACTGATCTAGAAATTACTTTAGGTTAGATTAATCTTTTTTATCAAGCTATGTACCTAAAATGTGGCTGTTTTGCTCAACAAGTAAAGAGTTGTAAAAATACTATTATATATATATATATATATAAATCAAGTACATTTAGTAAAATATTATATGCCCTTTGGTGGACACTTTGTCTTTAAACTGCTGAGATCATGGCAGTATTTTAGCATTTTTTTTTTGTATTTATCATTATTATTATTATAATTAGTAGTAGTAGTAGTAGTAGTAGTAGTAGTCCTGCTCTAACCAGCACCTGTGGATAGAAGGACTACAACCTCTTGGATCTAAGATCCAATATAAGAGCCAGTGCCCCTCCTCATAGACCATAACATGTTTTTATATAGTCTCTATCCTCCTCCCAATAACATTTAGAGGCTGTTAACACGGAAAAAGAAAACTTCTACCAATAGTCGCATGTGCCCAGAGCGCTACCGGTAACTCTCTAAACCCCACACTTCAAAAAGCAGCCCCAGCTTAAGTTTAAATTCTAAAAAAAAATGCTCTTTACACAATTACTTCCAGGGTTAGGTATATATATATGCAAATACACAGAGAGAGGCATGTCTTGAATGCCTTCAGTTTTCTGTTTGTTTTCATAGTTACTTACACAGAAATCTAAATTTGAGTTTGTTGGAGGTAAATGCACGTAAAAAAAAATCACATTGTAAAAATATTGGATGTTGTTTATTTTATTCCTTTTTTTCTCCATGTTCTATTCTTAATCCATCTTGCTTCATCACAAACCCAGGAATGCACAGGCAAAGTATTGTGGGAGATTTAATTTTTTATTTCTTTTATTGAGACATTTTCCCAGGGGACACACTGAAGATGCTGAGAATGACTGAGGGAAAATGAAAAATGCTAACTTCTAGTTTATGAGATTTTTTTCATTCAAGTGAAAAAAACAACAAGTCCTTGTGGGATGCGGATGGGGAATGAGTATCACACAGAGGTCAGGGCCATATTACTTCTGCCTGGGACTTCTGCCTGTGTTGAGAAGGATCAGCTAAGACATTAACAGTGTTATTTCACCTTAATATAATTTTCATAACAAACAAAATGCATTCATTCAATATATCAGTGTACAGTTCTTATGAAATATTAAATGGCTTTGGTCCTCTCTATTAGAACACACTCCTCGTCTCAGTACTCTGTACTAGACTCAAGATTCATTCATTTACTGTAGTTCAGCTTCAGATCGATGGCAGTCTCTGTCATTCCTTTCCCTTCCTTCCCTGCATAAAGTTCCATTGAGCTCCTCTTGCTTGTCCATCATTTACTCTATGTTCCTGCAGACTGTCCTAATGTTTCCCTATGGCTCTCATGAAGCATTCTGTACTTGTTCTGATAAAAGCTCTTTATAAATAAATTGAACTTGATGTGAAAGAGGCTTTTCAATTACATACCAATGGCTTGTCTTAAGAATAATTGCAGTGGGGGCCATCCTGGTGGCTCAGTGGTCCAGGGTGCATAACACGTGACTGCAACATCCTGGGTTCAAATCTAGCCCGGCACATGTGTCTCATGTCATTCCCTCCTCTCTCACCCCATCCTTTACTGGCTGTCAAATAAATGCCTAAAAAAAGGCGAAACGGTATATCTGACCAGCATGTCTCATTCAATATAATTTAAAAGAAATTCTAGATCAGAATAAACAAGTGTGTTGGTCACCACACTGATTCCTTCACTGATACATTTCTTCTCTTTTGTGAATCAATTCAACGTATGGTATGGCATAAAAACAAGTTAGACCTACTGTGGGTTACTTTGAGACTTTTTACTTCCTAGTTAAAGCTTCAAGTTAGAGAGAAAAATAACATGTTTTTCTTGGATGTTTGTAGCTCATTACACTTAAGCCTGGGGACAGTAATCTATGAGATTACAAATAAGTGGGCCCTATTGCTGGAAGGAAGGATCTGTGCATTTTTGCGTGGGGAGAGGGATTTTGGAAGACTGCTGTCAAGCCAGTAGATCAAAGTGCTTTTCCCACTCTGATGGTTCATCACAACAAGAGAGAGAGAATGAGAGAGAGAGGGAGACAGAGACAGAGACAGATACAGACAAACAGACAGACAGAGAGCTATCTTCGAGAAAGACAGTTTACGCCACTGACGGTTGGCTTACTGTGCACACTTGGTTCACATTTTAGATCCAAAGCCCATTCTGAGCATATAGCTCAATAAAGCACTCAAGTCAGCAGGAGAGACTAGATGTGCTGTCAGTGTCAGTACATCCAAATGGATTGTGACAGTGACACATGAGCGCATACAGGAGCAACGTCTCCATGCAAAACACTAAAAGGATGTCAACACTGGCAAATCTTATGGGTACAAAATATATATATATATATATATAACCTTTCAGATTTTCCCCTATAGTGGCAACACCAGTAGACCAAAGGGCTGTATACATAAATACCAATCATTCAGTTGCTGTGAAAGACATTTTTATCAATACCAAGAAATGCCTTACCTACTTCCTCATATTTCACACTTCACTTCATCATACACTAACACACACACCCTATGTCCAAGGGAGAACACATGTAATTCATGTACTCACCCTGGCACAACAACATCCACTGGGCTCTCGGAGAATCCTTTTTTTTCACCCAAGAGTGTATGTAAGCATGAAATTCTGGCTTTTGCTGCAGGCATTTTCTGTGTCACTTGATATCTGTGGACATTAGAATAACACCACAGCTAAGGAAGGGAAACAGAGCTATGCAGAAAAAAAATCACTTAAAATTAAATCAGGCCTTAGGATTACTACTACCACCAAGGTGCCCTTGAGCAAGACACTTTATCCCAACAGAACAACAGAAAAGTATACACATGTGTTCGTATTGAGTAGCTCCCAAGGTGTGAATAATAGATAGATAGATAGATAGATAGATAGATAGATAGATAGATAGATAGATAGATAGATAGATAGATAGATAGATAGATAGATAGATAGGGCCTACATTGATAGATCAAATGAGGAGGGTAGAACTTAGTGAAAACATTTTCTTCAAGAGTAATTCAATACAGAAGCATATGTAATAATGCAAGAAAACTACAGGTTCAGAAGTCCAGCCAGGATTTTTGTCCACCGCTGCTCTGACCCAGGTGATCGCAATTATCAGTCCCTCCCCATGCTGGAGAATGGAACTAATTAGAACATTGAAATAAAACGCTGGACTTCTACACTTGCTCTATTTTTTACTATGTACTCTTACTGTCTTGTTTTTATTTGCTTTTGTTTTTAATGTTGTTTTATATGTGAAATTATTTGTATGCTGCCTTCTTGGCCAGGGCCCACTGAAAAGAGATGGAATCAACGTGATTACCCTGGTTAAATAAAGGATAAAAAAAAAAGAAAAGAGTGTTTCCTTGGTAACAAAGCAAAGGATATTTCAGTCCTTCACCATTATCTGAGGCTGACAAACTTGTATGCATTAAAGTAAAGTAATTCTTTGAAGGGTATTTTGTTGCCTAGCACAAAGTTATTTTGAGTCCATAATTTATTATGAGGCAGCAGAAGCCAGGTGAAACAACAGATAGTTTCGCAAAAACTGGCCGAGTACTGTCAATTTGGGGTTTTATAAGGAGGAGCGATTATGCACAGAATCATTGTGGGCATCAGAGACAGCACATTATCTGACAGGCTCTCAACAGACTTTGGCAACAGTGATGCTGCAGGTGCACCAAGGTCAAACAGTTAAAAGCAGGAAGATGTTATGAGCCCCAGCTCAAATGACAGAAAGCCAGGTTGATATTGTGTCATTTGAAAACAAAACAGTGAGAGAGATGTCCTATTGTACACAAACAGGAAAAGAAAGACCAAACATGTGGCCATGTGCGAGAAGCTGAGTTCATGTGTGGCATGAATGCCCAGCAAAGTATGTGGCATGCAGAAAATGCAAGTAACAAAGACATTTTGCACTGATGAGCAAAACAGAAGACTACTGTATCTCAAGCTGAATGCCAGCTAACACACCAACCCATGGTCACCAATGCAGCACTGTATGTTATGTCAGAAACCTGACTTGATCTCTCTTAGGGTTACCAGCTGTAGAAGACATTGGCCTGGTACACATAGTGGAAGATTTAGAGGCCCCTCAGTCTAAAGAAACAGGCAAGGACAGCTCGACCCTGGGGTTGTGTACAGGCAACAGGTTACAAAAGTGTTCACCGGACCTTGGCAGGCTAGAAGGAGGCTACAAGATAAAGTTAAAGGAGGGTGCTTTGCCCTCATCATTTGAAGGAGAATTCCCATTCCACTGAAAGATAAGGGCTTTGCCGAATGCAAGCCATGGGAATTATTTCACCCACAGAAAGAGTATCTTCTACTCAAGGTCGCAGAAAGCACTGGTAAATATGTTGTTTTACGAAGGACAGTCAAATGTCAGCAGTGTGGATGTTCTAGGCTGTTCCTTGGTCACTCTAGTTACTGTGAAACATGCAAATGTGACACAGCTATAGGCCTATTACTTGTGCAGGTTTGCAATACAGGACCTAACTTTCTTGTGCCATCACCCTTCATTGCCACCGGACCGCAGCCAGCAAGAACTCAGCATGCCCACCAACACACGGCTCAGTAGCTAGCAAGTTGCAAATTATGCAGGGCTACTCACCCTGGGTGGCTGGTTTCAGCTTACCGGCGCAGGATGTGTCAAAGCAGGCCTTGCTTGGTAACCAGTGCCACTTCACTTTTGGATCCTTACTCTGTCGACTCAAACACAGCTTGACGTGCTGGTGTCCAAAAAGATTCCCCCCTGTTCTCTGTATACCTCCTCCACCAGAAAGCTGGACAAACTCAACTCCAACCACAATTACTCCAGAGGGACAGAGTTGTCATAGGCTGGTCCATCTGTCAAGTCCCATGAACAGTTCAACTGTCCAAAAGGGAAATAAAGAGAGGGAAAAGTTCACTGGCTGAGATGACATACAGTATGCAACACTTTAAAAAAATTAAAAAATATTGTAAACAAAGGATAAGCGTGACATAACAGTCCAACCTCAAGCATGTAAGTCACTGCACACACAAATATAGATATATATTGTCACACTACACTGAATATCACTACACACAAGCAATAACAATGTAAACAATGTGCAACATACATTCCTGTAACAAATAAAATAAACAATCTTTACAAATTATCCATCTTAAAAATAAAATAAAGCAGATTTAGGATAGCAGATTTGAGGTGGGTATCAGTTTTGGCACAGTAAAGGACCAGGGCTAAAACTCTTCATTTCCAGTGGTAGCCGTTCTCTCACAGCTCCAAGAGGATAACCAGTGGAGGGCAGTTGAATGCATATATAGAAACTTGTCATAGACTGAGCAGAGGTATGCATAGAAAAAGAGCTGGCCTACAATTTACTTTTCAGAGAGACCGTAGGCCCCTTGTGTCTCTTAGGGTACAAGACATGAGCTGCCACCCAGACTCAAGAGCTTTTGTTTAAGGCTCCACAGCTTTGTCTATAAAGTGATGTATGCTCTAGGTAAAGCCGTTGTCAGCTGTGCTCTATAGAGCACCCCCAGTGTGTGACCTCCCCAGTAATGAGAATGAGTTTGATGGATTCAGATGTTTGTGGACTTTGTGCAGGACTGTTTTCATAGAAACTACAGCACATGGATCCAACATGCAAAAAACAAATACAGCTGTACAAAGAAGGCTGGCCAAGATGACAGGAGCTGTCACAGTGACTAAAGCCATACCATACTTACCACAGTGACCTGTGCACCATAGGAGGTCTGCTCATGAAGGGAAGGTGCATTTTAATCCCACAGACTTCAAAGGCAGAAATGTTGGAAAGGATGCATGAAGAACACATGGGTATTTCAATGGTCTGGTGGCTTGGACTGAGTTCTGAGATGGAAAAGCTAGTGGTACATTGTGAGTTGTATGTGAAACACTGCCCTCGCCCAGAGCCTCTGCTGCCCTTGTAGCTGTGAGAGAAAGTTGGAGCTGATGTTTTTATGTCAAAATGATACATGTCTACTGGCAGTTGATTACATTTCTCACTATATTGAGAGCAGGGCGGCCTCATGCACATAGTCAAAATACACTGTTTGTTTGCCACTCATAGAATCTAAGAGTTCGATGTCACAGACAATGCCCCCCAGTTTTCTACACTTTTAGACAGTTTACCTCAGAATGTGACTGCCACCACGTAATGAGCAGCCCACACTATCCCCAGAGTAACAGAGAGGCAGTGTGGGCTTTCCAAACTACAAAAAATTTGAAGAACAAAGATCCCTACAGGGCCCTGTTGGCAAACATGATGACCCTACTGCAGCATGGACTCTCAACGGAGCTCCTCAAGGGGAGGAATCTACTGTCTACTGCACAGCTGCGACAAAGGTGCCCAGGCACAAAACTACAACAAAAAACATCAGACAAGGAGTAGGCACAAGCTACTTACCAGACCTGGAAGGCCGGCTACATGGTAGGACCTCACTCCTACATTGTTGGAATATCCCACATGGAGGATATCTGCAGGAACAGAGCACACCTGAACATGCTTCCAGACCTTCAAGCACCAGAGGAGCATGGTTCAATGTCAGTTTGGAGAATACTGAGAGGGGAGAGACTGCTTTTGAGCCTGTAGATTCAGGGGGTACTAGTCCAGCTTCAGAAAGAAGAGTGCAATTACAGTGGAGAGAGAGAAAATATGGGAGAGCAAAATATGGGAGGGAGGGAGAGAGAGGGGGGTGGGGGGTCATCCTTTTCAGTGAGTAGTTGGAATACTCAGGGATTGCACTCTTCAACATTTGGATTGAAGACTGCAAGTCCTTAATTTATAGATAGCATTAACAATATTGACCTAATTATTTTACTTGAAACATGGAGAGATGATGACACCAATACAAACGGCCCTAATAACTATAAGGAACTGAATCTTAAAATATTGAAAATAAAATATTCCCACATAAAAAATGGAAGACATTCTGGGGGCATAATTAGTTGGGATTTAAGGGGAAAACTCAAAATTCAAAATTCACCATCACCATTCAAAAAGGCGAAAAATCATATTTGGCTAAAAACTAGTAGCAGGCTTTTTCAAGGCACTAAAGATGTTTATTTGTATGTTGTCTATTTTCCACCTTCAAACTACAGTATAAGGAAGTTCCTTTTTAAATTAAAACCGGCAATACAATCCTTTTATATGGTAGTGAGATGTGGGGCCGCCTAATAAAACAAGAGCACTGGGACTCAAACACAATTGAAAAACTACACCTGGAATTCTGCAAAAAAAAACTTGACAGAGAATTTCAATTGGCCTCATATTTAATCCAAATCAAATCCAATCCAGACTTTGCAGCCAATGTGGAACAGGAGAAATTGAGACAGAAAAACATTTGTACTAAACCTCTTCACCCTTCCAGATGATCTGCTAACTAAAATTCTTCTTGGAGAAGAGAGAACTGCTGCACAACTGGCAGGGGAATTTGTAACTGCACAAAGCTAGAACTGTTCACACTCTGTATAAGTGTATACATCTAATGAGACATTTTCTTACACATTTCCTTCTCATCTTCTTTTGTTTACCATTGTCCATTTTACTCCATATACTGTTTATTATTATCATTGTATTTATTTATTCATTGTATTATTATTATTATTATTATTATTATTATTATTATTATTATTGTTTAATTATGTTTTATATTAATTACTTTCTGCTTTGGCAACATATTTCATCAAAACTCCATGCCAATAAAGCTTCTTGACTTGATTAGAGAGAGAGAGAGAGAGAGAGAGAGAGAGAGAGCCACCAGGATAGCAGAATTACACTACCCTTAACTATGGCACTGAAAGATGTTTTGGATATGCAATTTCAGAACGCCAAAATAATAACTTCTTTAGCAAACCATTTTACATTTTCACTATTTACAAAAACATTCCAACATTCTGTTTTTACGATGACTTTATTAAGCTGTTGTAGCGATCCTACAAAAAAAGAAAGGTAGTCTATGGTATAATTTAGCATTGTGAGCCCTGCCTGGCTACAATCAGTAAGGAAGTGAATTGAGAGCTAAGCCTATGAAATGGAAAAAAAATCTTTAGAAGTTACAGCTTGCAAAGCACTTTTGTGTTTTTTATGTCTGAGTCATGTAGAAACTTTGGACAACAATAAACACTTGGAAATCAATTTCTCTATTGAGCAGGTGAAAAAAGCAAAAGGCAAACAAATTATTCCCCACAAAATATTGTTTTTCCACACAGTTTCTCTATGGGTGCTTTACTGGTGTTGTATAAGCAATAGCAATACAATAGAATAGCAATAGGATAGTCAAGGTCATATGCTGTGGTGAATAACATCACAGCTGATCTATAGCATTCCACTGTGGTTTGCAGTGAAGTTTCAAGTTTGTAGAACATTTGCACTTAGCAAATGTCCTTTCATTTTGGATAATCCACCACTGACAATAACTACCCAGTGGAGCCATAGTTGACCTATATGAAGTGCACATGATGTACAGGTATTTCCCATTGTCTCTCTCCATTGTCAGTCACGCTGCAAAAACAAAGAGACTGAGACAGAGTTTCTTTCCTCAGGCCATCAGGACTGTGAACGGCGATCTCCACCCACCCAGACCCACACACTGTCCACTTATGCACACACACACACACACACACACACACACACACACACACACACACACACTTAGATAGCGACTACACATAATTTATATACATATATACAAATTCTTCATATTTTTCTATATTCTTTAATTAGTTCTTACCATTGTTAATAGTGCTCTTATTGTAAATATTGCATTGTTTTTTTATTGTATTGTAAATAGTGTGTACTTGTTGCCGTTTGCACATTCCTGTCGAGCATTGCCACTTTTCATTTCACTGCACAATCTTGAATCTTGCTTATGTTTTGCATGAGGGCTTCTTAAACATGCAGACAACACTAATCCTGAAATTTTTTTGTTGTTGTTCAGAGTCATATATTGCTTTCTTGCAATTATCAGTAAACAAGCTATTTGTTTTCAGTATATGATCCCCTTGACAGAGCATAAAGTTTGACCTGAGGGTACAGGACCTGTTTGTCAGTCTTCCATCTAATTTGAGTGACAGAGCATCATGTTGTCTGCCATAACTGTGTAGCAATAGTGAAGTGGGTAAATTGTCTCCCTCTGCTGCATGATGTCAATGGATCACTTTGATAAAATCCTATCCTCTGTAGCTTGGTATGTTATTATGCATTAGCTATTGCAGAATGCCACAGAGGCAGAAACTCCTCCCACTGCAGTTCTAATACAGTTTTCACAACACACACCCAGTTTAAGCAAGCACTGAAAAAGTAATCAGCATTTAAAAACAATATATTATATTATTAATATTGCCATATTAATAATTGCAAGCAGGCAAAATCACCCTCAACGATCTGCATTGCCAAGGAAATACATATTTTAGCATATTCTATATTCTGTAACCACTACTTGTCCTCATGTTCGATATACACAATGTCTCAGAAGAGCAGCCATTTTTTGGGGGGGGATGACTTCCTCATGATATAACAAATCTGTCTTTATGGATGTTAGGCTGACAACATGTTACTATAACACACTGTACTGATCGTCTTTACCTCTGACAAGCTGTGGGGCTTGTGGTTGGACTAGTTATTGATTTTGTTTTCTACTTGGTTGTTCTCAGGTCCTTCCAGGACAAAGTCAGTCCAAAAGGTCACGCCCCCTTCAAAATACATAGAAGACAGACATCTCCTCCTCTCCAGAAAACAAATCTCTTAAAATATAGCAAGAGTTCCAACTTTCTCTCTGACTTCTAACCTGAGCCTATATACTTGAGAAATAGAGATTGGGTTATAGCAATTATTTTGTACATGTTTTCATTATTATTTCTTTTTTGTTGTTCCTTTCATGTTTATGTCTTTATTGTCACTCCAGCCACCCTGTCACTCAAATGATGGTTTGCTAACTTGTGTACAGGATGCTTGCTTTAATCATCTCTTTCTCTAAAGACTGCAGTACTCATTATCGTTTTTTTGCACAGATCATAAGGAACGAAATCTATCAGAACTGAACAATGCAAGTCTGAAACATCCCCAGTCCTGAATGTCAGAGTCTGGTGGCGGGGCGTGGTGGAGGAGGTCAGCAAGTGGGACGTGAGATTGAAATCATGCATGTGAGAATCAATATGCTCACGAACCCACGATTGACTTAACAGCACATGCCGGCCGCCTCTGAGGGGAGATGAGTGTGAATGTCGGCACAGTTTGTTATAGATGCGCCCTTGCTTTTTAGTTCAGCACATTGCCTTGCCTGCAGGACTCTCACACAATTCCTCCTCTATGGGTCGGAATAATATTATTGAGGTGGGTGGCTAAGATATCACACACCCCCAGGATTTTATTGCTGTCAAGCTCCATCCGTGTCACCATGTGTCAAACTAAGCTCTTTCGGTGGGTGTCTGCCGAGCACCCACACATCTTCAGTGTGGTATTACACAGTGGACTGAAGAGCAATTGAACTGCAGAATGTTTTCTGAAGTTAAGATGGTAGTTAAGATGCATATTGAAAATATTTATTATCCACTTTTTGGTACCCTGACTGGCGCAACCCCTGTTGTTATAAGGATATGAGCTCAAAAACGTGCTGCACATGACTATTACAGTCCAAAGTTATTTGTTATTTATTTGTTATGCAAATAAATATATGTTAAACTAAGTCAGTGTAAAGATTTTCAACTAAGATTTCCATTATTTACATGAGGAAATCGAGCATAAGATATATAAAATTGCAAAATTAATCCACAACTACAGTAAATGTCATTAGATAAGACCTATGAGTGCCAGGATAATGAGATAAAATATTTTTTTAAATCTTTATTTATTTTTGTGTCAGCGTCTCTTGGTTGGATAAACAACCACTTTTATTGTTGGGCAGTGCAGAGTAAAAGTCAAGTCACACGGTCTGGTTTCATCTTAACAGTACCACTCAGCCTTGTTTCATAGAAACATGACACTTGATCCTTTTTAACGTCAGCCGCACTTATGAAGACCCTATGAACTCTGACTCAAGCAAGTTCCCCAAAACTCTAAACCACGTATTAGAGTAAAAGTGATTATTTTTTCCGCCCCTGGCCACTACTGGGTTAAAAAGACACACAACATGGTTGCACCTTGAAAAAATCCAATGTACATTTTAAAGAGTCTCAGTTTCTGCTCCTCTATACTCGGGTAATGGAATTATTAACAACACCTTTGACTATAAACTGAACTACTGGACCTGTCAATCTTTGCCCTTTACTGGCAGACAGTGCTAGCGGTGTTTATCTGGACATTCAGTTACTGCTCTCAGTGGAATTAAAAACCTGTCAGGACAAAGTGGCTTTGTACCAAATGTGTGCTATAATTACTTTTTGGGGATGAAATAAATGCTACACTTTGGAATAAATTGGATCTTCTTGGTTATGGCAGTACTTTTGGAAAACGTTTACAGACAGCAAGAACTCACTAAGATATTTTGCCTTTGAACCCCAGGCAAGCAGTTCAGCAACACCCAACAGTCAGAGCAGAGCAGAGTTACAGTACATTTAAAGGTAAGCCTGTAGGTATTTTCAATATTACAGGGGCCGCTGTATATGCAGACACAGCTACTGTATACAATGCAGTTGCTATTGAAAATCTGGGATGCCTTAGCTAAAACCAATCTAATTTCACTTAGAGTAGGCACGGCTCTATTCAGTATCCACATTCATTCAATAAGGTTATAATTGATTTTTAAAACACCTCCGTGTTGTGATGTAAGCTAACACAGGTATTACTGCTGTGAAACCTTTGCAAAAGATGCATGAGAATAATAGTGAATAAGCTCAACCAAGATTTCTACATCTTTTTCTTCCCTATATGTTCAGATTGAAAGGCATTTTAATAATGTCTGATATAATAGGATTTCTATTTAAGCGTTGAGTGACACTGGGGTGCCAAATTTCACCGAACAGCATGTCGTTTCATAACCTGCCGTAGGTTCAGCAGTAGGTTCAGACAGTTAAAGGTCTTGAAAAGAAATCTAGTTTTTTCATTATTGCAGTTCTCAAATAGTTGTGTGCTTTCATTTGTCTTTGCATAGTTTGAGGTACAAAACCTCAGAGAAAGGCTTCCTTACCTTCCATTTCCTCCTCATTTTGCACCATTTGAGTAGATTCTCTGTTCTTATCTCTATTCAAATTCATGCATTCATTATGTGTTATATGCTGGCCCAGCCATTTAGCAGACTATAGCATCTCCCGAGCCTTAGCTGTATGTAGTAATTGCTTAAAGCTTAAAGCTAATGAGGGGCATTTTAGCTCTGGAGCCCTGACATTTCTCTTTTCTTCACTTGCCAGTAGAGTCTCATATGGACACACTGAAATTGTGTCGGCGGTTCAAGTTACTGTCACAGTGCACACACCAAAGCCAGAGTAAATAATGCAATGCAAATCTAAAGCCACTAAACAATTCACATAACCTTGTTGAAAGGATAAAATCAGATTATGTTTGGGGGGTGAGTTGTATAGTCTCATGGTGGTGGGCAAGAAGGACCTCCGATGTCGCTCTGTGGTACACCGAGGCAGGATGAGTCTGCTGCTGAACGTGCTCCTCTGCCTGGACAGAGTGTGGTGAAAGTGAGAGACGTTGTCCATGATGGCCAGCAGTTTGACAACATTCTCCTCTCAGCCACCACCTTCACTGGGTCCAGGCTGGCCCCCAAGACAGACTCTGCCTTCCTCAGCCGTTTGTCTATCCTGTTGGTGTCTGCGGCTTTTATGCTGCTGCTCCATCACACAACCGCAAAGAAAAGGGCACTTGCCACCACCGACTGGTAGAACACGTTCAGCATGGTTCTACGTACGTTGAAGGACCTGAGCCTCCTCAGGAAGGCAAGTTGGCTCTGGCCCTTCTTATATGTAGCCTCAGTGTTGCCACTCCAGTCCAGCTTGCTATCCAGGTGCACTCCTAGGTACCTAGCATAACTAGCATAGGTTTTCAGCAATTAAGTGAAGGAAAATGTTCACCAAAAATGGTTCAGCAGGAACAACCATAGAAACGTCTGTAGCTAGCATCCATGGCTACACTTTAGCCAGAGCTGTATCCATAGCAACGTACACAAATCCGGTCAGATTGCCGTTCAGCGTCTAACCAGCGATCAAATGTTTAGTGCTAAAGTTTTGTGTAATCCACTTTCACAATGCTGACTGGCTCTACTTTGTTCCCTCTAGAGTCCATGAGAAACCACAGATATCCATCAAACAGGAGGCACCACAGACATTGCATCGTTCTTCACTCATAGGATGAAAACAGCCAACAGACTGTGAGCAGGGAGGTCAGTCTTTAAACACTTGAACTCAGAAACTCTGGTTGCACCATTTCTTTATGGTGTGACTATATACATAACCCATATACAGAGGTATATTTAGGGCTTTACAAACCTCCTAAAGTCTGCAAGCATTGGAGCGTGTATGGAAATTAGAAGAGCATTGTTGCAGGTGCTTTTCTTTTCAGATCTTGTGCAAATTCAGAAGCAGCACAACAGAGATAGAGTGCACATCTGTTCTGCATTCCTCCATCTTAATTTCTCAACGGTTTATTAAAATATAAATAGGAAAACTATATTTTGCTGAAACAATGTATCCCCTTCACACCGTCCGCTTCAATTTGCTTTTCTATTTGTCTATCCATGATTGGGCTTTGAACCATTGGAGATGCTTTTGATCATAGTGCCAAAATATTGTCTGCAAGACTGTTTGTTGGGGGCTTTTTTGTTCATTAGCTGAGACACAAAGAGAGATAAGCTGTCATAGTGCAGAGGAAAAAATTTCTTGTCACATCCATTCATGGCCACCCAATACATAATACAAATATAATGTTGATTTTTAGCTTTTTTTTCTAGTAACCATATTTGGTTTGCTAACTGGACCTTGCAGGTATAGGGAAAGACCAAATATGGCTTGTACTGTAAGTCTTATTAAAGGTGGTTGCTGTTTACTGACTTGAGGGTTTATGGACGTATTCACTGCTAAAGACAGCCTCTAGTTTCAGAAACTCTTGCTTTTAATACCATAGTAAACCAAATCACACTAACCTGGGGCTCTGAGAAAGTCTGTTATTTAATTCAAAGGCTGAGAAAATGTGCTGTTCCATGCAACATCTTAGGCACATGGTTGTTAAACAGGAATGAATGTGAAAAAGTGATTGATGGCAAATGTTATCAAGGAGAAGAAACAAAAACTTAAAATGAGCACTTTGATGTTCTTGGAGACAAATTAGCATAAGCAACCAATTTAAAGTGGAATTCACCCTGGAAAGAAGAAACAGAATTTACATACATTATTCCTGCCGTCTTTGACAGTTCAGTCAATATTTGTGAACATGAACAAACCTCTCACCGAGTACTGATCCAGACTTTTTGCTATAGCACTTAAGATTTGGTGTTAATAAAAGGTGTAGAATAAATAAATTATTATTTCCTGTGATTTCATTAAGAAACGTTTTCTCACCTACCAAACACACTCACATTTGGAACAATCCTGATTTCTTAATGAACAGAAAACCACTAAGCCTTTCATCATGGATTTCATCATGGACATCACGCACCTCAAACACATCTTCCATAATAACACTCTGGTCTCATTCCCTCATTTGGTCCAGAAGTATGGCATTGGGGAGAATCTTTTTTTTTTTTAGATCAAATCATCTATTCAGACCAAAATGAACATTAAAACATCTAACTTATCTTCCCCCATTAACATCAAACCTGATCAATATCACTACAAAAAAACTTCTATCCCAAATCTACAAGATAATTCCCACGTTCGACCTAACAATATCCATCCCTTCATAAAAATGGCAGCAAAAACATCTTCCCTATATCCACCAACACAAACATGCAACTCATACAATACAAGATCATTCATAGAGTACACTACATGGGAAAAAAGTGTTTTGTGTGCAGTGTGGACAAATTTCCACACTGCACACAAAACACCACAGGCAGCTACATGCATGCCACATGGGACTGCACACCCATTAAACAATTCTGGCGGGACATCACTGACAACCTCTCTCTTCTTCTGGGCTGTCACATCCCACTATTCCCTCCACTCTGTTTACTAGGAGACTTCAACCTAAACAACACATCCAGTAGAATACTCTCCAGAGCCCTAACCATCGCCAATAAAAACTATCCTCATGTACTGGAAATCAAGGAACACAATCAATACTACACTTTGGAAAAATCTACTAATTTAATACATATCAATGGAAAAATTATCTGCCTCCATCAAAAACCAAACTGTTAATTTTGACATAATCTGGAATCCATTCATCAATGGTAATTTCCTAATTACCATACCGATTTCACTCATCACACCTTTTGCCTGTCCACCACCCACAATAAACTGCATTCTGTCATTCACACACACAGTGATCCCTACACATTTTTAATCTGACATACACTTGCACATACACAAGCATCACACATTCAGACCCCCACCCCACATCCCCTCTAATCTATCCCGGCAATTGTTTTTTTCTCCCTCTCTTTTCCCTCTCTTTTCTTTCTCTTCTCACTCTCTTTCCCTCTATTATTACTTATTAAGTACTTATTAACTTAAATATTTGTTGTTTTTGTTGTATTTGTTGTTGTCATTAGTATCATTATTATTAGTATTATTGTTACTGTTATTAATGTTGTTATTAAATAATAAATAAATAAATACATATTTTCCGGAGCTGCTCCATCGACAACACACAGGAGAATATGACTTTGTGGAATAATTAACATTTATTTGAGCTTTTACAGCCAAATGAGCATCATTTCGTTCACTTACGTTATCTAACTTTAACTGGCACATATGTCATATGTCATAGATCATAAGAATAACATGGTCAAATTCCAGTGGGGGGCGTGGGTGTGTTTCTCTTTAAATTCAGGAATACTTTGAGATCATTAATGTTGTATTTCACCCAGAATTTACATCGTTCATCTGCAAATTATCAAGAGCTCTGGAATTGACAAATATCAGTTTCACTTATCCATACCCTGCTGTACCCTGATTATTGATTATTAATCAATAATCTTTCTTAATAATGTTAATCATTGAATATCATTTTTTTTAATGTCAACAATTACAACTACATATTCCACTTCAGACTGCATGCCCCTGCTTATTCTTAGATTAGGTAGATTTATTTCTTGGTAAAAACATCAAAAGAGTGCTTGAGTGCAGTTTTGCGTAAGACCTGATAAGGAAGAAAGCTGTATTAGTTCATCAAAAGTGATAAGACACGTTGTCACAGCAAATTACAGGCCTGCAAACACATTTTATACACTGATCTGCGCAAGGAGCTCACATTAGAGGAGGCTGAGGGATAAGCAATATGGCATTCATCACGTCTGCATTACGCTCACTAAACTGAGTGAATGTTATGTGAGACAGCGTCTGACTGTGCCATTGTCTTTTAAATAGAACACTATCTCATTACAGTTTTGACCAATTTTGCGTACGATACTGCTCATTAACTCACATTTTGATGGAAACGTAAAGAACTCTAAATCACAGCAAATTGCTTAAATAACAAAGTCACATTTTGATCAGCCTTTTGTGTGGATATGCAAAGATTCCCTCGATTTGGCATTGCGATTATCAATCACTTGGTTCAATGTATGCAGTGAGATTGGAATGTTCCATTAACTTCCTTCCCCCGTTCATGTCTCAACATCACCTGTGGCTATTACATCAGTCAGGACATTACCAGTAAGGTGATGTGGGGGGAAAAATAGATTTCATATGTGACAGGTCTTATCTGTCCTTCACTAAACACATTTGCAGGTAGGGAAGGGTAAACTATTTATTAGTCAGTGCATCATGGTGGAAGATGAGCGACAAGGACGGTTGCCAATAGCCCTATGCTAGATTGAAAATTGAGAATTTCTTTGCGTATGTACTGGAGCCAGCCCAGCCCATTATGACACCAGTATTTGCTACTCACACTGAGGCCAGTAGGAGGCCCCAAGCTTGATAAATAAATAACTTAAAGCAAGCAGTGTAATATGCAGTAATTATATAATTTCACGCCAACACCTTTTGACCATTTAATGCCCTAATCATAATTTTGTTTTGAATTGTAATTTCATATGAATTAGTTTCTTACAAAGCACTCACTCCTTAGCTTGTTATCCTTACCCATAGGATACTTGTATATTTAGAAATGTGTTACTCAATTTAAATTCACATTTTTAATGTGTCTAGTAAGTTAAAATATTTGGCTTTTGTAATACTCTACTGGCATGGGGTAGGGCTGGTCCAGAAATGCAGGGTTGAAATGAACTCAACATTAACATTTGCAAGTTAATCTGTTTTTTGACAAAGTATACCTTCATGGGCTGTTGTTTTTTCAATAACTGTCCCCATAATGTACTTTAACAACATTTATTTATAGCAGTCATCCTGGTTTTCTGGCAGCAGCTGTTAATACATCACTTACCTTTTTCAAAGAAGAAAACACAGAGACACAAACCAGCCATCTGCTCAACCTCCTTAAATGCAATTCACTTTTGCCATTGGCGGTTGCCCTGACAGTCACTTTAAATAATCATTAGATTCTTTTACTTTCTTCGCCTTTGACTGTAATTCATTTTATTATAGACAAACAGTCAGAGGAAGAAAGTCTTTTGAGTTATAATGCTGAAAACAAAATGGAAAACTAATTCCTCATCAGCGTTAATACAAGCAGAAATCTACCCTTACTCCCATGAAGGTCTCATCAAAACGGGATAGGATCATTATACACAGAACAGAACACAGTGCTTTGGAGGGAACACATGAGGCCTCTTGGAGTAAACGTCACCATTAAATAGAATATCACTCAGTCACTCTCACGCATTCCATAGGATGCCATTTTATTCTTATGATCATTTCAAAGTGGATATATGTGGATAACTTTCATGCAGACAGACGCAAACTATAATTGTTTTACAGTAGAAAGAGGACTCAAAACTTTCTAAAGGTAAAAAACAAACTGAAGCCATTGTTAACACCCAATAAACGTAAACCTGTGGCTGCATGACTGCATGTTGTTTTGCTGCTGTTGCCAGAAGAATAACAATTTCTATCTCTATTTGCCTAGGCCTGTCAACAATTGAAGATAAACATTAGCTTTCTATTTTTTTAATACAATGCTATGTTTATGACATTTTATGAAAGCAATAGGCCATTCAACGCAATGGTGTTTACACTGATTTTAGAACAGCTAAGAGGCTTTTCAGCCAACGACACCTCTTAGCTGTTGGGCAATCACTGTAAAACATGATATAGTCTGAGATAGTCTGTCCCAAGAGTGATTTGTGTTGACTGTCACTGATGCAGGGGTCAACTATTTGAGATTGTGTAAGAAAATGACTAAAAAAAAGAATAAAATTGCAACAGTTATCAGTTATCTTCCCCTGTTGTTATCACTTCCCATGAAATGCCACGGAAGTAAGAGGACGTGCTTAGCTCGTTGCCTATGCTAAGTGCCTATGCTGAGAACACAAGGGACACTTGGCGTCTTCCTCTAATGCTCTCCTGGACACAAACATTAGGCAATCAGTGGGATACACATTACATTGCTTTTATAAATATTGATTCCACTTGCAAATGAGTTTGCTGAGAGGCATATCTTAACTCCCATAGCATGTTTACGTCTTATGATTTGTTTGTCATTAAGTATGAAAGCATGCTGGGTTGTAGTTAGTGCATTGTATCACTCTGTGCCTATTTAAAGAGATATTCAACAATAAATCATGATTTTTAAGCTGTAAACATATTTTTATGACTTGTACATGGGGAAGCCTATCCATACCTATCCTATTCTTATTTCATTACACTTTAACAACAACAACGCTACATTAATGACTTTCTCTTTCATTGATCTATGAGCTGCGTTGTATCTACAATGACCTTCACTACATTGTTCTGACACCAAAGGGCACAGGCACATTACAGAGGAGAACTAGCAAGAGACAAACCTTGGACTGGACACCTGATACTATTCTTGTCTGTGGCCAGACCATTAGACCCATATCCCAATTTACCTGCTAGACAATGATTTGGACTGTGGGTCTGCCATATCAAACATCCAGAGCCATCCTTCCTCTTGGCATCTAATTACTGACACAAATCAGCCAGAGATAATGCATTCCCATTTGCGATTAGCATATAATTGACTATAATGCTATATCTACCATGGGATGTAGAGGCTCTTACAAGATGTCTGCATTTGCTAACGATGAGTTGAATAGTCTGTAAGCATAATTCAGCAGGGCCTCATCTGTGGTGGGATTGTTAGCCAATGTAACCTTGCAACATAGCAATGATGCAATGAGCTCTCCTAGTACTATAATCAGGATGATGTAGGAAATGGAGGTTTTGTGTAAGGTTAGGGTGATATTTTGGGGTTAGAAAGCAACTTTAGTCTCTTCCCTGACATACTACAATACAATCTGATTTGAGTAAAATATGTATATGTTGACCAAGGACAGTAGGGAATGGGCGGGGGGGTCTCCTCACATGTGGCATCCAGAGACTTTGCTCCATCATTATGGCACACCCAGTAGTTTTATATAGCACCTGCATCAATGTTCATTTCCTCCTCACCCTCAAAGTCAACAGCTCAGAGGTTGAAGGAGTCCGTTGAAGTTCATGTGATGGGAGGGCAAGAGTCATAATTTAACTCGGGCAAGAAGAAGAAGACAAAGAAAAAGATGAAGAAGAGCAGCAGTGTGGCCACTTTATGTCGACTGCAAAGACTCCCGTCCTGATTTAGCACTGGAGCCTCAACTCCACCATCTGGACGGATAAATTAAAAACAACATCTTCATTCTGCATCTATTGCTGTCAATGTTATCGCGGCTGTACTGTACTGTATTTTATTTATGTTTCCCATTCTCTTGTCAGTATACTTGAAAGTAGTGTCAAACTGACAGAGAATGAACAAGCAGAGTCCAATTTCCATGCTCCAATTATTTAGGCCTGCATTTGTTCCAAAGCATGGGACTGATCATTCACTAACAGCCACAAATAAATCAAATCAAATTTGTATATGTCGTGTAGAGAATATAAAGAAGGTTTTTCCTCAATATCTAACAAAAGGTTATTTGGTAATGGGACCAGTATGCATTTGTGTTTTAGAGAAAATCTAACGAAATCAGTGGTGTTTAGAATTCATGTACATCTATTTTGGGTTTATGGGTTTATGGGCCCCTGACCCTCAACAAGCCACTTATTTTATCTTCCCTTGAAACTAAGGATTGTTTTAATTAATAGCTGGTTAATTCCACATAAGTAAGACATAAGTAAGACTTGGTTGACATCATTGAGGGGCGATACCACACTTCACCCACCCTGAATTCGCTAAACCCAGCAAAACCCCCGGTGGAAAATTGTGACACTTTTACTGAGAAGATGGGTCATTGGATTGGTTCAGTAACCATTAGTCATTAAATTAACCTGTTGTGCACTGGTCCTTGTTGTTCTGCCTAACTACATGCAGATATCTAAATGCGCTCAGTGTTGCCCAGGTACTTAAAGGCCTACAAAAATATACTCAGCAGCTAAAAAATGTGCAATAAATCTCAACATAATGTAACTTGTTTAAAAAATATTGTAGTTCTTGTAAATAAGAAGATGAACAAGGTATTCATTCAAAAACTTATTCCAACAACATTTCCAGATTTCATTAGTTCTGCACTGTATCTGATTTAGGTTTCATCTGTATTTGACTGGTTGCATGTATAAAGCTGATCTAAGACAACTCTGGGTAATAGAACACTTGGTATTGTTGTTTTCCACACAGTTATTACAGCGGGGCTTACAGATGCCTTTAGAATGAATGAATGAATATATAAATATATTTAGTGCCTATTTTGAATCACCATTTCAGTCTGTAGACTAAAGTCTGTCAAGTCAACAACAGTGGGCCTGGTTGAGCACGATGGTATTGCCTCTCTCTAAACTTTTACTCATCTGAGAAATAAACAGTACAAAAGAACACTATTTTTTTAAAATCTTGCAGAAAGAAAGGGAGGATTTTTTTTGGGACCATGAAAAAATAGATCAAATGAGTACAACAATGTCCCTGATGTCTTTCAACAGTAAGCCTCAATGTTGATTAAAACTTCCAGTGTACAAGAGGTGAGGCACATTTGAGCTTCATATCCAAGGATACTCAGTTGATACTCCATCCCCCAAATCCCCTCCATGTTCACAACCTACCCTTAGCATGAGTGGTCATGGAAATACTGTCAGATGCAGCCCATGAGAGATGGACCTGAAGTTCTCATTTTATTGTGTTGCGGCCTCATTCATAGCCCTGGGTAACCTCCCATGCACTTCTCACTGCTTCACACCTCTCTCAGTGGGCACTTTAATCAATGTCAGCAAGTTGGCAGCAGCAGTGACAGCGCTACAATTCAAAAAACACGGGGAAACAAGTGTCTTATTAAAAGGCTGATCTATATTTTGCATATTTACGCAATCAAGTATTACCAACTTAGGAGAAAAGGATTGTGGCCCGCATTCATAAAACCCAACAGTAACAGCGTTGCAGTGGGCGAAATTTGTGGCTAGGTAATTAAAATGTATTCATCAAGACGGCGATACATTATTACTGTCTTATTCTCAGTGATACTTCAGGTGGTAGCCAATGAAAATCAAGTGGTAATTAAGTGTTACATTTTTATCACCCATCTGTGTGCAAGTTCAATGGGCCATCTACTAGATATGTCAAAATGGCAGAGAAGCCAAAATTCTCCCCCAGCAGAGCAACCTGATTGAAGAGACAAAGTACTGGCACAAAATGCAAACTTGTTTGGAGAAGAAATTAGTGGTTACTCATAAAGATCACCGGCAGGGTTAGCACGATGTTCTGGGCTGAGACCAGACCTGACAATCTGTAGGCACTTTGTGTAAGAGCTCCACTTTTTAACACCAACGTACAAAGAGAGGCTTGCTGTTTTGAAACTGTTACTATGAAAAAAATGTAGGTGAGGCATGAAGCTAGGGTAACTGACAATCGTGTGATGTCATTTCCCATCCAATCGCCGCTCTTGACTTCCCCGCGGTGTCCCTGACCCCTCCCAATCATTCTCGCAGGGTCTTTCTCGATATCTTATGTGTCCTCCTTGCCACGATTGATGTAATTTCTAACTGCTGACATCCGATTCCAAATCAAACGCTGAGGATGGATAAAGATCCCGGAAAGTTTACTTGCCAACCGAGGATGTACTGGATGGTGACTTGGCCGACGAGAGCTAATAGAAAGCGAATAGAAAGATTCATTGCTAGAATTACACATCATGTCCAAACAGCATTATAGCCCATAGAACAGAGTCATCTGGGGAAAATGAACATCTGTGCCTCTTAATTGATCGTGCAAGGTCAAGCAGACATCCCATCTCCCACTGTAAAGAAGCTCTGTCTGTGCTTGTGTTCTTGAGGTGTTTGTTCTCCCCAAGTCAACTCGGGAAGAATGTTCTTTACAAGGACAGTAGTATTGATGTGCAATTCTTGGATGTGATAATCACATTCAGTCTCAGTGTCAGTCTGACACTGAGAGGCTTGCATTTTCTCTCTCTGTTGATGGCTGGCTTTCCCGCTGCCAAAATATACTGTATGTTAGGTATTTTTGCAGCACACATATATTAACTGAAAAAAAAAAATCTGTGGGCACTACACATGCACACTCAAAGTTGTGCAAAGTGGTGTACTCCAAAACGCCTCCATTATCATTTGCCACCAAAACTTCCAAACCCACTTATAGCGGCTGAACATCTGGGGACAAGTGGAGCAATTACTGTTTCCTGACAAGATATAATCATTTTGTCAGTGTGATAAATTATCAGATGTAGGTCACTAAACTTGCACCGCTTAGAGGGAACATTGGCTTTGGGATACATACACACATGCAAACCTGGGAGGTGCCCAGCACAACCACAGTATTCTGCTGCTGAAGTATAGCTTCTGGAGAGGTTGCGGGTTAAGTGCCGCGCTCTAGTGCACTTCCATGGTAGTTGTTCAGGGGGGAAGAAGATGTCATGTTCACTTCTGGGCAATATGCAATAATCTTTAATTCGCAAGCTTTCTTCCAGTGTTAATCTTCTCAGGAAAATGACGAAGCTCCTTTTATTTTTATTTTACTTTTAATAAAATTTAGAGAAACTCATCTGGGAGACTCTATGCCTACGAATTGATGCTTGAGTGTGTATTGATGTGCATATACTGTACACGTGTGTTAGTATGTGTGTAGATGATAAGAGAGGAAAGGAAAATGTTCGAAGCGACCACCAAGAAAAAAATGAAGATTTTATCAGCACATTGTCGAGTGGAAATCAAAGATTCACCTAAAGAATCAAGAGAAGGCACAAAAATACAACACCGCAAGTAACATAAATGTGCACAGTGAAATCCTCTGATGCAAGACGTAAATCTTTGGAGGATTTTGTGGCATTGTATGCAGAGTCAGACATCCTGTTAGAGAAAATGAAAAGACTGCGTTCTTAACTCGTCAAGCACTGAAAACAAGGGGGCGCCCTGCCAACATCGAGAGCAGCCTCAGGCAGGTATCTATCCAGGGTCTTTGACGCACACATGATCCCGACTAAAAGTCTGTGGCAAGAAGTTGTGCGTTGTTCTGGATGAAACCACTGACAACCGGTATTGCTTTGTATTTACACACATATACACACACACACATATTCTGACAGCAAAAATAAGAAAACAAATCCATAGTTACATAATAAAAACAAAAGAATTTGATTCCAGAAAAAAAAAAATCAAAACAAACACACACAAAAAAGATTATGAAACAATTGAATGGAATGGGAAAATACAAAATGGATTTTATAGAGCCCCAGATGAGAATGTGTGCAGCACCCAGATGAACAAATACATTGGGAAATGTTGCAAATGTTGGAGCCATTCTTCTAAATCTAATCTACACTAATGCAGTGGTGCTATTTTTTCTAATCTACAGTCAAAGAACTGCTGCAGTAGACATATTCTTGGTGACTATTATGTGATGTATATTGTTTTGTTGACTAATATATGCAATTTCTGCCAGTGAGTAATTAACTACTGTACATTTAATCAATATGACGTGACTATGCCATCCTAATGTGTTCTCAGGAATCAAATTTTAATTGATCCTAATGTTTTCTGTCGAAGCAAAAAATATTTGACAGTGAACATAAGTCTTTCTTTATTTCAGTTGATGACTGAAGACTACAAATGGTGTGACTTTTACCTTCTCTGACAGATGTGTCATAGCAACAAACATGAAGGACAAGGTCCCGGGGGAGAGAGAGACATGTCTCTGCCTCCACTGACTCATTCATTTAATTTTGCATTTAACTGTTTCATTTCTGGCTCACAGACTAAGCCAGCACCAAAACAAGATGGATAGGATTTTCTTTTCTTTCTTTTCCCCCCTTATTTTGGAGTCAATGCCGTCCATATGAGCTTAGACTGCACACCAGACCTGTGTAATTACTGCCCAGGGCTAGATTTATCCCACTAGTCTCTCACTGTACCATCACTTGACTGATTGGAGTTGCCGGGGGATCACCAGTGTAGCGGGTCATTACTCATAAAGGTTGGTACTTGCAATATAGAGTCAAAACTCTACAGAGTGGAAAAGGCTCTTGCTTCAATAAAAGAACATGGATTGCTTCTCTGAAATGGTGGCAAGCCCATGGATCATTCTGGTGTAGATCGCCTCAAGTAGCTTTAACTCCTCCTCAGGTGGTGGAATTTTTTCCTGCGTCTGTGAACACAATAACCAGCATGGCTGATATGAGGTAAAAATATCATTGTAGTAGAAATTTCTCAGCATGTCCAAGGTTGATGATTACCGACAATGGCAGCATGTAACATAATTGCTGCTTGTTATAAAGGGAGGACAAATCTGAAACATGGTATGTATTTTTTTCCCAGGAGGACTGAAATTGACATTTATGGTATTGTATATATTTACATGTCACAAGTCATTCATTGTCAAACTCCTAGTTATTTCCACCACCATATCAGTTATGTTGGTAATGTTAGGGTTGCTCAAGGTGGTTTGTGAACAAATCAAGACCTAATGAAATGAGAAAATCCATCTGGAAACAGATAGATTACCCTGCATGCTGGAAGAAATTCCATTAAAACCTGGCAACAGCATGTGATATCCCCACGTGTGAGCCAAAGACAAGTGGTATGAATGTTGAATGTGCCGGGGGTAAAAATGAGTGACACATTAAGTCTTTTTTTTTTTTTCAGTTTTTCTTTTTGCTTGGGGGAGTTTTGACTGGATGTGTATTTCAGAAGGAATTGGCATGCCAATGTTTGTCAGTATTAGCCAGAGGAAAATCTGTTTGTGTGATCAGACATCAATAGCATTGAGGGCAATGCCATTTGATTTGTTCCTTTGTTTTGTTATTCGACACGATGTCCAAAAGATGCAGTGACTGTCTTTGAGGTCAAGCATTACATGATTTTCATTATTCATCAATTAATATCATTTGAGAAACCATGAAGGTTTTGTATATATACCTCCCAGGTAAAGCTCATTCCTTTACCATTGGTGTTAGACTTCACTGTTGAGAGGTGTGTTTTGCTGTGTAGCCCTCGTGGCATCCTTCAGGTTCCTTTGCTCTCTTCAATACCTAAGAAATTATAGATTTTATAACAACTGTCTCACCAATAGACTGTGGTAGGCGAGCCAGTGTTTGGAGATACAGCAACTGGGAGTGTTTTCTGTCCATCAAGGTAACCTCCAGATAATTTGGTTGATATTTGGTTTTATCCCACTCCACAGTGTGCAACCAACAGCGTTTTGGTGTTTTTAGGGCCACTGCTGCTTTGCTCTGCCTAAATTGTTGAGCCTTTTATTTTAACCATTTTCTTTTTGCGGCTGCAATCGCTCCGGGGTGGTTTTCAAGAATAGTTGCTGCTTTTGTTTGCTACATTGCATGTTTTCACTGTGTATTGTCTTAGTGTGCTTATCCTGTCACTCTGCTTTGCAGTGTGTGGCGCTTCCCGGGCACGTGAGGTGTTTTATTTATTGCCATTTAGTATAAGCAATACCCTCTTATTTTGTAAAAAGGAAGGAAGTTACTTCTTTAGGTGAAAGTCCCAAGCTGGTGTCGACCTATTAGTAAGACAGGAGTCAAGACCGCCCCTCTGACCCGGCCACAATTACATACACATCGTGATTATTTTCATCAATTAATAATCAACATTTCTGAGTTTCATTCATAATGATTACAAATACCGGGGTTAAACCAGTTACGGGATGATTATCAAAGCATACAGGCCTGAGATATTCATTTTTGGCACGGTGGTGCAGTGCTTGTACTGCTGCCTCACAGCAAGAAGGTCCTGGGTTCGATTCCCGCCTGGGGTGCTATTGACTCTGGGGTGCCAATGTGGTTTATCTCCCGGGCCTTTCTGTGTGGAGTTTGCATGTTCTCCCCGTGCTCACATGGGGTCCTCTTCCACAATAAGGACCCCAATTGAAAAACATTCACGAAGGTCGCTATCTCCTGTCCTGTCCCTGACCACGACGTGGACCCAAGATCTGGAGCTGCTGGACGTAGAGGGCTGCCCACTGCTCCCGGCTGCCCCTGGAGGGGCAGCGTAAAGGATGGGTTAAAGGGTAATTCCGGGATTTTTCAACCTGGCCTCTATGTCCACAAAATCGCTTTTCATACCTTTAAGTAGATCCCAAAAGTTTCTGAGTTTCTCCGGTCCATCGGCTCAACCGGCAGTCGCGTAACGGCGGCTCTATGGCGGCAACGTAATCTGTAAAGGCATACTCGGCCGGTCAAAGTATGTCCACTAAAAGTGCTTGTTTTTGTCACAGACGGGCTCAGATTGTTATTCGTGTTATTATCCAAATGTCTGACAACATTATGGAAAGGGTCGCTACAGAAACAGCTCGGAAAACAATGGTGAAAAGGATACGAAGATAGTTTATGGAAGCGAGAGGGTGAACCAGCTGCTGCAAGTTCTAGCAGTTCCTCTATGTAAACTCAAAACTCGTCTCTCCGACTCACATATCAACCGTAATTGACATATCAGACATTTGGATAATAACACGAATAACAATCTGAGCCCGTCCGTGACAAAAACAAGCACTTTTAGTGAACGTACTTTGACCGGCCGAGTATGCCTTTACGGATTACGTTGCCGCCATAGAGCCGCCGTTACGCGACTGCCGGTTGAGCCGATGGACCGGAGAAACTCAGAAACGTTTGGGATCTACTTAAAGGTATGAAAAGCAATTTTGTGGACATAGAGGCCAGGTTGAAAAATACCGGAATTACCCTTTAAATGCAGAGGACTAATTTCCGCAGCCACCCTCCCTGCATGCATATGTGTGTTTGGCGGTCACCATTTCTTGCATGCTGTGTGTGTGTGTGTGTCATCATGTGGATTAATAAAGTGTTCTTCTTCTTCTTCTTGAGAATTTTAAATTATATGCTGCAGGTATTCAGCCAGTCCTTTCACTGGGTTTGTCTTTGAATGTAACCTCATGATCTTCCCTTAGCTTGAACAAAATTACACCTCCAATGGTTTGCATTGTTTCATTTTGACTAAAAGATACACAAAGGAAACACTTATTCTCAGTTGTTGCCATATTCATTCTTTTTTCCTTCATTTCTGATGCGTTATCTTGTTGCTTTTTCACTCTGAAGATTTAAGAGGATGCTGATAAAATGGCAGTTCACACAAAGCACTACTCACTGTTGGTTTACTCAGCACTTCGGATTTAGTATTAGTCTCTGCTTTGATCACTTTGTTGAGCTGTGGATTATAGACAATAATCCAAGTGTTTGTCAACTTCTTAAATCTATCGTACCTGGGCAAATTTTTGTAGCTTTCATCGGGTCATGTTTCCTTCAGAACTAGGAGATTTCACCCGTTTTAGCTTCAGTTTTATTGTGGTCATATTTTTCTAAGAGCCTGCATGAGTGATACAATTCTCAAATGCCCTTGTATTTCGTATTTATGTAACATGTACGCAAATTATTTGTGCTCCTAGTCCCACTCCCACACAAATCATGTGCTATGACCATGCTATTCAAAGCTGTCTAATGGCATGTTGGGGGGATCAGCCTTTCATATTCATGGAAGGTTTAACGAGCATCCTTGGCTAAAATTTACATCACAGGCTGCATGACGTATATGATAGAGATAGGGTTTTAGTATTTATACCTGTACAGAACCAAAAAGGTCAGAAGGAAAAAGACATAAACACAGCTGAATGAGTTTGCTTTTTAAATATTGTCTTGGTTCATAAATTAATTGTATCACCTGTCAAATGTTTTCAAGACAGGAAGTCACACAATCCATCAAATATCTAGGTTACAGAATTAATCTCCCATCTGTTTGGAGATATGAAAAAAAGGACTGTAATTCACTTGTAAGATATTAACTTTCCAAAAGGTTATGAAATGAGCGTCTCAAAAAATCTGTGCACAAAGTGAGAGAAAAACATTACCCCACCACAAAAAGATTACATGGAATAGAGTAAAAAACTAGAAACCCTAGTTTGATATTTAAATAGCGCACTGGAAAGTAAAGTGTCAAAGTGTAGAGGTTGTTACAGAAGTCCTGAAAGGCAAGTGAAGAAAAAAAAAACTTGAATCCATTGCACATAGTACTGGTTTCATTTCTACCTTGATCATTTTGATCCTTTTCGCTATTCCTCCCCCAAAGCTAATTCCATATCCATGACATTTTGCACTGTGTAGTTTATGTGGACTTCCTAGATTATGGCTATTACCAGGGGATTTCAGAACATTTCAGAGCACTTTGATGTGAACATACATATTACGAAATGAAGCAACATGGTAAACAATTTGAACAGCAGTAGTAAAGGCCTAGTGATATATAGAGTCTCCCTCTTCTCTCCTCCCTTCTGAATTCTTGACTTGCCTCCATATTTCTCTCCTCATCTCTGTCTCTGTCCTCTTCTCTCTTTTTCAGTTCGGGTTGTGCAAAATAAGCTAATAAAACTTTAAAGGCTATGTATGATATACAATATGCGCTCATCACTCATCTGTCCCCCACCTCCTTATCTCCTGCTGGGGTCTGTTAGGGATGGGCGATACCACAAATGTTGGTCTCGATTCGATACCAAGTAATACCAGGGCAGGTATCGGCGATACTGATACCAATACTTTTCATTATTAAAAAAGTAGGGGTTTTTTTGGTATAATTTGGAATGCATATAGAAAAATATCACAGAATACTCTTACAGGAAGGACAGTGCAGGCAGGGTGAAGATGACATACACACAACATTGTCCTATCACGTAGGATCTCTCCCAACCCGGAACGTAAGGTATTTTTGTGCAAAACGGAGAGGAGACAGACCGCTTCATTTTATGTTTAGTATCGATCTTATTTCTGTCTAAATCGATGCTTTACAAAAGATGTGAGAATCGCTATATTGATACCGTTGAAGGTTCCCCAAAGCAGAAGAACCATTAGAATCTTGTGTATATTTTTTGTTTTTCTTCACTATATCATGTTACAATTAATTAGTCATATATTTAGTTATTTTGTGTAAAATGAGTAGAAGGTAGTCATTCTGCAAAGGCATGTACAATTCCTTACAATCCCTATAAAGCACAGTTTTATTCAGAAAACTAATAATAATAAAATGATGTAAGTATAAACTTCATAAACACAATCTCTAACTAAGTCCACCCACTCCCACAATCCCCACCCCTTTTTTTGTAATGCTAAAAAGAAAAGCAGAAAAACAAAACAAAAGGTGGCTACAAATAATGTAATTGCCACCCACCGTGTTGTACAGATAATGGACTATAGTTTTTGATGCCAAGAACATTTTTCTTTCAATTGAAGCGTTTTAGCAAGCTCTTTTGGATACTTGATGCCAAAAACAAAATAATGAGACATTAAGGTACTCGTAGCATATGATATGTCCATGCTATCCTCTCTAAAAGCCTGGATCCCATCCAGGTAAACTGCTATCTTCTTAGCCAGCAGCAGGTTCCCCTCCTTTGGAGCCTGCAACATCATTGTTGGGTTCGGCACATTTAGCTATGAATTTAGCCATTTTAACTGAAGAAATTTGCCTTTGACAGTCAGTAGGGAGAGACAGAAAATATCAGGTGAGAAAGGATGGATGACATGGAGGGATGACATGCGACATAGGTCCCGGACTGGATTCGAACCCGTCACGGTTATGTGATATGTACCACTGAGCCACCAGGACGGCCCATAGTCCTAGTATTTTAACCATCAGTATCTTCCCCTGAATCTAGATCCCTTGAATCCCTGCGGATACAGGTCTAAGTTCTATTTTTATCAAAACTTTTAGAGAAAGTTGTAATTTAGATTCATGAAAGCTGCAGGTTGAAGTCTTTGAGACACATACATCTGGTTTTAGGATAATGAACACCATGGGGACTCCTCTCATTAAGATCGTAGTGTGTCCTATGACACTATAGACTACAACATCTTTATTGATCAGCCAAATTCCAGAGTTGGCATTATTGAACTAAATTGGTTCAACTCGTTTGTCACAAGGCTACATTATCCAGACACAAAATCATTAAGTTACCTGACGTAACCCTCTGTTCTCTGAGGACATAGTGAGGAGAGGAGAGGAGGAGACTACGTGACACAGCGTCCCCCATTGGCAACTCCTCCCTCACCGCCTCTCAACTGGCGGCAACAGAGGCCACTACCAGGCCACCTCAAAGCTGGGGAAAGTCCTCAACGGCTCTTCTATGAACAGTTTAAGACGGAACAGATCTGGTCGCGATATTGTTGTGTGGGAGCCTGTTTTAGTGGGCCTATTTTAAGAGCCACAGCACAGCGGCCAATCAGAGACAAGTTGTCTAGTTACCTCTGACTTTGTTGTCCCCAATGCTTAGTTGGCTAGTCATAAGCCCCAGCATGAGACCTGTTGTCTTTGTGCTGGAGCTATACAGTCTTTCCCGTGCCTTATGCATTTAATCTATAAACATAACTCAACTGAGAGAACCTTACTTAATTACACGCCATCCATACATCCTCATCAGATAAGTGAGTTGTCTATTTGCCACCCAGACTAACTACCACCAAGAGAACGTTCAGGAGCCAGCAGCCAGCCTTGCCAGAGCTAGGCTAGTGCTAGATGAGAGGCTGCTCTCATCTAACCTAGGAGACACAGAGCAATAGAGAAGCAAGAACACAACAATATGCACCTATACCGGCCAGAGAAATCCAGAAATTCAGGTAGCCAATTTTAAAGAATGCTGACATAAAGTGTTTTATAATAAATTAATAATATGTGAGTGTCTGCTGCTTACCCAAAGCTGCTCAAAGTCTTTGCTAAGGTGTTGGAGTTGGAGATGATTTATGATTTAAGCCTGATTCTCCCCTAGTAACGTATTTTTTTGTTTATTTTGTACATATTGTATATAGTATATACATCGCTTGCTTCATTTCCATTGTGTATGTACTATGTGTGCTCTAATTACGTAAGTTCTTGTAGAGTGAGAGTGTGGCCTTAAAATGTCAATTGCATGGGTGTGCAATCCTTTTCATTGTGGACACAATTAAATAAACACAAATCAGAAATACCACCAAATGAACTTTCCCTATTAGCTAATATAAGGCCACCTGTCAGAATGTTTGCTGCCAATCTTACGTTTGATGTTCAAGTACAGAGTTGCGCAATCCTGTTTGGTTGCCAACAAAACAGATGTTAGACCAGCTAGACATAAGTGTCTGTTTGAGAATACTACTCTAAATTTTGATAACTGTGTAATCTCCCCGAGTCCATCTATCAAAAATCTTGGTGTTAAATTCAATCATTCTCCCTCGTTCAACTCACACATTCGGGAAATTACTAAAACAGCGTTTTACCACTTTCACAGTATTGCTGAAATTCGACCTATATTAACAACAGCAGATGCAAAAATGTTAGTACATGCCTTTGTATCGTCAAGACTTGTCTACTGTAATGTCCTGTTCTCCGGTTTACCTATGCTTGCATCTTACAATCTCCAACTGATACAGAATGCTGATGCCAGAATCCTGACCAAAACTACACATTTGACCACAACACACCTATCCTATTCCTCCCTCCACTGGCTCTCAATTCATGCCAGGTGCTACTTTAAGGAGCTTCTGCAAAAATCTTTAATATTGTAGTGAACCTATGGTGTCACTAATTGGACTATTGGGTGCACCTGCCTGCGGCCGCTGATCAGAGGCTCTAATCGCCGCCAGCTGGACTTGATGGCTGGGGGCAGACTATACGGAAGAGCCGGGCGTGCAAGCAAGGAGACTGGGGAGCGAAGCTCCATGTCGCTGGGACGGTTGACTTGACCAAGCTAACTGGCACTCATGATATCGGGGTGGGGGCCGTTCGCAACTGTTTAGGGCTGCCGGCGGTAAAGCCAGTCAGACTAGGGGAGCGTTCCTGTGATAGGGCTGATGGTAGTGAGGGACCGGGGATTAGGAGTGCCTGCCCTACCGCTCCCCAGCTTCGGGTGGTGCGTCTGACGCGCCGTCAGCCGCGCCTCTGTTCCCGTGTTGGACCGACGACTCTCTGGCTCTCGCTACGCAGGTGCCGCGTCAGACCAGCACCACAAGCATAGACCTCAGGGGAGGGTCTCGACCACTGGCTAGTTAAGTAGTCATTTTAAATGGACAGTATTAGTGTCATGTATGTAATGTCCTGTTATGTCTACTGTTATGCATTTTAGGGAGTTTTAGATAAACACCTACAGTGACTGAGACCGGTAGGAATTGGGAGGGAGCTGGGTGAAAGATAGCTTTCGGCATGCGAGTGTATACGTCCAGTCCAGTCCAGTCTCAGTGTGCCCCGTAATGGTGTGATGGGAAGAGCTGTATTTGTTGTGTGAACCTGGTATCTTCCGCTGAGCAGGGTTGTGAACGCTCATTGTGTGTATCACTTATACCTGTATGTGGCCTACTGGCCGAGTGTTACTCTGTGTGCCCGTTGTGTGGAGGGGTGTCTTCCATGTGTGCCCGTCTGTGGGGGGTGTGTGTGGTCCTAAGAAGGGTGACTGTAACTGGGGGCCGGGACGTATCAGAGGGGGGTAAGATTAGCCTGACCTGGCCTCCATATCCAGCCTGCTTTGGTCCTGTACTGTAGCCTATATGAATTAAAGAGATTACCTTTGTTTCTACAGTCGTTGTGAGGTGTGTGTGTGTGGCTATTCTCAGATCTCTGAAACCGGACCAGACCGGAAAAAAAGGTGGTGGCAGCTTAAGTCTGCCCACTACTGTATAGGCTACCCCATACAGGAGTTTATTACAATATCACTTAGGCAGGGACCATCTTATTTAGCAGATCTCACCATACAAACCGCCACATGCCCTCCAATCACAGGACACTGGCTACCTATCTATCCCAGCAAAAAGAAAACTGCAGGTTTTCTGCTAGAGCCTATTCTCACCGCGCTCCCCATCTCCATAACAGTCTCCCTGCTGCGATTAGAGAGGCAAGCTCTATTAATATCTTGAAAAAAAACCTGTTTATTTTCTCTATCATTTGGCCAAACATAGTTTTGCACTTTTAGGGAGTCTCATCTTAGAGTAAGGTTAGACTGGTTAGCTTGCACTAGGTCAGGTTTCTGCCGATGGACATTTAGTTTAAATGTTCTGCTCTCCCAGTCTGTATTTTTCTGTCCATGCTGGTCATGTCTGCTCGTATGAATGAGAGTAAGTAAAACACTGACCCAGACATCACTCTACACAGACCTGAAAATGACCAGAATACAGGCGATGCCATGTTCCGATCATGTGCATATGACACATGCTGTCTGATTTCCGGCTCCTCCCGTGCTATCACACCCATATCTACTCTATCTCCTGTCTCAATTTGCTTTACCCTGCCAAAGCTAATAAAATACTTTTATTGGAAGGAAAGAAGGTGGCCTGCAAAACATTCTCCTTCAAAATAGAAAAACAGGCTGCTGAATGGCATTAATGTTCAAATGTGTCATGAATAGAAATGGTTGCCTGGCTTCCTGTAGCTATCCCATCTGTGTACAAACTCTGGTCCTCTGCCGTACATACAGTTTTTCAGCTGCATTGCATTATGGACTATTGAGGCTACTGTTTGTTAGAAATTGGTATCTCTTCCTATTCTATGATGGATTTCTCCCTGTTTGATTGTTGAATGTCAGTGCAAATTGATGGTTCTAGAAAGAAGCCCTTTCTCTTCAATTCTGAGGGACTGAAACCATTTACCACTCATGTTTTGGATCATAGAAACTTTTTTGTAGTTGCACAGGAAATATCTCAACGTGATATGTCATGTCACAACATTTGACCAAGGAAAATACACCATCAGACAACAAATAGGACCCAGGAATGCAAAGTACTGTGCCAATAGCTGTTTAACTGTCTCTACAGCAATGGCAACCATTTGCACACTTAAGCGCACTCACTCACAAACACACTCATATCACTACTATTGTAATAATTGAATTTTACATAGTGCACATCTTTCTTTGAGTCAGTCTCATGAATGTTGCTCTAAACAGTGTCCTGCACACACACAACATAAGCTTACTAGCTTTGGATGCATTTTCTTTTTTTTCAAAGCACTATAACTGCTATAAAGCTTTTTACACAAAGTTCACAGTATTTATAGTGTGAACTCTGTGTAGGAAGTTACAGAACTGTTTACTTTCTCGGTGAAAGTATTACATCACTCCTACCGAGAAACTGCTGCAAGGCAACAAAAACCTCCGATTTTGGACCGATAAGTACTCCTCAAGAGAAATGAGTAGCTGTACATTAAAATGCTTGGATAGCTCTGGCAGAAGTCCCTAATTACACATCTATCCTGTATTCATCCTCCAACATGCAAAAATGTGCCTCTCATCCAACATTCAATCCAGCATTGTTCAAATCCCACCAAAGGGTGTTGAATGGGTGTTAAAGCACAAATCTACCTTACAGATTTATAACAAATAACACTGATTTACGTTACGTTATTTGCGCAATTTTAGAGAATGACATCATTATTTGTAAACAATAACACCCAAAGCTAGAAACCAGGGAACCAAGATTAATGCAATGTCATTCAGAGACAAAACCTGAGCTGCTCCACAGTTGATTCATTAGAGACTGACTTTGTGGAGAATGCGTGTTTGAGCTTTTACATCAAAATAAGATTTGGTTCATTATTGTTAGCAGACAGTTAAGAACCAGAAAATGTGCCTATATTGCTGTGAAATCACCCTGGGTACTTCCTTAGTGTCCATAAAGTTGGTCTCATATTCGCTGTCATTGAACCGTCTCCAAAACTCCTTTCTTGATTACATCATCAGTACTCTTGGCTCAGCTCTTCTGCCTTTTTCTCAAAACCTTTTTCACAAATCTGGACTGAACTCAGGTCGTAGTAATAACATGTAATTTCTCCTCAGGGTGTTTTTTTTCCATCATTTTTTTTGCAGTTACATCACCATCTGGATTACCACAATGCACACTAGAAGTAATATCTGAGGCATATATTGCACCTTAATATAGCTCAAAGATTAATTGACGCATCTGAAAGAAAAGAATCTTGATAATACATCTTTTTCCCTGCTGAATCATTAGGAGATCTAATCTGAATGCCACTCGCTCCACCTGCATGATTTCTACCATGCATAGCCTACTTGATAAGATCATCTGCTGAATAACTGATTATGCATGCATTTCATATGAAAATGTGCCTAAAACAATATATTTCATTATTGAATCCGGCACCTTTTTGTGTTTAATGACAAAGCAGCAAGCTTTGACAAATCTCTCTTTTATCTCACTCCAAGGGGCTGCTTTCATCAAACTGCGCTGCAACATTTTCTTTATAAAATGATGGATATTTGGATTCAGCTCACTGTCAATTCTGTTTATTAGGTAGCTCATACTGACATTGAAGAAAAGATACATGCAGCTATCATTAACTGTGGAGCGCTCACACACAGGGATATATAGACACACACATATACTCACACATGCACAGGAACACACACATGGATGTACGTGTACACACAAACACACAAATCCCTTTTTTCTCATTGCACCCCAAAACACTGATTATGTGCTATTTGAATAGAGGTTTGATTAGACTGCTTGTAGCTTACAAATTGTGATAATTTCGAAAAAAAATAAAATACAATGTCATGTCATGTTTTTCAACTGCTAAAATACAGAAATATCAAGCACTTTACATGTGCATATGAAGTACAGCCACATCTTGAATGTATGGTTTTGTTTAGATAATGACATAAAAAAAGTCACTTTCTTAAATAGCCCATTCTGCCCAATATTGTTTTTATTGTACATGCAAAAGAAATATTTTTTCAAAGGTACACCATAACCTGCAGTGCACAGTATAAAACTGCATTAAACATAAATGACTACAGACTGCTATATTATATAATGGCTAAACTGTGTTGCGAGTCTTGCAGTTGGTCAGATAAACAGAAACCAACAGATAACAAAGAAGGTGCTTAAGGAGCCATTTCGTAAGTGCCCAAAGCCAGATCTGATTCCAGTTTGTCAGCAAGAACTAATAAATGTGTCACTAGCACTGTCTGAGACATGGCTTGGATCCATTAATGACAGTCACTACCGATTTAGCCTCAGCTAGCTCTGTAATTAACCGGTTGATTTTCAGGTGCTCTCGAGCAGCATCAATGGGAAGACTGGGGCTTTCTCAATATGTGCAGTGCAGAATAGGCGTGTCTCCTCACAGTCAGCATCGGCAGTAAAAGTGCTTATTATGCACAAATTATCAGCTTGTTCTGCAGTCATTAACCACTCTTAATATGCACGTGTCTTGTTTATGATTCCGACTGTAATTAACATTAATTTAAATGGTTTGGTGTACGAGCTCCAATGAGTCATTGGAAACAGCAGTAGGGAATATGATAAGTAGCCAAGCTAGTGAATAAGAGGCCTTGTTTTCAGTAACAATAGGTTAAGGAAGCTTAATAACCTTATTTGAAATTTTCATAACCTTATGTTACCACATTTGAAATGTATAAATCAAACCCTTTTAATAATCCATGAACATGTCCTAAATTTATATAACATTTTTAAATTGGGGATTTCAAATATTTCTCACATAAGGTACTCATGGACCCAAGTATGACACAAAACTTGGATCCAGGAAGGTTTATCTTGAGCAGTGGTGGCCAATGAAATATCCATTATTATACCCAGACAAGTCCATTTCACGATAACATGGTAGCCTATTGTAGGACTGAGGTACCTTCTCGTCTAACTACACAGGGCGGCGCTGTTCAAACTGATGTGGCTCAATTCCATCTAGCTGATGCCACGCTGTCCCACTTTCATGGATGGCCTTAATCTCTGCCCTTAGCTGAGGCAGATTAATCCCGACAGTGCTGACATTATCTCCTGTTCTACACTGTGACACTGGAAACAGGAGGAACTCCCCACATCCTCACTTCTCTAAGCGCAAACATCACCACTGATGCCACTGCATCCAGATCTGGAAAGCCAAAGGACAATATATCTCTATAGTTTTCCTCACAAATTAATATTTCAAAACATTTCAGTCGTGTTAATCTACAGATGTATTCTGATTTTGATTGGCAGAATCTATATGCACATTTCTAATACATATCTTTGATGTAAGCAACAGCTAGTCATTTTATGGAAAATGTTGGTGGGTGGTTCAAGCCTTTTGCATGCCGGGGGAACCTGACACTGCAATTTCTCTTATAAAACCACACAAATGTGTCCAATACCTGTAATAAATTGGAATTTACTGCTTAATTTATGATTTTTGTTTCTTCTGCTAATTACCTTGACCTGTAGGCTGATTACTCGAGCCACAAACATGCATGTCAAGCTAGTTGATTAAAGGTATTGGGTGGTAAATGTTTACCACCCTGTCTGACTTACAGTGGCAACGCCGTGGCTGAAAACAAGGGGCCTGAGGGTGCCGCTGCTGCACTCTGACGAACACTTTCCATTAATTATCTTTACAATTTATAAGCCAGGAGCTGTTTGATGTACCGTGACAGATTATTATAATAATGATGGAGCACAGTGGACTGCAGTGCACTGGAAAGCATGTTTTATTATAAGAGTGAAGGTTCTTCTCCTTAATGTAGCAGCAACCCCAAAACAAGCATCAGGAACTTTTAAATGACAGACAAACAGCCTCTGTTGCACAACTTTTTTTCCCTCAATCTGCCACATGCAAATGAAAATGCAGTGATACATTACTATGTAGGAGGCTTTGAACAGAACGCAAAGAAAAAAAAGTGTGAGGCCACAATTCCTTTTTTGAGAGTGAGACTCATGATCAGAATCACTTCATCTCCCAACCCAGCTCCAACAAATTTATAGGAATTTGTCTTGGTGACATTGCAGAGAGACATTTTCACAGGCCATACTGACATAACATGTTACAAGGACATCAGGTGACAGACAGTACACACAAACCATTTCACATTTATATTCAACCTTCAATACCCACGTGGATGAGAGTCTGTATTTGAAACTATAACGCTTCTTGACCTTTCTCATTTACATCACTGTTACTCAAGTGCAGGGTTTGGGTGGCTAACAGGATCATGTCAACTAAAAAGCCTATTTTGATGACAGAGAATGGTCTGCAGCATCTGAATTGACTAGAATTGCTTTCACACCTTCCCACGCTGTAGCATTTGCATTTGCATCATTTTTGGATGAGGCACAAGCAAAGTGGTTTTCTTCATTACTTTTTCCTTGATTATGCATGCAGTGCCCAAAGAGCTTGCATACTGAAAATGATGCCCAAGACACTCATACTCTCATATACTCACAAACAGTACATCTATACTCTTAAATCAATACAATTTCTTAAATCCGTTAAACAATGTAAAGGTCATAATATAGTATTTATAATGCATAGATTATATAGTTTGTTTTAACCCTTATTTAATTAGGTAAGTTGTCAAAGAACACATTGTTATATGTAGTGAGCACTACAACCTGGGGGAGTTGTTACAGGGTGAGGAAGCACACATTCATTAAATTACCCCTGGGTGCTGCCCAGTACAGCCACAGTCTTCTACTGTTAGCCACTAAGCAGCTCCACTGGAGCTCGATTCAGAGATCAGTGCCTTGCTCGTGGACACTTTTGCTAGCACTTATTGTGGGTGGGTGGGGAGAACTTTAGTCATGCACTTCCCTCACACAGATTTTCCTGTCAGATTCATGGATTCACGCCAGTCAATTTATATTTGACCTGAAGTATTTTAGCCCAGCATGTCATTGTTTTTCAGTATGACAACACAATAGTCACAGTATGTACTACTGTGTCAGTAACTGTCAAACACACTTAATGTGCTTAAAATACTATGGTCAATTAACTCTACAACTGCAAAATGCTCAATATTGTTCCAGCAAATGAAAGATGTGGGTATGAGCTTTGGGAAGCTCTTTGTAGTCATATAAAATAACAAATCCATTATTCTCAAGCTCTTTGCAATGCTTAGTTGTGTTACCATATTTTTCATTAAAACCAGTGTGCACTCATAAATGTATTGAGATTCTCAGAAGAAAGGGAAAAATAGTTTGTATAAATTCATTTGAATGCACACATTATGGGTCAAGTCACATGTCATTTCAGGTTTGTTGAAACTGATCTCTGACATGGTTGTTGATGGCTATATTATGAGATATATTATGAGTTCAACTAATGAAATACTTGGCAAAGTGTGAGTGTATTGATACAACTTGTAAGTAATTTTAGTACTCAGTATATTAGTTCAATTGCAGGCTTGACAAGCACAGTTTAGTGAGTGTACTTGTAGCTGTATTTGTGAAATATCTTTCTTGTATGGATTTGGGCATCTGAACTGTGGTCTACTATATCTCTGTTTCTAAAGACCTGTGGGCCAAAGACAATCTATGGGTTTCATTCTATTTAAAATTCAAGAGAGGGGGGAAAGGCCACACTCTTTTGTGATATCTATCTATTGAGCCACATAGAGTAGATTTAAAACCATCCTTCACCAGCTGCAGGCTCTGGTAATGAAGACACTCACCCCCTGAGGAGCTTCCATCTTTGCTATTTTGTGTAAGAGCAATTCACAAACACAGCTGAAGGACGCTTCCCCATCTCCTCCTGGCCACACGACCATTGCTGTCACTGGACCGAGAGATAACCGGCTTTACCAAGCCTGTCCTTTATGTGAATGTCAAAGTATCCATGCAGGGGCCATGACACATCAGTGTGAGCCACTGTAGTCTGCAAATAACCCTGCTTCAGCAGTTAACTGCCTCAGAAGAGGTGGAGCTTATACTCTTCAGCTCCCGAGCTAGAACCTGGGCCACAGACACAGTGTGTATGCTTACAAGGGCAAAATGGAGATGTACCACTCTGCAGGAGAAAATCCATCATTTCCAGGTTTCTCTTTCCCTCAACAATTATTATACAGCTATGTTTATTTACCAGTAAAAGGAAGTTTAAGCACTTCATCATCCATTCCAGGCGGTGCAGCAAGAGACCCCACCGCTCATTTTTCACAGCCCTTATCATGTTAAGCTCAGGTTGTGGATGTCGACTCAGACAGCTCTGTGGGCAGTGGCATGTGTCACTTCATCTCATTCCTCTGTAACAGCCATTACACAAGTCAGTCACCAGGGACGGGGTCAGACTTCAGTAGATCTAATTAATTGCTTAACCTCAGCTCAATCAGCTGCCAATAAATTACACAGGAAATAACTGTTCACATATGTTCATTTTACTAGCAGTGGGTTGGCCTATCATCCTTAGAAGTGTTAACAGTTCAATGATATGCACAGATATCCACAACTCTGTGGAAATGCAATGTCATTGCAATCAAATGCAGCTAGGCTATACAATTCAGCTGTGTATTCCAATGTGGTAATAGTATGCTGCAGCTGTAGTACAAATACTGGCATCTAGAAAGATCCATACTTTGACTCTCTGACAACAGACACGATGAAATTGTTTGCAGTTTGTTTGCAATTATAGCTCTGTGTGGTTGTTCATCACTATTCTGGATCAATTAAAGGAAAGCATAACATATATTAGAGGAAAATGACAAAAAAATACACCACTCCACTCTGAAATCTCTATATGAAAGCTATGAAGATTGTATCCATATTCACTTGCTATTGCAGTAAACAAGCTGGGCGGCTCCAGCTCTGCAGCTCTGAACACCATTACCAACTTAACAATCTATCACAAAAATCAAAAATGTCAGGCAATATCAATGCCCTTATTCCTGCTAACACCATACTGTGGGGATGGATGGTGATGTAAATGAGAGCAGTGAAGCTCCAGTGCAGCTGGTTCAAATCATCTCAGTATTAGTTCTGCTTTCACTCAAGTTAGTATTTTGAAAATGATTATAAGGTGTTCAAGCATCACAGTCAAATGAGAGAATATAATAAGACATATTTTAACACCAAGAGGTCATTTGAATTTAATTTCCCCTCCTTCAATTGTACATGGCCCGCCTAAACAGTCCCGGTTGTTGCTCCGCCCCCTCTGCCGGCCTGGGGAGGGTGCAGACTACCACATGCCTCCTCCAATGCATGTGGAGTAGCCGACCGCTTCTTTTCACCTGACAGCGAGGAGTTTCACCTGGAGGGCGCTTTGCGTGCGGAGCGACCGACCAGGCCACAAAGCCCTCCGGCAGCCAAGGCCAATTGTGTCTGTAAGGACGCCTGACCAAGCCGGCGGTTCGACCCTGCGACCTCAGATGGTAGGCAGTTGGTTTGACCACTACACTACCCGGGCCACCGAGAGGTCAGTTTCCACGCGTGACTGATATCTGTCAAGACTTCAGTCACTCTTTATATCCAAAAGCTACCCAAACATTGTAGCAATGTATGCAATTGAAGAAAGGGCTTTTATGTCAGAGGGAAATTGCAATAGTCTTCATTCAGATGCAGAATTTATCCTGCATCATAACAGCTGTGTGCACCTGCATATACATGCACGCACGCACACACATACCGTACACACACACACACCAATACATAACTTTCACAGAGGAGCTGCTTGAAGGCATTAAAAGTAGGTGGAAACATAAACCAAAGTTAAATGGCATCTTTCATTTCGTGGGCCCACCTTGAATTAATCCTATTTAACGGTTTAGCTACACTGCGCACAACAGTATTCACTCAAACTAATCCATATCTCACCCACGTATGTTTGCACATAAAGGCTGGTGTGCCTGCATGCACGCACGCACGCACGCACACACACACACACACACACACACACACACACACACACACACACACACACACACGCACACAGCAGTATCGCTTCTGTAACCTGTGCACCTCCCATGGACATAAAGAAAAGAAAGGAAATATTAAAGAAATAAACGGCTGGTTTGCTGTGCGGTCACCCCAGTTTATCCAGCAGTACATTTCCAGTAGCATTATTTGCTGGTTAAAATGCTTGAGAAGTATCGATATAATGCCTGGACAAAATGTATACTCCAAATGCATCAATCCAGCAAGGAATACTTTGGTCAGACTCTTGTAACATTGCAAAGACCCACAGTAAGCTTCTTCTGGACATGATAACATTAGAACAAAGATTTCAACAAAGATTATTTTTGTCCTCTTTCTATGTTCCCCTCCTGAATATTCAGCAGCGGGAGCTTCAGACGTGTCTTCTGTGAGTGGGAGCACAGGTGGATAAGGATCTGTACATGAAACACAAATGAATGAAAGAGTAGCGTGACTGTCTCTAGGGCTCTATACCCCCACCTTCAGCATCAACACTGCCTCGGGGCAAAACGAGCGAGAGCTGCAGACTTGCGGAGTGCAAAGGAAGCTGAGAGGCACTCAGTAAATACTCAAGGTTAGGTTTCATCTCACCCAGTAAACATACATTCCTTCAGAACATGTACTGGGTGGTGACGAAGCCACTGCCTGACCAGTATGCTCCCCATTAAACTCACACTCCTCCCTTTCGCTTGCTGTCAAAAATCTAAAATCGAAACAACTGCTGGTATACTCTCAGTTCTGATTATATATTATATTATACTTTACTGCGCGGTACTACGTGTTGATTGAGGCGCCCTATTATCTTATATCTTGGGTGAAGCTTGTTAGCGTCTATAAACTGTACATTGACAGGAGACTTTTTCAGTTGTTTCAGTACGTTTTTTTAAGCTGTAATTTGTTAAAAGTATGACCCCTGAGAAAATCAAACATCCAAGACGCGAGAGAGGCACTATTTGCTCCATTACTCCCGTTTACATTTCAATAAAGAAAAAGGAAGGGTTGGGAAACTTGAGAAGGATATTTGCAATGGTGTGGTCAATAGTCTTCCGTCTTCAGTTGAGTTGCTTTTTCAAATTAATGAGGCTTTTAATTGAGTGGTGACAATATTCTAAACCAAAAAAAGATATCAATATAAAGCAATCTTACATAATGTATTATGGCCATGGCATGATAACACAACATTAAGTAGCCAGCATAAAAAATGTTTTACCTATTTACTTTTTGCAATTCAGTGGTATCTCTTTGTAGCAGACTTTAAGCAATCTATGGAAAAAATGGTTATACACAGGAGTATCTTCAGAGGGACTCCACAATAGAAAATGGATATTTCAGAAACAGGCATTATGCTTATCATCACATTGACAGGTTTCAGAAAAGGCTCATGAATTATTTTGAGTACTTCATAACTATTCATTTCACTGCAATCCTATTACTTTTTTCTATCCTCAATTGAATTATTGTTATGGCACATTGAATACCATTGGAAAGACTAAGTGTGCTATGAAAATGACTTTATGTTCAGATGGATCAGCCAATTAGCCACTGCATCTCACAGCATGCTATTCAAATTCATTAGAGTGAAGTCAAAATGGAGTGTATCAGAAAACACTATCATTTAATTGCTGCAGCCTACCTCACTATTCCACAATGCAGTAAATCCACTTAGAGTGAATGGACCATCACACATCCTCTTCTCTTTGATGAAGGAAGGCAAAGTGGAGGCTATATGGATCATTACATCAAGCTAAGAATCACAGGTGGAATATGTTGGTGGTATCCATTAGATCGCTCATTTGTGGTAGCTTGCTGGATATACTGTTGGTCTTATAAATCACTAAGCGGCTAAGCATTCATCACTAAGTTTAGCAAAGGATACTCTACCAGGAATGTCGCCTGCATACATCCTGACTGCACTCTGTAATAATGGACAGTATGTTAGTTTGTGAGAAAAAACCCAACAGCATTTAGGTCATGAGCAAATGTGACAATTCTTTCAGAGGCAAACAGAATTTCATTTCAAAACTCTACCATTTGTAAATATGTAGACTTTAGAAAGGGGTTAGTGTTAGGGTTTGAAAGCACACCACTAACACAAAATGATACTAAAGTAGGTAATTTAGGTTCTTGGTCGGTGAGGTAGCACTTAGATGCTAGATCCTATTTTAGAGATATTGAATGGTGGAACTATTTTATCTCAAAATGCTGTGCATCCATTTAAGTTAGAAACAGAACTCTATAATTGTAGGCCTGTGTTACAATTAACTTGCCTCCACAAGCTCACAGTCGTCATGGATTTACCCTATGGATATCTGGGTATTGATGATCATTAATATGTAATATATAGTAATATACATTAGCAACAGATTCCGTAGATACGTTATCATTTTTCAAATTTGAAAAATGATCCTGTGGAAGACTTACACATATTACTTTTATGTGAAATTTTTTTTGTGTTTTAACTTCGGTTGAAGGATTTCATGCTCCTCTGTGGGTTAAGAAGCCACTTTTGGTTTTATGAAACACTTTCAGAATCAAAATACAAACTCAAAAATGCATGCTGGTCAAGCTGAAAATCAATCCTGAACAGTTGACATTTTGGAGATTTGGAGAGGTTTTTCACTGGACAGCAACAATGTTAACAAGCTAACCTGACTTTTAATAATAATAGTCATAATTAAGCTTAATAACTAACTAATATAACTAATATACTATAACACTGTCCCCAGCAATTAATTCCAATCACATGGACATTTGTTTATTGATGATGATTTTAATTTACACTATCATATATTATTATTATATTATTGGGAAAATTCCTTTTAAACCCCAATTGAAAAGTCTAAACAAATCTAATGCCATGAGGAAGTCAGTGTGACTCTTTTGAGCCTAAAACACACATTTGCCAACACAGCAGTGTGCTTTATCCAGACACTTTCACAGCTACAAATATGCGAATATGTGTGGCCTTGATTTGTATGGTCTGTTACAGAATGCCAGAAATAAAGAGGAGATTTGAATAACTGACCTCAAAATAGGAAACTCACACGGCCACCAAAGAGCTTTGGTAATGGACAATTAGTATGGTCTGCGTACCTGCCCATTTGTGAATCCTTCTTTGGACATCTCTCCTACAGTCATGGTGCTCTAGCACTTGGCATTTGAACATGGCCCCTGGAAGACATTGGCTAATTAGTTCCTGAGGAAGGCGCAATCCATCTTCCTTAGGAAGTGATGTGTCCACTTCTGCAGCTGTGGTCAGTCCACTTTAAATTAGAATGTCTTAAATTCAAGGGGCACAGAGTGAAAGGGGAAAAACAACAAATAAACGATCAAACATTTTTCCCATAGGCCACAGCAAAAAGATTCCTGATGTTGCATAAATGTTGTATTGTCCGACTCTTCATGAAAAAAGGATTCTGTCACCACCATGTGCATGGAGAAGCTAGCTTCCATTAAAACAGATTACAAATCATGGTTGAGCTGTGGCGCATTTTCGTAATGGCGGGCTGCTAAAAATGGCCAATGGAAACATGTCAGCAGAAGTTCAAAATCTTAGTGATCAAAGGAAAAAATGATTGAGTCTGAAAGTCTAAATATTTAAACAGAAAACATGTGCATCATAATAATATTGAGAATGACTGAACATATCTGTATTAACCTTATAACTACCAGGGGGCAAGTAAACATACACATTTCCTATAGGATAATGACTATATAAAGTTTGCTGGTACCGTAGAGTTTAATTAGCAGGTTATTATGTAATAGTGGTAGATACTGTATTATGAAGGTATATTTGTTTTTTATCCTCATGGGCCTAATTGAGGAAGCAAGCATGTTTCGGTGCATGTGGGCTTGTTTGACACTGAATTCAGGAAATCCCAAGACAGCTATGCCCATGTATCCATTAATTCAGTATATGGTTAACAATCAAATTTGACTGAAAAAAAAGCAATTAATGGGACTGGATCCAGGCTATGAAAATGTTGTGTGTGTTGTGTGTCAATTACAATTCCATGAGCCATATGACAAACATGCAATCTAAAAGAGAGTGAATGAATACAGTTGTGTTTAGGTACTCGAATAAATAAAAAAAAACATTGTGTGACAATGATGGTTGTCTGTTGTGCTGTCATTGTTTTCATTCTGCACAGAGTGACTGTCAGTGGAAGTCAGAGTTAAAATTCCACAGAGGTTCACAGAGATAAAATACAATATAGATCTGAATCCCAATAGAATTGTGTTCATTTAGACTCCATAGCGCCTGGCTAGACTGGCTTTATCCAAGGCTGGATCCACAGTTGTTGTTTTTCAATTTATTATACAAACAAGGAATCCAATTAAAGATAAATGTTTGAAAAAAAGTATCAGGGAAATATCTTCTGCTGTTTTGATCTATAAATATGTAAAGGTACAGCTTGTTTGTTAATCCAGTGGCTCCGCATACTGTATAATATGCTATGAAACTATAGCATTAATATCTTGATATAAAAAGTGTGCAATGTGACTTTTTGTTTCATTTCCTTTTTCATCATATTGCATGTCTTTTGTTGCATTAAGAGCACAGTATGTGTACCTATTTCATATGAAAATAAGCTTAGGATTTATTATATATGGATTAATATTATCTCATTTTGTCAGAGCTGGAAAATTGAAGAAGCATGTAGAATTTGCAATGTTTTGTTTGGAATAATGGTACCTCAGTCCAGTGAACACATTCACTGCATCCTATCAATAAGAAGATGAGGCAGTTGGATGAGTCAGTTAAATGCACAATAAAATACAGAGGAAAATGACAGAGCAATGGTCAGGGCTTCCATTCCTGAATGCAGGCTAAAATGAAAGCCAACATCTGCAGCGAAGATCTGTTGTGGAGGCAAGCAAGCAAAGCTGACTAAAGACATCACCAAGTAATGAGTCAGTGGGAGGGGAAAGAGTTACTGGATTAATTGTTTGTAGAACTTCTAATCCTGAAAGTGGGAGTTTATTTACTAAAGAATTTTTGCTGTTGAAAAAGTATATGCATGTCGTGGCAGACTAGAGTTGGAGTGAGGTTGAGACGTGGGCTGGATGCAGGAGAGATTCAAGCTGGTGGGCTGGTTCTACATGACGACCAGGCAGCTGACAATGTTCTCTCATGGAGAACCACCCGGTTGCTGTTGTTCTGTCTTGCCCGTTGCCACTGTAGCATTCACTTGCTACTCCCGGGGCTGTGACAGACAGAGACAGGAACGGTGAGTAAAGTTCACTAGCCAGCATGTCGTTTTATTTGATCTTTCCATAAATAAAGTGGTCTTGACTGTTGTCTCCTGCTAGCTCCCCAGGTCAGCCTTTCAGCTCCAAAACTAGCAGGTCAACTTTTAATCTGAGCCCTTCAGGTCGGCACGTCGGCTGCAGTTGGCCATTCAGCCTTATTTGCCTGGAAGCTGGTGGCCTAGTCTGGCCTAGGGAGAACCAGCCCACACCTCAATCCCCCCCCCGCCCTAACATAACATAATAATAATAATAATATAGTTTTTCTATTTTATTATCTCTCCTGCTGTCTTCTCGCCAGTCCTTCCTTAGGCCTTCTCACCCTGATCCAGTTTGTGCAGGAAGCTAATGGAAGGAGTCATATTACAGTAATGAATACATAGAGAGTCATTCTTAAATAAGATTTCCATCATGTAAAGCAAGAGACCATAATATGTCTGCTGTCATGATTGTGCTGTATTTTAGGAGTTTTAAGAGTCTAAGTGTCAAGTGATGAGTGAAGGGATGACAGCAAGGTTACTCCATTTTTCCTTCTATCACTATTGTTGTCTTGCTGTGTGTGTGTTGAATAAACTTAGATCGAGACAGAAGTCCTTTTAAACCAATCATGAATTACATGAGCACATTTATTAGCACACAGAAGACAATACAATACAATACTATACAATACTGTACAATACTATAAAATACTATACAATACTGAGCGCTCAGGAGAGATACACACACATGGGTATGGTATGCGGATCTCTGCCATAGGAGCTTCAGGACAGAGTTTATATAGTTAAAGAAAACAATAAAAGGATGAATATGCAAAGCGCTACCTAATAAGGGGAAGGACTAGGAGCTGACGTTAGCTCTGACACAATCTGTGAGGTCACTGGGTTAATCGAAGAACACAGAGCACCTATTTGGGTACACGTTGCTAAGGAAGCAAGGGGGGGGGCTTTCGGGATGGTACCGGTCTCTGGGCGAACCAGGTCACAGTCTGACCTGTGGCCTGCACTCCCAGGCACCAGCTGTTATACTAAAAGATGGTTTATGCGTTTATAATAACGTGGCAGATAGTTTAGGTTCAACATGACCTCTTAGCATATGATATGCGATTATTGATAAGACATGCACCCAGACACCTCGGCGCCTCACCATGTGCGTATGCTAAGGCCTAAGAGAAGAGCAGCAGAAGCAGAAATACATTGGATAACAACAATTAAACAAAATATCTAAGGTTACATACGTCAATTCTTCCACAGTGTGTGTGCGTGAGAGGGAGAGGGGATAGGCCTATAATTACATGCTTTCAGGCATAAGCAAGCAAAGTGGAGACAATATTGCTTTGGTGGAACTGAATTAAACATTCTCTCTATATTTCTCCATCACCAACTTGACACACACAAAATAATATTTCCTTTCCAGATGTGTGGTGACTCAGATCTTCTTGCCAATTGCCATGTTTTGGCATTCATTCAAAATGGTCTAAACTCCAATTTCTTCATGAACGCCAAACCATGGCCAAAACATGTTGGACATGTTTTTAAATATGTTGTTTTGACATAGCTATGAATAGAGGCTTTGAATTCTTATCATGCTTCTTCATTCATCCATTTTCTGTACCCACTATTCAGGGTTACAGTGGGCTGGAGCTTGTCCTTGCATGGACTGGATGGATCACAGGGCTAACACAGATAGACAAACACACTCACATTCATACCTATAGGAAATTTGAATCTCCAATTCACTTGACTTGCATGGGTTTGAACTGTGGAAGGAAACACTGGGAGAACATGCAAACTCCACACAGAAAGACTAAGAATATGGCATATTGGATTAAATATAACCTTAAGTCTATATTTAAAGATGGAACAATATAAAATGTACGTTAGCACTACATTTTAAATGGCCTTTCACATTTATTTGATTAGAACTGCAAAGTACTGCAAAGCCACTGCAAGCTGTCACTCTTTTCAGTGTCATATGAGGAAAGTCGCTTCGGGAAATACATCTAGCTGACGGAGATGTTTTATTTGTCTATGTCTACGTGTGCCACAAATGTTGCAGAATTGTGCATCTAACGCACGTCTACAGCTGGTTCCAACCTGGTCAACCCCGCAAGCTTGGTCTTGTCCCATTTTAAGAAGTCACCCCTAATCTCTGGTGATGGTTCAGGCACACTGCAATGTGTTTCCCACTGGCAGACTTCTGAGTAGTCCCCCATGCATAATATCCATGCAATTCTGCTTCTGACAGATATGTGTTGTAATCTCTTTGAAAATGAGCATTTGCAACATGTAAGAGCCTCAAAGCTGTGGGTCTGAGGAGTGAGAGGGAGAAAATGACACAGGCATACTGCACTGCAAAACATATCCCTGCTTCTGATCCTGGCGCTTTTATCCATGTTTTCATACAAACTTTTGTAATAATGTCTTTGTAAGCAGTTGTCATAACACATTCATAATAGAAACATTTTAAACTCATGACATGACAAAGGATACACTCGTGAACGGGCAATGATCATTTATAACAGCTTCATTACATATCAAGTAGTGGATTTCAAAATAAAAGTCTCCAGATTAAAACAATCTTTCAATGTGTACCAGTGGATTGAATAAGTGATGTGCTAGCACAAAAAAAATGCTTTTAGTGGTACAGGGATGCCTGTCAAAATTCTGAATCTGCACAAAGCACCTCATAAGCAAGTCATGAGGTTCAGTGATGTTGAAGAAGATGAAATTTGTTGACAATAAATTAATTAATGATCATCAATGTTAATTTAACATTTTTACCCCTGGTTGAATGTGCCTTAGATTTGGTCTGGTCTGGCTGCAGACCCAGGCTTCTAATAGGCCAGAGATATTGCTTCCACAATCCAGTGGGGCAGACACTGGTGAGATAAGGGTTTCCATTTATGAGGGGAAGCCCATTAAACAAACAGTTGATCATACCTCCTGATGCTCTTTGTCCTGTCCAAGTAGATGCATAACGCCCGCTCCGGACAGAAAAGATTAAATCGCTGCTCCTGGAGAGGGATGAAAAGCCATCAGTATATGTATGGAGATTCCAATACTTGGGGACAAAAGCAGGGTTAGGATGCAGAAGCACCTTAGTGAATCCTGGCGCAAACTGCATGCACGAGTGCCAAGTGGATAGAGCATGCAAGTCACTCACCCTCGAGTTGAGAGCCACCAGAGGTTCTGCAGTTATTATTTATAAGCTTACTAATATCCATGCGAGTGGCGTCAGACAAATGAGACAGGTACGAGCCGAGGTTGTTCAGCACTTGAGAGTTTTTTAAACAGGCGCGTGGAACCGAACCTCTACTTTCACGAATACCATCCACGTCTGGACAGTACTGTGGAGGAAACCACGGGAGCAACTGGAGGGGAAGGAGAGATGACGACACCATTGAAGAAAAAATATGGTTTCAACATATTTATGACACACACGGTTTTCCTTTTGCGATCAGGGGTACTTATGACATAATGCGTGTCACTGAGTTTACTGTCAACTGTATATACGGCACCACAAAATCTGGCCTGAAGAGCAGATCCAGAGATGAGCAGTAAAGCAAGAACTTTATCATTTCATTTGACTTTGTGCAAGGGACAGATTATCTTGGGCCATATCAGACACACTGTGCAACCGTTCTCAGAATGCACTGACATAATACAGTAAATTATGAGTAGGACTGGTTTCTTTAGACATTTTTTTTGGAGGAGTCTTAATGGGTTGTGCACTGTATGACTGAAAACTAATTCGGCAGGACTGAAAACTAAGGATTCCTGTGTGGTTTCTCTAACGGTAAAAAGCACAAGTGGAAGACCTTCATCCCACTCCTTAGCAGACTCAAGGCAGTATGGATTTTAGTTAGTGAGTTTTAGTTAGTTTTAGTTTGATGAAAGCATTTGGCACCTTGGGACTCAGCACTTGATTTTTGGTGTTTTATTGATAATTCTGACATTACCTGACAAAAAGTTGCTACCTTGATCTGTCTGAATCCTTGCGAAACCAAAGGTTGAAAATAATTTGACTAACACCTTCACTATTGGCTTGGCTTTTAGTGTGTGTAATGGTATGGCCTCAGGGTAGCATGTAGCAACGCACATGATGGAAGGCACATCAGTAAAAGCAAAACTTTGATATTGATGTTTGTTTGCAAGCTCATCTATTTTAAATGCCATACTTCCTCCACACAAAGAAAAACTGCTAATCGGAGAATAAACTTATCGAAACTTACTTAGAAAAGTCTGCGTGGACACAGATGAACGAGGACGGGACTCCAATTATGTCATGCCCCATGCCTCTGTTTCCAACTCCCTAAACCAACCTCACAAACACCGAAATATATGGCAAAATGCAATATTTAATAAGGGAACATAACATGGAAGCACAGGCTTCAGGGTGGACCAAGGCCAATGCTGCTGGAGTTAAATCCTTCTAACTAAACTATCCAAAAACAAAGAATGGAATAACTAAAATACAGAGGGCTACTTCTACCTCCTTCACTATACAAAACACAGGAGAAAACGGCAGCCCACCCACAATGGAATAATATGCCACACTTAAGAAATAAAAGAATACACAGAAGTTGCACAGTATAGTGAGGTTGACTCTATTTATGGACCAATCTGCTTCGAGGGAACCAATCGGCTGTAGGCACTTCTGCAGCACAATGGGTGAGTAAAAAGGAAACCAACGAACAACCATGCCTTACTGGCAACTGCACAATACAACACATACACACATTTCTAAATATGAATCATGATGTTTTGAAAATAACAGTTTTTAAGTTGAATTGAATTAGTTAAATTTAATGAATTTGAAGACGCTGTCCTCACAGGCAGAACAGTCACAATCATGGACCCTGATTGGCCATCACCAGCTCCTCTAATTCAAATGAGGTGAACCTGCTGAGTGGAGGCTTTCCAGATCAAATGCTTCAAACCAGCCTGATTGGATGGATTTCAGTAATTTTTTGGTGAAGGGAGCCAATCAAGACCAAGTCCAGTTGTGATGCGTTTACTAGAGTTAGTCTGAAACTGCCTGTAAAAATTGGTGGATTTTTGAAAATGCTATAACTTAACCGAACAGAACACAATGAACTTGTATTGATTCATCTTTCTCTCTGAATCATTTAGAGATATTGGTCAAAATGTCATATTTTGTTTTGTTTGAGGTTTGAGAACTATTTTTAAACTGGTAATGGCCGTCACTTTTGATGGAAATGTTATGGAAGTTATTTCATGTAAAGTGTGATGTGATTGTCTGATTGATTAAATCATTGTAATATGAAACTCAAAACATGAGATCCATTCAAGTTGAGTAATGGAGATAATTAATGATGTTGACCAGAGAACATACGTTTATATGCAGATCAATGTGAAAGATGACAAGAGCCAATTCCACTGTTGCACATTTGAATGGTAATTCACCCTGAGTAATAATTGGAATCATAAGTACAGAATAGTGTCAGGCACAGGCTTTACTATGGTGTGACCTTTAATGTGAATCTCCATGCATTGTGTTTTTAAAGACGGAACCACACTTAAAGGGTAATTCCGGGATTTTTCAACCTGGCCTCTATGTCCACAAAATCGCTTTTCATACCTTTAAGTAGATCCCAAAAGTTTCTGAGTTTCTCCTGTCCATCGGCTCAACCAATGTTATTATGTTCGTGTTATTATCCAAATGTCTGATATGTCAATTACGGTTGATACGTGAGTCGGAGAGGCGAGTTTTGAGTTTACGTAGAGGAACTGCTAGAATTTGCAGCAGCTGGTTCACCCTCTCGCTTTCATAAACTATCTTGTACCCTTTTCACCGTCCTCGTTTTCCGAGCTGTTTCTATAGCGACCCTTTCCATAATGTTGTCAGACATTTGGATAATAACACGAATAACAATCTGAGCCCGTCCGTGACAAAAACAAGCACTTTTAGTGGACGTACTTTGACCGGCCGAGTATGCCTTTACGGATTACGTTGTCGCCATCGAGCCGCCGTTACGCGACTGCCGTTTGAGCCGATGGACCGGAGAAACTCAGAAACTTTTGGGGTCTACTTAAAGGTATGAAAAGCGATTTTGTGGACATAGAGGCCAGGTTGAAAAATCCCGGAATTACCCTTTAATGAGTTGAATGTGTTACTCTCCGGCGGATGCACATTAATTTCAGATGAGAGAATCCACTACTAATGCATCAATCCATTGCACTGGAATGAAGGTGTTACCTGTGTTGGATTTTTTTTTCTACTTACAGGCAATATAGTTTCTGCCAGTGACTTCATTAAATGTGTGAACACAGGGAAAAGCAGGTGCTACATCACCAAAATGACCAAATCAGAATGACCATGCCAATGAGTGGAAAGCATGCCCAATAGCACTGGTCAAATAAATACTGTGTGTTCCTGTCATGGTCTACATGTGTAAATTCTATGTAAGTATCATTATTTTACCCACATAATAGTGATTTTTTTTAATGCAAATTCAGATCGTTTCCAACTTACTAACACTTTATAACTCCATCTCTCCCAAATTATTGCTACTAAGATTCTTTGGAATGTGGCCTAAAGACTTTGTATAGAGTTTGGCCATTCAGAATGGCTGCTATCACTGTTGCAAGATGCAGGCCTTGTTGCCAGCATGTCAGGCAAGTAAGGGAGAGGGTATTTAGTCCGAGAATCTCAATTCAGATCAGAGAGCACTCCAAATACACTGAGTGGACAAAACATTGCTCTTCTCATGAAATAGGGTGGTGAATCAGGTGAAAGCTATTATTTCTTATTGATTTCACCTTCTAAATCCACTTCAGTCATTAAGACGTTAGAGCATTTAGTCCTCTTGACAATCATGGACATGGATTGTGCACAATGGGGTGCAACTCATTGAACTCAACAGTTGGAAGGTCGCACTAATAGAATGCTTTAGGGCACTAGGGTGCTGGCCCTGGTGGATTGTCAAACCTTTTACTTTTAGGATTTCATTTTGTATACTCCAAAGAACACGTTTCCACTGCTCCAGTTGTGGCGTGCTTTACATCGCTCCAGCTGAGGCTTGACATTGCGCATGGTGATGTGAGGCTTGAGTTCAGCTGCTTGGCCATGGAAACCCATTTCATGAAGCTCCTGACGCACAGTTCTTTTGCTATTGTTGCTTCCATAGACAGTTTGGAACTCTATAGTGAGTGCTGCAACAGATGATTGGTGATTTTTACGCACAACACGCTTCAGCACTCGTTGGCCCCGCTCTGTGAGATTGCGTGGTCTACCACTTTGTGGCTGAGCTGTTGTTGCTCCTAGGCGCTTCCACTTCACAATAATATCACTTACAGTTGACCGGGGCACATCTAGTAGGGCAGACATTTCATGAACTGACTAGTGGTGACTAGTGACCCATTCTAAATGATAAATGTCTATCGAGATTTCATGGCTATGTGCTGGATTTTATGCACCTGTTAGCAATGGGTGTGGCTGAAACACCTGAACTCAATAATTAGTAGGGGTGTCCACTGACTTTTGGCCATATAGTGTAACTTTGAACGCGTAAACTAAAACCAGTGTTTTGCTACCCTTTGTTTAGCTACCTTTCCTCATGGCTTTTGTGAACATTTTGTCAGTGAATCCTGTGAGAGGAAGATATTCACTTCATATGTGTGAAGCTTTGACAAAAATTGTTTGTTGTAGTTATATTACGACTAGAAAATATGACATAAGATTATTGCGGTTGGTGCAAATCATCAATCATCAATTAATCAATTGACTGGTAGAGCAAGCCGCCATGTCCAAGCAAAACAATACAGATATACGAAGGAAGGAATCCTGCATAGCCTGCAGCCTGGAGATTGGGTAGTGGTGTAGGACCAAAGGAGGAAGCATTGGCATCAACCAGCGGGGTTGATGCCAATGTCAAAAATCAACCATAATGGCGCCGCCCCACAGACGTTTGGGGCACTGACCAAACCTTCTGGCACCGATGCTTCTCCACCATGCTTATGATAGTAAATGTGAACATTTTCTTTTATGTTGTCATGTAATGTAAAAAGGAAGGATTGTGAGAGAAAAATATTCACTTCATAGATCTTTTAATGATAAATATATTGTGCTTTCAAATGTAATTGACTAACATACTGTATGAGCTACATGCATGTACAACGTGACCACAGAAGGGTAGATAAAGAAATTACACCCGGCTATGACAGAACGATCCACAGTATAGGGAGATAGTGGTATAGTCCAGCTGGCTGTTATGTTCATCGTATGAAAATGAAGATTATCTGCCACTTATGCTTGTATGAACCAATAGGAATGAATTACACCCATGAGACGTAGCATTACTAACATAGGAGTATATAATATCAAGAAAGATGAGCCACCCTCAGAACTGGGGTAGTAAAACAAGTTATTGTAACTTGTTGATCCCACTTCTCTGAGAGCCCTCAATGAGAGGAACTTTGCATCATCCCATCTCGAACCTGGAAAAAGTGTTAATTTCATTGGAGGTTTAGCACCTATTATAATATTCACCTACATAACAAATTCACATATCCATTAATTTCACAAGGGGACTTTTACTCTGAAATCTGCTATGCATTTTTCCATGAAGACCGCATATAAGGCAGCACACAAACAAATCAAACTGGAAGTAGTCCACACTTCTCCATGGTTTTCTAGCATGTTCTTAGCAGTGCACCTTATAAGGGTGGGCATCATTGAAGTTCAACCTTAAGGTGCAGCACTTTGACTACGTTTTTTATGGTTGCTGTTTTAACTGCTGGTTAACTCTGGATCAGTGTGCTTCTTGCACAATCTCCAGTCTGACCACTGCCTACTGAATCTCTGAATGTATTATTTTCATTCACAAATGTAATGAATGAGCCTCCTATGAATGTGCTCAACCCTGGTATAGAATACTGAATACTGGTATAACGTTTACACTCTACATTGGATGCTTTTTATTACAGAATGACCATGTACTTAACAGTAGAAACTGTGCACGAGAGCAGGAGTCTTATTATCTGATTATTCTTAACTCTTTTTATTCTATTCTTAATTCTTAATACTTCTACATATTAAGCAAAGCTAAGATAGTTATCTCACAAAGACATTTTTAAACTGTGGGAATGAGCAGTACAAGAGATACAGTTCTGGCAGGGGTTTTGTGATCCTAGGCCAGTAGTTGAAGATAAAAAAATCCTTCAACCTCAACACTGTCAATGCATGAAAATTGTTTCTTGCACATCCTATGTTTACTCTAAGATGGCGTGGAGAAAGGATGACCAAGGTGCTAGTCCAAATATGCTCCACAGTGGCTGCTATGAGTGAAAGTTCTTTATTTTTCTAATAATGATCAGATATTCAGTTTTTAATTTCAGTCCGACCATGACCCAAAGAGGCAAATATTTAAGTAATATCTTGAAAGACAAGTAGGAAGAGACGTGACAGAGCTATCCACACCAAGAGGAGTCAATTTCTGTCTGCCTGAGTCTTCCTCGCCATTCCTCAGGACGTAAATAACAGGCTGAAAACAATTGAGGGTTTATTGATCTGTACCCATGGCACTAAGGACTAGCAAAAGGACGCATTACACATGGAAACTGTATGTGTGGACTGAGGACAGAAGACCCCACTTTGTTCATGGGTTAGGTGCCATATGGACAGGAACACGTTCAGCTCTGTTGCCTCAGTAAATTGTTGTTGACACTGCCCTCTAGAGATGTGTGATAGTGCATAAGTACTGCAGACCATAACTGAGGAAGAATACTCCTTTCTCTGCCTGCACTGGGGGTGGGGTTCTTCCTCTCCAGCACTGCAATTACATGCTCTCAAGAGATTGACTTTATATATTTATGACACTGTTTTCGCTTTCGTTCCATCCCCTTGTAAGGAACAGCTTGTTCAATTTATTATTGTTGTTTCACTGGCCGGGGTGTAATGACAAGTGGAATATATGGAAAGATGACCCCTACCTCCTATTCTACCCATTCTGGAAAACTGATTTCCTATGCAGTAAGTAGAGGTGTTGCTGGGTCACTGCTACACAGATCGATCGATGGTTTACAACTCTGAAATATGGAGTCAGCTTTGGTGCAAAAGGGAATCCAATGGCTTCATTCAACGGAATTAATATTTTTTTGGAGAATAAATTTGACATGCTGGTGACTGACGTCCTGAATAACTTATTGCCGGGCCTATGAAAGAGATCCCTAGGGAAAGCTTATTGCACTGTGAACATAATTTCAGAGTAAAGGAGAATAGCAAACCTTGGCGAACCTCACTGAGGTGATGCTGATTAAAATGTAATAGCTGGAGGCAACTGTCAAAATTTGGGCAGTCTTGACAATGCTCATGGCTCATGGTACCGACTTCTGACTGTGGAGCTGACCATAATATGACACAAAAAGCTAAATCAACTCCCTATGATATAGTTCACTCTGTGTTTATTAACAAATTTAACAAATGTAAAATTGGTTCCCCTCTGTGGCAGCAGGGCAAGTTTTAATTGCAATTAATTGTTAACAGTTGGCATTGTTATGTTTAATAAGCAAAGTGTAATTTTAAAACATCTACGATATTTACTAATAGGCCTTCTAATCTGAGTGACACTGCGGTATCAAAATAGCAGTGCATCCAATAATAGCATAACGTGGGTTGTCATGTACACATTCCCTGAGTGTGGTGTAAGCCCACACAGGTGTCATTTATCCCAGCAAGGACAATAACTAACACTCAGGATGAGTCTCCCAAGTTCTGTGCCTGCCAGCATGATAGATGCTCTTTAATGAGACAAATAATAGCAGCCTATTTAAAGCAGAAGAGTGATTTTAATCTGCCCTATCAAGCCCATTACACAGATACTCATAAAGTTCATACGTCTTTATGGGTCTTAATGTTGTTCCAATGAAAACATTTAACCTGTTCATCATCTTTGGTTAAATATAAATGTTGGTATTTTGTTGACTAAGTAAATAAGTAACTAGGTAAACTATTAAGTAAACAGGTATGCTTATCATAGGGAATTAATTAATGTGCCAATGGGTTTTATTTGCAGAATAATGTTGATCTGCCTCTTTATTTGAGTCTTTCTGACATTAATTCATAGTATACACGAAAGTAATTTCATTTTTGTTGCCTTATGATGATCACCAACATAGTTTACCCACCTCTTTACACTTGGTAGGTATAGTATATTAAAAACCTTTTCACAAGGAAAAAAAAAATAAAAAAAAAATCCAGCAGAAATAAATCGGCTTTATGGACAGAATTAGAGGGGTCTGAATCCAGGGTAGGATTAAGGAAAATTGCGTGAAATAAAAGAGCGAGTGATCAGGAATGACTGTGTGCGTCTGTCTGGAGGGCGGGAGTAGGAGAGAGAGAGAGAGAGAGGGGGGGGGGGGGGGGGGGGGGGGGGGGGGTGAGAGAGCGAGAGAGAGAGAGAGAGAGGGATATTCACTGAGGAACAGATTTTCATCCAAACCTCTCCGTGTTTTTTTCCCATTTCTCGACTACGCGGCTCAGCGCAGCTCCCTATCTTCTAAACTGGGAAACATAACACTCCGCTTTGTAATTGCAGTCAGTGAGTCATTTTTTTTGGGATCTGATGCTCGATGTTCGTTGCTGTGAATGCTGTATTCATAGTCAACTTCTATTTCCCCACTTACACTTGAGCTGCATCATGAATAGTTTGGGAGCACCTCTCAATCGCATACCTCTGGAATGGTGGGGATTACGCAGCCGAAAACCGGAGAGCATGTAAACGCAGATGGAGTTTGGGATTTATTGCAAAATAAGGGAAAGATGACCGTCTTCTCTTTGTGCTTGCTCTTGTGCGCAGATCTACTGGATTTAGCCGTCGGTAAGTCAGTCCCTGTCATAGCCTCCGTATTAGATCATTTCCACCTTCCGCACCCCTCCGATCAGTGCGCGGGGGTCTAATAAATGAGTAAATGAGTTGAGTGAATCATGTTTTTGACATGTAAAATACTAACAGGTCATTAACCGCGTAGCCCACTGGAGGCGACGGTGTCATGCCTCTCGTGCCAACTTTGCCCCATGCCAACCAAGTCGTGGAGGAGGGAAATCAATGACTGATGCTGGGGTTAAATCACAGTACACAATCCCTAGTGTACGTGGACTGTGTGTGTGTGTGTGTGTGTGTGTGGGGGGGGGGGGGGGTCTAGTGTTAATTCATCTGCATTTACTATCACGGCCACCATGCATGACTACACATACTTCTTAACACCACGGAACTGCCAGGTTGCGACGCGCTCTTTGGTCTTTATGGTCGTTCTAGCTTGGCGCATATGACAGCGCACACGCTAAATCTTGCAACAGATTTCAAAGTTGTTGCCTTGAATTACAGCAAACCGTGTCTTTTTTTTAATTTTTATGTCGCTTTCAGTCTCTCACGATCAGCGCATCAGACTGGCATCATTGCCATGCCATTTCTCTCTCCTCCGTTGAATTGTTCAGATGCTCATACATGGAAACTCAATATCCGCCAAATGTCTTTTTCACGAATTCGTGGATTTGTAATGAATCTGTGTAGGTTCTTAATAATAACTACAGTATTGCTTGTCAGCTGGTGCTGGAAGGGTTCGGGGGGTGGGGGGATCTTGGGGGTGTGGATGCTGTAAGATGCTGGTGATCAGGGTTCCCTGCATTTCCACGTCTGATTTTGGGGAGGGCACTAATCATTCAAACTTTTACAACAGATGACGACCTGGTGTCAATGGTGTAAGGGAGTTCAGTGTCACCATCAGTGCATTTGGTATGTTAGAAATCATGTCAGACACAACCTGTATCCTATCAAGCGTTTTTGTTTTAGTTTATGAAACACTGCCTACAGAGAACAGGGGTCCTGTGGCTTGTAGAGGCCCCCGATGTTACTGACTTTTTGTGGTGTCGTAGATAATTGAAAGCATGGCATTATATAGGACTGCAATAGGGGCACTTGGTTACCTCGCTGAGAAATATAGTCAAGAGTAAGGAGGCTCCTGTTCATCTGCCAGAATTAGGCTTGCGCTCAGTGGATTGGCAAAAGTCTGGTGTTTGGAAGACCTCATAGGAAAGTTCACACTTGGTTCACAGAACAACGGTTCTGTTTTGTGGACCCTCACTGACCCATATGGGAAATCAGTCACTTGCTCTTATGTACATAAGGTGAAGTGGCTACTTGCCTCTGAGTCTGTCTTGCTCCGATGATGCTGAACTTCACACAGTATGAATAAAAGCATGTGTTTAGCTTATGACCTTGCTATGACATGTTGTTGTTTGGGAAGTGAGCTTTGACACACCATCGATTACATTGATCAAAATGTAAACAAACAGTAAGGATAGAATTTAACCAATCAATAGGTTGGAATTGAGCTGTGTTTCACTTGAACACGCTCAGACTACCGCCGCTGGCCTTTTAGTCAGCACTGTTTGTACAAAATGTGTTTTTTGTTTGTTGAAGCACCTCAGGGATTCAGCTTTATTTTGAAGATCCTTCAAACAGCATTTCCACATTGCGTTTCCCGTATTTCCCATATTACATATAATCCATACCAATATGCAATTTCTGATGTTTTTCATATACGGTTTCACAATTGCAATGCGTGCTCTAGTTCCCCAAAGAAAAGGCCTGTGACCAAAAAAACAAACATGGCATGATTATTTATCTATTTCTTTTCATCACTCAATAATTCAAAACTATAATTGATTCCATTCTCATCCCGTCACCCCGTCTTTCAAAAGCCTTGTAATAGTAATTTTTTTTTCCCCTAAAACACTTGTCAACACATATTTTGTAAAATGGTGGATATCTCATCTTCTCTGTGGACTAGGAGTTCACGCCCCATCACCGCCTGCCAGATGTGTGTTTCTTTTATAAGCTTCTCAACAGCTCACTGCTTAATGCAGCCTCGCCTACAAGCTAGCTTCAGCTGGTGAAGTTAAGCAGTGATCATTTTGTTTCGGTGTTAAGCATTTCACTGATTCAGGTTCTTCTGTTTCAACAGCAGTCTGTATGTACTTAGTGGCTGTATGCTTCATGTTTCCCCAGCAGTGACATTGTTTTTATGCATGTGCATGTATGTGTATATCTACATGTGTGTACACTGTAGGCACATGTTTGTGTGTGTGGCTGTGTGTGTGCGTGTGTTAGGAACAGTATGTATAATAGTTTGGTTACTAAAAACATATGCCAAGCTGTTATAGATGGTGTACATATGTTGTTGCTCTGCATGGCATATGTCAGGAAGTGCACCTACAGCTCTTCTATAAAACCTTGCCAGTTTGAGCTCCTTGTTTAGGGGCATGTTCTTAGTCTCTTGTGCACCTTTTACATCTGCCTGGCTTCTGCAGCATAAGTGCAGGTACACCTTTATGAGGATTCAGCTCATTACAATGCTTACTGGTCAAAAGGTCTTATAGGAATCTGGTCCAATGCAATCAAATCCCATCCAAGAACATCCTATAACATTGGTTCCTAAATATGACAGAATACAGTCAGAATCATCCAGTCACCAATAAACTGCTAACTAGTCGCTCTGAAAGAGGTGGGTTTGGGCTGTTGATATTTATTCCTCTGCCTGATTTTGGTGGAATTCAATCAATAGAACTTATGATTAAACATATTTAAATGTAGCATCCGTTTGATACGAAGGCACAACTCCGTAGTTTGGAGTATTCCAAATAAGCTAACATTTTGACTTGGTGTAGTCAAAATGTGATGGCAGTCTGGAACAAAACAATAGATCACTTAGCTAGCTAGTAAACCTACAAGCTAACATTGCATTATATATAATTGCATATAAATATCATATAGCTAGCGACAGTTATGTAATAATATATATACAATTATTATTATAAAATAATAATTTTGGTACACTTATGGTGAAGAGAGGCTATTTCATGGGAAAGGTATTTCAGTAACTGCACTTATAAGTACACAATCTTGTATCAAAGACTTTTCCCTCAAAAGTTACTAAAATGTGTAATCGTAATTGCTAATGTAACTGTGGGTGGTGCTGCAAGATGATTTTTAACACAATCTATTGCTTTGTTTAATTGTTTAATTTAGTTTTTATTGAAGTTTTGATTTGTCACTTGCTGTTGGCAAAGAAGATTTTGCCAAGACACCAGAATTAAATTAGCAAATAGGGCAAATCGACAAGGTCTCATTGTCTATTGCAGCCCCACATTGTGATTTAGACCGATAAGACATAAAAATCTTGCCCAGTGCAACTTTAAGGAAACATTTTTTTTAGCACTTTTTATTTGCCTTGTTTCCTCCAGGCCACCTATATTTTACTTCATTTGAAATTGTCTTCAAGAATTGTATAGCCCCCGCACCCAAAAAACTGCGTATGTTCCCAGCCAACATATCCATGTAGACCCCACATGGGTTAGTGATGGGCTGGTACCCATATTAATCTGAACATGGGCTCCATATAGGCCCTGTGTGTGTCTGCCCATGCAGGTCACTAATAGGGCCACAGTGGGCTCTAAGTGGGACTAAAAAGTGGGAACAAAAAAAGCCCACTTGAAGCCCACACCCATTTGAAACCCATATAACCCATGTAAAACTCATGTGAGCCCCACATGGGCATGCTGGCTGGGTTGGTACATGCATTACACGCTGTATTACAACTTGCAAGAACACTTGCACAAGGCATCTACACACCTTGATTAACATCACATGACCCTGGAATCTTTTTACTTGCGACAAAGCTTGTCTAATAGCCTAAAAAAGGTAAGCGTTTCAACTACTGTACATATTTCATACACATTTTCTGGGTTCAGAGTTTTACCTAAAATGGAGTAACTCTAATCCTGTATCTCATTTCCTTTTCACTTTTCTGTGCAGCTGTGGTGCCAAACAAAAAATGAATGATGTGTCTTACACAATAATATTGGATATGTCCTTAGGCACAATTTTCATGAAGATTATGCTTTCCTTGAGAGCTTTATAAATTACATTCTTCCTTGTTTACTCTTAAGTCTAGATAGAATTTGTTGCCATATGCAATCAATTACACATCTCTCCTCAGATTTATATATTTTGTTGTTGTGATGTTATTCTCACAGTGGATGAAGAAACATCTTTTCTTATGTGCATTCCTTGCATGTTCTTGCCTAAATGCAAATAGGAAGTGGAAAGTAAGTTCAAGTCTTAACAGCTGCAAGTCGGTTCAAAGGGCAAAATAGGAAAGAACAAAGCCCTCTGTTTTGATTTAGATTAGGAGACGGGTCTCTAGACTCAGACTCTAGTGATTTGCTGCCAGTAGGATCTAGCCGTAACATCTCTCCATTACAGGGGTAATGAGTAAAATAATGGCTGTTCATGGAGTAGTCGAAGGCCACAGGGATACTGAGCATTATGCACTAGTCTACAGACTCAAACAGCCATTGTTGAACACATTTTTGTGACTATTACACCACTCTAGTTAAGTAATATAACAAACAGAAATAGAAAAAAAGTATTCTAGGAAAGTTTCAATGATATTGCAGCCACAAATCATTGTCCTTGCAAGTGGAGAATGGCAATCAACCTCTTTGTTCCACCTGCTAAATAAAACCTGTAACTAAATGGCTTGTTTTGAATTATGGTAGGTTTGCTTGTAGGTTTTGGATCATAGCAGTGGTGACAGGTTTAACAGGCAGTGGATCTCTGTTAGATCTGATGTTTTCCTGTACACTGTGCCTGTCTGCTAGTGATGGCCGGGCTTGATTCACAGGAAGTAAGAAGAGATATCGGCAGGAAAATGGGTTGTGGTTACGCCACTATCTAACAGTCACCCGACTTTAGTCCAGGGCTGTTTTCAGAAGTTATATAAAATGATTATACACAAATCTGAAGCATTCCTTCTTCAGTTTAAATTCTGTCCTGCTATTATTTCAGTCACTGTAACATCAAAATAATCTGATATGTGTCTTTTTCTTTTTCTTACAGGACCCCCTGGGCAAGCTCCCATGGGCAGATTTAGAATAAAACTGGAGATCAATGAAAGGAAAATACTGGTGTCATGGACTCACCTAGACCATTGTTTTGCACACACACACACACACACACACACACACATATATATATAGCATGTCGTGAAATATACTGTATAAAATCACATTACCCTCCGCAGCTGAGAGGACCCCATTTGGTTTGAAACTCGGTTTGATAAATCTTTTGTATTTTTCTACAATGTGTAGAAAAATAGCTAACTGAATCAAAGCATAAAGAAGTGTAGTTCACATTGAAATTTAAAGCTGTAAACCGTTCACCCATACAACAACACACTTGATGATTCATCTGCTTTGAGTTGTCTATTCTACATTCATGGCTGACGTCTCATAACAATGCCCTCTATGTTGAGGGGACACTGACCAAAATCAGGTCAGCAACGCCATGCAATCGTCACTGACCTACAGCTAATATAATACAGCTGCAATGAAGAAAATGAAACTACAAAAACACCAGAATCTTCCTTTACAACAGTACTCAGGGTTTTGGGTCATTGGTGGTCATTTGTGTGATTACCTACTGTGCTACTTGTGATCACTTTCCATGAACAGACTGTGAACGTACAATCATCGTTGTTATGCTCACCTTTCAGTCGGGACCTTTTGAAACTCCATTTAATGTGATGAAAAAGCCATATTAAAACTTGAAACAGGATGGTGACCCAGAAATGGCAGCTTGTATTGAAGGGCCTTGGCCACTTTTGTCCATGTAGACCACTGCACTAGAAACGAAATAGCTTTTTATTGAAAAATCAAAATTACCTCAAAAGGCCTTTGTGGTGTCATTCAGTCAGCAGGACTGAGTTTTTCAAATGTATTATCTGATTATTAAAGAGGATGACTATTAATGGCTCAGGTTGGTTCCGAATTTTGGTGAAAATCAAAATCTGCTCTTTCACAGACGGGGTTGAACAAGCCTGGTACACTATCATTAAACACAACTCCGACACTTCTGCAACAAAATTTCCAACAGCATGACTGCACGAAGGTCTAGCTATTGAGCTGTTATGACATTTCTCGTTTCATGCATGTGTTTACTGTTCACATTGAGATACTGATGTCGATCTTGGGAGAAATTCTTCCTTTCAGTTTCTTCAAAGGCATCCGTCCCAATAGCCTGACACGCTGAAATGTTTGACACCGTGATAAGCCACATGCGAGAGAATAACACAGATCCTGAGCATTAGCATACGTGTCGTCTATCAGCCTTTCAGGTAAATGTGTGAAAGCAAACCATCCCTTTGTCATTTTGGGACTAGCTAAAGTGCCCTGTTTGTTGAAAACCAGTCATTGGAAATCTATTAACATATTTTATTAACATCAACCCCCTCAGCTATGGGCTTTGCATCCAAGATGACTTGTTGCCTAGTAGCTCCAGGCCCTTGGGGACGGCTGGGGGGGCTTATGTCTCCTGTAACGCAAATAATGCAACACAAAACTGCAACCATTATGACAAATCTGTCCTCCCCCACTGCCATCGCAGCCGCCTCTTGCATGGGAAGTGGTAAGAGGGGGGATCAGAGAAAATGTCCTGGCAGATGAACTTTCCTTGGCCTATACGGCTGAAATACAGTTTGCCATCCCAGGCAATGGCATTGGAAATGATGAAGGCTGTGATTAGCAGAGACAAGTAAATGCTCGGGGCAAGGGAGTTCAAACAGCGCAGTAACTTCCCCCTCTATCCCCCCGAAGTCCTGCGCTGCACAGATGTGGGCTGGCTTGCTGCTGTCTTTGGCTTGCGTGGGAGTTCGAAGCAACTCTTGATTCCCTCAGCAGCTGCTGGTGCAGAGATAGGAAAAAGAGTAGAGAAGCTTTGCTCCAAAGGGTCTCCCAAGATGGGCCAGTTTGAGAAAGTGTAACGCTCCTCTCTGTGATCTTCAATGAGCATATAGTATTGTTAAATAGTGTAAAATGTTCCCTTGACCAGAAATATTACTCTCTGGAAAAGTTTGTTCTTTGAAGGATATATCATTTTAATATCGCAACCTTTTTTTTTTTCTTCCTGAAATTAGCAGCAAGCAAAGCTAGGGATTTCTTGACAGGCTTTATCAGCAGTTTCACTGTATTCTCCCCTCACTGTTTCCTACATGCTAATGTGGATTATGTGATTTTGCTTATCGTGTTCAAACATGGCTGCTGAGTAATAACAATTGCTCTGCCAGTGTCCCCACATTAGGCTCCTTATTAAAGACTTTGGGAAGTGTCTTGTATACAATACAGTATGCCACTTATCTCTACATTCATGGTTCATCGCAGGAGGCTTAAGCTTCTAGTAGTAGCACTGCTATGATGTTTTTTCATACAGATTTATTCTGATGCTTTTCTGTTTGTTTTCTTTCTGCCAGCCGTGGGCATTTTTTGAACACTAGAGCAGGTGGAATCATTCAACGTCACTGTGACCTCAGTTTTAAAAGACACAAGCCTGGCCGTCCTTGTGTTTTTCTCTGCTAGTGTGTGTCAAGGTTATGAAGGAACACACAGAGGAGTCAGCATGAATCATATTCACATTAAAGCATGCTAAATCTGAGATGATACGATGGGAGATATTTTGTCTTTTTCTGGTTTCTGTAAAGAGGAATTACATACAGCGAAACAAAAAGGGGAAATTAACAGTGACACATATTTTTCAAAAGATCTACCTCAATAATCATTTTTCTCTTTGGCAAGTAACATTATGTGCAGAGTAATGGACCTAATTCATATAGATTCATAAAGAGACAATTATTGTTGCTTTGATTAGAGTCTTTCATTAACCCCAGGAATCTGTAATTAGATGTGACATTGATTTGTTCAGGTCCTCTATCTATCTTTTCTATCTCTGCTTTTATGGAAGGATGCCTTCCATGTCATTCTTACATATAAATGGCAATTCTCCCTTCTGAAAGGTAAGGAATCCCATTTCTTTACCTCAATTTAAGCCTTTAATTTATAGTTCCTTTTCATCCTCCCCTTTCAACAGTATGCAATAATAAAGATCTCACTATCACTGCTCTAACTTTGAGGTTTCTTATGTGTAGAGCAATTCATAGCTATGTTCCAGGCAGTGAATGCAGCATCGCTGAGGTTTCATGAAAAATCCAGATTATGCGTGAAAAAAGGGAAGAGATGGAAAAGGAGGGAAAAAAGCTCTAATCTGCACATTGACGTCACTCTGGATGGGCTGAAGCGGTGCAGATGGGAGTAAGGAAGGATTGTGTGGGCTATGCATTTTATGACAACAGATTATTTCCCTTTATGCATGCTGACTTCCTCCCTATGAGGCACGGAGAGGCTTCCTTCCCTAGGGATAGCATCCCCGCATTTTTGTATTACCAAAAAATCATGAAGACATCAATCCTCAGCCACAGGAGCAGGTCTTAGTGAAGTTTCAAAGAAAGAGTCATCTATGCAAGGTCTCGTCTTCATGATCATCTCATAACATCTGTCATTTATGATAACATTTATCAGCAAACCTTTGATCCACCACCGGTAATGCAAATTCAGTGAGTCAATCTTCTGTGAACATGACAGGTGTTATGCATTAATGGAAACTGCAGTTGTAATGGATCTTCTAGATATACTATATTTTACTTCTTCACTATTTTTCAAGCTGAAGCTCAGCATTACAAGGGTTCTTGAACACTTAAAGAGGGAGCACAGCCCTTCACTGCTCCATTCTGATTAAAAGAAAAAAAAAAATGTCTGCCTGGCTCATATGCTGTTTCCTTGCCACTCTGATATACATTAATGTTGTAGGGACACATATTTTTAGTGTACATATATTGTATGGGCGCAGTTGTTTTGACTCCTCGCTATAGGTTGCATGTAATGTTGGCAGTCTTGGAATTAAGATTAACACAGCAGTAGTATGGAAGTGTGTGATGTGCTGTGGATCATGCCTCCTCCTCAGATGTGGACGCTTGAGGCAGGCAAGCTTGAACTCTAACCGTTTACAGCTACAGTTAAACTGTTTACGCTTAACTTTGAAAATTCAACTTTGCAGAGCACAATGTGAAGTGCTTCTGTTTCCCTTTGTGGTGGGCATCAACCAGTAACCTCAACCAAAGCCGTATGTCTCCATATTGAGGTTGCTTTCCCTAACAGGTTTGTCGCTCCCTGCTGAGGCTAGCTTATTAATTGAAATATGGAGCACCTGTGTTGGCAAGGGGGGTTTACCAAGACCTTCTGGCCAGGACTTTGCTAGAGTGTGACTGCTGGTAAGAGCTCAAGCACTCCTCCACTTTGAATTTGTTTGGAAAAGTCATCCATTTAGCTCTGTTTCTTGTTTTGTTTGGGTTTAATGTTCATCTAAATAGGTCTGCACAATTACACGTAGATTGATAATCATGTAATTCTGAAATTTTCAAGTGTTTGTTATATTTGCAAAGTGTGGCTAGTGTGGTATATCAAGTTCTTCCATTATGCATAACCAATCGCAACCTTTGACTCCGCAGCATGCACCCATGTGGCCAAAACTAAACATTAATGAACACAACAACGTTTGCTTGAGGGTTGTAGCTCCCAATGTAATACAGTAGTAATGATTTATTATTTGAATAAGAAAGACAATGAGAATAAGACAGTTGAGCGAAAACAAGGCATTCTAGCTGCTGCTCCTTTGAGAAATACTGCACTGGAAAAAGTGAAAACATATGTTATGGTACAAAACTGCGATACATTTTTTTTGTTTCCTGAAACCAAGACAAATAATTGTGATTAATAATGTGATTGCAATATTTAGCAAAATAATCGGGATTAACATTTAGCCTAGATTTGGAAAGCATTAGTGGGCGCCTTTCAGAAAACCTTGTTAGCTGTGTGCAACTCTCGATTCAAACATTGGTGCTTTTTAGGAATCCTGTTTTCCCTCTTTGACCTTTTGTTTCGGTTGGCTGGTGATTATGGCTTGTTCCCTGAGCAATTCATGTTTTAGTTCCCTTTTGAGTGATATTGGTTTGATTTAGCATAGTAGGGAATGCAGCAAGGACAATATTTATTGAATCTTTATATTTTATTACCTTTTTGTCAATATAAGAGCAGCTTATCTGTGAAGGGATATGAACATAAAGACCGAAATCATCCAAGGGTCCCCGGGAGATCATTCACCATGATGCTCCATACAAAAACGTCCTTGAGTGATTGCAAGCGACTATCATTATCCAAAGTAAGAAGCCTGACCTTTTAGTACTAAAAAGTTGTTTTTATAATATGACCTCTAGATTCATTTATTTAAAAAAAATGAAATATCATTAAATCCATATAGCTGATGTAGCCACAATTTATTTTTGGAGCTATTTTTGGTGATCAACCACATATTCACCTACTGCGCATGTGAATTTTAGCTGTACACAGTCTTCCATTGCCCACCATTTTCACTTCCCATGGAAACAAAACAGGTCACACTCCAAGTCTGGTGGGAAGAGAGACCTTTGCACAGGGAAGAGCCTTGTAATACTTTGTATCATATATATTTTTTAACATTTTACCTCCTTTACCAAACTACCATTTAGCATTACAGCTGCTACAAGTTCAAATTTTCTCACTTTTGAGGTAATGCTAGTCGCCTACAATCACTCAACATCAGAGCATCAGAGAAAACAATCCACTGGGGACAATGTATGATGTTGGTGTTCTCATCACTTAAATGGATAAATTGACCAATGGGTCAATCTCCCCAAAATTTGATGTGTTCCTTTAAGCTGACATCGGCTCACGTCCACATTCAATGCGTGGAAACTGTTTGCTGGTTTGGCTAGCAGCTGTGGAAGGATTGTTCACTATAGTATAGCCCTAAAAACATACTAAACAGCAAAGTAGTAATATAAACATAAAAGTGTTTTTTATGTTTATTTAACAGTTCTCATTCGCTATCATTTTAGCAGTCAAGATTCTATGCTCACATTTGATCTGCATGCTGTTTGTTCTGAACATCATAAACTTTGTTGTTGGCTAACTGTCCTTGATATTCAAACTTACTGGCAGCATTACATACCCAGACAGAATAATTTTCCAGTGGAATACCTTTAAACGCAGCAGTCTTTAGACCTGTTTATAATGCAGCAATTTATTAAACACTTTGACACAACAAACTTAGAACATTATGATGTTAAGGCCAAATATGCACGTTTTTTGTGCAAGAAGTATCACTGCTCTGGGAAAAGCTTCTGTGAAAGGTTGTGAAATGCCTGTGGATGAGTCCTTAAATGGCACTGCTGCTTTTTACTGTGGGGAAAAGTGTTGTGAATCATGTAATCATGTGTTCCTCCTGTTCGTGGTTGTCCTCAGATAACCAATAGCCAAACCCAACAGGCTCAGAAACTCATTTAGCCTGCTCACTAGTTGGAGAGTCTAGTGATGAATATGTGGTGGGGATAGTGAACTAATGCTTGTGCACAATCTTTGGCTGTGACGCCGCAGAGTGAAGTCAGCCCTCGGCTGTGGATCAAGTTTGTGCTGAAACACCCCCAGTGGACTGTTCTTTATCAAACTTAGATTGGGGAAGTGATGGTGATAGGGGAGGGAGTAGGAGGGCTTGGATAAGTAGATTGGTAGATTGAGAATCTGTCTTTCCAAGCTTTCATTATGAACTCCAACTAAAGGGTTTTTGAGTCGGAGTTGCGGACAGTGATCATGGTGGTGTTGCTAATACTGATTTTGATGGAAGCATGATGATGTCCTGCTGCAATGTGTGTCCCTACACCCATACGAGGATGGTGGTGATGCTGACAACATTTATGTTTCTCTCAGTATTGAGCAACCAAAATTTCAATTTATCCCTCGGCCGTTACGGGCCATGTTGACTCTACAAGTAAAATGTCTTTATTTCACGATGTATTTATGTTGTTACCTCATCCTGCCTGTGTAATGTTTGTTATGTTTTGAATGTTCCCTTTTTGGTAAAAGGCCAGTAAAGTTTAATTGAATTGCTTTACTGTCATTTCAGCAGTTTGATTTACGTATCCTTTCAGTTGTGTAGTTTCCTCATATGGCCGCCTCTCCCAAGGGGAGTTGAATGTTAGAGAAAGCTCACATTAGTCCTCGTCACAGCTGACTGAACATTAGGCTACATTCTGCAGGATACTGAGACCTCCATCATAGTAACGCGAGGATAGAAAATGTCACTTGAAGGATGCAATCAGACTTGAGATTGAATCGAGTTCATCATCAGCTTTGCTTGCTATTGTATCCCACCCATTCTTCCATGCCTACGAATATGTATGCTCAGGTTCCACAGTAGTAGGAAAAAAAGGAAAAAAACAAACAAATCAACTGTACTGTGGCTTGTATCAAATTCCGAGAGATGTCCATGATGTCAGATGTTGGTCATCTGATGCCACGACAACAGAAAATATGTTATGTAATTAGAAATAACCTAGTTTTGCATTTTGATTTCATTCTTTTAAAATATAGGTCAGGCAATGCTGGTAGATGTTGGTCAGCCGAGCATGAATCACTAGGAGATTATCCTGTTAGGCTGACACTTTTTTGGTTTGAGGGAAGGAACAAAGGTCAGTGTTTCAGATTCCTAGCATGGCATGGTCGACACAATCTATTATGTAAAACGCTACGGCATTAGCTTGTTTTTATTTGACTAAGCCAGAGGTCAAAGGTTAAATGAAAGGCCAGAAAGGCTTTGTTAATGTTTTGTTAGCATGTCATGCCTGTGACATGTACATGCATATGCATGCTCTCTCACATGCACACACAATAATGCACGCACATGCACACACACACACACACACACACACACACACACACACACACACACACACACACACACACACACACACACACACACACACACACACACACACACACATGCACGGTTTTAGAATTAAGAGTTCAATTCCTTCTGGCTTGATAGATCCTTTGAGATTGGGCAATGACTCCATCTATTTTTGCCTTTCTGGAATTAAAGCGTATTGTGAAGGGGCACAAGTAGACATCTGTCACCCCCGAGAGCCAGATTCTGACGATGTGTTTCTCTTCCCTTCACCCCCCCCCCCCCTTCCCCTCCCATACAAACACTCTCCTGATGGAACCACACTGGCTGCTATCAGTGTTCAGGGTATGATAATCTCGGAATAAATCATAAAACTAAATGTGTCACTGGTAGGCTTGGACTATCCATAATCCCTACTCTTCAACCATTCCATCTGAGGGTACACTGGAGTTGATGTTAATCCCATTGTCCAAGCTCCACCCATGTGGAATGACACATCGGCCTTCGAAGAGATTATACTATACTTATCTAGGAAAATATCTGATAGAAAAAAACATGTTCTTTCTGTTGACATTAATAATTATGGTAGTTCTGCTAAGGAGGTAGTTTTTTGTTATGCATGCATGTGCAATGCATGTTCACATAAAAATGAATATTGGCTAAATACTGTAACCCACATGTATTGAGTAAATTCATATAGCATATAGGAGTTGTCTATTACTGGGTGAAAATATTTTATGGTCTTTAATTTCAAGAAATCTAACCGCAAGTATCAAGTAATACATGATGTTCCTTACCCATTAATGAATCATCTGATGTAATGGCTCAGTAGAAATAGAAACCTGGTTTGTCAGAAGAATGAAGGGTGGGTGAAAATACATTTTCTCAAACTATGAATTCTACTCTGGTTTTGCACTATTGCAGTCTGGAGAAAAGCTAGCTACAGGCTAGTCAACTAGTAATATTCCAGTCTATGAAGACAATACGTTTGGTATACTGGTATTAGCGCTGTCTATAAAAAGGCATAATCATGGATATTGTTTGACAGGAAAAAAAGAGATCATTTTATGTCTGCAAAAATCTAGTCAAGTATTTTTGGCTAGTGTTTTGTTTTATGCCGTAAGGAAATGCAGATCTGTCACTGGTGTAACAATAGACTCCTTGGAGGTTGTGACAGAGAGGATGATAAAGAGCAAACATTGCACTTTTATGGACAGTGTGGCCCACACTCAATATTGTGTATTCAAGGACTGTCAAAGCATTTCCAGTAATTGCCATGTCCTACCTAGTCCTCTGCTGAGCATTACCTTTTGACACCTGCTGTTTAAAATTACAGCCATTCACTTCCTGACCTTTTCCTCAGATGAGTGATTTGTTTCTTATATGTAACTACTAACGTGTTTACCATGCATTTTGTAATGTTTATTGATGTCATAAATCATTTCCCTAACAGGATCCGTAAAGTATAGTATAAGTTCACAAAGTGTCACAGTGTGAGTGTAGAGTAGGAGAAGGAATCCTAAGAGGTGGACCGAGGAAAGATCACAGATAACGGGTGAATTGGGCGCATTCACAGCTAGAGTAAAGGAAGTTGAACCCCACTGTAGATCAAAAACTGAGAGGTTGTCAAGGGGGATGAGATGAAACAGTAAGTGGGTATAATTATTAAGACACTAGTGAAGGCAACCCTTAGAGGCTGTGACTCAGTCTCTGCTGCTCCATGGTCTAATGAAAGACAGAGAGTTTTATGTGTGATGAGATTCCTCTCAATTGCCACTTTTGCGACAGCAGGGCAATTTTGCATCAAGGTTAATACGTGGTTGTCTAGTTCCTGAACCCTTTGCCAAAAGCCTTTGGTTTGAAACGCCTGAAAATCAATTTGGATCCCTGTAGTTGAGCCACATCCATGGCAAACTTCTGATGATTCAGTGTCACCTCCTAATCATAGTCCACCCACTGAAATGCAGAATGTATTTTTTTTTGTTTGATAATTCTCAGTTTGTATATTAACAGTAATGATGGGTGCACAAGTTGTGTTAATATCCATATCCAAAGATCCATTCGACTTGAGGAAGTCCACGATAAGATGTACTGTATATATCGTTGTTTTCAGGACATAATAGCTATGCAAGGATGAACAAAGATCCAGATGTATATGCAGATTTTTACAATTCTATGATAACGAAAATAGAAATGTGTAATGTGAACAAGTATCTACAGCTGATCAATTTCCACAATTACCCATAAATAGTTAGTGACTGCATATTTGCCCTTTTAACGTTCAAATTCTCATTCAATTCGTTCAATCTAAGAAAACGGTGAAAGCAAATAGCAGTTGAACTAAATGTGTATATTCAACTAATGGAAAGTTGAGGCCAGGAAAAAGACATGATTTGCTGTATGCATTGGTATACTGTTATAAAGGGAAATTCCGAAGTGCACACATACCATGCACACATGCATGGCCATATAGTGATAATGATTTCTTACAATTTCACAACAAAATCTGCTGTGTGTCATTGTCTTCTGACTGTGCTGAAGCAGCCGTTGCACATTCATTACACGCAAACATAGCACATAATAATGACAGCAATTACCACAAATGTTGTGGCTTGATTCATTTTGGAAAAGAAGCTTAGCCATAATTGTTTTTCACATTTTTCTACGCTTCCTAACAAAGGGTTTGTGGAATGAGACGGCCAAATTGCAGAGGAACTGAACTGCATCACAACAAATATACTCCTCAAATAGTAGAATATGTGGCGGTCGGGGTTTACAAACCTGACACATAATTAGCTATTTTTATTCTCATTCTACTGACTGTTTTTTTATTTGGAATTTGAACAAATGAGACATCAAATAATTTCCAGTGCGGTTCTCAGTGTTAGGACAAATATGCATTCATTTTAATCACATTATCAAATGAATTAATCACAGTCAAACCCTTAATGGATATGTAAGATGGAAACATTACAATGATAATTGATGTTACAATGAGACCTATAATTTGGATTCAATTGAAAACATAATCAAAAGCCTTGTTGTAATTACCCCTGCCAAGGAGGCGAACCTATGAAAGGATCTCAAAAATGCATGAACAGATTTCCATGGAATTTGGTGAGCAGATAGGTCTTGGGCCAAGGAACAATTATCTTTTTTTCTTTTGCCATACCATAACTGTCAAACTAACGGAGAAAGAAACTTGATTCCAAAACCTGAGGGTATGTTTGCAGGGTGAAATCAGTTTAACTTTAAAATTGAAGTGATAGGAATGATGTCTTTGGTTGTAACAGCAGATTGGAGAATAGTGCAGCGTTGGTGGAGATTTGTGTTCCCCGAGTGCCTTCTTGTTGGAAACATTTTGTGCATTGTACAGCATAGCTGCTTGTACTGTAGATTGTCATGTAATCATAATCCTCATCACATCACATTATTATAATACATTCTACATATATTATATTGCATTTACACATCAATTTTCTGCTCTAACTGCAGCTTTGAGCTCAATCAGTGAAGTGTGGGTCATTTAAGCACCTTAATCTGATTATGACTTCGGTTAAAGGGAAGTTTGGGGATTTAAGAAGCCTATTCCATATTCCATATTACTAATGATGTCCCCAGGACATTCATAAAGTTTTTATGCCAGTGCTTTTCATTCTGAGAAATTGGCACCAGTCTCTTGTAGGAATTTTTCACAATGCTAGAGCAAATAGAACATTTGTCTCAAAATCACAAGTTGTTTCAAACAGTTCTGTTACTTGCTCAAAATATTTCCACAGTTCATAGAAGTAAATGGAAATGCTTGCATGTGATGTTGAGATAAACATTTTCCACATCTGTACATGGCAGTGTAAGGTGACTACATCTTAGGTTTGAGCATCTATGGCTGTGCATTACGTAGTAAGCTCGAGAACATCCTGGCACTTTTTTTGAACATCCATATAGAGCGTAGGCACCACTTTTTTTTTACGGAATTTTCTACATATTAGGAGAGAGTGACAGGAAAGATGAAAGACAGAGTGAGAGCATGAGTCTGGCACAAATGACCAAGCCATTAGTGCATGATGTGCCTAACCCACCACATCACAACACATCTCAAAACTTTCTGCATGTGTTTTTTTCCCCAGGGGTCCATTTTGAGATAATTTGCAGCAGATACTGGAAAAGTCACTGAGAAAAAACAGAAACAATATAGGCACATTGCATATTTTCAAAAGAATATCGGAATATAGGCCCATTGTGTATTTTCAGAGGAGAATGGAATAAAATGTAATGTGCTCACTTAGGGGTTTGAAGAATAACACTACATTTTTCTACAAAAATCAGAAGACAGAATGCTACTTTCTGGTGCTCATTGCATTGTCTTCTGTAAGAAAACATAAAATGTGCAGATACTATTTGACTGAGGTTTCTCATATAGCCATAAACAACATTAACAAAATTGCAGGCAGGTACTGTAGACAGGACAATGTCAAATAATACCATCAGATGCATGACTCCCAGTTTCAGTTTTTCCCCATCCCTACTTGGCACCCCTATAAATGCCTGTCGCCCATGGCAGCCACGCTTAGGGCTGGCCCTGTCATCAGAGCTAGTTATCCTTAGTAAATAAGCAGAGATAATTAGTTCAAAACCCACTGCTCTTTCATCTTAGCCCCTTCTAAAGCAGGACAGTTTACTCAGCATGATGCAAGCTACAAAGTAGTTCATTTAAATGATACATATTGAAAAAGCAGCACTGAAGGTAATGCTGGTCCTTGGAAATGTCCTTTTTAAAGAGACATAAAGTAAACCACTTTTTTGTTATAGTTTTATTTTTTTTACATTATTAATTTTGTTATTGTTGGTATCACTATTACTTTGAGACATTTGGATATAATTTATTTGCTTCACCAGAGTGGTTAACATAATTTGTAGTGCTGGCAGGCCCATAACTATCTTAACTGCTCATTTATGCCTATTCTATAATATCTGCAGTTACTGTATTGAATCTTTTGTACCCAGACTGTAGATTCCATCTTAACATCGGCATTAGTCTCCTGTGCTGACAATACAGTCAGAGACTGTAAAACTGTAATCTCATATAAATTCCATGTTCCAAGGGCTCTGCCCAGACAAGGCTGTGATATATGAAGTCAGTGGCATAGAAAAGGGCAGGTGACGAAGCTGCAGACTATTTGATATTCAGAAGGGTAGGCTTCCTCAGACTGACCTGAGTGAGCAGTAAATGCCCTTGCAGTATTCAGTAAGGGGACAATATTTCTGAAAAGATAATTCCAAATCGGAGATGTTTTTGTCTGGTTCATCTGAATAGTGTTTAGTCATTTTGATTACTGTTTATGACTGCTAATTACTTTTCAACAGTGTAGAAGCCTTTCTAATTTCCCAATGTTCACATCAATATTATTTCAACTTCTTAGCAGTACCCGAAGGTGATACTAACTGGCTGGACACCAGACATGGCTCAAGAGGCTCAAGAGTATTAATTGGTTTGTTGCTGACCTTTGCAGAGGTAATGTTGTCTCATTTAATACCACCTATATCACTTCTTTTGGACAATAGAAAAGGGACTAGAAGACCAGCTTTGTTGTCTGGAAAGCAGGTAGGTTTTATGCTCCTTTGAAATCTGTGCACGTTCTTACTTTGGGGTATTGTTTAAAAGATCGCATAAGGGACCAGAACACTTTAGTAGTCCTCTTCACTGCACAATGTCAGCTTAGTTTCGCACCCATAAAATGCTCCTCCATCACTAGATGTATTTCTGCTTTGAACAGCACCCAGACAAAATCAACCACTTGCCAAGTGCTCTGCAGCAAAGAGTCAGCAATAGGTAATCAATACAGATTTACAGGAGAACTTTTCCCAGCCATCAGCGCGTGACATCTTCCCTGTCACTTCACTCTACAAACAGCAAAGTTCAGCTAGAGGGCTACTGTAATTTCTGTGGGGTCTCTGGAGTTCAGAATCCTTAACTGGTCTAGACAGTATGGCTGCACTCTACCTCTAACTTTCCCTATCAGGTGGGATTTAATATGTTAACAAGATTGTGTGTAAAAATAGCATGAAGTGCTCTCGGTGTTCTAGTAGTAGTAGGGGAGGTTCTTACTCTGCTTCACCTAAGGGCCACAATGGAAATATGTCATGCAGCTTTATTCTGTTATCCTTATTGTCATGGTGCTGTATGATTGTTAATTTATTGTATTTTGATTCATCAATAAATTCAATCACTCAACATGACACACTTGTTACGACTTCGGCTTTGGTACCTTAACACTGGCCTATAGTGTTCAGGATAGGGGCGGCTGTGGCTCACCGGTAGAACAGGTTGTCCACTGATCACAAGGTTGGCGGTTCGATCCCCAGCTCCTCCTGTCCACATGTCCGAGTGTCCTTGGGCAAGACACTGAACCCCAAATTGCTCCCAATGGCCAGCACCTTGCATGGTAGCTCACTGCCATTGGTGTGTGTGTGTGTGTGTGTGTGTGTGAATAGGTGAATGAGAGGCATAGATTGTAAAGGGCTTTGGATAACAGCGCTGTATAAATGCAGCCATTTACCACAAGGACAGCCTGCTTGCCTTAAGGTGTGCAAGACAGAAACAGCTCCATCTCAGATTAAAGAGACCTACTTAAAAAGCAAAAGGTAATGGGATCGAATCATGGCACAATTTGAAACTGTTGCCAACACAAAACAACTGTGGCAATGAAACAAGTTATTTCCCTTCTGGTGAACCGTGAAGAACATCAATATGTACAGCATGTGACATTAAAGTGTTACGCTGCAAGATTCCTGTTTGGATTTTGGCGACATCTTTGGTGCTCAGCGCTCATTGCTGTGGTGATTCTGCGCTACACTTCCCAGAGATCACTTGTCAATCAATCAGTGCGTCCAGCGCTGTGACGTCTTTTTCCTTGGGGTTTCTGTTGATGAAGCTGGAGTTTCTGTAGGTACCAAACTTTTCATTGTCTGTTCAACCTCGGTGGCTATTACTGCTCATGCTTACTGCGTGACTCTTCTATTTATTCCAAACACATCGCTATCGCTGCTTCCGGTAACATAAAACGCATCCTGTGTGACAGAAGTTCCCCAAATCTAATAATTTCCATGACTTGTGTATAGCTTGAATCACCATTGTGTTCCATCAGTCAGCGATAGATTGTAGCAAAACCAAAATGTATTCAAATGAAAATGTCACAGAATATTACTTTAAACACTTAAAGTGGGATAATACGTTGCAGGTCTGTTTGCTTGGCAAGGGTGGGTGAGAAAATTCGGAGGCCCAGAAGGGAGAGAGAGAAATAGGGGTTTCTACACAGCTGTATGTGGTGAATTGATTAAATGCTCGATTAAACACTAGGCAGAGCAGTCTGGCGGCCTAATTCAAAAGCATATGCAAATAATCTGGTTTTGTAGATTATTGCCTCATACAAGTATGCACTTTTTCACACATAGAGACATGCAATCATCCTGATGCATAGTCACACACACACACACACACACACACACACACACAGCAAACTAAATATACATTAAGCATATACTGTATGAACAACTGCACTTCTCTCTCTCTCTCTCTCTCACACACACACATACACGGACACACAACACACAGACACAAAAACAAGCCCTTAGAGACGGGGGTGCAGTAGGCATGCGCAGCAGAAATTAGGAATGCATTTCATTAGAACACGCATGTGCATACCATATTTGTAGGCTACAAAAACTTTGCTCTGGCTACAAAAGCTCTGTCACTGGCCCACATTCCTTTCTGTTGTATGTATTCTGACCAATCAGATTTGACGCCACCTCAGCGTGAGGGACTAGTAAAAGACAATTTTCTGTCATGCTGGAAGCAACCGTTCTGGGTGGAAAATGACAAATCAATCCACGCAGTGTTTTGCAAAGTCTGTCGATAAGAACCGACGGCATCTAGTCTGTGTGCTTGCAAAGCGAGTTGCTGACAACCCATCGCCAGGCCCGTGTCATTTATTAGCAAGGCGCCGACTAGGAATGCTAATGTGAAAAACTAACAGACTTTTGTCGCTTACAAAAAAGCTAGAACCTGGTTGAAACCTGGAGTGGACATGGCATCCCAGTATCAAACGGATGTGGCATGCCGAAGGCAAGTTTGTGTGTTACTGTGTGTGTGTGTGTGTGTGAGAGAGAGAGAGAGAGAGAGAGAGAGAGAGAGAGAGAGAGAGAGAGAGAGAGAGAGAGAGAGAGAGAGAGAGAGAGAGAGAGAGAGAGAGAGAGAGAGAGAGAGAGAGAGAGAGAGAGAGAGAGAGAGAGAGAGAGAGAGAGAGAGAGAGAGAGAGAGAGAGAGAGAGAGAGAGAGAGAGAGAGAGAGAGAGAGAGAGAGAGAGAGAGCGTTACCTTACATTACAGTCATTTAGCAGACACTTTTATCCAAAGCGACTTACAATAAGTGCATTCACAATAGATCGGCAAGAGAACCACTAGTCATCAAAAATCCATCCACTCCCCAAACAAGCATCAGACAAACAAGCAAGCAACAAGCAGAGAGAGACAGACAGGGAGAGAGAGAGAAACTAAGTTGAATGTTAATACTCAGTCAAGTCTTTTTTTTGCATTCCCTTAAATGGCCAACTTTTATGTCATTGCAGTGGACGCGCGGTACAATGTTTGTAGGTAAAAAGTGAGTACCCGACCACATCTGTTGGTTGTGCACCCCTGATTATAGATGAGCAAAAACATGCGTGCACACAGACACACATGCATGGGAATGCATGCAGCAAGCACATACTATTTAAACCAACTAAATAACCTACATACACACGTGAACACACATGAACACACACAAATAAAGCAGAAGAGGCAACAGCACATTTTATTTCATTACAATTTCCAGAGTTTCAGCACGTACACAGCCAAGGGAATGTATGCGATGCTATGAGATGAAATAACTGCTGTGTTTTACAAAGCTGCTTATATGTATATGAATGTTGTTAGTTCTCTTTCACACATAATGTTTAAACGCACACCACCCTGCACCTAGTGTATATTGCACACACTCACACACAAATATATATACAGACCTTGTGATCTTGTAAAAATAACCAAACGTCGGAATTTCAGCTGGTGGCTACGAACAACCATGTCTACATGAAATATGTTTCATATAATTATGTGACAACTGGTGGGATGTTTGCAGCATACCTTTTGCAGTCGAATGCCATAAAGCAAATACCAACCATATATCAACAATACTGCTTACTTACCAGTAACATTAGCAACAGATGTACAGTACTTTTAACATTAGTAATGTTAACTGAGCTAAACTTACGACACCAAGCTAAACAGACATATTTGTCTTTCAATTAGTAGTGAAACATTTACCCAATGTTTGACTCCCAAAAAAATTTGCAGCCAGATGTCATTTCAAAAGTTGACTAACTTGCAACTTAACATTTCTAAAGACACTCAGGGCTCTATTTCTGTGCCGGCACTACCACGCCGCATTCAATATTCACCGGTGCATTGGCAATTCCTTGAGGCGCAATGGCAACTTTTCCCTGCCGTTGTCAGTTTGGTAATTTGGTGGATAGGATGGTGCAACAGAACCGTCAATAAAAACCGACTGGTGCAGCGGGATAGTTTACTCCACATTGAGCTAAATCCCATGGACTGAGTGAATGTAATCTTTTGAATATGTTAACTATTTCAGCTCCCCACCTGGTGACTGAATTAATGTGTGGATCCTAGGTAGTCAAGCTGCATCATTATGCATGGGAAACACAGTGACAGCATTATCTCAATATCAATATAAGACAGGGAGAAGAAAGTCTTTTCTGTATGATAGCGGTAAACCAGCCTGTCATATAATTCTCTTTTTTATAATCATATTGAAATGGTTTCTTCTTTGCTGGGTCACAGCCTATAGGAGATGTGGAGTATGTGATTGTGAGATGCAGAAGGCGATACCAGCACATACAGCCGGCGGCTCTCTTATATTGCGTTGTCTGAGGAGGCGTCCTGTGCAGTGTGCTGCTTGTGCGCTGTAGGGGAAGCTGTGCTTTAATTCATTTTGTGTATATACAAGTGGCAAATAATTGGATTTGACGTTTAAATAATTGCCATATTTTCAACCTAATTTTACATCATCAGCCGTTTGGGGTCTATTTGAGGACATAAATGCAACCGTCTCGACTCTGCACCTCCTGGACAAGAATATCAGTTTCTTCTTGGGTGAAGCTTTTATGGCGGTACCGATTGGGACTTGGCGCAGCTAGCACGAAATTATCAATAAGCCATTGTGTGAACGCACTGCTTTTAAAGGGGATGAAATGAGCTGATTTGATTGGGCAGAATTGAAGCTAGTCCTCACCATACCTACTGATAATGTGTTGGACACACTTGCGCCATACACTGTACACCATAGGCTTTAGACATGCACCTTGTGCTGCACCTTGATTCATGAAAATAGAACCCTCAATGTTGACTGGGACTAATAAACAACAGTGAAACCTACCAGGCCAAAAGAAAAGAACCATGCTTGAATCGCTCCTCATCGTTCCCTCTCATCTAGGAGTGCTTTGCACCTTGGAAAGGCAAAGCTGATGTTTACCCTAGTTTTGGCTCAGAGACGGTCACTTTCCTTTTTTACACACTTGCCTTCCTTTGAGCAGTTTCTTTTTACTTGGATTTTCTGATGATGACGTTTGAGTTTTCTGTGTCTGTTCAGCCATGGTGACTATCACTGCTCATGCTAACTATTTATTCCAAATAAACCGCTGTTGCTGCTTACAGAAACGCCTCATTTCCTGTGCAACAGAGGATTTTATCCAGGAAGGAGATGCTTATAACAGCAAATGTAACAGCATTCATGAATTGGGTATAGGTTGAATGACTTTTGTATGGTATCAATCAGTGATAGAGAAAACAGACATTTATTTATATGAAAAAGTTGGATTATAATTTTAATAGGCCTAGTAAGAATAGCTTGCTTCTGCTTATCTCTGTTTTCTCACTGTTTATCTGCTTATACAGTAGTTTAGATTAGGGTTTGACTGATATGGATTTTTGATATGGATATTGATATATATATACCAAGATATTTTTGGATTGAAGCTGACAATAGCATTTTCATAGTCAACAATTTTGAAAAAAATCCCCCAAATTACATGTGGAAAAGCCTCTGAAACAGCATTAAGTATGAAGGACCTCCATCTTTGAAGTGCTATCCATCAACATTTTTTCAAAGCACAGCAACAAGGATAGCTTCCTCAATGTTTCTGGATTTCAGTGCAAGATGCATCATAAAGTAGATTTGATCTTGCTCTGCAATAAAATGTGTAAAAATACAAAAGCTTTTATGAGGTTTAGAAGTTCTGATTTGTCACATGTGACACATCTATATTTACTAAGCCTGAATCAATTTTCTAATATCACTTTGAAACACAGTATATGGACATGGATTACTTTATATATGATTCCCATGCTTTTCACAGTAAAGTAGGTGTTTGTTGAGATTACTGGCTCCTTTGAGTGCTTGGTCTTTTCTTTTGCTCTCAACCACCTGGTGTAATGAAGCCAGTTAGAGCCATACAGCAGTTTCTGTACAGAGTATCTGGAGAATCATTACCTCTCGTTCTGCAATCTCTGGCAATTGTATTTAAGAACATGGAAATCTGATGAGCTCAGCTCTCCCTGGAGCAGCTAAACCAATAGGAAATCCTTTCATTAACTAAATCAATAAGCTCCTAGTTTCTGTGTGGTCACAGATCTTGTTACCCTGACTTAATTTTGCATACTGAGAGTGAGCAAATGAGGTCACTTTTTTGCATTTCCATATGCGATATGTGCTATTTTCGCTTTATTTTAATTGTTATAAAAGAAAATATGTCAAAACAAATGCTGTCTAAATATTCTGAGAAGAAGGCAGCAAATTGTGTACAATCTTGCTTTAATTTACTTTTCATATTATACCTGGTGGAAGCGTCTTGCTCCGGTTTGTACATTGGCTTGACTGGGTTGTGATTGACAGAAGGCGGGTAATAACAAAACTGCAGAGATTGTTAGTTATTTGTTGAAAGATTTATTTTGGAGACGAAAAAGCAGAAAATCCAGATATCTAGAAACTGTAAGCAAGATGCCCACTCTCTCTGTCTCGTCTCAATGGTGAACAGAACTTCTTTTAAAACGTTAAGGTTTGTAGCCTGATATTAGCATTCTGATGCAACTTTACAAAATGCAATTGTTTGCTTCTCATTCACAGTGATGCATTACCTTTACTAACCCAGTTAGATGTCTCAGGAGTTGTTTTCTATGCCATTTAGAATTGAATGGGGCACGTGAATGAATGGGGCATCTATTGCACGCCCGACCGTCCTGTTAGGGGGATCCCTCTCTGAGTAGCCCCTCCCAAGGTTTCTCCCATTTTTTCCTAAAAGGTTTTGTGGGAGTTTTTCCTTGTCCTCTGTGAGGGTCCAAGGCTGGGGGATGTCGTGTACTAACCATTATTGTTTCACATGTTGGGCACTGTGAAGCCCTTAGAGACTGTAACGGTGATTAAGGGCTATGCAAATAAGTGTGATTTGATTTGATGTGTGAGCCTGAGAGGTATGGCAAAACTGATTTAAAAAATAACCTCAATTGTGGCGTATGCATATAAACATTACATTACTTGGATGGAAACCATTAAAAATGAGCAAAAACCGAATCGAACCACACTTGAATGATCCCTTAAAGAATTGCACAAGGTACCTTTTAGTATCTGCACCTTTTAGAATGTTTTTTTTTTTTTACTTTTATTGAAAAGAACTGAGCTGTTACAGCTGAACTACTGATAGCATGAATGGAAAAAAGGTTTACATAACCAAAAACATCTAAAATTGCATCTCTTCAACATTTTTCTTTAAAAAATACAGTCACTGGTGTGACTCAATATATAACTCACATACCATAACTCTGTAGGGCATATTTCGACACAGTTCCATTTCAATGTCTTAACAGGTGATTACAAAAACGAATGACCCTGACATAATGTGCCCCAGATGGAAGTTGGAGGAAACCTTTTTCTTTTCATTAGGCAGTATGACTTGGCACAATACAAAAAGTCCCCTTTATAAGATGATTCAATAAGCTTCGAGGCTGAGTATGAATACTTACCTCCTGATTAACCTCACAATACATTTATTTGATTTATTTAATCTTGGTCCATCTTCTACTGCAAATGTCTTTAAAATTTGATCTGATGCTATACTTTGGTTGAGAACAAGAGATAATGTGAATAATCTCAGAATATCTCTAGGCCAAGATGGAGATGGATTTCTCTGAAACACAATGTTTAATGACTCATTATTGCGGTCAGCCACTGAAAATAGATGAGAAAGACATTTTATCCTGATTAACGCCCCTAATGGGTTTGCCCATAAAACCAAACTGTTCTTTCAGTGATGCATGCTGAGTCTGTCTCTCTCTCTCATATTTTCAGGTCGATAATGCATACACTAATCCATCAAGATTGACAGTGATCATTAGAATAATAAGGAGAGCAGATATTTGATATGAACTCTCCTGGTGGCTGTTGCCAGCTGAATGAAATTGTCTGAGAGAGACGAGCAACCTTGACAGGAGGAGCCAATAACTCGGTAGAACTCATCATTGTGAGTTCATCCCCTAGATAAACTTTTCCATTTGCAAATAAATATAGATGTATGATGTTTTTTTATAACTCTGGCACAAGAGAACAGACCTTGTCTCAGGTTCTTGCCCTTGTGTCTACACCTCAGTGGAGAAAAACTCTATAAAGTACTACCCATGAACAACCTTTACAAACACTAAAGTGTTATCAACCTGGCGCTTAAGGCACAAACAGAATATGGAATGCAAGCAATAAAACTATGTGTACATTTGTGTGTGTATGTGTATGTGTGTAGGTTTTCAGGTGTGAATGTGTGTAAGCCAGCATGGTTCAGTATGCATGTGTGTCTTCGAGTATTATCTGCCAAAGAGAGCTAAAATAAATGTCATATACAGTACCTGTAAGTGGAAACTGTAATCCTCATCAAAATGCTGTTCTTAACCTCTATTAAATTAATTTGTGTATGTGCTGTGTGTGTGAAACAGATTGGCTGGCCTCTATCGCGTCTGGATTAATTAAACACAAGGACAGTACTAATTAATTCAGTACACATGTTGAAATTGAGCATCATTTCATGACTGAGGTCAGCAATCCAGGTGAATGCGATGTACCAATGTACAATATACAATACTATTGTTTGTAATAATAATAGTAAAAAAGTAGTGAGATTTACTTTTAAATGGAAGCATAATGGTGACGTAATATGATCAACATTAGGAGTGAGAGACTATTATGTGGCATGTAGCATTGCCACTACTGCAGATAGTGGTCAGTGGAAGGATTATACAGCAAGTGGTGATGGAACGACATCCCAGTTAAAGCTGCACTCGGCTTCTTTGCACTTTGTTGGTCCCAAGTGGCAGCAGGAGATAAGTAAGGGTGGAGATTCTCGCTCACAGCTGAAAGTGTCCTGCTTCTTCATTAGTGTGTATGTATAGCTCTTATAAACAGCTGTGTTTCGCTCTTATGAATTTTGATTTGTCACTTCCTGTGTGCAGAGAAGATTTCCCAGTGCTCATACCCAACACCAGAAATACATTTGGGCAAATCTACGAGGTTTCGGATGGGACGCTTTTCTCTGTTGCAGCCCCAATTTGTGATTAAGACTGATAAGGACAGGTGTATTTTTATATATGAATCTCACCTAGTGCAGCTTTTCTTTTCTGCATTGTCAGAAGTGAGTGTTGCTAACACGCAGCGGCGAATATAACCCTGTAGTGTATTTTGTGTACAAAGCTTATGATTAAGTATTAAAGATTAATTTCTATATGTCTAGGTAATTATCAATATATTCATATTGAGAAAATATTAATATTGGGAGAATATTAATATCACTATTCATATTGGGGAAATATTAGGTCAAGATGAAAACAAGTTGTATAACCAGTATAACCAGTGATTGCGTACTTATGTGCAGACGTGCAGGAATCCTTGTTCTCCCCTTCTGTTCTTTTCCTCTCCTTAAGAGGCAAACGGCCCGATTGGAGTCAGGAGGATCTCATGGGAGACATCATGGGTCAGAATGACCTGGGCCCGTTGCCACCCATTGGTCTGGTATATTCCAGTAACTGAAGGCCTTTAGTTATCTTTTGGGCCTGTTTCCCCCCTTGAGTAATCAATCAGACTTCTCCAGTTGGAACAACAGGATGAGTGCTGGAAATAACCTAAAAGTTTGAGTTTGCCAAACCGTAACCAAGAGGAGAGGGACAGGGGAGGGGGAAGTGAGATCCCATTGGTAGAAAGACCAAAGGAGGATGTATCTTAATAATAACTATATAACCTGTGTGCATATTGTTTAATATTTTAGTCTTGTACTCTGCAGAGACAAACTCAGGTCCTTTTTTTGTAATAAAAGGTTCTTTAACAAGAGACTTCTTCTTCTGGGTGATTTTTCCCACCACAACCCCCCCTAAATAGTCTTTACTTTATTTCTGCAAATGTGTTCATTCACTTCAATTTAATCATTTCAAATACTTTTACTGACTCAGAATGGCCACTGGTGTTAATCAAAGAAATGTTTTGCATGGGGTCGGAGGCAGCATTACCAGCAGTTTAGGTTAGACGACTTGGGATCAGCTTCAACTTACATGCACTGCATGGCTTGAAATGGCGAAATTCTATGTTTGGTCAGTGTTTAAGGGCATTTTTGCCCATGTCCAACTGTTAGACATGAGTAATGGAACATGAAATTGAACTCTTTCTGATGAGGCAGCCGATAAAACTCAAGTTGTAGGGTGCACATAAAGTGATTATTAGACACAATTAGAGGCATATTCAAGTAGTGGATTCAGTGTTGTACAAGTACATTGTTTATGATTAAATTCTAATTGTAGTGGTTGGCTTCACCAGTAATTGTTTAGCTTTTGCATACATACAGTTAAGTTGGAGAATGTAAGAATTGCTGTGGTTATTAGATTGTCATTAGGTTGTTTGTGTGATTGCCACTGTTTTATTATATTTGCAGAATTTAGTACTTCTCCCCCATAACAACTTAATGAAGGCTATTGGATAATCTAGAAAATAAATGTGTAATGTATACACTATACACCATTAATAATTGGTGGGGGGAAACCCAAGCAATTTCTGGACGATTTTTGCTCCTTGCACCTTTTAACACACTGGGCTGCAGAATTTTACGGTTTATTTTTGGGAATGAAATGGGGATGAAATTGCAACATTTTCATCTTAGGTGCGTTTAATTCAGCAATCTCCGGTTGGGCGAGCGTGCACAGAATTGGTTGCTTCTTCAGAGGGTTGAGTCTATTTTGTGGAAACTAAAGCCATTGCCTACTGCTATGAAAACATATTTATAAAATTCTGCACATTCTCACTGAAATTAGGTCTAATTTACTGTAATTAAAAGGGCCCCCACTGTAGTTCCAATAACCTAAAGGTACATTACAGCATAGCGTACAACAACGTGATGTTTAAAAAATCTGAAAGCATGTAACCCAAATCATTGAATACTGATAGAGGTTACAACACATTTTGAATTTTAGTAAACAAATTGTGACTTGAGCAGTTTGTGTGACACATTGAATGACAAGCCAATGATAGCTACACAGGTATATAAAGCCTAATTTCAAACATTTTGATATGCCTCTATTCAACTTTCCCTTAGCGTCTATTGGAAACATAAAAGCTCATGCACTCAAAAGATCTTCTCTTGTCTGGCTGCTGAGTGAAGCCTGATGGATATTGCTGAGAAATAATTGATAAAAAAATCTTTGACACTTGGCTTCCTGGGTAATCAAAGCAGGTCTAGTTTGAACTCTAAACAAATCAAACAAATTGCAATTTTGGGGTCGGTGTAGGTCAACCAATGCACGAGTTGAATAACAAGAAATTGAAAAGAAAATCAAAGAGAGAAAGATAATTAATTGTTATGAAGGTTCAGTGTGAATGCACTGGAAGGTTTTCACAAGCAAACTGATTCCTGGGATGCCTTTCTTGTGGGAAGTTTGACTTATATTTTATAATTTGATGACAATCTCTTTTGTAAAACCATAGGGACAGAGCCGGTAATGTTCTGAAGTTACGTAACAGTGGGGCAATTTAAAACTGTGAGATAAGAAATAAAATGAAATAAGGCTAACAGAACTTAGCATTGTATTTATGGACAATTTTATACAAATATATGATTCCCTTTTTTTTAATACTGTTTTTAAATGTTTTGACAATCTCAGCATTTGATCCAGAATTTTGTAGCTCTGATTCTGTATTTAAAGAAACCCGGAAAGAGACCGGTTCTGTGATGAATGGTTTAGTAGTGCAGCAAGTATGGGTTAAGTATCTTGCTCAAGGATACTTCAGCATGTATGTGGATGGGCTCACTAATCAGTAGGCCATCCAGTTGAAAAGACTGTATTGACTGTACTGACTCTGGATGAGTCATGAAACATGTGCCAAGCGAAGTTGGATGGTAAACTGTGCCTTTTGTAAGATCCTGCTCCACAACTGGTCATATCTAAAGTAAATTGAAGCGTAAATGGAAAAATCACCAAAAAAGAGGCATATGTGGGGGATTTTCTGAAAATTAGAGTACTGGAAGAGATTTTAAGATATTCTTAGAGCCAGAAGAAATGATTGGATGAATAGGAAGAAATGGAAACTGGATAAACACTTGGTTGAAAGGAAGATGCAAAAGCTTCCACATATCTTCCAATCACCCTGAGAATGTAGAATTGTATTTTCTCTTGTGTTGAGTAGAAAATATTACTATTATTTTATGGAAGTATCAAAATGGCCCATACTCAATCAGTGTATTTTGTACAATCCGATGTAAACTTGCTATGAATTGCACAAAAAACGTAATAAACAGAATTGGTGCTGCATAAGAAAAAAGCTGCCAGGGAACAGTCTCTCTCCACTTGGGCTGACACAGATCACTTGCTTCCAAATCCCCCATGTAGAGGATGATTAATTAATTTTAAGGGAAAGTAGCAGAGGGTTGGAAAAGTTAGTTACAGCTTTACTCATAAACAAAACTTGTACAAAGTTTGTACATTTCTTATGACACATCCCTGCAATTTCTTTACACAGACCCTTCTCACAGTCAATGACAAATAATATGGAGCTCTATAAGAAATGCCAGAAATGCGAGGAAAGGCCATGCATTCCGCTGTGCTCACTTTTTTCCAGCATGTGTCACATGCTGGTGTTGAGCCACCTCATTACACAATATAAGTGGAGTGGCTGTCATGGCTGACACAGGTATGAAGTGCACACGAGGGCAGAATTTGTGCTTGTGTTGGCACCCTGTCTTCGCTGTGACTGTCACCCATTTTGGATTATCATGGGGTGGGGCTGGGGGGGCATGTGAGTGCCATGCTGACCCTCAAGAATGATCACATATTCACTGAGGCTTGTCAGTCATGTCCGGATGTGTCAGCGTCTGTATATCTGCGCACCGTCCACCATTCTGTGTAGGATGTAGCGCCTGCAAGAGGATACGAGCTGATTGATTGGCAGATATTTATGTGTGGTCTCACACCACTAACTCCCAAAGTGTGCTAGCCTATTAGCTTTAGTTAGGAGTGATTTCCTTGGAGACATGGCGGAAAAGCATTTTTTTGGCAAGTGAGCAGGCATGTCAATGACTCAATTAATCAATCCCAGTGCCAAATTGACAGCATTTAGAGTATGTTGTTTTATCATAGCTCTCCTGCTGTTTCTCATTACATTTACTTTCGCACCTTGAAATGCAACTTGAATCCCAATTATAGAAAGGAGTAGTTCTTTGCATGCACCGAGAGTCCATTAGCCTCCGTCAGCACTGGTCCACAGTTATCTGAATCCACTGAACATGTTTTCTCCTATCTTAAACAGGCTATTCAAAAGGTCCTCTGTACACAGAGAAGAAGCCATTGGTTTTTCAATGAATTCTGAGTGGCTGGTAATGTATTGTTCCAATGTAACCGACTGACTGCTCTGTAAACATCGGATCTACAGATGCTATTTTGTGTGGTGGCTCTTAGTGAGCTGAGTTCCAATGATCCGTTATCCGCTCATTACATTCATTTGTCCATTTTAATGTAAACCTCATGCTTACTGGGCCAGGCCTGCCAATATTTGAAATGTATTGAAAAGCTAAATTCTAGCAATTTCTGCCAGTGCCAGTGTAAATAGTTTATAGCATAACTGTAAAGACCACTCTAAATAAAGCATAGATGAATACGTTGTGACATTTTGAATACAGGGCTGTACTACCACTGAGTAACAAAGTGGTATCTTGCTGTGATATTTTAAGAGCATACAGACAAGCTATTCAACATAGAATATCATTAGTTAGGAATGCATTACCAGCCTGTCCTGTTGGTTTCCTGCATGAGAATATGGTGCATAACCACAAGTGAAGATGGTTCTAGATAAATTCAATAATCTTCAGCTGAAGTAGCTTACTGTATTAGCAATTTTTCAGCATGCAATTGCATTACACTACGGACTCTTGCTCTAAATGATGATTATTCTACATGAGTCATGAGCAGTATCAGACAGCTTAATCCATCATTGAGTTCAGGCAGCCACACTCTTCCTCTAGTTTCTGCTGGTCTTGATGAATCTTTACCACCTTTTCTGGGAGCCTTATGACTTACTACCTTTAATGTTCAATTCTCGCTCTGCAGACCTTGTTCCTTCTATTTTCACAGTCTCCAGTGTAAATAATGTACCCTAACAACAGAACATTCAACAGCGTTAAGTCAATGTTTTTGATAATGTGAAGGCTCAAGCAGTCCTTCATAATATAGATTCATTGCTCATCCAATACAATTACTTTCACCAGTCCATTTCATTTTGTGCCAGCATCTTATCCCCTCCAACTGTCATACAGTATATACAATTGTAGTTATATATAAGATAGATAGATAGATAGATAGATAGATAGATATATAGATAGATAGATAGATAGATAGATAGATAGATGGTAATATATACTTGCTTTTGATCTGGGTCTCATTAGAATCAATCCTTAGAAAAAATGTTGAATGATGCATACAAGGAAGCTAGATATACTTCTGGGTGATCAATCTCACATAGAAACAATCTATATATTTACAATCATACACACACAAATGATCTGCAGTTGTCTCATGACCTGCAGTACATTTTCCACAGTCCCACTTCCTTTATAGACACCAGTTGTGCAGGTTGTGCAGGTGTTACAACTGTAATCTGTTACTGGTTACGGGCAGCTCAGCAACATCTGCAGCGTTACCTTGTAAAAATTATTCTGCAATGTAATTGCTTTGAAGTGTAGATAATTAGGCTATATAAATGCTACTTTGAAGCGAGCCACTAGTGAGCACATTTGAAATGCAATGTAACGAAAGGGTAAGAATAAATCAAGTATTCCGTTGGGTGGATGGCCGACCTGTAGCTCTGTAGACGAGAAGGTACCACCATACCTGAGGAAATCCTTAAAAGTATAGTACAACTTAAAGACTGTGTTTTGTTCATCCCTATACAAAGTTTGATGTGTACTGACTAATGTAAAACTGGCAACCCCCCACCCCCACTGTGTCGGTAAGCCCATGGGCCCTTTTATTATGCCAACCCAGGAGAAAGCAAAAAAAGTATTTCACATATCGGGTATAATAGTATAGGGTGGCAGGTCTAAATATCACCAACTGCCAGAGGTCTTTTACACCTCTATATATGACATGCCACTCACAGTGTACTGGACGGACAATGGTGCCCACTGCATTGCACTACAAAGCTTTGCCAAAATGCCATATGAACAAAAGTCTCTATGACACTTTGTTAAGTAGAGATAGGATTATGGTTCCACCTCACAGTAGATACCCTTTTGTCTTGTATGTGTCAACAAGTCTACTCCAAGGTTTTTTCATTCTAATCTGGATACCTTTCTCTGGGGTTGCTCTTCTCTCCATAGAGGCTTTCTACCGTACTGAATAGCTTTCCATGACAACAGCTTTGTGGATAATTAGTTCAATGATGTAATTAGGGCCTCTTAGGGCCCTTTGGTCCTGAAGGACTCACTGGAAGGCTCCCTCCCAGAGAGCACAGCGATGGAGACACCGCCCCAGCATCAGGAAGTGGGGTATGGAGTAGCTCCTCGCATCCATTCATCTTGCCCACAACACAGAGGCTTTTTCCTGCTCATTAGAGCTATACTTACGCACTAATGAGGAAGCAGGAGGGGTGTTGGCCATGGGGTGGAGACACACAGCGGTCATTTTATTTTTGTTTGAAGGTGACCATGGTATTTAATGGAGGTGCACCACTCACCACATGTGGTCTGTCTCCCCTGAGTTGTTAAACTCTTCATCGCTTTGTCTCTTTAAACTTATTGTCTCCTTGTCTCTGGTCTTTGGCTGTGTCTCAGTTTCTCTCTCTCTCTATTTCTCGCTTTCTGTCATTCACTCACTCTTTTGCTCCTGTGTCTCTCCTTCACCAGAGCTGAGGTGCATGTAAGAGCTCTTCCTATCGTGAATAATGCGCATCAACAGCAGAGGTCAAATGGAATGGGTTTCTCGAGATAATGACTGGAGTGATGGTACCTGGGCGCCACCAGATTGTGGAGCGTCTGAGCTTGTCATAAAGTGACAGGGGAGGAGGGCGCTGGATGCTCACTGTGTCCTTTAACCATTATGAATGTCAAAAGAGGCAATGTCAAAATGGTCCCACCCCTCTGCAGCTCACCCTCCACCTCTCCATCCATCTCCAACAATCCCTTTGTCATTTCTTCTTCAGCCAGGCAGAAAAAATCCCTCAGTTCATCCATAGGTCACACATCCATATACAGCATTTACAAACTGAATGAGCGAGTGTCTTGACAGCCATATGGGACAGCTCTGTGTCATCATCCAACATCACATGTCGTTCAAAGCTAATGTTTATTGCATCTGTCTTCTCGTCATTGAATGACTTTGACGCCTCTCTCCTATGCTACAAAAAAAAATGCTTTCTTGGGTCGGTCTCCTCAGCATCTCCCTTAGTGGTTAACAGGTCCATTGACTGGTTTCCTTTCTGCTCTCCTACTGCCACAAACCTTAGAGGCGTCAGAAGTGAGGGGACACAGGGACATCACTCCCTTTCACCACTCTAAATACTGAGATTGAGCTCAAATTGCATCCTATTAAAAGTCAATGAGGCGTTGTCGCATTATTACAGACCTCGGACTTGACAGCTCGCAAAATAATCTATCAAAACCCATGAGACACTGTTGTTGTTTGTGTTGTGTTTGTAGCTAGCGAACAACATTAAAATTGATATTTGGGACAGGGTAGATGGCCTGTCATTGGGAGATTGGGGCCATCGTTGAATAATAATTAGGTGAAAAATCAAGCAAATAAGTGAAATGAGAGAAGACTTGAAAACGCTACTCTGTTTTTTATTCAGACGGCTGTGTGTGAACTGTGACTTTGCAGACAAGTGGAACGACTTGGGGAAGAAACAGGTTGAGAACAAAGGCAGTGTATGACAGGGCCTGTGTCTCTTCCAGCACCCCAACAACCATCAGTGAGCAGCAAAAACTTTCTGCAGAAGATCACTCTACTATATAACAGTGTTCCAGACCTATATCAGTGTACAGCCAACATGGGTATTTGAAGGCCGATACTGATGGCGATATTTTTAGATTACAGCTGCCAATATTCAATATGTGTGCCAATATTCAGGAGATGTATTCAGTTTCCTCAGGATTTTATTCTTGTCAGTTTAAAACCCAAGACAATAATACTAACATTAATTATATTCTATATATTCTATATTCTATTTTATATTCTTATATTCTATAATATATTATATTATATAAGTGTCACATTAAAATCAATTCCTGGTTAAGGGCTTCCCATAGACAACCAGTGGAATATTGCAATTATGCAATAAATATGTAATAAAACTGCATCATTCATCATATCATAGGTGGATGACACTGACTGGGCAATATCTAATTTTCACTGGAAAGCCAATAGCAAATCATATAAAGTGACATCAAGGAAACTGCACACAGCACACGCCTGGTCACATTATACCAAAGGATACCAAGGCAAGATGAAAAAGATGTAATGTTGGCGAATCTAGCTTTCTCTGGACAGAGTGCTTGATCTCTGTGGTTTAGGAGACAGTTTGCATTTCACGCAGAGTTTTGATTCATCGCATCCTGAATTTCATTTGCACAATTAGGATGAATCTACAGTGTCTCAATTAGGGGGAGTGGCCACTCTTCTCTATTGCACTTGATTTAGGCTGATAAGACGGGTGTATTTTTACATGAAGCCTTGCCTATAGTGCAGCTTTAATGTGGATTGAACATGCATGAATAATTTATATAGTTTGGCATTTTAATTCATATAGGGTTCTTTCCACAGAGAAGCTCAATGTTACATTTTTATAATTGTGTTTTGAATCACCCATCTCTCCCTCTCCCAAGGTCTTTACTGGCCTTGCTCACCCAGCTTTTGCCCCAATACTGTGCACAATGCCCCTGGTGCTGGAGCCTTGCAGAGGTGGAGGCTCTCTTAGAGCAGATGTTCACACCTGATTGCTCTAGACTCCATGACAGTAGCCCAGGGCCCCAGTGGGATAGCTGACCTTGTGGAGAGGTCCAGTGTTTTGACAAGGATGCCTCCTGCGTTCCTTACTTAGGCTGGTTTTGTCAGTGGAGAGCTGAGATAGATGCGCATCCCCAGTGAACATGCTGCAGGGACACTGAGTGACAGCAGGGATTTCCATCATTTAGCTTTATGTCTTTACTCCTCTTCAACCCCCCCCACCCACCCACACTGGCTGGTGATCAAACAAACACACTTGTTGTCAGCACTGAGAAAATACTGTATGTCTCTACAGTATATGCACACATACACGCATGGTTACACACAGTAATGTAAATGCACTTACGCACACATAAACACACACACTCACACACAATGCTACACTCCCACCCATGGTATTGCAGTATCTATGGGGTTCACAGTTGTACCAGGTCTTTGAATTAATACACCAAAGGTTTGCATGAATATGCCAATAAATTCCTCTGTTAGCTTTGTTCCTGTCCAGTCATATCTGTGGTACTATGTAGGGGAGTCATTTTACAGAGATTGAGTACATCTAATTAAAACCAAGATGGATAATGAGTAGAAGGTATTGTGAGTGTTGCTACACCCTCTGGTGTGCAGGGGCACAGTGCCTGTCTGTCACGGTGGTGAGTGGCAGAGCGATGTGGCGCCGGAATGCTGCGATGCCAAGCAGAAAGTTGCCACCCTGACCTTCCTAGCAATTAGAATGGTCTTGGAACCTTAAATTGTTTGTGTGCAGTCTCTCGTTATTTAGAGGGCCGTGTATTTTTTGGCAGATATATGTTGTTTGAAACATATTCAATTATTTCTGACAACAAAAAAAAAATAGATAAATAATTGCGTGCACAAACAAACGTCAAATAAAATAGTGGGAGAGTAACCAGAAAAAGTATCCAAGCGTTTAGCAGCCTTTATCTGTGTGACACATGTACCTGTCTTTTGCGGCCGAAATCCCCTCATCGCACTCGCTACACACAATTATTGCCTTCTCAGAGGCGTGAAAGGAGCTGTCAAAAATAATATTGTCTTTTCAAGTTGTTGTAAAGAAAACTTTTAAGCTATTTTTATTGACCAGTTTATAGCCCCACTCGCCAAGGCATGGGACAATGGCATTTTGAGCTGTCCAGATTGTGATGATTTTCATTTTTATCACACTATCACGCAATTATTGGATCCAAAGTGCATTGCTCAATTCAGCAGTCACCGTGCTTTTTATTTCTTCCCTTCAAATCACAGCACGATTAACCTACCTTGTTTTATTTTGAAGTCAGGCTTGTTGTGAGAGTGCTGATCTCAAAAATTTTAAAAAGACTCAATTTGTTCTTTTACTGTGAAATGCTGCGATTGGCAATGCATGACTCAAATTATTGATGGGTAGTGTACATTTAAGCTGTATAACAGTGACTTGAAATATAACCATTTCATATCTCTCTATAGAATATTCATCTGCCATCCTGAGAAAACTGATCAGGTCAGCAAAAGGCTATAATCAGCAGTGCAATGGAAACAATCTCTCCCGTGGTCAATTATCATTCGGTTCTATAGTACAGTACTTTACATCTTGCAACATCTTGTGTATGAAAGTCTGCCTTGAACCTTCCAATCAATATTATTCATGCTATAGATATTATTTAGTTCCAGCACGTAAAGGATGGTTATTAACAAGTCATATCATGTAAGGTCATGTCAGTTACGATACAATACAATGTGGTGTGATATGATACGATACGATTCAATGAGGTATGATACGATACGATACAATGTGGTATGATACGATACGATACTATACAATACAATTCAATGAGGTATGACACGATACGATACAATGCGGTATGATGCAATACGATACTATAAAATACGATTCAATGAGGTATGATGCGATACGATACTATAAAATACTATTCAATGAGGTGTGATACGATACAATGCGGTATGATACGATACGATTCAATGAGGTATGAAACGATACGATACAATGAGGTATGATACAATACGATTTCAATGAGGTATGATACGATACGATACAATGCGGTATGATGCGATACGATTCTATAAAATACGATTCAATGAGGTGTGATACGATACAATGCGATACGATACGATTCAATGAGGTATGATACGATACGATACAATGTGGTACGGTACGATACGATTCAATCAGGTATGATATGATATGATATGATACAACACGGTACGGTACGATACGATTCAATGAGGTATGATACGATACGATACAGTACGATGCAATATCATACGATACAATGCGATACAATACAATACAATTTATTGTGCAGAAGGAAGTTCAGCTTGGAAAGGCCAGCACAAAAAACATTGTGCACATCACTGTTTGACACTTAGTAGGCACTTGTTTCCTCATTTTTTGCTATGCAGTGCCTGAGGGATATATTGTTACTTGTAGAACATCACTGTGCCAGACACGTATTGCATTGCAAGGCTCAACCTTTTCAGCTTTAGCAGTGCATTTTCCAGTTTTGAGAGGGAGGTCCCTCGAGAGGTAAAGCTGTCATTATGCAACTCTGTTGCAATCAGCACAATAGCCCCATTAATTAATTAGAATTAACATGTTCCAGGTTAATTTGAAAACAATGATTAAAGTATCAGTGAATCATTATTAGTTAGGTTACAATGATAATTTGTTTTTAATTCCAATTGATTGGCTTAGTGATGCCACCTGTATTTTGAGAGGTACTTAACAAAACAGTGAATTGATTTGTGCCAAAATAGAAGTCTCAGCAGTTCCTCACAATTTCCCAAACACATACATATGCATGTACAGTACATGCACACACACGTGTGTGCGCGTGCACACAAAATCAGACTAATGCTGAGGCTGATCTGATTACATGGCTACAGGGGAAATAAAGATGTCAGGATGACTTTCATATGATTTATTGATTAGTCTGCTGTAGCAGTTAATATAGGACTTTACCTTGGCCATTTCTGAAGATGCTGTTTACAGTACTCAATTTTCTAAAGAAACACATTGGTAATATAGGTGTATGGCTCAGACATGGGTCAAATACTCAGTGTGTGTTTTCACCCACCTGATGGATTTCAGATAGGTCAGGTACGTTGTCAGTCGCAGAAAAGTATGCCAAATTGATTTTCAAATATTGCCTGTGATCATCCAAGCTGTCTGGCACTGGTAGGGCCTACTTAAAGCAGGTTAACAAGCGCTAATAATTATTTGCAAATACTAGGACTGGTATGGATTTTCACTTTTCTGATAAAAAAATAAACAAGCATTTTGTAAAGGCACACACAAATATTTCAACTTTCAAGAGCCACCGGATACAGCCATGTGGAATTCAAACGCAGCAACACAACAGTGCATCAAAGGAGAAAACCACAGATACTAGTAAAAGCAGGATTTGCATTATAGATTGTGCACATAGTGAAAAGCAGCTAAATGAAAATTAGAGCACGCTGCCCAGTTCACCAGATGTACACAGGAAATAAAACGCTAGAGACACACGCACACGTACGTCGTCTTTGATCTCATAAACCTGACAGATGTGATTCATCCATGCCTGCTTACAGCCGTGCATTAATTTCCCCTCCCCTTCCTAACACAGTTTAGCCCAATTAACACAGTGGCTCTTTTACTAACAGTGTGAGGGGGAGATGTGCATGTGTCAGAGCTGCAGTTGGCTGCGGCCAAGTACCGAAGGAGATCCAAAATGGAGTGACTGCCGTGAATACCAATGCTTCCTACTTCCCCTCACTCGAGACAACCAGTGATAGGTTCTGCTCTCTCTCTTTCTCGCTCTCTTTCTCCATGCTGCCATGTTTTCTTTCATACCAGTACTGAAATACATCAGCCTGAAGAAGCAGAAGGGAAGAAATAACCCATTAAGCCACGGAGTAGTGACAATTAGAGGAATCATTGAGAGAGATAATGGTGGTAGTGAGATTGGATGAATTTGGGTAATTCTGGAAAAGCACAGAAAGCTCCTATTGAGTCTTGAGCACTTTCAGATAAACTAATACCACGACTCTCTATTACTTTCTCCTTGTCTTCAGCACTCTCTTTCTCTGATATCTGGGAAAAAACAGTCCTGCTGCCATAGTAATAGATGGATGGAGTCAGACTGATCTTCACTAGCTTTTGTCATAATGTCCTGCGCCAAAAAATCCCAAATATGCCTACTCTGATCTGCAGACTCTGACAACCATCCACTGGTGCCAAAACATCACTGCCAATGCCCCCCAGTTGTCTTTATGGCTCCCTATTTCTGAAGAGATCTGAAACCGAAACAAAAAGGAAATAGCCGCAGGATAGACAAAGTGGCTCCTCTGACTCCTACCTGCCGATAGATAGCAGTGGGAGGGGACAGATAGGCAGGTAAAATGACAGCAGAATTATACGTGTGACACTAGAGTTAATGAAGGCTGATTAATGCTATGTATAACTTTAGCCACAGGGGGAATTATGTGAAAGATGATCAAACCGGTGTCTGAACCAATGTCTAATCAGTGAAAATGCCCTTGGTTCAGTCAAAGCCGACAGCGGGCAGCAGAGGGGAGGGGTTGGCATTGACATCCGTCAGAGCACACTGCTTTAAACAGAGGGGAAAGTCATGCAGCGCCGGATATAAGCACAGTGGAGCAATTTTGTAGTCATTTTGTCATCCTTATAGAGCGCTCTTCAGCCTATGGCCATTTCATGTCATAACTTTGTGTGCGTGCACTTTATGTAATAGCGGCGCGAAAGAGACAAAAATAGGATGCACTTTTCATTGTATATGCATTAAAAAATAAGCTTTTCATATCTTTCAATATATCTGAAATAGGCCATTTATCTAATATCTATTTATATCTATATAAACATGGACTTTTCATTATACACTTAAAACGCATGTTTAGTTGTACCACACTTGTCTCCTTCTTTTACAAGATTTCTGGTAATCAGTTTCAAATTCTCCATGTAGATTTCTATATCAGGGATCGCTCTTTCTTTCTTATTTTTTATATTGGACTGGGTGAGCAGTAATCCACGACCTACATGACCTGTGGATATCATCAAAAGTAGTTCTGTTTTGAAACTTGCGGTATATTGAAAATCAAATACAAATAACAAGTTCAGCCATGTTATGCAAAGCTGTCACAAATATGACTGAATATATTCTGCATTTCTCAACACAAATATTTAGCTGATTGACCTGTAGTGTTCATTTAATCGTTTTGACTCCTCTACCTATGTCAATGTCATGGTCACATTTTTCTGAATCCACATTATGACCTTAATGTTTGCTGCAGTGCACCTGTACCCAGGACAGGAAGTCAGTGTGAAGGTCACCATTTTGGCCAGCAGGACATTCTATTCACCAGAACAGAGAGGAGAGGAGCTGCGGTGGCAGGCTCTAATCCTCTTTAATTTGTTTTCAGATGGGGCTTTGGAATACCAGCCTGCTCCCTAAGCAGAGATCACATAGGAACGTGGGCTGGGACAGCTGTCTCCTCTTCTGGTGTTTTTTAATACAGGTCTGCTCATCCACCCCACCCTGCGATGAATAATTCTGGTGCTGAGCTGAGTAGTTACTTTATGTGGATTTTAGAACAAAATGGGATGCAATTCCACATAGTACAAAAGCGTGGTAATGTCAGCATGGCTGTTGGGGAAAAAAAAACAAAAAAAAAACAGAAAATGAGGGTGGGTGGGGGCATGTGCGTTGTTTTGTTTTTTCTTTATCAGCAGTTATGTGGCGTCCTCCTCAGCCCTCCTCACAAAACAAAGCTTGTAATTGGGTTTGGGTGTGTCTCCTTTCTCCTTTGTTCGACGGTAAAGGTTGAATTATAAATGGGGGAAAAAAAAGAAAGAATACTTTGGTTTCCTCGCCATCATGCCTGTGTACCTTGATAGAGGTGATTTGTATCAATGAGGAGAGGACTGTGCTATCTCCTTTCTAACATTCATTTTTTTCCCTGCAATCTGGGTAAGAAGGAGACATAATTCTATTGAAGTGATGAAGCACATCTTGAGAGACAGAGGGGGTTTAAAAGCTGCTGAAACAAAGCATGCAGGCAGTAGGTTGGCAATGCAGGCAGGGGGCTGGCAGTCTTTTAATCCTCATTGCTGTGCTGATAAATCGCCATGCAAGTTTCATTTTTATCCCCCTTACCAGTTTGCTTGGCTCTTGAGTGATGAGCAAACCCCTCTTGCCTTTGAGGCCTTTTGATGTAATATCCCACCCCGGATTACGCCCTCTGCAACGGGCCAGACTGGTGCCGAGGCGCTTGGGTAACAGGTGGATGGTCGCAGGGTTCGGTCAACTGTTATGTTGACCGAACCCTGAAACACAGAGGAGCCGGATCACTGGGGAGAGGACAGCAGCTAAACGCACAGTCAGAAAGGTTACGTCATTCTACACACTCCTCCCCTGGTAATTGGAGTACATTGGTCCAACCCCCACCCCACCATCACCCTCACCGACCCACCCCACAAACACTAACACACATACAGTACACTCACACCACCGCCACTATAAGGAAATAACACACAAACACAAACACAACATAAAAAAATAATAATAATTATAGAACCCAGGTACAGTAGACACAGAAGGAGAAGTTAGACAAGATATAATTTCAGTTTTTAGCAATAATCACTGTGATCACTTTAAGTGTCCCGTGAACACCACACTTTAATGTGAAATATCCAAACCTATTATGGAATTTAAACCATACTGTGCTTTCAGTGCTATGATAGATATTGAATTATTTCAACTTCAACTTTGCTACTTTTAGATTTCTTTTATTGATCACAAGTCTGCAGTTTTTGCCGCAGTGCAATTGGAAGACCCCAAGGACCGCACCATGAACTGGATATCACAAAAAGCAGAATGACTCTTCTTTTGAGAGGCACTTAACTAAAAGTGCTGCAATTTGTTCTGTGGGTTTTTGTCTCTCTTCGCGTTCTTTCTGTCTCTCTCTTTCTCTCTCTCTCCGATTCTCTCTCAGTTCCTTCTACTAATTTTTGTAAATGTATCCCTGTGTCCCTAAGCTGTAAAATGATTCATTGTGTCATGCACATGATGTCTCCTCTGTCCTTAAATGAAGTTGCCAAGAGGGTTTGGTGATAGAGATGGATTCTCATTTTTGGTGTCTTGTGTACCATTGTCTCAGCTGGAGAGGGAGGAATATACAGCACCATAAGCAAAGAGGTGAGGATACACCCCCAGGGAGTCTCCTTTTGAAGGCCACTAGAGTTAATAGAAATGCATTATACATCAACAGTGATGAGCTGTGCTAGCATCACAACCCTGTAGGTAGGCTCAGCGCTCTCGATCTCTTAATTGAGGTCACTTTGCCATTATTTTTCTTCCTTTCTTTTGTTTTTTTGTCACCTAAAGATGAACTGGATATACTCTTTTTAGCTTGGGACGAGTGTAGTGCTTGAGTGAGGCTTTAGAAAGGACGAAACAAGAGCATACCAGTGCAAAGATGTTGTGAATAGTGACTGAAACAGGGCTGCCTCGCCTCCATGAAATGGCCTTCTTGTAATGGCAGCAATTCCGCTATGATAAATTCACTCTGCAGTTTATGTTCCCTGTATGCTGCATGCGTTCCTCAAATCTACCCGTTTGACATTCAGAATGGCCATTTCTCCACACTGCCCCCATCTCCTCCCCCATTTCCTGCCATTGCTCATGACCTGTGGTGATGCAGGGGTCTACAGATTGAATGCACAAACAGTGATTGATATCCCAGTGAGTCTCTGTCTCTGGGTTACTGGGATAACTTGCTCCTTTGGTAATAGCATCATGACTTCTTTCAGGCCTTTATTTATCTGGTGCTCATGTGCTGTTTACCTTATTAAAACCAGATTGGAATATTTACTTCCAAGGCTGTGTTACATTGTATTCCTCTGTATTGTGGCTTTATTTGTCTGATGTGTTTTCCAGGGATTGCATTTAGACTAAGTAATAGAAAAATATAACTTCTAGTCAGCTTTTTGGAAAAGCCTCAGAACATCATAAAGGTTTAAATGGGCAAAAGTGTTTTTTTATTTAACTTTTCAAAATAACTTAAGGGTGACGGCCATGTTTTGAGTTCATTACACATGTAATCAAGTGTATTATTCATTCCTAAACCACTAGGACTTGAAAAAACAAACTCCCGGAGTGTGGGTGTTACAGTCAGCATTATGACTATACTTTTATATTACAGGTATATAATTAGTTTTTCCAGCAACATATGCACAACAGACATATCCCACTTCAAGGTTTTTTTTTACTAGCTGCAGATAAGCTAACTAAATTGGACAGCTGTTTGAAAAAGTCATTTTCTTTACCAGCTACTTGTGGATTTTCTGCTGAAGTGTTACTCTCTATAATCCAAACAGGTGTGATATCATTATCTAGTCATTCCCATGTCAGTCAAAACACCGCTTATGTTCATACAACCAGCGAACACACATGGGGAGTTATCCCCTGGAGTTCCATCACATCGCTCTCCTCAACAATTGGTGAACAAGGTTTTTTGTTTTGACTTCCAAAAGGGGCATGAAATGACCATGAAATAATCAACGTGTTTCGCAGCCAAACAAATTGCGCTGTTATCTATCCAAAAAGACCTACAGTATATTTACCTCATTACCTCCTATATTTACCTCACAGACAGTTCCTTGTTTTTGAAGGTTTGAATGGTTGCGTGCCTTGTCGTGTCACCCTGCAGGCTCTCGCTGTTTTGTGCCACAGCCTCCTCAGCTGGAGGAGCGAGGCACGTAACTGTTCTCTCTCAACAAACAAGCCTCGTTCACTTCAATTGTTTAGGAGCAGGCTGGGATTTAACTCTGGTGGCTAACTCACTGTGTGCTTAGTGGTTGTACAAACTTCAATGGAGTTTTGACTGGCATGAAGGTAAGTAGATAGTGACACTACAAATCAGCTCCGTGAGTAGATGATTTGCATTTGCAAAAGTGTTACTTTAAAGGCCATAAAGGGGCCAGAGAGTTGTGGGAGAAACTAGTTTTAAAACTTCTTATCGTGTCTGACCACATTTTCACTACTTCACAGAATATCTTTAACATATTTGTAGATGCATGAGTTTTTGAGATGCAGCTGTCTTGCTTCCCTCCATGTAAATGTATCTGAATCGCCATGAGCAGAAATTGGTTGATCGTGCCGCAAAATACTGAGATTGGCAGCCAAATAACATTGATAACAATCATTTTCAACTGCATCAACAGAGCGTGTTTAGCTATCAGGAGTAATGTAGGTTTGCTTATCAAAAATGACAAATACATGTTGTTTAATTAACTTTGCCATAACATTGAGTAAGTTCTCATAAACACACACCAGCTTCGTGTCCCGCACTGTGATAATGAACATCACTGTAACACTTCAAATCATACTCACTCACATTTTATTGGCTGATAGGGACAAGCATTGATAATACTTATCGATATTACTAGACTGATTACTCTGTACATCTGTGTATATCTTCTTTGCTAAACCAGTACCTTGTGTGTATTGATCCAAAAGGAAGAAATGAGCTAAGAGCTTTTAAAACTATTAGATTCTCAACAAAGACGATGCAAAGAACTTGCTTATGTTTATTAAGGTGATGCAATGAAAATAATAAATGCATATACTTCAAGTTCAAGTTCAAGAGTTGTATTGGCCATTTGCGGCAAGTACAAGCATTCTTACAATTCTTACTCCTGATCGTTCCGCCAGCACACACACACTATACAAATCACACTGGATAAAAAGAGATATAAAGAATACATGGTGACGAGTTCCGTGTTAAAGTGCTAAGTAAAGTGTAGTAAACTAAAGTGACTGATGCTGTAGATAGTCCTGAAGGGGCGGGGGTGGGGGGGGGTGTACAATGGTCAGGGGTGAGGACTGTTCAACAGACGCACTGCCTGGGGGTAGAAGCTGTCATGGGACCGTGGCAGGCGACAGAGCAGTGGATGGTCAGGGTGCTGGGAGTCCTTGATGATGGAGCGGGCTCTGCTGCGACAGCGCGAGATGTACTGATGGCCGGTAGCTCAACACAAACCTTCCCGTCCTGAGCGTTGGTACTGCCATACCACACTGTGATGCCAGTAGTCAGGACACTTCCTATGATGCAGCGGTAGAAGTTGACGAGCATCTGTGTGCACGTGCCCCATCTCCGCAGACATCGCAGGAAGTGAAGGCGCTTGTTGAGCCTTCTTCGGGATGGCATCGAGATTTGCATCCCCAGGAATCTGAAAGAGTTGACCCTTTCCATTTCCTTTCCCTCGATTATGATGGGGGGGGGGGGGGTGGCTCGCTTTGAATTTCCTGAAGTCAACAAGCCTTCTTTGTTAAGTTTATAAAAATACTGGTTTAATGTTTAAAGTTCTATGTTGTTATCGACAGGTTGCCATGTCAAAACTTTGTCCTTCTTTCACAAGTTCACTTTTTCATCAACTGTACCAAAATTGTCTCGAAAAGTTTACCACCTATCAATTTGTTGGGTCTGTGTAAACTGTGTTTCCTATTATCATATTGTCTTTGATTTCCCCGGACTCCCCCATTTTAAGGCAACCTATTTTGTTCTTTTTGTCTTCATAGAGTCCAGAAATATAAAGAAGCATATCTGCAGGCGAAACAACCACTATGATTATATTAGGCCTTACAGTCTGGTGTCTGCCGGGTCTCCAGAGGAAACACACTGGCTAATGCCGCATTTGTCCATGCACATGCAATTCCTTTCTGGGTAATCCAGACTACTGCTGGTTTTGTCATTTTCCCTAATGGTGTGGTCGTAGAAGGTCTAGCAGTCCTATTCTCTAGGGAGTGGTTACACGCTACACAAGTATCTAACCACAACTAGCACCTTTTATCTAAAAAAAAAAAAGAAAGTGAGGTTTTCAGGAAGTAAGGGAAAAATGCATGTTTCCTCAATGATGCCAATCCATTTTCTGAATCATATGATGGGTTTTTAACAGGATTCATGGTACCAAAGGTCATGAAACACTCCCAATGCTAGAGTAACAAGGTTTTTTTTCTTGACAGCAGCGGTGCGCTATTATAGGGGCAGAAAAGAGAGGGAGGGATATGGATAGATCAGAGGCTTCATTTCTTTATATTTGGCCAGCTAGCTGTGGCAATGCCGTACACGCCACTGCATCTAACTAAGTCCATGTGAAAAGGCCAGCTGCATTTCCTCCCTGGCCCCGACTCTTCTCATTGATCACGTGAAAATTCCATATGCCCACGGCCCTTCAGAACGAGGACCTGCTGATAGGGTTCCTCGTGATTGCTATCCACTATTGCAGCATGGGCTTGTGGGAGGGCGGTGGATTATAACGGACAGGCGCTGACACTCTCAAAGCTGAAGCATGTCATTAAACAGTAAATCACCCTGATTGAAAAACGCATCAGCTCCTAGCATCCTATTTACAAAAGAAGACTTGCTCCACAGGCACAGATTGTGTTCTTGGGCGGCATAAATCAACGCCAGTCATATGGATTCTTCCTCCACGTAGCACTTCTGAGCTGAGCTTGCTTGTACACACTGAGTTACAAATCACTACCTGAGATGTTTTGTCTGAGTAGAGAACATTCTTCACCCCCAAAAATGTATTCACCCATGTGACTGGCAACATCATTGGACTTTTTACAAGTTGTTTGAGGCAGAGAGTGATATGATAATAATAATGTGCAGCACATTTGGTGCACAAGTGTAGCTGAGTTCTGCACCCTCAGCAAATATGAAAGTGTGTCTATAAAATAACGAAATAATATTATGTGAGGAAAAAGGAAAATACATAAAACTCACTTGGAGGGGTGCACATTCAATTCACAACAATACCAGAATACACATTCAATACCAGTACGTCCATCTGAATGAGATTTGTTTGTTTGATTTTGTGTCTTGATGTTAAATATATACATCTAAATTATTGTGTTAGGGCTTGCTGGAGGAAAATGTCTCATTCTGATCAAGCACACTAGTAACTGCATCATGTGTGCCCTCCACAGCACTACAGAGCTGAAGGTCTTTAGAAGAAAAAATATAGATATTAGATAGATTAGATAGTAACTTCCAATGTTCATTTATACAGTAGAGCCTTCTTATTATAGGCATAATTATGAGAAGCAAGCATGTTTTGATGTTTTTATGAACAGATGTCAATGAGTTGCATTGTGCACTCACTTTCTTTCCAAACGCAAATCTACACTGTACATTAACTACACTGCTGTCAACACACAGCCATATCATACATACATGGTTTGATGGCTTAAACTACAATTTAATTTTTTTAAACTACGCACACTTGTTATTGGCTGCCAACAGAGGTTTTCAAGTATGCTATGACAAGGTGCTTGAATAGTCTTGATATCAAGTTTGTGGCGTTCATTATACTGAGTACTTAACACAACGTGGTTCTGGGGCCATTAGCCAAAAATATGAAGAGGGATTTTATTTTTGCCCCATGAAAGATTTCATATTTCACTTTTAATTCATCTATATTATATTGAGCGGGATAAAAAAGGATGAGGCAGTGAAGGTGTTTCTAAGATCCTCTGTCTGGTTTTTCAAGAGTTTTAATTGCCACTAAGTTATCCACTTAGTGAATCATTTTAGTGAGAATAGTCTGAATAAGATATATTACATACTCCATTTACATAATCTATACCCCTGTCTGCCTTAGGCTATGGAATTTAAATTTTTCAGAGGGGACCTACATTGAATAAATGCAGAGGTTCTAAATAGAGAGGTTATTGCGGCAAAAACCTGCATAGTATTAATATGTCCGCCATGCCTTTTCCATAGAGCCTCTCCTCCCATCAACTGCACATCACTCACTTACTTTCCTTAAGCTCCTACATCCAAATCAGCCATACCTGGCATTAACAGTGCTGTGATGAGCTGAATTTATTGACTGCCCTCCCGGATAGCTTCAAGGCAGATTTCCAAACTGCTTGACTTTCATAATGCACAACGTCGCATAGATGTATACGTACGGTGTTGTGTGAAAAAAGAAAAACCTTAAAGTTTGTTGAATTGAAAGACATGAAACAAGAACAAACATATCTGTCGGTATGCTACATTAGAACAGTGCTATCCTGTCTTTTTTATACTACAAATGATTCTACATAAAACAGAACATCTATTCTCCAGCCTTGCAATCCCTTTTTGGAACAAAAGAGAGCTATTTTTTTCACGCAGCCTTTCCTTTACTGGGAATGATAATGCTTAAATGTGTCTCAGACACTACAAATCAGTTGTGTTTGTTTACATTGCTTAGAGGCAGAGAAGAGGAAGAGAGCCGAGAAACTCAGCCATCCATTTTTCTCATACAGTCAGTTGCACTGACATCTAAGCAAAGGTAGGCCATACTCATAAATCATACAGCACAATAACAGGGACATTTTGGGCCGGTCCATCATTGGCTGTGTTTTGTTTTCTCATTGCATTTTGGCAAATTGCTGTTATTAATGGGAGAAAGCATAGTTTGCAGCCCTCATTAGATGTTGTTCCAACAGCGCCTCTGATGGATTAAGACAAGCTGGAGGTCTTGTCTGCCTCTACAACCAGCTAATATGAGCCAATTAAATGCCATGCACTGTCTACCCACTCAACACTGGCTCATGTGCTCTTCTTGTGCCATCATAACCGAGTATTCTCCTTCATTGCACAAAAGGATTTTAGTTTCAAGATATATATACACAGACATCAGTTTACTGATAAAGTAGATTCATTTAGAGAATGTTCAATGGAACTATATGCTGATTTTTACTGGTCACTTTCTACGATAATACATGATGTCCTTCCAAAAGAGTTGGTTTCTAAGATGGAGCTGAATCTTTGATTGGAAGCAACATTTTGTATTATTTTTTATTATTGTCTGTATCCACCATCCCCTAGAATCTGATCCCCAGCACAGGTCCTATAGGTTCTTGACTTTGAGTCATAACGGTATATCTGATGTGTTTGGGAGTGTGACATTTGAGGGTAATATCAGCCTAGCGGAACTTCTGATTCATGTGGAGGAAGCTTATGGGCAGATGGCTGTGAGTACAATACAAATGTATCTGGTCGACTTCCTTCGAATGCAGGGCTTATAACACAGGAAGAATCAATATTGTGCAGTGCTAGCATTAAAACAGAATGTAAGCCTCCCTGTTGAATTTAAGCCAGCTAAACCTACAGTGCCAGACATACCTTGCTGGAGCTTACTGGATATATCCAGCCTGACACTTAAGGCATATTTCTTGACTAAAAAAGCTCAAAATGTTATATATTATTAAAACACACAGTAATGCAACATGTGAATATGTGAAAATTGTGGAATAACATTCGTCTTCCATCCCATTTTAGAAAACAAAATACTGCTGTATAACTTGTAGATTGCACTTTTCATCGACTCACCTGTTGAGTGTTAACATGTCCCGCATGTTACCTCAAGCACAGTTTAAGTGAAGTTTACTTTACGGCTTTTATACAGTCCATACAGCATGGTTACATGTAGATTAAAGGTCTCTGGCTATCCTCAAGCTGTGAATTGTTGGGTCTGTTTGTTTTCATTTAATTACAGGCCACAATCTTGCTAACAACGTAAACATTGCAAATTAAATACAGTCATGATAGCATGAGACTTGAAATAATGGAAATATTGTGCTTTCGTATTTTTCATTTACTTGAAGGAAGGAAGCATCTCTATTACTAACCTGCCTTATTGTTTTTGTTCAGTACCAATATTTTGAGTTAGCAAGTGTTGATTGGAGAGTTATTTGATTATAGGGCTGATATGGTCCTGGGGTGGCTGTCTAAAAGCATTAAATAAACTCTGATAGGTATGGACATACATGAACACAGGCCAGTGTTAGCAAACACTGCTACTTAATTAGTGTTTTTCTGTGAAAATATGGCCAATATTAGCCTGTGTTTAAATAAGGGCATCATGCACAAAAAGAGATATTGCTTAGTTGGAACACTTTCAATGGAGAATTGGCAAATGAAATGTGTCTAATTTATGATGTCATTTGGACGGCATTCGATGGATATTGAATTGCGTGGGAATTATGCCCTCGTGTCTTACAATATGCAGCCTGCAACTGCTCTAGTTTCTAGTAGGGATTATTTGAAATGTGAACTTCCCTGGCACGAGTGCATAACCCATGTAATTTGCTCTTTTAAAAATTCCTCATCCTTCCCCACACACTCAGAACCATTTTTCTGTGATTGGCTATGCTACATTTTCCTCTGTGCCACAAAGTCAATGAATTGTTGACAATTAATCCCTGCATCCACCCAAGACGACCACTAGCTTTGTATACACTATACCATGGCTTTATTGTCTTGATAATGCACCTTAATTATTAGCTATACGTCATTCTGATTTATCTCTTTACATTGTGTATTTCATGATCTTCACATGGCAATGGACAGAACATCCAGAATAATGTAACGTCCATTATTCCAAAGCATCTCAATATAATTTTAGTATTTCTATTTGTAGAAGTTGTACCATCATTGGACAGGTTTTAACTTTGTGGGGCTCTGTTATTCACAAATAGATTGTTTTAGTTTTCCTCTTAACTACATATGTCATTTAACAGAAGCATGGTACTCCCTTTCCCTTAGTGAGCAACACTGTATCAATTCAATATCAACCGACTGAATCAATTGCAGTGAAGTCTTATTATATGACATGTTATGTGTTCTATTGTGATGATTATATGCAAACATTGTTAATTTTGTAACGGATTAAGAAATGAATCAACCAGTGGGCACATTTAAATTCTGAAAAATGAAATGCATTGCATCGATGTATTGCAGATGAAGAATCTTGCTTATTTATTTATTGCACCAAATGGGACAGTATTACTCTATAACTTGTTGCTACTGGGCAGCGGGCACAATTGTGATGTGCACATACCAATCGAAGGTCAAATATTGCTTCATTTGGCTGACTTTAAAAAGCTAGAAGTGCTACTGAATGAAGAGCCGTTTGGGAGCCGAAAGAGCCGGCTCTTATTGCTGAGCTGAGCCAAATGATCTGACTCACTGAAAAGAGCCGGAATTCCCATCACTATAATATACATATATTGTAACCACCTTTCTGGAGAAGTCACAGAGAGACATTTATGAGCCTGTGCTGCTCCTCTTGTGGGTTCGTAGTTAAGTGGTTGGGATTTTCTCTAAGAGCATCAGCTCTGTGTTAATGACATGCAGTCTCCGGAAGGGTTTATCCATTCAATTTGACTCTAGAGAGAAGATCTCTTCAGTCTGCTGATTAAATTAAGATTCTTTAATAAGCATATCTAGGTGCACTGACACGAGAGACACTCACGTTGATCTGTGTCTGCCAATGCAGAGACCTAAGGCTATCCCATTTTAAATGCAAGTACCACTGAATTTCAGTATTGAAATATGTATTTTTCCCTAGGTTACAGCTCAGCTCAGTTTATGCTCGTGAACCTCACTTCTTTCTGACAATCCTTGCAATTTGTTATGCTTCAACAATGCACAGCTATACAGAGGTTAATGAAAAATTTTAAGTTGACTGTGACAGTACCCTGTTTTCTTTTTCATTTCTTTGTTTTACATTTATACTTTTGTTCACTGATCCAGCAGATTTCCATTTCTGGCCGTAGCAACAGCGGGTTGTTTAAGTCACAGAGGCCTCCCCGAGCTCCGTCTCAATTTCTTCCTTTTTACCGTGTTTTATTTTATTTTATTTATTTTTCATATCATACTGTTTTTAATCGTTCTAAGCCTCAACTTTTATCTCTCTGTCGTGCTGTGCACTTCAGTGAAGGAGTTTTGCTAGCTATGCCACCTCTCCTCCAGGGTGCTCAAACTCTCCATCTGAGGATCGCCGAGCTCGAAGGCCGAATTACCACTTTGCATAAAATCAGAGAAGCTGAGCAGCTCCTCGACACTCTTACGGCAGTGGAGTCTGGTGCGGTCCTTGTTCTGCTCTATGTGATGTGTGATGGGCTGTGATTGGAGTACAAACTGGACTGGAAAGCCCCATCTCCCTCCCCCAGATGATCTACGGTTTCGGCTTGATAAGATACCAACTACACATATGGCTGAAAGGCTATTTAATACTATCAATAGGTTTGTCAATGCTCCACTGCCTAGTATTACTGACCACTCTCCTGCTGAATGTGAGAGGTTTTTAACCTTCTGCGAGAAAATTGCAGACATAAGAAATCTGATTGTACCTTATAAGCATGAGATGACTGCCAAGTAAGAATAGACATTTCTGGCTAAGGTTTTGTAAAAAGTTGTCTATAGTCAGTTAACCGTGTACATGAGCAGTAATGATCTATTTGAGAAATTCCAATCTGGCTTCCAATCTAAACATTGCATCATACTGACCACACTGCTCAGAGTTTTAAATGACCTTTTTCTTACAGTGGATGCCGGTGAATGTTCCATTCTGGTTCTACTGCACCGTAGTCCATCTTAATGTATCACCTCATCAATTTTGGTGGAATTACACATTCTGCTCTTAATTGGTTTACATCATATCTCTCCAATAGGCAATTCTCTGTAGCTTGGGTAGTTCTACAGCCTCTCAATCTACCTGTGGGATACCCCAAGGCTCCATCCTTGGTCCTATTTTGTTTTATATTTAGATGCTCCCTCTTGGCCACATAATTTGTAGGCATAATATCTCCTTGCAATGTTATGCTAATGACACTCAGCCATATCTCCCTGTAAATCCATGTGATTCAAGTAATCTTGACACTCTCAGGGAGTGCCTAGCTGATATAATGTTGCATGTCTCAAAACGTTTTGCAGCTGAATGATGACAAGTATGAGGTTGTTGTATTTGGCTCTCCCGATGCCACCACTAAAATGTTTGATAATCAAGGAGTGAAGAAGTAGTGGACCACATACTAAACCTACACAGAAATAATCAAGTGCAGAGAAAATATTGGTAAGGTGTATGGATATAGACTATGGGTTATTCTCACATTTGATTGGCAATCTAACAGCTAATGTCAAACCAACAGCCAGGAATCTGGGAGTCATTTTTGATTCTGGTCTGACCTTTGAGAAACAAGTAAAAAAGTGTTACTCAGTCTTGCTTTTATCAGTTAAGAAATATATCCAAGATTAGGTCATTCAAGATTTTATTGTTTAGTTTTTAAAGCAGTGAATAACTTGGCCCCCTCCTATATCATGGAACTTTTATGTTCAAGAGTGCACTCTCAGAACTGTCCCCCGGTCCAAGCTCAAGTCAAGAGATGACAGAGCTTTTGCTTTCAAAGCCCCAACATTATAGAATAGAACAATCTCCTTGTCAAGATCCATTTAGCTCCCTCAGTTTGTTTTTAAGTCACTGCTAAAAACAAATTTTAGCAGTATAACATATCTATAGTAATTTGAGTTGCTGCCGAAAGATGGGCAGCGACTCTGCTGTCCTAACATCAGTGGGGAGTTCATTCCACCACTGTGGGGCCAGAACAGAGAAAAGCCGTGACCGTGTAGATCGGCCTCTGAGCCACGGGGCAACCAGTGTTACAGTTAGAGTTAAACAAGTTTAAAGTAGTAAGCTGCAAGATCCATTTTTGCTTTTGTTGTTTTTTCCAACGGCACAAGACGTAGGTATCAGGAGCCAAATTCAGGTCAGTCAGTTGATCAGTCACTCACTCACTCAGTTAAGACGTTTAACCCCTGTATACCAAGGGCAGGACCAATGGAGTGGCATGGTCAGAGCGCTGCCACTCTGGTTCATTGACTCGTGATGTGAAAGACTGTTCGTGAAGTTGCCATGTGTGTAAACTTTGCAAATGCAGTGGTTAATCTATGGATGGCAAAACAACTTTTCTTGCTGGTGAATATTTTAGTGACAACTACTCTGAGCTAGCAAACCAGTTTCAGCCACGGTGGCTATCACTGCTCATGCTAACTATCCATTTCTTCTATTTATTGTAAACAAACCACTGCTACTGCCACAAATGTAAAAACATATCACTTCCTGTGTGGCAGAGGACTACCTGACACAGGGTGTTTAGAACAGCATGTATAACACAATGTAAAAGCTTTCATGAACTTGGTATAGGTACAAAAAAATGATGTGTTATATCAATCAGCGAGAGCAGAACTGGACAATTGTATTGTATAAATGAATTATATATGATAATATATGATTGACTCCGCTAGCAGCTGGGGTAATGTCACTTCATGGACAGTAACATGAGAAATAAAGCAACTAATTACTGTGAAAGTAAATTAGCACTGGAATGCTAGTATTTATCATTTATAATTCTGTGTCTGGTTGTACTAATACCGCGTTGTCACGTGCCACAGACATGTGACGTGTACCATGAACATACCTGAGTATTGCACAACAAGCCAGGGAGGCCCTTCAAGGAAGTCATGAATCTCACCTTGACCAGACCACTACTAGGTGGAGAGAGTCTATGATGAACCATGTTAAGTTTTCCAAAGATTGTAGTGAGCTGACTTTCAGAGAGAAAGATCATAGAGAGATTTTGAGTTTCTGTGGGACTGGAGACAAGGTCTTTCTCTCTCAAATATATCTGTATACAATATATTTTTTTACTTCAACCTCTCAATGTTTTGTGTGTTATTTCAAGATTTCTGAGTGGTTACGGGACAATCTACGTAGATTAGTAGCTTTTTGGAGGTCAGGCTGTGCCCTTGTCTGTCTAGCAGGTGATGTCTGTCTCACACAAGCAAAGCGGATGAGGAATAATGCCATGTGGTGCATTGTGTTTACAAGCAACAGCTGAGTGAGATTAGTCTCTGGTTTGCCAGAGAACATAACATGATGTGTTAGAGACCCATTTAGCTAAATTTCTATACATTGACCAACTGTTTGTTTGTGCTGATATTGTGGCGGCGGCCACAGATGAGCCTATGTATGGGTAACACTGAACAAACATTTCAATTCATCTTGCTGCTTCAGTTCACTTGCCTTAAGTGCCAATTAAATAATGTGGCGGTCTACCAACTGAACAGGAAACTGAACAAAATGAATGTTCTTTCTAGACAACAGTTCAAAAGTGCAGACTCTCAAAAAAAAGCACAAAAGCAATTCATAGCTCTGACGACGCGTCAACTTTTTCCATGGCCTCATCATCCGATGCACTGAGCAGGCATCGCTCAAAACATGCAGTATCTGTAAAATTTCATGGAAATGGGTTGATGTAAACTATGTCTATCTCACAGTATATGTTATACGTTTTCACCCTGACTTCACACATTATGCTTCTGTTTTATGGAAGATGTCATGAATTTGAGAAAAGTGAATAAGCAATGCTATACATTGGCAAGAAATAAGTGCTATATAACTTCCATTGTGGCTGTATACTTATGATGGCATGCGCAGATTTGTGGCCTTAGCTAGAAAAGCAGTTGTAACCATTTGTTTGCGGGTTTTGCTGGTAAAAAAGAAAGTGGACTGAGTCAGTATTCCCTGGATAAATTAAGCTTCTAAAGAAGCTGTATAGTTGAAATTCAAGAATGTTTTATAGTTATTGCCTAGTGGTCCCTTTTCTATTTTATTTCAGTAGGAGAAAAATAACACACCAAAAATATATCTTGTGCAAGCAACATGTTTTTTTGTTTATCACTATAATAAAACTCTTCTCCACTCTTTTTCAGGATATTTGACAGTTACCATAGAGCCCCTGCCTCCTGTTGTTGTGGGAGAGACCGTTACTCTAAAGTGCAACTTCAAAACTGACGGAAGGCTTCGAGAGATTGTTTGGTATAGGGTAAGTAAGCCTCTCTATACTTTCAGTGCCATTAAGCAGCCAATAAACTATGAAGCATCCAAGCATCCGTTTCATTCATGTTTTAACCATACTGTATGCCAGGAGGTCATGCCAATAGTCATATTCCACATTTATTTGTAGTGTCAGGAGAACAAGCATACTCTGTCAAACTCTAATTGTTAGAAAATAAGCTATCATTTTGGCCAGCTGTATAGGAGGCATCGCTGGATGTTTCTTGGGAACTTGATTTCTCAATCCGCTGGTCATTGCCATCATAGTTCACAGCTGGCACCTCTACAGTTATTACAATCACAGTTGGTGTATTACACTGCATAAGTGCTTCTGATAATTAAGTTGCTGTGCAAAAAAGCCTCTTTGTATCTTGAATATGGGGTTTATATGGTTGCTGTTGCTGATTAGGACCATAAAAACTAATATGCCCTTATATTTTGGATGATAATGAAGATATGTAAAAAAGAAAAAAAAAAAAAAGTCTGCACAAATCAGAGGGTGGGGATTTGTGGGGGAGAGTCATTGATAAGCACTTAATTTGGTAACAGGCAGCAGCTGCCAGTATCACACCCTTGCCTGACCATATACTCTCTTGCCAAAAGCTCAACAAAATGCATTATTTAGGGCTATACAGATGTGCTGTGTAAAAGTTGCTTACTTTTCACTGATTTGTTGTGAAATTGGTTTGTACCACGTGTACTGCCTTCCAGTGCTGTTGGAAATATCTCAATTTCAATTTGAGCACACATAAACAGCCCAAAAAAAAGTGTTAAACACAAGTTGTACAAGTTGTAATTGTACATGATTTGCTGAGATGTGACATTTAGGGAAGCATGGAAGCTGTATCAACAAGTGATGTGTTTTATTTTTATGTTATTGTTTGGCATTCAATGTAAATAATGTAATGCCCTGTCAACATGTTTCATATAACATGTTGTCAGAGCATTGCATGACATGTGTATGGCATTGCATGTCAGAGCAGAAACTCTACCATGAAGTTCAGCATCTAAAATTCAGACAGAATTGTGAGGAGGCATAGACAGGGGTGTACATACTTTTTTTGGTCTAGTTCTCAAATGAGTACCAACAGATGTGGTCTGGTACTCAATTTTTTTTATGTACAAACACATATCTTGTGTCCACTGCAATGACATAAAACTATTTAAGTGAATACAAAAGTGAATAAGTGAAGTGAATACAAAAAAAAAAAAAAGGTTAATATGATATTTATAATATTTATAAATATAATTATATTTATTGCATTTCTCATTTCACATCAAGGCTTCAGAAGTAATTTTGAAATGTTGATATCCTGTGTATACCTGTAAACTCAACAGTCAATACCCCTTACTGTGTGACTCCCCATTGTTCAAAAAGCAATAGTCCATATCACCAAAGCAATCACTTAGTGTTTGTTGTTTTTTGGCCATTTTGATTTAAAAAATCCTAAAACCAAAGAAAAAAAGATAAGCAAATTATCAATTTGTTAAGTGCTAGCTAGTAGCCTAGATTGTCTTTGACAGTAGCTCCAAACTAACTTGCAAAACCACCACAGCTATGCAAAGCTTTGATGTTGCCCCTTCTGTGTATCATAAGAAGCAAGCTTTGATTTAGCGTTAGGTTGTCCAACCAAACTGAGCAGCCGGGCAAAAAGGACTTTGGTCAGGGCGTTGACCAAAAACTGACAGAATTCCTTGGGCAATCTTGCCAGAAATACAGCAGTCAGTGCAGCAATTCAGTGGGGCCAGAAGGAAGCCACTCCTGAAAAAAGACATTTGACACCACGCCTGCTGTTTTCACGTCAATTCACGTGAAAGACCCTGAGACCATGAGGCAAAAGATACTGTGGTCTAATAAAATGAATTGAACTCCAGCTGTAATGCAACTTGCTATGTCTAGCGGAAACAGGGCACAGCTCATCACCCATCTAACACCATCACTACTGTGAAGCATGCTGGTGGCAGCATCATGCTGTGCAGGTGCATATCAGTAACAGACTTGTAAGGATAGAGGGAACATGAACAGAGCCAAATACAGCCACGTTCTGGAGAACCTGCTTCAGAGTGGTACAGATGTATCGAAAATAAAATGCTGCCAAAGGTGTTTTTTCAAAGTCTTGATATTATTTAAATGAAATATTTTAGTATTTAGTTTTTAATCCACTTGCAAAAAAAAAAAAATCGAGAAATATGTTTTTACTTTGCCATTATGGGGTGTTTTGTGTAGATGACAAAAAAAATCTCAATTGAACTAATTGTGTCATCAAGTGTCATCACTTGATGGAAATCCAGACTCACAGAAATTTGTGATTTTAGTTGGCATGTAAGTTAAATTATTAATTAAATTATTTGTAAAATGATTCTTCTTTGGAGAAGTATCATTTGACTAATAATTGTATTAGCTTTTGATGAATGATGAACCAAACAACGTTTTTGGTAGTGGACTCCACTGTACCTTTTTTTTTTTTTTTAAACAAACAGTATTGTCAAACTGTTCAAAACAGTGTGGCAGGTAACTCCTATAGAAATTTAGCCCGAATAGCCAAGGCTCCAAACTTGCACAGCTTTATGAACAGTAGCATTTTCGCATGTCAGTCAACTTTGTCTCTCCTCCACGATACCAGAGGCTGCGCTGAACAGTCTCTCGTGAAGTCCTCGCTCTTTAGGGTGACGTGACTTAAGGTGTTTTATCAAATTTGTTGGATTGAAGTTTTTCATATTGACTCCCCACGAGATACCTTGGCTTGGCACGGCTACCATTTTGCAGTTTTATTATTGTCCTTGTTAACCTCGTAGAATTGCCATACTGCTGAGATGTTTTCCTCCTGCCAGTAAGTTTCATGTTGCGCAAAGTATCGGTATCGTAACAAATTGATTTGCCGATCCAAGTATGAGTACGCCGTCAATCCAATACGTGCACCTCTAGTAGGAAGGTATGGTGACATTCACCGTGGTTTCACCCGCTACCCTGTGCTGGGACACTGTTCATTAATGAGCAAGCAGCAGTTTATTGCTTAGGCAGGAACTCTGTCTTTAGAGTAGCTTCTGCTTGCTCACTTTTATCGTTGTGAAATAAAACCCTGTCTCTAGACTCATCTTAGCAAGTGCTGACCTTTCAAGGCAGGACAAAAAGAGATTTATGGCATTTTACACATTCACCTGAGTATCATAGATCACTTTGAGTGCTGTGACAATTTCATTTAATCAGGTAGGAATTGGAGAGTTTTGTTTTGCTTATATGGAATATTTGTGTCAGACTTTTGTAGTATCTATTGATAGCTTTAGTTTAAAGAACCCCTCTAAGAATAAAGCTGCCCATATTAAGTGTGCTCAGGAGGGAAGCAAAGAGGTTGCAGCAAGAATCAGCTCCATCTCTCTGGTGGCCACTGCTCAGCACAAGTGCTGATAAATTATAAATCAATTAGGCACACTTGGGTGCCAAAGTTTCATTAATCTCTGCCTTTTATTTGACTAAACACTGTCGACTTCTCATTTTACCTCCTTTTCAAATGGAACTGGAGTTGATACTCACCTGGGGAATCCTCATATCTAATCGAAGCTTGGCCAATCAGACAGAGGGGCTGAATAAACTAGAGTTCTCAGCAAGTGCTCATTTATTACCCGTCTGTCTTTATCTTGACGGATTCTGTTTGAGGATTTTGTAATACATACCAGAGCCAGACTGCATTCTCAAACCAGCACAGCTTAGGCTCCATTTAAGATAATCAGGATTGCTTTTAAGAACCTTTCAAACTAGACGAGCTCAGGTTTTCTTCAACATTATATCTAGAATTAAAGAGAGATAAAGGTAATGGAATTGATAGGGGTTCCCCCATGGTTTATATTTGATTAAAGGATTCTGTATCTTTTTTGTTTTTTTCCTGAATCATGAATGGAGTATTTTCTTATAACATCCCTCAATTCAGTTTACGTAAGAATACACAACTGAGAGAAAAAGCGAGAGTGGATACAAGATAGAGGGAGAGAGAGAGAGAGAGAGAGATCTATTGGATGTTATAATAATGTATTAGCCCTGCTGCTAATGCTTCAAAAGCAAATAAACGAAAGCCTCTCAAGTGTGTGTGTGTGATTTCGCACTACGGGCCACATGAATGCATTTATTGTGTGGTGAATATTGGCAGGCCACGGATTAAGCATTATGGATATGTAATACCATCAAGCTGTCTTTTATGCTTTAATAGCATACCAAATAGTACTGATGGATCAGTTGATAGGGAGGTCCCATTCTGTTGCATGTTCAGGAGAAGAATGCCAGGATCGTGGGATGGATGGGGTAGGGTGGTCCTCAGAGATTGCTCCTCAATGAGACACGTGGCAGCTCACCTCATGCTGTGCTCGTTCTCATTATGTCACTCTAATGAAGATATAGCCATGGGACCTCTTCCAGTGACCATGCTGACAGTGGCAGCAAAGGGTTTCTGCTAGCCTGCCTGTTGAGTGCCATTCTGCATTATACTTAATCTTCCCTGGGTCAACCATCTCTGCTTCCCCTGTTCTCCTCTCTCCCTCATTCTGCTCATTACAGCAGTCCTCCTTCCTCTCTAACATAATTCTTCCGGGATCCTCTCTCTCGCCAACACAAGCCTCTTCCCTAAGTGTGGGTCACTTGCCACTGACCTGTCTGCTGGCTGGTGGGGTATGAAGGGATAGGTTCTCACATACTATTCTCATTATTCAGTTGTGTCAACCTCTGTCCATTTCATTGTAATGGTTCAGGCTCACCTGTCTTAATCTTGGTCTGTTGAGTTGAACACCATGCTCACACTTTATCTCCATTATAAATGTAGCCTAGCTTCACAAGAAAACGGTGCCATATCAACAATTGAGGAGAAAAAAAGTGTTGTCATGAAGACAGGTTTTTTTCTGTTATCCTTTGTATTGTTAATGTTATGAAAGGTCTGATACTAGGTATATAAGGTAAAAACATCTGCATCTGAATGTCATTGATCTATTGTAAGCCTCCAGCAACTAGCTGGGAAATATTTCTCACTTAGATTTTGTTGAAAGCCAAGCTTCACATGTTTTAATCAAGCACTTTGTCAGATGTGTTCTTGTCTTATTTTTTCTAAAAAATAGAAAAAATGGAGTGACTGAATGTTAGAGAAGATGACTTTAAGGACTTTAAGGTTACTATTTCAAATCCCCAGACAAGCAGGGGAAATCTTTCTATCCAATACAGGACATTTCTCTCTTGGGGGATCCTGTGTATTGCAGAATGTAAATTGTGCAAGGCATTTAACCCTCATCTGGCCCACTGAAACTGCTTGCACTGTTGGTACAAGACTGATTGCTCTTATCTGGCTAAACTGGGATAGTGTTTACTGTTTTTTGAATACAGTTTGATTGGGGTAATTTTATTTATCTAGTAGACTGATGTAGAAGGCAATTCCACACAATTTCCTGATTTTGTTTTTGTTCACATCAGTGCATTGCAAACTTGGAAAAGGGTGTCACTTGGAACTATCACACAATGAAAAATAACTCGGACACTTACCCTGCATGCGTGTGTGTGTGTGTTGTGTCGGCGGCCACTTCCCCTGCATGTGTGTGTTGTGTGCGATGTTGCGAATAAAAGTCAATCTTAATCTTAATCTTAATCAATCTTATGAAAACCGGCCAGAGTAATGATTTTTGTTTATTTAGCTATTCATTTATATGTGCTCACTTAAGGTTAAGTCATGGGTTTTGGTGGCCTTATCACACCGGGTAGCCTATATACCCGGTGCTGACACCACATGAGCAGAAAATAATCCTTAGTGAGTTTGCAGGAGTTCTCGACATATTACCAATTTCTGAACAGCACACAAGTACCATACACCTGTCCTCAATGGGCTGTGCTTATAAAACACTTGCCTGATTACAACTAACAGTCTAAGTTACAGCTAGAGAGCAATCCTAGGAAGAGGGTGAGACTAAGACACTTGGTGCCCACACCAACTCTTTGCACCTCATCTCATTCTAATACCTCCAGCTCTTACAATGTCTCTGGTAATACTTTTCAGCTTTACTTGTGATCCACGTTTTGACAAATCCCATTAAAGCTGTTGTCAGTGTCAAAGAACAATATAACGACTATGCAAATGACTTTTCTCTCGTTTTGGTCTGCCAAGAAATATAGGAGTGCATTACCTTAGGGCAGCATGTCACTGGATTGACTATTGGCTTTTTCTGGTCAAATGTTACCTTCAAACGCAATGGCTCGCCCTAGAAGTGGCGTGTTTCTGCAGCCGGTAATCCTGTTTCTTCACTGTGGAGAGACACGGGAGGCATCATATTCTAAATCCGAGTTTAAAAAAACTCCAAGACCGGGTTGCCTGGGCAACTGGAATCTGAGAGTAGGGAAGAGAGCTCTCTGAGTGTGTACACACAGCACACTCCTGTGGGGTTTTTGGGTGTCTAGCTTCCTGCTGTTAAATCCCCAAGTGTAATTGTCTCATTTCAAAATTTCTCAGCTCAATGGTATTTCACTATTGTATCTATATAGTCATTGGATGAATATGAATAATGTGCACTGGCGAACAATTTTTATTTAATGCATTCTTAAACATCCAATGCTATGATTTTAATTCTGGAAAAGCTTGAATTAATTTTGAATGCGTGTCATATTGATGGTTCATCAAATTTGTTATAACTGCTTTATGTTTAGGGTCAATGTCGGAATGCTTAGCACCAGCCATTTTTGTTGACCATCATGTCCAAAGTGGAAGCATCTAACATTCACAGTACAAACAATGTAAAAGTCATTATTGTTTTGAGAAAAACAGCCGACTGTGAAAATCCTGAAATTCTTTAAATACCACGTGTCAAATTCCATGCCATATGGAAAGTATAACCCAAGGGTTGTCTCTCTCTCCTCTCTGTCTCTGCCTTGCTTTTTGCCCATCTTATCTCCTTAATTTACATAGTCTGATGAATTGAGTGTAATTATCAAAATGGCAGACATCTCATATCGTGTTTCACAAGGTTAATGTTAACAAACCTTAATATTAACAATTGCCAGCACAAACAATGCTGCTGTCTTCACACACGCAACTCACATGCTACCTAGCTAACAAGCTGGCTGTTAGCCGTTAGCCGGGCTGTGCCAAGAGGCTCAGTGGAGGATGTCTGGCTTCTCAAACATGCTCATTTGTCAAAGAAGACAGATTAGCTATTCAAGGTACCTAGTGTTAGTGTCACTTACCTCTGAGTTTGTGACTTCTTTGGTCCATAGTAAGTGTTGCTACCACTTCATTCTTCAACATCACATTACTAGCAAAGTGTTTTTTGATGCCAGTTGCTCAAGTCTTCCTTCTGAAAATGGGCATGCAGCTCTGGCGTACCGGATACCCCCGACCACCAGGGGGCCCCCTCACGGCAAAAAAATAATACATAATAATAATTGAAATAATAATAATAATAATACACAGTGTAAATCCATAGTAGGCTAGTAATAACGATAAGAATAATAGCTAGTGTGTGTATTTTATCAAAAGTGTATGAAAATAAGGAACATTAGAACGTTAGGCTCTGTCACTGGGTGATGTCACGAGCGCAAGGTCAAAGAAGACCAAAGGCTCCAAAATGCAGAGGACTTTTTCCGAGTGTCTGTGTTCTATGGGACGACTGACAAGGCAATTGCACAGCTCAGCCATCGATTTAAGGGAATGCGTAAAGTTGCCAGCCGCTTCAACGTGATAAGCGTGAAAGAACTCATGTCTTTTCCCGACATTGATGTACATGCCTCTGCGTGCACACTGGCGGCGCAGTATCCAGCAGACTTGTCATCTGATTTCCCAACACAGTTGCTGTCATTCCGTACTACACTGAAGACAATGATTAAGGAGTCAGATTCGATAAAAACCTTTGCTGAGCTGCTATACGTAAAAATGCCGCTGCCTTCTTCTTCGTTTCCCCAATGTGGCAACTGCATTCAGGCTCTTTTTAACGCTCCCTGTGATTGTTGCTTCAGCAGAGAGGTCATTTTCGAAGCTGAAATTGATAAAAAAAAAATTATCTCAGGAGCACAATGAGCCAAGAGAGACTGTCAGCCTTGGCAATTGTCAGTATCGAGGGCATGTGGGCCCGCCAGCTGGATATGACTAAAGTTGTAGAAACATTTGCAGAGGTAAATGTAAGGTGAGGCCATCGCAATATATACTGTATTTTTGTTTGAACATTTACAAGAACATTATTGTTATGTAGTGTTTGTGCGATTTTGATTTGCCCAGTTGTTTTGTTTGATGACCGTTGAATGGCTAATTCTAATTGCCTGTGTTTTAGACAAGAAAAATAATTAACATCTAACAATAGGCTATATATTTTTAAATTGTGAGTGGTCGTATTGGAAAGTAGCCTAGATATTTCTGTAGATATAGTTGTCACATCTGACTCAAATATTTTCTTCATTTTGCCTAATGCCGAAGCAAATGCTGTGGTTTGCTTTGCGACTCCAGTTTGTTTAACCTATAGCCTATACTGTATATATTTGAAATCGCTACATGAACACAAATGTTTGAGTATTTTGTTAATATTAAAATAATTGAATATTAAAATTATTCTCCGTTTTCGCAATTATTCATTTGACTGTTGCATTTTTCTAAACCTAACGTCCCTGTAGCCTCGCGGGGGGGTACATCAACAATACATAATCAAGGCATGGTGATTTTGGCTAGCTTGGCAATTAGCTAGCTGGATGCTGTCTGGCTGGCTGGAACTCCTCATCAACTATGTATACTGTCAACCAAGTATTTATTAAAATATAGGTTAATCATTTACATTGGATATCTAAAACTGTTGGGGTGGACCTTTGTCATGTCCTCCTTACTGTCTCCCATTTCTGTCTCTCTCTACTTAACTGTCCAATAAAGGCAGAAATGGGATAGTCTCTATTAGCCCCTTGGTCAATTTTGGTCAATTTCTGGGCTGCGTTCTTTCAGTGTCTGTCTGGAAGTTTGTTTTATCTACCAATAAATAATAAATAAATAATAAAGATTGCAAATGACAATCTGTTATTTCACTATTTTCTAAGCAAAAGACGCATTTTACAAGATGTGATGTTTCCTTCTTTTTGTTGAGGGGACAATTTGTGTTTCAAGTAGGCCCACTAGAGCCATACTCAGAGTAATGATAATAAATCTTGCAATCAACGGCCCAAGTAATTGCTTGACACCCTATTTACACACAATTTAGCATTTGAATAATAGAATTCAATTTTCCAGGATGCACTGTGGGGCTATTAAGTTCCTGATGTGGTCATTGTCTACTCCAGTTTTGTGTCCTCAACCAAATCAAATTTTATTGAGAGAAGATCCCACGAGTGAACAATTTCAAGTAGATACTTCTAAACTACACAAAACAATACTACCCCTTTTAATATGCAAAGCACATTTCCACATAAGGCCCTGTTTGTGACCGTCTCTCTTGTCTCCACAGGAGGACCCCAACTGACCTGTGTACCGCAAACAGTCCTAATAACTTTTGCTACATTTCATAAATATTTGAGCATAGGTATAAAAAAACATCTAATGAAAACCAAGGTCCTGTGTTCTGCCCCTTTAACTGTGGTACAAACCTCTGTCATCTTTATTAGCCTGCTGCTCCATGCTGAATCTGGCACCCCAAGGGGAAAGGGGAGATAAGGTGATATGGATCACTGCACCACAACCTTCCCTTTTGAGCATGTCACTAGGGCAAATAAGCTGCCTGTTATACATGGAATGATAATTACACACTTTACACACTCTTTTTTTTCCCGAAATGCTAATAGCAACAAAGGGACTGATCATTGCTGTGCCCGTCTGAGAGCTTTTGTTACTAATGGCAGTGGCTGTGATGACAATGGGATATTTTGTTTCCATGCTGCTAAGAGTGAATAATACCTCCTCATTGTTCGCATCTCCCAGAGATCCCCAGGTATCTATCAAAAGCATACTCTGTATCTAATTAATTAGGTAATTCAACAAATGGCTGCATGGAAAAACTCTCCATGAGATCATTCGGTTCTCATTTGTTGTTCCCCATTGCCAAATTTTTCCTCATGACAATAATATTAAATACATTATAATACTTATATCATACAGTTTGTCACGTGTATGGTAAAATGAAATCATCAGAAATATCAGTTTGTAGTATTATGTCATACACCAGAAGCACAACATCCCTGTATTATAGTGTGTGTAGCTTATATTAGTGTTCATACTGTAAAAGAAAAACAACAAAATCTTAATATGGTATCAAGAATGAAAGCTCAGGTTGTTGTATCTCAAAATGTTTGTTGTCTTGAAAATTCAAAATCTCCAAAGTAGAACCATAGCAGATTTTAGTAATCCATTCTTGCTATCACAGAAGGATCAAACATGAAAGTGATTACTTGGCGATTAAGAGTGGATCAGCGCCTCTTTGTGACATTTGCATTAGAGGAACAAGTGATTTCCATGCCAGGGGAGCCGGTGTCTTGTAGCCTGTACCCTGCCTCAACGCAACACACTGTGAGGTCCTCTGGGGGCTTATGAAAGAAGCAAAACAATTATTTATTTAGTTGTTTATATATGTATTTGCTTGTTTATTTACTTGCTTTTCAGTTGATTTGGATAGAGTATGATGAGATGTCTTTCTAAAGGAAAAACATAGATGACACATGCTAACCCTGCAAGAGCAGAGCCACTGGACCCTGGTACATTGACATTGTGTGTGTCAGGGGTCTGTGTATGTTTTGTGTATTTTCAGTGGTAAAGTTGTAAAACTTTAAACTTGTCACTTTACCCATTTGGTTATCTTTATACAATAGTAACTCACAATGGAAGACTCTAGGGGTGTATCAGATTGGTTTACTTTCTCATTGCAGTTACTTAACTTTAAAACCTGTCCCCCAACTTAATCAATGCTCTTTGATACTGGTGACTTGTGTGCAGAGTAGTGCTTACAAAAGAACATATGAACTGACATACTGGTTTCAACACCATTGTCAGGTTGTAAGAGATTCTGATTGCTGTAAAGAGACATCAAAAATCTTCATTATTGCAAACAATACACAATGTAACACACCATGGTTTGGTAGAATATATCTGATGATCAAATAGATGCTATTTAATGTATCTCTTTCAATAGCTTTGACCTGATGGGATGAGTCAAATGTGGACAGAGCTACTTTTATTTTGTCATCCTGGCCCTTGTCTCTACTACTGCAGTTGGTTCACATAGGACCATATGATATGGCTTAAAATAACATTTTATAACAAGCATTTTCAATTTTGCACAAGTACAATTACACATATGTGATATTTGTTGGCTAGTCCCTACAGTGTAGTTGTATTTGAATAGAACATTCATAGTTCATGATGCAACATCTGTGTGGGAGCAGAAACCGTTGAATTACATTTGAGATTAAACCAAATAGGTCCTTACAGCTGTATTTGTGCATTTCAGCAGTTTATTATCTATGCAGGCTTCAGAGAAACTGCAACAACATTACATACGTCCATGTTCTGCCAACAATAAAAAAGTTACTAAAAAACTTTGACAGTTCCCACATTATTGCTAAGCACATCAGTTATCAGTGACCAGAACTTAAAGTAAACGTATTGGGGTCAACACTTACATACATCTTTGCTTGGATTCAGTTTCAGCATGCAAGCAACAACTGAGGTTGATAACTCACCGAAAAGAACAAACCCCTCAAAACCCCTTTTCCAGGAGTCAATGGAAAAAAACACACTGAGCAATATCTGCTCAACTTATTATGTTTGGTTGAGATAGATGTCAATAAACATGGTTAAGTGCAAAGCAAGACACTTTTTCCCAATTGATACATCTCAAATATTTTAATAACAGAATATGTGATACCATTCATTGTGTACCCAGAAAAACCTGTAAAGGGCTGTTTGCACGCAGCTAGTATTACTATTACTATTAATAATGAATTCTACCCTAAACAGAGATGCATTTGGACAGGATAGGTTTTTGTGAAGTGTGAAGCTGTGCATATCCACTCATACTTCCAACAAGCCATGTTTAGACCATAATGAGTCTGTGTATCACCTTGCCCACCCTGTTCAAAGTGCCCTGGACACACCCCTAGATTTGACGTTTATAACAGACATCTATAGTGCCTGAAGTGTCAAATTGCACCTCTTTATCCGTAACTGAAGCAGAGATAAAATTATCCATATTACAACAGTTTTTCAATAAGAAATCAAATCACCAGGGGTGATCTAGGTCACGTCATTGCTCCAGGGAATATGGTCAGTGCCCCCAATTGACCCGCTTCAAATCACCAGCAATGGAAACTTCAATACAGTTTGCACTCAATAGAAACCTCAATAAAGTTTGCATTCAGTATTTTAGTTGCAGTTAAATACAGAACTAGAGAAATCCCTTTCAGTGTCACGCTTGTCACAGCCAGTCACTGTTGTTGCATTCAGATTTACTTGTGATTCAGCAACAACATGCTGTACATTAACGTGCATGGCTATTGATTACGTACCAGACACACAACCCACTCCAACCAACTAATAACAACAAACTCGCCTGGTTTGCATTTTGACTTGAAGAGATATTTCAGCAATAAATAATTGGATGAAAACAATAAATAATGGTTACATTTTCTAATAATTACAAAGCAAAATGCAATGCAACCAATGCGATTGTGAGTCCAACTGAAACACAGCCACTGATGGCCACATTTTTCTGTCACAATGAGCTTGTTGCTTCAGACATTGTTAAACTTTGCTTAGTCTGGCCCTTTTTCAGATTTTGTTTCACTTCATTTTATCCCTGTGTTATCTAATAATGAGCTAACCAAGGGAACATGCTCGTTATATTTCAAGAAACCACCCAGCCCAGTCCTCCAGCAGTAGTCTAGCCTCTTCTCCTCCCATGTGGCAGTTAGTGCTGTGATGAAGTATCCTGGTGACAGGAGACCCTTAGTTTCACTCATTAATTACTTTCCATTTAATTCAATAATTATTAACAGCTTTGTACAGAGATGGAAATAGCATGATACAGTTACATTAACACAATAAAATGTGTGACATGCATTCATTTGCAGAGGCAAAACGCTGGCTTTATTTAGACAACGTATCAATAAAGGTATTATCTGATATATCGGTATTGAATTCAAGGCACTAGCACCAGTATCGGTATTGGAAATGTCCAAATGACACCTAGCCTATAGCTGCAGAAAACATATTGTTTTCTCTCCAGGCAAAAGGTAGCATATTAATCATCTATTGTAGAAAATGTCTAAATTAATTAATTAATGACAATACAGTATATTTCACAAGGTGACATTCATTGGTGTGTGTTATGAAGTCTCCAAATAACTGTTTTGTAAATTCCTTGGATGTGCATTCACATGACATTCGTATTATGGGGGACTTATGAGGCAGGAAGTTTTTAATCAACAAATGGGATTAAAAATCATGGATGACCTCAGGTATTGGTACACATCATTGGACGTCCCCAAGTAATAGAAAATGAAAGTGAATAGGACCATAATAAAATAAAAGTCGTCCTGGTGTTGAAATGGTGTTGCTAGATATTTACACTGAAAGGTTTAGCTGAACAGCTGTAGATCATAATTGAATTACAAAATAAAGAAAGCTCATTTATTTTGAAGAAACAAATATGTGGCATGACTGGCAAACATGGCTGTGAATCCACTGATGTCAACATTCTGAGGTAATACAACAAGTTATATTCACACTAATACAATCAAATCTACTACTACTACTGCTGCAGTTCATTTATGGTTGATTTTAAAGTAACTTGTTAACGACAACAATTGACCTTAAAGGGTAATTCCGGTATTTTTAAACCTGGGCCCTATTTGTACATAGTTTGGGGTCTAAATGACACTAGGTACAAAAAGTTTTGGAATTGGTCCAGTAGATCGCCTTTGTTTAACCAGAAACCTTTGTTTAACCTCTCCCTGCAACAACTCACCTTCAGCTTCTCCCTGAGCCCTACAGAAGGTTTAAAAATACCGGAATTACCCTTTAACATCTCCATCTTGAATGTGGGCGTTCCAATAAGTTATACACATCAACGCTTCCAAGTTGTAGCAACAAAATGTCATCATGTTCTTTTGCTTCTCCCGATATGACATGTGGCATTGGTTAGGGCTTCAGTGGAGTATGAGGCCATGCGAACACTCTGCTTACACTTGTGCTGTTCAACACAGTTCTCTTTCTCTCTCATGTTGTTTTTCTTCAGTATTGAGGTGTAGATTTTCTGTGTCTGTTGGTTCTTTGTTGGGCAGTATTAAATTGCCCTTTGGTCACTTTTGGTATATTTTGTTTGTTGTTTGTTGTTTTAGTGACCCTTTTCTAAGGTTTAGTGGTAATAGAAAATCCCAAGTGTATTTTCCAATCTGTAGGGATCATTCCTATGGCCAACTGAGTGAGAAGCCCTTTGCACTGAGAAATACCTAAGTTGCTTTGAAATATACTATATTGTTTAAAAAGAACTGGCATTTAACTTTGGGAGATTTGGAATAGCACTTTTCATCTTCACTCCTTGTGTCCATGCAGATTCCATTGAAATCTACAGATGATAGAGGAAACATGGTTCACAATTAGGGGATGTACTTGCCAATTTTCTGGACTGCCAATCCTTGCACTTACTATTGTAAATACTGTAAACTGACAATAAAATTATGGGAAAACATAAAAATCCCTTGTCATGTAGAAGGATGCTCGGACTTTGGCTAAGATTTGTCTATTGTCTTTTTCTAAGCTGTTTTTATTTAAATGCACCCCAGGCCCTCTTAGAAATCACTTGCACCACTACCACTACCATCACAACCACAAACACAATTCAAAATTGTTTCTATTCCCTTGTTCAGAGGACTACTGCCAGTGCAGAGAGATGTTATAAAGGATGGTATTGCTTTAGTGTAGCAATTTGCCAGAAGAGGCTTTTCGACATGGGCATTTGCACCCTGCCATTTCAGAGGACAAGCGAACGGCCATGACAGCTGCTGGAGCTTTTGTCGATTTCAAAGGGACTTGAACATGAGCATCATGCTGGTTCTTGAATCTTGGTTCCGGGAAAAAAGAACCACGAGGAAAATAACTTTCTGAATGGCCCAAATAGTGAAGAAAGAGTAATGTGACTATAGCCACCACCACTGTACTATACCATATTTTACTGTTCTTGTTAATTCATCTTGTATATCAAGGGAAAGGCCATAGTGCACACCACTCCATTTCCTCGAAATCCTGTTTTTTTGTTTTTGTCGACATGCTTAGCTGTCATTGCTGTGGTTGGTAATCACTTGGTGGTCTTTCTCTTTGGATTTTTTGTTGATGAAGTTTGAGTTTCTGTAGGTATCAGTCTTTTGCTGCTGCCAGAGATGTAAAATGTATCGTTTTCTGTACACGAGATGATTTTTCCCAGGAAATATTTTTTTTGCCACTAGAGGGGGCGACTGAGTTGAGGCTTTGAACACACCCCCTCCACCTCCCCTTCCCATGCCTACCAGCCTATGGTGGTCAGGAAGGGACAAAAGTCATGAAGGCAACTATCTGTTCAGACTGCAGAGGGGCCTAAATTCTTCTATCACTATTAGCAGGGCACCAAAACCTCAGGACTTCATTTTGTTGACTATTATTGGTTTTCCATACTGTAGATTAAATATTTGCTGTGGTTGAATGATCACAGCTACATATCATGGCCCTTTAGTCCACACTAAGCCGTTTATGAGTGAGTTTGAAATCTTTTGAAAAGGGGAATACAATTTAATTTGACCTTTAATAATGTAATATTGAGGAGTTCAAATTATACTCACATTTTTGTGCCATCTTTTGTCCATTTTGGTATAATGTTGCAGTGAAAGTTGTCGGCAGTGAGCACAGCTGTTCATAGACTGGCGGTGTGATAGAGAAAGGTTGCTGGCATCCATCAGGATGTGGTTCTGAATGCCTCAAGGTCAGCAGTAGATCTATGAAGACATTAAGAGAAATTATGAAGTACATGCAGTGTTTCCCACAGGTTGACAATTCACTTGTGGGGGGGGTTATTTTCTATATATCACGGCTTGTCCAGGGTTATGGATGTGTGTCAGTGTACCACACTAGGTCTCAGCTGTATCCTCAGATAGCATATGGTTTTAAAACGTAATTTAAATGTGTTTTTTTTGCAGATTATTACTTTAAAAAGGTTTGTCAAAATAAGATAGACAAATGATACTGTATGGTTTCTCCACAATTCTCCTTACTTTCTTTGCAAAAAACATGGTGTGGTAAGAATATCAACTTTCTTTTTTCTTTCTTTGTATCAAATTTACAGGAGTTAGTTGATGTCCATGGAGTATGTGTTAAATTTGAATGTTTCCATTAATGAACAGTTAATTTAGAGCGTTTTGTGCTTAACCCTGAAGACAGAGGCTTGGAGACAGGCAATTTATTGTATGTATTCACAAAAAATATGAGCTGTACCCAGAAATGCTATGACAAAATAACCAAATCAATATCTTGATTAATCCCATTGCAATGGATATATAATGCTTCTGAATGTACCGCTCAGCAATCAGACTGGGCTCACTCATAACCGGGTCAGCTCAGCAGCCAAGGAAAAACAATTAAAGAAAACCCTTTCTTCCCCCAGTGGGTTTAATGCATGTGGGGAGAGATAGGTTTTGTAATAGATTTTTGTCCGTATAAAATGAGATGCTGACCTCTAGGTCCAAGACACTCAAAGACATCAGAAGAGCGGGACAGCACACTCCCAGTGGGGTTAAAGGATATTCATCCAGGACATCATTCTCCAGCTCGGTGTGAGTCATACTACCAGCCATGACAGCTACTTCTCGTGGCAGTTATAGCCAGAGAGCCTCTGAGGATGTTCAAAGTAGAGATTGCATCTGTGCAATCAAGTTCTTTTTTTTAAATGCCATAAGACCCTGACAATTGACATTGGCTTAAGCTTCAGAGTTAAGTTTGTGTTGTTAATCATGTCATCTTGAAGGATTAAGGCAAAGGCAATTTGGAAAGATTGTGGGTCTTGTTCACAAAAGCAATACATATGTAGTATCTCCTTTCTCTTATTGTGTGTGTGTGTGTCAGGTTATACACTTTGACTAATTTCATTGCATACAATTCAAACCTCCTATATAGAAAGCAGAAAACTTGCTCAAGTCATGCATGCTGTGATTGTGAACATTTCAAGAAGGTTTTATATATACATATAAATATATCCATATATGCTGTGGAGTGAAAATACTATTTTTGTTATTCTTTATGCCTTATTTCTCTTTAAAGATATACACTGTGGTCAAGGCTTTGTCACTTTTTTATGAACAAATTAGTAATAGGTAATGATGGTAAATGTAATAACTTTACAGTATGTTTATGTATGTCTAAAAGATAGATTGGCATTTGATATCAATTATTTTGATTGTCAATCTTTGTTGGTTGTTGTATTTTGATATAGTTCAAAATACTTCACCATTCATTGATCAGACATAGTTATTACATCCCTTAAATTTTGATCACAGAGTCCTGGTGGCTCAGCAGGCCAAGGCGTGTAGTATGTACTCCCAATGTTCTATGTTTGAATCTGGTTTATGAACTGTGTTGCTTACATCCTCTCTTTCATCCCCTGGCTTAGTTGTCACCAGTCATGCAACCAAACAAATCAGAAATACGTAAAACGTAGTTTTGTCGGAACTGTTTTGTGATCAACTTCTGAGAGAACTACTCACTGAAATATTCAATGCTTTACTTTCATATCCTGTCTGTGATATTGTTCATTTTCCTTTTATGTCCTCACTTTCACTGTGGTATTTTTGTTCCCTTTAGGCAGCCATTGATATTATGTGTCTTAATGAACCATTCTAATGTCCCCTACTGTGCCAGAAATTCATAATTTTATACCTTTTCATCAAAACAAAATCTGGTTTTGTATTTGTATGTATGCACAGAGTACAAGTCAAGTACCTAATGTCTTGTCATAGTTGTGACAAGTCAGGATAATAAGTGAAAATGAATCACATTACGCACCAAAGCATGTGTGAAATGGACAAAAATACACTTAAAGAATATCCAAAGAATATTGTTTTTCACCTATTTTTTTTATATTATTAAAACATTAGACTTTGCACTGACCTTACATTTCCATTGCGGTGAGAGACAATGTTTCCTCTAAACTGTCTGTGTCTTGAGCAAAGGCATCTGTGGAGCACTTTCACAACATCAGTTAACAACTAATATTAACTAAGTTTGTTGTAAAAGTATTCCTTTGTAGTATATAATATGGGGTGTCATATAACACCCCGCATGTATACCAGTAATACATTTAGGCTACAGGTCTACCACTCAAATGTAATTATATACATTTGAGCAGCACAATTCTTTTCAGAATAGTGGTAAATTCTTTCACTATACTATGGACCTGCCAAACAAAATAATAGTCTGTCTCAAATGATAGCCTGTCACTACTAAAGGTCTGGTGCTCACTTTTGTTGAGGTATAAAGGCCCCTGCCATTAGTGGAAGTTTCACCGTTATATTGTCTCAAAAGCACTTTAACAAATGCATACAGAATATATAGTGCCTTTTGAACATTGACATACTCTTTATGTCAGATTACATGTTTTATCATGACGAATGTAAGCAGGTCATCACCAAGTATGCACCCAGTATGCATGCAGTAGGATTTTTATGTTTAGCCAGAGCTTAATTCATGCCACATCTTACCAGAACAGGGTTCAGTTTATTTTGTTTGGATACCTTTTGTGCCGATCTGCTGGCTTTAATGGCAGTGATAACAATTATGTAATGGTCTTGGATGCTCCTGAAAGGGGATTGCAATTTTATTCAACAGACCAATCACATCTTTGCTGAGTAATTAGTTATTTTCTCATCTAATGAAGTTGACTCGTGCAGTGATGGATGTCTACTTCTCTGGCATCTAAAAATATTCCTAAAACTAATCTGGTTTTATTGAGATTAAGACAACCAAATGGAATAAGACAGTACTACGTTCTATTGAAAGCCCATGACTATTAGACATTTGTGTATACTATGCATTAAGCCTCTGTGTTGAAGTAACAATGTGCACCATGGCATGTCAGCATTGTGGAGGTTACGGATATGTGTGCATCTTTTTTATGTCGCAATAGTTTTATGGGCTGAGGCACACTCCAATACCTTTGAACTCGACTGGATCATTCCCCTTTTGCATGCACTTTGTGCTCCAGGACCTTGTGATTTACAAATTGAACATTGTGCTTAATCCCCCCTTTATCCTGATGTGATCCAACAAATTAGTATCACAAGCCAACAGAGATAACTGTGTAATTTAGGTTTTCATAGTCTTCCTGCTGATGCAGCACATGTTCACTGGACCTCAATCGATCAGCCACAAAGGCAAAGTGTTATGTTAGTGGTCTGATTACCGACAAACTGAAGTATTGACAAAGCTGTTCGCCAACTTCTCCCCCTGGTATTAGTAATAAATGTCTGTGCAGCCATAGATTGTAAATTATTGGTAAAAGGATGGCTGCTTAATGTTGCCTTATACTATTTCATAAGAATTAAAGTTGGAAAAACAACTTTCCACCTCCATGTCCCCATAACGTATTGGGTGTACACGTGGTGCTGCCTCGTTCAACAAAAGGATAAATCTATCACTTAATCAGTAAACACTTGGCGAGTTGGGTCTATTGTTTCAAGCTTCTCTATGACATAATAAAAAACATACCTCACTCCCCATTGCAGCAGCAACACATTTCATGTCTTTAATATACCTCTTTTCTACCTCTATTAAATCCCCCAGCAAAGTTTAGATTGGGGTCAGGCAGAACTGTTTAGGCAGTCGTGTTAGTTGTTTCTACAAGAGAATCAGAAACTTGATTGAAAAACACATTTACACGTATCAGGAAGAAAGACATCAAAGCATCTTATAACATCAATCAACATACCGCAGTCTGACACACAGGGGATTGCTCCTTGTGCATTTTAAATGTTAAAAGATGTAGACGGTGATTCATTCTAAACGGAAATACATTTGAGTCGCTGTATTGTACAACAGTCTGAAAGCATAGACATTTGTAGAAAATTTAATTATTTAAAGGTGTGGGAAAAAAATGCAGTGAACACAATTCATGCTGTTAGCATTCAGCAAAGAGGTTCATACCCCATAGAGATGTGAAACAAGTTTGCGGTGTCCTAGTTAAGATAAAAGCTTGTTCTTAAGGCCTTGATTTTGGATTGTGAAACTGTGTTTTTTTCCCCTCTTTGTCTTAACCACACGCATGCTCAGTGGCACAGTGATATGCATCATAGTTTGTGTATTATTGACAATTGAGAGAGACCCACTCAGATATGCAGCACGAGGGTAGCTGTAAAAAAGAATAGTAGCCTTCCAGACTATTGCTGCTTTAGTTGACATTGTTTCAAGCTGTATTTGTCATATCAAGCATCAATATTTACATTTCAATGTAAATGTTCACTTTTTTTTCACTTTTTTTAGTTCAATTCTGCCGATTATTATATTTGTCAAAATACTGTAAAGCCTGGTTCTATTTGGGGTATAGAAACCAGTTTTTAGAGCAGAATTGAGCTTGCATTTCATGCAGCACTACACACTTAGTCTCCCTGCCATTAAGGAATGGTAGGCATTTGTTTTTTAGAGCTTGCTAATTCACAGAGCCAATCAACTGTAAAATACAGTGCCTTTAAATGTCAGTACATCCTCTGAGCTTTGCTTTATTTTCAGGGAGTAGAAGCATTAGAATATTGCCAATTGATGCATTTTATAATGGTAATGAAACTGTCAGAGTCTGGACCATGCACACCGAAGAGGTAATTCACTATTACAATTTTAAAAATCCTACCCCACACCCTATACTTATGCACAACAGTGGTTGTTTTGTTGAGTATACTTAGGAAAGGAAAGGATAATTAAGACATGGGAAAGGTTATCACCACAAGTGCTTCCATAAATTGTGAGTGTGTTAATAAGCTCCCCATACAACCAGCCACTGCTTTCTCTTTTATTATTTTCATTATAGGTATAGTGCCAATGCATGCCACTGTTTATCCATAACAGCAGCCAACCAAAGGCTTTCGTGTCTCATTTATCTTTTAAATTTAAGAGGTATAACCATTGAAATATGCTAAAAGTTCAAGAGCTCCCTTTCATCTATGGTCTTCATCATAATTATTGAGAAAGCTGTGATTCTGGGCTGCATTCGCAAGCCTACATCTCAGCTGGGATTATATATGGTCTGGGTAAACCCTTTTCCTCACCAAGCTAATGACTGAGGCAGTCTGAGCCAAGTGGCATCATGCAAAATGTAATCCTTCATTTCCCAATTTTTTTTTCTTTAAAAAGTACTCTCTGCCAAATATGCTTAGATTATTAGCATTTTGTTTCAGTGTCGCCCTAATTTGTTAACACAACAGCTTATTGAAGTTTGTTGACCAAGTCACAGCACATTAAGCACGGCCAAACTGCAAAGAGCACAGGCATCATTGCCAAAAATTCATACGGCATCTCATTTTACTGACCACGATCTTTGTATGAACAGTCTGTGAATGCTGCATTGGCGGTTGGTCTTGAAAATGTCATGCTATTTGTTTATGTAAAGTATATTTCTGTCCTTTTATCTGGTAACTTTTATGTAAGTAAGTAAGTAACTTACTTTTTTTGTGAAAACATGAACTACTGCTAAACATGACGTGTCTCACCAGCTGCCCATGTTGTTATATTTTTTTACCTTGCTGAAATAATCATGGACTGTACCGTGAAGCATGAGCGAGGTTTATGGAAAAAAGCCTGCAAGACATATGTGAGAATGCCATGGCAGGAATATTCTCAATTAAAAGTTACATGTTCTAATCTTGTTTGACGCAGCCCTGACGTAGCTGTCCTGACATGTACACTCAGGCGGTAAATCGCTCACGGATAGACTGCCATAGTTGGTTGACTCTGAGGACCTGGCTCCAGATTACTTACAGCGTTACAAGGCAATGTTAATATCAAGATCATCAAATAGCCTTACTGAGGTGATATTCTGAGCCATTGTAAAGTAGCTAATGTGTGTCCACTTTTGAATTATGTCTGACTCAAAATTGTTTGAAAATGTTTTCCCCATGATATGGTTTGTAATAATAAAAGTTATTTGTGTGCATAAACCTTATTTGGACACATATGGGACAGTGTATATCATACCGTCGCTCTGGCAATTATGCCAAATAAACACATCATTTTGATTTAAAATTAACTGCTGACACCTTGATTCACACACAGCATCTTGCCAGTGTGGATCAAGTATTTAAAATGTCTTGTTGTTTACTGGTTCAATTACCCCGTTCAAATAGACACATAAAAGGCAGGGATACATAAAAATCAGCCAGAATTTATGACGTTCGATAAATCTGTCACAGGGCTTCTTTATGCATCTTTTGAAAGCTGTTAAGATATCTCTGAGGCAAGCTATTTTCTCCCCATATCAGAAACATGCACTGAATGTACAGCTCAAGCGAATTCCCTGATAAATTGAGTTGAGAACAGTGACAGAGCGATAAACCGAATTGTAAAGCAGCTGTGATGCATTGATAGAGTGCTCTGATGCCAGTTGTCCTTTGCAAACATCTCCAATGGGGCACCTTTTGAATAAGAAAGAGATCTGATTGGATCTATCGATGTGACTCGTGCGGGCTATCCACACCCTCCCCTAGGTCTTCTCAGCAACATAACATTTGATTGATAGATTTCTACACTTTGAAAATGCATGGCCATGTGACTTGTGGCTAAGTAACTGGTTTGAAGAGTCTCCTTACTGAACACACTGATCTCCTATGTACGGTGTCCATAATAGGAAAAAAAAAAATATATAAATAAAATCATGCAAGGCCGTTTGGTCTGATGCCGTCTGGTAGGAGACCTGATGCCGTTTGGCCTGATGCCGTTTGATAGGAGACCTGAGGCCGTTTGGTCTGATGCCGTTTGGTAGGAGACCTGATGCCGTTTGGTCTGAGGCCGTTTGGTCTGATGCCGTTTGGTAGGAGACCTGAGACTTGACAACTTTTGGCCAACAACTGAAGGATTTTAGTCCGAGGAACGATGCCGTTTACTGTGAGACACGAGAACTGACAACGTTTAGTCTGAGGAATGATGCCGTTTACTCTGAGGTCTGAGGATGTCCTATTATGGACACCGTACCTATGGCTATCGCTTTGTTACAAATGTACTGCAAACATACAAAATGTACGACAAATGTATCAAGCCTTAAAAATATGGTTGTTTTCTGTAGAAACCCACAGTGTCAGCAGTGGGAGATGTATTTTATTTTTTATTGTAAGAGTCAGAAATCTGGCGAAAAGGCATGCCAATGGTACATTCTTTCCTCTCCTACCTGCCTTTTTTCACATCACTGTACAGGAGATTATTTTCTCACCCACTTGATCATATGAAAGAGTATAATGTAGGGCAAAAGAGTTGACATTTCATCCAAGGTGTTTATCACCTTATGGACAAATGCCTTTGGTAGCTTTTCAGGACATTTGACTACCTAGGGGGATGAGTGGCTTACATGACATTACATTACATTACAGTCATTTAGCAGACAGCAAAGAAAGCGACTTACAATAAGTACATTCAACATAGGTAGGCACGAGAACTACTTGTCACCAGCAATCGTAAGTGCATTTCCTTCCTAAACAAGCATTACCTCCATTAGAAAGTTCAAATTTACCTTCTGCTACAGTTCCACATGTAACACTTTAGCAGCTAACCTTATGTCATATGAAAAAATAAAATGGTTTATAGTTTTGTTTTCCCCTGTTGCCTTATGTGGGTTTTTGCAGCAGCGGTCTGTGATTTCACTGTACACTGAAATATTTTCTCAAGGCCTCTCTCACTAAAGAAACAAAAGCTTTTTTTTCACACATTCATTTGACAGTTCTTGCTTGCAGCAGACTTCAAGTGATACACTTGATGCACAATACAAGGAAACAGACTAATGAGAGGAGATTTGTGGAGGACGGAGAGGGAAAGAAAGAAGAGACAGATTCTTTTTTCGGATGCTTTTTTCCTATCGCACCCTGCTCCCTCATCGTCATGCCACTACATCTCCCGCTTCATTAGCCACTGTTGCGTGATCATATGACCTTGTAATCCCCTAGCCCTCACCAGCTGACCAAAACCCCTTTAATACACGGTTTGTTTCTTTAGCCCCCAATGATAACAAGGCCTCTGTGGCACACAACCGCATTTTTCCCTTTTGCAGTGAGTCAGCATCAAGTCTGCGGTTTCATCTCTTTACCACAAGCAAGTAAACATTTATGGCTTGATACGCTTGCGTTGTTTTGTTTTTTTCCCAAGCTTCTTTCCTCTAATTGGAGGCCATTGTCTTTAGTGACTCTAAAGACCAGTTCCCTTTCAGATGAACTGTACTACTGAATGTGCCTCCCTGGACTGCAGATTTCAGTAGTCGCAGGAGTGGGGAGCGAGTACAATAGCTCGGGGCGGGGGGGGGGGTGTAAGCTGGTGTATCCCTCACATGCAAAGTACTGTATACAGTGGTCGTGAACTGAGACATAAATGGTGCTCATCATTAGGTCAGCTGATAGCTCATTGCAGTGAGAATGTGCCCTGCAGGAGAAGGGCAGAGATCAAATCGGCTGCTAGTCTTCGCCGTCTTGTCTGATTAGTTGCTCTGTCCAGACACCTCTCACTGCGGGGCACATGGGGTCTGGCTTTCTTGTCCATTTCAGCACCGAGAATGATGCAAGGCAAGGACATACACTTCTGGCAGCCAGGGGCATCATTTTCCATGCTCCTATCCTCCACCAAGTACCCTGCATCACAAGCCAGACTATCTTACAAGTTGATCACAGCAAGAGGTGTGTATTGTGTGCCAAAACAGGAGGCAAGGAATCAGGTGGGGCCCGAAGAGAGCCGCTTCAGAACTCGCTACTCGCTAAGTGGCTCTCACTATTGGCTAGCAACTTCAGCAAACAAAGTCAAGTCAAAGTGAGGTTTAACTTAATCTATTTTATAATGTTTTATAATAATATGGTTTGGGCATGTTGGCATTAAAACCAGGAAGACTGTTCTTCAGTTCAAGACCCCATGTAGGCAAGGATCCAATTTACTTTAGTGCCCTTGAGCAAGACACTGACATCAGCCCCAGGAGCGTTGTTCTGTAGCTGACTCTCTGACCTCCCTGTGCAAGTGAAAGATCAAGCAAATATCACAAATAAATAAATACATGGGCTCCATAAATGAATGAGGTGGGCCCTTTCAGTCATGTCAGCATGAATGCTTAACGCGCCGTGTTAGCAAAATGTCTAGTCTAAGCTACAACACTTATGAGCTCCTCATTACCAGCTAGCAATGTCAGCAGGTAAACAAAACTGCCACAAACTCAAGTTCACTATTCGGAGTGACATGACAGCTAGCATGGGCATGGGACGAGATGCACCCATTGGCGTGTTTAGTATAATGGCAGACAGCAGCACCCCGGGGTGAAGTTGTCGGAAGGGACAGGGGGTCAGACATCTCACACTGGGATCAATGTGTGAGTTAGCCTGGCTTGTGAGGCTGCTGACTCTTACCTTATTTTTAGACAACCAAACCAGGAGCATGCAGAATGTGTTGCTTCGGAAAAAGGCACCGCTCTCGCTTTACACACATTTTAATGTCATCGGCGCTGGTGTCATCATACCCGGAGGGAAATATTTTTATATCATCATTACTGAAAATAATATTTTGAAATAGGCAATAACCCCAACTTAAATGGCTTGGGGGAGCTTAATTTCTGGAGGAAATGTGGTGTGTGTGTACGTGTGTGTGTGTGTGTGTGTGTGTATCAGTGTGTATCAGTGTGTTTACATGCCTCGCAACCATTTACTTTAACAAATAATTGGCTCCTGAGTGCACGATGCTCTCCTGCACCACCGGCATCCCCCATATAGACGCATTATATATAATTTCATAAACCACTCTCACATTTGACCTTTCGTTTATGCTGAGGGAATATTGTGATAATGTGAGTGAGGATTTAATTTCTTTCGATCAGCGCACTGTTGTTTTGCATTACCGGGTATGCTGACCGTTCCCTAATGACCGTGCTATCACCGGCATCCTTTTACTAACCCGGCGCTCTGTTTCATACGCTAACAACCTCACAGTGATGTGTGGTAAACAAGTGCATTTCGATAACATTTTATGAGTAATTACCAATTGAGCAACAAATTAGCCAAGTTTCCCCCGTTAGTCATAATTCAATAATGTGGAATTGATTTACGGTATGTCTCAGGGCCGTAATGTTTTTTTTTTTTTCTGTGCTCTGAATGGCTACTTTGGCTACTCAGTGGCAGTTTTGTTAATTAGCATCTGATATGGGAAGCATCTTTTTAATTAAGAAAGCCCATATTACATCCTGAATGGAATAAGGAATAAAAGTCTGGGCTCATTGACAGGTTGAGTTCTTTGGGAAATCAGAGTTTTGGCACTTTTCCCTTCTACTACAGTGAACATAAACAAGGAGGATTAAAGGTTTTAAATGTATTAGAGAGTTGCTAGCAGAAAAGAGCCTGTGATTTCAGTTTAATAAGATATTTTGTTTGAAATATGATAAATCAATGGGAGTCACTTGAGGAATTCCAACAGTTTAAAAAGAAGTTTCTTGCACACACAAGTATTAACGGCATTCTAATGCTTAATTAAAGTTGCTTCCTTAAGTAATATATTTCAGTTGAGATATAAATTTTAGTCTGAGTACAATCAAGACAAAAAGATAAAACAGTGGAACATAAGATTAGGCGTGTAGAGAAAATGAGCAAAATGGAAGCATTTAATATTAAATTAGTTAGTTAGTTAATTTGTTCCTCAGTACTTAGCTCAGTTGAATGAGGAGACAAAGTCACCCTGGAAACAAGCATTAGGAGTAAATAATGTGTGCCACTGTCTGCTTCCTCAATTTAACTCAAGCATGTCTTATTAAAAATGGAATAAGGGCCCATGCCACATTAGGGATTAGAAATTTGATGTATTTAACCATGAAATGAGCCCTGTGCTGAATGCTTTGTAGACAGAAACATATTTCGACCCAACACCAGGATACATTTTCAATGGTTTTGCATGGGAAAATAATTGGTTCAAATCTGTACATTTATCCACGATAACCTGGCTTGACACATCATCCACTAGATAAATAAATAAATATATGCAACAGGATTACTGAAACGCAATGCTGGCATTAACGTGGTGCAATCCATTGTTTCTACTAGGTGAAATCAATCATTTGGTTGGATATTACTTTAACCTTTTGAATTTGCCCTGCACAATAATCCCCATGTGAATTTCTGCTTTCAACTCATTTCTGGTAGAGGATTGTTCAAGTGATACATTTTCTAACAGCATGAAGACAGAAAATGCTTTATCATAAATTCACTCGCAGAATTAATCAAACTAAGAAAAACAAAACTTTTTGTCTATTTTAGTATTCTGCCAAATTCAGCATTCTGTTCTTTGCTCACAACCTGCTCCACGATTTATGTATTGAATAACATTCCCCATATATCCATCAACCAGCAGATGCAGATGGTGACTCCAGTTATCTGGAGGATAAGAAATAAAAAGGGGGAGGGTAGGGACTGTGTAGCTGCAAACATATGCAGACTCGTTATGTCCACAGTGGCCCTGATGTCTTTTAAAACCATCTGTCTTCCAACTTGTGTGCCCTTGTGTGCCCACCCCCATCTGTGATATAAAGAGGAAAATAGAAAAATGTTGTCAGACAAAAGGTTTGGTGGACACAATAGCATCATTAGTTACACTATGAAGGAAAAATATTTCTGCAGACAATTGTACTTTGACAAGCTGATAACCGATCACCTCGTGGCATTTTTATTGTGTTGAGATCTTAAAGAGTTCTTTTTGTGACAGCCACATTAGAAGTAGCACATTAAATTGGTAACATTCTCCCCAGAACATCCTCATCTCATTACATTTTCTTGCCCTAAGCAGTTCGGTAACCAAGCTAGTTGACTATTAACGCATTCACATGTACAGCAATTGCCTGGGGGAGTTGTGGTAGTGTCGAAGTTACACACATACACATACTCACATGCATTTGCTGCACAGTACTGCCAGAGTGTGTTACTAATGACCACTGAGCAGCTCCACTGGAACAATTGGGAGTATAGTGCCTTGTACACTTTCATTTCAATGTTAGTTGTTGAAGCAGGGGCGAGTTACTCACTCATTTCCCCTGGCCAGATTTTCCAGCACATGAAGATATTTCAACTGAGGATCTTGCGGTCACAAGCCCACTTCTCTAAACCTTCAGGCTTCAGGCTCCCCTGGTTTTACATCCATATTTCACATAGACAAGCATTGTGGCACAAAGCTGGTGTTTCATACCAAAACCAAATCAGTGCTGAGTTGCATCCTAATTAGTTTCAGTTTTCTATTTCATGCTATTTGCACATAAAGCAACACACGTACAGTAATGAAGTGATTTCTGTGGTAGCCTTGAGGTTAGATGGGTATTTCAACCACCTGGACCAACATCTCAGAGTGGTGGAAAAGGTTAGAAAAACAGTGAATGCACCTCAGGCGCTAGTATGTACTTATATCACTATGTTAGTGGTTGATATGTCCCTGCATCAATGTTGCTAAAGACAAATTCCTGTACATTTACTTGCCAGATAAAGGGATTCTGGATTGGAGCCTTCTATGTAGGAAGCGGTGGCCTGTGAAGTGACTGATTTCACTTTCAAAGACGCTACACCTCTGACGCATGGCACCTAACAACCGCCATCTGCAGTGGTTCGTGGTTTGCAGATGAAGCCGTGCTTCCTCCAAACCACGACTACTGACACAATATGTATGTCTATTGCATGAATGGAATTTGGTAATTAATGTGGTAATTTGTCAGCAGAAGATATAAATTCCTAATGGATTAACCAAACAGGTATGGAAGACTGTTTCTGTAATCCATGCTACTCGGTGGTGGTAAAATACAAACTTTCCAAATTCTGGACCCTTTTTTTTTGCCTCCTGTGTGCTACTTACACAGCCTCTTATGGCCTGCAAGATGTCTGAGACATTAAGACATTATCAGAGGAAGGTGTGAATGTGTAGTCTTGTGTTGACTCATTTGGTACAGATCAGATTAAGGACAAGTGCACACACAATGATGTTCTCACCTTGCTGTTACATCTCATTTCCTGCCTGTCCTTGATGAAGCTCTTTGGTATTTAGTTGGAGTCACTGCCTTACATAACATTTCATCTTGTTATGCAATGCTTTTTGTGTTTCTACCTTTAATGCTTGCAGTGTTTTGATGCCTTTTTTCATCTCTAATGTTCATGAGCTGTGATGGTTGGTTGGCAAGGTCTTGTTTGTTTGTTGATGATTGCGTTTCTGTTTTTTATTTCTCAGAATTCTTTTGTTGTTTTTGAGGAATCCTACTCTACTAAACAAAAGAGAAGTAGTAGACACTTCAGTCTACACTTGACGTAAGACAATGGTCATTATCACAGTATTGTAGCAAAAACATTTTCAGAGAAGGAATTTGCTGTGCCCTGCTTCTCAATCATACATTTATAAACATTTACAACATTCTACGGTTTGCTACTTAGAAATTTGAGGAGTGCCTTGCTCAAGGGCACCTCAATGGTAATTGTTGAGGGAGTTGAGTGATGCTCATCCATTTTCCTTGCCTAGATTTTTCCAGCCAGTCCTGGGATGTGACAGGGTGACATTCCAGTCACAAGCCCATTTTTGTAACCTCTAGGTCAGTGCCGCCCCCTATTTTCCCTGAGGGGAAAAGGATGTGTTGTTGAATGAGCTTTGGCCATCTTAATCTTCATCTTTTTGTTATTTATTTACTAGGGCTAGAGTGTGGCCCAGACAATGGTGTCCTGGTACTTGTAGAATAAATGATATAGATCAGCAGTCTCCATCAAGTCTGGCCAGCTTTGATCTCATCACCCCCCTTACTGTCAGCCCACAGTCAGTCTGTCTCCCTCAGAATGACAGCCATAATAAGCGTCTCTGGATGGCCTTGTCTCAGATGGCTTTAGATAACACGCTTGCATAACGCTTAACTGCCTGAATATATACCCTGGCTGTGCCTGACCCTCACCCTGCTACCTCCAGGGTGCAGCTGAATGCAGCTTGACTGTTCCTGTTGGTGGCACAGTTTTCACGAAGCCCCACTCTAATCCTTGCATGTAATCTGGCAGTTCCAGCAGCAACCAATCCCAACATGTCTGTACTGTTATATCGGAATGAAAATGAGTTACAATGAGTTACAAAATGAGAACACGTGACACTGATAACAGACGAGACAAGAAATCTAATATCACAACAGAGTTCATCTTTGGCTTGTGTTTTTATAGTGGCATTGGTTCCCACAAATTGTCATACCAAGGACCCCCAGAGAGATGGGACTGCGCCAAGAACCATTGACCCTGATAGAGAAGCATTTTGACACTGACTCCAGAGCAGTCAAATTAAAAGATACGTCTTCTCATTATGCTGACTGGCAAATGGCTATGCCATTGATAGTTCTTGGGAACCAGCTAGCATGAATTCAAGGGCCCAAGGGGGTCGCCAGACTGCACTTTAGCCCCATGTTTCTCATTGATTTTCAGTTACACACATTTTGAAGAAAGACTTCAGCATCCATTTAGATTAGCATGGCAGAACATGATGAGCTCTCTTCAGCACCAATGGTACATGTTTGCACCATCAGTTAGCTACCTGCCTAAATTAGATGTGGTTCTCCACTGAGAGCAGTGACAGACAGAGGGAGGAGAGAAGCCTGTCATGTGAAGCATGAAATCCCTTTAACCAAGTCCTCTGTCACTCAGCAGCCAGTCGGGGGGGCGCGGCATACAGAGCTGCACACTCACAGGTTAACAGGCAGGGCCACCAACAGCTGCACGCTGTATTTGTTCACCGAATGAAGATCAACATTACACAGCACATCCACATCAGAGCTCAGTGTATTACATATGTACCACCTCAGTCAGCATACCTACCGCATCAACATCTCAGCATTCCCTGTATTTACACTTGGCAGCACTGCCGCAGACTAATAAAGTTAATACACGATGCACTTTGAACCCACTGCATCATATTTTGCTCAGTTTATTACACGTTTTAGGTACAACACTTTCACCACTTTCTTCTATATTGTGCATAGTATATTATGCTTGTTCCTCCATAAAAGCAATGACACAGCGAATTTCAGCTCTTACCTCACGGGGATATGGTGCGTTATTGTTCTAACCTTACCACTCCCATAATGCACATACCGCCTCCCAGTGTGGAGGAAGTGCTCTGCCTCGATGTGTTGCCCACCTGTTGGCTACAGTAAAAGTCTCAGTGGTGTGTAAATAGGCTTTTATTACGAGAGTGATTCAAAGCGAGTGATTTCAAAGTAATAATGGCGTGGACTAACAGCAGGATCTCGTGCTTTACTGACCAATTTCTATTATCTGTGTGTGACATAAAAATCTAGTTAAAAAAGGTCATTTTTGTCATCTTGTCATTTTCATTTCTCCTCTTTCAACATTGTTTTAATACCCTCTAACTTTCTCGCGATTGCGTGATTGTACCATCATATAGAGAAATCCTACAGCTGCTGACATGATGTTATCATGTCAGCAGCTGGAACTTAAGCAAATGGAACTTAAGCAAATGACAACGTTGTATCATTTTGTTCTTGAATACAGAAATTATACCAATTTCCCATCTAAGAAAATGTCTTTCAATGCTTCTGCCCTGCTTCAAAAAGACACTCTGCCTTAGAATAATGGATTCCTTTGTGAAATAATAATAGTCGTCAAATTAGCCTGGATATGAAGGAAAGTGCCAAGGCGGTTCATGACAATGCTCTGATCATCTCTTTTGTTGTTGCTTGTCTAAGTCTTTAAATGAGGGATTGAATGGAAATAAATCTCATTAAGACATTATTTGAGAGCCTGATACTGTCCATCCAGCGGAAGTGTAAGATGTGTAGATGTAGATCTTAAAACACTCTAGCACAATATGAATGAACCATTATCATGTAATAATATGTACTTTTGTACTTAAAATGTGTAGGACATAGTGTTCTTACTCCACTCTGTCTTGGTGTTAGTCAACTCAATGGGGTCCTTTGCCTCACTTGGGGATTAGAATATCTTCATTCTCATACTGACATGCATTCCTTATTTTGTCTTCCTTTCTACCCGGCTTGAAAATACCAAAAAGGACTTTCAGCAGTGATTCTGTGACTGCTGCCTGGAATTATGAAGCAGTATTCAGGTTGAATCTCTCACAGTTGGCCTGCAGTGTGTTAGCTGAATTTCCTCCATTGGCTGCTGATGCAGCTGCAGCCTATAAATAGGCCCACCCCAGACAGGCAGGGGGAGGCGGGCTTTGGTTAACCCCCGAGACCCAATCCTAATCTGACCCCAATAATGGGAAGCATCATTAGAGAGTCATCTCAGCTGGCTGGCCAGAAAGGATACAGGTCACCCTCCGTCTGGAGAGAGCTTGGCATTATCACATCTCAGGAGAGCCATCGGACCTTGTCTTGACCACCTCCCAACCCACCCCCTCATTAGCTACCTGTCCTGGACTGCTCTTTAGCCCACTGGCTATCCCCTCAGCCAATACCCAGTGTCTGGCATTGTGCAGAAAAGGGAGGGGTAGCTGACTCTCCACCACCCATGCCTGTCTTTTTCCTATCTCCAGATGGCGGAGTGTTGGAGAGGCTTTGGTGCCTCTGTGCCTCATATGCAGCGCATGGCCTGGATTCAACAAAGCAGTCATAGCAAAGCTTTGCTTCCCCAACGGTGCTTTTCCGCAATCAAAGAGTGTTCATCTCCCTCTTGCCCTCCCTCTTGTACAGCCATTTTGGCACAGTTTCGTTCTCTATCTCCTTCCCACTCTCTCCCTCTTACTTTTCTCTTCCTTCCTTCGTCTGTCATTTATGCCACAAAGCGGTTCCCTCTGAGGGGAAAGGGAGACATCCACTGATGTTTGGATTCTTTCAGACTGGGGATTCGGTTCAGTCTTAATCAAGACTTGAAATCATTAAGAAGGGGTAGATAAAGAGAGGATGCCACAGTGAGGACCTGTCTGAGGCAGCAATCTCTTCTCTGGTCCTTACAGCTTCCAGACAACCTGAATCTGACACCTGCATTATCCACCAGGTTCTTCAGGGGGAGGACAGGAGCAATTGTAAACCCTATTGGATTAGATTGACTGTGAAAAAGGAGAGGGTTAGAAAATGTCTCTTTAACTCACCTCAGTACTCCAGGGCCAGCAGAGCATTTTTGCCATGGTTCACGATGCCTCATATAACTTCAACAGTAATGTTTTTGGAGAGAGGGGAAAGTGAGTTTTCCTGCAGAGGATTTGTAACCCACTGCTAAAAGTACTTGCACTTGCTTATCTGTCTAAATAAGCATTGGTATTTGTTTTTTTTTTATGCCATATTGTCAGTCCCCAATATTTTGCTACATTTTTGAATGTCATCTGTTCAGTTGGATCTTGATTAGTTAGACAATTAACCTTGGGTGGTTCTAAAATAGGCCATGAGAATGTTAGAGGGAGCATTGAACTAATGATGACATTCATGAAACCCTCAAAACAAACTATACCATCCCCTTTACGGGGGTAATCCAAGAGATCTATGTTTTTAAAAAAAAATGTTTTTTACTTGGATTTTCTGTTGATGAGGGTTGAGCTTCTGTAGATGGAGGTCTTTTCTTTGTTCGTTCAGCCATGGTGACTCATACTAACTACCTAGTTCTTCTTCCATTTATTCCAACTTGAAAAGTGAAATGCATATCTTTTTGTACCAAAGGATTTTTCCCAGGAAAGACAACTGACACTGGGTGTTTAGAACAGCAAATGCAAAAGCTTCCATGAACTGGGTGTAGTTCGAATCCTAACTTCATTAGACGCTCAGGAGTTTGTTTGTTTGTTCATTTGTGCGTAACTATTTTTGTGCATTGCTTTGGAGAGTTATATTATGTACTCTTTAGGCCGTACAGAGCCCTAAGATCCCTGCTCAAGGAAAATGCAGTGTGTGCTCATACACCAGGCAATACGGTAGAACCTACACAAGCATGAGCCAGCTCTACGTTGGTGCGCAATACATTCATATACCAGGAAGTAGCTTGTTGACTTTCTATACCTATAAAGCACTAGCACACTTGTTTAAAGTGTGCGTGGGGCGGGGTGTCCTCCAGATGTAATTTGATGACAATTTCAGGGTCTAGGCTGGACTTTCCATCAGAATACTCAAACACAGTATGGGATAAGGGGTTTTGTTACGGATGGCTTTTGAGCCTAATCCTTGAAGTTTCAAAGAAAATGTCAATCATGCAAAATAGAATTATGTTATTTGAATTTTAGACTTTCACACAAATTTCCATAATTCCCTTCTCATTTTTCACTGAATAGAGCACTTTGCATATAGAGCAGAGAAAAAAGTGTTTTGAAATAACTGCAGCAAGAAAATGCGGTGTTTCCATTATTTTGTTGGTTACCTGTATATGTCTTGAATGCTGAATGAGCAATACAAAATAAGCCTGAAGAGTAAAACAAGCACAAAAAAAAACAAAAGTATACATCTGCACAACAGGGGAAATGTCTCACTATAGTGCAAAGAGAAACAGCTAAGTTTTTAAGACCTCTGAAACCATATTTAAGACTCAAGTGCAACATATAGCGGCGACTGGAGTTTTGTGATGTTGTTGTACATGGTGCATTATATTGCTTGTGTTACCTGTAAGACAAGGCTCTCTTACAATACTTGCAAACTACCTTTGTCTTGTCAGTTGTCTTGTTGCTGTTTTTTTCTTTAATTGGAATCCCAAAATGCCACACAGCAGACCTAAAACGTGTCCTCACTTTATTACTATTACACTATCCTTACCCTTATCTGCATGCTGAATGCTCATCTTGGGAGAACACACCCAAGTCATCCAACCTAGCATTAGTTCAATAAAAAGTAACATTAGCTAGCTTTAATAAAATAGCTTTAATTTCAAAAGTTCAAAAAGTTTCTTTCATATAGAATGATGCTTTCAAATGTAAATTCCATGTCCCCATCAGCAGTCAGTAAAATGCTTTCCATTATTATAAACAAAATGTGTGTGCTTCAAGCAATCAACGCACTGCCTGATATTCAGCCTGACCTGGCTTTTGTTGTTACTATGGAGAAAGTGGTCAGCCAGGTTGGCTACCTGTAAATGTACCTCAGACTGTCAATGAATGTGTTGCCAACTAAGAAGAGATTCAACCAAATCCGAAGTAAAAACCACCGTCACAGCAGTCTCCAGGACAGTAAATGAGCTCCAGTGGATGTAGGTCTACCAAATAATGTCTGACAAGAAGCCACCTGCCTGCCTGCCTGCCACTATGGGGACAAGCCAGCTGTCAAATCTAGGTCCAACAATGCCTAGCTAGCTACCGTGGTAACATTACCTGACATCTATTGTGTCCAGTGTTTTGTAAGTTTAAACGCTGTACTGTACAAAACATCCTGCCTTTTCCCTGCAATCTTGCTCTGTAGAGCCCAACATTTCAGTTATTTTCTTCTGTGTAATGCTGATTGCCTCCTGTCAGGCTGCAAGTGTATGGATCATACCATTCAGAGGGGGTGCCACTAATGTATTGTATGCTTGTTCAAATAAAAAATAATTTCCAATGAATTTTAAAATAAAATAATATTTTTGTTATTTATTATATTATATTATATTATACCAATATGTATTATGACCAAAAATCATAGCTGTCAGTGACAAAAAGATCCCCACAGATTTAAAAAGTGTCAGGGCAAGGGGCTCATTTGCTCTATGGAGTAGGCGCCTATATATGAATCATTATTCATATTGTGTTAGATTTGTCCACTTAGTCTTAAGTGTCACTTCCTGAAATGTCCTGTATTCTTTCCCGACACCACTGCCTAGGCGGTGTCTGTCACGTTAGAAATATATCAATTAAAAACCATGGTAGAAGCCATGTTTTTGTCAGAATCAGTTCCAGTGTGTATAACATTCCACCACAACGTTTACATGTGTGGATACTTATGATACAATATAAGAAATACTTAAAATTCCTGTCAACTCTTTGGTACTTCATTTCTAATGCGTGTTGCGTGAGGAGGGAGGGAAAAAAAAATCTGACGTGAGTGGACAGACCGAGGTGCATTTGCAGAGAAGCAATTTGTGTCGCATGTCAAACAACCTGAATGAATGTGGTTAAAATCTGATCTGAAGAGGAAAAAAAAAGAAATTTGATCTCCCTGTCTGAACATAGCTTAAGAGATGCAGCTGTTATTGATTTGCTGAATGTGCACATGAAGTAACCCTTGCTAACACGCCGCGGTCTCTGCCCCTTTTGCACACTATCACCCTTCACACTCTTCTGCCTTCACCGATTCTATCGCTTAAGTGTTTAGTTTTCCGTTTGTCCTGAGTCTCACGGTTTAATGAGGTTCTGTGTATTGTTTTGTATTGTTTTTAACCCTTAACGCGAACAAGAAGACAAGAATCCCCCTTGTGGGAAAATAAAGGTGAATGTGAACACATTAGCAGCTGTTACATTAAGGTGATGTCTAACATTCACAATGAAAGTGATTTGGAGAGACTGTACAACTGCAAGTTCATGCGCTGCTCAAAACAAACAAATAACTAAGTATAGGCATCATTAAAAACAGACCTATATGCTTCTTTGTCTGGCCTCAGCTGTTCTTATTGGCAGTAAATTATTTTGAGACTGTCAGACACATAATAAGATTTTGAAAAATGTAAACAGGGATGAAGAAAACTGCTTTTGAACAGAGAAAGGGTGTTTGGTATTAGTCGTATACGTGCACGATGAAGCAATGTTATGTGATGTTGAGAAAGAGAGAGGTGAGTAACAGGAAATCCATTCCATTGGCAGTTTGTGCTGCATACTTTCTCTTAATAAATGTCTGTCTTATACTGTACTAATCTGTGATGTATATCGCTACCTATCTCAGTGACATCTCATCATTTAGCCAGTAAAATATGCACCGCCTCTCAGTTTTCCATACCTGCATCATGTATCGTTTAAAGAACACTCAAGGATGATATTCTGCTCAGCTCTGTAGACCACTTTTCACATAACGCGTTATACACAAATGTCAGACAGAAATGCCTCTTGACTCCCTTTGGTGGAATTTCTATGGAGGGTGTCTATTACTACATTGACGGCACAAGGCAGGGTGGTTGCAGAGTCCCATTTTCAAACACGGCTTTGCTTTTAGTGGCTGACCTTTCCCTGTTGGCTCACCCGGTAAAGCTCAGAGCGATACCACATCACTGCTCTGTGTCTGCACCCCTTAACTGATATTAAAAGAGGAACAGATGGCCATAACAATCTCAGGTCCTAGAGAAGGGTTCCAAAACTTTACTTGGATAAAGTGCTGTCACATACAGAAAGACTATTGTGAATGTGCTAGACAAGACAAGTAAAAAGTAAATTTGAAAACTCTTTAACCCTTAGATGGGTCAAAAAATTACCCCCTTGAGTTGTTGTTTTTTTTTGCTATATCTTTGTGATCAAACAATCAAATCATTTTACTTTTTTTAGTAAAATTTACACAACAAGGGTCAAAAACGACCCCCATTCATTTCCAATGGAATTTGATAGAAACCTTTGATCCTTGTCAAAAAATAATCGTCAGGAATATATTTACTGCAGACACCATTCTGGAAGACTGCCTGACACATTTCTTACGTGTAAGTTTTATTTTACAAAGGTTTGTAGCTCAGAAAATATTTTACGTCACATTTACAGCACTACAACTGGCTGAGCATCTTCTTGAGAAGAATCTCACAAATGTGGGGACAACTACGGTGTCCAAGAAAACTCAATTTTTCATGTATGTTTCCTAGAAATTCAAAAAAATACATATAGATTAGGTCAAAGGGTTGCTAATAACACATACTTTGCTTGTTTCCATGGAGAAAAATGGAATTAAATGTGTAACATAATATGCTGTTATTCATAAGAATGCCATTCATATGGTTGGAGGCATTTTGGACCCCTGTTGTGCATTTTAAGGGGTTCGAGTAAGTTGTGCATCTAAGAGTTAAGGGGAAAAACACTGTATGAAAAACAGCCATTGGCAATGAACCTTACATTCCTGGGTCCATTTTATTGTTTGGTGGTGTATTTTTGTCATTAACGTGGATAATTGGCCAAACGTTAGACAGAAAGTTGAGATATTTCCAGTGCAGCTACAATGGAGTTTAGTAGGAGAACATTTTTCAACAATCCAAAACATCAAAGGTAAATGTCATGTTTTGATGTCAGTCCATCAGAATCAAAGGGCAATTTTGCACAGACGTTCATCATACAGGGAGAAATCCATCGAAGAAGAGGCAGAGACACCAATTACTCCACCGACAGTAGCTTCAGGACATAATGCAATGCAGTCACAAGTTTTGTTTTGAGTAAGGGACTCTCACTTTTTCATCACTGGCAGGACAGCTAGCAGTACTGCTACTACTCTCTCCGCCAACACAGAAAGTGAAGTTAGCTTGATATTGGATATTCAGCGGCTATTCGTTTTTCCACCTTCATCTCAACTTGTAAAGCAAACAAGTAAAAGCACGTTGAGGAATATATTTGTGACTGCTAGAAGAGTAAGAACAATTTCCAACCACTGGTTTCAATATTTTACAAAATATTTTTCCTATTATAAAAAAACATTCACATTAGCTCCATCCAGTAGCTCCTTTCAGGCAGGTCGGGGAAATAAGTACAATAAAAAGGTAAATTACAACATTCATCATGAAATAACTCCTGGAATGCATTGAACACCACAAATGGATGATATATAACAGTGTAAGAGTATCTGTGGGTGGATTTTTCCTTCAATATGTCATGCTGGTGACAGACAGTACTTTAGCATAAATAAACTCTCGTAATCTCGGAAAATTCCAAAACTCGTCCTTTTATTGGTTACAGGTGACAGGTAATTTAGCCCTCCAATGCTACCTGGATGCATTTAATATTTCCACGCTCATGCTTTTAGTTGTTTCAGCATTGCCAACTCCCTGTGCAGCACCACTTAGCAAACTGAGCCTGAGGCAATCTGCTTTCTCTAGAGGCAAGAGGTTATGTGAGTTACCCCACAGTCATTCAGAGGGCGCAGGGAATTGTTTGCTCAAATTAAGACGATTTAGCATTGTCTCCCCATGAAGTGGTGTGTACATTATGCAGAAGACTAATCGCAAAAAAAGCTCCGACTTTATTTACCTCACTGAAGGGATAGGATTGGCTGACTGAATGATAGCATCTCACTGGCAAAGGGAAGAAGGATCCCTGGCCCATCAACAATTTCCTTCTTCAAAGCAGCATTAGTGGCTCCATTAAAATCCTGTCACCCTTTTTCTTTACGTCTCCCTGGGACTTCTGAGGAGAGGAGAAATCACAGTCATTCAAATGCAAAGTGACTTCCTCTCTCCTGTGAATATCACAAAGGAAAGAACTACTCCATCATTCACCGTGCCCACCGAAAAATGAGACCAGTGTTTTGAAAATCCTATCCCCCGACTTCTGCAGTATCTCGTCACAAGCCATTACCTCTGCTAGACCACCGCGCCGTGTCAGTCTTCATTAAGACTTAACCATATACTTCTCACACATACCTGCAGCTGTCTAAGTGACTGTTTCGCTGATTTGATCATGTCAGCAAATTTCAGCCCCACGGCCTGTCGTTGTATATAAGAAATGGCTGTAAATGGATCAGTGAGCTAATTGTAGGCAGGGGCACTATCTTCACCCGAAGCCAGAACATTCTGCTATATTAGATAAGGGGACAACACAGCGTATGCGTAAAGGAAGCTCCGGGGAGAAAAAAAAAGCTCATTCATCATTAGTGAAATCTTATCTAATGCATGCTCTCTCTTTTTGCTTGACAGGTGACAGATGGAGGCACCATCAAGCAGAAGATTTTCACCTACGATGCTATGTTTAATACCAATTACTCTCACATGGAGGACTACCGCAGACGTGAAGACCTTGTGTACCAATCGACAGTCCGGTAAGCTTCTTAGCCAATTAACATGAATTCATCAGGATTTTCACTTGTATTTAAATATAATTATTTATTTTTATTGAATTTAGCCTCCATTCAAGATTCAAGAAGTTTATTCGTCACATACATACACGGGATGTGCAGTGAAATGAAAAAGTGGCAGTGCTCAACAGAAATGTGCAAAGGGCAACAAGTTCACACTATTTACAATAAAAAAGAAAAAACCCCACAATATTTACAGTATTCAATTCAACTCAGTTCAATTTCTGTCACTGGGTGCATTGTGAAATATTAAACACGATAGGAAATGGGCTCAGATGGATCCTGCTCAGTGCTCCAAAACGTCCTTCCCGGCCATCTGCTTGGTTAGACGAGGCCAGACTAGAATGACCGGCGAAGGGGGTCAGTGTATTATCGCCTCTGAGAGCAGTTCCAATCACTGCTCAGGATATAGAGTTCAGTGTTTAAGTCTTAGCCAACATCTGGCCAGGCCGATCCCTACGCCTACCGCAGTGGTGTGCATATTCCAGGTAGCACCGCTCAACTCAGCCATCGTTTAGGGCTGCACGGACGCATGCTGGGTCTAGCTCTGCTCCTCCCTCGCCCTCTGCCTTTCTGAACCCGGCATACGAAGCCCCACTGTGTATGCATTAGCAGGTTTTACTGAAAGAAAGCGATCGACACAGAGAGGGTAGTACTAGGGTTGGGTTGAGTACATGTTTGAGGAGTCCTGGGGACGGTCTCCCTTCGCCCCCAGGCCTCAACAATATGCCTGGCAGCTTTTCCTCTCTGCCCACCTTCTCAGTCCTGCTCCGGCTCTCCTCCTCCTGCAGATTTCCCTGCCTCAATGTTTCAGCAACACAAAAGACATGCAGGTGATACGTACATCGCGTTACTTCACTTAAAAATGGAATGCATCGCACTCTGCGTTGTCTCGTAACGATCCTCCTTTCATTATTCTCTGTCATCCATTATTTGTCCTGCTCCTTTTCTTTGATTCATCTCATCCACATTCCTCCTTCATAGTATTTTCCCACCATTCCTCCCCCCCCTCTCTTTCTCTTTCTATTTTCTCGTGCTGGTGTGGTTGCTCAGCTGAGGATGATGTGTCCAGACAATCCTGCCATCCCTTTGGGAGAGCAGGCATCATCACAATGCAATGGTCTACACGCACTTACATGCACACAGGCAGCGAAACAAGAATGCGCACACAAACATGCATGCAAAGAGAGAGAGAGAGGCTCAAATACAACACATCGTACAGGGGGAGGATTTCAAATGAACCAGCATGGGGAACAGTTGGATGCTACTTGCACTGACCTGTATCTGGCAGAGTGCTTAGCCTGTGTTAGTCAACCAGAGAGGAATGGAGACTCCTGCCACAGTTACATCAGATACATCAGGAGGAATGTTCCCCGACTGGTCATGGTCCTACTCCCATGGTGGAACACAGCAGCTCAACACTACTAGGGAATGTAAAAGCTGAAATTTGACTGGTCCAGTTTGCACCTGAAAATGATAAATCTCCTCTATGAAGCCTTGGCAAACTGACAAATCAACTTGTATGACCCACAAGACTAGGTGTCCCTAGTGATGGCTGGCCTTCAGACCATCACCCCAACATAAAGCTTCAAAAAAGAAAGCTCCAATATTCTCACTTTTTTTTTTCAGAAGCCTGATTTCTCACAGCAAGTTACACTAATGGACAGGATTTGTCTCCCTTCTTCAAACCCAGGCAGGCTTTCACATTATTAGACATCTAGGTGTTTCAGGAATGACAGTGACATAGACTTCATTTAAGATTGCCTAGTCTTGCCTAGCTTTCACAGCTAATAATCATAATCCCTCAAAGAGTGGAAGCAGCTGCAACTGTGAGTACATCCTGTATTCATTGTATTGACAAATAACACATATTGAATGTAGTTGATGACACTTGGAGGGATCTCCACTAGTCGTAGTGTTATACCGGTTTGCGGATCACTTCATTTCTAGGAAAGATGAGTGCTGCATACCGTGTCGAACAGAAATGATTACAGAGTAAATTAAAATTCCTTGTCTCTTCCAAATTGCCCTGACTATTCTCAACTACTGAGGGAAAATGAGTGGATGAAGGTGTTCAAAAATGTATTCCATCAGTTTTAACATTTAATAGGAGCGATGTTATTGGTCCAATCTTTTCATTCAACATAAATCTGATGGACAAGGCTTGCTGTCATACTGACAGTGGCGGGTGGTAATGCATTACTCAGCAATTACTTAATATTGCATTCCAGTAATTTATTACTTTAATGTAATAATGTTTTTGTTATCTCCCCTCTAAATTTCACAATGAAATGAAATTATCCAAGAAAATCGGTCCCACCCTCATCTCCGCTGAGCTATCCTAGATGAAAAATGGCATAAACGTTTACTTTCTCCAAGTGGAAGTATTCCCACTGTGGTTTGATTTTATTGAGCGACATCTGCAAATTGCATCAGATGTCCTGAAGCACCTGCTTAAAGCAAGGTAATTGAATTATCCTGATATTTTAAAACAAGGAAGGATGCTATCGTAAAGGATAAGTAATTGAACAAGATGTTTAATGAATGTTCTTAGGGAGTAATAAGTAATGCCATTACTTATGAAATGAGTAATAAATAATAAGTAATACATTACTTTTAACAAGAGTTTAACAACAAGAGTAAGAAGCCCAACAAGAGAGGTTTCTTTGTGGCCCCTCACCCTTCTTCCAATATAGTGCCTCCGTGCTTTGCACCATTTCATCACGGGGCTGTCCTCTCTGCATTTGTGTGGATTTGAATCCATGAATGCAGCACTCAGGATTGTGAACAACAGAACCACAGCTTTGTGTATAAGAACAGAGAGATGAGCTACATCAGCATTTACTATAATGTAACCAGCCAGCACAAAGCCAATGACACCTCCCCTGGCACACACAGAATCACAGCATTATCCTCATCATTTTGTTTCATGCTTATACCTCAAGGAACCAAGTGATTATGCTCCTCTCTTTACATCCCGTCCTCTAGGCAATCTCCCTCTGTTTCCCACATATACTTACTTAGAGTAGCCAGTCCTTACCCATTCAGCCTTAATGCTGCAGGCTATAGGTCAGAAAGAGTGCAGCACTCTTCCAATCTGACACCATGCTCGTTCATTTGATTCAGAGATTGACTTGATTAGCTATCAGGTCTGCTCTGTCAAGACTGCTGTTTTTCGCTCTGTAGCTCGTCTGTTGCATTTGCTTGCATTCGTAGGCGGGAGGAGTTTTGGAGGAAAGCCTACATAACAGGAAGGAGCTCTCAGATGCAACTCCCTGGGGACAATCGATCTCTCTCTGCGATGTGCTGTTTTTGCTGCTCCTCTATGAAGGCCCATTGGTATCGATTTCCATCTTGTACACGCTGTATTACGTGTACATGAGGGTTTTTTATAGCATGTTTCGTGTACCTCACTGGAAATGGTTTATTCATGCAATTACCTATTTACTTGCTTGCTTACTTATCATATCTACAATGTATTGACATTAATTTGTTTGTTTGCAAGGCTGTGGTAAAATGTTTTGTTTTTTTTGTCCCAGCCGTTACCTTGGTTTTGGGTCGTTGCTAATCAGCTCTTTATAAGTCTCTGATTAATGAGGTCCATAATTTCAAAACAAAGCAAAGGACAAAAGGATTTTAAAAATTGTCTGAAAATAAACAATAATACATCATTTCTAGTGGTAGAGAAAATAATGATGAAAGAAGTGGTGTAGGGGCTACAGAAAAGACAAGATGCAGGGGGTTTTGTGTGGATTGGAGGCACATAGCAATTTGTGAGGCTGTTGGAGCTCGTGCATAGAAAACTCTATGTGTAATGCCAGTACAGGTACCATAGAAGTGGTAATCTTAATAATCACAATTTGCCAAAGTGCCCTCGAAACTGAAATCACATGCTGATTAATGTGTGCAACAACACATGCAACCATGAATGATTTGTAGGGGCAACCAGTGCAATATGCATGCTGTGTGAGAAACATATCTCCAATCTGTGGCACCCGAGTAGCTTGTTTCACTCGTTCATTTTAAACGGGAATATCGCTCAAATTAAGATTTTAAACGTTAGCTGATCCATTAACCATTGAATGGATGACATCACCTCGGCTCTCGGCTCACATTCACGTGCTTCCTCCCTGCAAACTGATTCTCAATGGAGCAGCACCTCTGAAGTGCATGACATCAAAGATTAGAGGGGGCGTTTAAAATTTAATTCCATCAGTCTTAATATTTAACAGAAGTCTCAATGTTAGTCGTACAACCTTTCCTCTCTTCATACTCCTAATTCTGATGGACAAGACTTGCTGTCATACTGCAAGGAGCTTCAGAGCCAATCAGCCACTCAGAGATGCTGCTGTGTGAGGTTTCTTCGCGACCCCCTCACCCTTCTTCCGACGATGCCTCCATGCCTCGAGTCGTCTTATCTCTGGGTTCGCCTCGCTGCGCTTGTATTGGTCGGAATTCACAGATGCAGCGTTCAGGATTGTGGATAACAGAACCATAGCTTTGTTTGTAAAAACAAAGCATTGTGCGACATCAGCATTTGCCACTATAATGTAACCAGCCAACACAAAGACAATTATCTACACACCACACACACACACACACACACACACACATAATAACAGTGTTATTCTCATCATTTTGTATTGTGTTTAAAATAGGACTTTCCCATTTCTTGCTTATCCCTCAAGGAAGCACCGGAGACAAACTCTTTATATCTATACTTTATATCTCAGGGTGATCATTCGCTCTTCTCTCCAGTCCAGTATTTGTACTGAAGAGGCGACGTAGAGTGTGAAGGGGTTCAAGACTGGAGGCTTTGGCCCTCGTGACAACTCCAGACCAGTCAGAGCCCGACAAGATCTTTTCAAGCGTGTTTGATTCGGTCAGACCCTGTCCGGTCGAGCTCATGTACTATGAAGATGACCAAGACTCGCCAAGAATGAAATCTGAGAGTGACCCTGGCAACAGCCAATGAGAGTGTAGCTCAAGGGAGAAGAAACTTTCACTTTTAACATCAACAACTCATATAGATACTTAAAATCACTAAGAAACCCAACTCCACTTGCTCCTCTCTTGATAACGTGTTAAACAGTTGGATTTGGAGGAATACATTTCAAATAAAATGGTATAAAATGTCAACGTTCCTGGATCAGTCCACAGAAGTATGCAGTTGAAATTCCTCATACAAAATGTTTCGTCAACGTTATCCTTGTATTAATGTCACTTCAACACATTTGAAAGGGCAGCTTCCCTACCATGGAGCAAGAAATGAAAGAGCATCAGTTTTGTACATTCACAGTGAAGTGTTCTGGATGAATGGGAAAATGTTTTTATATGCTAACATCAACTACTGGCCATTCAGCAGCTCAGTTGGGGTTAAAGTGCCTTGCCCAAGGATACCTCAACGGTAGTTGTTGAGAGAAACGGAGAGCGTTACTTGCACGTTGCCAGCTAGTGGAGCTGTACCTCTTCACTACATGACATCAGATATAGGAGTAAACAAACGTTGCTTTCTCAGTTCTGACTAATGGAAACAGTGGCGAGTGTAACTGCCCCACGGTATCGGTCTGACGCAGTTATAGTCCCCCTTAAAGGGCAGCACTCAAAAGTAGTACTGGGCTGCATTCTAGATAAAGTGTCATCTGTGTATTGAAAATAGTGTATAGTGTATAGAAGTGTATTCCAAGTGCATGCCACTGTTTGTTTTCTTTCCTGAGTTGCTCTGTCGGCCAACATCAGCACTCCTGGTTACCTGGAGCCTTTCCAAAATTAATGCAGTGATCTTCAATATATATGGAATGGAGCGAGAAAGGTGTTTGCTGGCTCACAGAGTTGACTGCTGTCCAGAAGAGTGATCTCCTCTCCTACACACACGCACTCACACACACACACACACACACACACACACACACACACACACACACACACTCCTGAACTCATTAGAGCCCGGCTGCTGTGAGTGCCCTGCTGCTGTTCCAACAGAGGTCCCCATCTGAAACACCCGAGCGGCAAGGACAATTGTTCCTGTTTTGTGGGAATAAATCACAGGGGCTAAATGCGACTGGTGGTGTCTCACTTTGATTATCACTGTTGACACATTAGCCGAGTGTGGAATACAGATTGCGCTCCCTAGCTCTTTCAAAAATGGTCATATTGTGGTCATCTGCTATCGCTGGCTGAATAATTGTCGGCTGTTGTTTCTCTGCAGTCTAGCAGAGGCTTTGGCCACTCAAGAATGGGGCTCATGGTTAGATGACTGTAAGCATTTTTGAAAGTGCGACAATTTGAATGACGTAGCAGTGATGATCTAATTATGGCAATGGCGATCTTATTGGCTAGAGAATTGTTACCATGCTAAGAAGATGTGGCTGGACACTAAATATAGTTCCATTTCAAAATGAAGTAGCCACCATTTGAAATAAGTGAAACCCACTCTACCAAAATGATGGCAGAAAGGAAAATGGTGGTACTCTAAGGGATATGTGACTTAAGCACTTGGTTGATAAAAGGATAATACCTTTACAGATTGACTCCCTTATGTTATACAGACACCTGAATGGTGAGCTTTAGCTTTAATGGATATATTTATGCTTAGATGTAAACTTCTTTGGCAGTATTGTTTCTGATGAACAGCCATGCCAATAAAACACGTTGAATTATATTAGAAAACTCAGCATCTCTGACTGCTGAGAGATGTCAGTCAAAATTCTGTACTACACACACTGTCAGATGGTTGATGACTCATTAAAAAAACACTGCATTTTACAGGAAAGGCGGAGAGAAAAGATTTTGGTCTGTTTACAATGTTTACTGTGTACAATATTTGCTATATGTACTATTTTTGGTCTGCATTAACCTGGAATACTGTGAGACACATTGCATATTAACTCAACTTGATATCTTCTATGATTATCATCGTTTATTTGCTCACTAATGTATTTGTCACTCTAATGTTTACGTTGTGCATTGTATTGTCAGTGTTGGATCACACAGGATTGTATTCACTTGTATGCCGTTTTGTATTTTACAGGCTCCCAGAGGTACGGATCTCAGACAACGGGCCTTATGAATGCCACGTGGGCATCTACGACCGGGCGACGAGGGAGAAGGTGGTCCTGGCGTCAGGGAATGTTTTTCTTACTGTTATGTGTGAGTAGCACTTACAGCACCACTTGCATTCACATTAAAAAGCCACAGATATATATTTTGATGTACAGTACTTCCCGGTTCAAACAGGATGGGTTGGCACCATAATAAACATTGAAAGTGACTCAGAATAAACAGACGCTAGCCTGCATTCCGTTGTAGAGGATCACTCACCTCATCACACACTTCCGAGTACCTACGTTTTTGGAGCAAGCAGTATTTTGGTATTTATTGTTAAATAGGTCTACGTTAGCTAACATTCCATTGAGACCGTAACATTCAACTGGTGCTCATATCCAGAGCAATGTACAATGAGTATTAGTATCTTTCTCAAGGAATGTGGATGGACGTGTTGCAGGGGTTTGACCTGTGACCTTTTAGTTACGGGATAGTGTCTCTCACCACCAGGCCATCTGCCACATTTAAGTCAGGGTGCACCACTCTCCCCATCTGTGTTCAGCTCTGTCATCTCTCATCCTTGTCTGCTGTACTGAAACAGGAAAGACTCTAACACACCGGTGTTCTGGCCGGATAAAAAATACCGTTTCATTCAGTGGACCCTTTCTCACACCAATGAACAGCTGTCTTACAACTTGAACTGGTGTGAATTTGAGAACAGCTATGAGGCTTTTCTGCTGGATGGAGAAGCTGTGTGTAAAAGAAAAGTAGAAAAATGACAAGCCATTCAGCGGAACACCTGAGGGGAGAAAACAGCGGTACTGCAGGAGACAGACAACTAGTGGATTAATCAGTCTCACTCGGTGAATCTGAATGAATGAATCGCTCACTCAAAGATCTTTCATAGGGATGGGATTTTTTTTTTAGGTGATTTCTTTTTTTAAGAATTGTTGGGCATAAATCCTGTGTTTGTCTGTAATCGGATAATAGGGTTTTCCTGCTTTCTTTCTGTGTATTTGTATTGCTGATCACATCACTGATGTTTGCAATGAGAATTAGTACAGTTCAGTAAATATAGCTAAATCGATATTTAAGTAAGGACAAAAATTAATTTGTTGTTCTGATTTCTATCTATCTATCTATCTATCTATCTATCTATCTATCTATCTATCTATCTATCTATCTATCTATCTAGCCACTGTTGTATGCTTTCATCTCTTTCACTCCATACTGTCTCTGCGTTACAGTAGCTATTACCATTATTCATTGAGTTACCATAGAAGAGGTTCTCTGACTGTAGCCTATTGCTCAATCTGTGCTGTAATTATTGGCTTTAAGTCTCGCTAAAGACAGCTGCTTTGTTTTCCTCTGATGTATCAATTATAGCAGAAAAGGCATACTGTTCTCCATGTGCTTCTATGGCTAATTAGCAATAGTGAAAATTTCCAGTGGAACGCTGGAGAGAGCCATTACGCCATTATTACTCCATTAACACATTTTGTGCCTCTGAGAACTGCCTATGGTTTGCAGCTTTTAACATGGACATTCATTTCCAAATGATTCCTTTTAACTAAGGCCCTGACCTTCTGTTCCATTCTATTTGATGACAAAATCCCATGTAAATGTCTCAAAATGTGGAGCAGCGAGAGTAGTCCCCGTGCTGACGTCAATGAAAGGGACTTTATCAATGGGAAAGGACTTACCCTGTTAACCCCTTCTTGTACCAGCATTGGCGGGGACGTGGTGAATGATGTAGCCAAGGGATAGTTGAAGCACCCTAACTCAACTGGGCCTTAAATCACCACTCCGCTAGAGAGGAAGAAGAATGGCCTCTGGCATTGTGGCTAATTGCCGTCTAAACTGAAGCAGAATTATTCATAACCTATTAGTGTGCCAAGTTCACTGGGAAGTAAAGAAAAAAGGGGACAGGAGAAAGAAAGAAAAATGAGAGAAAAAAGTTAATTAATAGGAAGCCGTACACCAAGAGTATTTAAATTTTTTAAAGGGCTTCATAAATAAGAATTATCATTTTAATGAATCCCCTGCCAAGAAATTCAATCATCCAGCTTCGGAAGGCTAAACCCTGAACTCTTGGTACCTCAGCTACTGTCCTTCACTCTCGGGAAAGTTTGAAGTCTTTGCTTTTATCTTGTGCCGTGTGAGCATGTGTTGATTTGATTAAGCCTTGAAGCCATGAATCTCTCACCCGGAGGATTGTTGAGCTAATACTATGACAACCAATTTCCACTGGAAAGTCTTGCTCCACCCATCATATCCAATAATCAAGGTAATGAAATAATTACTTATGGGTGGCATTTTTAGTCAAAGGTGTCACTTGTAGGATGTTCTGTACAATTACAAGCAGGCAATATCACAAATTAATTGGGAATATTGAAGTATTATTTTTTTAATATCATAACCCCTAGACAATTACATGAGATGATTAGCTCTTATCCTGATGATGAGAAGCAGGAATAGGATACGTTATACTTATAGCCGGGGTACTTGTCTATGTAATGTGCAATCTACACCTTATCCTTTAACTTGGATGAGCTGTTAATAATTCTCTGTCCCGGTGAATGCAATTATTAATATATCACAGTAGAATTACTTATAATGACACACTCCAGTGCTATTAAAAAAACACACCAACCATTTGCTTTGACTAATAGTCGCCCCAACAATCTGCTTGATACTTGGGTTTGGTCTGATATGGGATTGCTCAGACTCCCTGCAGCATCTGAAGCATCCCTTCCAGTACACCGGTAGGTTGTGCATTACAAGTTCAGGGGAGAGGAAGTAATGAAATGTGCTGATAGACTGAAGCTTAGGCGGGCTGTAGAGCTGATTGCCAATGGTTGATATCACAACTCATCTGACAACACATTCTTAAAGACATTTCTTCACAGCATACATTCAACAAGATGTTAATAAGCAGTGGATAGGGAAATGGCAGGATAGTTTAACTTCTGTTTCTGCCAGTGTGTTATGTCTTCCTAGGATGAGGCTCAGTAAAATGATAAAATTATGTCATAGTCTGATATGAAGACCAGATGTCATGTGATTAACATGCTGCCACGTGTCGACTTCATATATCAGAGATGAGATCCAATGGATTTAAAAATGGATAAGGGGTATGGCACATAATCATGAGATTACACATTATGAGACACGATGAATGACATAACATAGTTAAATTGTTTATCCGGGCAATCCTCCAATAAACCAGACTTATATGGATTTAATGCATAATTTTCATAGCTACCACTGCAACACTCTTTGTCTACCGTTGTTGGCTATTGTTTTGCCAACCGAGGAGGAAAGAGGACTGGAATATTTTACCCAACAAGACATGCACATTTTAAGGAACTCAAGTAAGCATATGTAGAAACGTTTGTGTAAAGGGCAGGTTTCATTAAACTCATTACCTTTATGTAAATAAATAAAACTTACACAAGTACTTAAAAGCATTCACAAAGGATGCTCAAACTATGTACTCAACAACACTAACAGCAGTACTCGTAGTAGCCGCTTTCCAAGCCTGCTTGCCATGTACAAACTGTAAAGATTTGACTAATGCTGAGTTTGTTCCACCTCTCTCCAGTGGGCAGAATTTCACTACAGTTTACCTGCAATCAGAGCCATTTGAAAATCCATGCAATTGACCTTGAATCAACTCAAGTGCACTAGTTCACTTGAGCAAATGATTAAATCAATTAAGAGCGAGGTTTTGAAATGGTAATCAGAGAATCCTAGGGCGCTCTCTAGATCTTTAGTTGTGACACCTCTGCCAAGTCGTATTGAATTAAAAATGTTTTGTGGAGCATTTAATTCCTAATTGAGTATGAAGTATAGGATGCCTTAAGTGGACCAAGAAAGATAAGTGTTCATTTAGCTGACATTTTTGCATTAAATGTGTGGTGATATTACAGTATAATAAGTCCAGGATATTGTGATTTCAGCACCTGGGGGATAGACTTCTGACTCATTTAGTCACATAAAACATTTCACTTTGAAAACAGTGGCATATCAAAACCCGTAAAGCAAATACAAAGGTCATAATTCCAGGCTTTGCTGAATGAAAAAATCAATACCTCTTTTCCCAGTGGTAGAAATAGGGTCATTATTTGTTATTACCCAAAGTGATTCCTGTGCGACATTCCAAAGATTACAAGGAGTGGTCATTTGTCTCCTCAGAATTGAGCCTGACCTTGGGAGGCTAACTCCCGGTTCAACTGATATATTCGACTGTACGAGTGTCCGGCACTGAAAGCCCATGTGAAGACAACTAAGGTTGTTGTGCTTAGCGTCCTCCTGCAGTTTAAAGTGTCTGTATGAGATGTTCTGTTGGCTTCCGACTCACCTTCCAGATGAAGAACATCTCAGACAACACCCAATGTGTTTAAACGTCATGTCACGTAATCCCAGAAATCCTTTGTTCTAACCTTTTGTAAGGCGTGAGGATTGTAATTTAAAGGATACCCTTCATGAGCCAGCAGGGCTGGTATTTATAACCCCAGAAACAGAGATGAGCGCTAAGGTGTAGAGGGACTAATTACCTTCTCATCCCATAAAACTGGGATTCGCTTCAATAATGGATGCCCAACTTTAATTAAGCGCTGTGTATATTTAGCCGCTCGTTTATAAACGGGTGGGATTAATGGCGTACGAGCCAAGCCCAAACACAGCAACGCCTGCAGACACAGCAGTTTGGTGGAGTAGGCAGAGTTTGGGGATTGTGTGTGACTGTATGTGTGTGTAAGTGTGTATGTGGAGTGGGCTGTTTGGGTGGTGCGGTTTGATGGATTGCTATGGGATGGCTGTTCCCTCTGTGTCCTGTACTTGTTCAGGAAGTGGAGAGAACCTCTTGCCCAGAATCGACTCAAAAACAATGGCCTAATTCTCCGCTCTCAGAAAGGATGCCAATTTTGTCAGGCTCATCAGATGCAATTTGAAGTGTTTGTCATGCGGTGCTTTAGCATGCCTGAGGTCACCGCAGGGGCTCGTGTAAGAGTCCTTGATATGATTCTCATTTATCTTCCGTGTCACCTTCCTGCTCATCATACTCTATGCCCTACAGTATGCCATCAACATTGCATCCTGTTCAATTGATTCTGGGCAAAAAATGATTAATGGGAAAGGAAACAACAACCTGTTTCATTTTCTGACAAGACAGTTGCATCAACGCCTGTCCACATGGAATAAGCCTCTGTAACCGCATAATTAACAGTACACGCACTCCACTGAGATCGTTTTGTCCCGATACAAACACTTCCTTCTGTTTCAAAACATTGTGTGACCCCCCACCATTCACTATTTTTGACTGGGATCAGCTTATAGTGCCATTAAAACATGCTGGCTTTGTGCCCATTGAAGAAAAAAAAAGAAATGAATTCAAAGAGCAGATGAATTATTAAATGGCTGTCTTTGAGCTAAACCCTGGGGTGATAATTGAGGCAAAAATAAACAACCCATCGACTTCCTCAAGGATTTCTCCCTCCAACATTGAACTGGCAGTCTGCATATCCCTTGCAAAATAATGTGCTTCAGCTTTTTGCCTGAAGTTTGGAGATGTCAGGAACATGTCTGTTGATTTGACATTACTACATTATTTAGTTTCAGTACCCAGTGAAGTGCACTTCATTCATTTATCAAGCAGAGTTTTGAACCTTTAATGGTGAAACAATGAGATCTGTTGCTGCATCTTGTTGCCAGTTAGTTTCACCTGGGATGTGTCATAAACCTACTATAACTATAAGCTCATCAGTATTTAATTTACTCTCGAAGGAAACTCATATTGTGCATACATTATAGACAAGCACTTTTTCCCCCTCTAGCTCCTAAGAAGTATCTCATTCAGTTGACATTCACCAGTTACTTATGGACAGCCTGGCCAATGCGTGCCAAGGCTAATAACCAGCCATTTGGTGCTTAGAGCTCAATGCCTGTAGCCCCATGAGTAAGCCTGTTTCATACGCAGAGATTTAACCCAGCAAACAAAACAAGCATCTGATGCACATCACGCAACCTGCCCATATTCCATCTACTGAAAGGCTCACTGTACTGTATATGGGGAATTTCTGGCTGCTGCATGTAGCATATAGCAGTATACAGTCATAGTAACCATGAATCCCCACAGATGGCTTCCAAAGCCTCCCTTGTCCACTGGGTGTGACGTAGCCAAAAACTCTGGTCATGAGGACAAATAAAGCTTCACTTAAGCCCTACTGAAGAGGAGGCTGTGTATTAGGCTACATCCACACTAATACGTTTTTGCTTTAACTAAAACGATCTCCGTCCACACAAGCGTTTTAGCACCGTTTCAGAAATTATCTCTGTCCATACTAACACGCCTGAAAACGCAGATCACGTGACCATTCACCGCAGATTGTCTGCTCTGCTGATTGTCTGCTCTTAGTTGCAGAAAATACAGTTCCCTTGTATAACAGCTTGCCTCCTGCGCGTAGTAGCATTATACAATGCAGAATTTAACTGCACAACAGCTACTAGCATAGACAACAAGGTCAGCAACGCCTGTAATTTGTTATCCATGTTGAAAAGTGTTCTCCTTGAAAAGTTTTCTTCTGAGTTTTCACGCTGGTAGCTGTCGTTTGTTTTGTTCCGGAAAAGGGTCACGTGATAGGGGAGTGACCAATCAGGGAAGGATACGTCTGACTGATAAGACCCAATCAGGAAGCGACCGTGGGTGTCTGCATCATCGTTTTCAAAAGTCTCCGTTTCCGCCCGTCCACACTAAAACGCAACCCCGGAGTTTTAAACCTAAACCGGGGTCAGCATCGTTTTAAAAAGTCTCCGTTTTAGAGGTTCCAAAACGCCGCAGTAGTGTGGACGCTAGGCGTAAATGTAGCAAAAGTTATGCGTTTTAAAACGAAAAGGTATTAGTATGGATGTATCCTTATTAAGGGAAGCCATTAACATGCCCTGGTATTCACTGCTTGGGCATGAACATATAAGGATAAGCCAACATATCAAGCCAGCGCCACATATCTGTATATTTTTGGCACCAGCAGATATTTACAGTATATGGTGGCCAATAGGATAGCGTTCTGAATTTATTTCAATGGAGATACTATCTATCTACTATCTATTGGATTTTATTCTTCCAATAATGGAGCCATATTGTGGTATCATAGTATAAAATCAAATAAGTTAAATCACAAACTAAGCATGCACTTCATTTTCCCCCTCTATACTACATCCACGTAGAGATGAGCAACCCTGCAGGGACATTAAAGGTTCACTTAACTTGTCCTAGTCATGTCCAGAGTAGACCCTGTTGTTTCCACCACCATATGGCACTATTGTTAAAGAGCACAAAGCTGGGCTAAGTGCGGTGAGGCTGCTGCAACGAGCGAATATAATTTTGCTCTGCGTGAGGCCAAGGGCTGTTGATTAAACTCTGTAGGACACAGCATCTTCAAATTGTCTAGTGTTAATCATATAGGATGCCCCCTCCCCCAGCACGAAATCCCTGTCATGGCAGAGCAACGACGGTGGAGGACACCGGGCAAAGAACACTCTGTACAGTACATCACCACTAATAGTGTGTTGCTTGATCAGGGACAATGGAAATGTTGACGAATCATGTAGACTAATGGTCAAGTCAAGGTTGTTATACAAATAAGCGCAAAGTTCTCGAGTTGTCTATTACACATAGACAATGTTTCTGACAAGAAGTAACTTTCAGCAAATCAGCAAAAATGTGGTGTTTTTTTTTTTTTCTGAAAGCACCATACCTAAACACAGACATCTTCAAACAGTCCCAGAAGTCTTTAAACCATCACTTTAGAATAACCTTGTGATGTCTTTCATGATGCAGCCCTTTATTGTTTTCTTGGGTAGCATTCCCGCCTTCATCCTGAGACGTGCGTGTCTGATATTGAACACGGTGCCTCCCTTGACGTCTCCCTGCGGTTCTCTGTACGCTCTGAAGTACGGGCTTCATTGCTTGTGGTGCAGTCTCCCTTACTCCCATCACTCCCTTCATTCCCCTCACTAAAGATGTCTTCTTCACTTGCTGCGCTCTGCTCCCCACCAAGGTCCCTCCTTTTGAGCATGGATGACTGAGGAGGCGACAGAGGAGGAACAGCTCCCCCTCCCCAGAGACACAATGCTGATTGTACCAAAGGATGAGAGAACCTCTTTGTCTCTCTACCTTTTACCTCAATATCACCTTGCTTGATAAGTCCCCTTTCCTCCGAACTGATCCCTCTAAAAATAGGTCCTGGCTTCTGAGGCTTCTGAGGCTTTTGAGCAAGTTTGACAAAAGTGTAACTTAACAGAAAACGTTATCTTTCTTCTGTAAATTAAGTGACTTATTCACTTAAGGATGTTATGGGTGGCATTGTATTCAATTAAGATCTGTGCAGACTAATTCAGGCACAGAAAGTTCAACAAAAAAAGGGCCAGGCAAGTAGCAAAATGCACTACCAGGCAGGATGAACTGTAATATCCTTTCAACCCTTTGGAGGAGTCAGTATATGCTTCCATTTATTTTTAGCACAGGCCAATGTGACGATAAGTACCATTTTGACTTCAAGGAAATGCATTTAGATGGGCTATCATCTGTTGTTTACAACGTGTTTGTTTGTCTTTCATATTTAAAGTTAATGTGTGTGGAGTTTTGTAAGTATTTGCACATACACTTTGTCCCCCTGTGCCTTTGTGCCCTGCTTTCTGTCAGAATATTTAATTATGCCACCCCTCAACTCATAACTGCTTTGATGCACAGCTTACCAACCTACCAGAAGGGCTCTCGCATGATATTAAGCCCAACAACTCCCACATTGCACCAGATAAAAACACAAAACAGATCAATTGTGCTGCTGTTTTCATTTTCGTGGTAGAATTTCACATCGCAACCAATTTCACGACAACATATTAACATTTTTCTGTGTCATTGAGGTTGCATTGACGCATTTTGGAGGATAAATCTGATGCACAAGGCGGCGTAAAGCCTTCAAAAACGATATCTCTGTTGTGTGATGTGGTGTGACTGTGGCTGTTTTTTACACATTGTCATATGTGTTATCTATTGTTTCCTGTGAAACTAAGGTTAGGATGCTGCTCCTTTCCTCCTGTCATTCCAATTAAACTGCCTTGGAATTTAGCCCGGACTATGTCTGCCTATTGCTCAGGTTCTGGAAAGATGAGTTAATATTATATGGCCATTCTTGTAATATTAAATATTAATGGCCAAAAGACTTTTGAACTGTTTCTCAACTTTAGTCTTGGCATCTACCTCATAGAACACAGATCTCAAGAGTTGGTAAATGTAATTTAGTTTGGTTGACCTTTCCAGTGCCACAGTTGAAGGGTGAAAAGTGACGGACAATTCTGGAGCTGGTGCTTCACTGTGGTCTTAGCTCTTAGATTTGACACTCTGCTGCTGCACATAAGACTGTGAGACAGGCGATACATTTGTGGGGATAGAATAAATACAGGTTTAGGAGCAACTAAAGCAGCCCATGGGCATGCATCAAATGGATTTCTTCTCAGTGTGCCCTTTTTTCTAAACTTGAATAGAAATCAGAGGGGAACTAAAAGGAACTAAAAGGAAAACTGAAATGGGAAATTCATATTATACTGGGGACCCGTTTTGTGTCCCATTGGAATCCATCAAGTTAGTGGTGGGTAGGCTAGACTGCTTTAATTGCCTAAATGGAAAACACATGTACCAATATGTCTGGAGGCCAGGATGGACAGGTTTGTAATTACCTCTCTTGTGGAATACAACAGTTGCTTTTAGATGTCTTTATGTATCAAGACTCAACTACTGTACGGGGACCAGAAATATTACTTTATATAGTAGAACCTAGTAACTTAACCAGGTACATGAGCATGTCTGTTCCAAATAGACTTTGTTTCGGTATTGTAGCCTTAACTGCTAATACTTTGTGGCTAATCATTGTGGATTTAACATATTCCGATATTTCAGTTTGATAGAAGTGAAATATGAACGCTTCAGAACAACCATATGCCAGTTTGATCATCCTGCTCTTTTTCAGGAATCAACTACTAATCGGAGCTTCGTAGAATAAAGTTTACTTTTGTTTTTAGCAATAATTGTTCCATGCGGAACTCCATAGAAATGAAGGTTTCTTCAGGTGAAAACCATTCACAAGAGGATTGATAAATAGGATAGGATAACATATTCTTTTGAATGACATAGTTCAACAGCTAATTTTGAAGAAGCAATAGATAAATACATTAGCCTTTAATAATTCAGAATTGCATATCATTTCCAAAAAGTGTAAAGTGAAAAAAATATGAACTGTTTTTGGATTGATGTTCATGTCAGAAGTGACATGCAGGCCTTGAAATGAACTGTTTGGCTCACTAGTCAATGTGACTAGTGGATTTCAGCGTAAGTACTTCACTTCACTACTCTTAAAATGTGATCAAAGGATCTTTATTAGTAATGACAAAGTTGATTACAGAGTATGACAACGCATTTTATTCGTATCAATGTATTTTTGTATTACTCCACCCAACAATTATATTACCCAAGTGTGTGATTAATAGAGTAAATACAACACAGGAAACAAAAGTAGCTTTGGGATTTTATCAACAGTGACTCCTTGACAATTCCCTTTTTACAATCTGTTTCCTTAATGATTCCCTCACTGGTTTCCTCTCCTGTATATTACAGTCATCGACTTTTATAACACCCCAAATTGAATTGATTGAAATTCTGGCACAAATCCAAAAACAGAATGAGTCAAAAATTATTAACGGTTCACACAATACTGTTTTTTTATTGACTCCAAATTATTGACTCCACAATGATACACACATCACACAACTGTATAGCCTGTGTGTGTATGAGTGACTGCGTTGTTGTGAGGAGAGGCGGTGATCTGTGGAGGAGGGGAGCAGAGTGTGTCCAGTTCAGTTCAGTTCTCCATGTCACCAGAGCAGCTTCCTTATAGCTGATACGCTCACAGCAGCATAGCGACAAAGAGGTCAAACTTGTCTCTTTATGGACATGTAGCCGCACTTTCCATCTCTTCTCTGTAGCATTTGCCATATTCACTATGCTTCAAGGGAGCTAAACTAAACAGACTGCTGGCTGGGCCTCACAACACCTCACAGTCACTGTCACAGCAGACCAGGGATGAATTTTGTAATATTTAAAATAAGAGCACACACCAATCAAACCCACCGTACTGGAAAAGCTTTGTGTTCAACTAGAACAAGAAACTATATCAGAAAACTTCACCTGCCAAAGTAGAATTGACAGTTACCTGACAACTTTTACCTGCATTTGGCAGGTTGGCAGGCATTCATTTCAAGCCCTGGTGACATGACAAGTGACACTGGCATGGACTGTAGTGGGCAGGTGTTTGTGTGAGCATGAAGTTTCGTTCTAAAATCCACCCTTATAGCAATTCATAAGTACTTTTTAAAGGATAGTAGGTGACTTATGCCATTAGTTACCCCAAATTTTAAATAACATGAGCAAATCTTGATGGAGAATTGTTTTGTGTGGCTCCTTGTTTTATTAAGTCCTTTTGAAGGCTGTGGGTGTTTCTCTGTGCATACTTTACATGAAGCGGTGCTACTCAGGGTTTATTCATAGATTCATTCATAATTTTTTTAATAAACCCATTTCCTTCTTTTATGTATTTATTCTTTTTAAATGACATTTTGGAATAAAACTCTAGATATGTTTTCTCATTCTGTGGCGGTGCTGCAATGATCCATGGTAAGTGCTACTGCTCCTCCGAGAGGAACAGTCCTTCAGCAGTGCGGTAGTGCATAGGCTTACAAATCAGAAACCTGTGGATACCTTCCTGCCGAGACATTTTTTATCAAGCACAGACGTTTTCCAACTCAGCTTTCTCATCTGGAAAAGCCTTATAGTTCAAAGCAGGTTGAATGGGAAAGGTATGGAAAGAAACTCAGCAGACTAATTGAGTAAAAGATAACAGAAAGTTTATTTAAATGTATTGACTTTATCACTTAATTGATTTGAAGTTTTTCTGAAACCGAGTCATTATGACACTTTCTTTTAGATTAGCTAGTCATTATAAAACCAATCATAAAAACAAGAAAATGCGATTTTCAATCAGCTGTGTTAAGCAGTATTTCAAAACATGAAATAACAACTCACACAGTTTACCACCAAAACAGGTTGAAAACTGTCCATGTGCGATTACTCAGATAGTAAATGTGTAATGATGTGTTATGTAAATGTATTATGATAGTTGCAGGTCTGTACAATTAAACTGCTGAGAAATCAATTTTAGTGTTGCATTGTCACACTAACCAAAATATCAATGCAACTGTGATACTGTTCCGAAATATTGAATTCAGTATTTAATTTCATAAATGTTCAATACGTTCACCAAATGTGGAAGCGGAAACTTCCATTTCCACTTCCAGAGGGCATCCAATCCATGTGCGGATAGCATGTGGATTGGAATAGTCAAAAGAAGAAGACTGCCCTGGCTCAGGATTTAATGGCATACAGTATGGTATGTAACAAAATAAACATGTTTCGCCCCTAACAGGAGTGATGCAATATCGGAGTAGGGGCTGCAAAACTATTTACTGCTTTTAAATGCATTCAGAGTAGACACTGACTAGTCGCAAAGAGCATAATACATTTTTAAGAGGAATCCAAATATGATTTCTCGCCAGGAGATCCCAGGCCTTGGTCAGCAAATGCTTAGATAGCAGAGGATAGATAGAAAACACATGGGTGAAGCAGAGCAATCCTTGATTGGCTCTGAACAGCTCTATGCAAATGAGGCAGACGCTCTGTGGAATTGCTTGCTGCCCTGAGTTTCTTTAGGCTCAACAGCCTTGAAGAAACTTTCACCACTAAATCACATTTTTTGAGTTATAAACATATCTCAAGTCAGGAGAGACTAGTTTGTACGAGAAGCAAGCTTTATTGGTAGTATGGAAATATGAAAACATTGGCTCCAGTTGAAATCGAATGATCCCAGGTTAGAGGCAAAACCTTTGAATCTCTGAGGAGTGGGAAACCCCCACCCCCTGTAGGCTGCTCTTCCATGGCAGGACTCACTGATGACCAACTGGAGCCTCCTGACACTGGTGGTGGTGGTGGTGGTGGGGTGCAGCAGCGATGCAACCTGAAATGACAGAGGTGCGGATGCGGCAGGTGTCCGTATATGTAGGGGTGTGGCGGCTTGTCATTGGTTCCTCTAGAGGGAGGGCTGGGAGTGCCCTTGCTTAAAGGGCTGATTGAATAACGAGTGAGGCCAATACAGAGAGAACGCCTGGAGTAGCGATGGATAAATGAATAATGAATAGATACGAGCCAGGTAGTCTTCCTGATTGAACTCACGCTAAGCTTCATTTGTATGACTTCTTTATGTTGAGACCTAACAATACTGGAAATATTACAGACATTACAGATATAATTTCAGCAGGCTGCTTTCGGGGCCAAAAAATGTATTTGTAAAAATAGGTCTCGCTCTGCTTCGGTTGACTAGACTCACATGTTCTCGACATTTTTGGGGCTTTTGGGCCATGTACGAATACATTTCGTGCAAAAATGAATGGGAATGAATGAATTTGGATCCTTTCCCAATCATTTTTTTCTTAAGATGGGTGAAATATTAAAAGTGCTAACAACCTAACAACCATGGTGCAGAAGTTGCATTATCGTTAGGTCACAAAGGGACGAATGCTAGAATGCTAAGCTAAGTATGGCTAGCGATTTCTTTTTTCATTGCAGCTTCAAAACCCATCAGAATCCACCTCAACAAATTACAGAAATGCACAACAGAGGAACATTATCACCGGAAAGAGAAAATAGCAACAAGTGATCAACAAGTTATACCCACAGCATGCTTTCAAACTATCACACAGCAGCTCTTATACCTTTTACATAAATGGGGTACATAACTGCAAAAAGTATGTAGCAAAATGCACATTAAGTAAAAAAAAATCTGAGCGCTAATCTGCCAGAGATACATATTCATGTATTGAATGTCACTTGAATAGTCTATGCAACAGTAATCTTTATACAAGCTTCAGGCAATCATTATATTTCCAACGTAAGCTAAGCAAACCAAGGTAGCAGGCAACAATGTGGCTGCTGAAATAAGAGTAAATAAGAGCATGAGTCAATGTGCTACACTCTATCACTGTGGTCGTGCCAACAAGCACATGAGATAAGATAATGTTAGTGAGCAACCTATAGACAAATGGACCCTTCATGCTCATCCTGAATTAGTCACCAGCCCACATACAAGCAAATAAGAGTCCAAAATGAAAAGCCTTGTTGTTATCACCTGCCATCACCACGTCTCAAGCCGGAACAAAACAAAAGCATCATCAAAATAACAGCAGCAACATAGCAAGGTTCAAAAGTGAGCACATTTACTAGACTTTCAATCATAGCTAGATTTAGCTTGCTTATATGATTTGTCAGATTCAGTTTTCTATTATGTTATCGTGTTTTTTCAGTTTGGTTGTTTCACGTTAGTTCCAATGTTTTGGTTGTCATGGTGGATTTGGTAGGTTATTTTTAGGATATTAGAAGTAGTGGTTTACTAAGGGAAATGCATCATAGTAAAGGATGCTGTTAGGACAGATGTTGCAGTGACTGAGGCCCTACCCATAGCTAGCCCACAGTTTAATTTCTCCAGGTGGAGTCAGGGTTCATCAGTAAATAATGTAATCTGCAGGATCATAGGGATTCTTGCTTTTGGCTTGTGTTTATGAACTGGTACTGAATGATTTCAAGACGGACAAGTTGGGTATTCTGAACATTGTTGCTGTCATAGTGTCATTACAAAATACATTTTAAAAAAAACGGATTAATGGACCGATGGAACGTTTGCAGTTATTGGCTAAAGAATTAGTGAAAATGTAAGAAATTCAGGTTGACTGAATCTCTGTTCTGATTTAAACTAAGTTAATGTCTAATTAAGTAAATGGTTAGTGGCTGTGGGCCAAGAAGCAGATTGAACTCTAAAACTGATTACAGGGACATCAGGCAATTATTGGCCAGTAACAGGCACGTAGGGCAATGACAGGAACAGCGGGCGACAACTGCCCCTGAGTCAGCAAATTTTCACCTGGAGAAGGCACAGAGTACACAAAATCACACTTGAGGTGATTTACTGAATAATGAATGCTCTGAGATTCTTTCACATTCTTATATTTTTCGAACACCGGTGGAAAAAAACGTATTATGTATTATCACACCTTGCATTTCCAGTAGATGGATGCCGCACATTGCAGTGTATTGGAAATCTTTTTTTTTATTTTTCTTAACATGGAAGACAAATATCCTTTTCAAATGCATCATACCCAATATGTTATGGGGTGTCAAAATCAAAGCTTGTAATTGAGCCTAGGCTCCACCTAAATCAAATTAGGCCATAATGGAAAGTAGGTGCAGAGATATGTGCAACCTCAAGTGTGTCAAAGTCAATATGTTTGTCAGATTGCCCCTGAACAGAGTAACAGTGCTCTATAAATGATTCCTTGTTCCATATAATGAAGACTCTTTCAACTGGCTGTTGCTGCTGGCTGTGACTTTGCCCGAGAGCATATTCTCACTTGTTCTAACCTATTGTGACTGAATGACTGCGGAATGGAAACAGGCTCACAACCTGACTTACAATTATAGCTGGGCTATTTCTGTCGGGACACAAGAGGTTGTCTCTGCCCTGTGTTTCTGCTCTACTGATCTGAAGACAAACACACAGCGAGATGTGTAAACTCATTCACACTGATGCTTTTTTGTCTCCAAATATGGGGGAGGGGGGGGAAATCATTTAAAAAAAACATCCCTCCTTATTACCAGTTCTATGAAGAAGCAGTGAAAATCAACTCAATTTGCCCATTTTAATTTCCACAGTATGTACCACGATCACTGTCATCTTTTTCTGACAAGTAATTATGTAATGGATTTAGACTCTTTCAAAAGACATATTATTAATGCCCAGGCTGTAGTAATACATGTGACATCTACATTATAATACTCTAAGCCAGGAGAAATTGAGAACTTGCACTGCACTTTTTTGGTTAATTTAAACCGCTTCACTCTTTACAGAAAAGACCAATGTGAGAATATTACCTGGCGCAAAGCGTCCATAGAATCTGCTCTTTTGATTCCAGTGCATTTTTTCCAGTTTCTGTTCATGGCATATTGGAGTGGAAATGCGAAATACCGTCAATAATAACAGTTGATGATGCATATTACACTGGAACAGCCACTGGCAAGATGGGTCGTCTGTCAACCTTTCAATCTCTTATCATTGTAAATTAACTTTGTATTCTGAAAGCACGTAATTTGTCAGTTTCAATTAGCAGAAGAGCCCAATATAGTTTTCTTGAAAGGAATGGATATGCATGCCTGTGCATCGCTTTTTCGGGTGGGTGAGTTTGGGAAATGTTGTGCTTTCTCAGCATTGAGTTGAATTGCAAATGAATGCTCTCAATATTAACAAAATGCACAAGTTTTCACTAACTTATCCATTGTAAAAATATGAGTGGGCTTGCATATACAGTCCTGTTAATAAAATGAAATGACGATTCACATGGACGCGCCAGTGAGATATTACAGCAAATTATGCTGTCATGGAAACGGTGGACAACAGGATGCTCATTTTTAAAATTGAGCAGAACCACTCCTGATATTCTCCTTCAACTACAGTTTGTTTTGAACAGAAACCCTCACCATCCCCACTAGATGACCAGGAGTTCTCACACTTACTAAAACTAACTAAGTTATTTGGCTTGTATATGTTAAACAGCTCATTTAAAAGCCCCATGTGTCAATATGGATTATTAATTCAGTGTCAGACTTGTTTCCCCATTCTGAACTTGATTTTAAAAACGCATAGACCATAGAACATCCATAATTCACACACCCTAGAAAGTGCTGTTACTTTTTTCCACCTCTTTTTTTTTTTAAAGAGCAATTATACAGAATCATGAGCCTAATCTCGGTGCAAGCAGAATACAATGTGCAAGAACTCAATGTACCATGTACCCTGTTTTTAATTTTCCTGAAAATTTCCTTCATTCAATTTGTGATGTTGACATAGAATAAACTTTTAGAATTTATCACATTTATAATTTACCAGTCGTGTAGAGATGACATTAACAAAGTCCTGAAAGTGGCCCTTCTACAGCACAGTACTCCGAAAGATCTTTAGAATCCCATATTATTGAATTTTTATGGTTTTGCTTTCAAATACACTGTGTCTCAGGATAAGAATAATGTTCCTCAAGATGTTTTGCCAATAAATGTAGAGGTTTTACAGGTAGAACAGTCACAATACCCGACGCTGACTGGCTGACGACACCAGCTCCTCTTGTTCGAATGAGGTAAACCTGCTGGAGACTTTCTCGTTGGTGTGCCAGCTCAGATGCTGCAAACTGTCCATATTGGAAGGATTTCAGTAATTACTTAGTGGGGTGAGCCAATCAGGACCAAGTCCAGCTGTCATGTGTTTACTGGAGTTGGTCTGAAAATGCAGTAACTATAAATATAATCGCTCAAACAAATCAAATTTTAACAATGTCTTCATTACACATTTTTGATCATATATGTATATACATTTGAAATTCCTATAATAATTCCCCATAACTGTATAGCTTCAGGGGTCAGATGATACTATTGCAACCAGGTAATGATTAACAATAAAGACAGATTGTCATGTGAACCCTGAACTGTATTGTCATTGTTCAATAATGATATGATAATAAAAATATGTTAAAGATATAATAATAATAACAACAATAACAATAAGAGGAAGAAGAAGAATTTGTTAAGTACAATTAAGCAATATCTGGGCACCCACTTACACCTTAACACAAAGCGTATAGTCATGGGAATCATGTTCTGCACATTTCTCTCCATAACAACAGCTTATCAAAGGGAATTCAATTATTCTTGTGTACCCCACATTGATGTCAACTGGAGAGGTGTAATTTTCATGTTCCACTAGTAATTTATGTGCAAAAGGACGATAATGAAAATGATTCCTGTGATGTTTAATTCCCTCTCTGAAATGAGTCCAACGCATGGGATAGTCGAGCTGGTGACTCAGCTAGAGAATAGTGGAGGTGTATCTAATGAGCGACAAATGACACTATTTAGTGAACACACACACACACACACACACACCCACACACACGCATACATGTACTTTCTGGCACTCATAAACACACACACACTCTCAAATGCACACATATGCACATACACACACATACATACTTGCAGATACTCTCATCTGTAAACACGCACTCACTCACACACACACGCACACACACAAACATAGACATGCACTCTCACGAGAACAAAACATGCATACACCAAATATATGCGCCCACTCACACAAATACAAACACGATTGCATAGAACCAGGCCTCGTGGCCTCGGAGCGCGGTGGGGCGAATGGGGGGAATCAGAGCAATCTGGTCATCCTAATTACGGCGCGCTGTATGATAAACTGGTGAGGGACTCGAGGAAGCCTTTCATCAAAACCTCAGGCAGCAGGTTGCTGGAATGAACTGCTGCTCTACATGTGCAGTTAATTTGAAGGCATGAAATTGCAAATTCATGACCCTTGAATGTAGTGTGCAGTAGCCATGAGGACATTCATCGTCTTTTCTGCCTAAAGGTAGTCAGGAGAACATGTTACATGTTCCTGCGCCGCCTGGGAATACTGGGAATTGGATTATGGCAGAAATTTTCAGTGGTAGATATAGTACAGTTGCTTGACATGGAGTTTACGGTACTCATTTTTATGGGCTCATCTTTCATTGGTTTTTCTATATAGTATATGACTGAATAGAAAATGACATGGCATTATACTATTATTATGTGTAGAGCAGGTAGAAAATGAATCTCAAAAGCAGGGCATGTCACGATCATTTTGTTTTGGCATTTGTTTTGCCTCTCACAAGTGCTTAACGTGCCATTTCGCCAGTTGCTTGTTCAAATACTGTTATCATTGCCACTTGGTCAATTCGAAGGACTAACCAAGATCATGCCTTTGGAATGACAATGACATTTTTAACTAGTTTAACAGTGAAAAACATCCTTGAAACAAAGTACCCCACATCCAGAAGCAACAGCTTCAGATTTAATTGAGGGTGTTTGGCAATCTGTGTGAAATACCTCAAGTAGAAAATGGGATTTTTGGCATGAGTTATTTGAATGAATTAGCTGGCTTGGGAAGTTATGACAAATTCTCTGAACTGCCATGTTCAAAGATTCAATTGTTAAAGTAGAAAAATGAAAAATATGAAAAGGGAAACAATTCACCAGTGGTGAATAATGGATGCCAACAGACATGTGCTCTGACATTTCAATATTGAATGTTAAGTAACTTATTAAGATTATATTAAGAATATAAAACAAATAGCATTTTGGGATCAGACGCCTTACAGTGTATTCAACTAAGAATGTAATACCAAAAGTTAAAAAGTGCAGGAAGTTGAAAACACAGTTTCTTTACACCAATGAGTGGGGGGCACCAAGTAATTTTTCTCCTTTTGAACAAGTTCCAACAAGTTTTTAATTTACAGGGAAAATGAAAGCTGGTTTCAGGCCTCATATAAATATGAAACGTGTTGTATCTAAAATCAAAACCAGTGATCTCATGATTATCTAGGAATCATAGATGTAAAATGTCACCATGAAGTAATCAAATGTCATTTCCATGCTAATGGGGGTATCTACATTTGTATTGTATGTAGAAACTGCACAAATCTCTTGAGGAATATGATGGATTCATTCATTCAGTGTGTCATTCTGATTTTCTTGCAAACAGACAGGCTTTCAACAAAATATGTACATTTCCATTGCACCTTTCCAGAGTTGTTTCACAATGGGCTGTGCATGAACACATAGCAAATAGGTTCTATTTATTTTGAGGCTCAGATTTGAATCATGATATTGCTCCATATTAAGAGAGCAGGCAAACAAATAGATAAGATAAACAAAACAGTTGTATGACAAGATAGAGCAGAGGATCAACAAGCTAGGCTATGTCCATTGAACAATTAAATCAAGCTTGTGGATTTTATCTTTTTATGGCCATGAGTGTGAATGTCAGTCATAATATGTGCTAATTCCCTGTAAATATGAATAGCTGCAGTGATGAAGTTGAGAGAATACACAGGTGTGCCAAGTATGCCCACTTGTTTCAGCAAGTATAACCATCCACCATTGACTGAAACACCATGGTGGGGTTATAGTATTACCACATCCTCATCACAGCATACCTGTCACCTCTGTTACATCGTTGCTGCAGTACAGTATTCAATATTGCGCTCTATAGTAATCAGTCAGTTTTCAATAGAACGTTGAAAATACAGCCCTAAAACATGTCATCAGCTACATGGGCCTTTCTGTTTCAAAGTGGTTCACTCCCTAACAATTCCCATTAGTCAAATGCAGCCCAGGGGACATTATTCACACTGGATGAACCTCTTTATCTCTTTAATGTGTGAACCTGTACACATCAAACATCACTCCCCTGCCCATGTCCCTAAGGAATGGATTGACACCATAGAGTACATACTGCACTTGCTATTCAACAGGAACCCACTGTACTACTGAACCCACTGGTTCAAAGCTTTTGTGTCTTTGTTATTACTGTTTTTAATCAGTCCATCAGACCATGTAGGCTGGTCATATTACTTTAAAGTGTAACATTCAATTGTATGGTTGCAACATAGTGTTGTGGCATAATGTTCTGCAGTAATGATACAATACAATACAATTTGACTTATATTATGAGGGAAGTTCAGTTTGCACAGGCCATTTTCTTGTGTCCGACTTGTTGTGTGATCAAACTTATGTATTTGTGCGCCCGCACATGTGTGTGACACACATTGCAGACCTTGACTTTGACGCAGTTCAGTTTCTGCGTTCATGCTGGTCCAGTCACACAAAGCGCAATGTCATTGCTATGACGACGAGATGTAACTGCGAAAATTATTGCTAATTGCTAATGCGGGACATTTTGTGCCCAGGTTCAAGGTATTGGTTGTAGGCAAACAGTGCCATTTCTCCCACTCATTCAAGCCACAATACTGTACTATTGAATGTGTGTACTTTTAGTTTTGTCACAGACAAGTTAAGGACGTTGATTTATGTTACGTTTTGCTGGCATTGTTGCTGACCTTGTTCGTAAGTATTCAAAAAGGTTTGAATACCTTAGACCCGCAAAATACACAGCATAAACACACAGACCTAGACACAGACACAAAGACCTAGCATGGGGTAGCAGCACCAACCCCATCACCATTGTCACCATTGTCATCATTGTCATCCATTGTCATCATTGTCATCATTGTCATCATTTTCGTCACTGCCATCATCGATGACACCCGGTGTAGAGGAGCGCTGTCTCCATCATCGTGGACAACAACTTCCAGCGGTAGTTCATCTGTTTTTTTTTAATTTAATAACAATTCAGATAGAAAAGATACTTATTACACTTTACTAAGCCCACAATTCTATGGATCACATGTCAGCAATAATACATTAATAATTCATCAATAACACAAATGATTGGTGCATCTTTTACGTTAACATCATTTCCATCTTACCATGAGTGTTTTGGTCTAGATGGCTCATACTTGAAGAGGTTATACAATACTGAATGTGTCATTTACCAAATAGCTAACCGAGGAGTATTTAATAAGTGCTTAACAGAATATTGCTCATGTACTCTTGTCTTACCCTTGTATTAATTAAGCAAGGGTCTGTAATGAACCAAATGTTTAATAGTACTCAACCCACTCATAACTGGGAAACATAATACATATTTCTACATTGAGACTACGTGCCAGAGTAATGACAGCTCTCTTTCAGTCGACGTTGTTCGACACAACTCACCCTATGGCTTATAACGAGTTGAGTCGAACTCCGTTTCCTTCAGAGAACCGAGGTTAACTGGATGTTTTCAGCATTTGTGAGTGAGCTGTTGAAGATCCTCAGAAACGCTTTAGGGACTTCCTCACTGAAAATGCAGCTGTCTTGGATCAAGCTCCATTTTTAGGTACTGGTATTGGAGGCTTTGAAATTACAGCAAAAAGTATGTGTTACAAAAGCATCATAATGGAAGAAAAATGTTTGCTTAAACATGGCATGGCATGGTTAAAGAGGTGTAAGCAGGCATCCAGGTAATATAAATCATTGCCTATTTATTTATTTTTTGCCAATTTTGAAAAGAACCCTTGATGCATAGTCATCCATTTGTCTTGGTCATAACTGTCCCATCAACCCCCCTCGCATGTCAGTTTGAAATATGAATTCCTTCTCCTTGTCCCTGAATGCTGTGTATACTCTATCGACATTTTGGGACTTGTGGCCGTCTGGCTGTGGGCATTTGATGTAGATTCTCTCAAAGACTTCTTTGGGGATTGCTCATACGGTCTGGGGCCAAAACTGAGAATTGAATGATGGATACTATGCTTCCTCAAGTGACTCTCCTTGGCCTCATATAACTTTACAGCCCCATTTTCCCCCCTTGGTCTGTAAATTAGGTGTCATAAAGAAAGCATCAGAACCAGGCATTACAACCACACTGATCAAGAATTGTGTCTGTGACATCTAAGCTACCAGGGAGCCATAAAGGCGCACACATGTCTGTGCTCTGTGAATTACCCAGCTGCCAATGGCGGGCGGGGGGAGGGGCGGGGGTGAGAGGGCAGGAGAGGGCCAAAGGTAAAAGGGCCAAATCGTAACAGATTGCCAACCCCAAACCCCTGCCCTAGAGCAAAGAATGGACTTTAGGGATGAGGGTGCCAGTCACAGCATTACTGATGCTGAGCTGTGTACAGGGTAGGGCCCATCTGCCACTGTCTGCTGTGAGGGGGAAAAAAACTCCTCTTTTGTCCTGTTTCAACTGAGCCCTCAAACTCTGCTGGCAAAAGCCTCTCTTCTGTCCCCCTTGTCCTCATTATAAGCACAAAGCTGTAAGTCCAAGCCTGGTTTACCCTCAGAGAGCATCAGCCCAGGGAGAGACTGGCTGAAGCCATACATAGCCATGACATATCGTATTTCCTATCAAAAAAAGAAGAGAGCACGAGGCTGTGTGCCTAAGCCCCCAAATCATTCCTTATAGAGAGTGGAAAATCCTTGCGTCAAATGTCTTCCTTTTTTTTTTTTTTTTTTTCAATGAAAACTTTATGAACCTGTGTGAATGTGAATGTCTCTGAACTGTGTATGTATCAAGTGTAGGTAAGTGGCGCTTATCTCTCTCTGAGGGACACCGCAGTACTATGTCCACTTGAGATTGGGCCACTCACAAGACAGCTGTCATTGCTCAGTGATGCATCAATGAAACCATATGTTTCCAAAGACAAGCACACACAAACGCATCCTCACTCTAAACACACACGCACACACACACACACACGCAGGCATGCAGTATATGTGTTCGCTTGCGTTTTCAACAACATCGGTATGATTAATGGGCTTCGGAACTGGGGGACTTGTTCAATGTGACACAAGCTTTTGTCTCTGTGTGTCATCCCCTTCCTCTTGCTGACAGCCACCAGAGTTCCCTTCTCCCCACCCCCAGCTACTGCCGGCTGGTTGGCTGGTTGGCTGGGGCAGGAGGACGCGATATGAGCTGACAGCACAGTAATAACCCATGCAAATGAACGAGGGGGGGTGTAAACGCAAATGCTAGGAGCACAATGGAAAAGTGATTAAAAAGCATTTCGGTGTCTTTTATCTCGTGGTGCTGCGCGTGCTGGGGAATAAAGGATTTCAAAGGAGCAGACTTAGGTCTTGGGGAGTCTTGCCAGCGCTCATTTCAACATGTCCCCCAACCCCCCCCCCCCCCCCCCCCCAGAGAGAAGACTTAACTTTGATTGTTTTTCAGGCTTCCTTCTATCTCCGCCACGACCACAATCATGTCCCATCCAAGCGTGTGACTTCTCACACTCCTGGATTCCATATTTCACTAAGCCTAACCCTATCTGGAGCACATGTATGTTTTCTCTCGCTCTCGGAAAATATAACGTCTGTGTATGTGTGTATGTGTCTTTACAAAGGTATGGATTCAAACACACCTGGATATCCCTCTCCGTGCCTAACCTCTTCTCCACGCCTTCTCCACAAATCCCACGAAAAAGTTCTCCAATGTCCTTATTCCAGTGATTTGTTGACTCTTCAGACACTTTTAATTGCCAAGCGCACTAAATGGACAGGAATTGGTCTTGGTGACATTGCTGCAGAGACGTATTGACAACTTAATGAGTTTTACAGGGTGAAACATGATACAAGGCAAGGTGGCTTAGGGAGTAGGGAGATCGTCCTTTAACTGGCGGAAACAGATTCAACCCGTGCCGGTAAACAGCCGCCCTGCCAAAGTGTCCTTGAGCAAGAGACAGAATCGCTATCGAGTTGTCCTGTAGCTGAAGCTGACCTCTGACCTGCATGTGGAGGGGGCAAGCAAAAAGAGAACACCCCAATGGGGATCAATAGAAATGTCACATGACTATGGACAGTCGTATCTACATTAACTTAACACATTGTGTTTGCCAGCCTCTCCTCTCCCTCCATCTGTATTCTCTATCCAGCTTTTGTCACAGATCTATCACAGAATATCAAAGCAGAGGAATATTTTATATTTTCTTTAGGGTCCCAGGCAGCTCTCTCTCTGTCTGCTCTCCAAGGTTTGATATGGATTGTTGCTGCATATTGAGGACAGAGGGTCACCTCAAGGTCTTCTCTCATTGCATGTCCATGTATCCAGTGTATATGGGGATATGTCTGACAGTCTGACACTCACCATACTCACAGTACCTGCTTCAGAGATCTCAAATCTAATCTTGAATCTTTCGTGGTAGAAATCAATTAAAATAAACTACCCTCCTAACAAAAGCAACTGGAAATTAATGTTTGAAAGCTTTATTAAAAAATGTTAAAACTCTGCAGTGCAGCATTCATAACCAATATTCTCTCCTGACTAAATGGCAAGCATCCACATAGGAGATTTGGTGACTGAAGCACAAGCCGTGCATAAAAACAAATAGGCAGTAAACAATAGAAAAAAGCGGTAATAGCAGACAATCGTGAGCTGTCTGAAATTGAAAACCTTCGCTAAATGATTACACTAATGTTCCTTTTGTTGATTGCTGTTCAAATTGTCTACCAGTTTAATTGAGGGCCAATGATTACAAGCTGCTGCTTTGATGTGCTAGCTTTCACCTAGGTATCAATTATTTGAAACAAAACCTGCAATGGTGTTCAAAAGATTGCTGGAATACTTTCAGTCTTACCGAATATTCTGTTTTTGTCTGTATATACCGCGGGTGGCGCAGTGACTCAGTGGTTAGTGCTGTTGCCTCACAGCAAGAAAGCTCCGGTTTCCCCCCACACACATTCTGAAGACATGCAAGTCAGGTGAATCGGAGACTCTAAATTGTCCCATAGGTGTGAATGTGAATGTGTTTGTCTGTCTATGTGTTCCCACCCTTTGATGGACATGGTGGTGTTTCCCTGCCTTCCACCCAGTGCATGCTCCAACCGACTATTTCAAAGTGGGCCTATAGTTACTGAATCACAAAGGTTTACTCATCATAGAAAACTTTGTCTGGTGGTGAGATAGAAGAAAGAAAAATGTAGATTTTAAAATGCTGTTTTGGAGTTTAAATTTCCAATTATACACATTTGGCAAAATAAGCAAACAAACATCCATTCAATCTAGTCACTGATTATTGCTCCATTATTATTGTTTTCACCAATGAGTAAGTTGCAGATAACTGTGCAACCTTTAAATAATGTTGCATTGATATCACCTGTCTATTCTAGCCTTTGAGTTAAGAGTCAATCTCAATACTAAGCAGTTTTGACCATCGGTGCCAGAGAGATTCATTATTCTGGACATTGTTCTTTAGCTGTCACTCAGAGGGATTATTTGTCAAGAAAGTAATCCTCCAGCGTTTTTGATCAGATCACACTGAGAAGTGAAACGCCTTGCACAATCATTTAGCTTTGTGAAACCATTCAAAATTCATACTGATTACTTTGGGACCCTTGGGCTCACGATCAAAAAGTATAGCTTCATCAAATACTTATCGCTGAATTACTTTCAGTGAAAGAAAGCCAAGGATGACCTTGACACCCTTCCTTTGAGATACCCCCGCCCACCACTCCACCACCACCACCATCTTCCCCCTCCCCCTCTAAAACATAAGCCCCTAGAGATGCGGACCTGAGACCAGAGTGCTTAGTACAAGGGGAGTGTGTCTTGTGAGTCCAACTGTCTCCAGAGCTCTAAATCCCTTAATTATCAAGCCGGGGGAAAACAGTCTCTTGGGAGCATTAAATGTGCTCCTCTTCTGCACACTTTCCAATTCCATTTGCAGTTTTTTTTCAGGGATCATGGTGGTTGAGGATATAGAACAAGAAGCAGGTGGGAAAAGGCGAAATGAAGTGAGCGTTATCAGCATAACTGGTACAGTACGCCTATTGTCACTGTGAGAGGGTGTTCTTACCCATCACTGTATGAGCATCGGGGACAGTCAGCAGAAATGACTCATGGGACCTTAGACTATACACTTTTACAGTGCCTCACATTGTGTTATGTTTCAGGATCTGCCTTTATCTGATATCATTGAAACAAACCACTGGTATAATGCATGGGTTCTTAAACGCATGCATTTCAAAAAAGAGCAGGTTAATGGTGCTTGAGGTTATAGAACAAGAGGGAGGTGGAAAAAGGCGAGATGGAGGTGCTGTTAACGGTATAACTGTTATAGTACTGCTATTGCCAGTGGACAAGTAAGTGTTTTCCATTAATGCAGGGGCATGCAAGGGTATTTCAGATACATTCAAATAAAAGAGACAATAAGGTCAGCGCCCTGGACATAAAAACTTGATTTTCCTCTCAGAATCCAAAACAGAAATGCGGCACACATTGCCGCTGAGGTGTGAATACAATCTGAGGATACAAAACAACCTGTGTCGTAATCAGAATGCCAGGCAGATACAGCGGAAGTACTTCTGCATGAACAGTACATACTGTAGCTGTGGTGCTTTCATTATGAAAAGGAGGAGGAGGTATGGAGGGGAGAAACATTGGAGTATTTGTATCTGTACTTTAACCTTTTGAGTCTTTCTAGTAACCTCCAACAGCATGTCAAAGGTATTGACATTTCTTCTTTTTTCTAAAAGTTTCTTTGCTTTAGATTCTTTCCTTTACATTTGTCTTGTACAATATTCATTATTTTGCAAACTTGTCTGTGGTGGTTTTTCCTCCCCATGTTTTGTATCAGTGCTCAGCAGTGTATCAGCTACATGCTAGCCTTGTCAAGAGAGAATTTTAATTATTTATTTTTTAAAAATCATTTGTATGCATACCTCACCAACTGTTTGCACAGAGGCAGACGCCTCAGTTTCAAACACAGCTCACCACAAAGAAAAACTGCAGCACAAAAGCAACCAAAGAAAAATCACACAACCTGTAAGAATTGGGTGAAAAGGGAGCCGCAATTACATGAGGTTTGAAAGGTTTAAACTCTATCATCACAGACAGCCATCTTAATCTTTTAAAGGGTTGTAGTGTTTGCAAATTATGTTCTATGCATGATAGATGTTGGTTTTAATCATGTCAAATATTTCACTACGGCTTATTGCTATGTCTATGCCTTTGATGACTCCCATTAGGTGTCTCCCCACATGCTGCGGGGCACCGAGCCCGAGCGTTCTAAGTAATGATCGACCTGTAGGTCTCCCGAGTAAAGCTGGCGGATTGAGGAATTATTTATCTTTAGCATTTAGGCTACAATATTGTGTTCATGATTTCATTCAAATTAAACAAAGCATGTCTTTGTCAATACTTCTGACCAATCTGTGTCAGGGGATTAGCAACACATATCAGTCAAGGGGAAACTCCAATTCGACAGTAATTATTTAGTTGTAAAGCAAACTTTTGTTGCAGAAAGATTGCATCTTACCAGACTGGCTCTAAATGAAATTTCTGGTGTGGTGTGTTGAAACTCCCTGCAGATTACTGCAAAGCTCTCTTGATTCCATCACCTCTACAGCTGACAATATCGTGAAAATTGATCATAATTGTTAAGTACCTACAGGGGTACTCCAGGCATATTGCATTCAGACAACAATTTGAAGATGGTGTTATCTATTGGACTGCCGCCACTCTCTAAAATGGGGTAATGTTTTTTTTTTATGGAACAAAACAATCAATATCCTACAAGTACAAAGCGGAACTGTTTTCATATACTTTTAACACATGACACTACTTCTGTGTCTGGGACTGGGAGCACGGTCGGTCAGGAACAAACACCTCTGACGGCTTATCATATGCCAAGTTGAGACAGGCCTGTCAGGGAGCTAATGGAGTGTTCTAAGGTTAATTTACAACCATACGAATCCCATCAATAAGCAATTAAGAGGTGTGGAAACAGAGAGGCACCCAGGCCAGCAGCTGTATCTCGCCCACCCCAACCTGCTTTTTAATCAATTAATCGCTGCGGCATGGCCGTTTAAAACCACCCGATAGATTTAGACATAAAAGTGACACGTGAAAAATGCGCTGCGCCCCTCCTAACCTTTCTTGTTAGCTTATCTACCTTAAAGTGTGATTCATGGATTTAGAAATTGTAGAGAATTCCCAATAGGTTTTTCTCTTAACATCACACACACACACATTACATTTTTACATTACATTACAGGCATTTAGCAGACGCTTTTATCCAAAGTGACTTACACACACACGCACACACACTGATTAAAGCTCAGGCCAAATGGACGAATCAGAAAACATTCTTCTTCCTCTTTGTTAGAGTACGGAAGGGAATTTACAGGAAATGTTTTGTGCAATAATGTGGCAGACAGATTATTTAATGGTCACCCATGTATCACAACCATGTATGGAAATTTTCCGAGAGACAAGACATGCAAGACGTGCAGTATACATGAAACACTTAACGTCTTTCATCGCCTTTAACTGATGTTGTGAAAAGTCCCTGTCTTATTGCAGTCCTCTTCAAAATTGACTTGGTACTTGATTGTTGCCCATGCAGCTGGCCGTCATCTGCTATAGTTAGTCATCTTTTGCTTGTTGGCACTGCAGTGAATCAGCCACAAGATGGTGTGTGATGAATCCACATTCTTACCCAAGCCACTGTACAATGTCACAGTACTGCATGTCGAACATCTGATTTGCTGGGGGGATGTGGGAGATTTCCATTCATTACCTCCTTCTCCTCCCACTGCTCCTCTATGCTGCTGTGAAGTCTTGCTCACATGTTTTCCCTTTACACTACCATGACATACTTGCAGGGATCCCCAGAGAGATTTCGGAAGGAGGGTTAGTGATATGATATGCATGAGATTTGCTCCTTTACCAGCCTCATCTGACTCACATGAGCCCAAGGGATTTTTGAACACATGGTCTCAACCATTCAGTTATCTACTAGTTTAAGAGATTCAGTTACTGTACCTTTTTAAGAAATGGAATATATATATATTATGGGGGCCCAAACAGGAAATATTTATCGAACTTTGATATATATACAATGAACTTTGATATACTGTATATACAATGAACTTTGATATACAGTATATATATATCGGATTTGATATACATCAGACTTTGAGTTTCGATCAGGCACTGAACTGGCCAACTATTCAGCACCACCGTGAGCGATCTGAAGGTTATATCACCGTGAGCGATCTGAAGGTTATATTATCTTTTGACAGTAAAGTTAAAGGCTGAAAGTTCAAGGGAAATTTGATTTATATTATGACTTTATTGACTACTTTGAACATTGTGTTTCCATCAGGCATTGATCTAGCCATCTTTTCAACACCAGTGTGACAGATGCGTATTTGTTTATACTCGGAATGGCTGAGAATGGAAGGGAGCTTGTGCAATCGCTGTTAAATGACAATAGTTTTCTATGAACTATAGCGATCTCTTGCTCCAGGACGCCAAATGTTGCGGCTGTCGGCAGGGCGCCCCCGCTTTCAGTCAGCGGAGGAAGCCACCTTCGGAGCTCCGCTGCAGTAGTCATGCCTCATGCGACAGGAGCTACCATTAACAACACACCTGTGCTCGGTACTATCTGCCAAAATAAAGTGATTCCTGAATATCTGCAATTAGAGCCGCGAAACTGACTGAAAGCTTCAGCGTCGTAGCATTTGGTGTCCTTGAGCAAGCGATCGCGATAGTTTCTAGAACACTATCGTCATTTAACAGCGATTGCTCAAACTCCCTTCCATTCTCTGCCATTCCGAGTATAAACAAATACGCATCTGTCACACTGGTGTTGAAAAGATGGCTGGATCAATGCCTGATGGAAACACAATGTTCAAATTAATTACATTTCACAGGTTTGCATGGTTTGTATCCTTTGGAAGTGTTTGTATAGTCTACTTTATAAGCTAAAAGTGAGAGCACAAGAAAACTGCAGATGAGGGCCGGACAACTGAGTATGACAACCCAAAGGCTGTTGTGAGGATGGAAGAAAATCAATTAGAGCAACTGCAGAATGTTTGTGCATTCCAAAGTCTACGATATGTAATGTCCTGAAGAACAAACGAACGACTGGAGGTCTTAGAAATCACCAGCGATTAGGACGTCTACGGAAGACATCAGAAAGTGATAATAGCATGATTATAAGAGCTGTGAAAAAAAAATCCTAAATTGTCAGCTTGAGTAATTGCTAATGATTTCCACACACTGGGGGTGAAAGTATCGCAGGACACTGCGCAGAAGGCTGAGAGAGGCAGATATCAGAGGCTCCACTTCCAGATGTAAACCTCTTATCAGCACCAAGAACAGAAGAGAGAGATTGGAATTTGCAAAAACATACAAAAGACGAGTCTGATGAGTTTTGGAAACAAGTCTTGATTAGACAAAGATACACCTATATATGTATATATACAGTTCCCATATTACATAATCCCATGGATAACTGGCCAAATAGAGACGACATGATTTGATGTCCAGTGATGCCTTGATTGATTGATTTTTCCAGTGCAGCTACAATGGAGTTTGTAGCAGAAAATGTTTCAGCTACCTAAAACATCAACAATACACATCAGGTTTTGGTGTCAGTCCCTCAGAATCAAAGAGCGTCACCATTTTGCATCAACTTCAAACAATCACACAGGGAGATATCCATCAGGAGAGGAAGAGATACAATTTTTCAACTGACAGCAGCCTCAATAGACCATAATGCAATGCAGCTACAAAACAGTTCTGGCTCCTTTGTCATTTGAGCAACCAGGCACGGTACACCACAGCATGGTTCTTTCTCCACCCTCACTTTCTTTCAACTGGAAAACTCTCACTGTCTTGCTCATACTATTGCTGTTGTTATTGCTCTCGTCACCTGCACATTTAATCCACAGGTGGTGGAGAAATGTAAGGGAATCACTAACCAAAGTAGCAGTAGGGAGGTTGAGGAATAGTGGCTAAACCAAAAACTAAATTACGACACTTGTGTATGGGTCCAAGAGTGGATTTCATGCATGCTGGATGTGGTCTCACATGGTCTCGTTTCTCCTGTCTTTCACAGCTCCTCCAAACAACATCTCAGTGGTGGCAGAGAACACGCCAGCCCCATTCAGCCGATACCAAGCGCAGAACTTCACTCTTGTCTGCACTGCAAAGGGAGGCAAACCTGCCCCATCGGTAAGTTACTGCTGAAGACAGATTAGGCTGTCCACTGGGAACCTTTCTTCACCGCACTGGATTCTTTTTCTTTTTGTTTACAATGGAAAGGACACTGTGTTGCATGTTCCTGGTAGAAGTGAGAGCTTATTATGTTTTTTCTTTTAGCTCTCAGCCCATAGAGCGCTAGAAGTTTTTCAGAAAGAATTTGGCTCTCTGTAAAAAGGTTTTCAAATCTTGCATGGAAACAGCAGTATTCTTTACCAGCTCTTCCCACAAGCATCTATTTATCATTATTTGAAAAAAGGTGGAAAAGAAAAAAAGGTGGAAACAGCGCATTCGTATATGAATTTAGATCAAGCTCTACACAGACTAAACCATGCACAGGTGCACATACAGTATATTCCTATGGTCATTTAAAGTAGTAGTCATAGAATACTGCTGTCACTTCCATTACAGATTGGCCCGTGAATGATAATGTAGTCATGCAATGTAGTCATTAAAAAGGTAGATCAGATTTAGGAAGCAGATACATTAATATTATTGATGGTCGCAGTGAGAGTAATTCATCTAATCGCAGTGACATGATAGTAATGATGCTGCACACAGAATCATCATTACACACCCTAACACTCACACACACACACACACACACACATATTGTACAAGCACACATGCATACACACACACACACGCACACACTTTTTGAAGTGCAAGACAAGGTCTTGCGAATATCCACAACACATGCTCCTGTGTGTGGTGGCATATGAGCTTGCGGATGCTGTTTGAGTGCAACCACTTGCTGTTCGTCCCCACTGGGTCATTAATCATTGTCCGTGGGTGTATGGTAATGGACTCCAGACCCTGTGCACACCTATCTCCTGCAATTATGAGCCCACTGAGAGGTGAATACAAGGTGAATATGATTTCCGTCTCTCAGTTACTTCCTGGTTGATTGTGTGATGACTATTAGTGAGGTATCTACTCTGTCCTTCCCCCGTCCTGTCCACTCCCCTGTTGTGATGTCACAGGAAGTCTTATGCCATTCAAGTTCAGCACTGCTGGATCCATTTTCATCTTTTAATGGAGGAAGAGACATCTGGAGGTTTTTGTCTGGTCAGTGAGCCTGGACTGTCTCTGTGTCACTGGCTAAGTGCCACTCACTTTGCTGATGATTAGCTCAGTGAGTGAGCCAGCAAGTGAATGGAATGGCTGACTTAATGAGATCAAATAAAAGTGAATAAATCTTTAGTAGCTGTTTTTCTCTCAGATTCTGTAGTTCTCTGTTGCATTTCAGTTAGTTGATAATGCCAGGCAGTGCACTGAAACCTTTCACTGCAGAGACATTTTGAGGTAATTTGATCCAGCAGCTCTATGACTCAAAAATGTCCAAGTGATGAGCACGGCATGTTTCAAGCAGCAGTGGTATCTTTCATATACTGTGTATTATTAGGTGATGATTAGTTATCCTTTCAAAGAATGAACTAGTGAATGAAAGTTAATTCATGTCTTATTATTCTAAGAAAACTCAAGGAAATAGATGATTTATATATACAGGTAGATGTATGAAGTTTTACAACGATGTGTAATTCTAAAATTCTGATTAGATCAAGTAATACGAGCAGCAGATTAATTGTGGGAAGCACAGTAAGTAAGGTAGGTTTAGTGAAGATTATTCTGTTGAGAGAAATGGTACATTAAAGAAACTGCAGCTGGCGAAATTCTGTTTTAAGAGTACAAGAAGGAGAATATTGAATGGAAGAGGCATAGCAAGTGTTGGAATTGAGTGGGATGGGTGCTGAAGATTATCAGGGTAGAAAAAAACATAAAAGACATAAAACCTGCTAAATTTTGACCATTATGGGATGGATCTGTTGAATCTTTTTCATCCATTTCGTGTTTTTCGACAAAAGGCCATCACCCACCTAAAGTAATAAACTAATCAAACACAAGGCATAGCCATCATGCTTTCGGTGCTTTGATGCATTTCTCAAGCAACAGCAGCAAAATAGTATTATCAGTCCAATATTGTTATAAAAGTTCTCTACAATTTTTTTCGCACAATCACAAACCCTGTCTGGCTCAGTTCTGAAAGCATAGATTCCAGGCATTTCCTACACCTGGATGCAGACACCCTCTTTGAGATAATTATACTGACATTATTTTGGATGATGAAACGGCTAGCAAGGTATGGTAACAAACACATTATACAAAGGGTAGCTGCAACCAAAATCAGAAACCCATTCATTTGAAAAGGACAAGGAACCTGGTTAATTAGTGCTGCCACATTCCTAGACAGTTACCGTGTGTTCACACTGGGAACAACTTGGGTAATGGGTTGCTCTATTCTGACCGATTGTGGGCGGAGCAAGAGGTTCTAATTGCATCTGTCTTGGCCTTGTGCAGCTAGAGTTTTGAACAGGCAAATCATGCATTGTTTGCTACTTTTTGGTTTTGTGTTTAATAACGTTACAGCATTTTAGTGAGTTAATATAGCTAGCTGGCAAATGCTAATTAGCAGAGGAAGCGTAGAAATCTGATTGGCTGTTGACAACTAATGACCGCCAGCTTTTCTTGACTAGCTGGTCAACTGTCCACACATCAATTTTCCCAGTAGCTCATCTCTATAGGAAATTAATGTACTTCCAGTGACTTGTTGATCGTGTTGCTCACAGTGTGAATGCATGGTTACATAATAGAAGATTGATGCACAAGATGCAGGACAAAATGTAAGACCATACATACTGTATGACGGTAGACTAAATGTAATCAAGCAATCAGATTGGTCGCAACTGTGCGGATTGCTCTGCAACTCATACCAATTACATCCCTGTCATACCCATAATCACAGTAAAAAAAACACCTTCTCTTGTATTAGCATTGCCTCTGTGTTTTCACTGGACTGACACGAGGCACAAAGTTGAGCCTGCACTGCCCAAAGAAAGTGAGTCAAGAAAATACTTTGTCGACTCAGAAAGTTACATTGCCTCTTTGGAGAGGCCTGCCATGGCCTGCCAAAGTTGTCTTGTACTGTAGGACTAAATCAAAACTCAGTAAACAAACTCTTGACAGGTTTTGTAGATAGATGTTTTCAGTGGAGTCTCTCTCGGCTCCCCAGTCCTCCAATATCTGTTTAATCTCCTTTGAGGTCTTGTACCGTGGTCCTCAGTCAGTAGAGGAAAATATTCATTTTAAAATGACACGTTTTAACCCCTTTGAGAGATATTAGAGAGATTACTTGCATATTTATTTTTGCCATGTTACATTCCTTGATGTTTTTTTTCTCTATAATACTTTCATTGGGGAAGAAAAAAGTTTTTACAGCACTAATCAAAATATTCTTAACTTTATTTGACACAGAACTATTGTCTAAAACATTATTATTGGTATTGTATAATTTAGTATAGTATATTATACTATGTTACTGCTGTAGTATATTTTATTCAGTAGGCTTCACCTGTGTAAAAAATCATCAAAGCTAATGTTGTAGTCCATAACAGCTCCTAAAAGGGTTATTACAACATAAAAAACCTCACAGTTGTGGCATTAGTATTATAGTCTCAACATATAGCATTATAGTTTACTTGGTCCCCATTCAGTTTTAAGAATGGGCGTAAATATTACATTTAAGCCGTGACGATTTGTTCTATTTATGCTTTTGTCCACAGTCATGGTATATAACAAAACCTCATTATTAGCTTTGTAAGTATTTGCTTGAATGCTGCTGCTTCGGCCCGGGTTATGTGACAGCAACTTCAAACGGTTCCCTTTTGCTTTTTGATGAAACTCATTTAGTCTTTGTTGGTGCTGCTGCCTGGGGGTCTGTTGCAAAATGAGCTGTTGTCAGCTGTATTTTCAATGTCATATTATTGCAAGCCTGGTCTCAATAGTGGCTCACAAGTTACAAAGAAAGCACCCAATTTATTCAGCATTTAACGGCTGCTAACTGTTATTATTCTTTTGTATTTCTACCACACAATTATCTCTGTTATTGAACTGTCTGAAAGTATATACAACCTTAGTTCTTGTGGATATCATCTATGAAATTCTTGAATATGTTGAATTGTAGAATTATTCAAACATGTAATTTGTCTTGCATGCATCACGCGTGTATGGATTAAGCATAACGGACTACTACTGTATAGCTTAGTTGGCATGTAGGTTTATTCAATTGTTTGACAACTTGAACCTCTCTTCATCCAGAGGTTCAGTTACAGACAGAACAACAATAAATAAACAATTCAACGGAGAAGGAGAAAGTGAGAGATAATGGAAAATTGGTGCAAGTATCCAAAAACAATCAATTTAGTCAACAGAAATTATTCTCCGGACCTCAGACTGATGGAATTTGTTGCAAAATTAAATTGGCTGCATTATATTATTCCACAGTTATACTCTTGTCACATGGGAGGTTAGGTGGACCCACCATTGAGCATCTCCACTATATTTTAAAGCTGCACTAGGCGAGATTGTGATGTAAAAATGCACTCGTCTTATCAGCCTAAATCACAAAGTGGGGCTGCAACAGAGAAGAGTGTCTCAGAGACCCTGTCGATTCGCCCTATTTGCAAAATACAAACTGTCTCAACTCTAAATGCTGTCTAAATACTAAACAGCAGTGAGCGAGTGCACCATCCAGAGAAACCTGGACTCACCAATGTTAGCTCTTTTGCCTATCTCATCCCTTTTCTATCCTTTGGTCTGAAGTGATCACAGACCAGCCTGTTTGGCAAACATGAGTGCTGTGTGCAGTTTACTGATCGCGTCACATTACAGGATTTCTGGGAATTAAAATTTTTTTTTTCAAACAGTTACCTCTCGCTGCGTTTTGGAGCCACCAGCATGCAAAATTGCCGAGTGCAACTGTAAGAGACCAGGATATAATGGACTGCATGTGTAAAAAGTGCCTGGTATTATGTTTCAAGATCTATCGACATCTGATGTCATTGAACCAAGCCACTGGCATATCAATATCTTCCCAGTGACAGTCATTAGAACATCCTCAGAGCACAAGCAAGCACTGATTGAAAAGAGGAAAGATAATGACAGTTAATAATAAGAACGAGCGATGATTAAGTCATGGCCAGGATCCCACTCTCTGCCTCGCTCCTCGTTCTCTCCCATTCTCTCCCGCTCCTGCTCCTGCTCTCTCATTGAATCATTCTGTCACTGTGAAAATTATTGCCTTGTCCTTTTGACATCACCATGATTAATTGTGGCAACATAAAGGTGTATTTGGACCAGTGGGTGAAAAGAAAAGGTTTATTGTTACATTTTCAAATAGGTTTTGGATTTGAGATGTTAGTGAGTTGGGGGCGGCTTGGCAGTATGCAGAGTGCAGGTGCTTTCATCACTGTCTATTCACAGGCAAAATGCAAAGCTCTCCTCATGCCATCCCAGCTTAATTTCACTACTGCCATGTCATTGTGTTTGGGTTACCGCTTAGAACTATATATCTCTCTTTTTTGGGGGGCTAATTTATTTCAGAATGAAGTAAGTGGTTTGTGTCTGGCTTCCTTGTCTGAACACATTGGACTATCAAGTATTTGGGGATTTATAAGAGAGGCGTGATTGATAATCACTTTACTCCATGCAGTAACACCCCTGTGAAGAGACAATACAACGGCGCTGAAAACATTCAAAGCCTCCTATTACATGAGAGCGAGTTCCCAAATCATATGGAGCAGCAAAAACTATTACCTACCAAACTAATGTGTCGATCAAGAACAATATACCCACTTCCTACTTTGTGCTGCATGCCTGCTGAATTACTACATATTTTCTGTTACAATATAAGAATTTGATTTTAATATATGACATTCAAGAAAGACTTGTCATCTGTAGTGCTAATACACAAGGGATGCAGGATAAATGCATGAAAGGGGACTGATCTAGAGCTATACACACAAATTAATGGTCACATTTCACAAAGACAGTGACAGATTTGAATGCTTTACCGGGTAGCGTGGTCTAATGCAGCTCAAGTCTACACTGATGATGGGTTTCTCCCAAAACGTGCTTTGAAATTTTCAGATATCTTGACATTTGTTGTATATAGATCAATTAATCAAATCAAGTTACAATTTACCGTGGACATGCCCATAGAAATGCATTTCTCTAGCATTTAAAAATGTACTTCAGTGCCACATACTGAAATATTAGTATCCAGGTTTCACATTCAGCTGTCAACATACAGTATATGTTGTATTGCACAGGTTCAGGTTAACATGGCCTTGCCTACAGCGAGGCATTTCTCTATCATTTCATATCATTCTGTCACATTTCATTATTATTTTGATCTGATTCCTAGTAATGAAAGAAGAAATAAAAAGGGAATGGAACTGCAGGATAACGACACAGAAATGACACTTCAGTCTCCCCGCAGCTACATATCTGTCATCCCATTCATTCAGGTCTTTGATGAAACATTCATTGATTCCTCTTCTTTTACCCCAAGCAGACGGTTGGTAAATGAAAGATATTTTGTCATGGTGGGCTCACCATGAAAAGGTAACGTGACGCTTGATCTTACGCTGTAGGAAACACTCGAGAAAAGGTATCGTCCCTGTCTGGTCCAGAGAACATAAAACACCGTACTTTTATCAGAACAAAGTCATTCATTAAATGTCTATATAATATTTATTTTCTGTCCCTGGAAATTAAGACTGTATGGATGAACTTGTCCCTTATACTGTTTCCAGAAGCAAATCAAAGTACTCTGGGCCTTAAGAATTAATTCCTTATTATACCAATGCATCGCAACACAGGTGTTACTGTGTACACACACTATTTTGTCCAGCAAAGACTACAGAACAGGTGCATGAATCGTTCTAATCCATGCTGCTCTCCCTCCACCTGCTGTGGTAATTAATGATCTGCATTAATACACAGCGAGAAAACGTCTTTTCTTTGCAAGTTGCAGCAGTGGGATTGTGCAGGAGATTGAGTAGGTTTGGGAGGCAACGGCGCCATTATGGATTTGAGGTTTCTTCTTCTTCCCCTGATGCTATTGATTTTAGGGTTAGGGATTTTAAGCCTCGGGTGCACAGCATATAGAAGGTCAGCACAGATAGGGTGATTGGTAGTGAATGCTCTCAAATGGTAAAACTGAGACAAATGTGTTAGCCTGGGGCTTTACTTGCAAATTAGGCTACATGCAATGTCGGGCTACGATCAATGTTGTATGGATACATAGGTTTAGAGTGCTGTTTACTTGATTGAAAGCCTCAATCCATGTAGATAAATGTTTTATTAAACGATGTGTAGGCCGGTTGGTTCTTTTGAGGATGAGCCTTGTTAGCTCTGCTGTATTATCTTACCAGGTTTGTGAAAAGGAATGCATGTGTAACCTGACATCTGATACAACCTGCGCCCTATGCATGCCAATCTTTTCTAAAGTTCATTTCAAAAGAACATGTAATAGACTGTCCTTGCACCTGTATGTGCACTGTACCTTACAGCTACACCTATCCTTGAGGGGAGATAAAGAACATATAACTATATGCTTATATGCTTCACTTCTTTGTCTCTTTTGTTTAAATAAAAAGTAATTTCTGGTGACTAGTAGTTCTCTTGCCTACCTATGTTGAATGCATTTCTTGTAAGTCGCTTTGGATGAAAGCATCTGCTAAATGCCTGTAATGTAATGTAATGTAATGTAACTGTATTTGTGTGCACTAATTAGAAACTGAGGTGGTACTCGTAGGCGAAGCGATTCATGCAGTGTTTTAACAACAGACTGTGATGAAGCAATTTCACTATACAACCAGGATCCTAGTAGTTCAAGGTTTTTTCTTTGATCCACAGTACTGACAAGCCTATCTATCCATTAATGCCTACATTTTGCTTTACAGTATTTTAAAAATTGGTCATGATCAATTCTGAATGAAATGTCACATGGCAATAGCATTGAAAAAATGTTGGGGGATAGAAAAAAAGTGGAAGTTGTGACTTCAAAGATGAGTAATCGTTCATAAAATGGGTGTATAGCACACATAATGAAGCTGTATTGTCGTCATGCAAGGGATTATGGTTTCTATCCCTTTTGGTGTATGTGAACATATGAAGTCATTCAGAGTTGCTCCCCAGGATTATGGCCTCATGTCACACTTGTTTGCACTCATTATTGCTATTTACCCACTACAGGCATCTGCCCCAAAGCAAAGCATGCCTCGCGACCATCTCTTCACAAAAACCTCAAACAATCCAGTGAAATGCAGCGTATGCATAATGGCGTTGATCTTGGGGAAATTCAATTCAAATGACCAGATGTCCCCAAAAGGGCTGAGAATTCAATTTTCTGTTCTTCAACAACAAAAAAGAAGCATATCTGACTCCAAAATAGCAACACCACAGGCAGTAACTATGCAACCTTATTTCAATGCTAATATCTGGAGGTTATGTGCTGAAATGGGAGCTTGAATTCCCTGTCAGGAGATTAGGCAGCCAGAGATGTTAAGAGACTCGTGAAGGAAGGAAGGAAACTCCTGTAATACCACAGCAACACCTGTAATAATACTACAGGACTGTCATTGCACGTGACCAGTTGTTTGTTCTTGTTCTTGTTTGTCCATTTCTTGTTCTTTCATTAATTCTATCCTTTCTCTCTTTCTCACTCACTCTTTCAATACTCCTTGTTCTATCTCAGGTGTACTTCAAGCGTGATGGGGAGTTGATAGAAGTGATCTCCTACACTCACCCTTCCGCCACCGAGGAGGGAGGCGGCTCAGCAGGGGTGCGAGGAGCCAGGCCGCTTATCAGCAGGGACCTGGATGACACTAAGCTGCAGAGGTCCCTCTCCCTCTTGGACCCCGAGGGGCGATCGGCCCGTCTGTACACAGAGAGCCCCCAGCGCGTTCACACTCAGGGCCAGCAGGCGCATGAGCCCAGCCCTGCGACGGAAGTCATCCCGGAGACGGTGGTGAGCCGAGAATTCCCCCGCTGGGTGCAGAGCACGGACCCTCTGTACTACTTCAGCCACACTCACATCCCCCAGAGTGATGGCTCTGTGCTGGTGCAGGCCCGACTCACCTGGACCCTCAACCCTCAGCTGGACAACGATGCCCTGTTCAGCTGCGAGGTCAAGCACCCGGCACTGTCCATGCCCATGCAGACAGAGATCACTCTGGGTGAGTCGGACATAGTCGAACACCTTGTTTTTCTACACTCTCCTCGCATTTCCACTTCTCTTTTCTCATCTATGCTTCACCCTCGCGAACACAAACACACACCGCCCTTTTTTCTCATTCCTTCTCCCTTGTAATCTCCTGCTGTCTCCTTGCATCCCTTTGCTTCACTTGGGAACTGACTGGGCCCCCTTATGTCTCCCTTGCAAATGTACTCAGAACAACACTGATTTTCATTTGATGCTGCTTAATTGTGTTACAGCCGAGCAGATTGCAAGTTTTGTGGCGAATGCAAAACTCAAAGTGACTGACAGGGTAATTCATCGAGCTGTCTGTTGCTAGATTGAGTTAACTCACTACCGTTATTGAAAAAGTCAACCTGAATTAGAGAAGTCAATTGAGAATTTAGACACACTGACCAGTGTTATATCATTGGAAAGACGGACTCAGTGATGCTCCCCTTATTCTAACTCCAGTGAGCGCCTCCCTTAAGCTCTTCACTCTTACGGCTTAGTGTTTGATACAGAAGATGGCCTCTAACTTTCATCACATTTCTTTCAAGGAGAGAAACACAGTGGCAGTGGGATTATTTGTTTGCTGAACTGTTGAGTATCAAAGCAGAAGAAAGACGTGATGCAGATATTGAATTGTGTGTTACTTTTCGGGAAAAGTCAGCTTTATGCTTTCATAGTAAGTGATCCAAGAGAGACACAATCTCTCTTTCTTTCTTTTTTTTGGGGGGAATCTGAAACAAAAACGGCTTCCAGCGTATCTCATTAACACTTCAGAGACACTATGTTGGCATGGTCCTCCTGGAGACAAACCATGCAGAGCTGACATGATAGACAGAGACATTACCTTCCATGAGGTGCCGGTAATGGTTGAAGGCTGGTACAAGATTGCTCGCTGCGCTGTCTCACTCTCAGTATCGCAGACCGCTATCTTTCATCTCATTTCATCTCATCCTCTTCCTACACCGATGAGCATCCGTGGTCACACTGAGCCGATGGACATGGAAGGAGCCATCTCCATTGAGATGTGGAAAGCCTTTCATAATTTTGTTCCTTTTTCAATCTGAAAGGAACAACAAGGAAGAAAGAAAATCCTTCAGCAAACAAGGCAAACAGCAGGTTTGCACTTTTAAGTGGCTGAGATTGACTCACCATGAATTGGGACCAACTGTTAAAAAACAGGGATGTCTGTGCAGACTTGACTACATAAAAGGTCTATTCTAAAATGATCTAAATCCATTTCAGACAAAAAAAAACAATACTACAAGTTATAGTTATCTCCCACTGCCATGTGGGAAGTGCGAAGTTGCTTAGTGCAGCTTAAAGTGACAATTTTTGTTTTTTTCCCTTTCACCATTAATGCCCATGAAAAGTCTAAACCCACCAATGTATTTTCCGCAGTCAGAAGCTACTACTGTCCGTTCTACTGCCGGTTTGCCCTACTTCCAGGAAGTCATAGGCTCCTGTTGTTTTAAAATAAATAAAACAGCTTGCAGAGACATACTGCTGCCTAGCCCTGATCCAGCCATGGGAGTCTTTCATCGTATGGGGTTTTTCACTTCTACAAAGGGTGCTGTTCTGCTCCATTCTGCTCCCTCTCCTGTTCACAAAGAAACTTTTAGACTTTTCTAAAGACATGTATACCCCAAATTACCAGTGTAATGAAATCAAAGATGACGCGTGTCAAATTCTTCGCCGTTACTTCGCCGTGCTTCTGAGTAATATGCTCGCTGCTGCCACCAGTGGTCGAAAGGTACCCTTCTTCACGTTTTTTTTGTATTCTGATGCAGTTTGGACAAATATATGATGATATATCAATCAATGCTACATTTGGAAAAGCCTTTCTTGAAGTCCTTGGCATGGTGATAAATCAGATTGTCTGTCATATCGCTAGGCTATTAGACAAGCAATTGCAGTCTACTTTTCGATCACCGGTGGCAGCAGCGGGCAGTCTGTCAGAATGGATCTACTTTTGATACGATAAACCGCAATGATTATGGTTTTATGAAGGCTTGGTAGGTAGGGCAAACCTGCAACATTATCCTTGAAGGCTGCGCTAGGCAACTGCACACTTTAGCAATTGAACTGCTTGAATTTTTTTGAAAGTTTGAGGGGTTTTTTATCTGGAAATGAGGAAAGTGACATCAGTAAACTGCACACTCGTCGGACCTGAATTTGCTCTTCTTAAGTCGGGGTGGAGATTCATCATGTTCAGAGATGATTTCCTGCCAGGTGTCCACACCTGTCACTAGAAATTAATTTGAGCAAATAGAGCAAAGGGGACTCAATTTTCTCTGTTGCAGCCTCAGTTTCTGATTCAGACCAATAGGGCAGCTTTAATCATCTCTAAAACACATAGGATCCAATCTGTAAAAGTGTTTGTGCTTTTGTCAACCAAGGCCTTCAATTACCTACAGTACCTACCCTCCTTTAAAAGATACCAAGTCATTTTGATTCTGTGTTATTAATCATTTGGTCGTGTCACTTTTTTCAAATGGGAGATATCTCATTTTGGAACAAAGCCCTTCAAACTGCCACAACTGTCACTGACTAATTTTACATCCCAAGTAGATGGAAATACCGTACATCACATGCAAGACTGAGACAGTATTTGTTGATGATATAATGACATGAGCTGTCTTTTCTAGACAACGTGTTGCAGTGAGGATTTATCAGCTCTTTGCTTCTTTCACATGTTGATGCTAAAACACATGACACACCCAGAGGGGAATGGGCCCTGTGAAATGTCAGAGGCGCCAATATTTTGACAAGGCTTTTTCTCCGCTGCGTTTGAAGTCATTAATTTATCAGTAGCTTTGTTCTTTAAAGAGATGGAAAGAGCATCTCCAGACATTTTTTTTTTTCTTCCCACCACCCAGAGAAACAGAAAATGTGCATTTGTTGATTCTAATTGGCTCACACTTGAAATTCAAAGCATTCACAGACTTGCTTGAGGCCATCCATCTTGGAATGGCACAGTATGAAAAGTAATGGTGTTGCGATGCCAGGTCAGAGGTTATGTGCAATGGAGAGAGAGTCCTTCATTTGTTTTGGCTCATATCACACAGAAAAACACTTAGAGACAATCGAGCACTGTTTAACTCTAATCTGATGTGACTGCGTAAAACAGCTTAACTAAGGACTTCCATCGCTCAGCCGTTCAGATTATGCAGCTATAACCGGCTAATTGCGCCTGGGATCTGTCTTACTGTATATATACGCGCACGCTCTCCCGGTTCTCTCAGGTGTGTTTGGTCAGGAAATGAAAAGGAGGTGCCCATAAGTAATAAATCTTTCAGAGATTTAATATTGCCACATGAGACGGAGCGACAGTCTGACAACCGACCAATGTTGTATTACACTGCATGAATATGCATGCAGCGAGCTCCGTGCTCGCCGTACCAATGGATCCGGGCTGGCGCCGGGCCGCGGGACCGTCTCGGAAAAAGTGCTGAGATCCAAGCCCGGGCTATTCTCTCTGCTTCCAGATTGTATTCATGAACACAGCGCCTCTTAATAATTAAAACCAGTTCTTTGCCCTGGATTTACACGGACTAAGGTGTTTATTATTCAGCAGCGTCAGATCAGCGGTGGAATTCTCATTTTGTACACTGTACGGCAATGAGGAGAGATCCAGGCTTCCTCACATCTACCGATTTCTTCGCCAGACCGTGATAACCAAAGAGCAGATGCTCAGTTTCAGGAAGCCGTCTGTGCAAGATGTGTGTTTGGGGGTGGGTGTGGGGGGGGGTGTCTTTGTGTGCCCGTGTGAATATATTTTTTGCTGTGTGTGTGTGTGTGTCTGTGTTGTGTGTTTCCATGTTCACCTGCGGCTCAAATCCACATTCATCACTCTCTCTCATCTTCCCTAGCCTAGTCTAGCCTCTGGGTTGAATCTATGAAAAACATTAGATGGTGCTGATACAACGATCCAGCAGCCGCATTTACATTCGGTCGCGTGCCTCTCCACTTTTTTTTTCCTTTTCTGCGAAACCAGTCACCCAGCTAATGCGGCAGGTTCCCTTCTCCTGCGTAAGATGTATTTGCAGCCTCGCAAGTCTGTTATGTAGTTGGGGCGGACCTGCTGGTGTCTTGGCTCGGTGTTAAAGCACACCTGATGCCGGGTACGCAGTTGTTTTTCCGGAGGGCATGTTTGTTCTATGACCCCTCCTGAAGCGATTACAGTTCCTTCTTGTAAATTTGGAGAGGTTGGGTCGCAGGTGACAGCCTTATGGGACCATGGCTCATTTTCCCTGTGAGCCCATCAGCCCTCAGAGAGTGCTGCGTTATGTCCGTCACATCGCATGCTGTCCTAATCAAAGGTGGTGACGTAGGACGCCAACTGTCGCTGTTGGAGCCAATCCCAGAAAGCAGTCATCATCTTGCCCGGCCATATGCCTCGCAAGCTCTGCGTGACGCCATGACACCAATATTTAAAAATACCGTTCCGTTAGTGTGTGGGAGGTGGAAGGATCGCACTTTGCACCGTCAAAGCCAAAAGTAGCCTGTGAAATGCCATCCTTCCTCAGCATGCAACGAAGAACACTAAGCCATGTCAAACTGCTCACATTATGTCTTTCGCTTAGCTTGCCAATATAAATATTCCAATATTTTCCTGTTATCAACTCAAAAAAATGAATGGATATTTTTATTACTATCTCAGGCCAGTGTCTCTTCTCAGAACGATGCACGACTTCGGACTACAGTGCACTACAATACACTGATTGTGCAACAAATGAGATCAATGCATGCACAGTAGCAAGTTGTCTGCTGTCTTTGTGTTGACCAACAACTCTGTGTAATGCAACACACCCACCCGAACACAACAGTGCGGATGCACTGAGAAAAATATGGAGTTTTGTCTGTTTTCTGAAGGCCTCCTAGACCTGATATATGTGAGCAATGCACATCTTCAATCCCCTTTACAAATGTGACAAGAGAACTCCTTATCCATTAAGATGATGCAGGCCTGGAGTCAGTGGCTGCCTAAGAAAAGGCAGCGCTTCATTAGCCACAGTGGACAGTGTGTGGCTTGATTAATAGCTAAAAACTGAGGTCATTTATCTGTTTATTTATTTATCCTTTAGTTTAACTCATCAATGAAAACAAGCATGCCATGATTTATATTGAGAGTTTGAACTGAATTAATTGGAAAACTCCTGAGGTGAACTTGTACAGGAATTATTGATAGGATGCCCTTAGCTTAAGTCTGCTAGCGTGTGCTGCTTAGTCCATTGTGTAACATATGGAATCACTCAGCGTGTGATGCAGTTATCTTTAGGGGAGTTGTTAATCAACTCAAACAATGCAGAACCTGCTGTGGTTAGGCCCGATTTAACCCCCCCCCCCGCACGCGCTCCCAGGAATTCGTGGCACCTCAACAGTATTACTCTTCCATGATATTCTACAGTATATTGCAAAGTTGAGCCATAAAGAAATGACTTTTTACCTTTTTATAACATTATGCAAAACACTCCATTTATCTGTGCACCACATACACAGGACAATCACTCGCCCCTTTCAATTGCAGAATATTAGAATCTCCTCCCTCCCTATTCTGCCTGAACCTCTTTGTTTTAGAGAGTCCAAATGAAAGCCATCTGGGGGCTGCTGTCCACACCGAGACAAGGGAATTAGCTCCCTGAGTGTTCCTTATCTCACTGCCTCCACACTCCACCCGGTGCACTCCCATTCTCTCTAGTAATGAGTATCTACCCAATTTAGTTCCTTTTCTCTCCAAGGGGGAATAAATCCAGCACAGTCCTTTTGGTTGAAAGAACCTGCGGGTCCCTCGCCTCGCGCCCCGTGACTGTAATTGACAGGAAATTGTATTTGTCTCTCCCCCTTGTGACAAAACAGGGTGTCCAGCAGGATTTCCTCTCTGTGGTCAGTAGGATGACGGTTTTCTTTCTCTCTTTGTTTTCTTTTTCTGTTTTCCAGCGGCTCCCAAGGGCCCTAAACTCTTGATGTCCCCCAGTAGGGCAAAGGTAGGGGACACGGTGCGCATCACTGTGCAAGGATTCCAGGTAGGATCTCCTGGGGTAAGTGCATGGGGTTTTATGAAACCAGGTGGCTAAGCTTCAGTCTGGGATAGGAGGAGACTGCCACACTGCCTTCCATGCATTTAAGCATGTCTAGCTTCCTGCTATGGTGACCATTCTTACTGGGCAAGGAATATACTGTAGACATCTTCCCTCAGTCTGATACAAAACATTTATTTTCCGGGATATTTTATGAACTAAAACTAAAATATGAACTCCTTACTTTTTAAACAGGCGTATTGAACATTTTGGTGATAAGTATACAGGTTGTAAAATACAGAAGAGGAAAATAGTCTCGGTTCGTCTAAGTTGTTTGCTATTTGTGCTATGCAAAGCCTCGGGGTATGAAACTCCTTAAATGCAAAATGTATAACCTCACATCTATTTGTTTATAAATAACCAAAGTCCCTGTTGTCCTTTTTGTTTTATTATTGCCTGTGTCTATCATTCTAAGCCAACAGGCATGCGCGCCATCTACATGCAGCATTCTCGCCACATATAATCCCAGAGAGGAAGCGGATGGGGAAAAAGCAAAGAGATAGTCTTCGTCATCCCCTGCCAAAAAAGCAGACCATGTCCCCGGCGTGAATGGCCTGTGGATGATCTCGATCTCTGTGACAGGAATGACACATTGAAGCCAGCCAGGTGGAGAGGATGGGGCTAATCCTGATAGGACATGCTAATGGACCGCAGCACAAATCGCCTTTGTTGCTTCTCAGTCACTGCTTCAGGAATCTCTGGCAACGATAAGGGGGGATGCGTTATGAGATTTTATTCCCATTGCTGCAATCCATTTCGACGTAAAATTAATGCGCTGTGCCTTTTTTTGGTTTAGCGCGCCAAACTATATAGACTGCACAGATGTATATGTGTATATTTCTGCCCACTCACTTCAGGATTATTATTTTTCATTGAAGAGTGTTCAGAATGGTTATTATAAACAGCCTTGACTGTGGCGTACAGCAAATCAGGCCCTTCAGCAGGAGCTGGCATCAGTGCATGGAGATTGATCATAAAGCAAATCTCCCCTATCCTTCACTGGACCGAGGCTCTGGGGTTTCACTAGTAGATAAGATAGTGTGTTAAGACGCATAATTTTGCTCCTTCCGTTCTCCTAGTGTGATAAAAAAGATACCAGCATCCCCTCCGGTTTATTGTTTCAGGAATGTATTATAGATGATCATCCTACAGTGTGCACTCCTTTGTTTGGTCCTCACATGCATGTGAGATCAAATAAGCCACTGATAGGTTCATTGACAGAGAGATTTTTAATTTGGGCTCTGATAGGCCGTTGGGGATATGTGACAGGAAGGTCTCACTTGGACCTTTCGGTGTTTTTTTTATCTTAATGTGACCTTTCAAGAGGAGCCTGTCTCAATCTACCAGCTCATTTCACTACTGCCGTGTGAATTCGGAGCTTGGATAACTTCCTATTAACGCATTTATTATGAAAGGTTAGCTGATTCACACCAGCCCAGCCACAGGAATGGCACACCAGTGCATCAAGGAAGGCTTTTCATTCTATTAAACACTTTCAGCAGCTCACACAGAGCCGTAAGGGCATTTTCACACCAAGCATGGCTGGAGTGGTTTATTCAAACATTGAATCGTCCACTCCGTTCCATCGGTTCGAAACTCGGTGCGCACCAGATCACCTGATACAGGAAACGCATGACAAAATGAACCAAGGGCAAACCGCAGTTTAACTAGTATGCTTCGCTAAAGTTACAGGGACTGGAATCAGATTTGTTTTGACTGAAAATCTCTAAACTCACAGAAAAACTCCAGTAAATGATTTCCCTGTGACTCATTTTCAAGCCCTTTTTTTGCTTGTAATTGGGCAGTGTGACCCTAAACGAAGCAAGTACAAAAATGCAACAACGTAAATTAACTCTCGCACCCCAAAACTCAAGGTCCTCCGTATTCCTTCCCAAAGAGACGAGAGGTCATATTTTTGATGTTTTAAAGAAAACTGAAGCTATTACACTATTACAGAATTTTCACGGTGGACCTTCAGTCTGTTACAGTTTTCTTTAGGAATAGCTAAGTTGTTCAGTCTTGGCATAGCGTGGTCTACAGCCCATTATTCTTTTATCATGTATGATATGTGCCCTTTCCTTTGGAAAACGGCTGAAGGCCATAAAACTCTTTTTTGCATTGAAAGCCCTCTTTGATGACATGCATTCCAGTTGCCTGCACTCAGAGTGTACCAAGCGGATAGAGGAGACATACTGTATGTGTATGTGTGTGTGTGTGTGTGTGTGTGTGTGTGTGTGTGTGTGTGTGTGTGTGTGTGTGTGTGTGTGTGTGTGTGTGTGTGTGTGTGTGTTCAGGGGGTGGAGTTGAGGGGTTGTAAAGAAGAAAGAAGGAGCAAAGCCTTATTCCTCAGAGAGAGAGAGAGGCGTACAATAGACCTGGCCTCCTATTGCATCCTCTCGTTACGTCTGAATATGTCGACCCTGCTGACACGAACGAAATACAATCAAGAAATAAATAATAGAAAAAAGAATCAAGAAGAAGTACTATATTTTTTTTAAAATTGGGAATGGGTGGATTCTCTGGAGGTCTCAAAAATGCGAGGGGGAAAAAAGTGTTGTAAAGTGAAGCGTTGATTATTAATGCATGTTGTTAACTTGCCGTTGCATTAGGGGGGAAAATTGGAGCGTGTATTATTCATGTATCCTTTGCTCTTAATCTCTTGGCTGAGACTCACAGACTCTCTCTGCGCCACCCTCTCACCCCTCCTTTCCTCTACTCTCTCTCTCTCTCTCCCCCCTCTCTCTCTCCATTCCCAACTGGGTATTGGGTGTTGATAGAATGAGGTGTTCCCAGAGCCCCTCTTCACCTGGACGCGGGTAGGGGGCCGTCTGCTGGACGGGAGCGCCGAGCGAGAAGGGAGGGAGCTGATTCTGGAGAGAGTGCCCGCCGAGCTCAACGGCTCCATGTACCGCTGCACGGCCCAGAATCCTCTGGGCTCCACGGATACGCACACTCGCCTCATAGTCTTTGGTATGTACGCTCAGCAGCGCGCCGTGGCCCCGTTCCAGCGGCTACTACTCCACCGGCTAAATTTAGATCACGTTTAGGTCTTTTACATTATTTAGCAGATGGTGAATATCAAACATTTTCAAACAAGACAACTTGACTCTACAAGAATTACCCGGAACGCTTATACAATTACACAGTTAAATGTCACAGAGAATTATATAACTCTGCAAAATTCATTGAATATATCTACAATATCTTTGAAAAATACTTAAGAGATTTATGTGACCGCTTTTAGGTATGAATTATTAATGCAACTAAGTGTGTGATTAATAAGAGATTGTATCACTAATTGGCTCAACAACACATTATTTTAAGGCCACAGTATGAGACTATATAATAACTGTGTTCTGTGGCAAGGGATTTAGCGACTCTCCCACCATGTGCTGTACTACTTCTACTCACTTAAACCCCAGCATCCAACAGTCACATCAAAGGCCCATGATGAAATAAAAATCATCTTTGTTGTTGACAGTGTTAGAAAAAGCGCTTTGTTCACTGGCCCGACCCAAGGTATGGTGTTCATCTGGACCTGGAAGTCATTTCGTTTGCTGGTGTTGATGTGGGAGTTAGATTGCTTACTGACTCTATTACATCTGTGTGTCCTGCTGCTCTGGATCTGTTTACTCTGGACGCTGTCGGAAGACCTGGGGAGCTTCAGAGGATCAGAGGACTCTGTCAATCAAGACAGCACTGTTTTAATCAAATCACTTCTACTGTAGCTTAAGGGCGTTCCCATAAGGGACACTCGTATTATGAAGAAGTTGAGAATCAAGTTGAGAAGTGAAGTTGAGAAAGAGGAGAAATATCAGTATCAACCCACCAGGCTTCAATTTATTTAAGATTTAGGTGAAGTTAGTGGCGTGCACACACACACACACACACATGCACCTGTGCAACTCAAGGTAAATCAGGTCAACCATTTTCATTTTTCATCTCGGAAGCTAAGAGCTGTGTGTCCATCATTTAAAAAAATCCACGCTCCTGAAACCCTCGCCTGAACAAGGTTTAAAATATGTCACAAATATACAAATTGCTGGGCGGGCCCAATAATTTCCCCGCTTGAGGGGGAAACTGGCACTTTGGGGAGGCGTTACCTTGGGAGGCATTTTGCTAGGAAGAGTGCTAATGTCTATTTAACACCCTGATGCACCCTCAGGTGTCATCGGCTACGTGCCTAGTGTGGCCCATCTGTCTGTCTGCTCCTTGTAGATGGCTTCCACTCACGCTTAGGGGAAGTAAATGGTGATTAAGTGACCTTGGCACCATCCCCGTGGCCTTGAGATGAGACATTCCTACCTCTCCCCGGGGTGAGGAGAAATATATTCGGGAGGTCTGCTCACTTGGCAAAGTGTTCAGTATACATCATCAGGAATAATAGAGTATAATGACGGCTTGGTATAGAGACTCTCCACCGGCGGAGAACAGTCCTTGTGTACATTTTTGGCCGTCTTCAGTGATTATACCCTGATATTACTGCAAAGTGAGTCACCACTGAGGAGTGACACGCACACACACACACACACACACACACACACACACACACACACACCTTTGATGTGACACAGAGGAGATGCTATGCTATCACACCAGAAAAGTATACATAGCCTACTGTACATATGGGCATCCACCTGGTTGCATGTGAAAAGGCTGCAGTCCAAAAATAGCGCTGCAAAATTGCACCTAGGGTTGTTTTTAAAACTCTGTAAGCCCCTTGTGCTCCTTCAGTTGCAATTACTTTATCCCTCCGAGAACTTGGAAACACATTGTCGGAGCATATTGTGCGGGAGCGGACGTTGGCAGCACTTATTAGGGATGGAGCTAGTTTCTCCTAACTCTTTCTCGCACCTCCTTCTTGGTACCATTGCAGCTCCTCGGTCTCTGCTGCTGCTGCTGCTGCTGCTGCTGCTGAACGTGTCCTGGCAGTTCTAGTGGAGTGCACTGCGTTCCCAGTTCCATTAATAGTCCCAGTCCTCCTCGCTAGGGACTTGTCATTTAGCATATGCATTAGGAATTTAGGAGTTCAGCTTCATTAGGAAGCCACAACCTATGTCAGAGATCACTACTTTCTCATTTTCTTATTCTCTGTAGCTCCTCTCTCTCTCTTTTTCTCTCATCTGACTCATTCACTCATTTGCTCACAAAGTCACTCAGTCTCTCTCTCTCTCTCTCTCTCTCTCTCTCTCTCTCTCTCTCTCTCTATCTCTCTTTCACTCACTCAGTTTCTTTGTGCCCCGCGTCTGACTGTTTATCTTTTCTCTTTGTTCCCAACAGAAAATCCGAGCATGATGAAAAACACACAGAATCAGAACAGTAAGTATCGCAGCCTTGGAAGCGACTCTCTTCCACTGTGCACGTTTCCACTGTAATGCATCTCATAATAATAGCATTCCTGCCGTATCCACTTGATCATTATGTTTTCCGGAGACATTTCAGACGCCGGGTTTAATGTGAGAACAGGATGTGACAGTTGCAGTCGGGGAAAAATGTGTGCAGAAAACTGTCATTGATCAGAGGACAGTGTTGCCTCGATATTCAAAGTATTGACAGGTGGATGTATTTCATTCTGTCCTGAGTGCGACGCGCCTAAATAGACTATGAGAGCGTTTCTGTCGGGAGTCATCTTTGCCGATGTTCGGCAGAGGTGCGACAAGCCTCCTTTCAATGATTAACCGCTCCTGTCACTTTTGGTGGTGAGTGAGATTATTGTTGTTTCATATTTGCAGTGGTGGCTCATTTGCGGCTCCGCGGATTATCATATGCAAAGATGAGGGACTGTCAGGGAAGCGGCAGAGGGATGTGACAACCACCTTTCTCTCCACCGCATCTTTTCTGCCTCTCTCTCTCGCTTTCTCTTTATCTCTACCTCTCTCTTTCTCTCTGTTTTGCTCTCTATATATATCCTCCCCTTGCTTTCTGTTTCCCTCTCTCACGCCCACTTTCTTTCGGCTAGTTGCAGTCTTACTCTTTCCCTCTTTCTTCATTTCCCTCTATTTCTCTTTCTGTCTCTCCCCTTCCCTATTCTCCCCCTCTACCTCTCTCTTCTTCCCTCCCTGTCTGGTAAGCTCTTTCTTCCTCTTCTTCTCACTCTATTTCTGTCTCTTTCACACTTTATGCCTCCTATTTCCAATATCTCCCTTTCCCTGTCTCTCTTCCTCTCCCATACTGTATTTCTTTATCTCTCTCTATTATTTTCTCTTTTGCTGTTTGTTGCGGTCTTTTCCCCCCCTTCTTTTTATTTCTCTCGTTTTCCATCTCAGCTCGCCATATCTTTGGGATGCAAATTTGAAAATGTAAATGCTTCGGTAAGCGCAGGAGCAGGTGTGCCACAGCAAGGACAGAATCAGGTCAGCGTGGAGGCGCAGATCATGGAATGAGGCACAGACATGCCTTGCATGCAAGTCAAATTGGTGTACAACATGGCCCCAAGAGGTCACCGCATACACGTGACTGGTGGCTTAATGGCTGAACAGCCTACCGCTCCCCTGGTGTGGGTGGGAAGGACCACCCCTGTCAGTCAGACGGGGCTGCAGCAGACCAGTAAACTATGCTTCCCATAACGGCAGCATTCATCTTTGTCAGAGTTCCAGTGCTCCCGGACAGCACGTCAAGCTGTCCTGTGTGGCACCGGACTGAATTTAAGAGATGACCGAAATACGGTATTGAGGCGAAAATGTGGCTAGCTCAAATGTGTTTAGAGGTAGTATGAAGGTAGAGGTAGCAAATAATGGTGAAAGTGCAAAAAGGTGGGCTGTGTCGCAGCAACATTGTGTTGGCACAGCCGGGATGTAAACAGAGTTCATAAGAGGTAATAAAATCTTGGTAGATAAAAGTCCAAAATCGCAATATCACTAGAAGTGTTAGTTTTATGAGGTGAGTTTAACTAAATGGATCTCAGATTATTTAGTGGCAGCTGGCCTATCACTTGGCATCCCAGTTAGAGGAACACATTTGATCTGCTGTTTAAAACCACAAGGATGGGAAGACCCTGTGTGGGAACATGCAGGTGGGTAAGAGGGAGGGGCCAGACTGGCAGCAGTGCAAATAGATATACTGTATTATCATAACCTGCAGACAGAAATATCACGTTTCTAAGGACAACTTCCTGGACTAACACCTAACCCTCCAGATTGTTAGTGGTTAAGTACACACATGCGAGGCTGAACCATTATGTTTACAGCTGGCAACTGAGATGAAGACCATCCTTCCTGATAAGAGCATGCCGTCCCCAAAAGAGTCCCAGTTGTCACTAAAATCCAGGTTGGCAGCAAAGCACCAAGTTCTAAGCCAACAGTTGAAGCCGAACAGACGACTGTGTGACTCACATCCACAATTGTAGACGGGGAAGGGAACTGGGGCGATGATCTTATGGTTGGATGAGGACAGCTTGTTAACGGGGGGGGCGGGGAGATGAAGCCTTTTTTTTTTCCGAGAAGGTTGCTGTTGTGTAATGTCAATTATTGTGGGGAGCATATTCGTCATGTCAGATACAGTGGACTTTAACATCCGTGAAAGAATCATGATCTAACAATGGAGCTGGGGAGATGAAGGTGGTGAAAGGGATGGGTAGCGAAAGTTTTCTCCCAGAAAACTTGGTGTCAAAAGAGATGGTCTATATGTCATCACTTCAAAGGCGCTACGGGCCAGCAAAGGATCTGCACTTATCTGCACTGCATTGAATCTGCACTGTCTATTTTGAAATAAAGATTTTCTGAATCACTGGTCAGCATCAAAAGGAACACACACATGATTGCGTTCTCCTAAAGGTTATTTTGTACATAAAGGGCTCCAATTTCCTCAGTACAGCTCATGAGTTCAATAATAATAAGGGATTTTTACAATGTTAGCAGTCATTTTTGTCAGGTGTTGGATATCACAGTGTATGATATAAGTGAAGAATGACATATTTCTACAGCACATCACAGCGATCAGTGGATTGTGTTTATGTTGCCACACAGCTGTCATGCAACCTTTCGCTTAAATAGGATACAGATACATATCATTGTGCCTGCTTAGATAAGGGTTGTAAAGCATGTAATATACAGTAGACAAACAAAAGGAGTGCACAGACTCGTCTCTCTCAGTATTGTTGTTTCACAGGTATGTTGTTCTTGAGCGGTGAAGAGACTTTGTCTGACTTTCGCTTTCTCTGTGGTGTTTGTAGATGCAGCCTCTCGCATGGACATGCTCGGACTAACGTCGATGGCACTTGTGCTCACAGTGACAGTGGAACTGACGTGAAACCTCTCACCCAAGACACACACACAAACACACACACACACACATACACACACACTTGCCCTTCTTACACAACAATCCCACACACACACACACAATTTCCACAATCCTGCAAGCCTTCTCCAGTCATCAACAGACCCTCCATGCGTCAGTCTATCAGGAAACAGTGCCACCACACGATGGCGCTCCACTGTTTTTGTAATGAAATAATAACCAAGATAATGTTATCAAAAGAACAACGCGACGAACATGAGAATAACAACCTCCTATATAGCCCTGCCCAATCACACCTTTTTTTTGTTTCTTGTCCCACGTCTTGCCTGTTGATCAATAAAAATCAGCTGATTTGAAAAGGAAAAGAAAAAAACATCATCTGGGATTTTATTTTGATGAGTTAAAATGTCATCGGTGTTGACTGAAATGTGAAACACGGAGCTAGCTTAAGCCGCCCCACCATATTGACCGCACCCGTCACATGTCCTGGGATGCACCCGATTAGCAACAAGCTGATAAACCACCGGGGGAACAAACACAGATGCTCTAAGAGAACATTATTTTCTTTTTTTTTTTCTATTAATATACAAGTCTATTTGTTTTTTTCCTGATGGCTCGGAATGTACAAGAAGATTTAAATGCATTGAGAAACTGGGGGGGGGGGGGGGGGAAATCTCCTTTTTGAGTGTATTTTGTGTACATCAGTGTAAATATTGAAGATAATTAAAGAGGTTATATGGGTCAAGGTCAGGGATGGTTACTGAGGTGGTTGGGGTTTACAGTTCAACGCCTCCGTTTGTATTTCATCTAAAACACTGTTTCCAGAGATAATCCTTGGCTGAAAGGACAGAACAATTAACAGCCTTTTTATTTCTCATTCAGGCTTTTTACATCTATTATATGGCAGGTCTCCAAGGACAGAGTTTAAAAAAAAAAAAAAATCTAACATATGTCTGCTGTTTTGGGGTTGTGGTGCATGTGACGTTTGAAGATTCTTTCTCCTTTTCGTGTGTTGCAGTTGACAGCACTGTAACTCATTGTCACTGGCCTGTAATCCAGTTATTTACTTGTTACATACTATCTTAAGTGACCTACATTGTGTACAATACGTAACTCTTACCCAGACATTTACTAGTAGGATCATTTTAGCCGCCTTTCCAGGGAGGTGCTCACCTGAGGCAGCGTGTGTAAACAGGGTTGTTGCATTTGTTTCATATCACCTGTATTAAAATGGAGAGATGATCAAACTACGAGCCTTGACTTTACTTATGACACGACATTGTGTTTGCCTCGACATGTTCAGTTAGTAGAAAACGAGTCCTCTTTAATGTAGGGGACGGATAATACATCTGCTCTTGCACACTCTTGCACATCTAGATCTTAGGTGGGATTTGATTGTAATTCCATGTAATCACAATGAATTTTCAGCCTATCAAACCTGTATTGACCCCCGTCCAAGCCTATATGGTCCCTGAAGGATATTCTGACTTTGCTGTTAACCCTTTCATTCATTACGTTTTCTCTCTCGCGCACAGTGAAGGATAGCTTAATGCACAGTAATCCTGCATTTTTGGACTTCACAAGATTTGCAATTTAAGGTATTCTAAGGACACAACATGTATTAAAGGATTACGGTTTAAACCAGGTGGGAGGTAAGAGGACAGATTTTCAAAGCTTAGTACAACAGAAGGATAGACCCATCCGTTTGGGATATTGGTTCACCTTGCCAAAGTACAATCCATATTCCTGCATTCTGGAGATGAGAGCTGCATAGCACAAACACTATTAACAGTCGTCGACGCTTTGAATTAATTTTCTGCAGCGAGGGAAGCAAGGGGCACGAATCCTTGTCCACCCACTGTATGCATTAGAACTCTGCTATCATTTTAATTTTGATTCAAGAGGCACACCAGTGCTTTTTTGTTCTTTTATCTTTCCATTCGCATTCAAGAGAGAAAACAGGTCCATCAGCATCTCTGAATGCATTAGAAAATGTGCAAATTGTCTTTTAATGACTTAATTATCTGTGTGTGTGTGTGTGTGTGTGTGTGTGTGTGTGTGTGTGTGTATGTGTTACAGATGTCCACAGGATGACAGTGTATACAAACATTTCACGTGACATATTCACATGAAAATTCAAGTTAGTTCAAAATTGTCCTTAACGAATGCTGATGGACCAAGTAGCATTAAATATGAGCCTTTTATATTTGTGGCTTCATTCAAAACTGCCTGTTTTAACCATAATGTTTTTAATTATTCTCCTTGGTGGTAGCAATTGTTCTTTTCTAAAGGGACATCAATGTGTGTGCACCTTATAATCACACAGAGAAACTGCTGTCTTTGCTCATCATAAATGGATACAGTAAGTGTTTTATTCTTTGTGAGTAGGCAGGATGACCCATGATAAGACCTGAGCCCCTCCCGCTATCAATTCATCTCTTATTCTCTTCGCAAAATGATGACTCACAAAAGTTTTATTCTTTGGGTTGAGCTGAATTTGGGTTGAACTGACTAGTTTTTCACCATGCCTCACTCACATCTCACTACTCCCCCACTAATCTCCACAGAAGAAACAAGAACTATTGTGCCTTGTATTCTTGGTCAATTGTATGTTGCATTCTGCTCATGGTTGCCACAAGGGAGAAGAGGTGAAAGTGCCTCCGCCCAACAATGCACATGGCCGGCAATCATTTTACTCAACAGCGCTCCTGAATAGTACACCTGAGACGTTGAGGATAAGGAGCTGTCTCTGTGGCCTACTGGTGAATTATTCACGACTTAACCATGCCTGCGGAATCTGGTTTCCTTTATGTCATCTGCAAGCTGTGCTATCAGATGCCCATGTCAGCCAAGACACGCCTTCTGTATGTCTCACCACATGACACACCTCTAAAATGCTCATCAGAGTGCTGCTAAATTACACTCTTTGTTGTGTTGTTGACTGCAGCCCTGCTCAAGCATGTTATCAGAAACACAAATGGCAGCCTGACAGCAGTGACTGAGTGACACGGCTCTCGTGTGACAGAGATGTACGATTGCCGCTCGGTAAAGTGTATGAAAATGGATGGCATTGTCAGATTCCTCCTTTGGTCTGACATTCTTATGTGGGTTATCTGTATTATTTACAATTGTATCTGTTCTTAATACCAAGGGGCATTCACAGCCTTACAGCAATTTTCCAGCAATTTTCCAGCACTTTACTTTAAATGTAAATTTTTGTCCGTATTATTTTAGTATATCTACTTGAGCGTAGCCAGTCCTCTTAAGAGAGGCTAAAGCTAAGCATCTACATTGGCACAGTGAGAGACTTTGGTCTGTGGCTTTTGCCGTGCAAACAGATGTATCCTGGTCATTAAGTATTTGATAAATGTCTCCTATCATAACTCCACACCCCTTATTCAAACCAAGTTTTCCTCCTACTGCATCTAGTCATGTGTTTAAATGAGTTAAGGAGTGTGATCTATCATAATATTCATATGGACACATTCAGAAATTGTCAGTGAAATATGACCTGATATGAAAGATGAAACAACAATACAAGTCAAACAGTTACAATTGGTGTATAATCAAGAAGTACTCATCAAGTTACTTCACAGTTCTTAGATGACACTTGGACAGTTGACGTCATGGGAAAAGATTGGGTGAGTCAAGAAATAACATAACCAAATATTGATCTATGTGGTATTTACATATTCTGTGTCTAGCTATTGACTCTGCATCTCACCTACAGGCAGGTGGAGCATGAGTGGTGTCCCGCCCCCGCCCGGCCAGGGATGCAAATCTACAGGTATCAACTTACGCTTGGTCTTTTCAGTAGAGAGGCACAGTCATCAGATCGCTGCAGATCGTGTACAATAAAGCCAGGCAACATGCTACCGTCAGGTGAGATGCACTGACAAAAGCGTTCAATACGATTGATCAGCCAAGCTCAACCATCATCATCATCATCGTCGTCGTCGTCGTCATCATCATCACTCCAGCTATGCCCATAGCAGAGCTGCTGGCTGTCCAGTTCGACATGCAGCTGCTGTTAAAGCTGAGTCTCTCTGTGGCCACGGTGCTCCTGGTGTCTTGGGCCTACAGATTCTACAGTTCCAGGGAGACAGCAAAACCTCAGCTCTGTGTCAAAGACAGCCAAGACAGGCAGACCACAGAGCCACAACATGCAACTTGCCAGAACTGCAAGATGACGCTGCAAGCTCAGACCTCACCCAAACACGACACCGATGATGGGGATATGCAACCTAGATCCTCACAGATCAACTCTGCCAGTGATGACCTGTCACCTGACAGCACCAATAAATGGCCAGCTGAAGCACATCCACACCAGGCTGAAAATATTGAGGATTTATGCAGCATATCCCACACTGACCAAGACATCAGCATGGAAGGAGAGATGCTCTCTAATCAGAAGCAGCCAGAGGTTACCACCAGTAATATTTCATTTGGATCTGCTTTGAACCTTCCTCGTCCTACAGAGAGTGGGATGGTCAGTCCAACAGGGGCGCCGCTCCCCTTGCTTTCTACAGAGGCTGGAGGGCAGCGTGGGTGTGGGCAGGGAGTTACGGCAGGACCTGGAGCACCAGGGAGCCTTCTCCAGCTTCCTCTCCAAGGCAGAGATCAAAGTGAAGGATGCTAACCTGGTGTTGGATGGAACAAAGGACCAGATTGTGCGTGGAAAGATATATGATTACTATGTCGAGACTTCCTCTCACTCTATTACAGACTCAAACCCCATGTTGGGCCAGCATGAGAGGAAATCTGACTCACAGGCAGTGGAGTTTGGAAGTCATGGCAGCAGCGTCTCAGAGCCTCCCTCGTCTCTGAGCCCCATCATTATGCGTGATCTGGTTTTACCACAAAGTGCTGTTGAGGATCCCTTCTCACTAGTGAGCCTCGAACTGAGGCACCCCACCAGGCCTGTACTCCTACGCAAGGAGAGCTATCTCTCTGCAGCAGAGGATCCTAAGCTCCCTATCCCTTTTCTAACTTCAAGAGCTTCAACACCGGTGAACCACCATCTGGCCTCATCCTGTGAGGAGTCAAACTCTGCTAGCCCCATGATCAGTCCCTCCACACACAGCAAAGGCCCTAATATGTGGGAGGAGCCCGGTCTTGAGACTGTCGCAGGGGCTCCATTTTTATACCCACCAGCAAAAACCCTGGACAGCACAGCTTTAGAGGGCCTAAAGGGTAAGCTTGATTTGGGGAACTGCATGGAAGTGCTGGGCCTGGCTAAAAAACACCGCCAAACTTCCCTACAGCAAGCAGCCCTAAGAGTCATGTCAGACAACTACCTCCAGGTGCTGAAGGACCCCAGGCTTTATGGGAGGCTAATGGCAGGTGAGAGGGAACAAATCCAGAAGCAAAGAATGAGAGGGAGGAGGTTTGTAGTGGTGGCTGATATGAACCCTCAGGACTGGGCGAGGAACACAGGAAGGAAGACAACAGACACAGAGCAGAGGAGGGCGTCCAGCGCATTGTACTATTATGATGACTACAAAGATGCCTGGCACCTACTCTGCCTGATCCCAAAGGAGGTCATCTCTAAAGGCTGTGCCATGTGCACAATGGACAACTACTTATTTGTGGCAGTGGGCTGCCAGGGTACAGACAGAGAAATGACACCTTCAAAGCGAGTGTTCTGCTACAATCCTGTGACATCCATTTGGAAGGAGATCAGTCCCATGAATGAGGCCAGGCCCCACTGCAAACTGGCAGCTCTGGAGGGCTATGTCTACGCCATCGGAGGAGAGTGCCTGTCTACAGTGGAGCGCTACGACCCACGAACAGACAGATGGGCGTTTGTGGCTCCACTGCCCAATGATACATTCGCTGTGGCCCATCGCGTCACAGTGTGCAACGGGGAGATTTTCGTTTCCGGGGGAACCCTAAGATACACGCAACTGCGCTACAGCCCCAAAACCAACACATGGAGGCCGAGCCTGATAGCAGGCAGCAAAGACAGGACCGCAGAAATGGTGGGCGTGAGGAGCTTCCTGTATCGCTTTGACGTCAACCCACTGCTGGGTATCAGTGTGTACCGCTACCACACAGTGGCTCGCCTGTGGTATGTGTGCAGCACTAAACGTCTCCTCCGCTGCCCTGCCTTCCAATGTGTTGCGATGGACAACACCATCTATTGCGTCAGCCGCCAGTTCACCATGAGATTCATGGCTGATGAGATCTCCCCTGGTTTCATGGCTGAGGATTTGAGCGTCCTCTCTGCTGCGAATGGTATTCTTTTCCCCTTTGTCCTTTCCCTCCCTGATAAGAAGCCTCTCCAGACCAGTGTATAACCAGGAAACATTTTTCCATTGATCAAAAGATTGGGTGGTGACAGAGTATCTCTAAAGGATCACGCTTTACATTGGGTTTCTTGTTGACTGAGTGGGTTTTGGTTGCTATTGTTTATCCTGTCACTAAAGCTCAACACAGCATCATGCTATTACAAAGGTCTAACCACTGTGTTGTTATTCAGGTGTTATTAACATTGCCTTTCAACCTAGCCTCAGGACATTTTCTCAGCTTTGTGTTTTCCACGAGGAAGCGTGGTCTTCATGTCTCAATCCCTGGCGATGAATGTAAAATATTGAGCTATTAATGGTAATCAGACTACTGTTTGTTTAGATTTACACAGGGAGTGCTGCCATGTAAATTGTTTGTTTCTCCGATTTACCCCCTCCGGTCTGCCATTATGTTAGTTTTAAATCATACCAGATGCTTACTTCTTTAGCTGCAAAGATAAGTCATAAACACACTTAAAGTAAATGAGTTCATTCAACTCTAACACATTACAGAGATTGGACAATATAGGCATAATCTATCATTGTGCATCACCGTGTAGGGCACAAATATTACTTACACAGTGGACTGGGTACAGTGCAATTATCTGCATTTGCTCTTTAAATATGACATGATGTAAATGGCTGTGTCCAACAGTATAAATATGTGAGCTTCTATAAACATGTGTTGCTACTTTTTGGGATGTGCAGTTATTGTATAATATAATATATAATATTTTATTCACTATTTCACGTGGCTAGAAAGCAGTGCGTTTGTAATCCTCAGCATGGTCTTTGTCCAATTGTACCATGAATTGAAACACCTTGTGTTACCATCTATTGTATCTTGTAAATCAAATCAATACAAGAAATACATGAATTTGTCACTCATTGTTTCATCATCCAAAAATGATTGAATAATGGCATTAAGCCCAATGTTTGTTTGACTGATGGCCAGTGATAGCTGAGAGATTAGCAAATACAGAATGCTTGCTGTGACGAACATTAGAGCTGATGGGTTTAGCTGTTGCAAGATAAAGAGTTCTGGTTTAATTTGATGTGTTGGGCAATTACATCCACAGTAGAAATGTGCATAAGAATCATAAAAAGATTAAATCCCTCATTGTTTACTCATTTACAATCAAGTCTCTTTGCTGGACAGACTGTAAAAGTGTGGACTTCAAACACACATGTTGACAGGTTTTCGGTGAGTGACATGCTGCTATAGCACCATCGTGTGGCTCAGAAAGCAAACACAACGGTTACTTAGGGCTGAATATGCTGAGCTCAAGACTTTTTCCCCATAGCGCAGACACATAACGTGACACATAGACATCAGCAGCACACTAGAGTGACTAACTAGCTAACGGTGGGTGAAACAGAGGGCTTCGGCTGCACTGGAAGGCAGCAGGCAGGCAGGAAAAAGGGAGGCAGACACAGATGGCTGACCATCAAACATAAGCATCTTTGATTCTTCCTAATTAAACACTTTGATTCCCTGTAATTAAACACCTAATGGAATGGGAGTTAGACACGTCCCCTCAGACTTTTCCTTGGATGACTCATGGCTTCTGGTTTGCCTCAATACCCAGGTCAGCTCTGGCATCAACGCTTTTTTTTTCTTCTTCCCAGAGTATCTAGGGCAATACTAACAGCCCATTCTGAGTTTCAAATATTAAGTGTGAGAAGAGAGAGAGAGAATTTGCATGTAATTATCCTCTGGAAGGGCGGACATGATTTATGGACTCAGCCCTCCTCCTCTCTCCCCTTCAGACAGACACACACACATATATACAAACACTAAAACTACTCACCATACAAACACACAGTAAACCTAGACTTCACGTGGAAATAATGAGACTTGTGTTTAATTTTTAATTCCTTTTGATTTCCCAAATGTTCTGCTCCATTACATTTTGCATGCTGCCGACTAATAAAAAAATAAGAACCTCAAACAGCACCGCTTTGAGCGTGGCTTCTGAATTAACAAGCAGCATGTGAGGCAATCCAAGAGCCACAGTGCCCGCCTAAGCCCATTGTGACGGTGGAAGGAGACTGGAATAGTGATCTGGGACCTGTAGCTGTGAATGCTGTCTCAAATCGAGGTCCTTGTTGTTGTGGTTGGCAGCGTGGAGGTGGCTGGAAAGCATGCGTGATGCACTGGCAGAGCTGTCCTGGCGGTAGGCACTAAGTGGGTGCCTCTGGTACGCAGACCTGTACACGCTTAGTGACGGGAGGTGTGACTGCTGCTTTTCCAAAGACTGCCTCTTGTACTCCAGCAGGCCAAAGTTGGTTGGAGGGGCTAGAGGAGAGCACAGAGATGAGAAAGGCTCAGCTGCCATGTTGCTGCATTCATTAATTACACCATTGACTGATTTGGAACAATAAAAACAGATTAATTGTGTTTGAAATGCTGATGTGTTGAAATTTACTGAGCTAAATTATATTGGTGCTACATTCATATACCTCTGTTTACCGGATGGTTCGATGTATCATTTTCCATGCATAATTTGCACAGTTAAGCAGTGGTTGCATGGCAATTTCATCTGTGGTCTTACCGGGAATTGGGTGGTCAGACCTCTCTGGCTGCCATGTAAGACTGTCTGGATGCCAGGAGCGCAGAGTGGGCAGCAAATTGGTGTGCTTACGCCCATAGCTCTCATCATACAGAGTGACCAAGTGATGGGAAGGTGCTGTGCCATGGTGGGCAAAAAACAACTTGGCTGGGAGCCCCTGGAAGACAATATGCAGTAGTCTACATCGTTGGCCTTTCCACAATGGCCTTTACTGCTTTCAGATACAGAGGGCATAACCTATTCTGTGACACAATCATCATCACCAGGCATAAAATGCGGGAGCAGCAAATTGGTCTAATTGGCGTTTAACTGCCCAGTAGAATTGATGATTTTAAACATTTTTCATGACTGCTGAATCCAACTACAAATTTGCTTTCATAAAGAGTTTTATCAAAGGCCTTTGTCTCAGCCTGTCGATATTATGCAGGAGTGGGCACGATTGAGAGAAGAAAGGCCTGCCTGGCAGGCATTTTATTGGTGGTAATGCCATGATTGTGCAGCTTAAGGCTGACCTCAGCTCTCTGCCGGGCTGATCGTCTCTCAAAGACGTCTGGTTTAAAGTCCCAGTGGGGCCGGTAGTCCGCATGGTTGGTGCTGTTGGCTGTCTTTGACTCTCGAGTGAACTGCCTCAGACAGAATAAACAGACAGCAGAGAGGGGAGTGAAGAGGGGGATATAAGCCAGTTGAGCAACAAGCCCAGCATAGGGCTCAGCAAAGCTCACACTTCACTATCGATCTGCACTGTTGTACAGTATTTCTTAAGTCATTTCTCCTCTCAGATCCTGAACCAGCAGCCTGTGGCCGTACCTCACGTCAATGCAATTAGTCTCTAGCTCTAGCCTCTCCCACCAGGAGGCTGTGCTGATGTAGCTGAATTTAGGCTGCCTAATCACTTTTCTATAGATTTGACTAGCAGAGGTGCTGCAAACCCTTTGGCAAACTGCCACTGGAATAGAATTATGTTTTGGATCAGTGGCATAAGACAGGAGGTAGTCTGTGTTCTCACATTCAATTGAAGTTGTATACCTGAATTGGGATATCTCTTTTGAATACTGGTACACTGCCCTGCCAACAGGCTAGGCCAGCAGCTATAACTCTGTTTACTGAGCCAATGCCTTCTGATAACCAAATGTCATATTATCACAGAGTACAAACAATACAGCAATAAGCTGCAGTAGAATGCCTACCTGTAGTCTTTCCTCCACCCAGTTACCTGTTAGGACTTTGTTTGCATACTTCTGCTCTATTCTCCAGCCAGGTTGAGTCCATTTATCATTCTTCTTTTCTCTTTTGTTCATGCCGTACATGGTGTCAAATATATACCTAACCTGGAGAATGTTATGTCCTGTCAGAGCATGGTTAGCTAGTCAAACAGATCGCATGTAGGTGCATTCACCTGGCCTCATTATGACATCAGCAGTGGAGGGGAACTAGAGAAGCTCTGTTGTTATGGATACAGCAAACACTGAGAGGCAAGGCAAACAGTATCTGAGAAGCAAATAGGTGATTTCTTAATAAAAAAAATAGGACATTCCTGAAGGCTGGGGCCTGACATTTGCTTACATACATACTGTTGAAATTGATGCCAGAAATAGTTTCCATTGTGCACAAGACAAAATTACTTTCAATTTACAAGAACACAACGTCAGTGGAGGCATTTTTGTTTATTAATAAAACAATGCAAATAGAAAGGACATTACATTATCAATTTCCTGATCTTCATAGTGTTTTTACATAGTCAGCAACCGTATCAACAACTCGAATTGCAGAGGGAAAGGTCAACCAACCACAGTTGACAAAGCTAACGATGCCATGAAAACCATCCACCACATGTTGCCAGGTGACATCCACTCCCAAGTCCAGCAGCCGTTTCCTATAAAGAATCCCATCATCCCTCAGGACATCATACTCGCAGGTGAGGATGAAGGTGGGTGGGGTCTTCTGAATGACAGCATCATCTGCCAATAAAGGGGAGACCTCAGGGTCCAGAGCAGTTCTGAGCATGTGATACACTTCCCCGTTATATTGTGGGGGTGGCGGCTCACAGTAACCCCGAACCAGGAACTCTGGAGGTAGGTTGGAAGGGGCGAGCCACTCCTGGTAGCGTTGTTTGAGCTCAGTGGGGACATGGTTCCCTTCCAGCACATCCTGGCATAGAGACACGTCCCCATTGAGGTACTGCAGGTTGAAGTATGCCACCTGGCCACGGGACAAGAAGGGAATAGCATGATTTTGCTGGTATGAGGGCAGGTTTAAATCTGCCGCCTGCAGAAATGGGTAGATGAGGACCTGAGCACAGGGGAACGGCAGATGTCCATCCTCTCTCTTTGCCAGCCTTTGGCACAGTGCGACTGCCAAGTTTCCCCCGGCACTGTCCCCGCCGACTGCCACTCTGTGAGAGTCCACGCTGAACTCTGCCTCAGCCACAGACAGGAAGTGACACGTTGCTGCCTCGCAGTCGTCCAGCTGGGCCGGGTACTTGTGCTCAGGGGCTAACCGGTACCTAAGAGGGGTGAGAGAGCAGACAGAGGGCCAATATGTCAAATTCGGACTACTTTTTAGCCGAAATACATTTAAGATATTAATATGTGTTATATTTTAAAAAGAGAGACAAAAAGTTAAACTACCCAACAGAAACCACAGTGGTCTCAGCCTCCTTGGCGATGTGCCTGCAGACTTCATCAGCAAAATCTGATCAGGATTAGCAGAGTTTTACAGTTAACAAAAGATAAAAGCCTCTGATGGTGTGGTGCTCTGTAAGTGACAAGCAAGTACTACACAATCACAACATTAAAATCATTGCCCTTCTTTTTACCTGAACTTATTTTCCTCTGTTTTATGTTCAAAGGTGAAGTGAAGTGGCATTTTGAGAGCATCTTGCTTTCATAATTTGTATTTCCGGTTGAAACAGGATGTTAGGGCTGGGCATAACATGGGCAGGGAGCATGCAAGCGTAGCTGACGGTGTAAATAGAGTGCTGCAGGATTGAGTCCTAAAACCAGGAAATGAGTTAGGGTCTATGGGTTTTTTGAATGGGTTTTTGGTTAGATGCCTGAAATAAGGTCTGTGGTTAACACAAGCTTAAGAGGTTTTCACGTTTTGTTCTACGACATAAAATATGTCAGTAAATACCCCACTCATTAATTTTGAAGCTTTTACATGTCTTAAAAAAAGGCAGTTGCTAACAAGTGGCTAAATGAGAGTACAGAGGTTGTCAGGGACATTAAACGGCATCACGCCAAACACGGAAACTCATCTAGCCTACTCACCAGTCCTGTCTTTACAGCCTCTAGTTGTGTTTATACTCACGCTCTTCCAAACTATTCTAACTCAAACTTTCAAACTTGTAGATTTATCCATTTATAGTATTTTCAGTATTTTTAGGGGTGGTGACGTGTAAGTCATGCGACCGTGGTGTAGTTCGTTTATAGCCTAACATTAGCTTCTGGCGATTACATTTACACTTCAAATATCATAAAAGTGGTGAAGATTGTGAAGATTACCTTGCTGAACAAAACGTGTAAGTATCATAAACTGTTTGCCACAGAGCTTATTTTATGCAATAATCCAAAATTGCAGAAAATGGGAATTTGTCAAATGGGAAAAAAATTGGTGGAGGGAACCAGGGCGATGCTAACTTCCGGTGAAGTAACCACTAAAAAAGTAAAAGTACCAGGGTTTCAATATAAAAATACAAGAAACTATTTGGGGTATTTTATTTTTACATGTATTGTTAAATAGGTGTGTATAATGGAAAAACTAGCTAACAAAGAAAATGAATTACTTTATACCTATATTGCCCGACACAAATCCCCCTCCATGGTAATACACGAGACCTCTTCTGAAACCACTGAAGACATTTGTGGGTTCATAGACTCGCACTGGCACCCCAGAAAACCTCACGTCCTTCACACGCAGGCCAGGGGGAACTGGGTGTATGTAGCTCAGCAAATGGTCACTGAACCATCGAAAACCGGTCAAAGAATCACAAATACCCAGACGATACAGGATCCGGCACTAGGAGGAGAGGCGCCACAGAATTATCACAAACAGAAGATTGTGTTAAAAACTAAAAATGTATATTTTTCACAGTACATTTATTCATTCATTCATTCACAGGGTAAGGCATTCTTTTCTGTCCACACTAGGCTGTTTACATTTGAAAACGCAGTTTTCGTGTGTAGAGTTTTCGAAAAGCTCTCCGCCCACACTAAACCACTAAAAATGTATACTTTCTTCCATGGGCATGTGCAGACCACTCGGAGCAGGCCGCTGACGCCTGGGTCAAATGACAATAAAATGTCATGGTTTCCAAATGTCTCCATTTTCGCCGTATGACACTGCAAGGTCGGCGTTTTACTGTATCCACTTGGGAGAGCGTCTTGGGAAAGCTTCGTTTTCAGGGGTCGAAAACACCGGTGTAGTGTGGACGGAAGGCCAAAACAACTATGTGTTTTCTTTATCAGATTCCACGGCAGAAAAAAGAAAAATAGATCAGTATCACGTTATAACTTGAAATGTTTATTGTTATAACAAGATGTTTTTCACATTATAACAAGATTTTTTTCACGTTATAACAAGATATTTTCAGGTTATTACGACATACAAGCTTTTCTTGTGATACTGATCTAGTTTTCTTTTTTCTGGCGTGGCAGCAATACACTTCCATAAGATTCACCACTTGAGGAGTTTTCGTTTTTGTTTTTGGTTGCTGTCATAAAAGGTGAACCTTAAGAGCTGTATAACACTTTTGTTTGTTTCTGTCTATAATAAAAGTAAAAGTTAAATGAAAACAAATGACCTTGCCTTTCTTTGCAACTTTGTTAGACCTGTTTTCTTATCTAAACTTTCTCTTATCTAAGCTTTATCAGTTGCTAGAGGACAGAGAAAGGACAGGCATCTTTGACAAAGGCCTGAAAGAACAGAGCTGATTAAGATTATTCAAACAGAAGCATTAGTCCTATCCACTAAGGAATAAGTTCATTTTTAAAAAAAATGTTTGAAAGTTAATTATCTCAACAGAGAAAAACACAATTTGACTTGCAGAAAACATAAAATAATATGCACGAACAATTCCATAGATAGATACTCACCACAATTTCTATGCCAACAGACAAGCCATTCACTACATGCAGTTTCCCGCTATTCACAACCCCAGGTGGAAAGTCATTCATCAGCTCAGAGTACACAACTCCAATTATCAGAAGGAGGAAGGCTGCAAAGAGAGCAGCAAAGCCAATAATTAAAATTGCAGAGCTTATATCCATGGTCTTTCTGTCTTTCTACTCAACTGAAGGTAAGTCATTAGGACTAACTGTTTATCTACCTGCTTTCAACCTCTTTCCACTCCTCCCACATTCTCTTGCAATGCATTCTGACCTTGGTCTCTCTTAATGACATGTTTGCCGGACTTATTACCCGGCAAGAAAATAGTTCACGTTTTATGGATGAGTAGTCAAGGTAATGACTTGTTTCCCCCAAAAAACCCAAGATGTTTCCCTGTGAAATATTGATCATCTTTTTTTTATGTTAATAGAGCAGTTTTTTAATTACTCATTGGTTTCCAGTGTATCCATTACCTCAACCACAATCACAAACTATATTTTTTACAAATACCTGAAAGTTCCAGTCACCTAATGTGTACCGCCTGTACCTGGTATTGAAGGAAAATCTACCACTGATAGCTGCAGTCAACAAAGACTGGCATTTACATTGTCTGGTGTCTGAGGCAAGAAAGGAGCAAAGCCAGAGGTGTTAGTGAAGATGAACCTAGCACACCCTTATCTGAACTTTCACTGCTGATCTGTAGATGGCAGTGATAGCATGAGTGAAAATAACCATTGCTTGCTGAAATAAGTTATCTTTAAATGTTTGCATTCTAGGTGCATTTACCATCCACCTTGATGTATGTCTATATTGCTTTGCTTTCCTATCTTGTTTTTGCAAAGCCACTATTCATCATATTTGACTTCAGTTCAGTTGAGAATAATTTTGTCAGCTATGCAATTTCATTTGGAGTTTGCATTTTTAAATCTCAGAAATCTCCAAAATGATGACAGCATCTGGAGTTGTGTTGTCTTAGAGCTTTTAGCAGTCCCCAAGAGCCTCTCCGCCTCCTCTAAGTAGCTGAGCCCAGCACAAAGCAACCATTGTGAAGCTGCTCTTTAAACCCATCCCAGTTGCTGAAAAAGCCCTGCATTCAGCGATACCCAGTGAAAATCACAGCGCCAGGGCCAAAAATCACAGACTGGAATCTCGTTTGAGGCCCATGAATTCATAGGATTTGTTTAGGAGGTATTCATGCAGGTTTCTGTTTGTCACCCTGCCAAGACTGTGTAACTGGGCTGACCCACTTCCCAGACTGCACTGTCACACACAGAAAGTTATGCCCTGCTTCAAAAAAAAAAACTGACGGGGGTCAAACAACAGATTTAACATTTTCAAGAACATTTTTTTTAAAGCCATCACTGTTTGCAGACCTATGTTTTGTCACATAAGTATAGCTTGCAACTCTGCACCTCTTAGACCAACACTGATATATAAACCAATCTAGTCTAGCAATCGTTAAAAAAGCATTTTGTATCTTCAAATCAACAAAAACCATGTTCATTCAGCAAGTGTTTGTATGCGATTACAGTTTATTGACATTTTTCCTCAAATTCATTATGTGAGCTTTTGAGTTTTAGATGTATTTTGAAGCTGTATATTTGTTTGTTTGAAACTTTCCTGTCAGTTATGATAGATTTCCATGTACAACCCAAAATATTCAAGAGTAAATATGAAGAATTTCATTCCAAAATGTGATACCCACCATCTAAAAAAAATGGACTCACTAAAGTACTACTCTATAATACTACTCTTTACTAATCTAAAATACTACTCTAAAATGACTGATGAACGTAACGCACATTATAGGTTAGTTACGAATCATCTGCTTAGAAAATAATTGTGTTTTGAAGATAGAATCAATAGGGTTTTTCAACTATTAACCAATCCCAAATGCATATATAGTGTTTTGGAATGAAAATCTTTGCACACTTCAAATATGAAATATACACATTTACATATATCTTCCCATATAACTATATTCCAAACAAATGTCATATTTAAGTGATACTTTATTGCTCACTCTTATTTCCTTCCTCTCCATGGGGAGGTCAGAGCTCAGGGCTAGCAACAGAACAACACCCCTAGCAATAGGGCAGGGTAAAAAATGTGCCAACATTGGTGCTTAACCAGGTTGTCTAGTTGAAAGAGGGTCTTTATAAACACTTGTCCAACTGCCCCAGTACAACTTTTGGCCCTTTTAATGTATTTTGAAACATATCTCTAAATATATTCTAAGGTACACGTGAAATGTATCTATTTATGTATGTATTGATTTATTTACTCATTCTCTCACCTTTTACTCCTCTTACTAGCTTGCTTGCTTTCTTTCTTACTTACTTATTTAATTTTTGGACTAGGGTTAGGATACGTATATGCACCATTGCCCAGGGGTTCTCAAACGTTTGCATGTCACAGAGCCCCAGATAGCCACACATTTGGCCATGGACCACCCATTTGATGAGATTTTGCCCAATGGGGTTGTTGATTTTGTACTGGATTGTGTAATTGTCTACATTGTGGGTGGGGAGAACAGTGGAAAGTGAAACCTACCATTAGAATAGTCTTTCCATATGCATTATCTAAATGAGATGACTTCTAGTGAATTATAGTGAAATTCAACTATTCCTAATGTGGCTGGGCCACCCCCCTGGGGCGCTATGACGGGACCACTGGAGGTCCCCGGACCCCACTTTGAGAACCACTCCAATGGGGTGGGGAGAGGCAAGAACGCAGCCACTCAGAGGAGACGCGCACCAGAGCGACATATTCATCCCCACTTAACATGTCAATCAGGATTAATGGGCTTAAAAAAACTCCCCACAGGTCCATGCAGGTCCTTTCACTAGTGGAAGTACCGTAGCCAGCACGGAGGCGGTAACGTATAAGACAGGAGAGAAGAGGAGCGGAGGGGAACGCAACACCAAAGCCCGGCAGTTTCAGTAGCGCACACCGCGGAGAGACAGTCGCGTCGTCTGGACTTGTGTTCCCAAGTCCACACCAGATGGTCTGCAGGCGTTATGACTGAGCATTCACACTTTCCGAGAGCCATGTGCATGTCGGCTAACATGTCAGAGCTCCTTGAAGTGTCAGGGTTTTCCCATTTTGATGTTTCGCTTGTGGATTATTGATGCAACACTCACTGAGACTGCGAATTATATTGTTTGCATGCGGATAACTTGCAACAACAACAACAACAAAAACCCTACCCGCTGTTTTCTGCACTCTTGGTCAGTGCTGGTAAACTTGCGTTGAACGTTACTTACGTGTAGGCTACCCAAGGACTGTCCCGAGATGGATTTGAAGAGCGTGGGTTGTGTGTTTCTATTCCCGGTCCAAATGCTCTACTATGTAGTCAAAGCAAGTTTGTTTTCGCTCTTACCAAGTAGAAGGAAGGACCTGGCCAAGGAGGTGGTACTGATCACTGGCGGGGGACGAGGCATCGGTCGTCACCTGGCTAAAGAGTTTGCGAAGCAGGGGGCCAAAAAGGTAATTTCATTTTAACTACGAACAACTTGTTGCACGCTCATTGCACTTAAACCCCCTCCAGCAAACGCACGCTCTCATAGTACACGTTATTCACTTAGTTTTGACAAGACAGCTTCAGCAGAGGGTTGTGAACTTGTGACCAGCACTTGTATTCTCATTTTTGGCAGTTTAGGATACTCAAGTTCATACACAAAACCCTCATTGCCACTGGATATTCAAACTGCTGCTAGTAGTGGGAGCAGCCTGAGTCCCCCACCTTACTCCCTCCCCCTCCCCCCTGCTGAAGGCTTGGCAGGTAGCCTGTGAGTCCAGTCCAGCCTTCTGTACTCCAAGTCTATTGTTTTCCCGATGTAATATGAAAGCGGGGATCATGCCCTCTAAGTAGTTGGTCCAATGAGACCGGAGACACTACCCTCAATTTTGGTTTAAGTATTGCCCAAGAGCATGGGTCAACCAGAGGGCAGGTCTGGAGAACCTTAGGTCCCTGTATGGCTGCTTGACCACTGATGTGATGTAGTGCAGAATTGGGCTGACGTCCATTCTGCCAAGCTCTGAGCTGATTCGTTGACATCAAGGTTGACTGACGTGTCTAGAAAGCGTGGATTTAGGCGTGTGTGTGTGTGTGTGTGTGTGCGCGCACCAAGCCACACTGAAACCGCTTCAAAGCCATTCACATAATAACTGTTATAACCTAATAATAGTTTCTAGCCATTTTTGAGCCTTTGCCAGTCTTTTGCACCAACATATCACAACACAACACAGATTCCATAATGCTTTTATTAAACCCACTTTGAGTTTTGTTTTCAAGCAGTGCAGAAGGGCATGACATAACGTCTGAAGGATTGTATGCAAAATGAACCCAATAAAAAAGGATGAGGGAGTAATAGATTACATGTTTTGGGAACACACTAATCTGATGTAACCCCTTGCAGTTATTGAAAAACAAAGTCATCAGTAATACAATAATAGATTGAACTTGCCAGAATATTCAGAAATGCGCATGAAAGTTGGAAAGGCATTTTGATGCTGTAATATTCTCAATGAATTACATTTTAAAAGTTGCCCCCGCTATCCTGCCAACCAAGGAGCACAGCCTACTCCAGAGAACTGCTCCACCCATCTAAACTATGCACTCACACTTATAAATAGCCGGTCTCCATACCCCCACCCCCCCCCCCCCCCCCCACCCCACCCCTAACAAGGAGCAGGCACTCAGGCTTGAAATGCTCGAATGGCCACATTGATGGTTCCTCTCGCCGCTGCTGGTCAGGATAACTACTGTTCCCATCATCATTTCCAGCAATGTTTTGTCTTCCAATCCGGTGGGTGAGCATTACACAGCTGAGTGCATGATGAGCCGCTGATGCTCCTTCAGCGCTAACGTGTTAATGCCAACCGGCTCTATTTTTGGTCCCCTCAGACGGGAGAAGCAGTAAGCAACGAGCTTGCCCGGTCGAAAGCCGCAGGTTGTAAATTATCTGTGCGTGTGTGACATGTGCTGTATATTTCTGATAGCTCTCTTAAAGCACAATCTTAGCAGCGTGAAAGCCCCATGAAACACTAACTGCCTTCCTCATCCTTTCAATACATCTCCTTGGGGAGCGAGCAAGGGGAAACCTGTGGGTTTTAAAAGCTTTACTTTGCAGCTGCACAACAAAGGATGTCACCATGCTTTTCAGCACCCCATTGTTGGGTATTATCAAGGTGTGAAGGCTTTGAAAACAACACCTGTGGTAGTGTGTCTGACAATTACTCCCTGCCTAAAGAGATGCTAAAAAGAAATAGGACGGCCATTATGAATAGGACTAACCTCTACGAACTAGAGTTCACCCCAGTTTGAGCCCCTTTGTGATTGGCAGCCGGAATTTCCTTTCCCCCCCCCCCCTCTGCCTGGGCTTTGGTGTTTTCATGGTATGAGCAGGACTAACTGCAGCGTTGATGAAAGAATCTCCTACGGGATGGAGAGCAGGGACTTAAGACGGGGGTGGGGGGGGGGGTGGGGGGGGGGGCAGGTCTTCATGTGTGCAGAACGAAGCTCTGAAACAACAAACCGGAGCAAGCGTTTACAAAAGCGCTCTCCCAAGTTCACAGCGCTGGGACGGAGATTTCAACACCGTTCCAGTGAGTGATCTTGCGGCAACTCTTTAACATCATATTCACACAAAAGGCTCCTCAAAGTTTTCCTCCCCGACGAGCATACCCCGCTTGCCACAACAAGAACTCCTCGACGGCGCTGGTTTGTGGTTGTTATTGTTGTTCTTACGTGTCAAAAGAGAACTACAACCAAGACGAACCGGGGGGGCACCGACAACAGGTTTCTGCGGGTGCACGTGTGTGTGTGTGTGTGTGTGTGTGTGTGTTGTGCTTGAGGCGGGAAGCACACTGCTCCCAGCTGGGTATTGCCCCGCAGCTGACCTTGCTGTCTCCGCAGTAATTAGACAGCGGCAGGCGACTGCCTCCTGAACTCCTGCTGCCCCCTCTTGTGTGCCGCCTCTCTGCTTGGCCCGTACAATGGGTGTGAAAAGGCGGGCTCATACCCACCCATACATTCAGACCTGGGAGATAGGGTATCACCGTGTTCCATCGGGGCTATCGGGGGATGCCGAAACGCACACATCGGCCGCTGTTGTATCGCGTCCGCGCTGCACCCTGACTCACGAGGTCTCGTTTCATGTAACGCAACATCAATTCCTTGATTAGAGAGCTTTTAGTTCCAGCATTTGTTGATGTGAAATCCTGTTAGGTGTGCCCAGTGGATTATCAGTGAGACTGAAGGGCTCCATGCAAGATAAATTAGAAGCTGTTTTCTTACTGTTTCTCTCCTGATAGCAATTTGGCCAATCGTTGTTTGTTCTGATGGTCCTGCGTGTTGTGATGAGTGATAAACCTAATGAATTTAATAACATTTTAACAGGAGAGCACAGTTTGAGTGCTGGTTTTTAATGAGAAGTGTCAGGTTTGTTTGTTAGGCTCAAATCCTATTAAAAGCTTTCAGTAATTTATCAAGACCTGTCCGCCTTCACTGATTACTCCAATGGGCTTGCAAATGAAGCAAACAAAAAACCCAATCAAAAGCAACTCAAAACAAGGGGCTTTTCAGAAGGGAGCCAAATGTTCATAGCATCGGCGCTGATAAAGAAGTAAAGAACACATGCCAGACCATGGACTTTCTTTACACCGTAAATAAAAACTAGGGCCCCAAAGCTAATATTTCCTTCTGGCCACATAAAGACTCGCATCACTAAGAATGGGGCTGATATTAAAAGGTCCTGGCTGGCTCAGTTGTCACACTATAGATGCCATGTTGCATATTTGTCCCCTGACATTTTGTGAGAGAATTTAACAAATGTGGAAGTGGCAGGATTAGAGAGATTGTCTTGTAACCGAAAGATGACAGGTTTGATTCCTCCCAACAGACAGCGTAGGTCCATCAGTTGCCATGTAGCCAGTCAAAGTGTCCAATACACTGTTCATTCATTCTAAGTCACTCTGGTTAAAAGTGTCAGCTAAATATAAAACCTTAGATATACTATTTACAGTACTGCAGTACACTCTGTACACATTATGTATTGTTGGCTGCTACTCCATGTTCATAGATACCTCCCTATATAACCTTCATCTAAGACTAATAAATCATTGCAATGATAAAATTTAGCACCTGTATATTTATATGTTCACACATAAATACTGTTATAATATAACAATATGATATAATACAACAGGGGTGAATGACAGGCTGGCTGGCCCATGTGCTCACAAACAGACACTCCCTCTTGCACGCATGGACACACACTCTCTCTCTCTCGCTCTCTCTCTCTCTTTCTCTCTGTGACACACAAGATCACTTTCCAGAGGACTTTTTACTCAAATATTAACCTTGGTCACAGGCGACCAGCCAAACCCCACACCGGCCCCCTCAGCACTTCACACACGCACTGTTTTCAGACTCCCTGACCAGAAATGACGGGGCTCATCTGCCCAACAGGCCGTGTAATCTCTTTGAGAATGTGTGTTTGAGAGATGAGGAGGGCTCACCCCCTGATTTCATTACCTTTCCCTGACCCCAAAGACTGACAGATCTAATTGCCCAATCACTAGCCCCCCACCTCCATCCAACCCCGTGTTCCCTGCTCAAATGACCGGCCTTCATTTAGTCTCCGGGTGGATGAAGAGACAGTTCATTCACACAGCAACCCCCAACCCTTTAATCTTGCTCGAAAACTATTTGTTGGACTGAAAATGGCCTCTCTGTTCTCTGAATGAAAAGAGCATTTCTGCCCAAAGATCTCACAGTTCCACCAGGTCCCAATGCCAGAAAAATTACACAAAACATATGCCATGTTTTGTTGATAAAAGAAAAACCCCTTTTGTACTCTTTGCAAGCAACATTTCACTTGATTTTGCATGAGATCTTTTCCCAGTGTTGAATTCAGTGCTTGTTTTAACCTTTGAAAAAATGTTGTTTTTGCTAGGTGATCTTATGGGGCCGAACAGAAAAGTGCCTCAAAGAGACAGCTGATGAGATCTCTCTCTCAGGAACAGAGTGCCATTACTTCCTGTGTGATGTGGCCAATCGGGAGGAAGTTTACAAGCAAGCCAAGGTGGTTAGAGAAAAGGTATGTAGCTCAAATTCAAATAGATAATCCCCACAAATAAAAATGTCAGTCACAAGCACTGAAACACTCACCACACAAAGTTTTTCCCAGCGATCCCTCTCGCTTTCTCTGTGTGTACAATGACTCAGAGCTGTTAAATCTCTCTCTCCCATTATGTTCAATTGAAATGTCTGAATAGGAGCAGTGAATATTGCTGTCACCTCAGGTGCGACATGGCACTTCTATCTCACAAAAACAAACAGATAGTGTGCAGAATGTTTGGGAGTGATCTCATTTTTTTGACGTTTTGTGATGTTCTTCAATATCAGGTGGGAGATGTTACAATATTAGTGAACAACGCAGCGGTGGTCCATGGGAAAAGTCTGATGGACAGCGACGACGACGCCCTCCTGAAATCTCAACACATCAACACCATGGGACAGTTCTGGGTGAGAGTTGCTGAAGTTCAAGCAGAGATACTGTGCACAGAGAAGTAGGGGAATTCCTGCCAGCAGATTATCCTTATCATTTGCCTACACCCTTATATGGCGTAACAGTGTATAGGTGCCGCTAGTCTTGTCAATCATAGCTGCTTTTTTGTGGCAGGTTAAATGGGGTATTTCCAAATTGCCTCCCAGCCCCTGAAACATCAGAGGAGTTTTGAAACTGATGGAATTTTTATTTTGAATGGAGATCAAAAGACCATGTCACATGCAGACTGAAATGCAATTATCAACTAAATGGAAATGGAAATTTAATCTGTGGTTACACTCTGTGCCTATTTCCCCCTGTCTGTTCTTCCTTTGTCTGAAACTACTGCATATATTTGACGTTCTTTTTCCCCCCCAACACCCTTTCTTGCTCTTCCTTCTCTTCCTCCCCTGCCTTCTCCCCTTCCTTTTCCCTCTACCCTTTCTGCCCTCCATCCACTCCCTCCTGTCCCAGACTACAAAGGCCTTCCTGCCACGGATGCTGGAGCTCCAGCACGGCCACGTCGTGTGCCTAAATTCCATCCTGTCCCAGTCCCCCATCCCTGGGGCCATAGACTACTGTACCTCCAAGGCCTCCTCGCTGGCCTTCATGGAGAGCCTGACGCTGGGCCTGCTGGACTGTCCCGGCGTCGGTTGCACCACCGTGCTGCCCTTTCACACCAACACAGAGATGTTCCAGGGCATGAGAGTCAGGTGAGAGCGCACACGAAAGGGGGAAGTGAATGAGTATCCCTTGCAGTATTGGTTACTTGTTACTTGTTTACAATCTAGGAATCTAAAGATGCTATGATTAAGCATCAATAAATCATTACCGCATTCATTTTGAGACATTAGTATAATTACGGTAAACAAACAGACCATCGTGGGGAAAACGTACAGCCTCTACCGGCCTCTACCAGGCTGCAAGTCATCTTGACTCATTTGTTTATGGCAATTATATCAATTATTATCACATGGCAATTATACAATGACATATTTCGGTTTAGAAATACAACACAGTCTGGCAGTCTGGATAAGAGTATCAGCGAAATGTAATAAATCTAAATGTAAATTAGTAAAATTCTCCCCTCCCCACACATCCGCCATCCAAGTAGCCTTCTGAACCCCCACGTTCTCTGGGGAGCAGCTCAGTGCCCAGCAGTATAGGAGTGTCATAGTACTGGGCAGCTACACACAGTGAGCATGTGAATGTGTGTAACCCATCCTGCTGCAGCTTCTCCCCTGGGTTGTTGTTGTAAATAAGAATTTGTTCTTAGTCAACTTGCCTGGTTAAATAAGGCTTAAAACCATGGTGCAAGAAATAGCAGGTTTTATTTCATTTTTATTTCATTTTTAGATGTATGAATTTAAAAAAATATATTTTTACAATAATACAACCTGACTGGAAGTATAGAAAATGTTTGACAGCATTCGCCAGCAGACTATGCTACGCTGCTATAATGAACCTAGGTGAAACACACCGTGCCTTGAAATTGAGTTCAAATTCAAAAGCCCCCATTGCTTGTTATGAGCCCTGGCTGTGCCGTGGAACAAAAGAAACCAGTGGGGAAATGTGCTCTGGCTCTTTTGTTTCAGTTTGTCAGGGTGATTGTCACCTTCCATTATCCCAACACTCATCTATTGTCTGCTTTTTTTTTAACATGTCTGTCCTTGCTGGTCTTGCTACCACAGATTTCCCCAGCTCTTTCCACCACTCAAACCCGAGACAGTTGCCCAGAGGACTGTTGATGCAGTCAGAACTGACAAGGCCTATGTCTACCTGCCCTGGACCATGCACGCCCTTGTGATCCTCAAAAGGTAGGAATTCTCATTTCACTTTCATTTTTTAGTGTTTTCATTGCCATCATTTATGCGTTATGCCTAACATTACATTACCCGTCTTTCTGCACTTTCTAGCTTCATGCCACAAGTTGCACTTGAAGAAATCCACAAGTTTTCTGGAAGTTATACCTGCATGAACACGTTCAAAGGGAGGACATGAATGTGGATTGCAGAGAATGTCAGAGCAACCTCAACAACTCGGGGGTATAATGAAGGGAATATTTCATGGACCTTAAGGCACCGGGAAGTGGTGGAGGCCCCGTGATAATGAGACGCAAAATACTCAAGGGACATCCGCAAGGTTGTTGCTTCTGCAGGTAGAATTCATTCGCAAACTGCAGGATACATCATTTGTGATCGTATGTGTTTGTGTGTGTGGGTGAATGTGTGTGTGTGTGTGCACATGTATTGGTGCATTACACGTGTATAGCGTGGAGGACTGAGTACCATTCTCACTTCAAACAGAAGCCATGCATAGGTCTGTTAATCTGGGAGTTTTTTACACTCCCTTTTCGTCTGTTTTTATGCTTCTTTTTTATTCTACTTTACATGTGTCTTTAAATCAAAACTTGTTAATAAAATGGAGTTTTAGAGAAGCACCGTGTTTCTTTGTGCATGGAAATAGCAAATGTGAACACTTGGGAGGTACTATTGTTGTGTGTCTGGATTTGACTCCCATGGCAGCGTGATAACACCTGATTTATTCCAAGCATGTGATCACTGACTGTGACAGACGATGTTGTCAAAACATAAGACGCATGCTCGGGGGGCATGTGTATGCTTGTTTGTTCTCTCCTGTCAGAAGATTGTGCAGGGAGGTGGTATGATTCTCTACAAACACGTGAACTGAAAACAAGCTGGTCCAGACCTACTCCTCAGACTCCTCAGGCGTGCAGAGTGGTGCTTACCCAAATGAAAAAGTCACACTGACATTTTTGCCATGCACTGAATGTGGAAGGGCGATGACACTGTGTGGGTTTTTGTTGAGCCCAGGGAAGGATAGCAGTCACCTTAGTGGCAGCAAATGGGGATTCTGAGTCAAAAATAAATTAAGTTCAAATTGAATATTTTTGTTTTTTTATGAACATGGTAACACGACATAAATGTGGTTTCATTAGCCTACTTCTGGAACACAGAGTCCTTGGCTTGCAGTAGCGCAAAGCAAGGAGTGGAAGCAAACATTTTATTTTCTGATCTACTAATAAAACGCAAAGGGCACTGGCTGCTGAAAAAAATGGGACAATGTGGACGCCGCTGTTCTTTTGCCTCATTGCATATGCCTTTGTGGGTGTTCCAAGGCTGGAGCGCACAACAACAGAGCAAAGGAAATTGGAAATTGGCAGTTGGAAGTAATGTATTAACACCAGTGGCTCGCAATTATTGCACACATGATGTTATAACCACAAAAGGCAGTCTTAAGCATAAGCATCCCTGGCTGCTATAGTAGTGTCAAGGAAATAGCCTGAACATACTGAAGTTACTAAACCAATAAAAAAATAACCCAGTTGGAATAAACAATAAACAGTTCCAATGTTCGCTGGAAAAAAAGACCATGTTGTCCATCAGAGTAGTGGGACAGGCGCATTAGTTCGTCATAATTCATAATCAACTGTCAGATTGCACCACTGCAGAGGTTTACATCTCCTATTCCCTTATTGAAAGACCTCTGATACAGATAATCTAATACATAGGCCATTAGATGTTTAATCATAGGCTACACCATTTCAAGTTGTTCTTTTATCATCATTTGTGCTCTTGGGTGAGCCCATTAATACAAATAAGTATTTCCCTGTTGTGCCTCTGGGTAGTGTAATGCTCATCCATAGTAATGGATGTATACAGTTTCCATACAGACAATAGAATTACCTGATAAAGCTAAAGAGGCCACTGGCACAATAGTGGGAATGGCAAGTCTTCTTTTGCACGCACCAAGAACAAGGCAACATGGAAATCGTGACACATTGATGCAATGTGCTCAGAATACAAATATGAACTGAATTCACTTCGACCTTTGATTCATGGTTGATGATTTATCCTCACCGTTGTAATGAATTATGTATTAGTAAAAACCTTGCATACGAGGTGAGATCAATGGGGAGCATTAAAACCTAATAAGAAAATGAGGCAGTATACTTACAACAAAGTTGAACTTGCCTGAAATGGAAACACAGTCGAATGCAGCACCGCATATAAACTTGTGCATACTGCATACACCAATAGCAGTGATCAAAGCTCAGGCTGTAATCAAAGAGTGGTTGAGGGAATATGGGAATTTAGAAGACGTTTTATCTATTATTATATATATTAAATTATAAGGAAAAGAAGAAAAACTAGATGGTATGTGTGTCCGCTAAATCAAACCAGAAGATGAACAAGCAATCACATGATATTTTAGACCGACTGCAGACGGTCATGCTGCCTGCGGTGTGCGAAGAATACGAGTAGTTCGGCCAGCAAGCTTGTACACACTGCAAAGTCCGCCGCCACTGTGGGCCTATGATTTTTTCCACGACCGTACCCATGAGCCTGTAAGAACCTGACGGTATTAGTTTCAGCAGCAGGTATACTCCACAGCGAAGGTCACGGAAGGTTTGTGGTTCTTTCAGGTTGTCCCAGGCGGTAGACAGTAAACCTAATGTCATTAATGTTTAATGAGAGATTACGGTATAATCTGACAACGTGGAAGGTGACTGCAATAGCAGGAGGAGCTTTTACTCTGCTGCAGATTTCCAAATCTCATGTTGTTGTTGAGCTTGTCAAGCCATTTAATTAGCATAGCTAAACTAAGAATCATCATGTGGCTTTCAAATATATTTGACAGTTGCAAATGCTCTATGTTTGGATCTAGAAAAGAGGATAGTGCACAACTGGGCAGGCTTGGCCAAACGTGTCTTCACAATGGCTTTTCTAAACGTAACAATGTGAACGCCCCATTAGAGTGAGCAGCAGCCATAATATGTTACTGATGTGTGTTGTTGTGTTCAGTATGATTGTTTGATGTCTCCACTATCAGTCTCAGGCCTCCTCTCCTTTTCACACCATTTGGCATAGCACTTAATGTTATGTGAAGAGGGACTCTTTGCTTTCACAGAACGTACGCACTAGAAATACGATAAACACTTTGTAGGTGTAGTGTTTTCATAACAACAAAAAGTACTGCACTTGAAACAGGCCCGCATCATTTCATGTGGTCTCTTGCTCACTTACTGAGAGGCTCTCTTAGTTCTTGACATTATAACTGTAATTCAGCTCAGAGCAAAGAGCAATGTGCAGTGCAATAGTGGGCAACCCTGTACTTACCCTTAGGTCATGCTGACTTGGCTGGGTTAATCATAAAGCCAATACTCTTAACATGGGACACAATATATGCTGCGTTACACAAAACAGACTCTCGCTGAACCATTGGAGATTCTGAAACCAGCAAACACTGAGGGTATGTGACTGTCATCTTGAAAAACAAGTGAACTCTATGTGGCCATATGGCCATGTGCCCCCCCCCCCCCCCCCCCCCCCCCAAACACACACACACACACTTTAGTCTTCTTTGCAACACTTTGCAACCCCTACCAATAAAGACATCAAGTGATCTAGTTCACAGATCCAGACACACAGAGCTGTGAGAGACACCCCATGTCTGAGCACAAGGCGAGTCAAGCACACTCAACCAAAGGCCAACCAATGAGAGCGGCTGTAAAAGCTGGGATAGTGTCTGCCCTTTGGCTGCCAGACAAGGTCCATAAACATTCATTTGAATCCCAGCGAACCATAAATGCCCTCCAGTGTGCTCACGATAGGGCCGCACATTGTGATCAGTAGGTGACCCGCACTGGGTGGGGAGGGGGGGGGCGGGGGGGGGGCGGGCTCCGCTGAGAGAGAACCCGAGCCTCCTTCAAGGGCCTGTTTCTCATTCTCTGAGTGGGCTGTTGCGAAAGCAGAGGAAGAAGAAGCATGTTGCGATGGAACTAGGTCGAGGAGGCATGTAGTGCACGTATGCTGGAAGAGGAGGGCTAAAACGGTTTGAAATCTCACGGGGCAGGTTCAGAGCAAGGTTAGCCAAATACTGAATAAATCAAAGGGGGGCTTGGAAAGCCTTTTCCCTGCTCCAGGCACTCAGCTCCAGGGTGACTGACCAGGCGCAGGTGGAAGCAGAGGACTTTAGGTTTAGTCACATGGGGAGAAATCGGAGAGCGTATAGCTTGTCTCAGCTGTGACCACATTCCCAGGTGTCTGTTCAGTTTTTATTTCGGATTTTACTGTGCACTTAAAAGCAAGATAGCAAATCAACATCAGCCCAGAATTGCAGAGATACGCGTTCTTCGTTTGACAGAAGATTGTGCAGCGTGTTTAGTGTTTAATTCAATTCAGTTAAACGTCATTGTCCCCAGGGGAAAATCTCCTTACAGCCAGGTACAAGGATGAAAACATCTCAACCTAATTACACAAAAGTACATAAAACATGGCACAAGACAGAACATCATCATCACCCAGCCATTGGAACAGAATTAAAATCAACAGCACTAACAATGGACTCTTGGCTATCCTATAATTGAATTGAAGCAATTGAATATAATATTCATCTCACTTTTTCGTCTTTGATACTGACAAATCCACTAATCCGTTTCCGAAGTCGGCTTATCTATTTATTAGTGAGCACCTTTGTTACTAAATGCACCAAATATTTCATTCTTGTACTCTATACGAGAGCACGAATGTATTTTTCCTATATGCTGTCCAAGCATTTGTAATCTCAACACGGGGGCTTGGAAAGTCAGCCTCCAATGATCCATTAAATATGTTATAGGCGCCCGGATCTGGAGTCCATTTGGCTTGTTGTGCAGTGATGCTGAACGCATGTAAAACCATGGCCAGTGCAGGATTCTGCCGTTATTCACATCCCATAAGCTCACAGATCCTCTGACTCCCAGTTTTCCTGGCAGACGGTTCATTGCATTCTGAAAGGGCTTTGCTGCGTATGATGAGTTCATTTCCAAAACCATTATGGAAAAAAAAACATGATCTGAAGTTAATCATTTCATAACTGTACAATAAATTGTTTGAAATGATCAGGTTTTCACTCCTTTAAAAAGTACCATCATTTGTGTTCATTTTGTAATATCACTCATATTTTATCATTTGCCACCTTTGGAATGAAGCTCCACATATGCTTCGCCCCGCCTCGGACTAACAAACCCACGATAAGTGATATCTTGGTTAGAAGACTGGCTGTGAGCAATGGAATTAACTTTGCAATAAACCTCATAACTCCGTGTGGTTCGTGCACCGGTGGAGACTGCCCAAAGAAAATAACTGAATGTGCCTGAAGCCAGGGGCAACAAGAGTGCAGCGGAGTGGAGTTCAGCTAGGTGTTATTTGTTACAGTGTCTTATCCACTTTCTCTGAACAACGCTGTTCGCCCTCTCGCCAGTTTGTTGCCGTGTTCATCCATCACAGGGCAGGTAGTGTGATAAAAAGGCTCAGCCCTAACCCACAGCAAGGGGCCAGCCGCGACGCCTCAGTTGACCTGTCAAACTGCAAGAATTATTGTACACGGTGGTGTTAAAGGTCAAAGGGACCAGCAAACTCAGAGGGTGTCAGTCCTCAAACACACATACATACACAAACAGAACTCAGTAGCTCAACGTTAAGAAATGAGAAGCAATCTATCTACCCCGGTGATTAAATGAATGGCCGAGGTGGTTGACAATTTCATGCTCACAACAAATTGAACACAATAAGACATTTGTTTCCTATTCCCCTCAGTGCTGCTCATGGTTTCTATGGTTTCTAAGTTAGCTGCTTTCTGCTGCATCTATTTGATACAAGCTATCATGTTGATATGGGTATTCATGAGTCGCAACCAGCACAAAAGGAAGAGAGCACACATTATGTTGTAGCAAATAGAAATATCACAGGGAAAAATACGCTCAACTGGTTTAATTTGACCGGACCGTGAGATATTCGGCCAATTCAACCACTTCATCTGCAGGGTGTGTATAGGATGCAGTCACTTTACAGATAGATGCTTCATACATATGGATTAGGTGGATGGGGATGTAGTTCTACAACACAAGGTCAAACTCCTTGGAGCCGGAGCATAACGCTCCATAAATTCTATTCATTATTGGCTGCCAGCCATATCTACCCAGTCCTTCCAGATTGTGCATAGTAGCACAGAATATCTATATGGTGATCTTCCTGGGGAAAAGGTTTCTGAGCCACACGCACAACTTCATCTCTTCCTGTCTCCTGTTTTTCATTAGGGGTTTGTTTCTGGAGCGTCATATCATGCCAACAGATCTGATCAAGAACAACACCAGATCAGAGTGACACGGGCGGCAGGGCACAGCTGTCAAAGCACCGTCGGACGTAAGCGTTAGGAAAGTGGCTCGCTTGCAATAATGTGTTAAAAACGCGTGTTATGTTTGGTATGTTCATGGCTGTTTCTTCCTACCACAGATTTCAAAAGGAAGAGGCATCACGACTTCAGTTGAGAGCGGATCTTGCAGAGGTCGAATATGATCTAAGAAATCATTTTGGGTCTTCTTCCACCTACACTGGGAAGCCGAGGGAGTTCTGTGGCGCATGTGGTTTTCAGTTTTCTGCTTTTGAACACTGACGGTTAACAGGGAGAAAGTGGGAGGTAAGCGCTCAGGGACAAACAAAGCAAAGTAAAGCCTGCTTTTCAGTGCGAGCAGAAGGCAAACACTCAAAGGGGAAGGGTGTGGGAGGGTGAAACACAGTTCACATTGCGCGGATGGGCTCAGGATATTTATAAAGCCCACCAGGCATCACGTCAGGAGGCTCAGCTGAAAAATGTTGTTCCCAGATGGACTGTCTCAGGCAGATTTATTTATTACTGAGCTGCTTCCTCATAGGTTACACAACAATGTCGCAGCACGAGTGAACTCTGTGGCTTGGTGTCTGTTGCCAGCAGCCTGCCTTGATCAAGGTGAATCAGATGTGGGTCAGAGGGAGGGCACCATCCTCTCAGTACCCTCATCTGAAGGAAGGAACAGATCTGTGCACCCTCTTATACATGCTATTGCACTCACCATGGCAAAGTGAGACATCAGATGTGCGGGTCACAAACTCTTTGGAGTATTACTGAACCCTAAAAACACAGATAAGACCGACATGAATAAAAATAGATGAAATATCAAGTCATGTTGTCTTGGCTTATGTGAAAAGGCTGATATTTGAGACGCTCTTTTACAGCTCTCTTGGCACAGAGAAGCTCTCGATCTATCACAAGGCAATATTACATAAACAAAGGCCTCCTGAGCCCAGAGCCTGCATGCAAGTCACATGACCAGAGTTGGCGGCCTCTGTGAACTACACCTGAACTTAGCTAAATGGAAACAGACCAAACACACACAGTGTGCGTCAGGATGAAAGCATCCCTCTGGAGAACTGTTACTGAGTGTTTTGAGGAGAGGATGTGGGTTATCGAGCAGTGCAGGAGAGCTGAATAGCGCTTTTCTAAACGAGTGAGTCAGCATGTGGCTTAGTTAAGATGTCTGAGCAAAAATCTAAAGCTGGCAACTCTCACGTCATTCGCCACTGAACCTACCAGAGATAAAGGTTCCTCAATAAGGTTTCCTATCTTCACCTGCTCTGTCTGGACAGCAGTCATATAGCTCTTATATCTGCATCCAGGACCGACGTGAAACAGAGTTCAGAGAAAAAGAAGAAACAGCTTCTGACAGTCGACGAGAGCGCAGAATCCGTCCGACAAGCTTGAGCAGTTTAATGAGCGTGAACAAATCGTTCCCAATGCTAGAAATTAGAGACACACGATTTTAATCTGCGATGCCAATAAAAAAACTAAACTAAACTTGGAGATGCTCCACTGACAATATATGAGCTTTCATATCAAACCTATTTCGTTTTAACAGGTCTGGTTTGTCCAGACAGCCAGTGTGTCCTGTCACACTGTCCTCCAGGGCGGTTTTCAATTAATTTGTCAAGGCTTTGGTCGAGGCTGTCTCTCTCTGAACGACTAGAGCCGCTGATAGAAACTACTGGCTGTGAGAGAGACCTTTTCATGTGCATGAATCTAAGTGAACCTATGATCATATCATTACCTTGTGAATTTGTTTTTGGGTGTATTTTTCCTTTAAAGCTGATTTAAAACACTGAAATGGACATTGTAGGGGGGGAAAAAAACACCCACACAAACTTCAGGTAACTGAGAGCAGAGAGGGTGTGGGTGGCAAAAACACAGCAGCCATGCAGATCCTCCTACACATCCTCCTACACTACTGAACCTAGAGATGGTGCCAGCCACTTGTCTGATCGCGAGCATGGGTGTGCATGCGCGTGTGTGCATGTGCACGTGTGAATGCATACTTCATGAAGACAGAGAGAGAGAGAGAGAGAGAGAGAGAGAGAGAGAGAGAGAGAGAAATGGGAGGGAGAGAGGGAGAGAGCAATAGACAGTTTGTGTTTGAGTTTGTGCCCTTCACACAGAAGCCAAGAAGAGTAATTGCCTGCTCAACACCTCTGAGGTGAAAGGTTGGCTGGGAAGGCAGGGTGGGGGCGGGGAGGTGCTCGGGGGCGGCCCAGTCTGCAGTAATTAGCCTGCAAAAGGACAAATGAGCCTCCCACCAGATAGCTATGAGCATGTCAGATTTGGGCCCTGGAAGACCTTACAAGATATTATCACGTCCTCCTGGATATCCTGATGATACGATAGGCTGCTCATGTAATGAGGACGGGAATGCTATGGGTGCAGAGAAGCAGCGCGCGGACTATCGTATCTGGTATTTCAGAGCACTTGTCTTACGTAAGCAGTTATCTAACTCCCGTAGACAAGTGACTCTATTTATTCAGTCGGCTTCAAGTGGCGAAGAAGTTCAAATAGTTTCAGTGCTCTCTTGACTCGTACCGTAAAGCGCAGCTAATCTGATGGGGGCATCTGGGGGTATTTCAAATGAAGGGATAAATTATACACAGTAATTTGCAATACAGCTGCCCTCCCGAGATATGGTCGGGCCTGGTACATCGTAAAGCATTTAATCAAAATGATGAAGACTATACAGTGACCTGGTTTCAATTTTCACTAAGACCCAAGAAAGAGAGCTGCAATTTTGCATGATTTCTCGATTAGGCCGTTCTACTGTATGGCAAACGGACAGGCTGAAACTTAACTCCGGTTCAATTAGACTGGGTCTCATATGACTCCAGAGCTACCCGCCTCTATCCTGCCACTGCTCTGCTGCCGGGCTTGGATGAGCCAGACTGGACTGAGATTGAACTGAGCCGAGGAATTCCAACATCTGGCTTGTATCTGCAGCTTACGGTCATTTGGATGCAGTTGATGGTTTCCAGTAGATCCACAAAGACTGAATTGTTCTGGGTTTTGGGCCTTGTCTGCCTCGGACTCTGAGGGCGCGGTGCTCTGGCGCCTGACTGCCACAGCTGGGCCTGTCTGTCAAAGCCTCATGTGACACACAAGACTGAGTTATCCCCAGCCTGAGAACCGGAGAGAGAGAGAGAGAGAGAGAGAGAGAGAGAGAGATGGGGGTGGTCACCACATGACCGGAGGGCTTCTCTGAAATGTGAAAACATATATGAACTTAATCACCACATTCATTATATAAAAAGGGACTTTTTTTTTAATACTCTACTGGGCCTAGAAATCACTAGGCACAACTCTTTCAGGGACCTGAGATGACAAACACTTGCCTCAGTCAGCTAAACCACACTCTGGTGCCTCTCCTCCCCCACCAAGGTCCCACACTACACTGCAAGTTTGACAATTGGGTTCAACACCAGGTCAAGCTCTGGGTTTGACAATGGGCCAACCAGTCTTCAATGGGAGTAAAGCAGACAGCTTTCCCACAAAGAGTTCAGTCACACAGAGGGGATTCTGGCTTAGTGGCCTCTCCTATTTAAACCATACTGACTGGAATTAAAGAAAATCTTTTCTCACAGTGTTAAAATGTTTCTGGTGCCATGGACACTATCGGTTACCGTCTCAGCGGTTCACTGGATCTGTTCACTCCGAGAGGCAAGCGCTTTCACTTTGCACCGCATTGATATGAAAACAATATGTGGCCATGCGTGTTTGCATAGTGTGTGCGCGACCCCTTGTTTGTTCATCGGCGTGAATTCCCGCATACTCCGCAAGACTACATATTAAAACACATTTCGCAAAAGGGGGCAGTCCGTGTTTGTCTGTTGTTGTTGTTGTTGTTGTTGTTTGATGTCCTGCTTGTTTTTTTGCGTCTGGGTAACGCAACACGCGTGTGTGAGTGTTTCTGTGTTGCTGTGTATATGCTGGTGTACGGTTGGCGAGCGCTGACTGAGGGACATGGATCTTGCACATTGAGTGTGTGAACTCTGGCTGAACCCCTGGGTGTACTGTTTCAGGCACGCTCTGACAACCTCGCCCCAATGACCCGGCTCGCGACTGCACAGTTCACGGGGAGGTCCTCTACTCACGCACAGCCCCCCTCCCTCCCTCCCTCCCTCCCCTCCCCCCTCCTACCTCGTTCCCTCCCCTTCTCCCCTCTCTGTTCCCCCTGCACCCGCCTTCACCTCTCCACCCTCCCTTTCCTCTCAACTTCTCTCAATCTCTCCCTTCATGCTGTGTTTTTTCACAACCCCTCCTGCTTTCCCTTCTCTCTCTATTTCTATCACACTGTTGTCAACAAGACGGAGACAGTCTGCTGGCATCTCGGAAAGACAGCTCCAACAGACATGCAAATGCAGACGAAATGTCTTTAAATACCAGACGCCTTAACATCAGAGTCATTCAGTGTGTTCATATTGTGAGTAAAAGTGTTCCTTTACATGGACCTGGACCAGAATAAAAAGGATTATTTCAAATCTATTGTTTTTTTCTATAAACTTCTGAAAGTTTAAAGCTTGCTGTATTTTATTTTATATATATATATATATATGGTGCAGTGGCTATCAAGCACTTTCTATCCCAAGTGGGCCTTCCCAGAATTTAGCTTTAATACAGCATTACATAACTTTATATATTACAGGGGGTGCTACTGATCATGTCCCTCTGCAGCCCTTGCTGAAATTTATTGTTTGTGCTTTTGCAAAAGTGTAATATTCTATTTTATTTCATGCAATTTGTGTAAAATGCATCAACTGAGAAAATGCAGAAAAAGGGAACCTTTTGGGGAATCAAAATGTCCTCATCTGTATAACCAGAATCAACAGCTTTTAGTATTGCATGTGACTAGATAAGTGGGGGAGAGTGAAACATATCATATTGCTTTTCTCCCATTGTGCTATCTTCTAGTAAATGAAATAATAATGAAACCAAGATTGTTTTCATTTTTTTTTTTTTTTTTTCATTTTAGTTGGAAGTTCCCAGCACTCCTTACAAACAACCTCTGGGAGTCTGGGGGTTTGTTGAGAATGAGCCTCTTATAGATTAAATCCAGTCTCTCTAGGCTGGAGAGCTATACATCACATTCTCTGATACTGCAGTTGTGGCAAATCATTTCCCACTCTTGAGTGGGCCAGACAGAATGCGACGTTTTTGCAGAAACGATGGTTCTTCTTTTTCTGTGACAGATTTTTAGGCATGACGCACGATCAATCAGGGCTGCCATTTGAGGTGCACGTTTTCAAGATACCCGGAGAAAATGGCATGCACTTTCCTAATCAATCTGGTGCATGTGGGTGAAGTGTGAAGCGTGATCGATGCATTACTTTGAATGGGAGAACATTCCCATAGAGTGTAAAGGACACGAGTCAGAATGGAAACAAGACGTGATTCATGAGTCCCACGTGGGTCCATGCTGCATTAGCAAAAAACTCAAATGTTGGGCGAGAGCTTGAGTTATGATGCCGGTAGAAGAGGAATGGGTTGTTATTCAGGTCTCAAAGCGAAGAATGGGAGTCCTGATGTTGAGTGCTCTGGGTAGGATTACAGTGTTTTTCCCTCAGTCAGTGAGTCATCGGCAATTTCAACATAGCCCTGAGTGGTTTTGGTCATATAGGCTAGGAAATATGATGATTCAGTATTTGTTTCACCATTGTGCTCGCGCTGACCTACGGCTTAGTGAACTGTCAGTCCACCGGTGCTGTGCTGCAGTGTTAAGTGGCTGCTGCAGCTGTACGGCAACAACGTAAGGATGCTTGTTTACTGACTGAAAAAAAGCGCTAGCCACTTCTGTCAGGTTGGAGTCTTGTCTTGTGTGAGGCGATAAACCAAACGCTTCATGAATCTAGAAAGTCTTCCATCTCGATCAACGCGTGTCTCGTACCACGTCACGGGGGCCTTCAGACCTCTCGTTGCTGATCACCCCACCAGTCATCTCATTAACTCCCTGCCAACCTCTCCCTCACCCCTGGTACAGCCTTTACTCTTGACATTATGGGGAGGGACCACTTATCTGCTCAAAGGACCCATGCTGTGCTTGTCTGTGCAAACTGCCTGATTAGTTGGCCACCCCTGACTTACTGGTGGGCCTGTGAGTGTCGAATGATAGATTGTCTCTCATACGTCTTTTTAAAAAAAAAAAAGCCTCTGTATCTGTAGACTCCCCTTCTCCATCTGAATGTTAGCATATCCACCTGGAGCTTCTGTCATTGGATTTTCATTTGTGAAGGTGAGTAGTTATTTCTTGTGTCAAAAGAAAAGAGGCTGAATGAGCAATAAACGCTTTCCCTTTTCAAGTTTATGTTAGCAGAATAACAAATGACTTCCACCCACCATCCCTCATGTTACTCATTGCAGTGGTAAAAAACTGAGCAGCCTTGAATTGGAAGGATATCTTTTGTCTTTCGGCCTCACAGTTTTGTTTTCACATTGCCGCTGACAGAGGGTTGCTTCTCCGTCCAGCGAGAGTAGTAACACGAGCCTTTACAAAGACACACAAGGATGAGAGCTTTAAAAACAAACCCTCATCTGTCAGTCAGGCAAATATTTATTGGTGAAGGTGGCTCTCCCCACCCCTCCCACCCCCCAGAATGACCTCCGTTTACCCAGGGCAAGCCCCCGTTCCCCACACACCCCGCAGAACTCCTGCTGGAAATGGGTTTGTGTTACAGGGCCCCTGGGGGGCTCGCAGCAGGGGCTGGAGGCCGTCAAGAGCAGGCCCCCTCAGCCATGGACAGCTCCTCCGCTCTCGCAGAGTCAGCGAGGGAAAGACCTGAACTTGGGATGACCCCACCAAGCAAAGTCCCTGTTGGGTTCATCCACAGGCCACAGCTCCGGTTCGCCTCACCCCTAAATTTTCCTGCTCTTCTCTTTTTTTGGACCTGTTTTTCCAACTAGACCAATACATTTTCCAGAACAGAATCACCACCACTCCTCCCTCCCTCCCTCCCTCCTTCCCTCCCTCTCTCCCTTCCTCCCCCACCACCATCACCCCCCTGCCCCCGTACCAAGTCACCTAGTTAACTCTTCTTTTCTCGTCTCCTGAAAAGGAGAGCCCTTTCAAGTTTATAGCCCCTCCAGTATAGTTCCTCCTCCTTACACTCAACATGCTAATGTGTTGAGTGGGACTGTGTTGCACGTGTATGTATATGTGTGTGTTCTTGAGTGTGCTAGAAAGAAAGGAAAAAAGAAAGAAAGACAGAATAAACATTTGAAGACGAAACGTGTTTTATAATTACACTGCGTGTGTGTGTGTGTGTGAGGGAGTAAGACAGCTCTTAAATGATACGCAGGATAAGCTAGATACAAGCTACCTGTGTCGCAGCATCAGCGGATTGGTGCAGACACTAATGACTACCACATGCAGATAAAACCAGCTATCATCTCATCTCTTCTACTAGACAGGATTTTAGCCGTATCAAATGTGCCTAAACACTGTCTTTAAGTCACTACTGCTTGTAGGGACTGCAGCGATTTCCTCTTCCTCCACCCAGGGACCTCACTTTCCAGTAAGAGTGCAGTATTTACAAGACCCCGGAGAAACACACAGGCACGCTAAAAGGTGCAGGAGGTGGGAGGATTAAAGCTGGAGTGTTGACAGCTATGGAATAGTGTATGTCATCCACTCTCCATAGTATTGCCTCACACTGTCTCCTTGCACTTTGTGAAGACCTATCATCCTTATAATACCGGGGTTTTTCTTTGTCATTTTTAAGTGTTCTGTGAAACTTGATTTGTCTCCGCGTCAATGTCAGATTTCTGCGCCTTGATGATTAAAGTCGTTCGTTTCTGACTCTGAGCTATTTACTGCTGCTTAGGCAGTAAAAGCGTTGGACTTTTCCACTCAGCCTGAGCCTCTGTGAGCTCAGAGCAGAGGGGCTGGCAGAGACCCAGACATCAGCACTGGTACTATAAAGGCTAAAAGACAGACAGGGCTCTGGAGGCATTGGCAAGCCTTGCCCCATGAATTTTGCATAATAAAGTCCATAACACTCAATATCCTCACCTTAGCCTTCCTCCATTTATGATACCGGTGAGGAGCCTCGATGGATTTATGGGTATTAAAATGTCCCCCTGAAAATTGGATTTCTATTAAATGCTATGGTAAGGAATTTTAACAAGGGAGACTAATTTGTTGGCAGGGTATTTTTTCCACTGATAAAAGTGAGAAGGTCCGGGGTGTGCAACAGAAAAGATATTTATACCAATCTCTTACATTCTGTAAATTCTTTTGTAAGATTAATTTTATGCACATGAGTCAGTATTATGCAGTCAGAATCAGGTCAGTGTTCAAAGAGGAGTCAATAAAAGCACCTACATTTAATCTTTAAACCACAGAAGGACACCACATCACACCTAGAGCACACCATGCTGACGGCTCACAGTGTGTTGCCTCTTTGAAGTAATGATGCCTTTGCACCCCCATGTGGTCGAACTTTGTTATTACAACTGTATTGGACGCTACATCTAGAGTTAGAGACATGCCGCTCAGTTTAAGCATTCTGCAGGGTCGAGGACAGTCCAACCAACATGTGTGAACTTTATCAACTATCCCTCAAAGCTAAGACTCAGGCCTGTGACTGAGCTGTGTCGCTGAGATGTCAAATCTGATCGTTACGTTTTTATGTCCAAAATGAATTTTATTCTAAGTGTTTTTGCACCAGTGAACAGGAAAATGTACCCTTATACCTTAAAATCATATTGTGTTTTCTCACAGGAGCTTGGTGTCAGTCCTCCAATGTATTTCTGATGGAGTTTTGTTTATACTCTTATTGACTCGAACACATGAATAAATGATGGCATAAGCCATACTAGACCATCAGAAGGAAGTAGAGGAAGATGGGTATAGAGACTTAGGGGCAGTCTGACAGATATGTCCTGTACTCCGAGAGGATAGAGAGAGAGTGGGCGTAAATGTTGGAAACAGCATATGGTTCATGGTCTTTCCTGGTTCAATGAGGGTATAGTTAATTTGAGATTTCATTAAGACAATCTATATTGATTTACACCGACAGTCAATATTCAATATTGACTGAAATAGCACAGGCTGTAGGAATACCATAGGATTTGAATTTTACTGAGTTGTATTTGTTGATGAAAAACTCCTGATGTTCCTGACAACACGCAGGGTTTGTCTCCAGCCGGTGTCATTCCTCATCATTCAGGTTTACTACCAGGGTAATCACTAACCGTAAAACAAAAAAGTCACTGCAATCTGTTATAGGTATTGTAAAGACACAGTAAAGAGTTTCCAAATGCTCTACTGAAAATAAAATAGGTGATTACCATTTACTGTAGTTTATGAGATTACAGTCTAATAGAATTTTACACATCCTGAAATAATCTTTAATACTGACAGTGGATTATAATAGCGCTACTCAAATTACAGTCAGTAAATTGAGATAGATTTGTTTGTTTAATTGCATATACTTTAGATTTTAGAGGCAAATGGATCCAAATTAATCAAGGTACATCACTGAATTTAAGTATTAAAATGGATTATGATATAGATTAACAATTAAAGGGCAAAAAGTAATCTGTATCCCAAGAAAATTGAAAGTAACCTCCCAAACCTGCTTACCCAAAGGTTGTCCTGGCACGAGGGAGGGTAGATCCCAGATCTAAAATGAGTTGATGGGGAGGATAATACTTTAATCTCAGCTGGATCTCAGCAAAGTTAAAGGGCACCTTCAAGAAAGAAAAGGATTACGGTCTTCCCTGATAGCTGACTCTGATGTTGTTGATGTTCTCATGAGAGGAATAGGCAACAAAAGACAGCTCAAGTGTTTTTAATGTCTAAAATCTGTCTTCTTGATCAAGATCAGGGCCTGCATTTCATCTGCTGAGTATTTGTGATTACTTCAATTGACACATTCATAGCCACCCCTATCATTTGGTTTGTCAAAGAAAGCTCCTCAAAGGAAACATTCACCCTACTGATGTTATTTCATGCCTCCCAGACCAACCCGGTGTACCCAGCATTTCTGTCCAACCGAAGTCCATTTGTTGCCCCAAATACTTGGTAATATGTGAAATGGGGATATTACTCACACAAACAACATTTCATTCTTGAACAACCAATGAAACCGTCAGAGGTCCATTTGCATCACTGTCACATAGACTATTTTCAATGCTGCTGTGGAATAAACCTGTTATATTTAGCACGTGATTTGAACCTTTCATAAAGAGGCATGAACTAATGTATGACCTCTATCGACCTTGTCTTGAAATTTCAATGGACAGGGAGTTTTTTTCAGCACCTGGCCAAGTAATTGTTGAGGCATTGGTCCCTCCACAGAAATAGTATTATAATATTAATATTAAATATTAATATAGCCTTTGAGGCAGTAAAGATATTACTCATGCCCCTTTATTTACCTTTTCCAAGAAAGTGCTAATGCAAAAAGACAACTATTTCCTCAAACAGTTGTATAGATAACAATACACACAAAGACTGTGGAACAGCACAGACAGCTACACAATACATGCACATTTTAAGGAGCACATTTCAAGTGGATACAAGGAAGATTGTATCAACTGGCTATTTCTTTGCATGATAAGTGGATCACCTCACCTTGTTTTTTTACAGGTTAAAATGAAACATGAGTTTGTGCTGCACTGATATGCAGTGTTTAGTAAATCACTCAAGATGAATTGCTCATTTTAAAGCAAGAATAGGGTGCTTAGATCTGACATGATCCAGGTTGAGTGCAGTGACACTGGCACAACACTAGATGGCAATCCTTGACTGACGCCATTCACAGTGGAAACACGTTAATTAAAATTTGATCCTGGTTGATGATGAAATAAAATATTACCATGAACATGAACAATGAACATGAACAAACTGTTCCTCAAATTCAAGAGTATGGTAACACATATGTATCAAATTCATACTCAGACTCATGACATTATTGTTGACATTCAAAACAACATTTGAAACAGCTTTGTTTCAAATTCCTCTATTATTAACAACTGAAATTTAATATAAAAGTCCCCCAGATTAACACACTTATCCAATTAATATACATGTGTAGTTCCTCGATATATTTGACAAATTACTGTCCTCTCTACCCCTCTGCACTTTTGTCCTTCATTTGGAGACAAAACTACTTTAAAGCCATTATTTAAAAAGTAGATCCAGTGAGTCCATCAACAGTCATGTGTCTTTGAACAAGAATCCCTACCTGCTCTTTCATTTTAAGTTGTTCTGGATATGAATGTCACTTAAATGCCTAAAATGTCAAATATAAATCTAAAATATCCCTTTCTCACCATTAATCAATGGTGCATTATAAGGGCACATTATGCCTTATTGATCACGCTTATAACTCGTCACCTTATGTTACAAACGCACAACAAAGTATTATAGGTCCTCATTGTCAACATCAAAATGGTCATTATACGTTACGTTTCATGAGTGATGATGTAATGCATCACGTAGTGTGTACTACTGTATATATGATAGTCATAGAAAGTGTCAACGTTTTAAGTAAAATTGTCCCTCAACAACCAGTTAATCTATTGAGGAATTGGAATAACTTCTACCATGATCATACAAATGACATATCCATGACACAATCACAGAGGAGATGAAGGAACAATCATTACAACTTTTAAAGTGAAGTTTGGGTTGGTCTCTTATGAAATATGCTATGCAATTATGGTACATAAATCATTAACAATGCTGTTATAGAGGTTAATGTTTAATTCATGAATGGGCCGTGAATCATGTCATTTCTATCTTATGAATGTGTTATGTGAATCTCTCACCGAATAGGGGTTATCGTATTTCTGTTGTCGATGGACCTAACATGTGTAGTATGAGGTCTGCAGTGATGACTGAGGCTTGACCTTCAGCAACTGTTATTGGACATTTAATAAACTACCCGACCTGTAGCCTTTCAGCCAGACAGCGTCCTTGTCTGGTGTTGATTTTCCAATCAGGAGCTGTGCCTGTCACCCCATCTCTTCCACAAACGATGTCCCATTGTCAACCATCATCCATGTGTCCCATTTGGGATAACAAACAACATGTGTTCAGCATAGTGTTCAGCACAGTATGTTGAACTGATGACTAACATATACAGTGTTGAAAAATAACTCAAATATTTGTTGTCCCAGACTAAATGTCTGGATATGCTGCAAAGGACAAATCATTTTTAAGAATGCACCTGCACTTCATTTACACGGTAACTTTAACACTCAGTAAAGTGAACTTTTGGGTTGTATAAAGATATTATACCACATAAAATGGTCAAACATTGCTGACTTTGAAATATATTAAAACAAAGCGCTGCCTTACAAACTGCCTGTGCTTAGCTAGCCGTGGATGTAGTTTTATAGTTTGTCAGATTATAATTATGATGTGATTTGACAACCACATCAGTTGAGGCAGTAGCTGGCCTCAGTGCTGCGATGCTGCACACAGGCGTTAGATTTAACAACTTCTGACAAAGAGTATTTCCTCTTAATCGAGCACTACAAGAGTCAAAGTACACAAATGGCTCCAGCCCTTCATCTCAGCCAAAACATTTAGGCTTTTTTCAATGAGAAAAATCTGTTGTATGATGACTGTTTGTCAAGGTCAAGCATACACATTTCATCAGTTGATTGAACTTGAGTAGCTCAGCAATTACATAATGTCATACTGTCAGGATTCTCTGCCACAGCAGATACTCACATTACTCTCTCTCTGAAAACACTCGGTATGTAACCATACAGGGTTCTGCAAGATTAAGGTATTAGAGGATCCTCTAAAATGACTATGAACATTTTTGAACATTGCTTCATTTTGAAAGTCAAAGTATAATGCTCTGCCTGAGAAATCCTAGAAGTATTTCTTGACATGGCATGTGGTGATGTTGTTGCTTATCTTGCTTGTTTCTGCACAGCAAAATGTTCAGTGTCTGCATGCAACTCGGTTGGTCTCTGGTCGTTATTTTATTCCAATAAAGCCCATGTGCTCAAGGGATATGGCATTCAGCATTATTCTCTAATTAGCAGAGATGGGTTAGGATTCAAAGCAAGCAAGGCTGAGGGTCAGGGCTACGCCGTGAACCCTACCATAAAACACATGAATAAATGATGGAATGAGCACACATCAGAAGGAAGTAGAGGAAGATGGGTATAGAGACTTAGGGGCAGTCTGACAGATATGTCCTGTACTCAGAGAGGATAGAGAGAGAGTGGGCGTAAATGTTGGAAACAGCACATGGTTCATGGTCTTTCCTGTTTCAAATGAGGGTACAGTTAATTTGCGATGTCCATGTTCCATTCTGATAAGACACTTAAATCTATATTGACTTAGACTGACAGTGGCAACTTATCCGATGACATTCAACTTCTGTGACTGCGAAGTGCTTGAAAAATGTTACGATTTCAGCAGCACAAATAGTGTACGACGTCAATTCCACTCTCATTACCAGTCATGAACAGAAGCGCTTGTGCGTAGTGACAACCTGCCTGTGCTCCTGGAGCACATCATGTCCTGTCTACTCAAGAGCAACTGGCAGTGATCGCTGAGCAAGCATGCCCCGTCTCATATTAATAAGTTACAATTAGCTTAACAATTACCCCTGAAGCTGAAATTCTCTCTTAAATTAAATCAAAGTGTTGGAGGAAAAATGGTTTGAACCTGGAAGTTGACATTTGACGCAGCCTCCTTCCGTTTGTCTGGCCAAATGAGCCTGTATGAGTCATGTGTCCCGCCTTATTATATTGGGGTCAGGGTTATATTTTTAACCATCTGCATTTGAATTCAGGCTTTGAATTCAGTGAGTAAGATGGTTAAAGTGCATGATCACGAGAACATGACACCTCACAACTTCAACTCTATTTAACCTTTTGTTAAGTTTTAACTACAGTCCATTCGGTTTAGTGTGTAAATCGGCAGATGTTTTTTTTTTTTTCATCTGGATCTCTTCGGCTCTCTCCTGCGAGACATGCATGGCCTCCCCTGTGGTCCTCCCAGCCTGGATAATCCAAACAGATGTGGACTTCCCCCACTGCCCTGCATCAGTCCTGTGCCCCCTCTCTCACATCAACTAATCTGAAACCATGCCTGTGACACCATCTGCTCTGCTCCAGCCCTCTTTGAGATGTGCAGACCTCCACATCTGGACCCCTGCCTGCCCTTCCTCCTATGCCTCGTCTTTATCCCCCGTCCCCTAACAGTGAAGCAGTGGAAGGTAAACCCACCTAAGATTAGTTTTCCTCACTTTTTTTAAGAGTGAAATACTGAACTAAATGTTTTATGACGTAAAGTACTTGTATATTTTATGGATGTACATGACGTAAATAAATTTAAAAAATAATAATAATAATTATAACATTAATAAATGAATACTGGTCTATAAAATATAAACAGCCTAACAACCTTTTTCTCTACCACTACATCACTGGGTGCATGTACAGCTGGTGAACAGGGACAAATTATGACTGTTACACTAAAGTGATTTATTTGTTTGATGTATAAACTATTGATTGCAGACTGCTGACATGTGCAAAAGCTATAGCAGGGGGGTGTTGAGTCAGTTCCTGAGTTGAAGTTATTCATCGGCGTCATCACCTCTATTTTCTCACCATGGCCTAAACACACACCATAGAACATTCTGGATGTCCCAATGGGAGTCCTTGGGTTCCTCTTCTTGGGTCTGTCTACCAGCCACCCACAATTCCGCTCTCCTTGCCAAGGTAGCATGTATTAATTGTTCCAGACACGAGGACTCAGTGAAATAGAACAAACAAGGTTGACCTTTTCCAGGTGACTACATCTAACTGTTTTTCTCTATCCCTTAACTGCATTGTGCATGAGCCCTTGGGCCAGTGTGCAGCAATGAGACAAGGGTTTGAATTTTAACTTTGAAGGATACGGGCAGGCTTTGTCTTCTTGTCCATCAGCAACAATTCATCCCTTGGTGAAAGGGATTTCATGTTATGGTTGACCACGATATTTTAAGTATGGAAAATGTTGTATATGTTTGAGCACAATCGCAACTGGGACCTTGACATTTACAATGTTGTGACAGCAAAGTGTAAACAGTGAGGATGTTCCAGTGACTGAAGTGCGGACTAGAACAAATATGGCCCGCCTCCAATCTTCCTTTGTTCCATTTACTTTCCACCACTTTATTGCTGCCTCAACCCAATCCATCTCCAAGTAGGCCATATGGAAGCCTATATTTATTTATAGAACGTCACTAGCATAAGGTGTTCTCTCTGTAATATCTTTTGTCATAAAATATTTGTTTTTTGTCTTTAAAGCTCTCAGTTGTGATCAATCAATCAATGCATGTTTCATGCAAGAGTATTCTTGTTACTTAAATTTCATGAGCGGATACGTTACAATTCATCCAAAAGTTGAAATTAGACGTGCAAACATGTTCACCTTTAGCTTTAGCTTTGATGTAGTCATTTAAAGTTAAACTATGACATTTCCAACTCAGTTAGAGGTAATTGAAAAATCTGAACTTCAATACCCAGAAATAATTTGATGTGATGTCAGTAAATTGCACACAGCACACTCATATTTACCAACCAGGCCAGTCTGTGATTGCTTTATTTCTAAGGATACAACAGGGACAGGAGGCAAAAGATCTAATTTTGGTGGGTTCCAGTCTAGACAGAGCGCTCGCTTGCTGCTGTTTAGGAGGCAGGATCTATTTCGCTCTTAACTTTAGATCCCGCACTTCACTTCCCCCCGACAGAATTTTATTTGAGTAAATACAGTGAATCGACAGGGTCTCAATTCTCCATTGCAGCCTCCTTTGTGATTTAGGCTGATATGAATGTATTTCTACATACAAATCTAGCTTTAACTGTTAGCCAGTATCATGCAGTATATCTATTATCGATCCCTTAGTGGTTTTTCATGCAGGAAACATTCAGTGTCATGAAGTTGAAGAATGAGTAGGCTTCATGCAAATGTTTAGCCAGACAACCATTAAATGTCACTTTGCTGTTTCCTTTAGATTGCATTTATTTATTTATTTATCTCTGGTGTTTCATGCAAAAGTATTATTGTGCTGAGAATTTGATGAATGGGCTACATTGACCTCATTAAGACTCCAATGAGTCAGCGTGAATGATGCTTAGACCAATCTCCTTCTGTCACTCGGTACTACCCGCTTGCTCTTCCTTCATTCATCTTTAATGTGTTTCGCTGTGCCAGATTAATTTCTCCAGATCAACAAACATCAATCACAGGGTGATATGAGTCCCCGCTAGATCATTACATGAAACACTTTCTTTATAGTTAAGTCACATTGTAAACCCCTGCTTTAGCATTTTGAGCACTTCTATAGTTAATGTTTACTTTTAGCTATTTTTCATATTCACTTCAATTTCACTTCTCTGGTATATATTTTTGATATTTACAGCTGTTTATGCATTGTTTAATATATTTACTGCTTGGTCTAAAACTGGGCTACAAATACCCCAAAAGATCCTGGGCTATATGTGGGCTACAGCATGGATGCAACATTGAAAAGACTTTTAGTGCTCAGTGGGAATGCTGCATGCAACAATGGTGCAACAATGATGGAGGATGGGGGAAAATTCATTATACATGTTCTGATGTCCAACTCCAGACGTATACGTGGTTTTTCCTCTGTATTCAAAGAATACAATTTGAGGCTAAGTGACAGTCTGCCAGCCTGTGTTTTGGTGCAGTGGATGAGCAGTTTGCCAGAAGCATGCATTGATGCCCATGGCTGCCCACAGCTGCAGTGCCCTCCATTCACCTCTCACCTCTCATCTTTGAGTGAAATTTCAATGTTGCCTCTCAAAATTATGATCAGACAGTGGGAGATGCATCTCGCTGTGTCATTCCTGCTCTGTGGCTGTTTTCTACATTTTTTTAGACACAAGGGCAAAGATGAAACAAATTCCGAGGGCACGTTCGCACCAAGCATGTTGAGAACGGTTATTCGTGTTTACCTCTTTAGTTTGGATCATTTGGACAGGTCAGAACAATGCCATTCAAACTTGGGTGTGCATCAAATAACCACACCGAGGCGCCTGGAAATATGGGTCTCTCCAGGCAAACTGCAGTGTGGTTTATTAGGACCGAGGAGGCAATCCAAACAAACTACAGGAAACAGCCCAAAATGCAAGGCAAGGTTGTCTTGAGTATGAGGAGACAGATGCTGACATCTCATAGCCAACAATTACTTATGCTTAGCAAAATGAACTGAGGGCAAGCTGCAGTCTGGACTAATCGTTGACTGATCTGTCTTGCTCATATTAAGCTATTTCTTCATATGTTCTGAACTGGTATGAACACCAGGGAAGAAAAATAATGAGCACAGCGTAGACAACTACTTTTGAGTCAATGTGGCTTTTGTTTACAATCCCTGGTCAGCTTGTAATTGGGCAGTGTGGACCTAAACAAACCAAATACAAAGATGCAATAAAGTAAACCAAAGATAATAAGCTATAGGAGTGATTGCACCCTAAATTCCTCGATTGCCATTATCGCAAGCAACCAGTAATCAAGAGTGCAAGGGTTGAAGGTCGATTGATTTGGCCAAGAGTTTAAGTGCGAACAGTGAGCATTCTGCTTCTCAGTCTCAGAGACCGAAGGAAGCATCGGTTGCGGTTCCTCTTGCACTCTGCAACCTGAACCCTGCCCTGACCACTCCTCCCCAAACCCTAAACCCACTGTGAACCACCAGGCCATTACTCATTCAACGCTTCCTCTCGGAGTGTTGGCTTACTTTATTCTCTGCTAGCTTCCTGTCTTTGTTTGCAGGTCAGGACATGGACAGTGGCTCTGACAGTAATTAGAGACAGTTAATAAGGAAAAAAGAATGAATCGAGATCTCTTCCAAAACACAATACATACATTTTGGGGGGGAAAAATCAATACCTTAAGTCCATCATTCACTATCTAAAAGAGCCACACTGTAGCAAAGGATTTATTTAGTCAACAATGAGTCAAGTTACTTGCTGTCCTTTTATAAGCACTGCAGAATCTTGTGATATCTAAAGTGGTTTTGTGCTATCGATCATTTTGTATGAATAGTTTCCTTTTTTCCAGTGGTGGATATATATTGTTCTTTTGGAACAAAACTTCTGGCAAGAATTTGTTAGACTGGGTCAAGATATTGACTTTCCGGCCAGCAGAACTGTATGTTTTGGCTGCAGCTGAGAATAGAGCTGAGATGATTGGATGTACTGTGACCTGTAATCTGAAATCACAATTTATACGCAATATTTTTTTTTTTTTCCAGTCTCAGAAGCCTAGATCAGAAGCACTATCTTATCTGAGAGAACATTTCCTTTTTAATGCCATTATATAGACTATATACTGCAGCGCTGATGCGGATGAGATGAAAAATGACCTTAGCTGACCTGTCATGATGCCTTTTGCAGACAAATCAAAGGGGGGGAAACATGTTAAAGTCACAGATTGGTTCACAAGGGCACGGTGGCTGTGGACCTTTTTTTTTTTCCTTTTCAAATGCCAAGTCCAGTTAGTCGATGCATGGAAGGAGAGGCAAGGCAGCCACACTGAGGGCCATGCTTCCCAACATCCCTCCCTCTCCCTGTTCCCGCCTCGGCTTCCAAGAGCTCGGGCCTCTGGCTGTGTAGCCATGACAACCAAATGAGGTAAATGGTTGCAGGAGAAGTCTCATCACCAGCACCACCACCACCACCCTCACAGGCCTCTTTTCAGTGGCTCACTAAGGTGGTATGTTCTTCTTGTAAACTATTCCCTGTCCAAATTAGCCCAATTGTTCATATTTGGATGTGCAAATTTGTCCAGAAATGATTCTTTGCTCATTATCTGCATCTGCTGTTTTTCTAGCTCACAATATCTGCCTTGAGGATGAGGATTGTTGAATTGATATTGTCTTTATCACTGTTCTTTGACATCAGACCTGTTCAGAAAGACATACTATGGCTTTACTGCCTCAGAATCACAAACAATAGGACATGACAAAGAGGCACCTGTGTGCATGCTGAGGCAAATGTGGAGAAATGAATCATCAGCACGAGGGACGAAAAAAGAAACACCACCCTCTGTCAACCAAGGGAGTGAATTCCTCTGTGTAGTGCATCATTTGAGTTAAAGGACTTGACATTGTGCTCTCTTATCAGAGGTGAAGACAATGGACACATGCAGAATAAATAGCGTATATGCATTCACTGGGAATATTGAAGTTGCATTGTATGTCAATACATTTTCTACTGAATTGATTATCCTCTCATTATACTGTGCATGGATTGTCCAGATGCAGAAAGCTCTGGGCGAAAGGGGGCAGGCATGAACAGACTATGCAAGTGGATGCTATTTTGACTTCTTAAAGAAGTCTCTAATTTCTTCCAACACCCTTTCCAAAAATAGTGCAGCCATGTGCATGCCTGCAGTGCGATAACAGTGCTGCGTGATAACACACTGTGCGGTGTTCACAGATGAACCTTTCTCACTCGCTGGCTTGACAAGACAAAATATCTCGAGACAACTCTGGAAAATGAGGGACAGAAATTCAGACTCGCATGAAAAATCATTATCATACTATTCACACTTGGCAGTAGGTAGTCGCATTTCCTCTTTCGGCACATTTTCTGCATGACCGCACTGGATTAAATGAAGATACCATTGATTTTTAAAATGTTATTACTTGCCGTGCACACAACACAAGGCAGAACTGTTCTGCCCTCTGACACTGGTGTCCCAGATCCCCAAGAAATACAGATCCGAAGGCAGAAAATAGGATTTTATTTTATTTTTTTATACTAAACATCAATATACAGTTACACATACTTTCAGCTTGACAGTGTTTTTGTGACATTTTGAATTCCATTCAGCTGCGTCAACAACTTTACGCTCTCCTCTCTCTCGCTCTCTCTCGCTCTCTCACTTCAAACAGATTTGAGCCATTCTGACATTTTTCTGACAAAACATGACATGGATTTTGATATTTGAAGCTATGTCAAGACAAAATGTAGGAACGCACCCACCAGTGTCTATGCTTTAGAGGGGTATGATGTCAGAAATTGCTTGGGGACTGACAAGTAAATAAACGCTTGCATTCTAAAAGCTTTAATAGAAAAATAGACATGAATCTGAATTGTATTTGTAACCTCAGCATTGCATGCTCTAATATGCTGATTTTACCTAATAAAATGAGGACGAGAAAAATGAATTTGTCATGCTAATATATGATTCAAGCTAACAGCTAAGTCTGAAATGTAAATATGCAGTAACTACACAGTAGTTGGAAATGATATGTATAAAAAGTATTTCTCTGACTCCTTGACTATGGTCTTAGCATTCTGATAGATGTTAAGAAAGTGGTTTTACATCTGTTAAAGGGGAAAACCACTCAACTTAATCAATTCACTTCTGTGGCACTGAGCAGTATTTGTCAACACAAACAATTCACAAACAACTCAAAAATGAAAAGTGATTTATAATGCAGATGTATAACTTGAACCTGCTCATGCTACGCCAATATATGGGAGACTTTCTTCTCCCATATATGGAGAAATATATCTCAAATTGAGTTTTACATTCTAGTTGGGCCAGTTCCAGACCAGAAAATAAACCCTTAACCCAAATATATCCCTTATTTCATACAGCAGTGTGAAATCATACAGCAGGTTGTGGGTGCCTTGCCTCTTATTGTTCATTATTCATATTCATTATATCATTATGTCATTAGGAATAGGAATGGTATATTTCAAATACTGTGATATTCCCTTTTAATATAGTAAATAATCAGATTTAAGCGTTTGCTATTATCAGTACTTACCAATTTCCAATGGGAATGCATCTTCAGTGTCCCATATAAACATGTTTGAGTCCAGGCAAAATTTAAGAAAAATCTGATTTGCAAATAAACTAAATACATGAACATTTTACACTATTAATAAGGATGTGACATTTTCAACACAACATAAGACACTTTGTATGTTAATAACAAACATATAGAGTCAATAAAAGTTGGTATTAACACAATGACACATCCTTTTTAATAGTGTAGGACAGTGTGAAAATCATTGTGCTTTTACCACTGCTGATGTTAATGGGAAATGAGAAATGAACAATGAGGCCACATTTATTTCTACTCATTTTTCCAAAACTTGCTGCTAAAATGCTGCACACTGAACATTATTATGTGACTTAAGGAACAGGAAAAAAAAGATATTTGTATATTTTCCTGTTTGTGAACCACAGAAATGAATGACTCTATTTGCTCATGGCTCTCATTCTTTCCTCTGCGAGTTTGCATTTAGAGGCTTGACATTCTTTCTGCTCCATATCTCAATTTTCTGAATTATTCATGCCTTACAAGAATGTTGAGAAGCAAAGCAATATACCTTTGTTCTCGAGCGCGGGGAGGAAATATCCAAAGCATCCAGTCTTGTGCATTCCAAATCATAATGAAAGAGGACTTAAACATAGAGAATGCATCAACAAATAACAAACAAAAAGCCATACAATTCAGTGCACTGGTTTATTTAGACTCAGATTCAGACTGTACTGTGTCACCCCTGTGAATGCTGGTGACGCTGTAGTTCGGATATCAGGTTGCTCCAGTGTTTTAGGTCAGCAGCTTCAACGCAAGGTATTGGAAGATCTTTAATAAAAGGACAATAATCTGACCATGATTCCATGATGTGTTTATTTATCAGATGTCGGCTCTGGAAGAAACAATTTCACGATGAAGATGTCTGACTGCCATGTATGAAACTAAGAGTTTAAGCTACCCAGGTTTTCAAGAGAATTAAAATCTTTGGAGACCAACTGTTTCACCATGTACAATGAGTACAGACAGTGTGATTTGGCTATATTGCTGCCTTCTCTTAAGGAGCCATCCCTACTACACTATACAACAATACAGTCCCTATATGCACCCTGTCGTTTACCTAGACTTAACATTTGACAGATGCCAAATCCACTTAGTGTAATTAGGGGCCTGCCAAAATCTGGTACAGAGTTCACCGTTTAAAGTGCGTAATTTGACACAATAGTTCTACATAGTCTCTATGCCAATACTGTATTTGCCATAATTTTCAAGATTATAGATATTCTATGGATGTCTTTCTACATAGTTCACAGTTATCAATCTAAAGAACATATATCCTCTCAAAGATTTATATGGTTCTCTAACATTTCGCTGCTCTACATTGTTTTATTTGGTATATAAATTTGTGATTATATACTGAATATATTGTTGAAACAATGTGTAGACCTACTGGAAACTCTGCATATGCAACATTTCTTCATTATCCCAATCCTTCCTGTTAGACCGAGACGTCTGCCACACTGTAATCTCACATGCAGCAGGAACAACAGTATTTGCCATTTCTGGTGCTTGTGAATTTTGAATGCTAGTAAGTGAAGCTGTCCAAAAGGACATTGTAGTTGGCAGCTTATGCCAGCATACCATGTTTTAGGCAGTCTAAATGCTGAGGACGTTGGTCAAGATCAAACATTCTCTCCCACACAGATAAAGCTCTGATGACAAGCATTCACGCTCTGTGAGCCTGCAGTCTTTAAAAGGTCACGGTAACTTTGAATGATGTCCTTTGACAGAATTTCAGACACCAAATGTGAGTATTTCTTGGTACGTTATTAGCTTGTCTAAGACTAATGTGACAGCACTGTAGCAACAGTTCAATAGCTTCTTTTTTTGTATTATTTCTTTCATTATAAAGCCTTTTTATATGTCCTTCTTTCACTATATAGTCTTTTTATATTGGTGCATTACATTAAAGAGCCATTGGCCATAACATGATGACCACAGGCTCTCACAGCCAAAAAACTCTATAACTCTATAATATCATGTTTCAAGTGGAGCAGCACACTCACTAATTTGTATTGGGACTTTGACTCTTGGGAATGTCCTTTGTTGTTTCAGATATCCATGTGCAAAGAAAACAACTCCCCTCAAACTAAATATCTTACAGATCCTACCGTTTCCAGTCCTGTATGTTCACCAGGGAGGAAGCAATGTGAAACCTGTCACACACAGTGCATACTGTCTGCGTTGCCCCCTCTCGTTGATGGACGTGGTGGGACCAGGCGGGCCCAGAAAACTAAATCCTTCTCACTCCTCACTCTCCTCCTCATCCCCCTTGGTGCCTTTGCTCCAGCGCTGGAAACAATGAACAGTTGAAGCCAGGAAGAAGCTCGTCATGATGGCCACCACAGACACCGAGATGCCAGAGAAAATGATGATGAGCAGATCCGTTAGGGTGAGGGTGACCTGGCACTCGCGGAAGCTGTCCTTCGAGAGCTGAGTCAGGGACACACGTCTGCCGTCCATGGGGAGAGAGCACTCCATGCCTTCCACTCCTGCAATGGAAGAGGGCATGAGGTCAGAGAGGCTAGATAAACTGGAATTAAAGATGAAGTGAATGATGTTCATTATTCCCATGGCACTTTGAAGGTATGTCACACCCAGGTTGGGAAACTGTAGCCAGGGGAGCAATGTCCTTCTGCAATGTATGTGAGGCCCTGGCGTCGGTGTATTGCAATTTAAGCTCTTAGTCTCTGTAGCACCAAGACAAAGCCCTGCATCTATTCTGCATGGTGAGTAAAGTGATTCTAATTGTGAGTCAGACTTTATTTTTTGTCAGAGAATAAAAAATAAACTTCATTTCATTCATTTACATAATTTTAATTTAAACCCCCCGGTGCACTTCTTTTTATTAAATAGGACTCGTACATTTCAAAATGTTACTTCTACACTACAAATCAGTAAAGGCATTGTCTGAGACAGGGGCACCTTGACGAACCCATCACCAGATGAAAGCATGATAAATCAATGAGTCATGCTCTCCGATGACTCTCTCACTTTCAGATACTTTACTGCTCAGACATCATTCAAATAGAAAAGGACATTGACAATTGCTTATTGGATTTCAAGGGTAGTTCGTTGTTGGTCAGTAGAGACACGTCTTCCAGTAAATCTTCAGGGAAGGTAATACACCTGTGGTTGAAATAAACAACTTAAAAAGTGTTTAGTGACTGAGGAAAAAAATAATCACTGATGGAATGGAACTGGTATCCGTGCTCCTCCATTCACTACAGTATTTATTAGGTTTGTAACTGAACTCTTAAACAGCTTGATAAAATTCAGTGAGACTAATCCCTCAATACATTATACAGATTCTCACATTTCTTCTACCATTCAATTACTGGAGAATGCAACCATCAGCAACAAACACACACACACACACACACACACACACACACACACACACACACACACACACACATACACACACATACCAGAATGCCAAAATGACACGACAGCTATGTAGCGTTCACTAAAAGCCATTGTCCTACAGTATGTTTTATTTTTATATTAAAATTTATAGTCATAATAATAAAAAATAAACTTTATGTATATAGCAGTTTTCAAAACACTGTTACAATGTGTTAAAAAAAAACATAAAACACACAAAGAAGGTCATTAAATAGAGAAAAGCTATAAAATAAAAATAAAAAGACAATAAAGATTAATCCTGCCTTACATAATGACGCATCATTCCTTAACTTTTGGATTCAAATTCTGGCTGTGATTCTAATAATAGTACTAACAACCAACCCCATCAAATTAACACTTCAAAATACAGAGATTTTCAAAGTGCTTCCAGCAATAATTAAAAGAGAAAGTCAAGAAAGCTGAGAACAAACGAGTAGACAACAAAGGAAACAGGACAGACAAAGCAGCACAATGAGTCCTAAAATCATAAAATCATAAAAAGCCTCAACATACAGGTTTTTTTCAGGAGTGCTTTAAATGACAACGCAGTTGTAGCTTGCCTGAGGCCGAGTTGTTCCAGAGTACAGCGGGTACTACTGCGAAGGCACGATCACCTTTGGTAACAAGCCCCGACCTTGGGATCACCAGGAGATGCCTGCATGATCTCAGGCAGCGATCAGGCTCGCTGAGAGAGAGAACTATATATACTATACAAGTAGGGGCGAGACGAGGTTTAATCTTGAAAGTAATTGGTAAGATCTTAAATTTGATTCTGGATGCAATAGGCAGCCAGTGAAAATAAGCTAAAATAGGCGTGATATGATCTCGCCTCCTGGAATTAGAAGCCTAGCAGCTGCATTCTGCACAAGCTGGTAACGACGCCATGAATCACTTTCTCAAGATCAGCAAAGGAAAGACAGGATCTGCTTCGTGATATTTCTCAGTTGGAGGAAGCAGGACTGAAGGACTTGATAACTGGAGCGATCAAAGCAGAGGTCAAGAAGTTTTGACATTGGCTGACAAGACGTAACCACACTACAACACATTTCATCACTTCTTACTAGCAGTAAAATGAACCAGCTCACTGCAACTGGGCTGATAATGGGAATATCACATTGCGTGATGGGAGATTAAAGACATGGGGCTGGACTGCCTCTACCTCCTATCCAGCCTGGTAAAACTATAACATGCTCTGTGCACAAAAAGTGAGAGAAATAAATTGCACGACTAGAAACAGCAGTAGTTTGACATTGGAATAGTGTGGAGGTCAGGGTGGTGGATGGGTGTATACATTTGCCTTCAACTCCAACAATCTCCAATGTTCAATTCCCAACTCACATGAAGCATTTTTATACCATAAGTAATGTTTTAATTTTTTCTTATTTAACCATGTCCAAAACCTTACCCTAACCTTAAACAGATTGCTTTAGTTGCCTAACGTTAACCTATGACAACACGTCAAAATGGCATGTTCAATTCATGCTATTGTCACATAATCCCTTCGTAGTAGAGAAATGTAATTTTCACATCCTTCGTGTCCACAACACGTAATCTGCCGTTTCAGTTTGTGCTCATTTCAGGAAATTTTGTGAGACTATGTTGCTACTATTAGAGCCCATAGCAAAGCAAAGTCCAAACTCATATTTATACCATTTATTTCTCCTACACACAAATAAGCTCTTTTTAACACTAAGATTTAAATGCATTTTCTCCTATTTCTCAAAGTCAACTCAAGAGAAACAATCACATATAAACTCATGTTTAAGTTCACTCTGATCAAAACAACAGATCTCCAAATGCTCTTAAATAAATGTAATTGAACCCTCCCTAATACAGTATGCCTCCATACATGAGACCATGAGATTAGAGAAAGTTCTCAAAGAAAACTCAATATGATATTTTATGACTCTTGTGATTTGGATGTTCAAACAATTCCCTTCTTGGATTTTGCTTTCATGTGTGGTAGGGATAAATTCTGTCATCTTAGTGTTAAAAACAACTACTTTGTGTACAATAAAAGGTATACAAATAAGAGCTTTACTTTGTGTTTTCCTATAGGCACATGACAGCCATTACCAGGCTTACCACAACCAGAGCATGCTCCAAGTGCTACTGGACAAGATCCACAGAAACCTCAATTGGCCATGGATCAAGTGAATCAGGAGCCAATACAATCTTGGAGAATCCAATTAAAAGCATATTGGAAACTGGCATGATGCAAGACCCAGAGACACAGAGAGCATGCAACAACCCAGACAGGAGGCAATCAGGGGTCTCAACAGTATTGACAACACTTGATGTAATGTGAATTAGAAATTCTGATGTTTCAAATGTAGCCTTCTGCTGTATCTGACGTGCCTTCCTATAACCGAGGAGCAAACAGCTCCGACACAATATTGAGCACTGGCCTCTGGGCTCTGCATCAAAACACAATACATTTAGAGATGCTTCATTCCATCCGTGACAATTATGAGCTGAAAAAGGGGAATATTTTCAACAGTGGAGTACTTACTCTCCATGCAATGTGGCATCATTTGGATGTTTCAAAAATATTTGAAGAATCGTGTTACGTAACTAACCATGTGGCACACAAATAGAATTAGAAAAAAAGAAGACACTAACCAAATGTTTTGTGCTGGAAATAACATTTTCAACTCACAAATGTTGAGGAATGATACACAGTGGCTGGACCTATTGAACTATGCAGTGTGTTGTATTCTCTTATTAATATACTTATGTGAAATTAGCAACAAAGAGTAATGATGATCTGTTTCCACAGTTTGGGGAGTTATTGGGCTTGAATCCCTGTAAAGATCCCTTCTAGTAAAGGCGGCAGATTCTGCCTTCTAGTAAAGATTCTGCCTTCTAGTAAAGATTCTGCCTTTTAGTAAAGATTCTGCCTTCTAGTAAAGATTCTGCCTTCTAGTAAAGATTCTGCCTTTTAGTAAAGATTCTGCCTTTTAGTAAAGATTCTGCCTTTTAGTAAAGCAGCAAAAAGCGGAAATCCTATAGAATGTATCGCCATTATTATAATTCATTACACGTTGAACGAAACCTACATAGGCTTATCGCCCCAGATTATATATATGTATATAACACAAAAGAAAACTTTGCCATGGTTGAATAAACTTGGAAAACCAATATATTGCTTAGAGAGGCTGTCCTGTCTGCTTGTGCCGGAGATGAATGGACACTATTTATATTCACAGTGTACTCATCGCACGGTAAAGTAACTCATCACCTCAGAGACTTAGCCTTTGCCTCTGAGATGGTTCTGTCTGGTCTTGCCTGTCCTAGAAGCTTGATTAATAACATCAGAGACTAAAGTTTGCCCGGTGAACATATGGCCCCAGCAGGGGTTAGAGCATTATCACATTTATCATGATCAAAGTAGAAGTAATGAACAGAACAAACAAATGAATGTCAGTTTTTTATGTTTAAGATTGCCTAGATTTTTCTAATCTTTGGTGATCTTATTTTGTTCTCATTTTGAATATGAGCATGTTGCATAATATCAAAGCATAGGCATATCTGTTTTCCCATTATCATGTGTCTACTTGTTTCTAGATTTCTCAACATTTTTACTGCTAAATGTTGAGATTTGCAACAAAATACACACAATTTGCCAGGAGAGACGGATTTCCAGTGCAGCTACACTCTTGCCAGTTAAACACTGAAATTACACAATAGGAAAGGCTCGTCACAGTGTGTTTGAAAATGAGGGAAATTACTGAACAGCTGTGGTATCTGGCCCAGAGTGGAATCTTCTGGAGCAAACACCACGATGCCAGTTTCTCTGTATTACATACTCATCTGTAACACAATGTGCACAATGTGCATGTTTTTCACTTAGAGAGGACGTCTAGTCCTTTTCTGAATGAATTCAGCCTCAGATTAAGCATCCATTTTTCCCGTCGTGCATTAGTTTGCTATTTGTGTCGTGAGCTGCAGCCTGTGAACACCTGTAATGGTTGTCTTTGCAGCGTGACTTGTCGAGACTTGGACAACACCCTTATTTCCTTTGTCTAGATGCAAACTGGTGATGTAAGTGCTGATCAAAACTGTAGATACACACGGAGAGGCGAGGCTAAGGTATACAAGCATCTCCTGCATGTAGGTCCCTGTGCAAAATTGAATTGCATTTTTAATGGGTTTGAAAGCCGATATTTAATAATGCCACTATGACGCAATGGAGCGCTCCAGCTTCAAAATGTCTCCACACACCACAACGATCACGAAGAGTGACACTGGAACATTATACAGTAACGTGGCACAAATCACACCCTCACACTTTCAGGTATGTCGACCCACACAGGCTATGTTACATCGCTGGTGTGGACAGTTGATGGATTACATTTAGGATTACTGCCAGCCTAAGGGACAGGCAATCTGCTGGTAACGCACGCCTTGTCTCAGACGTGATTGATCTACCTGGCTGTGACAGACTGATATCGGAGGCTCCCTCAGTACCACAGCGCTTGTCCTGATTGATCTCTGCTCCGATAGTAAGGGCGACATCATCGCAATCTTGCTCCTGCAGATTCTTGGACATGTTGGCGTTTATGTTAAAGTCTACATCAGGCTCCCTTGAAACACAGGTGTTGTCTGAAGACTCTTTTGGTGTGAGTGACTCATAAAAAAAACATCCTCTCCCTACAGTGTTGCATGGGATGAATCTTCCCGCTCAAGTCCAATACTCAGTAGATGGAAAGAAATCGAAACAAGACAGACATTACACAGAGAGATGGGAGAATTATGCAGTTGCAATCACAGAAAGAGTCTGCGGGAAGTCTGAGTAGTCTGAAGGAAACAAGTAGAGAGCGAGTGTAAGAGACGGAGGCGAGCAGAGAGGAGGAGAATGTGTGAATGCGCAAAGTGACAAGCATTCATGTGACAGCGGGGGAGAGGGTGAATCATTCAGGAGGGATTTCCTTCTGCGTGGAGACTCACTGGCATCGCTGTATAGGCGTACTCAAAATGTCTCATGTCAACATCAGAAACGCACACATGTTATGGCTCATTCCCAAAAAGTGCACACTAATAGCTGCCTTTCACCATTTATCATGACACTAAAAAAACAGATTGTCTATTTGCTGTTGTCATCAACATAAATGGTGATAAAAACAGTGCGGGTGCAAGTTGTGATTCACACTGGCCCACACAGACATGCACAAAAGAACAGAATCCATTTTCCATCCATCTTCCATGATGCTTTAATGCACCAGAGAAATACAGATTTCACCTTTCCACCTTTGGCATATTGTGCTCTTCTACGTCTGCACATGTAGCAGCCCATGTCATCACCCCGTGTAATTCTGTCCACCTTTTAACACCCTGTTTCTCACTTGCCAGCACTCTCTCTCTCTCTCACTTCCCAACTTTAAATAAACATTAAATGAGGCCAAGGTAAAAGAAGCCATCAGCTCGTCTTAATGGAAGAGATATTTTTCTCATCACGCGCCCATGGGCAGCAAAAGATAGCAAGTAATGCAAGGCAATGGCATCATGTGCGCACGTTATGTAGCGCTGGGCATCGGCGTCATATTTTCAGAGCATGCAGTGTGGTAACAGGTCTCCGGGGAGCAACCCGATAGGCTGTGAAGGAAAATTCAGACTTTAACCCTGTCACATGAACTGCCACTCTGCGGTGGAACTGTGTGGGTCATGACTAGTGTTGATAGCAGTGCCACGTCGGGCCTCAGCCTCAATCTCCCATGGGAGTTGGCCTGCCCTGCCCTGTAGGCAGCTCTGGCTCCAATTACCCTGGCCAATGTGCCGTAGAACTGTGTCGCTCTGAATTATACATGGCCTTTGTTCATCCTTAACCCAAGAGCACTGGAGACAGCGGTGGATCATGTTTACACTCATCTCTCCGTTAAAACATTCATGGACCTGATTTTTGCCAAATTGTACCTAAACACAGCACAATTGTGTTTATTCATTTGTTCGTTTCTGTTTTAAATCGTACGATTGCTTTGCAGCGTGACGTCTGGCTGCGTTTCCTCTACCAGAAAGCAAGCTGAATGTCAAAATCGTACACGAGAATGATTACATTTAGACCTTAAACAGTCGTGTGTTAAGGTTATTACCGTCCAGAATTCTGAGTATCGCCCACCCACTGAGCGCGCTAACCTACAGTGATCAAAGTTATGCAAACAGGAAAGTGTGCTGCTTTGTGAACTCAGAATCACAGGGGAAATCAAGATGTGAAAAATGGAATGGGAATTGGGTATATTACGTGTGCACTGCAGCTGTTACACTGTGCAGGCTGTTAAACAGAGAGACACAGACACCTCCGAATGATTTCTAAAACATAATTAGTTTGCAGTTTTGGCACGACTTATTGACAAATGCTAAATTGGCTGCAGATTTCTATTCTGGTTATTCTGCTCCTGTGACATTTTACGGTGATGCTGAAAGGGCGCCGTGTTGTAGGTTATTGGATGTACGATCTAAACAGTAATTTGATGAATGAGACGTGAGGATGAAACAGCCACACGGATGGCGGTTGTTAGAGTTGATACATATTTAGAAGCTTATCAAGTCAACCTCATTCACTAATGAGTGCCCATCTGTTATTGTGTAACCACTTCCAACACCAGGGACCAGTCATCATGTCAATAAGGTCTGGTAGTATGATGCCTGTGTGATCCAGCCATGTTTATGAATCCTCCCCGCTGCATCACGTTTATTCCACAGTCGATTTTTAAACGATCCTGGGATCCACTCAGATCCATACCGGGGGTGGTTTCAGTGATTGACTCACACTCTTGCGCTGTGTAGTGGAGGTTTACCTCTAAAAGAGCTCATCATGAAGGATCATGAATCAAAGCAATGCTCTGGGGACCTGAAGTATGCACCACTTTCATTTTGAAATGTGGTGGGGAAAAGGTCCGGCGTGCCAGCGGTGACAGTGGATCCCAAGGGCAGCTCATGCTGGAGGATGCCTGCCACTGAGCTGCAATAGAGGTGTGAATGTGAAAATTGAAGCATTCTCACTTTTTACCACACAAATGTAATGGGAGTTCATGAACAGCAAACAACCAACACTGGCTGCCCATGGTGCCTGTACTGACAGCATCTATCTATCTATCTATCTATCTATCTATCTATCTATCTATCTATCTATCTATCTATCTATCTATCTATCTATCTATCTATCTATCTATCTATCTATCTATCTATCTATCTATCTTTCCTGTTTGCATGTGTTCGACTTCATTTTGAACATTTTCTTGGTGAAAATGATTCAAGCAAGTCTTCCATAACATAATTGTTTAGCAAGATATTTTCAGTTCATCACAGATTTTTTTTGTCCTCTCTGACCCTAACAAGAAGTCATGTGCGTTGTCCTAGAAGAGAGCAGCCAAAGATAATTATTATTAATAATGAACAACTCTCTGAGTTAAGTACACCCCAGGCACCCCTGGTTGTTAAAGACCAGAGCACAACAATAAATCCTCAATAAAAGATCAAATGTAAAATGTGTTGCTGTTGTTTTTCCCCCCACATGATGATAGGTGTCTGCCTGGTGGTCTCCTCTCTGGGGTCATAAAACAACACCCACTAATGGCGATGTTAGACCTGTACATGAGGTGAGATACACATTACTAACTCAAATTGAGAGTGTGTATACAGTGGGCCCAGTTGGCAGGCATGCCTGCAGCTTGGCTCCGCCATTGGCTCCTTGCTTGCTGTTGATGTCTGCTTGGCCAGCGCCGCTAATGCAATTCATTATGCCTTGCAGTTGACAACACAGAGAACCTGTGATGAATGCATTTGCAGCCTCTCACTAGGGGGAATAAGGTATTGTTGCCAGTTTATCAACTTCTCTTCTTCACAAGCCCAAACTTCTATTTCCAGGGCAAATGCAGAAAGACTGGAGAGGAGAGGAAGAGCAGTATCAACAGCACAGTACACCATGGCCTAAATGTGAGAGGAGTTTGCTTTTGTTAGTTGTCAGCAGTTTGCAACACCCAGCCAGTGTGTGGGGGGAATGAATTAAAGCTATTGTCAGCAAAAGGACAACTAGAGGGATTTAAGTTTGATCTTTGATTTTAATTTGGAAATGATGTAAGATTACAATATATCTTATGAGACCCTCAATATAATAGAAAATCTCTATAGCCATAATCACAATATGAGATATTGATTATGATGTCCATATCCAGAGGTTGTAATGTTTAGTCTCATCTGGTTGGGTATCCTTTTTTCACATCCCAAAGGGAATCATATCCTGAAGGCTGGTGGAAACAAAATATTACATACATGCATTTTGGCTTTTACAATTCTACGTTTGTCAGTGGACACAGAACAAATGGACAGATGGTGTTGATGTACTTTGCAGATCAACATTTCCTACACAGAACAGCCTTGGAACAGTGACAGCAATAGACCACTCCTTATCCATGGCCCTTTTTACACTCCTGTACCAGAGCATTGTGCATTCATCAGCTGAATTAGGAGTGGTTTAAAAAGCGCAGCCTATATGCGCCCAGACATATGTCACAACATTGTGAGCCCCGTTCACCTTAGATGCCCAGATTAAGCCAAAGTCAAGTAATCTGTTTAAACTAGTCTCATCCAAAATATGATAACAGCATGAGTTATGAGTCATGAGTGTCTGGACTGTCAGTTTTGTTTATTTTTGCTGCCTTGGCTACCACGTGTGCTAGCTTGCACTTATTAGATAGCTGCTGTTGTGTCCTCTATATTGTGAAGGACACTATCAATAAAATTCATAAGGCTGAGCATTTAGGGTCCCGCCTGTCCCACCGAATAAAACTAATAAGGATAACAACGATTTTTCAAAAAAGGGAAGATTTCTGAGACGGACGTTCAGGATAGTCTGTGTTTTACAGTAAATTGGAAGAAATTAAAACAGAATTGAACAATCGTGACACTTAGTCTCTCGCCCAGGACAAATCGAACCACCCACAATAGGAACCGCTGGCTTTTGGATGTTGAGGCGAATCATCTCCATGGAAGCAGATTTTATCCACTCCTGTAGGAACATGGTGATCTTTTGCTATTCCCTAGATATGCATGCAACCATTGAGAGAGCGTCTCCCGGACACAATGGGAGATAGGGCTGATGCACACGCTCACACACACACACACACACACACACACACACACCACACCGACACGCACACGCACACACACCAAGACTTCCATCCTGTTACTTAACTCGCCCCTCCAGGCTGAATCACAAGGGTAGACCTGGCATGGGTCGTGCGAGAGAGAGAGAGGGGAGTGGTTGGCTACATTTGCAGAGGCGATATTACACTCCGCTACTATGGCCCTATACAGCTAAATGGATAGAGCACGACACTAATGCAGGATTACTATTAGGATTAGGGGTTTGATTCCCATTGGGGCAATCCATGCTAAAAAATATAAGTATGCACTCACGGTATTGTTGGATAACTATAAAAGCATTATAAATAAATATGGATAAAAATATAAGCATTACATAAATACAGGCCCCATTGATTTATTTGCTGTAAAGATTATGGATAGAATACAGGATAGAGTACTCCATGTAGACATGTGCAAACAGAGAAATTGGAAACTAAAGCAAAAATTACTAACATGAGACGTTTTTTTTCTTATTTTTTAACCGGGTTTTGAGATGGTGCTTCGCGTTGAGTTGCATATCAAAGCATTCCCATAGTTTTCCCCTTCCAAGCAAAATCTCATTGTCTCATTACACTCAGTTTCTCACACTATAGGCTCTGGGGGTGGAGGAAGAAAGAGACAAATTTAGAACAAGGGGAGGGGAGGAGGGGGGGGGTTTCCCTCTCCTACAGGGATAACATAAATAGAACGGAGCAGCGGCATGGCAAAGGATCTTCACATAGCATCATGTATGTTCATATATGGTGTGATACGCTTTATTTTATTTGGATCAAGCACATTGGAAAGCAAACGGTTCCCTGACATTTCTTACCGTTAGGAAGCTTGTGACTGTTTTCCATCAGCCATGCAAACAGGTTGGCAAAGTTGCAGTTACACACCCAAGGGTTGCTCTCCAGCCGCACCACCCGCAGGGAGGGCAACTGACTCAGTGTCCCCACCTTTAGGGTAGATAGTGCGTTGCGCTCCAGCTCCAGCTCTCTCAGAGAGGTGAGGCCCAGGAAAGCATCCTCATTGATCATGCTCAGGTAGGGGTTGTTGCCCAGGCGCAGTTTGATCAGACTACGGGACTCCCCGAAGGTCCCTTTAGGGATCTCAGTCAGATTGTTGCTGCCCAGGTCCAGGAAGACCAGCCTGGAAGAGGTGCTGAGAGTCCCCGGCTCTATGTGGGACAGGGAGTTGTTCCGTAGGTCCAAGTAGACCAAGTCACTGTACAGAACCAGGAAGTCTGAGGGGATGCGGGTTATCCAGTTGTCAGACAGCAACAGCCTGCGCACGTCCAAGGGGATCTCATTGGGTAGACGGGTCAGCCCGCGGCCGCTGCAGTCCACAGTGTGGGGATCTGGGCACAGGCAGGTTGCTGGGCAGTTTTCCCCCCAGGTCCGTAAGACAGAGGACAGCAAGATGAGGAGGAGTTGGAGCCAGCAGACACATGGCAACATGGTCAAGGGGGTGAAATGAGTTCGGGGGAGCAAGAGGCTTGGGGTAAGGACAAATGGGAGGGGGTGGGTGGGAGTAGAGAAAAAGGGGGAGAGGGTCAGAGGGCAGGAGATTAGGAAAGGGGAGGGGAAGGGGTGAGTGAAAGGGGGAGGAGGGGGATCAATCCTTGTGAAGGAGCATCCTGCCGTTGTCGAGATGGAAATCCGGAAGGGCTCAGGGATTGAGTGGCGAGAGAGCAGCGGCGAACACTGTCTTCCAAGAGATCATGTAGCAGGCAGCCTGGATAGAATAGCAGACTGCTCGCTTTGAAGGAGCGAGGGGAGGGAGATAGCAAGCAGTAGGGAGAGGGAGAGCAAGAAAGACGGAGCTTAACAGAAAGGGGAGGGTAGCTTAACAGAGGTGAATAGAAACGAGCGAGCCGGGAGTGATGAGAAGCCGGGGGCACGGCGGAGGGCGAGGGGGGTTGAGGAGGGGACTCCGTCCGCCACGCTAACCCACGGTCGATCTGGCGGCAGTGACAGACAAAGACACAAGGATCTCTGACACAAAAGGATACACGGAAGGGTGATTCAAGCATGACAAGTGACGAGTGAAATCGTTGCATCCCTCCATTAGTCCCAGGTTTCTGCGGGAAAGCCTGACAGAGAGAGAGAGAGAGAGAGAGAGAGAGAGAGAGAGAGAGAGAGAGAAGCCACCGCTGGAGTGTGTGTGGTAAGGTTTCCCCTCCCCTCCTCCTCCCCTCACATTCCCTCTCTATCTCCCAGCGCTCTGCAACATGCTGTGAGATCAGAGCAGAGCTCAATAACACACTGTCCAGCTGGGTATCAGAGCTGTGTCGCCGCGGAGAGAGGATCCAGACGTCCAAGCAGCAGCCACACGCATGCAGATGGGAGTCCTGAGCTGCACACAGCCATGCCAATCCGCTGTCTGCCTCTGAATGTGCCACGGTTTATCATGCCCTCTCCCCTCTCCTCATTCCCATGGAGGCGTGCCTGAGCCATGTTGTCAACATGTGATGTCACTTCCTATAGTGTGAAGAAAAGAGGATCATTTACATCTGGAAAAATCTGAAATCTAGCAGTCGTATATTTATCATTCCATACAATATGTACAATTCACACCTGTTTCAATCAAATTATATTAAGGATTTTTTACAACTGTGGTTCACCTTTTCACCTGCCTTGTAATCCCCACATGACAATAACAACACATTTGCTTTGACAGTAAGCTTCCTTGGTTTTGGTTACATCACAATTTTTAGAGAATTACAGGGATTACACAACCTGCCCATGGGAGAATCTTCATTAGTTGTGTCTGCAAATAAAAAACTCACAACTGTGACCTTTTCAAAAACCGCAGCACGAACCTTCATACTTTTGCATTGCATTTCTTTTTTTCTTCTTCTACAGAGCCAGCATCAGCATAATAAATCAATTCTGTTGTACAATTATAACGGTGATGCCCCGCCACAGCAAATCACCCGACGGATCGAACAAAGAGCTGTTTTTTATGACCCATCCTTCCTTCCAAATATTTTTTATCACTGCTATATTTCTGATAGGAGAGCCATGATTCTTAAACCGGTGATGGAGGGAAGATGTTTCGTTCAGAATGTGAATTGAATTTCCCAAATGGGATTTGTTGCAACAGGTAAATGCAATTAGACCAAGGTTGTTCCACGGGGACAATGAAGGAGGCATTTGGAGATAACAGGATGACGGGAATGACATTTCTCTGATTGGTGGGTAGTCCTGTCAGACGCGCTGGCAGCTTATTTACTTACTTTTTTGCTTACTATTTGTAAGTCACAGAAAAGAATATTCATTGTGAAAAATGTATAAGTTAATAGAAGTATATATAATATAAGTTAACACACACATGCATTGTATTTTGTTATTCAAGCAAGTACACAAATACCCAGGCGGTGGAAAACAGCATCTACCACTAACACACATCACAGGTAATCTAATATTTCCAGTGCTTGCTTCAGGCGTCCGCTGAAGTGAGATGAGTCTGCTGTTACGCACACACACACACACACACACACAGTACTGTTGACATAGCGCTACGGGGCGAGAGAGCACCTTTTTCATCAAAACAACTAAGGAGAGATTTGATAAGAGAGCGCGTAGGTTTTGGGGAAAAAAGCGCTAAGGCAACTTGAACTGTCTGCCACAAAACAGATTTAAGGTTGGCATTCCTTGTTGTGGTTTCACTGGTCTAGCCCACACCGTGCCTAAATATGTACTGTGTTTGGGAAGGCTTGACGTGATCCAGCAACAGAAAATGACAGCAGTCTTAATTGTTATGCCTTGTCTCTCTGTCAGACTGACACTGGCGCTGTAGCAGAGGAGATTCAGACGTGGTTTCTTTAGTGATTGGCAATGGTGCATCTTTTAGTGCCAACCTAAAGTCATATCGGTACGTTTGACTTTATTTAGAGATTAGTTTGTCCATGTATTATTGAAATTCTGAAAAGAATGACATATTGGTTTGTCTACTTAATGTACACTTCTAGATATGTGTGTTACACTGCAGGATAAACCCTTTATCATGTTTACTGGATTTGTAAGAGGGTTTAATCCTTTGTTGCAGTAACGCTAGATAAGTGGTGGTAGGTTAAGTTGTAGTAGTGAGCTATTAGTGGTGATTGCATTTTATTTTTCATTCTTATATTTTCATTCTTCAAGATGCTCGTAGCTGGCCAGCATGTAACCTCTCTCTGAAAAGGCTCAGTGGGAAATCAAGCAGAACAACACACACATTTCCTCTGTCCTGTTTGCTTCAGCAGATTAATTGCCGAGCAGCTCTGGACAAAATGGACTAGAGCAGAGACACTTAGTCAAATGGAGGAGGTTTTCACATTGAAAGCATAATGGCCACTCTGTTGCTGAGGGTAGTCACACAGATGTTAAATCCCCGAATGCAATCCTCTGAGTCTCTTGGCTGCAATTTCCCAATGTAAATCAGCCTTAAGATAGACCAGTTTATACAGAGCCAGTAGACCTTGTGTCTGCTGTCTAGTCTATCAGCCAGAGAAATCCCAACAACTCTACAATTATCGTTAGTTTTCTCTCTCCTAATTGGTCAACATTCCCATTGTGATTACTTCGATCCATTTTTATCGCCCATAACCCTCCGTCGTATATTGTTCCAACATGAAAGTTATTAGGACATTTGCAGGGTGTGGAGCTACTGATGCGCGCCTCTAAGCCCCCTGGAGTTGGAACGATCGAAAATCCCTTGTTTTTTTGTTCATTTCATTCTCTTCTCCACTTCAAAGCTTTGGGGGAAAGCAATCTATCCAGAGTCTCCACATCAGCGGTGGATAAAGCGTTACTTTCTCAACAGCTGTTTGCACAAATTGATCGGTCTTTAGAACAATGACAAGTCACCGAGGTGTTAAAAGTAGTGTAAATGGGACATGAGAGAGAAGTAAGACAGCCTTCAGGTTGGAGTGACCTTGTCAGCGGAGACGGAGCATCGATCCAGATTTACTGCCGTGTGTCCCCGGGTATTCATTTGGATAAAAGTACAATCAGGACAGCATCAACACAACACTATTAACATGGCAGCCACGACAGCAGAATTATTCCAGTCTGAGGGCTAAATGTATCCGACTGTCTAGCTCGTGGAGACAAATTAATCCAGATTCACATTAGAAAAAAAAGGGAAATTTGAGTGGTTGGAGATGAAAGACAGACCGTGGATGTAGGAGGAACCACCAAAGAACGGCATCTGTTTGCAATAAGGCAGGGCTATGAATATTATCTTGATGGGCTTTTGGTGAGTGACAATTGGAAGTTCATTTAAATTACATAACATATGGACAAATATTCCCTGGGTTTCTTAATGGATTTAGCATTTCCATCAGCACTGAATGAATGCTCCCTTGTTACTCATCTCCAGGCTAGACAGACATTTTGCAGGCATCCGAATATTCCAACTTGAGAGGCCCTTGACGAGTGTCACACACCAATCAAAGCCCTCTTTGGCTCCACTTCGACTCAGTGGTTAATTATTTCACTTCTGCCCTCTGCCTACCTATAGGCTCAATGGAGCTGAAATGGAGGGAGAGAGTGAGAGTGAAATGCTGAAATTTTTTTTAAATACCCTGCAGGTTATTTTGTGTGTGTGTCACAACCATTATAAGTCAACAATTGTGCTCCCAGCAAGGCGAGTAAATGTGAGGCCTCCGTGGGAGGGCCCTCCCCATGGATCAGCCAGCGTGAAAGCAGAGAAGCTAAACACTCTCCAGCTGCAATTAAAGAACAGCTCATCAATAAATGATGAATGTCAAACACAGCATGATGTTTGGCCCGGTAAGGAGCCTGGTGCCCCATGTAGATTCATGGTCACAGCAGGGCAGGAGACAAGGGGTGGCATGGAGGAAACAGAAGGAGGAGGCAAAAGGATGTCAGAGGACCCTGCTGCAAATGTCACCTCGTCCCTTTGAACGCCTCTCAGAATGTGGTGGTGGACATTCAAGATGCAGCGGCAGCTGTCATTCCTTAAGCCATCCGCTGACATTTGGGATTCTGGGCAGTTTGCCCTGTGGCAACCCAGGAAGTGGGAGCATAGGACAAGGGTGTTCAATCAGTCAAGGGCACAGTGGCTAGGATGGCCCAGGCACATCACTGTCTGTGGCTATCATAGTAGTATAAGTGAGCATTACCCTAACACAACTATTCCCACCTTAGACACCTAAGGACACCTATTCCTAAAGACACCTATTCCCACCTTCCCTTTCTTCTACCCTTGCCAAGGGTACAAGAATACAGTTGGAAAAACAAGTTAACAAGGTGATTATTGCATTTAGCATCTCATTTCCTCAAATAACATGCAGCTGAATGTGTCACCACGCAGCATATAAAGCAGTTTAGATCTGTGTACGGTTGCTGTACAGCTGCCAAAAATGACAATATGGGTAACAATATGGCGTGACTAGCAGGCCTCCTCGTGGCTGTGAGGGGTTCCTTCTTTAGACACACTCACCAGCTGGAGGTGAGCGAGACGAGCACAGAGTTATTAAGATGATTGTTTTAGGACCTCTCTGATGAGTGGAGTCAAAGCCCATGGGTCGAGGCTCGCTGGGAGAAGGAACTTCCACCCCTCGTCCAACAATAAAAAAAAAACTCTGTCCACTCAGATTACACAATCACGGTGCAAAACACTGCAGACAGGCAATCTCTGATATCAGCCTTTCAGAGTTACTTGAGCCTCCAGCCAGACGGAGACGACGGCTGGAATATCAATGAAGCTTAACATGGGTCGTCTCTCCATCACCTTCAGGATACGCAACCATGGCCACGTTCTCTGTCTGTCTTTTCACTGCAAAATGTTCATCTAACAATTACGTCACCTTGTGTTGATTTGTTTTACTTAAAGCATAATAATGGAGTGAGATCATTTCGCTTGTCTCCTCAGATCCACTTGTTTCAATCATCTTCCAGAATAAAGTGACATTAGTTTTATAATAAGAGAAACAAACAAGTTACAAACTTCATCAAACAGAAATGATGTAACTTGTTATGTAACAGCTTTGTAACTGTAGAAATGAGATAAAATCACTTAAAGTGGATATTTTTTCAGTGCCGTGATTACATGGATGGTTGCATGTGTGTAATACTAAGTGGGTGGATGTGCGCTCCAATCTATTTGCACATACATTTAATGAGAACATGCACAAAAAGGCACACCATCTGCTTCATCTTGTCCCTCACACCATCGGATGTTTACTCTAAATGCACCCTGACATTGCTGTCCAATGTCGCTGGGAATATTTTAGAGTTAAGCGTGACATGATCCCTTCCCCCTTCAGTCAGGAAAGCCATTAAGCTTCAATTCATGCTGCACTTCTGCATGTGAGTGAAATCCATCACAGCCAAATGCCAAGATTCCCTTATGCAGATATGAGAAATTAGACGAAGAAGCATGTTGGAATAGCAGAAGTGCCCGCTGTTTCACTGGTGGAAACTATTTTCAGTAAAGCCCTGCCTCTGGTGTTTTTCAAAGCCATGGTTAGTCGTCAAAGCAAATAAGAACTTGTTTAATAAATGTTTGGCATGAAAGAAAAACTAAGTCATGACCAGCTGCAGCCTATGGGCCAGAGGTAGAAAAATGATGTTCTCCTTGCTTGACGTCATTCTTGTTTCATATTTGTCCCTCAGTGCAAAGCACAACGCATCAACATCCACTCTTGCCGTTTCCAAAAAGGCAGGTGTGCGACGGGCCGGGGAGATTTGAAGATGTCATTCTGGGCGACCGCCAGCTTCACGCATTTGGGGCGTTAAAGTTTGTGACAACTAAACATGAGTTGAAACTATTTCGGCCTGTTATTTTATATATTTGTTTTATTTTGGATCTGTATTTTAGTCATATTGTTTCGTATGTGCCTGTGGGTCTGCTGACAGGGAGTTTCTGAAATGGCATTGGCGGTTTTAAGCTCGTCACTGTTCTCCTGTCAGGTGTAGGCTGTTCCTGTGCAGCAATGGGAACAGACCCATGACTGACACGTCACAAACAGCTGCACAAGATCTGTGGACAAGAGGACATTGGATTGACAGAGAGCTGTAAACACCTTCTTGAATAATGGTGCTGGGGGACCACACACACACACACACACACACACACACACACACACACATACAAGCACACAGAGCCTTGACATCCACTGCACTTGTCTTTGTCATGATTTGAGGCTTGTATTTTGAAAATCTCCCAGATAACATATTCTACCTTCTGTGATGGCGTTAGAAAATGCATGTGCTAAGGTCCGTTTCAGTCCAATCAAATCAGGAAGTGAAATTTGTGTAAATTTCGAGTACTAAAAATCTCTGACAGGAAAGGGTTGCCTCATGTAACCTATTGAGAAATAACCAAGAAGGCTCCAGCTTTAGGTCATGGATCACAGTTGCTGCTTTTTTTTAAATTTTGAATCAAACGAATGTGAACTGAACCCGACCCTGGCATACACGCGGCACACGGCGATGCCTATCACTCACCAGCAAAAGGTCCCGGTCCCCCCCCACTTACACTCGGCCAGCTGGCTACACTAGAGTGAGGCTTAGCTCTGCTGAAATCAAGATAGTGTGAAGAGAGACGGCGGATACGAGCAAAGCTACATCCTTACGCCCAGAGGATGAGCTGACTAACCGTGGCTCCCTAACTGTGTCAACTCCCAGCATGAGGAAAAAAAGCAGACGAGAACAAGGGGAATCAAGAGAGAGAAAGACAGACACAGAGACACAGAGAGAGAGAGAGAGAGAGAGAGAGAGAGAGAGAGAGAGAGCGAGCGCAAATGTGGCTGTAGTTGATGCTCAGACCAACCTAACAATAGAAAAAAAGCTTAGATACACAATTTAGCAACAACTTCCCTCGCTCACATTGTTGGGCACTTGATGAGGAGTGTGCCCTGTCAACACAACAGACACAACACACACACACACACACACACACACACACACACACACACACACTCCCTACCCTTGCCAACTGCCAGGGCAAATGAGATGGTCGGTTGATCTTGCGGAGGGTTTGTATTACCCCCCACCCCCCGTGCAACAGAGAAGCTCTACAGCTCCTTCTCTGGGCTATTGAAGGACGTGTTTATGCGGCGATCGGGGTTTAACTTTGCCCTTAGACGTCTGAATTTGTATAACTTTCTCGCCACCGGATTTAGATGCCATCTGCATACGGTGTCAGCAACACAGCCTGAATGTTTTTCCGACCTGCCGTTGTGACAGCGGCAGCCTAGCAAGTCGTTCCTCGGGCTGTAATCGGAGATGTGCTGTGTTGCAGACACAATTTATTTGGCAATGTAACAATTGAATATATCCACATATGGTGTTGAAGAGTTACAGATGAAAAAATGGCTTTTATAGGACAATTCCGGTATTTTTAAACCTGGGCCCTATTTGTACATATTTTGGGGTCTAAATGACGAATAGGTACAAAAAGTTTTGGAGAAACAGAAACCAGAAACAAAAGTTTCTCGCTCTGAAATCTCGCGAGAGGTGAGTTGTTGCAGGAAGAGGTTAAACAAAGGTCTATCTCTGTAGGGATCCTTTCTGTAATGTTGTCAGACACGCCCAATAACAATCTGAGCCTGTCAGTGGCAAAAACAAACACTTTTAGTGGACGTAGTTTGACCGGGCGCAGTGGCCCCAACGGATTACGTTGCAGCCATTGCAGCCCGTTTTGCGGTTGCCAGCTGAGGCGATCTACTGGAGCAATTCCAAAACCTTTTGTACATATTCGTCATTTAAACCCCAAAATATGTACAAATAGGGCCCAAGTTTAAAAATACCAGAATTATCCTTGACCCATAACAACTCAAAATACTTTTTGGTTTTATACCAATTTTCCCGAAGCACCACAAATGTAAACAAATATTTTACACCATCAAACTCATGTTGAGCTGTCATACACAGTCAGCCCTTGAATCACAAGTTAAGACATTACATTTCAGAGGGGAAAAATGTCATCAATCCAATAAATCATGATGTAAACAAGGCCCATATTGGGGCAACTGTGTTTCATCAGGGGGCGCCATAGAACAAGTATGGACTGGCCTTTAAAACGAGAGGAAAACACATTTGTAACACAAAATTGTAACACTTACTGCAGCCATACATGCATGTTTCCATAGTAAGTTAACATATTGTATAAGGGAATCTTTATCACATTTGAAATTTCCAAAATCAAAACCCTAGTGTGTGTACCCACACACACTCTTTCCTCGGACTCCACTAATCAGCCAAGTGGCCCACAGTGTCACGTCATCACTCTCTCTCTCTCTCTCTCTCTCTCTCACACACACACACACACATACACACACACACACACACACACATGCAAAATAGATTTGCAGAGGAACAAAAACCAAGAACAGCCTTTGCCCCCACGAGCCCGCAGGCCCTGTGGAGCAGCGCTCGTGGAAAGGGCAACGCGACTGGCTTTCCAGGAGATGTCTGTGCCTTTGCCCTGGGTCCGGCTACTGAGCACCTTAGAGACAAAGAGAGAGAATATAAGGTCTCACGACAGCACACCATAGTACAGGAGGCACAGATGGACCCATGAGGCTAAGATTAAGAGAACATCTGTTTTAACACTCTGGCTGTGACGTAGTTACAGAAACAAGACTACTCCGCTTCTGTTTTAGTGAGGCAGGAAACAGAGGCAGGCAAGCGTGACACCAGTGTAAAGAATCACAGGCAACAGCAAGGGTGCAAACCAATGAGCACGAGCCGACAGCATGAGCTCAAAAATGGTTAACTCTTTATTTTTTTCACATTTACTGTTTCAAAAGATCTAAGTTTCATCCAGACTTCAGCACTGTATTTACATTTTCAGTCTTAAAATGATGACGGTTTTGTTTCCCTACCTTAGACTGAGCATATTACCCAGTTAGCTCAAAATAGGCTGTTGAATGAATTGTTGGTTTATGATCTGTCACACATACGACCAGAAAGACACGGTTGGCAATTTGGAGCATTTCAAATGTCAATCATAGATTCTCAACACATCTGCTGCATTTCACCAAAACACTATTTTCACTGCAGTATCTCTGTTAGGTCCGAATAGTGTTTTTGTTTTTAACTTCACTTTATATTATGATAAATATTCAGTGTGCCCTTTACCACAGCCAGCCATTACAACAGCAGCCTAATCATCTCAGGTTTACCAGCTAAACTAGCAAAGATAGGTATCACGCAACTTTTACGGGCCTAATCTCCCCCAGCCTTTAAGTGTCATCATGGGTTACAGCTACGGCTTCGTTAACACGCGAGGAAATGACTTCATTGTCTTGTCAAAACCCCGCTATCTGAAACTGTTCACCTTAATGTTCGTCATGCTGCTCCAACCGAACCAGAGTGCTCTTTTTCTTTTCTTTAATAGAATGTCAGATTGAATTTACAAACACCCCCAACAAGACTGGAGATGCTGCCTTGTGCGCGTCGCAGTGTGAAATGGTGCTGAGAGAACTAAATGACATCCTGTTTTGAAGTCCAGTGGTAAAATATGAATTGAAACCAAAGTACAGCGCTATCATGAATAATACAGCAACTCTTACACAAATCCATTATCAATGGTTTACCACAAAGAGTCTTCTATTTCACTCTCACTGAGGATCTGTTGGGAAAGTGGGTCTAAAGTCCTCCACGGATTGGCTCCAAAACACTGCAGAGAACCCATTGTGAAGATGTCACACATTCGGTGCGCTCAGCGATGGCGGGTAGTCCTTGGGGTTTAGGCACATGCAAAAATAGATCCATGTTGATTGACAGGCAGAGCTACAGCCAAGGATTTCCAATGAGTGCCGTGATTCATATTTTCAAGTAACAGATCCGCCCCCCACGTGTGTGTGTGTGTGTGTGTGTGTGTGTGTGTGTGTGTGTGTGTGAAAGCTGATAGTTGTTCTCAGAATATATGGAGGGAAAAATCTAACAAACATCCAGCACGGCTATGGCTGCATCACATTTTACTTCAGGTGTTTATGAGGTGCATGTACATGTGCCGGATGAACTGAGAGCCCGCCGATCGAGAGATGCGGACGTCATATGTAAGACTAATGACCTTGTCAACGGCAAGAAGGACAGGGGAGATTGACAGACCACCCTCTCTGACAGCTGCCTCAGAGACAGACCCAAGCAGCTGAGGCAGAATAATGGCGCTCCAGTGCTACATGAACCTGCATGTTCCATCGTGGCGCAAAGTATAAGACTGTGAGGACTGGCTGCCCGGTCTGGACCACTCACCGCTCACCACTCACATCAGGAGGAAACCACCTCTTAGTGAGGAATTGTGTTTTGACAGGCCAAAGATAAATCACAGCTATTACATCAGCCAGAGGTCGGCTCCTCCCAGTCCTATCTGCTGTTTTAACCCAGCCATACATCATCAGCCATGTTTTGATTTCCTTCGCAGGCTTTAAAAAAAAAAAAAAAAATGCCTTTAAGTCCAGAGGAGGCCCGTTCTTCAGTTGTTTCAGTTTTTGTCCTGTCACACAAATGAGACATAAAAGGCAGCGGTGGAGTTTCCCACCATTTCAAATGTCAATCCTCAAGATTTGTCGAATGGTATTTACAGCACTTAGGCGTCCTGTCATGTCCACAGCTGCACACCACACATCATCGCTAATGTGTCCCCGGCACAAGCGCAAGGGTCAGGAGGTCCAGCTGAGAGATAGCTTGGAAGGATGACATCATTAGCTCTGTGCCACCGGGCAGCACGGTGGCAGGCAGAGGGTACGCAGGGTGGCGCTGCAGGGGTGCAAGGACGGAAATAACATGAGTGTAAATTTCTCCGCCCTCCTCTCCATAACAAGCATTCGCCATCTCTAACCGCATACCGAGAGAGCATCGCATCCCGCCTGGCCAGTGCACCCCCTTATCCTCAGCCGGATCTCATGTGATTCTGTTTCATCCGAGCGGGACGTGGGAATCCAAGGTTAAGAAGTGTTTATATTGGCAGCTACAAAAACAAGTGCTTCCGTTTCAAATCAGTGCAGAGAAAGGCGGAATTAGACAGGGTAGCTCTCCGCGGGACACTCAGACAGAATATATAATGTTATTCAAAGGCCCATTAACTTTGAGACAGCTAATGAAAGAGAGAGAGAGAGAGAGAAACAGACAGAGGGAATTTCAATCAGTGCAAGTTGAAGCGGGCGGAGATAGTTGCCAAGGCGATAAGTCCTGAGAGCGTGAGGTGTGACTTATGCGTCACTGATTTACCCATTTAATATTCCTTTCTCCTTCCTCAATTTATCTCAGTCCCTTCCTCCCTGCAACGTCAGACCTCACGCAATCAGCGTGTCAGTGAACCCGCTTCGACACCCACCCACCCCCCCCACCCCCCCACCACCCCCCCCCCCCCCCCCCCGCCTCCCACCGCCGCCGCCTTTTTCCCACATCACTGTCAGTCATGGCTTCACATACGATGAGTGGGAGAAACTATTTTTGAGCGACACCGAAGACACCTCCCTCCTGTTCGCAGCTAGTCAGCAAGTGTAAGGATGTTCTGTCAGCACATGCCACGCCGAATATCCGCACACACACGTCCACGCGTCCACGCGTCCACGCGTCCACACACACGCACGCACGCACTCGCGCGGCAATGTGATGACATTTGGGCTGTGTGTGTGGCATGTCGGGTTTTTGCCAAATGGGCCGTGAAAGCCCTGTCGTAGCAGGTGATGGTTGGATTCAGTCCAGGGTGACATTCAAGAGAGTCTACTGCAATTAGTAGATCAGACATGCATGGATGCACATCTGTATGCACACGCACACAGATGCATACTGAGCATAGTGTGCGTCACTATGCACATGCATAAACACGTCAATACACTGACCTATAACTATACAGGAAAGGGCAGAAAGCGATTTGACCCCTGCTGCTGGGTTGTCCACACCTAAATAATCACATACATAAGATGCTCCATCTCAACTTGTACTGATTGGAAATAGATTGATCAATTCTATTGAAAAGAAACAGAAAGGTTTATTTGAGGCAACATAATGTGAAAACATACCTGTATATGAGATTCAAACCAAGGTCCCCTCCATGGCATTACTGATACTAATACTGTGTTAGCCTAGCCACATGACCATGTAAATTCTAAATCCCAGTCACATTTTCAAATTGCCTGATATGGATTAATTGATTATTCTATGGTTACTTATGCTGAATGATACATAGGATTAATTGGTGCACTGTTCTGTTGCATGCAATTCTGAAAAGTCAGCTGTAGGCTATCTAGGCTGCAGACTGGGCTACATTTACAACCTTGAAAAATATTTTGACAAACCTACATTTTGTTTACAAATGTATAAATAACGGCGTCACTCCAGTAAAAGTTTGTTTGTGCTAAATGACAAGACACATGTAGCGTGACAGGACAAACAGCTACATAATGGCGCAGGGCTCAGACACAGGAAGGACAGGAAGGACACCGTAGCCACCTAATGGTCCAAGACCTTCATTACAAGACATTAAATTACACAGGCTGCGACGCTGCACACAACAGGACAGGACAGGACACAAAATGGTCTAACCCCTACTGCAACCTCCTCTGAAAAAAGTACCCATGATTTGAACTCCAATAAAGATGAAATTCAGCCAAGAGAGGCGAACGTCCCCATCTATTCTCCTCCAACGTTATTATGGATGTCTCCCAAAGAAGACAGCAGCAAATTCTGCAATCACTCATGCATCCTTCTCTTATCATTCACAACATCCTTCCTGCCTGGCAAATGTCAGAGCATCATAGCCCGAGCACAGTAGGGGGCGTCGAGGCATCTGAGTGTGAGATGGATTGAAGCTATGATGTGGAGGCAGCAGGATAGCGAGGGTAGAGAGGACGGCTACCGTGAAACGCCTCCCTCTGCCCATATTAGTCAAAGCAATTCAATCTATCACTCTCCTCTCTCCCCTCTTCGCCTCCACACCGCAGTTGTCTTGCTGTTCTTAAGGGTGTGATGGATGGAGTCGACATGCTGTTTATTCCAACTCCATGAAAGAAAGGAAGGAAGAAGGGGGAAAACAGTACGGACAAGTATTGCAATTGTTTGTTTTAACCCTGGAGTACCAGATGGGTTTCCACCACACCAGGACAAATCAAATCCCATCCATCTGGTAGTCCAAGTAGGTTGGAGAATGCAGAATTAGTTTGCAAACATACAAGAAAGAGATTCTCAACCTCCTGTCGAGACAAGCAATGTAAAATGCCATGCTAGAGTGCATTTTGCAAAACAGATTTGTGACAACGTAGAGCAAGAATAGGCAGCACAGATGAGTACAAGATAAAAGCAAGGCATCACATCGTCTTCATCAAAATGTCTACCCACTCCGTCTAATCAGGCTGATCCTGCACCCTCCTCAGTTATATTTATATTTTCTCCAAAAATGATACGTACATGTCCGGTGTCATAACAATATTTTACACATGCAGTGCTGTGCAAAAGTCTTAGGCACGTGTAAAAACGTTCCGAAAAGTGAAGATGCTTTCAAAAATAATGAAATGAAAAGTTTCTAAATATAAAATAAATGACTTTGAAGAGTAGTGATGGAAAACACTAATGCAGAAAACAAAAAAAATAAACATCCAAGACCAAATGTATCTACAATAATCTAGGGCGCATAAGACTTTTGCACAGTACTGTATGTATTAGTGTTATCTTGCTAACTCTTGACCCTAACCATTGTGAATGTGCATGTGATAGAGACACTGGGTCAGACTTCTTGTTTACTCAGCTAAGTAGATATCACTTACTAAAAAGGTTAATAGTCTCTGGCGGGGCTTTATTAAAGGGAAAGATCCCCAACCTTCCAAGTAGTCAGTAAATCATATACTGACTATCATCACACGTGACCCCATTGATGTCCCTCAGCTAGTCAACCATGTAGCACAGATGGAATGGCTGGTGTGAGTGTCACATTAATAATGTCTCCCAATCAATCCTGCGAGGGTACCCCGTTGATAACGTAATGTCACCGGGGAGGAGATTAAAAGTGAACTGCAACCTTTGTTGGATTATGGACCGATCCAATAACCTTTCGGGGACTCGGGGACACACCTCACCGCCTCTTAAAAGATTCCTTCAGTGTCACTGCATGACCAGGAGGAGACCAGGGAGCAAGGGGAGATTATTATCTTGGTGGCGCTGACGTTTATCAATTTGGTTTGATTGATGTCCCTGTGCCTCTTGTTTCTCTTTGAAGCCCAAATCCAGTTTCATTTTGTTTGTTGACAAATTTCATCAGCTCGGACTAGACAATAGAGGATAAACTGAGACATTTTCCGGTTAAGCTATCCAAGCAGAAATCTTCACACCCTGTCTGCCCGGTCTCACAAAAAAAAGAGGAAAATTGCAAGCTGTCTAGACAAGGAAAGACCTTGGAGGGGAATGTGTCCTAGGGAGCGACAGGGAGGCTGACCGGTTGTCACACACTGCCCCCCTGTGTTGAAATCTCTAGCCTGAGCAGCAGAATAGCCCCTCTTTGTCAAAGCCAGCCTAGTGAGGATACCCTGTGAACACACTATATTTAGTCAGACAATTCCATGCTGAAATCAAGAAGCACTGCCAGCCACAATAATTAGCTGGCTCTATGGTTTCAATGAGGAATGCAAACAATACTAACAGGTTGTTCTAGGGAGACTGAAGGGCAGAAGAGGAATCGGTCTCTCCTCGCGTGGCAGGTGTCTAGTGAAGGAAAATAATCAACTCAATTTGGAAGGATTTGGATCAGTGAAATCAGCTGGTGTAGTGTTTGGCTGGGAGGAAAAACTGTAGACCTGGCCTCAAAAACACACAGTCGTTGGGTTAGACCGATATATTGGTTTTCTGATATACTTGGCCTTTTAATAAAAAATTAAAATAAATATTGACCAGTTGATTAAATTATTTTACTTCTCCAACCTGCCTCACCCTGCCTTTAACCCTAAAATGATGTCATTAGTGTGGGTTCAAGTGAGAGCATGTGTGGATTAATCCACATATGGATTAAGTTTAACATTAGTATATTATCATTATTACGAAGGGATTTTGATGACACAGCTTTTCCTTTTCCCACCTTAAATATTACAGCAGTTTAATTTCCACAAACATTTTCCCGTTGTTTGGATCCACTCAGGACTGACACTTTTTTGGGTGTGCTATTTTTTGCAGTGATTTGTGTTTGTGTGTTTTTGAATGAAAGAACAGGAACACAACTACTGATTAACCTGGAACATTAGCTTGCTCAAAGAATGGATCTTGCACGCCATCTAGCAGTAGGGTTTCAGCGGTACAGTACACCAGGACAACAGTGGTTCTTAAGCATGTGTTTTTGAGGCCGAGTCTATAGTTTTTCATCACAGCCAAACACTGCAACAGCTGATTTTACTGATTTACACACCTTCAACCAGAGAGGGGGAACTAGTCAGTAAAATCAGCTGCTGTAGTGTTTGGTTGGAATGAATATCTGCAGACTCTTGGGCCTTGATGGCACATGGATAAGAGCCACTGCACTACCTTCAAGTACAGAGGAGGGTTTTTTCTTTAAAAATGTTGCTGAATATTATGATTGGAATATGAAGTCTGTGGTTTAGTGGAATCAGAAATGATGTCCTTTGACCCTTATTTGTATGTCTGCAGATGTAGCAACATTCTAGTACTGAACACAATGTTGCGAGCACAAGGAAGGACATTACTACCTCGGCGCCAAACAAACGTAATGCTGAAACCCTACTACTAGATGGCGTGCAAGATCTATTCTTTGAGCAGCTTCTGGGACTTGCCCAGATGCACGATATCCAACCACTTGAGCGCAACTCTTGTTAGCAAAACATGTACTTATTGACCATGGAATTTCAGCACAGCGGTAAATACAGTTTTCTAATGCATTTCCATTTTTTTCCCTCATAATCTGGCAGCGGACAAGGCTCAATGGCGCCTGTGGATGTGCTCGACTAAGCATGGGCAGTCTGTCATTGTGCGGAGCGCAAGAGGTGTCCGAGGTCCCAGAGTTCAGTGTTATATGGGTCAGACAGACCAGGTCGGATTCAGGCCTGCTGCCCACACAGCAACTCACTTTCCATTATGTGCCATGCCATATCATGCCCCCGCCCCCCTCCATGGTCTGCCCTCCTACTAGAGAGAGAGCTCAGCCTAAAACACAAGATATATAAAAAAATAAAAAAAAGATATTCCCTTTGGTCCCGCCCCTGACATGATGTGGCATCTGTGGGTTGTGTAACTCAAGTGGAAGGGAATTAAGAAGAAAAGAGGTCCAGAGACTCTAAAAGCAGTCACTAAGAGTTCACATGTCTCTTTCTATCTCAGTGAAAGTGCTCAGTCTGCACTTTGATGTTTGCGCTTTAAAGCCCGACTGAAATTAGATTTTGACGACCGTAATTCTTGTACAGAACATGGATATATATGTTACACAAAGTTCATTCTAGCATGTAACGTTGTACAGCCACCTTCTACTTAGTCAATTTGTGCAGCTTAGTTCAATATGGGATCATCTTATGTATGGATATGCATATTAGTAATTACAATGATCGCTTAATGATTAACAACAATGATTACAAAATTGTTGACTGTCTTAATAATTAGCATCGTCCCCGCTTTGATTTCACTCCCACTCTGAGCGGTAAGCTAGAACGCTGTGGCCTAAATGTGTCTGGGTTTTGTTGGTTTTTTTCACATTAACCTCTCAGTCTTATTTACCTGCTGGGGCACATTAAACACAGAGTCTGAGTCCAGTTAAGGTTGGATGTAATTCTCCAAACCCCAAGCCCAGATGTCCAGATTTCTTGGATGCATTAATTCATCAATCCCAGCCAAGGGTTTTTCAGCAGTCTGTGCTGCATTAGCCACTGTCCCATAACTCTCTCAAATCTGGCTCCTGGGGTCAACGTTCTGAGCTTCTTGCCAATTAAGGGCAGTTGCATTGTAAGCAGATCCATTCTCCCCGTGCCCACAGGAATCACTATGTCTTATTTCATTCTAATTCCACTTTCCATCATGTTCTCAGCTGGACATGATGGAAATATCATGAGACAGTTGTGACCCATTTGGAGGTCTTTCTACACAACATGCACCAGTGAACTCTCCCTTACTTACTCAGACTGGCCCTATCGGCCACATCCAGTTTTTACCTCTCAGCCATCATTACAGGAAGACGACAGAGTCACGTCCCAGAGGCTGCCTTGTGAATGGTGACATTGGCTGCAGGGCAGGCAGACAGGCAGGCAGAGCACTACCAGCCAACCTGATGAATGATCATGAATCTTCATACTGGAGTAACATAGCATAACATAACATATGCCATTTAGTGGACACGTCTCTAAAAAGTGGCTTAAGTATCTACGGCCAGCCGATTCCCATCCAAACCATGTATTTTGAGGTTGTTGCTGAACCAAATCTAAATATCTGTTGTAATATTGTAGCCTGTTATAATGTTAGCCATTTCATCTTTTACACATCTTGCTGCTGTCAGCAGACTGTAAAATGGTAACAACAATAATAACTTTTTAAGGCTTGCAGGCATAAAGACAGTCTGGTATCTTTGCTAGCAAGATACACTATATGGCCAAAAGTCAGTGGACACCTGACCATCACACCTATATGAGCTTGCTGGACATCCCCCCTTTGTGGCTATAACAGCCGCCACTCTTCTGGGAAGGCTTTCCACAAGCTTTTGGAGTGTGTCTGTGGGAATTTGTGTCCATTCAGTCAAAAGAGCATTCATGAGGTCAGGCGGTGATGTTGGACGAGAAGGTCTGGCTCGCAATCGGCATTCTAATTCCTCCCAAAGGTGTTCAGTGGGGTTGAGGTCAGGGCTCTGTGCAGGCCAATTGAGTTCCTCCACACCAAACTTGTCTAACCATGTCTTTATGGACCTCACTTTGTGCTTTCTGAACTCAATAATTAGTAGGGGTGTCCACTGACTTTTGGCCATATAGTATAGCTGTACCTCACCAGCATGTGTGTATAGTCAACATAGAACCAATTGTCAAGCATTTCCCAACCTGTTCCCATGCTAGGCCGTGCTGGGCCCAGAGTCATCACAGCTAACACCGCGTAAGGGGGGACTTACGGGTGGTCGAGACTAAGGAAGAAGTAGAAAGGATTTGGCGTGCCAGTGGGGTCTCCCCACTGAACTCCTGAACCCCCCTCTCCTGCTCATGGGGTAAACCTTTTAACACACGCGCCATTCTCCGCCAGGTCATGCTGAGGTCTCCAGCCTTTCACACGTCTGCCGCTAATGAGGTTTCAAAATCTCGGAGGAAGGTGAAGGGAGTCTGACCTCCACTCAAGAAACTGAACTGTGGAGGGACTGCTGCACTCTGGTCAAATCACTTCTGACATGAAACCGCAGAACAATGTGCAGCAGGCTGGCTCAAGGATACACTGAGAAAAGTGATGCGAGCAAAAATGTTCAATTTTAACTCAAAAATGATCTAGAGTAGACGATGATTTGCAGCAGCTTTTCAGGAAAGTCCAACATGATGTATTCTGTATGCAGCGTGATATTTGTGGGTTGCAATGTTGTTTATGTATGCTGGATGTTTTTATTCAAGGCACTTTATACTGTGAGTGTATATATTTTTAGCATGGGTGCCTCAAATGTTAACCCTGGCTGTTTTGGTGCCATGATAAATCCAGTGAGCTATGCAGCATCACTTAGTATTTAATAAAAAAAAAAGGTGTCTTCACTTAAAAAGCTAAATGTCACCTTTATTTTTATAGGAAGAAACGTCTTCTTCATGTAATTTATTGATCTATAATGTGTATGTGACCTGGAAACAAATGTTCTGTTTGAGCACAAGAAGGCTATTACAGGCTGAGATTTCTATTTCATTTTTTTTGTAGCAAACACAATTTTCTATCATGATGAAATTGCCAAATGTGAATTTTGTACTGTAAAGTTTGATGAACTATTTTAATTTCCTTTAGTAATAGTCTGAATCCTGAAAATCATAGGTAGATAATAATCATAATACTAATAATTATTATTATAATAATAATACATTATTTGGAATGCTAATAGAAAATATTAATGGTTGTAAAATTAAAGTCAATTATTAATGTGTTGTTTTTCATCATATTCTATCATATATGGCTGTAAGGCCTGTTTTGGTTCTCCACTGATCTTAAAATCTTAAAAATTAAACTTAAGTCCACAATAACTTTGTTGTATGCTAAATATTAACATTTTGCTCATGTTTGCATTACTAGAGAATAGCAGAGAATGAGACCTAAATAATTTATAGGCCAAAGCACGATTGGAACATCACATGAAAAAGTGAATTATACCTTTAAAAAAGAGAAAGAAAGAAATAAGCCATTCCACACTGTGTTATAACAGATCTCATTTTTTATTGAGGAGAGTCAAGTTGGGCTTTCCATTTTTAGAAAATAAACCAATGACAATATTACAAATAATGAAATTGTTACATCATTCACAGGGTTACAGTCAATATACATTTATACAGAAATACAGGACCTCCCACGTAAGTCACAGTGGTCTGAACCGGCACTGGTCTATAGCGTGGGCTACAACGGGCCAGGGAACCACGTGGCAATCCCCTGCCTGTGCTCACCAACAGCCAAAGTGGTAGTGGGGTGGAGGGGGGGTGGGGTTCAGGGGCAAGGCGGGGCAACATAGGGGCTCACTGGGTCACAGGGAACACAGGTGGCACGGTGGCCTTGCGGTTGGAAAGACCGTCCGCTAGCAGGAAGGTCACAGGTTTGATCCCAGCAGCAGCTAATGTGTGTCCATCAACAGCATGTTGAATTGCCCTGCTTGCTCCGGCACTGTAAGTCTCTCTGGGTAATCGCGTCAATGCCTAAAAATGTAAATCCAACACTGGGAAACTACTTTTTGACCACCATAGCAGTAGAGGGAGCTCTGGTGCTTCACGCCGGAGCGATTAAACAGGAGCCATTTTCTATGCATGCTGTCTGCCACAAAGGAAGGCAGACCTCTGTTCTGACCATACTTGGGCGGCATTCAAACACAGCCCGGTGGGTACCGCCTGGCACAGCTTGTGTTTATGCACACTATCATGGAACTGTAACACTGAGACTTAACGGGTTTCCTCCGTCCTTGAAAAAATTGGCACGTGGTGAGGGGAGTGTTGTCTGTGCTCAAAGTGCAGTGAAACAACACCTCCAAATGGTTTTGCTCTGACGAATATAAGAAGAGAAAGTAATAATAATAGCTGATAATTTGCGTCCTGATACGTCCCATTAAAATGAAATTATACATATAAAATGACCTTTTTAGATGTGTGAAACCGTAGTCATGACCACATTGTCTCCTTTTCATTTCCAAAGGAGTTATTTGAGAAAAGCTTTATAGCTAGGGAGACTGAAATCTGCATGTGTAGATGCCATATTTTTGATTGAAATGTTAAAGTACTATTCTTTTTGTAGAAAATAACTTATTACAACAGCATAAATAAGCAGCAGAATACATTTTATTTTACGAGATGCCTATCATAACAGTAACCACCAAATAGTTTTCTTGCTTCCTATACATTTTCAACAGTGTAGCATTGGACTTCAGGGCTTATTGGGGCTTTTTTTTCATGGCTTGACTTTGGTTTGTAAAATAGTAGCTGCTCTGCTCCTTAAAGGGATGCTTTGAAATAAGTGACTGAAGTATACCAACTTCCAATCCCACTGCTCATAGCCAAGGATGAACCGTGAAGACATCAAGAAAGTTGTTTTGTGCCAAGTTCAAAAAATACATAAATACTTTACGCGGTGCTTTCAGCTTCCCAGAGTGGACTTTTACTCTGAAAGACTCCACATTCAATCAAAGGGCTTTTCAACTCATGTCCTTTTGAAGAAATGGACTAAAATATTCTCTCAGTGGCTACAAAATATCCACAGTATCCAACGTAAAAAAAAACTCACCACTATTGTTTGTCCATCCATTAGTGTGTCTGTCCACCACACCTCCCTCGCTATAACTGAATGAACACTTCAGACAGCTTCTTGAAGCACAGTTCGAGAATAATCACTTCCATGAACGAGCGTCTAAATGCGCTGTAATGGAGATGGAGTGAAGACTTGGCTGCATGTCAGTTTTGAACACTAACATCTACATTGTACAGCTTAGCTCGATTTCTTGAACAGGAGTAAATGCTTTTCCTGATGATGGAATATTTGTGTTGTACTGTATAAAGACGTACAGGCTCAGCCTTACAAAATAACACTGATGCGCTGTGAAATGTGATATGTTGTGAAAGGGGAAGTTTTAAAAGTAAACTGCCTGTTGGCATCAGTGGCATTTGGGTCACTGCTTCACTTCTCACTCCCTTCTCAAGTATGTCAAACAACTCGCGATTCTCCTCCTCCAGTTTCATACGTTATGAAGCTCCCACTGAAATATTCATTGTGACGTGCTGCGCTGTAGATAAAAAAAAACTCAAGAGAGGATTATGTAGCAGAGGAAGGATAGAAATGCCAACACCCATGTCCCCGTTTGAATCTCTGAACAGCTATGGATGTTAAATGGTAGGATGACAACGGGACACTAACTGAGGTTTCACACTTTCTTTAACCAGGGCCATGGTACTCAGCCTCAGAGGAGAAAGTACCACAAAACGTCAGGTAAAGAGCTGAGGATACAATACTTGTGGATACTGAAGCATTGCCCAGTCTTGAGTAACCTTTCCTTACGTAGTCACTGGCAATTGCCTGCTGCTGTTGACGCTTTTAAACTGCCGACAAACAACCACTGAAAGCTGACTGTGGAGATCAGTGGGAGCAGTAGACAGGTGGCTGAGAGGCATGTGATCAAGGGGATAGAGAGGGAATCAGTGCCTGGACAGAGCGGCTGTGATCAGGGTGTGGTACCCCCGCTGTGGCCGGACACATCTGACCGATGGATCACAGCTGGATGTCCATGTCTGGCTGTCAAGTCTGAAAACTGAGCCCAGTAGGACCTCTGCAGTGCTGATATCATTTATTGGCTCTGTGATTCAGCATCTCCTGGGAAACACATGGTTAAAGGAGCTTGGAGAGAGGACCAACTCTCTCTTCCATTTACCTCCCGAGCTCTGTCTTTCCCCTGAAAACCCTTACACCTTGTTGCCCACGATGACAAAAACAATGATTGACAGCTCTCCATTCATCAGACAGTATTTTTCACAGAAAACCATACAATAGATGCATATACTGTCTATAAAATAAAATCAAAAACCTGTCACAGGGAAATGCACCGTTTATCTGATATCTACATGATTCTGTGCACAACATGATTCATTTTAAAAATAAATTCAAAGTAAAGATGGAAGATCCAGAGATTTCTGGGAGTCAAACAGTAGACTCAGTGCAGAAAACCCTCATTATAGTAATAATAATAATAATAATAATAATAATAATAATAATAATAATAATACTAATTCAACAATATCAATAATGGCAATAATATAACACATTGCATTTTTATTTTAGAGTTCAATAAATGCCTGATTGTGAAAAGTCTATTCATGACTGTGTGTAAAATGGTCATATATGGTAAAACTTCAATACTTCGACATAAAATGTCTTTTCAAAAGGAAAACTGGAGGAGAAAACACTAAGTATAACGTAAGCACATCATACTCTGTAAAGAGTGTCAAATCCAAGCTCTTACAGGACAGAGTTCTGGTAATTGTAGCAAATCAAAGTACTGTGAAATCAATCACTCACTCAGCATACTTATCAAACATGAGCCCCAATGCTTTAGGAGGGACTTCTTTGTGCACATATGCTTGCACAGACACAGAGACACAAGCATGATGCCCATGTGCATGCACACACACAGACACAGACACACACACACACACACACACACACACACACACACACACACACACACACGCGCGGAAGTTGCAGTTGAAAAACATGTGGGGAAATGCTATAATGTGACGTGTATGTGCACTCAGAGTCCGTCTATGTAAACAGTAGAGGGAGAATCACTCAAAATCTTTGTTTCTTTTTCTATGACTCTATGGAGGAAATATGTTTACTTTTTTCTTTTACACTGATTCGTCACAACTCACTTTTTGCAAAATAAGTAAAGAAATGAATGTGCTGACAACAACTTAAATCATCCCTCTAGTCACCCTAATTGTTGATTCATTTGCTCCTGAAGTGATCAAGTAGGGTTATAATAACTATTTTCGAGTCATCATGTTGTGGCATGTCAAGTGCATCTGATATGTACAGGTTCATGACTGGGGTGCAAAGGGAAAGAGTTCCATTTGGCAGGCTGTGAAGATTTCATTGAGGAAAAAAGAGAAAATTTTCCATTTGTCTATAGTGACAGGAAGCATGGTGAGAAGGAATCTTCATCACAAAATTTCACACAATATAGAAAATGTCTTGCTATGAGAAAAAAAGACCTTTTTTTTCATTGAGTGTTGATTTGAATTAAATCATCAGTCTGAAGGAATTTGTTTATGACAGCAGTCTAAGATTTCCATGTCATGGTTTTTATTTTTTTTCCTTCCGGGGAAATGGTTGGGACTGCAAGTCTGGTCCATCAGTCTCTTCTGCAGTTTGCCTTTCACTAGGCAACAGAGAATTGCGTTTCCTCAAGATGTCCAAAATGAAACAAAACAAAGAAGATATCCACACATTGTTGAGGATGGTCTCGTCTCCTCGACTCTTCCTTGTTTTCTTTTTGCCCTTTTAAAGGGTAGCTTTCCTACTCAGTTCATCTAGTGTACAACCTTATATCATCTATGAATTTAGATAGACTCCTTGCCTTTTCTCAGTTTTTCAATTTTTTTTCTTTAAAAAATTCTTTACAAAATTTCCAAAACAAACAAACCAAAAATAAAACGTTCAACATCAAATGAAAATTGGTGGAAGATTGAAAAATGTGTTGCTGGTCAGTTCTAACCTCCCATGTTCGTGTGGCTCCAGGGTGGGTTGGTTGTGGGCCCTCTGACGCCTCATCACATGGATTTTCTTTCCACAACTCTCCCAGGGATGAAGGGAGACTTGGAGTGTGGGGATAAAGGAGGAGAGAGGAGTGTTGAGGGGAACTTGGGATGAACGGTAGTCTGGTGGGAAGACCAGATGCACTGTCACACAAAACATCCATTCCATCGTCCGCACCCAGAGTCCTGCATCCCAACTGCCCTTTTCCCTCTGCTCCGCTTGGGAAGGTCAAACCTCCACTGACTGGATCTGGTTCATCTGTGCCCGCATCATCTGGACACTGTTGAGGATCTTCTTTTGGTGGCCTGCTAACGTCACGCCCACCCTCAGGATGTCACTGTGGTGAGATACAGAAGCAGAACGTCACGGTGACGTTAGCACAGGCAGATAGTGTTTGAGAATACTTTTCACGGTTTGTTTTAATTAATTAATTTAACTTTTTAAAATAAAAAAGTAATGTTGAAATAGACAGTAAAGCAGCACAGGCACCTATAAGGACTTAGAGACAGAAAACAGCATGACAAATAACACCATCACCAACAAGGACACCACTAAAAGCAATTAAAACAATGCAACAAAAACACTTATAGAGACATTAGCCTAATTTTGCTGAGAAACAGTTGCACGTCTGTACTTCTTAGATGCCAGAAAGCTTGGATAATCGCAGGAAAGTGTATGAATGTCATTTAGGGTACTCAACTGACAACTTGATTGCCTGATTCCTTCCTTCAATCTGACTTCTAATGCGGTAAACCCCACCCACCTGGTAGTCCAAGCATACAACTACTTTGACCCAGGTCTGTCGCAGACATAACAGTCATTGCCCACATGGTATACACAGTACGTGAAGATGAACAGCACAACTAATATCGAGGCAAAGCGTCTGCAGTGGCAACAAATTCCTTTCAGTTCCAGACATGACTATTTACTCGTTTGTTGCGCAATCTCTTATGCATGAGACAATTAAATTCCAGTCTCTTAACCTCAAGTCTCAACAGTAATACGCCTTACTGGATTGCACATTACAATCTATTTTGTGCAAATAATTTAAAGGCAGACTGGTGGATTAGTGACTGGCGATATTGTTAGCTGCAGACAGGAGGTAACACACATACCGTAGGCTCATGTTTAGTAAACAGATACTTTGATTCTGTCTGCGTCTCTATAGGTGACGTTCTTAACATGATCAAATTGACTTGAGTCAGGATGTTTTCCTCCAAACATCTTGCATAACCAACCACATATTTCATTCTTTCCTCTCAATCCTTTTAACTGGGGTGAAAGCGAAGCCTGGTAAACACATGGCAGAGAATAAAGAGCTCTATTATGGCTTCGAGCTATTGTGCCGACTGCCTGGCCTTGCCACTGCAATATTACGATCTGCTCATTACATGCAGCGCAGCCAGAATCAGGTTTACGACGAGCCGGAGGCGGAGTAAAGCGCCGGTACAGGTTTTTGGGTATATATGAGACTCAAGAAACAGCCCACCAGCCTCTTATCGTCATCGCTACCGCCGTGCTTATCAGAACCAGAAGGCCAGGAATCATCAGCACTTACTCCATAGTCATCTGGGACACCACATCAAAGGTAGTAAAGTCGGCGTTGGCGAAGTTGTCTTTGTACTGGCCCATCTTGATGGCATCCAGCCACTCATCCACAGTGCTGAAGCTGGAGAAGTCTGGGATGCTGCGGTCCAGGAGAGGGAGATGAACACTGGAGCAAAAAAAGAGTAGACCCATTAAGAATGCTGCTGATAAAAAAAAGTTAAACATCATACTCAGTTTGTACCACCTGCGTATGATTCAAATATGAATTATTGCATTACATTTTCGAAAGACTAGACAGGACTATAAGAGAATCCCTCTGGCCTTCGTGAACCAATATTTTCCAAAATTATTTCTCATAAAGTGTACTTTCCAAATGAGGTGATAGGCTTTAGGGAGCCAATATATCCACTCAGTGTCTGTGGAAAATCTGGCCCTCGGTTCTGCACCCCACCACAAATGAAAGTACAGTCAGGGATAATGGAAATCAGTAAACCCTGGTGCTCAAAGGGAAACTAACACCCAGAGCAGAACCGCTTCAAAATGTTTTGTTTTGAAAATTGTGCAACTGCTTCAATTCAGGATTTGCCTAAAGCATTCATGGGAAGGATTTGATCTATCAAACCAAATGGTTTTCATTTACATAACCGCTCGGCGCCAGGAGAAACAAGAGACACTGTGTTCGGTAAAAGTGAACTGCACCATGGATGGCACCGGACCAAGCGCATGGATTTCCTGTTAGAAAGAGGGGCGTCTTTACATTGACAGAGAATCAGATACATTAGATTGTTCTAGATGTTATCCGCATCAACACAAAATTATGCTAAAAACCCAAGGCTCATCTCGTGGGATTCCTACACAGATGACGCACAGATACAACACACAGACAGACAGACGCACATTCATACACCAGCTCACAGAACAGGAGAGAAAAAGAGAGGGAAGGGCACCGAAAGGTTGTGTATTCCATTTGTGAGCATTGCACTGACAGACTAACACCGCAAACACACATAAATCACATAAATCAGACAAGGATAATCTATCTCAGTCACCCTGAAGATAATGGGGTCATGGCCTTTAGGGTGTTGGGATTGCGGATCATCTTGTCTAGGTTGTTGACAATCTGGCTGAACTTGGGCCGGTTGTTGCGGTCCTTCTGCCAGCAGTCCAACATGAGCTGGTGCAGGGCGCTGGGGCAGTCCATGGGTGGGGGCAGCCGGTAGTCCTGCTCTATGGCATTGATGACCTGCAGGGGGAGACACAGATCTCTAAGGGTTGCTATGAGGCTCTACGAGGAGGAGGTGCATCAATGGAAAGGAGAGAGAGTATAATCCAATTGGAAAGCATCCTCTCAGGTTGCATAGATGTTCTGAATGTAAAGTAAACATGTTAGGGTAGAGTTGTTGAATAACACTCTGCTTTGAGTGAGGTGATAACTATGTTCACAAGAGGATGTACGTGATTTGATGCAATTATTGGCACTGGCGTTGGATTCACTTGTGATTTTAATGTCTGTTATGACAACTGCTGTCTCTTCTGGTGAAAGCTAACAAGATCACCCGTGCCTCTTTCACCATGTGGTGAAGATTTAGTCTGCTTTAGTCACTAGTGAGCATCACTGAGTGTAGAAGACAGTCAACAGTTAAATCATTTGTATAAATTGCCAAATACATACATAGGAATTAATAATGGCATATACTTTTGCACATCACAACCACATCAATTCTCTATGTGAGGAAATCACCACCACGGTTTAATAACTGGACCTGGCAGTGTTAAACGTACCAGCTGATTCATTAAGGGCATAGGCCTTAAGCCAATGGCTTCCCACCTCCACTTCCACTCTGCCAGCAGTGACCTCATCTCTGCCTGGCAATGGACTTTACAAAGTATTTAATGCTCCCTCCATAAAGCCACCTTAAAGATATGCCTGGCTCGGGCCTGCGCCCAGTGATGTTGTTGGTAGAGGGGCACACAGAGGTGATGCTTGGTTAACAGAGTGGAACAACCCGGAGGACACTTCTGATGAGCACCCACAATCCCCTGCTCATTATCAGGGCCATTAAAGGAGCTCCATTCAGACCCAGATTAATCTCATTCATGAGACCTCCAAACGAGGACCCCGATGGAGCAGAAACACTATCTGGAGCTGCTAATAAGATAACCGCTGAGGTCCTCAGTCCCTCTTAGCACATTAGCGTTCACACTTTCAATTTGAAACTATTTTCATTATCTCTCCCCATAATTTGCTCCCTCCTAAGCCACCCAGAGGGAGCTAGGAAATGGAGGATCTAGTCAAGAGCAGAAATTGTCTGCTGAGCACTGTCGTGCATTTCAAATGATCTGATTATCTCTCTGTGGTAAGTGTGGGGGATTTTCATATGAAACCCATGTGTGAAAGCCTCTGTTTAGCTAAGGGAAAGCAGATACAATGACAAAATGGACCTCTAAGGAGTTTGAGGCTGTAATGAAATTCAGGAAGCAAAAACCGTATGTATATAACGAGGCACTGCTTGAATAGCAATAGGTGTTTAAGGAGGAAAAGACGGAAGAACAAAAACAATTACGATAACAACACTGGCTAATTAAATACATACATCTTGATTGGTCATGTCCCAGTAAGGCCTTTCTCCGTAGGACATGACTTCCCACATGACGATACCATAGCTCCACACATCACTGGCAGAGGTGAACTTCCTGTACTGGATAGCTTCGGGGGCAGTCCATCGGATAGGGATCTTCCCTCCCTGCGAACACAAAGGGCACAACCTCAGCAAGAGAAGCGAGACCGAAACCTGACCGTCACAGTGTCCTGGCTCCAGAGAGAGAGATCGTTCATGGAAACAATACCGACTGAAATCCAAACTGGGAGATGGATATAACAAAACCCCTGGGAGTAAAGTGGACAAGTGAGGAGGAGGAAGAGGGGAAGAACAGGTGAAGGGGTGATGTGTGTCTTGATAGGGAAGGTAATTTGCATGGGTGTGTGTGTGTGTGTGTGTGTGTGTGTGTGTGTGTGTGTGTGTGTGTGTGTGTGTGTGTCAGACCTGGGTCAGAAAGAACACATAAGTCTTACAGTTTGATTTAACACACTTGCAGCACCAGGTGGGTAGGGTTCTCAATATCAGGACAGCTCAGAGAGGGTCAGACAAGTTGGCAGTCAGAAAAGTACATTAAATTGACTATCATAGTCATATATATATACTGTATATATATATATATATATATATATATATATGTATTTACATTTGCCTGCACCTATGATGTCCTACGTGGTAAACAACATCCATCTGTTAACCAGCATGTGAAAAGACATGCTAAGAATTATTTGTGAATACTTTTTGACCCAGGTCTGGTGAGTGTGTGTGTGTGTGTGTGTGTGTGTGTGTGTGTGTGTGTGTGTGTGTGTGTGTGAGTGCGACGGTGTGTCATGGTGAGGATGAGAAGGTAATGTTTCCCACCAGGGCGCTGGTATAGGTGGGGTCTGACGTGTCATCCTCCAGGAAGCGCGACAGCCCGAAGTCTGACACCTTGCACACGAGATTGCTGTTGACCAGGATGTTGCGGGCAGCCAGGTCGCGGTGGACGTAGTTCATGTCGGAGAGGTATTTCATGCCCGAGGCGATGCCGCGTAGCATTCCCACCAGCTGGATCACAGTAAACTGCCCGTCGTTTTGCTGGAAAACAAAGATTTCATATTAAAACAGTGCATTGAACATTTATAGACAATGGGCACCCACTCGTGATGCAGCCAATGTACACCAGAATTACTTTGCCTCCCTGACGAGCCCCTGCAGGTTTGGGTCCTCCTGAAGGTACTCCCCCTTCCCCCCCCCCTGCAGTTGCGGCGTCATTCACAGAGTCTGACTAGATAGTAATGGCGCGGCTTGGGGTTGGGCTCAACAGGCTAAGCTGGGTCTGGCTGTCTACAGCTGTTCCCCTCCTTGGTTTGGTGAGGGCTTTAGGCCAGGCGTGGGGAGCGTCTGGAGCAGTAAGTGCAGCTGTGCGTCCAACTGTGCACACCTGCACTCTCACCACCACCCACCATGCGGCTCAGAGAACAGAGGAGATTCCAGAGAATGGAGCATGGGAGCACGAGGCCGGGGTGTGGACAGACGGAAAGGCTCAGTCTCATGGCCTGGAAAGCGAATGGGAGGGGCAGAGGAGCTGGGCCTGATAGTGGCTGTGTACCCAGCCAGCCGTATTACCAGTCCCCTCCTTCAGCCTATTTCTTCTCCCAAACACTTTGCCGCTCATTAGCCAGGCGGAGGCTTCTGCTCACGTCGAGCTGCTCCTCTTCATGCACCACAGCAATTAAGCAGCATGCATTATTCATGAAGCCTGAAACCTTTCTCACAAATACACTTTGCCACCTAATCTGTGCAGTGTGTTTGCATATACTTTAATTGGAAAGATCCTTCCAAAGTCTTTGGGGTCAGTAAAAAGAGGAATCTTTAATGAAAATAAAGCTGTATAGCTGTATCCAGGGTTTTTCCTGCATATCTTCCGAATCTACCGAAACAGAAAAGTCAGATTTTGAGGACATAAAACCAGGTTGATAATATGTCATCTTCAAATTTCTTTGCTGTTAGACAGCCCGGTCACTAGGGGAGTACATCAGCAACTGCTGTCATTTCTGGCTACAAATGGCTAGAGGTCAAAGCATTTTGGCTTCATGTTATGCACTTAATTCATTGTTTATTTCAAGTTATATGCACTTTATTTTGTCTGATGTTCCTGAGAGGCCATCCATCCTAAACCCCTGTCTTCCCAGCAGGTTTTTGTGCAGGAGCAGCAGTAGAGACAATCCTTCAGCAGGAAGCTAGTTACAGACTGCAGTGACCATTTTAAATAACCGCTCACCGATCCTGCCTCCCTCAGAGAACACACAAGCTGTGCCCAGAGGCTTTGACACTGTCAGCAATTGTTGTCATAAACTGTCACCGTGAGGTTCCACAGAGGTTCCCTGTTGTTTTGAATACAACCTTCTGTCAAAAATGTTAAGCAAACATCTACTGTACGTATAGACACACACCCTTCCTCAGCAGATCAAATTCAAGAAAGAGCTCACGCTTTGTGTCTCGGAGGTCGGAGGCAGAATGCAAATAAGGATCGTGTTTCTGAACCCCAAGCTCCAGTCAGAACATTGCTGACAAGAGCTTGCATGTCTTCTTTCTTGAGGATGGTTTTGATCTGCTCTGTGATCCACAGAGGAAGAGTTTTCATGACTTTTATATTTTTCTGTCTGATATATCTCTTTTTGTGTATACTTTTGAAAGCTTCTGAAAGTCTTGTATTAAGTAAGCTTTAACTGGCTGTCAGGGCAAACTGGTGGGAATCAATTATAGAGGCACACAATGTTTTCAAAGTAGTTTCCTAATACCATTAAATTGTTAATTTAGTAAATATGAGGAGTGAAGTTTCTAATTCAACAATCCACATTATTGTTGTTGTTCAAAAACATGCATCCACAAAACAAGGACATATCAATACATTTTTAGAGCACACAAGCACAATAGCTTAAAATCAAAATGTAAATTCACTCGTGAGTCATGCCACTTGCATATAAATATCACCTTTAATGCAGGGTTCCCATCATATCATTTAAAGTGAAGTTCAACTAAAAATATAATATTTTGCCAACGATCAATACAATTCTAATTTCCATAAATCAGCAACTCTTTCCTGCTCACTTCAAAAACGCGAAGAGACCAATTAGGCTGGATGAAAGCATCTGAAAAGCCAAGTCATATTAGCGGAAACATGTTCTTATTCCACCGACATCATACGACAGACGGTGCGGGCCTGTGCGACAGCAACATCTTCTCATCTCATAGCCAACTTCATTTTCAAACATCTGACGTTTCATTTTAACTGCTGCAAATGATGTAAATGATTCATGTGGGTTGAAGACGGGGGAGTAGGGTAGTTTCTGTGGAGTGTCACTTCTGTGGTTGGATTATGAACATTTTCTAAAATCGCGCTGCACATTTTTGTCAGGACGTCTGAGGAAAATAAGTGCGTGCTTCCTATATGCATTGATATGCTGCATAATAAGCAGTAGCGTTGTGGGTTACTGTGGGGTGAATGCAAAGCAGAAAACATGGCAAACATCAAAGAGCAACAGCAACTGCCGGGCTAGCCAGACCCTGTTATTCTGAGTCCATCAAGAGATCAAGAGAGAAAATAAAAAATAACGAGAGAAGAGGTAGAAGATAAATCAATAATTGGGCTGGGCAGACATTCGGTGAGCGTTAAAAGTGGAGCGTGAGAGAGAAGGTTACATCTATAAGGAACCGGTGGTGGACACTATGCTAACTAAACAGGAGAGACAGAAAATACACATACTGAATACTAATGCATACTTATGTTCGCTTCAACTAAGATGGCTGTGCATAAGTACATTAATCCACTGGCATTACTGCTCAAACGCAACGTCTGGATGTGTGTGTGTGTGTGTGTGTGTGAGCACATTAGTGATTTATGTGCCCTCACAAGGTGTTTATGTGGGCATATACAATGAGTCCTTGTTTGTCTATCTGTCTTCCTGTGTTTGAATAGTCAACGTTAAGACTAATCACACTTAATAACTAACGGGCTCTAGGTGAGGCAGCGACACAAAATAAACAGTGACGAAATCCGGCGACTCACTCTGAGGAAGGAGTCCAGCGACCCGTTCTCCATGAACTCGGTGATGATCATGACAGGACTGCTCTTAGTGACCACGCCCTCCAGGTGAATGACGTTGGGATGGTCGAACTGGCCCATGATGCTGGCTTCGCTGAGGAAGTCGCGCCTTTGCTTTTCTGTGTAGCCAGATTTCAGAGTTTTTATGGCCACAAACATCTCCCTTTTCCCCGGGAGCTTCAGGTTGCCACTGCACACCTCCCCAAACTCTCCTGTCAAGAGGCAACATGGAAGAGACAACAGCGTTTTTTTAACTCTGAGTAACATAAGCCGCTAAAAGTAACCATTCCCCCTGCATCCATTTGTATTCTGAAATCAATTAAGAGCCGCACTATTTTATAATTTTCAGTCAGATTTTTCCATTACCTGCACCAATGACCTGCTCAATCTTCACACAGGAGATATCAATCTCCTTGGCAAACTCCCTCACAGCCTCGTTGGGGTCCTCATATGTGAACGGATCAATATAAATCTTCATTCCTGGAGTCACTTGGAAAAAAGAAAGAGCGGCTATAATATTCGATTCTTCCAGTCACACTTACGCTCCTCACCATTTGACAGTGAAACACCTTCAGGCACATTAACAATCAATTCACCTTGGATTCGCACATCCCTGTACAATTCTATGGTTTCTTTTTTGACATTTGTGCAGCCAATGAAGGTTGAAATAGAAGAGATAGATAAGGTAGTGTGGTTAGAAGTGGCGGCTGTGACTAGGGTCTCATGGCTGCTGTACTAATCAATAAGCAAGGACATGGTACTCCCAGTCCTTGGTGATAAGGCAGGTTAATGTATATATCAACTCCTGTGAGTCATATTGCCATTAACACCCAGGAGAGAAACCCGGGCACTATATCAGCATCACTCAGCTCTGCTCCAAGAAATAAATTGGCTCTCCTAAGCCCTGATGCCAGGTAAATTGGCTTAAGGTGGCCTTTAAGTGTTCAGGGACTTAAGTGTCCCAGGTTTTAAATCCGATTATTCGGCTCTCACTTCCACATCTGGCCTCAGGATATTTGAATGGATAGTGCACTCATGCCTGGGTTGCTGCACAGCTAGGGGAGCATGCACACAGCCGCCGCAAAACCTGGCATACTAAGCTAGAGAAGTGTGTGGTAGAGATGAACAGATGGAGAGGATCTTACCAGGCAAAACCCCTCCCATTATCAAAACCCCACAATCTCTTCCCGAGCTGAAGTGCCATCCAAAAGACCACCCGCCAATGATGGCAAAGACCACCAAAAACAGGGGGCAGGCACCTGATTTGTGACTGGTGTGAGGACAGAATGCACACGGGACACATTGGCTTCTGTTTGTCTTAATAGCTGTGAAATACCCCAGCCTCTTATTGGCACACTGTTCTCTGAATCACAGACTGGCACGAAGGAGCACTGTGTACAGCTTTTTCTGTGATTGGTTTATATTGAGAAAGCTGTCACCATCACAGAGCAAGATTACCATAATCACTGTAAAATAGTAATTAAACAAGCAAACAAACAGATGGACTTAGGATGGATATAGATCAGCGCTTTTTAACTCAGGTAGGAGAAAGAACGATAAGCCGTAATATTTTAGAGGGAGCCAAGGTTAAATTACTTCTCAGCACCATCGCTCAGATCTATTTCTGCATTAAACCGTAAGTTACTGTACAATATGGAGAGAAAAATCATTGAGAAATTCCATTCACTCACCAAGGCTTTTGAATTTTTTAACAACGGCAAATGACTCGTGTGGCATAAGCATACTAATGGATTTAACGGAAGTGAAGACTGGCCTATTTCCACAACAATGGATTGAGTTGGCTATGAAATGTGATGATACACAAGCATACACACTTCAACACTGGTTATGATGGGGCTTTGAATGAACAGAATCAAACAAGATGCAGGATGACTTTTGAGGGGGGGTGGGGGGGGTTACAAGTGAAGCAGTGCTGTGCTTGGCAGTAGCCAAGGACACCAGCATGCAAGGTGGTAGCCATGGAGACAGGTGTGTGAGGCAGCAGAGGGTTGAACATTAGCCATGGAGACGACAGTGTGAGATGGTCGTCATGGAGACAGGTGTGCGTGGTAATGGGGGAGGGACTAGTGTAGTATGCAGGGAGAGAGGAGGGCTGGTATACTCACTGTGGCCGCTGGTGTAGTGCTGCAGCTTGTCTGTGTACTCCGAATCAGCCCTGTCAAAGCCACGCCTCCTGGAAGAAAGACAAAGAACTCTAGCTCCGGTCCACAGAGTAAGACCAGACCCAGATCAAACACCCCCAAACTACCTTAAGACACCCTGACTAGATACACAGGGAGAGCCAGGGCTAAGTAGGGGGGAACATGGTACTTGTCGCCCTTTTGAAGACTCACATCCAAACCACATTTTTTAAGGATGTTGGTGAACCAAATCGAACCCTCAATTTTTATTTGAACCAAAGACACCTTACAGTGTCAGAATTGCAGTTTTAGCATGTGTGGCCCCAGCGGGAATCGAGCCCCTGATCAGGATCAGTGCCATGCTAAAACCATTGAGCAGGACGACCTGCAAAAGTCTCATGATGTTAGCCGTGTTGACTTTCATATATTTGGCTCCGCTGCCAAAAGACAATATTGTGCAATATTAAAGATGAATAACTTTGTACCCGGGCGGTCTGTATCTATAACTCTCACATTTAACAAACCACAGGACCTCGTGCAACCCTGCTACTATTGTAAGGAATGGAAACACAATAACTAAATAGAGAACATGTCTACTTTTGTCAGCTTATGCAGATGAGTTATTGGTAGGTGGCTAGCAGGCAGTTTTACCAGGACTGACTCACCGGTTACAAACAATGATGATGACGACCACAGCGATGAGGAAGACCAGGCCGGCAGCTGCAGAGCCGATGATGAGAGGTAGCTTCTCCTGTATGCTGGTGTTGTACTCCTCTGTTATAAGGGGAAAAATGTGCATAAACACAGCCCGCGCGCGCACACACACACACACACACACACACACACACACACACACACACACACACACACACACACACACAGTCACAGGCTGAAACATATGGGCAGGCATCTGAGCCGTTGCATATGGAGGGAGCAATGGGTGACAGACAGACATACGGCTGGGTGAACGAATGAGCATCCTGGCATCTTGATTGGTTGCATGCACTGTACTCCCAAGCCCACTGAGTGTGCTCCAATGCCAGGGATATGGGTGATCATCTGGCAGAGAGTGTGTGGAGTGAAAAGAGAGCATGTTTGGGTGAGACCCAGGCTGGTCAGCCAGCCAAGCACAAGGAATCCAGCTACTGAATGGGCATACGGAGGCAGATCCCAAATCCTCATCTTTAGCACTACAAGTCTGAACTCAACCATTTCAGCTAGATATCCATGTTGGTGGGTTCACTAGAGTTGTGCTTAGTTCTGGGTGGGAGACATAAAGTATACAGTAAGTAGTTTAAAGCCCTGATCCGTTATTGCTATACACTATCCCCCTTTTTTCACTCTAAAACTGACTGTATGAGCTTTTATCACTATGACTGACAGCATGTGACAGCTAGACAGAGGTTTTACATTGTTTTGGTTTAGGCTGCGGAGTATAACAGACGAGTATTTTGAGGTATAAAAACTAATATACCCTCAATTTACCCAAAATTGAAAAGATCAAGTCAATTCATAGTGTCTTTACTGCTGGCATCTGTGTGTTTGGCAGCATCGAGGCTGTTTGTAGGAAAGTTCAGGCTAATGATGGCCCTGGGCACTGCAGGCTGCAGGAAATGAGATGTTCAGAGGGGAAAACCCAAGCCCAGGCTCTAACATTAGCCTGCATGGCTGCTGTTTACTGGATGCTCTTTCTTCTCCCCATCGCGTCCTACCACAAAGATAAGACAACTTGAACCTGATCCCTGACTCACAGGCTCATTGTGACAAACAGCAAACCGCAAATATCTGTCTCTAGATGGAGTGCGTTATTTGTTCGACATCTGAATTATAGAAAATATAGATAACCAAACATGATTCAGAGCATTATATGAGAGATGTTCAATAAACCGTGATGAAACATACAAATCTGATTTGCTATACCAATACAATGTCTGGTTTTAGAGTATGTGGATTGTTTACTTCACAACATGGTTCTTTCTCATTGCCGCAGCTGCCTGTATCCATGCAGTGGTACGTGGTGTGCCGATGGGCCGTGCATGAGAGGTGATAACAGCTCTGCGTGCTTTGGTGAACGCTGGCAGAATTCTCACCCTCAGTCATGGTCTGGAAGTACAGCTTGCCACTGTACCGTCCAAACCCGGCCACGGTGCGGGCTCGGACCTGGAACACGTAGATGCTTCCTGGCTTGAGGCCACGGATGACCACTGTGTTGGTCTGGCTCCTGACGGTGGTGGAGTTGTATTCTGATTGGTCCTGGGAGGGGAAAAAACAACATGTTAAATTTGTGCACATTAGTAATTACAGTCCAATTGCCAAGGCTAACAATTATGAAATACCGTGTGACTAAAATACATATTATATAGTCTGTATTTACTAAGATCTAGGGGCAGGGAGTGAAAAATGATACCCCTTAGTGAAAATTTTAGTATTGCTATTGATTTGAATGCATGAAAAGGCATCGAAATGAATTTAAAAAAGCTCCAAAGTTTGGATTCTTAGAACGGGAATGTCACATTTTTGTGGATATGTTTATGGATATTATTATTGATGGAATAAACTGATCTGTCTGGGAATATTTAGAAGCAAAGCAAAAGGGAAAATGTACATTTGTTCTCATTCAATAAAAATGTATCAATAAAATATTGTACAATTTAGATCCTATATTGAACAAATATTGGCAGCAGAAAGGGTATTGAAACATTTGTGCCGATAGCGATTTGTACTCACCCAATTATTTTACAAGTATATTAGAATATAAACAAACCAATTTTTTTGAACTACCTGCTAACACAAAAAGCAAGAATGGTGACTTTGTTTGATAGAGCTGCAGGACTAAAAGAGGCAGACACCTAACAACTGGAGTTAAGAGGATGGATTTGATGGCAGTTTCAGGTCAGGCAGTTTTTTTCTGAGCTGTGTCTTATGACAATCAGAGCTGCATTTCACTGCCGCGCTCCTCTTCTTCAGATAGCTGACAGGTCTGAGAGAGGAGACTGAGACTGTTTTAGCTGCTCCCTTCAACCCAGTGCTCAGTGCACACTTCTGAGCCACAGCAGGGGCCGGGACAATTGTTTTGACAGCTCTCTCCAGCAGTGTCTGAGAAAGGAATTATACTCAAAAGTGGAACGGCACAGCATGGAGAGGAAAGCTAAACAAATGCTGTGTGTGCGTGTGTGTGTGTGTGTGTGCGTATGTCTCCGTATGGCTGCATGTGTTTGTGTACGCAGTGCATAAAAATCAGCTTGTGTTTGTGATTGGTGTTATTGTGAGAAAGTATGCTGATTCTGAGGAGCTTGCCCCTTGAATACTATTTTTACAGCAGTCAGCGCTCTATTGTTTCAACCACAAATCTCTGCGCATCAATCCCCAGTGGCCCGACTGCAGGGCTGAGCGCGGTTTCCTTTCCCAGTGACTGACCGTGATTGTAATTGAGAGAGAACGAGCAGAAGTTTTAGGCACTGTTCAGAAGCTCTGTCTACATGCCTCCTAGGACGTGCTGTTATGCGAACCGCCGTGAGGAGACAGTCTGAATTTAAATGCAGGACAAAACAAAGGAGTCAGGGTTTTTTTTGCCGTTAGTGCAAGTAGATCAGGGAGGTCAAGGGCTGGGAGGGAGAATGTGTTACTGCATCAATGGTACCTTTTCATAGTACTGCAGTTCGTAGTCCAGGATAATTCCGTTAGGCTGGTCAGGCTGGGACCAGGAGAGGGTGATGCTGTCCACGGTGCGGCTGACCTGGTGCATTATAGACACTGTGGATGGAGCTGTAGATAGACAAAAGAGGGTGTATTAAGGATGAGGCAAATCAATTTCTAACCACGCCACAGTCATGCACAGCATCTTCAATCTTTCAGTCAAACTCTGGGTTGTTTGACTGCCAGGTGTAATATGTAATGCCATAAAATCTACATGCTATAGAGGGTTTCATGACCAGACATGCGTTGTATGCAAGTCACAACGCTCGCTAAACCACACAAGCAGTCTCATGGGACTTTCCACTATCAACTGTGATTTTTCTGTGATTCATTTACACTTGTCATACTGATGACATGAGACCACTGTCTGTGGAGAAATCATTCCCCTGGCCTGGGAGCATCACTCCCTATGGATGCAGGACAAATTATGTGGAGCGAGCTCATTTTGTAGGTTACGTAAAAAAAAAAAGAAGTGCAAATCACAAGTAGCCACAAATATGCCTTTTTTTTTTTATATGTTTATGCATTTCTCCTTGAGGATGACAAAGTGTAAAGACAAGACAAATGGTCATGGTGAAGTATCCAGACATTATGATTTGCACTGCTTTAATCAGATGTGTGGTGAGTCCACTGCAAATGCTATGTTCATTTTAAAAAGCCATTCAACACGAGATTAATCTGGTATTCGGCCTTGAAAACTGATCTTCAACTCTGATAATGGCATACGCTAATTTTACTTTTCGAAAAAAGTGACAATATCTTGAAAGAAGGCAGTTAAGACGATGTCACGCCACTAAAGAAAATTCTTTGGATTGGAAACAAGGAATCATTTCCCCCTTTTGGGAGTTTTTTAACTCGTTTTAAGGAAAATATGGTTTTAAGACTCAACAGTAGATTAAGTGGCTTGTCAAGATTAATATGTTTTGCAGTGCATGTGTAAACTAGTCCAGTCTAGAATAACCTACAGGCTAAAAAGTTGAAACTTTCTTTTTAGCACAGCTAAAAGGTCAGGGGGGTGTGCTCACCTCATGTCCTCCAATAACCATTAAGATTAGTTCAGGGTGCTGTGGGTCAGTGTGAAGCTAAGAGAAGCTGTAGATAAAAAACCCTGCCTGGGGGCCTGGCGGGGCCTGGCAAGGCTTGTAGGGTCTACGTGTTGGGGGGGGTCGACCAAGATTTATGGGCCCCAAGCCCCAGGCTCATCTCCTAGCCCCATTCTGCACACACACAGCCCTCAGCCAGCAGCACAGTGGCTCCCCAGAGTCCCAGCAATAAAGGCAGTCTCTCCACCAGCACACGTTCTCCATGGAAAATCCACTGACTGGAAAACTGTGACAGCCACGCCTGCTATTATCTAAGAATTTGTGGCTGCATGTGTGTGGTTCTAACATCTTTATAAGTCACTTGTTTGTTTGCTGTTCATGTAAATAAATGCTTGCAACTGGGTATCGGATAGACGTGTTCCGTTGTAGTTGAGAAAATGTAGCGTATAGCGACCCTGGTGCCTCAGAGCCGATGATGGAGAGTCCCTTTTATAACCTATTCATTCTCACCAGCTTGTCAGCCGTACCTTGCATGCCCTCTGACCCGAACGGAAGCATCCATCTGAGGTAACAAATCACAAGGTCCCATATAAACATTGATGGTCAGGAGACTATGTCCTCATATGCTGTTGCCCTGAAGTATAAATGTGCCAGCAGATAATAAATAGATGCCCTGTGTTTCATCTCAGCAGAGCACTTACACCATGATGGCCTGTAATTCTGTGATTTTGCAGTGACCATACATCATGTCCTCCTCCTGGAGCCAGAGGTACAGTATATAGTACCCAGTCAGGACAGCACTCTCAGGAATCTCCTCCATTTCACCGTAGTCGCAGTTTGTTTGCAGTCACAAGACGACAGCCTAATAAGGCAAACAGTTACTCTAAGGGGAACTCACGAGTATCCCATTACGGATGTACATATATTCAAGACTGCCACATGGCCTTTTCCTGCATAGCATTTCCATTAAACACACGGCACAGCCATGCCTAGTAACCTGATACGGGGCCAGAGAAACAAAGGCAGCTCATGTATTCATGTACAGAGGATGGACACATGCCAACATGAAAAGCTGTTGAAGGAGAACACTGTGGTTTCCTTCTACTGAAGGACAACTCCCAGACAGCAGGATGGCAGTCGCCACGTCTGAGCTCAAGAAACCGATAAGGGGGGAATGTAACACAAAACAGCCCGAGATGAAATAAAAGGAAAGCATAACTGTAACTGTGGGGTAAATACGGAGCGAAAATGATTCAGTGTCGGAACATTTCAGCTTACAGAGAAAATAGTAATCCAGCTGTGTTTCACATTTCAACTAAATTAACGTTCCACCAATTTACTATGGAATGTAGCGGTATGCCAAGTCAACATTTCATTGTTTTGCAGTACGGCCTACAACACTGGTACACATATGCAAGCCATTTTCGTACATCTAATTCATGTATTCCAAATCTACAAGTGTACCTAGGAGTTTTTTCAATTTGATCTCTAATTTAAGGAGTCGAGTAAGCAGTTGGTTTTCATTGTGTCAACATCACTCATCGAGTTATGTCACAAAATAGCATTTTTTGAGTTGTTTCAAGCCAAGTCTTTGTTGTTATAATAATCATTTTCAAATTGTGTGGTTTGCAACCTATTAAAGCCAATTACAATTTAGAAAGAAAGATTTAAGAAAGTTGGTTTCTTAGTCATGGACTTTATAATGAAAGCCATTCACGGAATGCTTTATTTATGAGTTTCTTCCATGAATGCTCTATTCATGTTCCTAAAACTAATGAAGCAGCTATAATGACAAAGACAGGGGATGTAAGTTCATTTAACTAAATTGTGTGGCTGAATTGCCTGAATAAATTGCTTTGATGAATACTACTCTAACAACAGTATTATTTGAGTTTCCTATAAGACTCCACAGAGGAATGAAAGAGTCGCTGCCATGAGGGGCGCTAGCGATAATCACAGCTGATAAAATATTTCAGTCATGGAACATTCCTGATGTCCAAATGATAGCTTGCAATGTGTCAGCGGTGAGGGAAATGTATATAGAATACAAGGTGTTTTACTTTTCCCTGGCAAGGCCTTTGCTCAGACACATTCTAATGATCAATCTGGGAGTGTGAGTGTTATACATTTTTTGATCTCAAATATCCGAGCCTGCAGATAGCGCAGAGATGATTACAGAAACAATCAAATTATACAGTGGATATGCTGGGGGGTCCATATACAAGTTTCAAGGTTGTATATCAGATGGGGAGGATGTGAGGCCCCAGCTGTTGTCACAGAATTAAGTTTCAGACCCCACTTTATTACTTGGCCTGGGATCTGATATGAAAAACAGTGCTTTGGAGTCTATTCTAGCATGACGCTCTGGCCTGGGCCCAACAGCCAAATATAAAAGGCTTTGTTTTGGGCAACATCTCTAATACAAGTTTTACTGTTATGTTTGAACACCTAGTAACTTCCCTAATCAATCAAAGATGGGGTTTACACAGCTATTTCCTCTCATTTAAATCCAAGACGATTTAATGGGGCATGCTTCTACTAACACAGAAGACATTTAGTGAGGCTCTCATTCATCCCATTCACATTCTCTTTCCTTGGTCTGTAAATAAATATATGTGCTTGTTATTGTTCTCGTCTATTCTGCTGTACTCGTTTGGTGGGCTTTGCCTCTGTCTGCCTCTCTCTTCTCTACCATCCTCCTTCCTCCCTCCTTCCCCAAGAATGCTGGACTCCTTTCAGGCCAGCCTATTGATTCGCCTCTCTTACAGAGCACCCCTCTGAGCATGATGGGCATCTTCATTAAGTAAGGCTGGTGGAGTGAGACCACTCTGGTCTTTGATGGTTGGCAGCAGGGAGAGGCTCAGATGTGGGCCCCCATGCCTAAAACACCCCGGTTGGACAGGCTACCAAGACTGCAGGGGCCCTCTGGAGCTCCAGGCACCAGAGACACCCATAGTAACCATCATATCAAGTCATATTTGGTGGGGTGGAGGGTGGGGAAATCATAGCAGTCACAATGATTGTTTTGATTTCCTGCAATTGACTTATTTTATCGACAGCAAGAGACAATGCCACCTCGTGATTTCATACTTTTTGCTTATTCCTTGCATCAATCCTTACGCACAACGCAGCGTAGAAAAAAAAAGAGAATGCTGTGAATGAACATACATTTGCCTGCACATTAATCTTATTTCTGGAAAAGAGACTTAGTTTTGGGACTTGTATCTGAATCTTTCTTTCTTCCCAATATGCTTTGTGCTCTATGGCCATGTGGCTCTGATTTGATTTGACGTTCTGGTGCAAAGAGCAATGCTATGATTTGGGGAAGATGGGGGGAGGTAGCGAGAACAGGTCAGGGCTCGTAAATCCCTTTTCCTTTTCATTGTAAAAATCAGTTTCCCCGCAGCGCAATCTCTCCCAAAGGACCTAAACCAGCTGGTCCTTCACCACGCAGCCTCCCAAACAGGCTGCCACTGCTCCGCTCTCTCCGACTGCTGTCCATTTACGAGCAGCGCATCGAGCCGTCTTAAAGGGAGAGGCCCGCATTTGCATGTACTTTTAGCACGCTGGCAGCTCGCCCTGTTTCCCCAGCTGCAATGGATTGTGGGTTTTTCTCCAAAGAGTTTCCAATGCAGTAAAGCTACAAAAGTGAGATTTCAGTTGACCAAGCTTTAAACCATCTGCACTGGAAAAGATTGGGGGCCTTAATACACTCATATACACACCATAGGCTAATTCTAAAATAGGCACTCCAGGGGCTTGAAGAGTTTTCAGATGCTTGCGGAGGTTAGGGTTTAAATCTAAGCACACCAGGCACCGCTGCACACTGAAGAGATGCAACCCAGAGAGGGACGCACAATTCTGAGGAACTGAAGAGCAATTCCTTTTGCAGCCAGGTTTTTTGTGGGCAAAATGGTGTTTTATAGAACCATCAGTATTTAATGAACCATTTGAGTCTCGAAACAGTTCTTTACTGCTATTTGAGGAAGCATTAGTGGCATATTTAGCATTTTCTTTTCAGTGGTTTTGAATGATCTTAATAGGAAGAGGCTGAACAAAAATATTTTGGTTTTAGGTCGTGAGGACAGCATCTGCTTTTGGAACAAGAACATCGATGACCTGGGTCTGAACCCTGCTGAACTCACACGGGCGATTGTTCAACATAATGTCAAATCAGTACAAAAAAACACGGTTCTTGAAAAGGTTCTTCTAATACAGCAAACTTAAAACATTTCATAGATTGTCAAAAGCATTCTTTATAGCACCAAAAAGGGCTGTGCTGAAATACAAGCCAAAAGAACCCATTTCTGGTGCTTTCAGAAAGAGTGCAGCAGTACATATGTGCTGTGGTGCTTTTCACCCCTTATGGGTGATTTGGGCTGAGCAGACTCAACAGTTTTAGCAGTTCGCCACAGCGACAAGGCGTCAGGGTTCTGACTCATGCTGCTCTGGAGGAAATTGGACTCTGTTTAATCAGCAAGCCGCTTTTCTGCATTTAAACAATTTCCAAACTGGCATCTAAAAGGAGGAAAACTCCACCGAAGACTCCACCAGAGAACGCATGTCAATATTGTAAACTGCGGGGGAGGAAAGTGTGGGTTGGAGCTTCTTCTCTGATTTGATCAATGGGCATACTGAAAAGGTGAAAAGATTTTGCTTTTATCAAAACACAGAATGCTGACATGAGCAGAGCTGAATGTCATTGTGTAAAACAAAGATGGTGGCCTCACTGACATGACTCAGTCCATTCAACCAACCTGATATTAAATCCACTATAAAATGCATATTAGAATTTGCTCCTGCATGACAGTGTGTGCAGTGCAGTTCATGAATGTCATCACATGGGTGTAGAGAATACAACTATACAATTGCAATCTTCCAATACCAATAGTTAGAATGGGTCCCTCCGAAATGTGTAGTTGCTCTATACCCATAATTTGACCACTATTTATCCAAGGAAGATTTGCTGCACACTTAAGCTTATTTTCAGCAATGCCCTGATTCACACTCATTTAGTTACAGCCATTCATATCTACCAGTCTGTTGGCCACTGAGCAGCTCCACTGGAACATTTTTAGAGCATCCGCAAGACAGTTTGAAATTGCGTATAACACTCTGTTCTAGCTGTATTTCAATGCACATCAACGACCTTTGGCTTAACATCACTATGACACTTATCTATCCAGTATAAGCTTGCTGCAGTGAAAGGCACACAATAGCAAGGATTATAAAAGATCATCTCTGCTTTAAAAGTTCCTGACCCCAATTTACACATAAAACCTTCATGAGGATGATGGAGATGTACATCAAATGACCTGCTAAATCTATGTGAGTGAAATCAGCAATGCTACATGAAAAACATGAGAGGTAATAGTGACGTGCAAGTAAGAGCAGAAGGAAATAGTGCATCCTGTTCCAACCAGCAATTCAAGACGGTAGCAAGACAGTGACTAAGACAATGGCAACTCTGTTTTCCAGCAGTTTTAAAAGGGGTACTTAATTTATATGTCACCACTAGAATATCAAAGCCAGACAGAGTGTGTGTTTGGCAGAGGGACAAATAGAGAAAGAGAGAGAGAGATGGATAGAGTCAGAGAGAGAGAGAGAGAGGAGCGAAATTGTGTTTATCATAGATCCACATGCCTCATTTGCGAATTTGCTTTAAGCCGACACTCCATTCCATGTCTATTGAGGAACATAAAAGCACTTGACCCAGTTAAACGGCAACAGAAATAGAGGGGAAACACATTTCCAAATGTAATCAAATCTCAACAAAGGATACAAATGTGTGCCATAAATATAATGCATACACATTTCAGAGAGCATCTTTTTGCTAGTTCATCAAGAACGGGCCTCTAAGAGGCCAGAGGTAGAGATAGGAGCAAAGTGGGGTGGGGGGATGGTGGGTGGAGGAGGGGGTGATGACAAATGACAAAACGACCTCAACATCCGGGCTATGAAGTTTTCAGTTGAATGGAGAAAAAAGGTAACATGTGATGAGGCAAAATATGAAGTATAGTACAAAAATAAATGTTTGATGTATATTTATAGCATAAAACTCAATTAAAATAGGGTGATTTATTTACACATTTTGCATAAATCAAAGCTAATGCACTCAAAAATAATTTATTCTACATTTGCATTAAATTCCCTTTTACAGTGCAATGGACCAAAACGTTTTGATCTTTTAACCTAGATTCACATGCATGCAATGTGCATTCTTTATTTCTCTTTCCTCTGGTACACGTTTGAACCTACACATTATACCCTGAAGGAATGCATCCATATATTAAACCCAGAAAGAAATGAATGATTTATGAACATTATCATCAATTAGTTAACTCATCTGGACAATCCATGCATTAATTCTCTTCTGGGAAGTCGTAATTAAATGCATATTGCATGCTTAGGTCATTACAAGTCATCTGATCAATGTCATTGTCAACTCTGCAGTCTGCATACTTTACCACTATCTTTAGTACCCATCTGAATATGTCTTTGTACATAGGTTGGTTGGTATCATATCAACAGTAGTATGACTGTACTACATGTGTGGCTGGCTGGCTGGCTGGCAGAGGAGCCTTCTCAAAGGGCTCTTTCTGCCGGTACTGAGTTCCAGGTGCATGCAGAGGCCTCCTGTCTGTCTGCCTGGCTGACCTACACTGGCACCCACCATATGTGCCGTTCTCAACACCTTCTGTCACTGTCACACTGTAAGCGCTGCATGCTGGTGGTCCCTGTCTCTCTCTGACTCTGGTTCTCTCAGTCTCTCGATTTGTCTCTCCATCTCTGAGCCTAGACTCTCTCTCTCTCTGTGTTACTCCTGCTCTCTCTAAAAATGCAGTAGGAAAATGGAAAAGTTTAGTTAGAGCAGAATTTACAACAGCACTGAAGTTAAATATATTACTGATAATCCTGTCTCCTGAATGAGATATTGTTATTATTTTACATTGTTTTGTCTTTTTCTTTTTCTTCAAGAGGCAAACTGAAATAAGACTCTTCACTCATCTATACCTGGGCACTCATGGTGTGGTAAAAGTAATTTTATACAAATCAACTCTGTTCTTTATTGAGCAGTATATAATTCATAACACAAAGTAATATCGGTATTATTGTGACATTTTTTATTTTAACTATAAATATTAACAGCTTAGAATCTCGCAAATGAGGTTTGATGATGATGAAAGATATAATCTTATATGATCACAAGACAACAAATACTTAGTTGTTTGCATTGATGTATCAGAAATGCTTCTATGCATGTATGTAATATATACATATGCTATTGTTAACTACTGTAGCAAGCCACGCAGTCCAACATTACTGCATTCTCTACAGAAGAGATGAAGGGAGCTGATCAACTAGGGGGCCAGACAGCTGATATCCCATTCAAATAAAATAATCATTAGGTCTAAATGTCACTGCAACAAATATGTCATAGCACTGTACCGAATCTGTACATGTTATTTCAGTTTTTTTTACTGGTGGCACTGGACTTAAGTCAACAATGTTGTAGCTGCATTTGGCTGGCTGGTGAATTGACACATTCTGGCAGTCCCACCTGGCTCTGCACCAGTGCTCTTCGCACAACGGCCCAGTGGAGCAGCAAAGTCCCCAATGGCCTGGTTACAGTAGGCCGGGGCAATTTGGACAATAATTAAGTCATAAATCTTCCCCGGACCATATGAAAACGGTGCACCTGATTACAACACCCCCCACCCCCCCTTCCTGAGTAATGTGGTTCACTTCCACAATCAGCTGGTTCACCTGATAAGAAACCAATTCAGTGCCTCTGCTTCTCGATAATATTAGCGGCAGACTCGCCGGCTCACCTTGAGTTAATGAAATGCCTAAACAAATATGTCCTCTGGAATCTAACACAGCCGGCCACTATAGAATGTAATACGGTATGCACACAGGGTATATGGAGGCCTGATTTATCTGCTGTGAAATGTTGGATTCTCTAGCAGCATACTAATAGTTTGTATTCAGGTAGGGGATAATCTCACTGCATTCACTGAAACGGTTGATAATGCAGCTCTGCGGGATTAATGCTGGCAAATGGCTGGCAGTGGCCCTTTTAGTTAGCTATTATCTGTTTGTGTGTCTCCATAATTTAAAGCAACAGTCTATATACGTGTACATCAATTATTTTGTGAGACAGTAACAGTTATTGATTGTAAGCTATAAAAGACTCTGCTGTCTGTCATACTACCCAGGAATGGCTGTAATTTCCACTCAGGGCGTCTTCAATCAAAACCACGCTCTTTAAATGTCCACATATTGACAGCTGAAACACAGGCTCGAATGTGCTGACCTGAAATCAAACAGTTGCTGACATGCGTGTATGTGGCCGCACTCCATACTGTACGTGTGGTTTTGTGTGTCCTGTCAGTCCGTCTTAGTGTCTCACACGGTGCTTCAAAGAGGACACAGTGGCAGCATGATCCTCAATCGAGCCCAAATCACATACTGCCACTCAGCTGTCAGAAAACTCTGATTAAACTTCATGGTGGGAATAGGGTTTTTAACAACCATTTTAAACTCATGCGATGATAAATGTAGGCCAGCTAAGGGCGGGGTGGGGGGTGGTGGAGAGAAATTACTGCAGGAGGAAAAGGAAGAGAGTAGGGATTGGTCTGAAAGGGTACATGCATGCCCAGAGATGGTGTCGTGGTTAAGACCCAGAGGTGCTCTGGAGCCACATTGGCCTAGGATCGATTCCCACAAGACCCTTCTCTCCCCTGTGTGTTCCCTACTCAGTCTTAGCTGTTCCTAAAGCCTAAATATAGAAGAGACTAAGTAGAGACGACTGTCCCCTTAACAAATGGGTAAATGCGATTCATGATTAACCCTCATTAATCATTAGTGGGAGGGGTAAGGAAGAGACAAAGGCTTGCTTTGTGTCTTCATCTATTGTCCCTCCAACTCCTTATATATGCTCATGTGCCCACATCCTATCCCCTGAAGAGAAAGCCTTGAGCATTCAGCCTCAGTAAAACACTGTTTTTTTCTCAATAAGCCTTGTAAAGGTTGATCCTGTGCCACACGCCGGATAAACAAGGCAATATAACTGAGGCAAGCAACCCTAGCACAGTGTTGCCATTTTATTGGGATTTTGAACAATCATTTGGCATATTATGAGCACATGAATTAATTTGTTTATTTGAATATTCCTTCTGAGACGCACATTACACAAGAAGGGTCAGAGTACAGGTCCAGTTAGGAATATGTCCTAGGGATTCGACAGGGATGGTACTTAAACTATTGAATGTAACAGACTCAAGTCGAGTCTTCGAATGTTGTTTTCCTTAAAACAAGAGAGAAATCTGCTAATGAGTTGATACAATTTCACCAATGTATTAAACCTATTTACTTGCGACAAGAGACAATATCTTGGATGAGGCGGATCACTCCACTAGTACGGAGATAATGTCACTTTGTTCAGGAAGTGGATTTTCTTTGGAAAAAGTGGAATTATTTCACCCCACAGACATTTTTCTTCACTTGTTTGGAGAAAATTAACATTGTAAAACTCAACACTGGACTAAATGACAGACGATATTTTTGCAGTGTAGTATTATATTACATTTATACAGCACCCCTACCCCTGTGGTGTTTCCATATGACTGCACGGCGCCTCAGTCAGTTGAGTTGCTGCTGGTTATGCGAGGCTGGTCTTGTCACCACTCTCTTGCCTGTCAGAGCCGGTTATATCCTCCTAACACCTCTCACACAGACACCCTATGGTTTCTATCCTCGGCCCCTGACAAAAACCATCACATTTGGGATACTCTTTTTTTTTCTCCCCCTCTCTCTGCCTCTGCTCATTTAATGGCACACAAAGAGTAGCACATTTTATAGAGAGCAAAGCCAAAGTAGATGGCTTGTGACTCATTATCATCAAAAGGTTTCGAGGCACATTTCAAGGCCGTGACATATTCCACATAATAAGAGTTTCGGAGAATTAGTCATGTCCTTATAAAACAGGCTTGAACTCCATTCAGCTCGGCGTCTCCTTTGTGCGGCGTTACGGTAAGAAATCAAGCGCTGCACTTTCCAGGGCAATCACGTCCTCAGAGGTCGCCAACCACCTATAGAGTGGGTGGATAAACCTGGTGTGTAATAGAGTGTGGTGGGTGCTTGACTGGGCATGGAGAGTGAGGAGTTTTTCCTCACATGTCACCGTCCTCGTCGCCCCCTACCCCCAGCCAATCCACGCGGGAAACGAGAGACATTTTCACGCCACTCACTCCCAATTTACTTATTTATTTGTTGCTGTCATGGAACGCTCCGGCCCTCTGCTAGCTTCCTAAGTGACTGATCAACACACACACACACACACACACAAGCAATTTCATATACGCGCTCTCTATTTTTCATTTCTCTCCCCGTCTTATTCCTCTCCCCCTCTCTCCTCTCATTCCCAATGTAAGAAGGAGGCACAGAACTGCCTGGGGTAATTAGGGGTGACATGATGTTTATGTAACCTCCAAGCCTCACAAACCAGATGTAATTATGGGCCTCCTGGTCCATGTGACCCCCAGCCCTGGAGCCTAGCACCGCAGAATTGCACTCCTGTGTCCCAGGAGTGAGCCTGGTTTTGCAGGGGTGAGGGGCGGGGGGGGGGTGGAATGGAGCGAGCAGGAGTTCAGGCCTTTTCACAGCTCCCTCTGACGGGAGTTCTCACCGCCTAATCCAAAGTGACGGGCACTTCAGTGGAGAGGGTGCAGAGCCCCCCAATTTCCGCTAGGACCCCATAGCGGGGGGCGGGGGGCAGAGAAGGCAAGGGTAGGGGTGGCGGACTTATTGTGGCCCAGTGAGAAAGAGTGGGCCAGGGTCCTCATTACAATGCTTTACTGCACTCACAGGCCCTCATTAACCTACCACACCAGTGACTCAAATCAAAACAGACAATAAAAAGAGGTCAGCATCTGAATGAAGGCCCCCGTTGTAGTGTGACTTAGAGAGGTCCGGCATTGTGACTGAGTGTGAGCGAGTGTGTACTATATGACGCTTTTAAGCAAACAGATCTCCATGAGCGTTGCAGTATGTTACACTGGGTGCATTTGAGTGCAGGAATTCGCAGTTTCCTCGAGTTTTAAATGCATTCATCCAACCTGCACACCCTTCCCATCCACCCCTTATCTGTGGGCATCTGGACAAGGGAATTTCAGGTAACGAGAGTGGGAGAATGTATAGTTGACCAAAACTCAATATGTCTAATTCAGTAAAAGCGCAGTAACGCAGCGCTTTGGGTAGCTCAGTCACAGAAGACTGCCCAGAATACAGGAGCATGGATGATGAGAGGTGACAGCCACTTACATATGTTGCCAATGGGACACAAAGCCAGTGCAAAGATAAAGCTCAGGCTGTATCATCATCCCAACCGCCCCCCCCCCCCCCCCCGCTCATCAGTGCTCGGGGGAGCTAAAGCTTGGCACGCCAAATGATGCGTTTCATAGAGACAATTAAAGAGCAAATCAATGCTGCTGCCTCGGTGAAATAATTAGAGGCGCGGTCAACTTCAACCGCAATCACATCGTGGAAAACATGCGCAGCTTCCATCGTTGCAGAAGGGAGGCTGAGGGGAGATTTTGGGGGTATATTCCTCGAAGATCCTACAGATTAAAAAAAAGTTATCCCAATCACCAAAGGAACCTGTTTTCCATTAGGACTCATAACAGACTGGAAAGATACTGGCCTCTTGCTAATCTTTGAATTAGCGTTTTAGCTTACAAGGTAGCCCATATGTAGAATGCGTATACAGTATATAACACATTGAATTTGGGCTCTATTTCGCAGGGCTTTACAAGCTCAAATGTAACACAGGAACAGAGTGGGTGGATGGGGAGCAGAGCTTGATACGTTAGGGCAGTAATCACTGAACAGTAGATGGAGTGGAGACAGCAGGGAAGGGGTCGGCCTGCTTCCCTGCCTCCCTGCCTCCGCTGTCTGACAAAAATGGTGATGAGGTCACATTCTGAAGATCAGCAGGCCATCACATCCTGGCTGTCACACCATCAACAGCGCTCTCCTTCCTGTTTCGGCGGCCCCCTCATCTGCATACATCTCCATACAAGAGAGGGGAGAAACTGACTTCGCGGACGTGCGGATGTACTGTGCGTTACGCGCTTGTGCAAGAATGAAAAATGATGAAGAGGTAGGCGCAGGAAATGGGCAGTGCAGAAAGAGAAAAAAAAGGGAAAGCGAGTAGAGTAGGACGAGTAGCACTTACCGGCCTGGTTAGTGGTAATGTTGACCGAGGCGTACTGAGGGGAGTAGGGGCTCTGATCCGACACCCCGTTGACAGCCTGCACCTCGAAGGTGTACTGCGTGTGGGCCAGCAGGTCGCTGATGTAGACCCGGGGTTCGGTCAGGCCCAGTTGACGGGGCACGAACTGCACGTTGTCCCCGCAGCGGGTGCAGCCGCCCCGGCCGCCGCCGCAGCTCTTGCAGATGATGTTGAAGACGACGTCCTCGCGGCCCCCTGAATCCCGCGGGGGGACCCACTCCAGCATCAGGGAGGTTTCGTTCACGCTGGAGATGACGTTCTGAGGAGCCGACGGGACCGCTGTGGGAAAAAAATAAAAAATAAAAAAAAATAACACATGGGAGGGATTGTTAACACCTGAGTTATTAAAAGGAGCACGCAGATGTTTTTCGGGGGAGTGAGAGCACTTTGACGGGATTATCGTTCTAAAAAAGGAATTCAGACGCACCGTAGTGAACTGAAGTAAGTAGAGGAGATAAAAGAGACAGATGATAAGGCTGTCGCTCAACTTCCAGCATGCTCCACTCCGAGGCATTGTTCTAATTTTGTGATGGGGGGGCGGGGTTGTGTTTCGTGTGTCCTTGACGGTGCATAGGGCATAATTACCAGCGCTACTGCCACTCTACTCGAATAACCCCTACACTGGAGGGGAGAAAATCCACAAGATCACTAACATACTATCGTCTCTTTGAGGTCTGAGCCGAGTGCGCTCCAAAACCGGCAACGCTTCTTCCCTCGGGATGCCCGTTTACACGCGTTCATTTTCCACGCCGGTGTCCACTTTGTCGAGTGTTTTCTTTGCGTCTATTCTTGACGATTTTCTCGTGGAGCGTCGTATAGGGTTACCGCGTCGGGAGAGACGGCGACGGCTTCTCCTGTATGCGGACATTCTTAGCAGCCAGGCATTACGGGGTGGAAACATTCCACCCCCGCTGCACGTTGAGTGACAGCCCAAACAAACAAACACTGAGAACTGTTTATCTTTTTACAGGCATGTGTGCCTAATTACGGAAGACGCCCCCTCCAGGACTAATGAGATAAACAAGAAAATTCCCCTCCGCCCACAATCTCCTAAACCTGAATTGATCGCTTCTGATTTAACCTCCTTTTAAATTGGCTGCCATTAACAGACCTCCGGGTCTGGAAGAAAGCCCATTGGAGTGCTCCTCTGGGTGTCTCTCATACACGGAAACATAGCTCCTCCTTGGCATCTCCTTCCTGGGGAGGCGGGCTAATAACCCCCCCACAGCCCCGGTTAGCTGGCAGGCCACTCTGATGGGCCCATTCCCCTGCTTTAATCAGGCCGGGCCCTGCTGCGCTTAATACGGGTGACGTGACGCTGCTGCTTTCTCATTCACAACAGCTGCTCAACTCCCAGAGCCAGGCTTATGCAAATCTCTTTTGTTGGAGACCATCAAATCTTTTCCCTCCTCTCTCTCCCTTTTCAACAGGCACAGAGAGAGAACGAGGAAAAAACACTACCAAAATGTTGAAAGGGGCTTGGTTTTTTTTTTTTTTTCTCTCTCCCTACTCAACCCAGTTCTGTTTTAGACCACACTCTATGCACCGATTCTCTGTCTCTCTCACGTACACACACCCATACACTCTCTCTCTCTCTCTCTCTCTCTCTCTCTCTCTCTCTCTCTCTCCATGTCTTCCTGTTCATTTCTGTCTGTGTTTTTTTCTTCCCTCATGCTTTACCCCTCCCTTGCTCAATTTTTGCTTTGGTCTCTCCTTCCGTCTTTCTCTCAACCTCTGTGTCAACCTCAAATTCAAATTCAAATTCAAACAGCTTCATTGGCATGACAAGAGAGAGTCTCGCCTGGGCTCATTCTCCGTGCCTTTCCTTCACAATGCTGTGTGCCCTGGCCCAGTAACCTCTGGTCCAGCCTGGAGCAGTGTGCCGTGTGATGTTCAGGAGGAGCGGTTGAGCCTTGTGTGTTGGGTCAGACCTATGGACAGCCTCACTATGGGCATGTCAGCGTCGTGTTCCTGTGAAGGACAGCTCTGACAGAGCGACCCTGTCTGGACTCACACAGAGTACCGCTGTCCTTTGATCCCAGGGCTCATCAGGTTACGGGTGTGAAATGTGCGTTTGTGATTAAAATCAAAGGGTTTGCTGTCTCTCTGAGTGTGTCTGTGTATGACAGTTTTTGAGCATGCATGGTGTGTGTGTGTGTGTGTGTGTGTGTGTGTACATGCAATCTGAAAGTAAACATTAGCGCTATACATACTTGTGCACGGCATCTGGAATGGATCTGAGTCGGTGCGATAGTAACCGTTGCGGCAAACACAGTTAATGGCGCCTTCGCTGGTGGTACGGCTGTTGATGGGACACTGCATACAGCGCTCGTCACCTTGAGTCGGCTTGAAAAAGCCTGATGAGCAAGCTGAAAAACAGAGTAGAATAAGCATGAGAATCACAATTGCAGAATTTGAATCACTTCATTTGCTAAGTGCAGTAAATGTACAGGAATTTGTTTTGTCTCCACAAATTACACAGTAGCAAAGCACACGGACAACAAGACCTTACAGGGACAGTGTAGTAGATTATATGTATACGTGCCACTCCACATATACACATTCAACATTTCATATCTATTTGAAAAGGACAAGGAGATGTAGAGGTTGAGATTCCGGCCATTTTCATATTGATCTACATTTAAGTTGTTTGGTTACATCTTGCTTTTCAAGAGAAGCCATCACACACCGCATCAGTCCAACATATAGGCCTAAATATACGTCAGAGCAAACCAACATATAAATATAGATCAGCGCAGCCTCTGGGCAGATATGACAACATGTTGTATGTTTGCTTTGAATTATTCACCGTGCTCTAGTTGCCTGCGAACCTCTGAAAGTGCTCTGCTTTCTGTTAAGTGCTCTTTTAAGGCCCCCCCCCCTCTCTGGGAACCTGGGAGGTAAGGTACATTCATGATAGGGATGATGATAAACACACACCACTGCTGCTGTTGAAATGCTGTGTATGTGCATGTGAGAATGCGTGTGCGCGCGCGTACGTGTGCGTGTGTGTGTGTGTGTGTGTGTGTGTGTGTGTTGGCATGTATCCACATAAGCATCAGTCATCGCAGCATTACATGAACTAACGTCCACAGGGAATTTGGCTGTCTGTGAAATTCCCTCTCCTGAGTCACATCCCATCCAGGTCATCTCTTGCAAGAAGAACCTTTTTCCTGCATCTGCACCATGTCAAGAGCTGTATTTTATTTTATTTTTTTTACTTGGGCCAAACCAGCTGAGTTTGGTTTTGCTTGAGGCGATCACCACCCAGCTCCCCCTCGGCCCACTGATAAAAGAAGAAAACGGAGAGGTGTGGAGACTGGTGTCGAAGTAAAGTAAGACATGAAAAATTCACACCCACATATCTGAGCGGTGTCCTAAGTGAGTAAAATCTGGCTGTGGTTTTTCCTTAGTTACAGCGAGAAAAGCAAAATAATTTATTGCGTCTGATGATCAAAGGAGGCAGAGCGAAGAGAACCTCCTTCTCTCTTCCCTAGCATTCCTGTACACGATCATTCCAGGGAAACAGGAGTATTTGTTCCATCTATCGTCCAGGCAGTGTATTTGATGCTTGCACTCATTACATTACTTACGCTTGTAATATTAACAAACTAGGAATTTAAACGTATTAAAACAATCTTTTTTCAGGGGCATTTCACATCAGATGTTGAAAACTCAGTTATTGGATGACTGAGCATTTTTCTACAGTATGAAATTCTAAAAAATAAATCCATTATTCCCTTCTGTGCATGCACTGGCAATTACGGCTGGATTAAAGCATCTGGCATATGGAAATGTCTGCAGCTGGAGCTCCATTCAACTCACAAGGCAGAATAAATCCAGGTTCAATCCCACTGTTTATATTAGACAGACACATGCCGGTGCCCAGTGACCCTTCTGGGCAGGGATTACTGCTCTTTTCCCACTCTCATTTTCTATTTCTAAACTCATTTCTGTAAATTGCTTCCAAAATCTGCACCTTCTACAGTATATTGTCTAAGAGTATTTTAACTGCTACTGCAAGTTTTTCAAGTTCAATAACTACACAGATTTCAGTGGAACTATCATTCACCCAGTTTACTAAGAAACATAGTAAATGTAGTAGCATTTCATTGCTTTCAGTATGATGTATGGTGTTTTGTTCAGTGCAAGAGGATGGATGCAACAGTATCAGAGACAAATTAACTCCATGGAATAAATTAATGAGTAAGTGCAAATTATTTCTGGTTGATTTGATGGATTTATGGATTACCACAGATGACGTTACAACTGCGTATGCTTTTATGAATTACATGATTAGTCTAGCTGTATTTAGCAAGTATTCAACGAGTGGTTTTACTGGTTCAATATGATAAATCTCTTTACTCCTGGCCCAACCACATTATTAGAGTGGACGGTGTTAACATGGATAACAATTTCACCACTGCAGTTTGTTTATGAAAGAATAATAAATAACACCCCCAAGAGGTATATACGGTATGCCAAGCATGTTTTGACTTAAAGAAAAGGAAGAAATGCATGAGATTTAAGCGTAGAGTATGCTGGGAAAAGAGTAATCACTTTTTATTGTTACTTCCATGCAAAATGCTAAATGTAAAAGTATACCTAGAAATCACTCACTCAAGAAAAGAAAAGTGCTTTACGTTTTTTCTGGGTTATTTGATTGATTGTTTCCAAATCAAGCGGACTGCAATCTTCAGTCAGGTGGACAGGAAATAAAAACTACAGGGAAGTTTCTTAGTCATCACAACAGACTTTAAAGGGCAGTATTGAGTTCAATAATTGTGTCATGGGTTTTTTCTTATATACAGTGAAGTAGTTATAAAGTAGGGCAAAAGAACTGAGGACTGTAAATCCAGAATAAGTTAATATTAGATACATTACACAGACACTGACATAGATCAGCCCTTTGAATAAAAAAAAAAGCAAAACAAACTTGAATGTGACAGTCATCACAAACATCAGGGGCAGGAAGTGGTATTCCAAAATAAAAAAGCGAAAGAAATGTGAGAGAGCTCGTCGCTAAATATTACTCTTGACATGTTTTTCTTCTTACGTGATTGATGGGGGAAAAGGTTTTTGGCACAGGGCGAAACATGAGGCCTGAACATTCACACTGCCAGTCAACGGAGTCCGTGAATGAGGCCCGGGCAACAGCTATGTGGGGAATTGGGAGCGAGACTCGACGACACAGAGAGGTCTATGGGAGTGGAGCGCTCCGAGGAGCAACACCAAAGGAAACAAGCATAAAGAAGTAGTGAAGGGGGGGTGGGGGGGTGTAGTGTAGAGAAGAGATGGAAATAAAGAGACAGGAGGGGGGAGGCGGTGCTTATGATTAAGTGGAATGGCGGTGTTGGGGAGTTTTGGAGCCAAGGAATACAGTGTGTTGCTGTGCCCACAATGAACGTGCTACAAAAGTATGCATGTTGCGCACCGCTTTCAAACACCGCAGTTAAATCTCAGCATTAAATTGAAAAAAATGAAATTGGTCAGCACTTATGAAGACTCATGCTGTTGTGTTGTAACTACAGCTAATTACAGCCAGTTGATGGTGGGTAGTAGTTCGTAAAATAGCGTTTGGATTTCTTACATGGGTACCAGATGGGTTACTGCATCAAGACAATTCAGGTACGTTGTGATAGAAAAGTACAGAATTGACCGTCAAATACTCACCAGTAACTGCCTAAACTTTCTGGCACCTTTTTTGTATTGTCCTGTGTGACAAAGCCCACCCATCTGGCACCTAAGTAGGCTCAAGCAAACCATTAAAAAAAGTGATTTGTGAAAACCATTTGATCCCGGTGGTGAGTACGGCGTTATATATGTCTGGGCAGGCCTTTTCTGACTTGCGACGGTCATTATTTTGGGGGAAATATTTTGGGGAAATTCCACTTTTTTTCTACCCGGACGACGAGAGTTTGAGAGTTGAGACGTCGCCTGGTGTCAGATGTAGAGACGGTTAGAGAAGGGGAGAGCGTTGATTAAAAAAAGAGATCACAGCTTTGATTCCCTTCCTCCCTGCCTGCCCAGATCGCTGCTGTTGAGCTGTTTGATCACCATCCTGGCAGTCTCGCTCAACATGCAGGAGCTAAAGGATGTTTTTTTGGATGTCTCTTCCAAACTTCAGATGTCCCTCTGGCACGCGGAGTTCATTACCGCGGCAATATTCATTGACAAGAGCTTCTCTGTTTCTCCTCCTTCCCCACACCGCTATTAATATCATGAAACAAACACGCCACATTGTTCTATCATTTAGATCTCCGGGGATTCAGCGCAAAACGATGAAACGCAGCGTTGCGTTGACAAGAAAAGTCACACAGAAACATTTTAATGGAATTTATAAACACTTCAGACTCGATTTAACAGTCGGCCGTGTCAAAAGGTCCAGATCACCTCAAAAGTGGTTCCAGGCACACGGCGGGCAGACCTTGGCTGTCACGTCTCAATGGCTGCTGTTTTCACCAGGAAAAGGCAACTGGTCCGTTGGGGTGAGGTCCTTTCATTTGTTTCCAACGCAGTTTGGCTTGTTTTTAAGACTCAATACTTACAAAGGATATTTTTTGCAGTGGGGAGCCTCAGCCACCCCCTAGTACAACCCCACCGCCCCCTTCTCTCTGACTATGTTTATGACTTTTAATAACATACAATGACATAAAGGATTTAATTAGGGGCCTTTGCTAGACTCACTGAATAAAAATAGTACTGTGAAAGCTGTGAGAGGTGAGCTGCTGCGCCAGGGTGCTAGTCGGTTTTTACAGCAGGTAATTTGCTGGTTGTTTCAAAGGTTTCCTGTATATTACAGCCAGAGAGATTTATAGCACTTTGAAGAGGGGACCTGCAGCTAAAACCATCTGCATCCACAGTAGTGTGTGTGTGTGTGTGTGTGTGTGTGTGTGTGTGTGTGTGTGTGTGTGTGTGTGTGTGTGTGTGTGTGTGTGTGTGTGTGAGAGAGAGAGAAAGAGTGAGACAGAGTAACAGAAAGACACAGAGAGAAAGGCAGGGAGTCTGTTGTTTTCAGCGGCAGTGCTGATGTGGCCAGCCATGCTACTGGAAACACTTCTGAGCTCCCTGTGAATCTGGCTCCTCGAGCCGAGTCGGCAGTTACAGTTACACACACACACACACACACACACACACACACAGAACAGAACAGCCCAAACAAAGACTGGGTGTTTGACATTTCCATCATGGCTGCCTGCGCAGTGCTATACGGTGTGTGGCCACGGCCAGGGAATCAGCCGGCTGATACTAGCTAATCCAGCCAAAGGCACGTCTATTGAGAAAAAAAAACATGACCTGTTCCACCATCCCCACCCCAAACCCAACCACCCCCCCCCCCCCAATCCTCACTCCAGCTTCCCTTCGCCCGCCGTCTCCCTGCTACCCCTCCCGACAGAGAGGCTCTTTGTCCAGTGGTCTGGGGCACCACAGCAATAACTGTATGCCTCCCCCCCCCTTTCCCTGTTTCCCCCTTTCCTTCTTTTCAAGCTCTGATCCACCCTCCCCCCAAAAAGTGTTGCATTTAATGAAAGCGCCATTAAAGAAGAGACAAGGGAGAGAAAGACAGTCAAGGTGCGCGTGTGCATGTGTGGTTTTGAGGGTGTGAAAGAAAAAAGGCCGGAGGGGAAAAAAAAAAAAAAAAAAAAAATCAGAGGTGCAAGGTTTTGTGCGCACAGCAGAAAAAAGTGCTGAAAGGGGTGAAAATGGCCAGCGTCAGACGGATTCTGTGTGCATGGACGCTGGCTTTTTCCTGTATCCTATTGTGACCAAACAGGCTGCTACAATGAGTCATGTACAAGTCGGGCCTGTGTTTTCTCTGGTGCTAACTGCAAAAACAATTTACTCATCAGATGTTATCCATTAATAAGGCCATACCATGAAGAGAGGTGCTTGTTTACGAGCTCTACCGCTGTTTCCCACGAGTGCAGCAGATTAGATTAGCGAATCCTGTTTGGGTTTTGCAGTAATTTGCCATTTGTCATTACCCTTACCATCCCGTAACCGCAGCTACCGACTCTGACCATCAGCCTTTGAACTGGTCACATCTGAGAGCAGCATAACCTTGTGAAAAGACTGTTGTGGCCGCAAGTTATACAGAGCCACAGTTGTGCCACAGTGTCTGATCCTGGGTGTAAAGACGAGGCAGCTTGTCCCCGTCTGTCTCGGCTCTTTCCACGGGGGAACACTAGCTCGCAGTGTTTGCAACACAGGGTCCCCACAATTCAATTAGGAACGCGGTCCTCCTCGCTGTCTAATTCAATCAGGCCTGTGTGAAAGCTATTAGACGACTGGCATTCGCTTCACCCCACACACACTGGCACACAAATGAGATATTCATTTCTCCCTCTAGGTTTCCATGTCTGGTGCAATTAACAGGTCTGGGACTCTGTGTGGCTCCTCACACCGTAGGGCAGGACAGTGCCAGCGTGAGGGGACCATCAATGATCTCCTTGGCGGAAATCAGGCCACTCTCAAAACTCGCGGATAGGGATAGGGACATTTAAAAAATCCTGCAAAATATAGAGGACCCAGTCTAAAAGGGTTATGATTTTGTCAACAAAGAACTTGTGTGATCAGACAGGATGGGATCGGAAGGCCTTCCCCAATTATCCCCCAATGTTCCAATTTTGTTAGGTGTCACTTTTTACTCCTTGGCCCTATGTGGCAAATCCCACCGTTCTGTTACTCCAAACCGGGTAAAACAAACACTCCCAATTAGATCTGAACAACTCAGAGGCAGAGACTGGAAGAGCAGCCAGCCCCACCAGACCTCGCTAATGATGTGATCTCTCCAAGCCCCGGGAACACGGTGCACGCATGTTCACCGGTCCTGACACACTGTGCATTCGCGCAAACATGTTCCTGCAGTAGGCGTGTGTTTCTGTGTCTTTTTTCTCTGTATTATCGTGTGTCATTGTGTGTCTGTGTGCGGTTATGTGCTTGTGTGTGTGTGTGTGTGTGTGTGTGTGTGTGTGTGTGTGTGTGTTGGGGGGGTGGGTGACTCTTCCTCTATGTCTCTAAGCTTTCTGCTCTAAGCTGCATCTCCTCTGCAGTTGTCACAGAGCTCTCAGCCCCAATCCCCCCCAACAGGCTCCGCTGAGACAGATTAGGAGCCAATGTGAGCAGGCGATTAGCTGGAAATGTGGGACACCTGGGAAATGAGCTCGGAGGGGCGCAGGCTCCTCAAAAAAGGGCTCAGGCTCATAGCACATACTAGCATACACACATACACACCTATACACACACACACACAGTGGAAATTCAAAACATACAGGACACTCATAGCATGCATACAGGACATTTCAAACACACACGCAAAAAAAAAACCCACATTTTGTTGAAAGCCATCTTCACGTTCAAACACACACACACACACACGTACATACACACACATCAACAAACACATAAATGAGCAGACAATAATGAGGGAAGCTGTTAATAAACCACCTCTGGCCACTGTCCAGAGGACAATGTCAACTCATCATGTAGGGGCCTAATCTCATATATAGGTGACACAAGGCTCACTGTCACAAGGCTCACTGTCACAAGGCTCAGTATGAGGACAAAAGGTAGCATGGAACACTGTTCGGGATGCCGATGGCAGCTAAAAATATCCCTTAAGTGAAATAATAGTCGCGTAACAACTGGTGTAAATTAAGTTCCCATAAACTGACCTCCTCTCTCATTATCTTCTTAACTCTGCTCATATATCACACCAGCAGGGAACATAGCACACATACACCGAGATCTGTACACACAGAGATGTAGACACACACATAAACTACACACACACACACACACACAAACAATATTATTTTGCTAAATACTGCGATCATTATTATTTAGAACTTTTATCTGTTTCAGCTTCAGGAAGAAAGGATGTTTTATTGCACTTCTCATAACAGCAGCTAGAAAGTTATTTACCGTCTTACTCTTGTTGTGGTCCCTATTTACAGAATTCAATCAATGAATTACTTTGGGACGCAGCTAACACACTCAAGGCACGCTTTGCACAGAAACGACTTGTTTGTTGTCATCTGGTTGAAAACCGACGCATCTCCAAATGACAGATGCTTATCCACTTTCAGGAACTCGGGGGAAAAAGGAATTTCCTCCCCCGGTGTCGGATTAATCCATTATTTTCCACTTTGCTTGTCACTACATCTTTCCACAGAATGTTTACGTGATGGTTTCTCTCTTTCTTTCCCACCAAAGCTGCCTGCCTCTCCATCTTAACTTTTGTTTTTGGGTCAAACGGGTGCACATTCAAAGGTTGTGATTGGTCATGCATTATGGAAGCGCTTGATATGCCACTCCGGGACTTTCAGGGGAATTCAAAATATAACAAACTCGTCATTATCACCAAATTACACGATTATTAATCATGGAAATGTGCGATAAATCACGATAGACAATTATCTGTGATTAATTGTGCGGCCCAATATATACATGCACTGAAGGAAGAATAATAACCCTCATTTTCAAACTATTACACGGAGAAACATAAATGGAAGCGACAAGAGCACTTAAATCATAAACAAAAGCATTGTGTGTGTGTGTGTGTGTGCCACGTAAACACACACACGTACACGCACACACACACGTGCTCAAACACAGCCAGCGAAAGACCTCGAAACATCTCTCGAACACTCAGACCGTCTGGAGATAGTGCGTCACTCCCATGTGGCAACTGTTAGCTTCTTAATTCAAACAACACCCCCAGAGTGGTCCTCCGTTCGAGACCGCAGCGCTCTCATGATGATCATCAGGTCATAAATACCAAAGAAAAAAAAAAATCAGTGAAAACTATCTTAACCACAGTATTTCCATACTGTCTGATAACTACCATCTGTCAATAGAGGAGGAAACAGAGATGAAAGGGGAGTATCACTGGAGCCATGCATGCAGCACAGTAATAACGTCTGGAATTTTCACAGCGTTCTTTTTTCCCCCTCTCTCCCACTTTTTTCAGCACGGGAACAAAAAAAAAAAGGCATAAATGTGGAATGGTGAAATTACAGGCATCTGAGCCGACACATAGTGGCTATACACTGGGTGAAAAATCTGAAACAAGGTTGGGGGGGTGAGGTGGATAAAGCGGAAAGGGTCATTTCACGCAGGCAGATCACTTGACAGCTTGCTCTCCGGAGAATGCAGGGGTCCAATCAGGTTGCTGGTGGAACCCTTCGGTACACAGGGCTGCAGATGGCTGGGGTGTGGCATTAGGCAGGCCCCTGTGTAGGCATTAATCTCCATTTAAAATCACTTGTCAGCCTTCTGCATCCACACTGCATCAGCGCTGCCCGCATCGTATTCCGTTATTTAAAATGATCGAATGATCATGGTGATTACCACAACTGGAAAAATGTCACTTAAGGCACATAATTGTACATAATTTGAAAATATAGCACAGTGTTCCATAATCTGCTCATTGAATAAGCCTCTGTGCAGAATGGATAAATATTTGAGTCAAATTCTGCTGTTGCTTGCATAAGGGTGGGAGTTACCAGTGTATAAGCATGGTGTTCAGTGGTTTCAAAATAATTCAAATGAATTAAATATATCAATTAATAATTAATTGCTTTGTGGCTTTAATAGAGGATGGCTTGGTTGAAACAAATCTAATCATATTGTGTGTAATAAAGAACAATCATTGTAATTATACAATAACAAGCCTAAGGATGGTTTATGGGTAACTCCCACACGCACCCTCACACTAACACAGAGAAAAGTTCTATCAGAAATGTTCTGCTCCCAGTGATTTCTCCTGCGTTTGTGAGAGTTCACGCTGATCGTAACACCGCACGCCACCAGAAACCTCCAGCAGAGAACCTCCGCTGTCACACCGCGTATCAGTTAGTGCGCCGGCGTTACGGTGGAAGGGAAAAAAAAAAAACTTTCTCTCCTTGTACGAGCTGTTTGTGCTTGAATAGGCGTAGACGTGTTTAGAATTTGAGACAGAAGAAACAGGTAGGAAGTGAGGAGGCGTAGGAGCGATCAGATGTCAGAACGCTAAGCTGTCATTGTTGAGGCGAACAAAAGGAGCGAGCAGCCTCCGCCCAACCTCACCCTCATCCCCATGGGAACAGGTCACCTGCTGCACCACAGGATGCACCAAATAGCACAGCATCTCTGGCAACATCCATCCACCTGTTAGAAGATTACTTCTGATGCGAACAGTAGGTGCAATGACAAATGACTGCTTTGCCGTCCTGGGAATGCACAGATTCCATTCCATTCCACACACACTGTAGTCCGCAACTCTCCAAACCTATGAATCATTGGTTTATTTTTAGGCTGTTGGTCTCTTGCACACAGATCGATGTGTCTGAACTCTTTATGAGTTTTGACTGGGGCTGTCAGTGCCTCGGCCTCCGAAATCCCCAAATGCGCCCTTTTCTCAAGGACAGTTAGTTGCTAGGGCAACAGGAGCCATTGCCATGTAAGGCAGCTCACCGCTCCGTTCCACAGGCTGCACCCAGAGCTCACAGCCCTGATCACAGCCTCAGACTGCTGATGACAGTGGGAGGAGGTGGAGGAAGCAGGGATAGGTGGAGGAGGAGGAGGAGGAGGAGGAGGAGGGCTGGAGAAGGTAGAGAAGGAACGAGGAGGGCATGGGAGGGGGAAATGCCCTCAGTGACCCGTTGAAGACATCCGGCGTGTCTGTGTGGACTTCACACGATTGTCCAGGAGGAGATAAGAAATAATACAGGACCAAGTCAACTATTTTCCACTGCTGTGCACCCGTGAAATAAACAACCCAACGGCAACGTTAAAGACGCCACAATGTCTTAGAGCTCTCGGGTATTTGTCAAATATCATCAGCTTCATGTTGATTTCAATCTTCTCTATCTGGCTCAACAGACGGCATTTTCTGCATGACACTGCGCAGCACACAATAGCCCAGGCAGTTGGTATCCTGGCCAATATAGGTGAGAGGCATGCGGGGAGGGGAGCGGGGGGAGCTTTTGTGCCCAGAGGCAGAAGTAGGAAATAGCTGACAGAGGCTATGTGTGACAGAGTGTGTGTGTGTGTGTGTGTGTGTGTGTGTGCGTGTGTGTGTATGTGTGTGTGTTTGTAAATGACAGCATAGAGAGCAAAAGAGAGAGTGAGAGAGAAAGAGCTGGGGGGGGTTCAGGGGGGCTGGTGGGTGGTGGAGGGGCTTTTGCAGAATCCAAACAAAGGCAGCAAGCAGGAGCTCCCAACTCGGTGACAGAAGCTTCCCAAGGTGCAGGCTAGCTGACGGACAGGTGGCATAAAGGGGCTGCGTGTTGTCCGTCAGTAGAGACAAGAAAGAGGGGGTGGGGGTGTGTGGGGGTGTGTGTGGGGGTGGGGGGTGAGGGTGGAATTGCAAGGAGCAGCTGGTGCTGAATCCTGTCACTGTCCCTGTGTAACCCTCCAGTGAACACACACAAACACACACGGGAGGAAACACAGAGGCATGCGCACACACGCACACACACACACACACACACAGAGAGAGACACCTCAAACAAAGGACAAAAGATAAACATTACCCTGAGCTAGACTGTGAGTATCATGTTCATAGGCTGGATTTCATATCTCCAGCCATCTCTCCCTTGAGTGTATTTATTAGAGATTATATCAGTTCTTCTGACCACAAGCATTTAATGAGGCAGCAGGGAGTCTGAGTGAATTCTATTATCCATCTGATCTGCAACAGAAAAAAACAACAGCTGCATCAAGCCTATTCCGTGAGCATGCATGCATCCAGACACACACACACACACACACACACACACACACTCACACACACACACACACAAATGTAAAAGATAGTCATTGCTTCACTTATGATGGAGATTCAGCACTGAGCCTGTCATGCTTTGATACATCCTGCACACAATACAATAAAACACCGGGCTACCTAACCTTTCTCTCAACAACCCTGTTTTATCACAGCGTGCTCTCTGCGTAGCCAGGAACTAAGCAGCTCAACATATTTCAACGCTGATACATTATACTGACAGAGTACTGTAGACTTTTTTTCGCAGGCGTAAATTAGGGTTTTCATTCACGGTCTAACAACTCGGAGAAATGTAGCAAATCCTGACCACTTCCAAGCCTCTACAACTACAATTAGGTAAAATGGTGTTATGCACATATATATTACATTTCCTCAACATGTGACATAAATCCTGCTTGCTTGTCAAATGTTTGTTCAAATCTCTTTAAAACTCATGCCAAAACAGTTACCAAAACCAGATTTCACCAGACATCAAGACTGAAAAACAGTGTGAAAAAAACATACTGGAGGACAGAAAACACACACACACACACACACACACACACACACACACACACACTCATGCACGCGCTACCTCCTCCCTGCACCATTACACCTGCGCCTGAAAGGGCCGGTATTGTTGGGAGGAGATTCATTTGAAGGCTTTAATGGCTGCTATTTAGAGGTGGAATACATTAAATTGCCCAATCATGGCTGCGGAGTGAGGTGGTGGCCCCAGCAAATTTACACTGAGTGAATAGATCGACTAATTAGCCTTTAAATATGTCATTGATTCATCTAAAACAAGGGATCCCTGAGCTATTCATCTGCCTGCTCTGCGTCTTCCTCCCCTCCATGACTACATCCTTAACCCTGTTACAGGAGGGGCTTGGCTGGCTGGTCTCCCTGCCATTTGTCCTAATCAATGGAGGCTGTTCAGCCCAGACCCGGGGGGTCAGTGAAATTAAGTACCCAGCTCACACAAAGAGGGATCGGGCCAGTGCTGGGGCAGCAGGGAGACAGGCAAGCCTTCTGTTACCTTGGCAACTCCACTGCTGCCTAGTTTCCCTGGTCTGCTCCTTCTTGTCCAACTCGTCCCCTTGTTGGGATGGTTTGCACCAAAATGGCTGCTCTGTGAGGACAATGACACTGGGCAATACCACAATAAGTTTTTATAAAAATATAAATGTTTTTGTAAGTAAGAATGTTTTCTAGTTTAACCCGCCTGTTTAAATAAGGGTTGAGGTTAAGGAACACAGCCAACAGAGAAGAATAATGTACATTTTGTTGCTTCCTCCATTGTCCCAAGGAAAGAATTAACATCAAGCGCCATAGAAAGTATGGCTATGTGATATTTTTCTCCACTCCACTGACTTCTGACAGAGAAACATGTGTTTTTGTTTATGGTCACATTGACAAAACTGAACAGAAACAGATAAGTTATGCATAACACCAACGCAAACATGTCAATATAGCTGTGTGTGCATTGAAGTCGTTCCTAGCCAGGGGCAAGAATCGAATTCCCAAAAGGAATGGAGAGCCCCTCACAAACAAAATACATTGATTAAATTCCAAGTATTGATTTAGACTTACACAACGTTGACACAAGCGATACATAATTCCCTCCCTCCTGCTGCAGATGCTTTTCTACCACCGTGGTAAATTTTCCGATACTGTACAGCATCACAAATAAATTGGATTATCTTTGTCCAGTTTGTAGCTGGGTTATTATTCCGCAGAACAATAAAAGAGAGAGCTGGGAGGCATCGAAGGCAAAGTGTCTTTATCAGTTGACGTTTACTTCTGCAGACATGCAAGAAGACATGCGAGATAAGTAATATTTCCAAAAGTGTTGAGCGTAGAGGAAGACAGTACGTGGTGATTGGAGGGTAACTAAAGATGGTTTCCCATACCCCCACTAATGGCAAAACATCACCATAGTAATCCTGTGGTGGAGAGTTGTTGGTGGTCATCCTCAGACAGACAGGATTTTAGTCTCATGACTAAAATGCACATGAGTCACATGTGTCACACCCTTATACATGTATACTGCAACCCACCTAGACTCAAGGCATAGCTTTCCCCTTGACACAGCTTGGCACATTCCAGCACCACATACCTGACATATCCATACAAGCCGGTACATATCTCATCTCTGACGTTAATGCTGAGGTGCTGAAAAGGTCATTGTAAAAATATAATGGTACAGTACGTGGCTGTACTTCCCGGGGGATGTCCTGTTGTATTTCTCATGAGACCTGTCAATGTCAGCTGTGGCATCAACATGCTTGTCCCCTCCGTAGACTGGCATTTGAAAACAGAGGCGGGCAGATGGGAGCTATTCAGAGATAAGTCATGACATCCTCGGTGCACGAATACACACACGGACACACATGCATACTGTAAACACACACACACACACACAACACACACACACACACACACACACATCACTGCCAGCCTGTGTGCAAAATCCTGTTTCGTGGCCATGAAAGGTCACCAAATCTAAGTGAAGGAGTTATAGAACTTCAGGCGATTTGGAGCTGAGTGTGGGCCTGCAACAGGGAGACTGGCAGATTAGTTTTGGCTTCCTGGAGGCAGCAGGATTATCCCAAGGAGGCTGGCAGGGGTCAGGAGTCAGTTGCACTCGCAGACTGAAATCTCTATCCAGAGCAGACCCTGATCAAATACTATTTGTAAATCATTCTTTGCACTTGTTTTAACCTGGATGGAGCGTGGAGGGATTCGCAACCAGAAATGAGCGCCAGAAAGTTCAGACCATGAAAATAAATATACATTCCTTTGAGAACTTAATTGACGCTATCTAAATAGTACTGGTTTGGAAAACGCCGGTCCCAAGAAGGTTAAAACAAATGCCAAGAGTTACTTGCGAATACTATTTGACCCTGGTCTGGTGCAGATTGTGAGAAAAGAGCAGGGGCACAGACAAGGTGAGTCTTAGTACACTGCATAGTAATTTGTTGAGGAAATGGAAAGGGCATCCATCCAAGACTCGCGATTGGTGGACCTCTGCCAACCACCTCAACTAGAGACATAAGCAGGGAGTGAAGAATAATAGAAGGAAAGCATGAAGGAAAATCCCAATTGCAATCCTCAGTGATGATTTTTAAGGACTCTTTCCTTAGATTGCATCAGCAGCCTTTGATCAGTGTGTCAGAATTTGAACACCCAAAGCCCAGTCCAACTGGCATGATGAGGAGTATTTGAGTGCCCCAGCATCCTTGAGTGCCCCGTAATCCCTTCCCTCACATTCGCTGTCAATGTGTTTGCGTAACATCACCAACATATCTTAATACTATTCCGACAGACCGGATATTTGATTAGATCATACCTGAGCTGCAATCATAAATCAAGTACAGACACAGAGTATTTTCTTTACAATCTACCGTTGGGTTGCTTTGCATTTTCTACCGAGAGTACCTATTAAGAATGTGCTCCACCAGGGGCCTCCAAGGAGGTCAAATACCTTCTTATCAGCACGCTAACAGGTTCTGGCTGGACAAGCTCAATTAGCCAGCGCTTAGTGCTGTGTATGGGGAGACCACGCTCTCAGCACGAGGCCCATATCAGCAGAACCAGGGAGATGACAGACAAGCCAGGTACCACAAAGGCCTGATTGTGGCGCTCCTTGGAAGGTCGATGAATGGGGTATGGCCATATGGATGATAGGAATCTCTCAGCCCGATGGCAATACTGTTGTAGAAAGTCTTTTTGGATAAATTACTTCCACTGAGGTCAAAATCCTGAAATGAACATGGGTGGGGGTGGGAGGGCAGATAAATGAGTTTTAAATGAAAGATTGTTTTGTGGAAATGAATGAGAATGTAATATGGTGTTTTCCTGACACTGACATTGTTGGTGAACGCAAGAAGTCTCCTCCGTCATATGCCTTCACACACATGAATGCACACGCACACACTCGCGCACGACAGGACCTAGAGCACACTTTTAACATTTAACTGACAACGCAAGACAGTTTTTGGCAGTCCTTTCACAGGGCAGCTGTGTTTATGGAAGAGACAACTAGTGAGGTGTTTGGGCTTGTCAATTTTTTATTGTTTTGATATAACACCAACAGTAGACCTGGATCTCAGCTGCCAAGGACAGCAGAGCAGTGATCTGTTGATGCCCCTCCCTCTTGCAATACTATACTGAGAGATAACGAAGCGTGTTAGAGCCATGATCTCAATCATTGCCAGTCATTCAGTCTAATGGGAAGCCTGCCTGCTGGCATGGTGTACACACAGATGGAATTTGAGCCATCTTTTGCCAAGCTTTCATTGGCCTTTTTCCCCATTGCCACACTTTAATACCAGTGAAGTACAACACTGTAAACGATCCATACTCTATCACGCTGCTCGCAGGCCCAGTTAGTTCTAGCAATCTCACAGCTTTGCACCGTGTCGACATAAAACATCTCCTGACTGCCTTGATAGCGTATGCGGCTCATCACTGCTGTGATAAAAACTTCATAAAACCCATGTTTTAATATGAACTCACACAGAAGAAGAAGAGACACACGCACTCATGAGACCATCGTTTAGCCATTAGAGGAATTAGTAGCTGGGCATAAACAGCCAATGCAATCAACCAAGGTATGTTATGTCTGTCTCCGCTAAGAACCTGTGGCTCGAGACTCTTTCTCCTGCAGCCTGAAGACAAAGAATCCAGAAGAAGACTGCTTCACTCCACGCAATCTGTTGAAATAGGTCATTATGGGACAAGCATGCCATAAATGCGCCGCGTCCCCAAATCAATACGTAAAATGCTATATTTAGTAAGAAGGTCACGAGGAGGAGTTATCAAGGCTGTGCGGGGAATGAGTGACATCACTGCATCAGTGCTGTGCTTGAGTCGAGCCTGCTTATTTTAGATGCAGATGACTTCCAAATGTCTTCTCCGGTGAAGGCTTCTCTCCGTGGAGAGTGAGATATCCCTTACGGCAGTTGAGAATGTCACATTCTGTTCAGTGTCAATGTCGTGCGATTGCCCTCCAAGACGCCACTCCGGGACGACGCACGCAAGACATTGCAATCAAAATGTTCGTGCAATGTGGCGGTAATGATAATGGGTCTCGTCCTCAGCTGGGCAACACATTCATTAGCCCTGGATAACAGCACCTTACCGTATGTGTATGTGTGTCTTTGTTTGTCCATCCTTCATTAGTAGTAGACAACAATGAGGTACACGGCTAAGTTAGCCCTGTGTAGTTGAAGCACTTGATGTTTCATTATCATTGGGTTATGATATCTGATATCCTGATATCCTCTTTTGGTTGCCTATGTTGATGGCAGCCCTACTGGATTGTAACACCTATTCCAACATGACACTAATATGATGATACAACACAAACTCCTCTTTGTCCACTGTGTCTTTAACATGCTGTTGATAACCCTAAACTGATCTGATTCATAGCTTACGGTAAGAGGAGAAGAATTCACTCCCATGCTAAGTGTATAACATCATGTAGTGCGGTTTGGAGACACATATATCATGCTATCCTCCTCCAAAACTATTTCCCTCCCTTCCTCCCTTGTGTCTCTCTCACTCCCTTTTCCCCTGTCTCTCATTCTCTTGTTCTAACTGTATCTCTTTCTCTGAGTTGACAAGCTCCTGTCTTTTTAGATCACTCCAAAATCAGCATCATCTTCAAACTTTGCGCAGTGAAAAGGCTGAGACAAGGAGGGAGGAGAATCAAAACAACCTCCTTAATAACCGAGACTAATGTATTCCAGATTGTTCTTTAAGCCTGTTACTTCACAGAGGAGTGATGCCAGTCTTGTGGAGGAGAAGCAGCAGTAGCCCTGGTGCGTCGAGGCGGTGCCATACAGAGTCGATTGGCAGGGTGGAGAGAAAACAACCCTCGCAAGTAAATGTACTGATCTCTCCCCCACCTACGCTGCCCAAATAACTCTGTAGAGGCCACACAGCCTTGAGATGACCACAATAAACCAGAACACTGGTCCCAGCACGAAGTGAGCATTTCCCAGGCGTCAATACACTGCGAGACCAATCCAGGCTTAGTAGTAAACACTAGAGGGTGGTTAATGTCTGGCCCAGAGGAGCTGTGTACGTGATATTCTGTTTAGCCTGAGTCAGTTCTGCCTCACTGTTTCTATGCCTCTCTCTTTCCCTCCACCTTTCTGTGCCTCTCCTCTTATTACATTTAGAAGGCACTTTTTTATCTAAAGGTCCTTGCAGTTCAGTGAGTGTGTGTATTTCCAGCATGGTTCGACTAAATAGAAAATCAACCCCAGACCACAGAAGTGGTCAGGTGCCATGCTTTCAGCATTGAGCTGCAAATAATTCTACATATCAGGGCTCTTGATTGTTTAACTCCAGTCTCAAGCTAGACCTGACTGGGTAAGATGTTGAAAATCCATTACTTCTAAGTATTAGGTTTGAGTATTGACAAGAAAAGGAGAGAAAGGTGAGGCGCCGAATGGAGATATTGATCTATTTCTTAATATATCAGCAAACTATTTTATAAGAAAGAATCTGTAGATGTACAAAAATGGCTTTCTGCAATCACCAAGGACTCGTGAGTCTTGAAGTACATGGAATTAACAAGATATACTGGATCTAATAAATTAAATTAAGCAGTAATTATTGTCTAATGTTCAAACATGATGGGGACATTAAAATATTATAATATCCCAGCACTGCACTTTAACCCCTGCTGTGAAGTGTGCAGGAAGCGTTTGTTATTTTTCCACAGTCTTCTCATTAGTTGTTTTCAAGCTCACCTCCTCCTTCGCCATATAAATTCAGTATAAACAGAGAATCCCTAAAGGCTTTACGGTATAAACTGTGGGAAAATAACACTAATCACAACACAAAGACCCAGAGCAGGAAAGGAAAAATAAGGAAGAAAGAGGGAAAATTGTGAGAGATTAAAACCACAGACACATCGTGTGCTGGTGGAAATATTCCGACTAGATAAGGATTAGCCTGCTGGATTGTGCTACGCCTTTCATCTTTCAAAGCGTAGTTTAAAAAAAATCTTATCCTTTAGATGAACCCAATTCTTTACAAGAGTTATAAGTATAAAAAGTGTCAAACCTTACCTTTCAGCCTACAGTTTGGGATTGCCACAAAGGAACAGCTCATTATATTGAGTAATTTATTTGCTTAGTAGCTGCCCAAGGGGATGTAAAAAGTTTTAACATCCAGAAAATTCTGTAACTAGCCCATTTACACCGCCAAGCTGTCCCCCGCAGCAAATGAAAAACAATCCTCCACCAGCCTTCAACAATTAAACCAGGCCAATAGAGCAAACATAGCTGCCCAGCATCAAGTACAAGCATCCTACACGATTACAGTCTTAATTGAGTGCTGTAATAAACAAGCAGAAACAAGCACTGAGAATATTAAATACCGCAAACGATATGAAATTCAATCAGGACTTACGTACTGTCCTTTAAAAGGAACCATAATTTGTGTTACCAAACATTTTGTAAGGGTAGGAGTAAACTTTTTTTTCTCTCATGGAATGACACCCTTCATATACAATGAATGGCATGTGTTTGCAATATGTCTAATAAGCAAATATTATTGACCTTTAATCACCGAGCACAACACAGTGAGGTTGAATGTGACTCTAACACACAGGGAATAATCTGGCAGAGCAAACAGAGTGTAATCCTACAGTGGTGACGTTCTCAAGGGATAGGGGAGAGCTTATAACTTTGCAGTGGTGGGGCTTTAGATTCGTGTGTTCAATTTCAAACTCAAACATCGCTGACCCTCCCGGGGAGGATGATGACAGAAAACTTTGTTATGGCAGTCCAACTTTTGAGTTTACATTAGCCAATGAATTTCTAAACATTTCAGAATTAAATCCCAAAGAAAAATAAATATCAATATAAACCACTTGATTTGGTCGTTGTTTTTGTTCAAACACTGCTGAGGCCCCAGTGGGTAGATAAAGCATGTGTGGACATGATCGCCTCAGAGATTCACTGGTGTTACTGGAGATGCTGCCCTTGAATCCAAGGATGTTTTCTGTTTGTTGTTTTTTCTTACTCGGCGCTCAGCCACTGGAATTAATTGTGAATTCAACTCTCTCCTTGTGTTTTCCTTTGAGAACATATGGGTGTATCTTCAGATTCAGAATCACTTTGCTTGCCAAGTATTTAAATGCAAAGGAATATGTCTTTCTGACACTCCCAGAGAGACATACTGACAATTCAAAATGACTCAGAGTACATTGGAGAATTGGACCTCGTATAGTGCAAAGTGCAGTGCAGAACATGCTAAGAACAACAGATGATACAGTAGATGTAAAGCAGCAGCAGTAAATGTGTGTATTGAATTTACATCCCAAAAAAGTACAACTTTACCCCCCAAGTGTCAATAGTACAGAAGACCATGTGATCCCTCAGTTGAAGAATCAAAATCGCCAAAAAGTGGAGATACAATGTTTTCACACGACAGCAGCAATATCCTCTCTCTATGTTGTCTTCCTTTTAGGCTGCTCTCCAAACGAGAACAGCTCTCATGGTTATTACTGCAGTATGTCACTGGGCAGTGAGGCATACAACTCTGATAACAGGGTAAAAGAAAGCAAACCGAGCTCTCTCTCTCTCTCTCTCTCTTAATGTGTCCCTCTCTCTCCCTCTCTTTCTCTCTCGGATCTATCTCGATCTATCCCTCTGTCTCACCCATGCAGCCGTTTAAATGTTTAAACACCTCCTGAAGTTTAGCAGGGGACAGATCTTTGTTGGAGGGCGTGCTACTTATTTTAGAATCCATTACAGTTCTGGAGTGCTTCGCTAAACTAATACAAAGTCAAGGCTGAGGCCATCCTAGACTAGTTACATAAGTCGCTATCTTTCTTTCAACCTGCACATTTCTTTGTCTTTTCTACTCTCTTGTAAGCAATGTTAAAGGACACAGGTTGCATACATGCCACAACAGTAAGCACCTTTATGTATAGAGTAATACTATCCCATCAATGATGTTCCATGAGATTGAATGACAGTCTTGTGTGAAACAGAATCTAGACTCTACCCTTCAGCCTTTTAGTGAATGACCAAGGGGTTAACTGTGTGTGAACAACTGTGCTCATCTCTGGGACGCTAAGGCCACAAAATACACGTGGCACATCCCGCCAATGTCAGGAATGGATTAGCTTTCTCTCTGCTCTCACTTTTAGAATAGCTCTAATGTAGGTCAACTGCACACAACACAAGACACCAGAATTTTCTCTCGGTGTTGACCGACTTCTAATGCATTAGTGGAAAACAAGGTCACCGATACTCGTGAGGGATCCCTGTCTTTAACAGCAGGCCCTCTTGTTTCTCCTGTGTTTTTGCAGACAGACGCTCAATCCATCCGTCTCCCTTGCCCTTAGCTGATAGAGCGCAGTGAATCCTGTAACAGGACATGAGTCGAGGACATATGAAAGAGCACATGGGATTGTTTTGAAAAGGCCTTGGTCATGTCCCCCATGAGAAAAAAACAGGCACATATGGAATACTGTATAGCTATACACTGTATAGCTCTCATTGCCCCAGTGCTAGGTCAGCCTGTCCAAAGGGAATGGATCATCCACCCAGCCATGAGGTCTCAGGGCTGTCACCCAGCAGTACTCTCCCGCAGGACCACCAGAAAACCTTCTGTGGCCAAGAGGCTCTTTGATCTAGTTTGGGTCAGGAGCATGAGACATGAAGAGGTGTTACAAGTAAGAACCAGGCCCTCCTGCAGCATCTAGATGAGAGGACCAATGAAGAGTGAAAAAAAAGAGAGAACGAGTTATCCGAAGTGGTACCGCCCGAACTATGGGATTCCAGAGATGGTGTGGGATAAGGAGCGAGACGGGGGAACGGACCCAGCGCAGGCAACGCCATCTGGGGCAGAACCCAACACGCGCAAGGACATATGGAAAAACTTTACATGCTCAACAGGCCGTGATCTTTGAGTTCAGGGAGATTCACACACATCTCCGCTCGCATTATCGCATTCGCATGTGATGGATGTGCTGTGAGAAAGATGTATGACTGTATGTCTGAGGGTAAAAACATATATTCTGTTCCTTTGTGTGCATATAAATGTGTCCGTGCGTAGTTATATGTTATTTTTGTACTCACCATAAGGTAGTGTATATTAGAGATGCAGAACAATTTTTAAAAACTGATACGAGTAGTGAGTACCGATCCAATCCAAGTCAGTACTCAATTCATTCATAGGCTGCCGACTATTGGCCTGTTATGACCATTGTCAGTCAATCCTAAAATGAAAAAGTAATAAAATAAAAAAATAGGCTACATACCATATTGCTTGAGAATATACAGTTTTATCCAGTCAAAACGGCCATTAAGAGCAAGTTATTCATTTTTCAGTGTCAGAAAAAAATGCAGGAAATATATTTAAAACAAAATTACACAAAAGTCTCCACAACTAAACATAATAAAAATGTTCAGTATTTAGTGTGTCCACATTTTGCCTTCATTACAGCTTCCATTCTTTTTGGGAGACATGCTTTGGGTTTTTCAAAGAAATCTGCAGGGATATTCTTCCATGGTTGTTGTAAACACTTCCAATGTTCAGTTACATGGTTACATGTTGTGCTTCTCACGATCCAAATAATCCCAAACACATTCAATGATACCGAGGTCTCAGCAGCCTCTTTGTCTGATAAGTACGTCTTGGTCTTCTTAGCAGCGTTCTTAGCTTGGGGTCGTTATCTTGCTGTACAATGAATTTGTTCCCAATCAAACGTTCTCCAGAGGGTATTGAATGATGTATTAAGATTTGTTTGTACTCCAGATGTTATACATGGTTCTGAGAGTCTTTCATTGTTTCGGCTGCGTACATACTGCCTTCTGTTACTTCACTCGTCAGTCCATAAAGCCTTACTCCACATCCCAGGTGTCCAGTTCCGGTGTTCAAATGTGCAAATGTTCTTTGTTGTCCATTTCCTTTTCTCAGTAGCGGCTTTTTGACAGCTACACATCCTTTCAGACCCATAGCACTGAGTTATCTTCTCACAGTGGAAGGATCAACAGAAACACCTGTGGATTCTTTCAGATCTGAAGCAAGAGTGGAGTTTGATTTTTTTCCTATCTCTCAAGTACTCTTAAATACTGTCTATCTGATGGTGATAGTTTCGGTGGTCTGCCAGGTCTTGCATGGTTGTTAGGAGTTCCATTTTCTCGATATCTTGCAATAAGTTGTAAACTCCAGTTTAAGAAATTTTAGAAACATTTTCTTTTTCGACTTTCAAATTCTTTATGCAAGTCAATTATTAATCTAATCTCAATTGTTTGACACCAAAAAATAAACCTGATATAAATAAATCTGTATGTTTCAGTACAAATTGAATGAATGAGTGTTTGCTGCTTTGCTTGGCTAGTGTTCGCCTGGCTAGCTGCTGATGTTTGGCTGTGGTGAAGTCCTATTTAGGGTGACGTGACTTAAGGTGTTTTATCAAATTTGTTGTCAGTGCCGATAAAGATACTATTGGTGCACTTCGAGTGTATACAGTGATTAAATAATTGCTGCGTGTGTATAATTTACTTTTTTGTTTTACATTTACTCTTTCCTTTACCTCCTCCCTCCAACCCCTCTCTTTTTCTTCCCTTTCACTCTCTTACTATCCGACTATTTGGATGTGTGCAGGAAGTAACACGGACAGAGAACAAGGCAGACAGAAAAAAAGCACCTGGCCATGCTGAAATCCCATCACAGTGGGGAAGAGAGAATAAAGACTCCTGACTGTTCCCCGGGGCCTCTGTGGACAGGCTGACATGTCTTAGAGCTACCATGTTCCCCTCCTGCTGTTACAACATCCCTTGCTACATGCAGACCAAAATGGGTGGAGAGGATACCTCTCTTGAACATCACAGACCTTTAATTGGTTCAAAATGAAGAGATCAATAACAGAAATTAAGTGACCTTGCTTATCATACTGAAATTAAGTGATGCTGCCTATGATGCTATTTAACAGGCAAATGTTGCAGTAATGAACATCTGTTCAGGCGGTAATGTGTGTTCCTTATGCTTACTAAAAGGCTCATAACAGCAGCCATAGGTGCCATCAATCTAAGAGAATGGCTTTCACTATAATGTGAAATCTTTAATGTGAAATCTGAATGTCTGTAGTGTGCAGACAGTCTGTGGGCTTTTTGTTCTCGCTCTCTCCCTCGATGCAGCCCAACACAAACCTTACTTCACGTGTCTTTGTTTGCACATGCAATGCAGCAAAAGCCTTGAGGGGGGTGTGTTTGTTTTGTTTTGCTTTGCGTCTTGTTACAGCACTGGGGACAGTCATCCAGCCAGCAGCATCGGTGTTCCCTGTGTGCACTGTTAGTCAATTAGAGCTGCCATTAAAGACAGAGGCACCCAGGGAAATAAAAGGAGCGCAGTGGATTTGTCTGTGCTACGCTGATTTCCACCCTTAAACCCTCTCCAGATGAAGAGACTGCAATAATTGGGATTCTGACAGTGGGTTAGGGGGACTCATTTCCTGGCTCACAGATCCCCCTCCTCCCCTCCTCTTTTCCTTGCAATCATGTGCAAGCCCAAGACCAGCACCCACCTTTGCGCTCAATCCCCACTAACTCTTTTTATCTTCTATTACATTTGGCTGAAGAATTACTGAAGCTCTCCTACTTAATCTACTTGCTGTGGGTGTGCAATTGCTAAGGCCTGTCTTCCAAGCAGCTCTACCCACCACTAACGCCGACCTCACCAAGAGACTGATATACATTAAAAAAGGCACTAGTGTTGCTGTGGCCAAGAATGCTCATCATTCATTTGATTTACAGTATACTATGGGGCCTGCATGCTTGTGAGTCAGTGTATCCCACCTATATTAAAGTAATACTCAATTTTCATATAAATAAATGTACATTTGGCTACTCTATATTACCCAGTTCATGAAAGCTTAGCTTGGCTCTTCTAAAACAGTGTTAGGTAGGTCTTCCCCAGGCAAACACCCTCCTGGGGAAGCGCCTTCCTGGACGCCCTCTGGTCCGCTGGCGTCCAGGAAGTGATGGAGTTGTGGGGGGGGGGATGATTAGAGTGAGTGAAATGACCTTCACTTTAAAAGCTCACTGGGGAAGCACAGTGTTGTAACTAAGAGAATTGCTGAACAATATATTAAGTGTTGACCACTACAGTTAGAAAATCAACAAACTACTTCCTGGTATATGAATGTACTGCGCAGAAAAGGCTCATTCTTGTGTGACTTCTACCATACAAACAAACAACCAACCAACCAACACACGGAGCCTGTGTGATGGTTTATAGAAGTGCTCCTGAGCACCTAATAAATATAAGAACTGGATAGTTCGCATGAGCAGTGACAGCCACCATAGCTGAACAGACAAAGAAGCACCACCTACACAAACTCAAAATTCAATTCAAAATTCAAAAGAGAAAATCCAAAGAAAAAGCCGTCACAGTACTGGCCACACTGGTTGATTTCCATGTGATTTCTGGGAAGTGCAGTACAGAAACACCACAGCAATGAGCGCTTAACCCCAAAGACGTTGCCAAAATTTAAAAAAACAAGGATTACCACTTTAATATCAAGCTGTATTTCTTTTTTTTTACAAAAATGTGTATACAAGTCAATGATGTGAGTGTAAGCACAGAGGCAAGATGCAGGAGTTATTATGAGATATGTTTCCATGTCTCTCACCTTCCCTAAGACTCCCTGTCTCTCAGCTAACTGTGTAATTGGTTTTGCTGTCAAAATGTCTCGAGTTTCACACTGTGATTTCCATTGCATGTCAGTGAGAGAGCGTGTAGAGCATGTAACAGTGTCCCTGTTTTATCCACCACATTCAACTGTCACGCTGTGTTCGATAGTATGCGTTGACTGTTCTGCGTACAAGTCTGGACAGCAGGGCTACGCAAACTGCCGTGCTCGTTTTACGAGGCTTGGTAGATTTGTTTTACCCGCAAATACACTCATTAACAAAAACCAATCCATGAATGAAACTGTTACTATCACTGTGACTGTTTGTCTGCATCTCAACCTCCACTGCTCCATAATACGAGCCACACTCCCACAGTCGGGACCCTTTAACTCACAATAGCATGGGGTTAGATGATCAGATTACAGTGAAAAAACACACATGGGCATTGTTAAGGAAGTTTGCATTTCCACCCATGAACATGGCTCTTATTGTGCCCCACTGAAGAGAGTGCTTTTCATTTTAGAGTGAACGGCAAGGGCAAACAGGACCCCATGTGTCTCTGTGGTGCACCATCTCCTCAAGGCTCTGAGGGGAAATTAGATCTCTCTTTTCAGGGCCCTCTACGCTGAAAGACTCTGGTGTGGTTCATTCGCTCCCAGCACTTCTTGGAGAGGAAACTTAATCTCACTAGTAAGACAATCGCAGAGAAAAAGCCTCAGCAATTTGAGTTTAAGCACCCCCTTCTATTGTCAATATTTTGACAGATTTCATGTCAGCGTAATTATTTGTCAGGATCCCTGACAAATGAATTTAATTGTTACATACGTAATTACACGTTTTGTTGCCGTTGCTGTTGGAACAAAGTGTCGGTCGCATTATTAATATTACAGTACAAATAGTGTCTTTCATCTTGGCTGCTTTATGGCTCCGTAATCCAACTATGAAAGAGGATATCTTGCAAACCCTCAGAGGGCATCTCTCACAAATCAATTCATTACCCCATAACATCGGCAGGCAAAGGCGCATCTTTCATAAATCAATTCATTATCCAACTTCTGGCAGTTGAAAGGCAGTGACTGACCACAGTTTCAAGCGGGGATCAACTTTCAGTGTTGAGGAAGATGAATAGAGTGCAGACCAATTTGTGGCAGTCCTGCATCAAAAAGAGCTTCTGAACATTTTTTTTTTAACTTGAATAGTTTTATTTTCTTTTTAGTAGTATACACACTTCCCCCTTGTTTGCACTGAGTCTCATAACTATTGTATGGAGCCATTAAATCCATCCATATAGTATTGTGCTGCATGCCACGGCTTCACTCTCAGATAATGCACCCTTCCCATAAAGCTTTAATAGTCCACTCAGCGTGTCTATGTGATCACCGAAGACATCGTGACACTGAGGAGTACTGTCATAAAGAACTGTGTGTGTGTTTCTGTCTGTGTCTCTACAGTATGTCTATGAGCCTTAGCCTCGAGGTGCTCAAGCCCATGGCTCACAACAGCCAAGGGGGCTGATGAAGATGAACGCATGCGTGGAGTGGAGCTTTTTCTCCCGGGGGACTTGGGTTGGCCTGCCACTTTAAAGTAGGAGACATAAACAGGGAAGTGGCCAGTAATGGAAGGTGAAATGTTACATTTCATATACAAAACACGCTCACGCCCTAGCGCTGTGCGGATATGCAATGGATCAACACACTTTCCCAGTTGAGCGGACAGCATTTAATTGTATAATCCCATTTAACACAAAAACACCATGACTGAGGACACCCGAGAGATGTTCCAATCCACCACATGCAGTGAATTACATGTAGGTCAAAAAACAAGCAGATTTGTGTAATTATGCGGGGGTGTGGATTTAGAGCAGCTTGCTACAGCGAGAGTAGCTATCTTCACACGCCTCTTATTGGTCTGTATTCCTTGAGGAGGAACCAATGCCTGTCCTCATTAGTAGTCATTGAATAGGCCTGGCAGTGTTTGCGAGGCAACACCCATCACTTGTCTTTCCTCCCAGCGCAGACACTGGGGGATGTGTGGTAATTACAGGCAGGCGTACGAGAGAGGCAGCAACACACCGATCTGAAACGCAGGTGGGTGGTTTGTTGTGCCGGGCCGGATCAGCGTGGCTCCAGTCTGCAGGCTATAGGCTGTCACGCTGTTCGCAATGATCAGAATCTCTAAGCACGTCGACTGAATACCACCTGCCGCAGCGCACACAGGGCAGAGCGCAGGTAAATGGTGGGTACATTAATGTTCTGAAAAGGCAAAATCGATTTGCCTGTGAGGGATTCCGGTCGAAGTAAAATGTAGGCCGATTTTGAAAAATATCCCCTTTGTCCTATGGAAGAATGCATTGTACCAACATGAGAATAACGCTACAGATACAGGATTACTGTGGTTGTTTTCTGTGCATTTCTGTTAAACACAAAATGTGCAAAGAAAGAACTGCTCTTTAGGGGGAAGGTGAAATCTCTTTATAGCCTTTTCCACCTGCAAAAACATTCAGATAAGCAAAAAAAATTAAACTAAAAAAACCTCAAACCCCAGCCAGAACAAGTAACATTCATCAGCGTGCTCCTGTTGAAAAATGTATAGTAAGGAGTGATGATCATTCATTCTCTGCTCTAAATAAATAACTACATGAAGGAATAGTTAAATGCACATCCAGGGTGGGTGCTGGGCTAAGTGAAAGTCATTCCAGCTAAACTCCAAACGAATAGCTGTCATTGCATCATCATCTTGTTCAACACATAGATCGCTAGCTTACAATAGTAGTTCAATGGGAATAAATATATCCCTGCAGCAGCTTATGGCCAATTGTCCACTGTCTCAGTCACGTGTGCATATTGCGCGTGTGTATTTGTTAATAATATAATTTGTTAATAATATAAATTGTGAATAATAAAAGTTCACAATTGGATGAGGTTGGTACCCATGGAAAAATGATCTTGCTGTGATGATCTTACCACATGTACTACACTACATTGCTGACACATGTCTCTTGGCATGATAAAGTGGTTACTTTACACATAGCCTACATGTAATTCATGAATATATTTATTTAGTATCAATAAATGATGTATAGGCTAATAGGCTATATATCATTAATAGGCACAGAACTGACAAGATGGATAAAAAAAAACGGTAGGTTAAATTACGGCCTATCATCATTAATTTATTGGTTTCAGTGGGGTAACTGAAATTCTGGCACAATAAATAAAGAGATGATATAATATAGTGATTTTCTATTTCTTTATCATGAATAAATACACCCACAAAATAGAGTATTTCACAGATGAAAAAAAAAAAAACAGAAGCAGAAAAGGACGGACTGGCACAAAATATCTCCTGTCAGGCTCCCACATTTTGTCCACACTGAAAAAAATTGCTAAAAAACAGATTAACCGTGGAGAGTGCACTGACAGATATAAGCAGCGTATGGTGTGGCTTTAGTGTTTGGATTAATCTGTTATGATAGAGCTGACTGGCACATTGGGCTTAGCAGATTTGATGAAAACATAGGGGTAATAAGAGCAGACCTTACCTCTACACACAGTCCCGTTTTCCACAGCCTCGTTCCCAGCCTTGCACATGCAGCGCCCAATAGGTACCATCCATTCACCATCCCCATTGCAGTACAGCTTGATGGGCACATCCACCTCCTCGGCGTTGGGGATGCAAACGCCCCTCGATGCCACCAGGGAGGTGCTCTCTGCCCCCGACAGCGTCTCCTGGAACAATGCCCCATTGGTGATGATTCGGGGGCACTTCCGGTAGAAGACACGCACAGCGATGAGCGACATGCAGCCGCCATAGTCCTGGAAGGCGAGGTAGAAGCCACCGCGCGACACCGGGCCGAAGCTCCGCACCTCCGTGTTGATCTTCATCACTCTGCCGCCCTAGGTCCACCTGGGAGAAGCTCTCGTCGGCCGCGATGGTGTCCACCTTGATCCAGGGGTTCTCCATCCAAGCCGGGGACGTTCTGGTGGCCGAGTCAGAATCTGATTCATAGTAATACAGGTTAAATGTCTCTTTACAGGAGCCCGGCACGTTGGGGATGCTACTGCAGTCCCTCACCGAGAACTTCATCTCCACGTGGATCCGCTGTGCACCACGGCGCCTGATGTACTTCGTCCGGACCCAGTTGTTCTGGTTGTTGTCGAACACATTGCAGACCTGATAAGTACGGATGGTATTCATGTTTTCATCATAGCCGCTCACCTCCTCCCACTGTTGGCCAAGGACACAGACAGAAGAAGTCAGTCAACACATTACTGTTCAATATAATACCATACTTTGACCAACTTTGACAAGGATTTTGGCTTAAGCATGTCATTTGTGAAGAACATTTGGCAAATGAGGCACGTGGTTACGAAAGCCATTAAACAAATTGCAATTCAATCAACTGCAAAACAGTAAATGTCCTAAGTGTTTCCTGCAAATGTAAACTACCATGAAGCCCATGTGGATACCTATTTTGCAGGTATAATGACAAGGCCATCACAGTAATAGTATCAACATTATGTAGATTATAGCAGGAACGGGTTTGATTGACTTTCAAAAAAATCAGGAAATGGATTTTCTTCAAAATTTGAAAAGTGAAAAAGCAACGTATATCCAGCCTACAAAAAACTACTATGAATGCTGTAACATTACTGACTGAAATTTTAATTTTAATTTATATAATAGGGCATAATCTGCTCCCTGGCACTTCGTACTGTCTGACAGTTGTGGGATTGGCTGTCACTGCATACCCAACTTGGCTTAAGGCACCAACCTGGCTACTGTTGGACGCCCTTGATCCAAAATGTATGATTCATACAGTATAAAGAGTATAAAGTACAAGTGTTAGACTCTGCTCTTGGAAGTATGGTTGGGGTCAAGTCGCTTTTAATTTAATCTATTCAAAATGTAAAGTGTAACTGCTTTTCAGTGGTTAATGATGCAACATTTTTTTCCAATTATTTCATTCAAGATAGGATGTATAAACCTTTCTAAGGTTTCGGGTTTTTAAAGATAACATAACACTCCTTTGCAAAGCCAGACAGCTTTGAAGCTCACCCCTCCTCTTCCCTGTCCTCTCGTTGAAGACAGAAGGAAACCATTTACATACTGTAATGCTTTTACAGAAACTGGAGAAGTGACATTAAATCACTCCACCAGAGAAGAGAGGCTCTGGTTTACGTGAGAGCGTGTCCTACTTTTTTATCTCGGCTTTATAAGACACATTCATAGTACATACTGTAATTGGTTATTGACATTATAGTGAAAGCTCCCTTCACTACTATGACAGAGATGGTTTACAGTAAAGCACTGTGGAAAAACCAAAGTTCAAGTCACACAAAATTGGCATAATCATATTACACAGGTAATGATATAAAGAAAAACAAAAGGACAGATTTAAATGGAAGTGTTCTGGGCATGTTTTTCCACATGAAATCCACATAATGCACACAAATTTGAATGCTCGCTTTTACAGATGCAACCTCCTCGGGTTTTCCTACCCACTTGGCTCTGGATCAAACCGAGGGCTTCGGCTTCAAAAACGCCATGCATTCTAACCACCAAGTGAGTCATGACCTTGACCTCGGCATTTCAGCCAAGGAAAACCGTGTTCTCAACCCCAGAGCCACTTCGCATCAGCCGCACCCTGCGCTGCTTCTACCCCTCTCCCTCCCCCCTTCACTCTCCACTTCACAGTTGACATAATTTCCCAAATTAGTGCCCACTTAGTGAGGACTTTGATGGAGATTTTGACGGGTTGGGAGAAGAAAGTCACCCCTCTTTTTACAGACCAGGCGTTCTATCAAACAGCTCTTTGACTAATTAGAACAGCTTTAGTTCTTAATTCCCATGTCCCAATTAATCACTGCTAGTGATGCTCAGGTTGACCCACACCCAAACCAAACCATTCAAGAGCCAACATAAAACCACTCCGCTCAACACAAATGAGCCAAAAAATATTATAGAAAGAAGGATGAAGACAAACAGCATCACAAAAACCATAATAAGGCGTAATGAGCAAGAAGTTTAGTTTGCAGAAAATACATTTCAATGATTGATTGTGTAGTCAGGACACATTGTTTAAGGATAAAACTGCTGGCACTTCTAGACTACCTAGGTGGACGTTATCTTGGGTCACTAGCAGCCATTGACCTTCCCACTTCTCCTTGAAGAGCTGTTCCAACCGAGGCTGTGGGCCGATTCAACAAAACAGACTGCGACGTCCCCTAGTACTCAGCCCCAACCATTGCACAATCAAACTTTAATAAAATGAATGTAGAGACAGGTGGGGATTGCTGCTAATGAGGGAGGGAGACCGGGGGAAACTGCAGGGGAAAGTGTTGGCAGTGTTGGGGGGGGGAAGGGTTGAGCCAAGCATAAAAAGACCCCAAACAAAATGTGTTTTGATGGAGGGCCCCTTTTTGTCCTGTCACGGCTTTTTTGCCCCACTTTCATCAGAGCCAGTGGAGGGAAGCAAATGGGGCATAATAAGAGCCTAACGATCAAGCACGGAGTGTGAAATTAGAAGAAACGTCTTCATTTTCACAGCTTTTTCCCCCCGGTTGCCGGTGCTGGCTGGTCATGTGTTTTAAGTAGAGAAGGTGGAGGTAAGGGTGGTTGTGGGTGTCAAGAGGGATTAGTTAGAGGGGATAAGGTGTCTTGAGATGAAGTTGGAAACTAGTAATCTCGCTGTTTCCACTAAGGCCCTATTCACCACATTAGGTGAAATGTTTATCTGAGTCTCTGACAGGGTGGGCAGCCATCGGCCTAAATACATAGAGCATTACTTAACTAAATAAAATGATTTAAAATTCCAACTATGTGTAGCATGGAATAAGACTCATAAAATGATCTAAGACATTTTCCTGGAATTGTATTTTGCAAAGGCACAATGAATACCTCAGGAGATTATTCACAATTGCTAAACATGAATTATTTTTCTACAATAACAATTAGAAGTATAATTGTTTGTATTTTAAAAATACATTATCAATTGAATGTTGATTTATTTTGTCAAAATGACAAATGGTCACAGGCCAGGGATCATTCCCTTATATAACAACATTAACATTACAGAGCAGAGTGCTGTATAGCATTGACGGTGTGCTGGTGGGACTGCAGACCTACTGTTTAGATAAAGCAAATGGATGACCCAAACATCCTCTAATATGCAGTCTCCTGCTAAAAATATGTCTTGCACTGCCCCTTTGCATTGTATGTGAGGTCTTGTTGCCCTTCTACCACGTATGATATGTGCCTATGCCTCTGCACCTTGTCACCAAGACAAATTCCTTTACTTGCCGATTAAATTGATTCTCATCCCTGTCCTAATTGTTGATAGACCACTTTATACATTGTTAATAATCTACGTTTCCACACCAGCCTTGTGTCCAGCCTGTAATTTATATTATGCTACAGCAGCAATACTCACTGACCAATGCTCCCCAATACAGAAAAACTGTCTGAAGTGAGTATAGATTGTGGCGGTTAGAGTATGGCGGGAATGGAAAAGACTACTATATATCAGCTGCTCCTCTCTTCCTCTGGAGTTATATGAGGTGCTACAGTTAAGTGATGCTCACTGGGAATGAGGTTCGGAATCAATAACTCCTCTGCCACTCCAGGAGAGAGAGAAAAGTTCAGCTGACCTGCAATCCATAAGTCTCCCTGACAGTGCGTCTCTGCTTTATCTGTAAAGCCAAGCGGAACGCACTGTCAGGGCTGAATTATAGAGCTACCCCTACGGCTGAGACAATTCCCCAAAGACAGATTTTTGCCTCATTCACCAATCGAAAAGAGAAAACAAGTCCATCATACTGGACCTCTGTGTAGCATCTAGTTACTCATCTCCTCTGAAAGCACACATCCTCTCATGGAGCTACGTTGCTCCGAGCACACTTGAATATTTAAAGGCTTCAGTGATTTGACCCAACACTACATTTATATTTTAGATTTACATTTTATGCATTTAGCTGACACACTTATCCAGAGTGACTTACAATGTTGAGGTAGGGGTTCAGTGCCATGCTGAAGGATACATGGCTATTGACATCTCACCCTGTCACCCATAACAGTTCTCTTTCTAATCATATGTTCAAACTGCGAGCAACTTCATCAACAAGTCACTGGAAGGCCATTAATTTCCTGTAGCAGCTGAAACCTGGAAAACTTGGCCAAAGTCTAGACAGTCAACAAGCTTGTTGGCTGAAAAAAAGTTGGCCATGGTATCATCGACTGCCAACAGCCAATCAGATATCCACGTTTCCATATTTCCCCACTAATTTGATTTTATTTCATAAATAAAAATTCCACCTGGCAAGTACAAAATGGATCAGAAGTTGATTACAGCCATGTAAAATTCCCCAGTTCTCTACAACTTTAACTTGAAAAACTACATAAATAAACATCTCAAAAACGATGCTTGGGGAAAGGCAGCATCCATCGTTGGGGTCAAAGGTAAGCTGAAGTTTTTTGTGTGTTTTTTTTCAATTATTTTTGATTATTGCTACATAAGTACTATGTACTATGTGAACTTTGTAGCTGCAGACCACTACAAAGATGCAATTAGATCCTCTCGTACCGAATAGAGCAACACATCAACCACGTTGATTGCAATGTGAAGGAAATGTAGGGCCACTTAAAAATTAAAAGGCTTCATTGTTTTGACACAACATGAATTGTGTATGTCTCCTGTCTTGTCATTGCATTGTCTGAATCAAGAGAGCTGCATTACATAGTACCGCTCAGTCACTGACAAAAGTAAATAAATAATTCACACAAACTCAGAGAGAGAACCCAGTGGAAAACTCCTGGGGCACAGTTGTCCCATTTGCAGTTGTGGGAAATCTGTCAGAGTAAGAGTGCCTTTCCTAGAGGGACAGGGGACAAATGACACCCACACTCTGCATTCAATTACTAAGAGAGAAGCAAAGTGAGCCAAATCCCGTAGGAGACCTTAGAGAGGAGAGACACACACACAGAGACATAAGTAGAACTGTCTGCTACAGTCAACTTCAATTACCATTGTCCACCCCTAATGTATAACATGTGAAACTACACAAACATGCTTCCTATTGCCTCTTTAACCCCCATTTCACGATTCTGCATGTGGATTATGTTTGCATATTTCCTAGCATAAATCCCATGATATAATTTTACAGACTTCAGTTGAGAATCATAGCAAATTAGTGGTCATCTACAATGACTCCCATACAATGAAATTTGCTCAACAAATTACCAGTAAAGAAACAGAAGGGCTTTGTTAACAATGGAAGCCGCACACGTCCACAATTATGCACGAACAACCTCAACCTCATTCCAAATTAAATTCCAAATGAGTGCCTAATTGGTGTCCTCAACTTTTTTCATACACTGCATGTTGCATTTCTGAAACTTGTTTTTCTGTGTTGTGTGTCCTGAAGTGACTCCAGATATATCCTGGTACAGCAGATTATGACCCATAATGATAACCTAAGTCAAACACCACCTCATTGTGTTCCCCTCCCATGCCGAAGACCTCAGTTGTCTTTCCACAGCATGTCTGTGTGCTGCCGCGGCCATAAGTCTATTTCTAAAAGACTGCTGTCAGTACTTCACCAACGCAGCGAGTGGGTCAGGAGGTCTGACCCGAAGTTCACACGTCTCTCAGCTCCACTTGAGAAGAAAACACTGACCACTTAACCCTGCTCTGGTCACACATCAGCTCCATACCGAACAACAGATTCTCACTAGATCAAGAACATTTGATGAAGATGAAGACGCTGTGTGCATCGAAGCATTAGTTTACACCAGAGTAAGGAAGCTTTTAAAGTGATAATTATTTATTGTATTTATTTTATTATTTCTATATTTATATTTATTTTATATATTATATTATATTATTATTTGTAGTGTTAGTCATTTATCTGTAATACTGTTCTTCCTCATTTTATGTCTTCAGTTGTTGTTTAATACGTACATAATACATGCTCTACATGACAAACCTACTGTCCTGAGAGTGCCGGTCTCCCTAGATGGAGCGAGGCATGTGAAACTCCTGTTCCATTACCACATTTTCAGTACTTTACTCACAGCACAGCAAACTTTCTAAAACCGCCAAGGGAGAAATTCTACTTTCGGAAATATTACATTGGTTCTCAATATTTAAGGCATCACTACAGGGGAAAATAAAGATGTGTCTCTTGTCTGGCTCAGCAACGACTTCTGTGTGGCTGATGTTTTACATAATTAAAAGGCTGAACAGCCTGGCTGAACACAGGGAGGGTTGTAAAACTTGATTTATACATGTTGAAATGTAATGTTGTTTAACGCAAATCACTTCCAAAACCCTGCTCTATAAAGCTGAGCTATATTTCAGTATTTCAAGAAATTGCTGTGCTAGGCGACTTTCGAATGTGCTGTGGAACTATCATAACATTTTGACTGAACGTAATATTGTTACTTGTTTGCATTTACATTGTGTGGCGACGTATCATATAACAAGTTAGGATATATTTCATGACGCTATACAGAGTAGTGAAAGCCAACTGCTGGTGCGGTGCTGTGTTGAATGTTACTGATCCTCCAGCTAAGCCCATGAAGCCATGCATATGTGTGTGTAAGACAATAGCTTCTGTAAAGCACCTCTTGCTGTTATATTGAGAGAGAGAGAGCTCTGTTTCCACACCTGTTACTCTGGGCCATAGGGGACAAGCTATCTCCATCTCTCTCACTCTTCTCTTTTGAATGGACTGTGCCTTTGACGAGCTCAGCCATATCATCGTAAAACTTTGGTGCCCGTGTTGATAAGGCCAACCTATACCTGACTAAATCCAGGGGCTTAAGAACTTGTTTGCATTTCATTGCGCTCCAAGAGAGGGACACGCCATGGCTGCATGAGGGAAAAAGTTCCACACACTGACACGTCCACATGCTGTAGGTAAGCCTATAGGTAAAACTGAATGTGAAACCATTTGACATGGTAGGGAAAACAAATTCAACACATGGAAACAAAGACCGCTCTTGGATGAGGGGTCCTTGTCTTTGATGTAGAGACCTTAAATTCACCCTGCCCTGCCCAGAACCGTAGATTTCACCAAGCAAAACAGAGTTTGCGTCAGTGACCTATCCTGTGTTTGATTTTTTCCGTCTGAAATTTCCACGTATTTGTACCGATTAAATAAGACTTGTGCGATTGTTTTGCCAAATCTAACATTTTGCAAAGATTAAAGGAAAATGTGATGTAAACTGTCTGTAAGATACCCAGCATTGTTAGGGGGGGGGGGGGGGGGGGCGGGTGAGTGGTGAAACTTTTTCTGTTTAGATTGAATCCAGAGCTGGGGAGAGAGGAAGAAACCAGGCCTCTTTGTGCTTTGGTATTGATTGTAGGAATTAGCAGGGAGGAGACAGCATGCCCTCAGGTTGGGGGAGATGGAGTTGTACTAAATTATTGCTGAACAACTTTGAAGTTGTATCATGGCACTGTTGAAGACAATCTCGCTATACTGCCATTTTCTCCTTTTTCGGTGCTTAAAGACACACAGCATGATAGAGTATAATTTAAACCAGCTTGGATGCAAACCACAGAAGCATAAATAATTGAATAAAATCAAGAGTGGTTTTTTGAAATGCACCAGCAAATAAGTCTACAACATTTTTTCTCTCTTTTGGACCCATTCTAAGAAGTCTGAATCTTGTGGTGGGGAAAGAAGTGAAGGAGACTGAGACTCTGGTTTTGGCTGGCTTGAAGTGGGCTTGGCTTGCATGTGGCTAGAAGGAACCAATGCCCTGGCACAGTATGTGGAAATGCATCAAACACCATTGGAGCCCATACAACACAAGTATTTAGTATTTAGCTATAAGTTTATGACTGTTCAGAATGACATCCATACTGTAAATGTTTGTCACGGAGCAACAGGGGCAGATCAGGTCAGAACTGATCCCAAAAGTGGCAATCATTAATCAAAGGAATATCCAACCAAGCATGGAGCTTGTAAATATTCCAACAGGCTGAGAAAAAAATCTTTCTGCAGGAGCTCTGTAGATATCTGACAAGTTAAAGTAGTCAGTATCTAGAAACACTTCATAAACTGCACTCGACAAAAAATGCAAAGTATACTTTTTCAAGTATCTACTACTGTAGTTTTTGAGCCAAGAATCTCACATTGTTAAATTTAGATTAGTGTTTTTTCTCATTTTAGAACGTATTATTCCTTCCTAGCTTTACAGTTGGACGTTTTTCTTTTTCTTTTTTTTTTGGGAAAGATTTGGCTCACTCTGGGGAGAAGGCGGGCTCATTCGTTGATCTTTAACCTTGAAGTGAGAAACCAAAACACTGGCACAACAGAAATACATCTATCACGGGGGACTGAGCAAATTTACACATTAGCCGGTGCTTTTAAATCTAACAAAAGGGAGGACCACCAACTTTTAAACTTTCAATTGTGTTATGACATTGAAAATGTCATAAAAATAAATTATATTATTAGTTAAATAATACATAAATAATTGAATTAAACATTAATTATTGGGAGTAGACTGTAAGTAGACCATGTCACTTACGCTGTTGTCGCTAGTCCCTGACACGGGGTAGACTGTCCAGCCCAGCTCCGCTGTGGCTGTGGTGGAGTCCATGAGTGTCTCTGTGGAGGGAGGAAAAGAGACCGTCGTCAGACATTAACCAGAGAAATCTATTTGCTGTAGTCAGATGACAACCACATAACTACAAAAAGGTGTTTTTCAAGAATGAAGAATATAATGCTAATATTCTCAATGATGCCTGCATATTCTTTTAAATTATTAATGGGTTTTTAACAGGTTTCAAGGACCCAAGGATCATGAATTTCATTTTACAACAAGTTACAACATATACTACGGTAAAAAGTTTGATTTAATGTCGTAATGATGAGGCATTCATTTATTGATTGTTTGTCTTGTTTATTGATGATGCATTCATTCATTCATTGAAACCTGATTTATATCACTTAAACAAAGCATATACAGACTATTTGCGTATATAGTCACCTTGTTATTAGTGCAACTCAGATATAAGCCATACCCATGTCACATGTTTGTCTGCATTCACACATACTGTAGCGAACTACAGAGACACACTGAGACAATCCATGTGTTAAGGTTCAGATCCCAGTTCAGATCAGTACAGCCCAACAACCTGGGTCTATACTAGTTACTTCATAACAAGTCAGATATATCTCACTCAGCAGACAGGCAACAGGCCTTCAACAGCATGACTTTGTGGGGCAAGCGGTAGGCTGGAAAAGCAAATCTCCGGGGTATAGATGAGGGGCCACCCTATATGCCATGGATTAGCTGGTGGAAAAGAACACCTCTAGTAATTGGGGTCAAAGAGAATGTGTCTCCCGTTTGTCAGGAGGTCCTCTGTGGGCAAGCAAATGACATTCCGCTAGCCCGGCCAGGCTGCCCATCACAAACTCATACAACCATTCATGTTTTTGCCCTCTTTTTCTCCCCATGTCTCCCTGTCTCCTGCTATCTCTTTTCATCTCTCTCTCTCTCTCTCTCTCTCTCTCCATCTCCCCCCATCTCTCTCAGCCTCTCTGTGTCTCTCTTCTCTCCCTATGCAGTAGAGGCAGGTCTAATGAATTTCCCCCGCTGATTAGGCCTGCTCCAGTCCTGAGCTCCAGTGTTGAGCTGCAGCAGATGGGGAGAACATCCATCAGGTTCGAGGCGTCAGCTGCAACTCCAAAATGCCAGAGAGGGATTTAGAAGGCTCCTTGACAAACACGGCTACTAATCTTACTCTAAGTCGCAGCCGATGACTGTACTGCAGGTCTCTGGTTGTTCTTATTACTGTGGGCTCTTTGAAAGAAAGTACTTTTGGTCTTAAAGAGATGCCAGTAAAACACAATAAAAAAAATATTCTCATTTTCTAAGACCCCTAGTGTGAATTCATGTAATGTTTAAAAGTTAAAATGTATAACAGATGTGCTTTCTCGTGTAACCTCTTGGTTGGGTGCTCTGCCACAACACTGAATCACAGTGGGATGATGCAGACAGCTAAATTAAAAAGAATGGCAAACTGGGGTCACGTCTTGCCTTTTCTTAATATTTTTTGTGGAAAGCCAGTATCACATGGTCCCACTGTGATTCAATGGTTTAAAGAGGTAAAATGCATTATGGGTAATGAGAAAAAAAGGAATCTGATGTTGGAAGAACCCAAGCTATCCCTCGTGGGATTTTGTCAAACCAGTGCCTACTCAGTCTGCAGGTTAATTTAGAGCATTCCAGTTGTTTCATAACCCTGGATTTCTTCTGATTTATATTCCACAGAAAACCATAGTTTTTAATTAACAGGCTCCACGTGCATCGGTTTATTTCAGGAGCTTCTGCCGAATCTCAGCGTCTCACCAATATGCGCAAGGCATAATAGTAGATTCCACATCCCATTCAGTTATCACAAAGCCCAAATCGTATAATTAGGCAGATGAGACTGCAGTTGTGCAGCTATTGATAACCTTGTGTGTGACTCTGAGCTGAGCAGCCTACATGGGTGTTAGGCAGTGAAAGGGTAATTATCCCCCCGTAATGATAACGATAATTAGCAGAGAAGTAAAGTGAGAATAATGAACCCCCTCGGTGGCGGTTTAGGGGAGTATGGTTGAGAATGGGGAGTGAATTTCCCCAGGAATGTTAACACAGACTGCATGGGTGATCCCCCCCCCCCCCCCCACCCCTTTATGCCTCTCCTCGTTTTCTCTCCACTCTCTCTGAACTTTCACTGTATCTTCCCTTCTTCCCACTCTCTTCCTTTTCTCACACAATGTCTCTTTTCCCGCTATCACAGACCTCCCTTCTCTCTCTCTCTCTCTCTCTCTCTCTCTCACACACACTCTGTCTCTCTCCTGCTATCAGTGGCCCACATGCTGGACAAGTAGTACCTCACCCTGCAAGACTGATCACCTTGCTTCCTCCTGCTGTCTACACTTGGGTCCTGGCAGCCACACCAATTCATTACCTCCGGTGGTGCAGAGCAACACATACCTCACCACTGTCATCCACCGCCTCATTCTCAGTCAGAGCCCCCAGCAGCGGTAGAGCACGTTGACCATTAATCAGGAGGTGGAGAGGGTGCAGAGGTGGTTGGATTCAGGCAAGCACCTCTGCACCCTCTCCACGTTTTCCTCCGTTTTCGTCCGTATGCGCTCATTTACTATGTTAGCATTTGAATTTTGCAACGCATGGGAGTGGCAGAGGTTTCCTCTGAGAAGGCAGATTGAGCCTACAAGCATTGAGCACCCTGACTCGTCACACCAATCTGTGAGTTGGTCGCCATCAGCTTGGGTCTACATGAGTAAAGAGTTGCAGGATTGAGAGGGGCTTTAGGAAAGCATAATACTGACCCAAAAATGTATGTTGCAATTGCAATATAAATCTTGATACATCTGAAGATGGCTTTTCCTAAAAAAAAATTCTCAGCACTTGAAAAAGAAATAAGAATAAAACGATTATCGTGCTTACAATTTCCTCAGGTTCAATACAAATTAGGGGTGCCGCAATCGATCGGCCAGCAATCGGAAATGGCCGATATTCAGTATAAATATGAGATCGGGGAATTCCGATAATGCTTTACAGTCGCCGATTGTGAAAACCGATCGATGACGCAAAAAATGTGAGCCTATTCTCATCAGATTCGGTGTCATTGTGGCATGCTAACTAACCTAAAACATGTCGGCGGTGTGGAACTTTTACAAAGTGTGTGAGACAGATGCAACAATTGCCATCTGCAGTGTGTGCCAGGAAAAAATACCTCGTGGGGGAAGCAAGGTAAAAAGTTTCAACACAACAAATTTAATAAGGCACTTGAAGTCGCATCACCCAGCACAGCATGGCGAGTTTGTTAAGCTGGCCCCGGAGAGTGAAAAGAAAAAGGCAGAGCAAACACCAAAACGACCGCTAAGAAAAAAAAAAATAAATAAATAAACGATTGGTATCACAGTGTATCGGATCGGCCGATATGGCTCATAGACAATCGGTGATCGGCGATCGGTAGCAAAAAACGTTATCGGGGCATCCCTAATACAAATACGAAGGATTTTCGACAATGTGCAACTCCATTTGTATTTCAAGGATTTTGCAGAATGCCTGGTTCAATCTGGAATATTTCAATATATATCTGACGAAAAATTGTAGAGCCTTTGGAAACTGCAGTATTCAGTGTTGTGATTTCACTGGGGTTTTTGTATTTTGATTAATTGTGCAGGCCTAATGCAGGATATTTAACAGCATGGTAGTGATGCAAAAAAGAGCCCTTAGTGTTTGCACTATGGGCTGACTATGGGCAACAGCAATATTTCACTCTGTATCTGAGCAAAGTTGTGAGCTTAAACATTTTTTTTTAAATATAAATGAAACATTCATGTGCAAACTTTATTGGAAATATTTGCTACAAAACAACAACAAAAAACGTACGTAACAATACGTATTTTAAATTGAGACAAAAAAACCTGAATCTAAAAGCACCCCAGAGAATGTGTGTTTTTTGTTTTTTTTAGGGGGAGATTCTTGAACTTGATACCCTCCTGTGTTGAGGGGGCCATGAATATGCAATGAGACCTGGGAGTCTTAGAAATGCTTACTGGGCTGAGAGTGCTTCCTCCAACACTTCCTGAGACTAAGGAGGGAGTCTAGTGCTGATCTGAGAGAGAGCTCTCCAGTGGGAGGCCTGTCTGAAGTGACAGACGGGGGGGGGGGGGGGGGGGGGGCGGCGGCAGTGGTACTATAACAACACTCTTCTTCTCTAAGAGGGGTCAATGCTGCATCTCAGCTTTCTAAAGAAAGCAACAGCATTTTAAATGAACGTTAGAAAGAAGCGCTGTTCACAGGTTCACAAAAAAAAAATCGGAACCCACAACCCTGGTTCACAAAAATAAAATATATACACAATATGTACACACAAGGTCATGCAAACTGTTAAAAACTTATGGAAGGGTGAGAGAAAAGGGCATCTGCAAGCTACTGTGAGACTGAATTATTCAATGGTAGTAATACACGACATTGAGAGAGCAGCCTTATTCAATATTTGTTCATGCTGCACAATAAATGTCTCCGTATGTGTGAACAATGTATTCCTGCATTCGTCCCTTCTACACAAGGTATGCTCAGGGACATGGCTTTCCTGTTTTCTGCCTGCCTGCATCTCTGTGGAGAGTCAACATTGGTCTAGGGTGTTGAGTGACCGTTCATGCTTTGTCCTAAGGGCACTGAGGTCAGGATTTGAGAGATGGATGGCCAATTAGTTAGCGGGGTTAGACAGAATCCTGGAATCTGAGTGATGGATGGGATGAGTAATCTTTTCAATGGAAATACATCTCAACTCCTAACCCTCTACCTCAGGCAGGGGATGCAACAAGTGCAGCTTTCCAGACATCTTTGTCTTTCTAACACCGTCACATGTTGGAACATGTAAGTACTAGTGTTAACTGGAGAACTTGAGAGATATTTATCCTCTGCCCTTTTTCTCAGTGTGAAGTATGAATTGTTTTGCATCTTTTTGCATCACTGTTGAAGAACAGCGTTGCATATAAATGAATTTGACATGTCAGTTCAAACCAGAATAAAAGAGAATAAAACAATCTTGTAACAAGGTATGTTTAGGGGCTACAGATTAATGAGGGTATTTTGAAGAGGCAATTGACCTCCAAAACACAGTGTGTAGAAGCTCGCAGGCATAACTTCTTTTTATCTTCCTCACCAGTGGAATTGTAGCTTCGGCTCTCAATGGAACAAATCCCTCGACATTGAATTAAGCATCAATACAAGCCACTTACGGTGCTTTCCGTTGCTGCGATAATACCAGGTTACAGGGCAAACCAAGTATAAGAGCACTTTTTTCCTCACTAAAATTCATGCTGTGTGTTAAACTCAATCTAACCACCACTTAAGTGCACACATGCATTAAACTTCCATTTCACTACACACCTGGAATCATAACATTTGATGGTAAATGTGGAAGGATTATGGTATGCAGTACAGTTGCAGAGTAATGTGAGCAAGCTGTTCATTGTGCTAAAAACAGAACCCTATAGTGGACCCAGCAAAGAAATCTGCCCAGATTAAGGGGCAAAGCAATGATATACCCCTGAGGGAGCCAGTGCTGGTGCAGAGACATGATTCATAGCTATAATGACGGACAGGGCTACTGTATGGCATGCTGGAAAAAATAATAGTCTGTTTCATTTAGAGGGATGGTGCCCCTGGTCCAGAGCAACATAGCTCAACTTATCTGTCAGCACAAGCTGGGCCCATTAAGGTGGTGCTCCCACCACCGCCACATAACAGCATACCCCTGTGTGGTAAATGAATTCTTAATCCCACATTTACAATGAAACAGGGGCTTTGTGGACGAGGTGGCACTGGCCCAAACCCCAGAAACATGGCTTTTTTCAAGAGTCAAAGGCAGCTTGGCATGCAGCCCTGGGTATCCGTTGCACTATACCATGTGCCATTGGTGAGACATCACTCTATCGAAGAGATTTATGGGGATTGGGGGTTCTTGTTGAGATGATGATGCAGGTGCTCAAGGAGCGATGAGGTGGAGCTGAACTTTGAGGCACAGCTGAGGCCTAAGAGTGGTCTGTTTTTAAGGCAAGGAGAGATGAGAAAGGAAGCTGGGTAGTTGATTTTGGCAGGGGATGCTGCCCTGTGAAATATGTTACCACACACACAGAAAGTAGAACACTCTCAGAGCACTAACTGTTGACAGAATGATACAGCATGTTGTTCCCAGAGGTCCCCAGTAGGATGTACTACAGTAATCTGTACACAGCTGAGCTGTGTTATCATACAGTGTAACTTAACTTGTCAGCAAGGCCAAAGAGCAATGGCCAAAATCAAAAAGTAAAGAAAACAAAAACTACTCCTTGACATACGAGTATCAGGTCTTCCAACACTGACTGACTTCCTTCAACTGCTTATCTGAGGGCTCGCTTTTGAATGTTATTTTTAAATGTTAATCATATGATACCATATAATATGATACATGATATGAAACAATGCAACACAATGAAATGTAATTTATTGCCCAATTAGATTGAAATTCCTTTTTGCAGGACCAAAAACACAAAACCACCAGACACATAAAAGCGCACAACCACCACTCACCATACATACCGTACATTGTCTTTCATGTTTAAAGGAAAATTCCACCCTCAGATACTTATTTTGTGTTGTAATTTACCCTTTTGTTGTATCCACTTTCCCTCAACCTGCCTTGTCTACTTCTACTAGTAATTTCCTACATTTCCCAGAATGACTTTCAACAACCCCCAGAGAACTTGCCTGGACTTGCTGCATCCAGCCGTTGGTTTTACGTGTATGGAGAGAGCAGAAACATCAGCGATAGCCATAGGCGATAGTAAGGGCGAAAGAGCGAGGTTTTCCAGTGGAGAAAAAGCGAAAGTCAAGCCCCTTACTCAAAACGCAACTGAGGCTACTGTTGGTGAAGAAATCGATGTCTCTCTTCCTCTTCTAGGATGGTTTTGTCCCTATGTGACTGTTGAACGTTGGTGCAAAATGGTGGGTCTAGAAAGACGCCCTTCTTCTGCAATTCTGAGGGACTGACACCAAAACCTGACATTTTGTTTCAGGGTAGGGATTTGTCCTATAACAGTTCAACTGTGGGATCTCCTGCTGGAGGGAAGTAACTCAAAGCACATGGATGACGGGCACAGTGAATACAAATCTTCAGATTCCAAATACTAGAGATTACCCTTATCTGTGTTCAGATAAGGGCAACGTACCACACTCAACAAAGCAATACTGAACAGCTTTGTAAAATATAACAGTAAGAAATAGCCCCCAAGCTGACAGAGAGATTTCCTTTCCGACAGAATACTATTCCACGGCTTTAAGTTATTTTTCAGTCACTGTCACTGTCTTATCTCACCTATATATTACAACACCCCTGTGGTCATGCCAATCATTTAAAAGTATAGCTTTTCTTTCCATGCATCAAGAAGATGTGTTATTGCTATTAGTGGCACCTGTAGGTGTATCATTAGCGCACAGTTTCACTGGCCATTAAAATGTAGTTAGTTCTGAGTGACACCATATTTCATGGTGCCTGAGTGTTCCACAGTGAACGGAGAGACATCAATCTCACCAGTAAATTGAGAGAGGGAACGGTCACCTGGGCAATCACAGGCAAAGAACTCCGGCTAATAATACAGGCTAGAGGATTTATATGTATGCTTTCCATATTTCCCAAATTCCTGAGAACCCACTGAGACCAGTTTAATAGATCAGTACATTTTAAATTCTTGGAAAATTCTGTAAAAATGGGTCCCCACAACTTTATAAGCAACAGCTCAGGAGAACATGAGCATGATTCAAAATGAGGGCATACGAATGACATCTGTCCATCCAGCACTGTGGTGTTCTACCATTGTCTTTGAAATACCTGTGAAAGCAAAGCGACAGCTTTTCAGACATTATTACTAATTGACTTGATGGAAATCATCATTGCAAGCTTCCCATGCCTTGCCTACAAGCCATTCGTTGAAAGTGGGTGATTAAAAAATGAAGAACATGCAGAAATCCTTTATTTTACGCATGTGTGGTCCCTGGTTTTGAGTTCCTTTCTCTCTTTCTATCTTGCTCTCTCTCTCTTTCGCTCTACCTGTCTAATTCTCTTTGACTATCTCGCTCCTTCCCCCCCCCTCTCCTTAAACCATGATCAGGTTGTGCAGGTTAGAACAGAGCTGGAGGCCCAGCACAAGAGTGATACGCCTGTATTGGTCCAGAAGACAGGATGTTCCCCCCAGCCTAAAAGTACTGAACTTGGCGTGAAGTAGCAAAGGGACCTAATCCCACTCCTAATTTGTGCTACATGAGCTAATGTCTCCGGTAGTCTAGGGAAAAGTCATCTCCATGCCAACATTTTTGATTGGCAACTCTGACAAAGTGTAAGTTAAGTGAGGAGGTGGGTGAGATCAACTGAACACGGTGAAGGAGAATTGAACTTCATTTGGAAATGAAGTGTGTGTCTAGGTTTCTATGAGTGTGACATTTTTTGTGTGCATGTGTGTGTGTGTGTGTGTGTGTGTGTGTGTGTGTGTGTGTGTCTGTGTGTGTGTTTGGGGGTACATCTTTCTCCCATTGCTTGCTTGCCTGTGACAACTTCAGTGGCTAGAATATATTTTTTTGCCAGCGAATGTTTTAGTTACAACCAGATTGCGCTAGGAAAGCAGTTGTGGAATTGATTAAGTTTGAGCAATGCCAACAAAATATTTTGGCAAACACGCTCCTATGTTATGATACTGAAAGACATCTAACCTACTGGAGCGCAGCAATAGGGATTGTAGTAACATAAACTACAGCAGCAGTTGATGCTGCACACCGAGCCTGGCCCCATGGGACTGTACAGCATCTGCACTTGTTATTGTGATGGCCTGTCCTTGTTTGGCTGATAAAAGGGATTCACCCTCTATTTGATATCTGGCCATACTAAATCCTGTTACATCAAGCGCTGAGAGCCAAGACAAGTCATTAAATCATGACAAACAAATCTATTTTATAGCCTATTCTACCTCCTTTTACAGGTCCTTTTAAAACCGGCTGTAAATTCCTGTGCAGAGGCCCAGGTTGGTGCCAGATCCTTATCATTTGAGGTTTGGAGATATGGATGACCTGTGTACGTGGGGCTGCCGCTTCATAACGGGGTGGTGGAGTGGTTAGAGACTCCATACCATAACGGAGATGGCCTGAGATTTGATCCCAACAACAGCCAATAAGTCCATCAACATCCATATGGCTTTTAGCAATACACTGAACCCTCACTAATTTGAAGTGGCCCTGGAGTAGAAAATGTAAGTAAAGGACCAGGCTGTGTATTGCCTATTTATATATCTATAGTATATCTGTCGATTGTGATTTAAGTGTTACCCAAGATCTCAAATTCCCAAAATACATATACATTCTGGGGCCAGAATTATGGGGTTTTTTTGCACTCTCCTCTTAAAGGTGAGCTCTTCCCCATACAAAATAAGATATATCTGTGAAGGCCAATATCAGCGAACCAGTCAGTATCGGATCTAACCGTTGTTTTACAGCTATCTGCTTGACCTGGAATATTCATGAGATGGAGATGGTGCGAGATAGTTGTTTCCGCTCTCCTGATAATATGGTGATTATGAATGAGGCATAGAGGAACATTAAAAAATATAGTGCATCCAATCTGTAAAAGTGCTAATCAAAGATTTACTTGCTATTAATTATTTTGCAAGAGAAGGAGTCACTTCTTCACATACCACAGGTATATGCTGACTTTTTAGTAAGCTTTACATGCATAGTACAATAAAATACAAGACCAATTACTTAACAAGAATAAGTGTATTAAAACAACAACATAGAAGTAGTCTTGATTTATCACTAGAAAAGTAGCACACTGAGAAAACACAACATTTTACAGTCTATTTAGAGATTGAACGGTACTTATGCTTACATTTAACTGTATTTAAGACCTTTGAAGGGCTTGTTTTTTCAGTTACTCTATTTAAGACGTTTTAAGACTTTTCAAGGATTTGCCAACACCCTGCTGCCAAAAATGACAACTGAAAGCACTGCAGAAAGCACTTGACAAACTAGCCTTGCATGTCATAAACATACCAAATGAATATGAAAAAAAACAACCTTAAATGACTAGCTTTCCCTTTTTCTTGAGATTTGGTTTCTGGGTCAAGTACTAGAGGAGAGAGTAAACTTCCTGGTGTGTAATGATGAATGTGACTCATCTGGAGCTGTAAATGTTTCCCGAAATCTAAATAAATGAGTAGTTGCTCCTCACTGAGAAACCAGTGTTTGTTTGTCTGAAGACGTTGATCGTTACAGGCAATCAAGGAAGCAAACAAGGATCCCTCAAATGGAGTTGGGAAGCAATGTCACCGGAGTAACAGTAACAGTGGAGTAATAGTAGGCTATTTTGTCATGAAAACCTTGCCACTCCAGTTTTGGTGATCTCTGGGTTGAACAAATTCTATGACTCTTGGGCTTATGAAACCTTTTGGATAAACTCCTGAAAGAGATCACCAAAACTGGAGTGGCAAGGTTTTCATGACAACCTACTCAATAAAATAGCCTACTGTTACTCTCACTCTTTCAATCATGGGCAACACACCAACATATCGGCTTTTGTAACCATGTGAAAATATGTAGGCTATCACTGCAAAGAGGAGATCAAGCGAGGTACAACAGCTGGCAACAGCTGTGCTCATCTTTTGTCGGCTTTCATCATCAGTTTTATCACAAGAGCATTCCCCAAAATAAAATAAAAATGCCCAGGAAATGCATTCTAATACATTTTTGACTGGTAATACCTTCCACCAGTAGACACCTTACAATGAACAAATAAAATGGGTTAAACTTTGACACTGATCACTAAGAAGTCATTCAAGTCATCAATTTCCTCTCTATTTTGGAATGCACTGTGCTATTCTATTCAACCAGATTTGCTTTTCTTTTTCGATGAAACATAGACTGCATCCTTTCTTCTTATAATGAATGGCTTTGTATTCTATTTCCAGGTAGAGTCTTTCCTGCCTACGTGTCATGCAGAGGGATTTGAACAGTGTCATTGATGTGTGTGAGCGTCACAGGGTCAAACTGGGGTAGCTGATCCATTGCCAGTCGATGCCGCCTGTCTGCCAAGAAAGTCATCAGATCAGAGCTGTTTCTCTGTCTGGGACAATATCGCGCACACACACCCTCCCCTCTTCAACGTCCCGGCCTGCCTGCTAGTTAATCAATGGCGTGGTGTACTTTGCCTAGTACATATTTTCTCACTTCTCTGTTGCTTGACGTTAGGAGAGCATTAATACTTAAGACAAGAGCACTTACATGATATATAAGCATTAAAAAGTGATGAGGCAGGTGTGGAAAAGTAAAGACGCTGCATGTGGTTGAGCAGCTTTGCAATAAAATAGCGCTTGATATGGATGATGCAGTATTACCGTCTGAAGAGGGGGGCTGTATGTGGGAGTCTACTAATGGGTGTCTTTACGTGTGTCGACCTGCTCTTACGTATGAGTGGTAAAATAGGAGTAATGATTCATTCTCCACTTAGCAGTACAGCACAGACATTACCTCTCTCCCTGACGTATCTCTCCTTCCCAACTCCCTTATTCTGTCTCAATTCTTTCTTCCTCCCCTGTTCATGCCTCCCTTCTGCCTTCCTTCTTGCCGCTCACATCCTCTCTCCTCCCTCACCCCATCACCGCTCCACTCGTATTCTCCTTTCCTCCCTGCCTCCCCCTGAGATTGCCTTGTTACATCTGCGAGACGTTCCACATCCTACACTCGTCCTGTATACTCCCTGACCCGTGGAGGAGCCGAGTGTACCTCCTAACAGCCGTGACTGTTTCACCATCACCGCCATCATCCCTCCTAACTCCACTTTTCCTGATGAGGACCACACATATCACGAAGCAAGGCACCTTCGCGGATTCCAGGCCTATGAGCTAGCTCCTCTCTCTCTGGCTTTGAAAGAGTTATGGTGGGTCACAACCCCCAGGAGGTCTATAAAGCAGAGACTTGGAGGCAGTATAAGGCAGCCTCTTGACCATGTGCCTGCCTGCCTGGCTGCCTGCTGCACTGCTGGGACCATTACTCCATCCAATCATACACACACACAGACACAACAGGCCTCGGCCTAACCCAAATATCACTCTTGAGTACAGGCACCCCTAAAGCCCCTGCAATCAACATCCTCTTAATCACTGACTGTACGGCACAATGGAAGTTGTGTACCATTAAGGCACCTTTAAGACCCTCTGTTAGTAAAACTAACATTGAATGGAGACATTGGATACCAGTGAAGCACAGTTAGAGAGCTAATGGTTTCATGGTGGTCAGCTGTGAGTGAGTATAAGACAGAAAGAAAGACAGAGGGAGAGAGAGGGAGAGAGAGAGAGAGAAAGAGAAAGAGAGATGGAGGAGATTTAGGAGGGACGGCACTCCCCTTCTACACGCTCTGTTTATGTGAGGAAATAACCATGAGACTCATTTCCATGACCCATGTCTGTCTTCATGGAGTTAGATTTCGCAGTGTGTGCGCTCAGTGGTTGGGAGTTACTCTTCAGCACACCTAGCTTATTAAAAGACTTTTTTTTCCAAAATGGGATCTATCTACCATTTGATAAAACACACTTAGAAACACTTAGAAACACTTAGAAAATACTGTCTGCAGAATTAAAACACATTGATTCTAGCCTTTTAACATCAATACGTCATTACTGCATGCATTTGGGGGGAGGGGTGGCAATTAGCAACATCCTCTTTGTGACAGGAAGCAATGGGATTTAGGGGAAATGCGGTCTTTTTTTTTTTTTTAAACTAGCAGTAACAAGCATTATATAGAGTCTTATAATCATCTCGACTATGGTCTCATTTGTTTACAGTAATTACACCAAGGTATCACAGTTAATTTGACAATGATATATTGATGTTTAATTATGCTACACATAGCACCTGAATAATAGTTCAGCTCTGATTGACAAATGTATAACACCTTTACATATGGAATCATCTATATTATAGAGATATGTAATGATTAACCTAAAATAGATCTGATTTCTTGTGGATGGATATGTGCCATTTTGGATTATGCTTATGTAGCATTCTGTGTTTTTTTTGCACACTGTATTTGGGAATTTGTCTCCGCACATATCCTTCTGAGAAACACACTGAGAAACACACACCGACAGGAGCGGCACCCCTGGAGTAGGTGGGGGTTCAGCGCCTTGCTCAAGAGCACTTTGGTAGAGCACTTTGGTAGAGGTTGACTCTGTGACTGTCTAGTTCTGGGCCAATCTCTCTTCCAGGACAGTCTCTCTAACCACCAGGCCAAGATGGAAAAAGAAACAAAGGAATGAGTTTTGAGAAGAGAGTGAGATGAATATTGAGAAATGAGTAAGTGCTGTTTGCCTGTTTGTGCATGACAACATGACAACATGTTGCCTTAGACCCTCTGTCACCTGGCATTATGCCGTGAATGGGGAGGTGTCATCCAGACCTAGTCTTTGGCCTCTCAACTCAGATAAATGTTTGTTTTACAACCTGCGAGGTAAACAGACAGAGTCTGGCTCAACTTAAGTCCAGAGATGCTTTGTGGTTTCTGTCTGTTCTCTCTGGAATGCAAAGTCGTTCTTCCCTTTCAACCAGCAAGCCCTCCATCTGTTTGTTTTGTAGCCATTACAGTCACTTAGCCTGACGGAGCACTTTGTTTCCCTTATCTCCAGAATGGCTAAAACGCGTAAGTGTTTTCAGCGTCGCTCCGACCTTGGGTTTAACTCCTATCACAGTGTTTACTCGTGACACAGATCAAAGACAGATTGCTTTCGAGTGAGTAGCCGTAAAAGGGACCACAAACCTCTGTCTGTGAGTGACTTTACGGTTCCATTCCTACAGGGAAAAGGCAAGTGGCGTATTTCAGCACCGAGGGCTGCCTCTGACAGGTGAGCCCAGGGCAAAGATGTCTCAACAGGGCAAGTGAAGAGTAATAGTGGCAGATAGCACCGGCCAGGACAGGCGAGAGGAAGGGAATGTTTGTCTGCTTGAATGATTTGCCCAGGCCACAGGCCGACTGGCACAGCTCAGTCAGGACCGGGACCGCAGAAGCCCCGTCAACATACCAGGGCAAACTGCTTGTTTCTATGGTAACTGTTTGGCAAGGTGCCCAGGTGTGATTGGCAGCATGTCATCAACAGAAAGAGATCTGTAGTCTCCATTCTCCCTGGTCAAGATAACTGAGTTATATCAGAGCTAGGGGGGATTCAGAGAGGAAGCCTATAATCAGAAAGGAGAAAAACCTGTTGAGCTACATAGTGTTGTCTCACCATCCAGGTATTCAGGGCTCTGTAACACCGTAGAAAAGCTTGGTTTCCTATCTAGAGATTGCCATCTGGATTGCATTACAGTCAACGGCAACAGCTAAATCCAAGGTTGTTCCACCTGGTTTAGCTTTGGCTCCGGTGTTAACTCTAAAATCATATCTCATTCTACAGATATAAACAGATAATTCCCCATCACTGGCTCAATTCCTACCCTCAAGCATAGGCAATCCGTTGAACCTCATCTGAACATCATGTTTTGCTTTTGCTCACTGTCTACAAATCCTTTCTGAAAGCAACTTTGCTTGATCTGTTTAACCAATCAAGTTATTCCACAACAGCTTCATTCAAATATAATCTTGTTCTGAGGCTATAACCACACATTAGGCCTCATATGGAAAGGGATTTCCGCAAAGCCTATCCCTTACCCTAAACTATAGAGAAAACACATTAAAAGTGAACCTGGAGAAAATGAGGCAATGCCACACAAGTAAAACAATGTTACATTTCAGAGTGAGGCATGTTGACGCCTGTTTCCAAAGCCCTTTAAAAGTAGAGCTGTCAATGCCTACATCCAATTCAATGTGCTTTTGTGCTTGTGTGTTTGAGTGTGTGTGTGTGTGCGTGTGTGTGTACATGTGCATATTGGTCTGCCGGTGTGCCCATATGCTAGTCTATATATTGATGGCTGCATCCCATTGCCTTGTGAAACAGCTTCCAGGGTATTTAAAAGTAGTAGGAGTCAAGAACTGAATCAGCTTTTGTTTTGAATTTGATCAGCAACTCTTTATTCAACAACAATAAAAGGAGCCGGTAGTGACAATGTGTATTCAATAGGTTTATATTCAGGAAGAAAGGTATTACTATTGCATTTTGGGGATCAAAGTCAATCAGAAATCAATCATATTTAACATTTATGTCTATGGAGGCATTACCTATGTGGCTCTTGAATTTAGTTATGGAGAGATTTGTTCCAAAATGAGACATCCACCGTTTGGAAAGAAAGTGTGTGTATTTGTGTGTGTGTGCAAGGAGATGTGCACATTAATGTATGTTTCTGTGTGCGCTCCCATGGTCTTTCAAAGGATCCTTCTCTTTTCACATTGACAACTTTTCTTAAGGGGACCTGACAAAGCCTCCTAATAGAAAGGCATCAACAGGTGGCAAAGAGTAACACTGAAGACGGGCACAAAAGCGAACATTTAAACAGCAATGTGGAAAAGTAAAAGAAAGATTGTAGACCTGGGGACCAAAAGGAAGACAAAGAGAGAAAGAAGTGAGGTAGAGAGAGGGACAATATAGATAGATAGAGAGAGAGGGAGAGAGAGAGAGAGAGAGAGAGAGAGAGAGAGATGGGGCGAAAGAGCGATGGATTGAGCCAGCAGACACACAGAGGAACTGATTCACAGGCGTGGTGAGCTGGGGCACTGCCCTGGGAACGGCTCGGGCCAACGTGCCGATTGGCATGCAAATCAGGCCTGTATGTGGATGCAGGCAGGGCGAGGGGGGTGGGGGGGGGGGGGGGGGGGGGGTGTTCGAGGGGTCTTCACAGGCAGTCATTTGCCAGCGTTCACCTCCCATCAATATCAGGACCGATTAATGAGGGGCTGGGGGGGGGAGCAGGGAGAGGGAGGAGGGGGCTGTGGGGGGCAGCGGCCAGGTGTCAGAGGAGCCACAGAATGGGAATAAAGAGGGCGCGGGCAGTGATCCGCGAGGAATTCCAGCCGAGCGGCAACAAGAGTAGTGGGGGGTGGCTGCTAGCGGTGCACTGCAAAAAATGGCCATTACACTAGGTGTGATTTTTAATGTAAAAATACACCCGTCTTATCAGCCTGAATCTAAACATGGGGCTGTAACGGAGAAGAGTAGATTTGCCCAAATAAAAGGTGTGGGGTATATGTACACTTCTACGCCCACAGGTGACAAAAACTTAACAGCGAAATACAAACTGTCTCCTAAGCAGCAGCAGCGAGCGAGCGAGCGCCCCGTTGAGAGAAAGCTCGCCATCTTTTGCCTCTTTTGTCCTTTTGGTATCCTTTGGTATAAAAGCAATCACAGATGGGTTAGAAACATGTGCATGCTGTGTGCAGTTTACTGACGTCATGTTGCACGGTATTGACGTTTTCATTTCACTGGGGCCACCAACGTACAAAGTGCCGTGCAGCTTCAAGTCATTCATCAAATATTGAGTATGAAATCTCTCTCCGCCACACTTCAAAACAAGGTTTTTGATCGAGTATTGAGCCTTAAAACACAGTTTTTCTGACAACATGGCGGGGTAAATCCACTTTTTTCCATGTTTCAGTTTCTGTTATGTCAAGCATTTTCTTCAATCCAATGACAGTATTTTGAAATAAAGCCGGCCATTCCACTTGTTCCAAGATAATGTCACTTGAGCAAACTTTTGAAACATTTTGATTTGCATCGGAAAGGGTGGTGAAATTATCTCACCCCTTTGGCAGAATTTTTTTTGCAGTGTGGTAGAGAGAGGAGAGGAGAGGGGAGGATAAAAGAAGGGAAGTAAGGCTTGATCTCTGTGTGTGAGGCCCTTTAATGTTTGGGATGGAGACTTAAAGGCTAAAATCATGTGTGTGTGTTCCTCCCCAAGAGGAAAAGGTCCCTATACCGATGACAAAGAGTCGTGTTCTTTTAGGCATTTGTGAGTCTGAGGTTGTGTTTTATTGTACGTTGTGCCTGTTGTGCATGTGGGTGGCCGTGCATGTATGTGTGCATTCAGAATTTCACTAAGTGTGCATGTGTGTGAGCATATATGTACATAAATGCATTGGTGTTGGTGAGCATGTGTGTGTGTTGACTTGTGCATGTGTGTGCATGTGTGTGCGTGTTGGCACAAAAGTACACCATAATGCTGAGTGATTGAGCATGTGTGTGAGAATAGAGGGTGTGTGTGTGTGTGTGTGTGTGTGCGTGAGCTTGTGCGTGTGCGTGTGTGTGTGTGTGTGTGTGTGTGTGTGTGTGTGTGTGTGTGTGTTTCGGGGGGTACTCTCCCTCATTCTATGACTCACCAGGTCATGTGACCATTGTTTCACACAGGGGTATTGGGCAGTCAGAAACAAGAGGCTGGCGTGTTAAGGCCGCATGCCTGTTTCATTGTTTGTGCAGGGTGCCTCACTGCTGAACGCAGACTAATCAATCCTGAAACATCAGCATCAACCCTGAAGCACAAACTGGACGGGACGAGGCAGGACAGAGGCAGCATTGTGCTGGCTTGTCTCTGGGAACTGACTCAACAGCAATGCAGAGTATTTTCTCCTCATTTATCTATCTGTATGTTTCCTCTGTCTCTGCCTGTTCATTTGTCCTTCTGTTTCTCATTGCATATGAAGAAAGAAAAGTCTTTCTCTTCTCTCATCTCTCTCTCTTGCTCAACAGTCCTCAATTTGCTCGGGGCAGGTTGTAAATCCAACAGTGACTAAAAGTAGTAAGACTAAAAATGCGAAATGGAAGCACTAATTTGATATCCTCCTGCTACACATCTCTGGTCTGCTGCCCAGGCCGTCGCATACCTTCCATAACAAAGTGCGAGGAAGCCAGATAGAACAGTATACTGACGTATGAAGTGGTACAGCATACAGGGTAACATATATTATCAGACCCTTGTGGATTTCCAAGGATTTCCAAGGATTATGAAAAGTAAATGTAAACCAGGCAAATTGACTGATTTGAATCCATAGGCTACAAGAGCAGTTGATGGGGAAGGGCGTTGTTCTTGGGCGTTCAATGTCTGTCTCAAGGGCACACAGAGGTGATCGGTGTTAAGGACACAAGTCAGTCATTAACGCCCCCCAACCAGCCATCGGGGATCTGAACCAGAGACCTTCTGGTAGAAAGCGTGTGTCTCTGACCTCCAGGCTACTACCACCTCTTAATGAATGATACACATATACTGTGGCTTGTGTCACATTTGAGAAGCCATAGAATAATTCAACTTTTTTAATGTATTTTGTTTGGCTGGTTAGCTTCGGTGTATCTGAGAACAAAATCCTTCATATTGTCCATCACAGCAAGTTAAAGAGATCACAGAGTACCCCAGATAGCCCCGTAGACTTTCATCCCCAACGCTGGCCCCTGATTTCTCCTGAGAGTTGTTGGGCTGTGTTGGCAGTTATCACGAGCCATCAACTAAATTAAACAAAATAAATAGGGGGATTTTGGCAGGACTGTTTAGGGGAAAAAAAGCTGTGAGAAAAATGCAAGACACAAAGGTTGCCTTGATTTCCAGACAGCTCAATGATTCCCAAGGGTTGGCCTGGGCCTGGCGAGGACAGCGTCGGGAGGGAATGGAGGGAGGGACTCTCGGTCCGTCTGCTGTGGCACCGGGTGCCTCTCTCTCCCCCGTGACCTCAGAGGGTGTTAGGGCCTTTCGCTGAATAACCAGCCCCATCCACCACATTCAGACGAGGGCTAAAAGGTTAATTGAACCTCCGTGCTGCGGCTTCCTCTGTGTAATTTACTGTGATTAATGCATGGAGGTTACTGTCAGACTCATTTACTAATTGTCCAAAGCAGCACGTAATTAACCACATCTGTAAAAATGTATCTGGAACTGTACAGGCTCGGTGGAACACTGGGGGCCGTGTCCGGACAGCCACATGCCACTTAGTCAGAAGACGTCGATTTCAAAACATCGCCTCTATTGTTGCATTGTCAGCCTGGCAAGAAAGATTGCATGCATTATCATTTCTGATGAGCTCCTCTGGAAAAGCAGTCCAAGGTACATCTGTCTCGGCTTGTTTAATTATATCTCACATTGCTTTTTTTTTTAATTCGTAAAGATAGTGCTACAGCGGACAAAGGCTTTCCTCAGCCCGCAAGACATAGTGCTGTTCGGTGTGGAGAACATTTCAGAGAACAAACACCTCAATGACCCCCTTGCAAAAGTTTCCACCTAAAACTACTGACTAGTCTGACGTGCAGGAAGAGAGGAACTGAAAGCGCAGAGATCAGTGTATTCTCTCAAAACGTGTTCCAGACTAACAATGTGATGCCCAGGGTAAACTTTTCACGTTTCTTCTGTCAGCCTCTGTCTGTCTGGCACTGCTCTTTGTGTCAATTATTTCTGCAGAACCTTTTTGCCAGACTGTCCAGATAGCTCTTGTGTGCACCTCTCCGAAGAAGACAATACCACGTGGGTCGCAAAAGCTCTCCGCGTGTTATCTTTGTCTTCGCCTTCGGTTCCTCTCACACATGAAAAGTTTGAGAAACAAAGACACAAATAAATACCAGAAATTACCAATATAATGCCACAGTGTATAATCCTCAGCTCTAGAGGGGCTTAAAATTTCATGGGGCCTTCTTTTTGATGATATGGATGGTCAAATTCCCCTGACGACGTGCTGCCACAGCTTATCTCTGTGAGAGAGTGTGTGCGCGCATTAATTTCCCTGTGTACTCTCTCTGCTGGGGTGTGTGCCTGCATACGTTGAGCACATTCTGCCAGCGCATTGCTGTGACCTTGTGTCCATGTGTGTGTGTACCCAGCGCTCAGGGTGCCCAACCTATTCTCTCCCTCTTTCTTGATAATGGGTGTATATACATTTTAATCTTGGATTACTCGGCCGACTCAGACGAGGGCTCTCTGTCAGGCTGGTGCATGTAGTAGGTAGCCAACGCCGATGGACTGAAGCTGGGTAAAGAAAATCATTACGCCACACAATTTCTCTCCCTTTGGTCCTGCTAACTGTACTAGAGGTGCGACACCATCAAGGCTGCGTTGAGGGGAGGGAAGTGAGTGTGAGAGACTTTCCTTTCATTCTATGCGCAAAAGGATAAAGAAGTCTCAATTTTCAGATTCATTCACAGGTATTTTTCCTGTGAATAGAACGTGATGGGTCTCATTCCCTTACACCCCTGTCAGCATTCACGATGAATATACAAACCAATGATTACCTTTACACCAATTAAAAGCCCACTTTAGCCGAAAGCCTTAATAATAAGTTCAATGTCATGTTTAAACAACATTTTCTTAGGGCACCATTTAGGAGTAATTACAGACAAAGTCACACTTGCCTGCCATTAATCGTTATTTATGAGGGGAAATTAATTTTCAGGAAGTTGTACTTTGAAACGTTCACTGACCTTGCCAGTAGGACAGAACACAGTAATGCATTCACACCTTTGGCATATTCAGATTTTATGCAAACAAAAGGCAAACTGCATGTTTGATCAGGGTTTTTTTTCTTGCCAAGGTTAGACGGTTGTGAGATTTCTTTCTTGGCAACTCAACTCTTTTTCCGTATTCTTCGCGGATGCTGCTTTCACACAACCTGCAAACACAATATATATATGTCTGAAAGCCAGTCCTTTTCAAACTGAGTGGAGCAAAAATAATATTTCAGGGGTGATACTTTATATCTATATATCAGATCACCATATCAGGGGTGAGTATATTGACAGTTACTGTAGTGTTAGCCATGAGGTTTGGAGCTGTGAAGTCTATACGTGGAGGCTATGTTTCCTGTTCATGGTTGTCGTCGACAGCTTGGTGAGTGGAAGTGCAACTGTGGTCATCTCCTGAGGGAGTGCAGAGGGGAATGAGGGATTGTGGGTTGTAATTAATTTGCTGCTAGATTACACTGGATAATGCCCGTATCATTACAAAATTAGGTTGACAGTGGTCTTGGTGTAGCTAGTGCAGGTCGCCTGTCAGTACATGGGTGAATGTGCATTTGTATGTTTGTGTGTAAATTTGCGGGGTGCTATTTGCGCACACACACACAGTGAGGAGTGTTATGGCTCTTGGGACATGCCTAAGTGGGAAATGATGTTTAATTATACACTAACAGATGTCCGCATGGGCAAATGGCCTATTGCATAAATCATTGGAACAAAATCGCTGCAGCATGATGCAGAAGACCCATTGTGTGGCTGGTGTCCATCGGCGAAAATACATACAGCTTTAACAAAAGTTGCACCTGAACACAAATGTAATAATAATATGAAGGGCTTCTTTCCCAAATGAGAACGTGTAACCATTCTCTCTGTATTCTTATTTATTTTTTACGAAGCAGAAATGTGTTCTGGGTAATGCTCTGCTGATCAGAATCTGGACGTGGCGCATGTTCTGGCAAAGTCATAGGCTGTCCCTGCTGCTCCAAAGTGGACAAATGTTTTCAAGAGGAGCCTCCGGAAAACTTGAAAACATCACTGCATTCTGTTCTCTCTTTCACTCCCTCCCTCGTCTTTTGATTTGCAGTTGCACAAAGGCAGTCAAAATGCAAAAATGCTTGACCATTCCACAGGCGTTCTCCCTCGCTTCAAACTTTTCGGTTGCCCCTTTTGTTCGATTAATACCTTCATGTCTTTCAGAGTGCCACCCCCCCCAGCACAACCCCAACCCCGCAGCCCCGTCCCAGACAAGCCTCAGTCCTCATTATACACAGCTTCCACTCTAGTTCCCAAGATTAGGCAAATGAGCTCCCAAGCAGTCTATAGACAGCAGCCCACACCCCGCTCCCTTTTCAAACTCAAGCCTGACATTCACAAAAAAACTAAGAAGTGCTAAATAATTACTTTCTTAATTTCTTACATGATCTCAAAGTTTGTTTGATTGGATGTACGCCACAAACACGGCAGGTGCCTATTAAAATCATGTGTTCTGTTTATTTCAAATACACCATGATACACATTCAGAATGAGCATTCCCGTCAATAACAATAACATTCTTGAGTAGTGGGCAAATCCCTTCACAGAGCGGAGAATGAAGGCTCTTGAACAAAACAAATCACATGCAACACAAACATAATTCAGCATCAATTGAGTCACTTCCTGTCAGTTCAAAAGTAGCATGCCCATCCTCTCCAACATGTTTAGTTCTTGATTTCATTCATTCTCGACCACTTATTTTTCTATAAAGCGCAGCACTTATTATAAAAAAAAAAACGTCACAAAATGTGTCTGTGGTTAGAAAAAGTTTTTCATTCTCGACCTGCTAGTAATTGAAGGCATTTTAATTATAAAGGGGTTTGCCTCTATGCAAATAATTATTCATTTAATGCATTAAAAAACAATCTCATTAAAACATACCGGAGCACCAAGAACAGAATACCACTGGGTCATATTAAATCGGCACTTTGGTAGATCCAATTTTTACAAGGAAGGTGTCCTCAATTACATTTGCATAATATTTCATGCCAACACCTCAGCGGTCGAGGACAATCAATATTTTAAGATACGACTGCATGGATCCATGCAAATATATGTGTTTTTAGAATACTGTTGTCAACAATATTTTATTGAAGATAAAATATTTCACATTGAAATTCAACCACATTTGAAATTGGATGGGAGAAGAGCATTTCGAATGATAGCAAGTGATATGATATTTTGACCATACTGCCAATTTCTGAGTTAAATTAGTGTCGTGTACATTGTATCCATTCCATTATGATTTCCTTCTTGAGTGCAATGAATGCATTGGCTGGTAGGCATAGTCCATTCTTTTCTTATCAAATAATGAAATCCCATATTTGAGAGTCCCATATTGGACCATATCCCAACTAGGTGCATTTCCGTGCAATGCTGCACAATACAGTTCCAGCCTCAGAGTGATTACAGCTTCCCAACCTCCTGTAACTCTCCAGGTTATCCAGCAGTCTTAACCTTCCCCCACCTTCGATTCCCACTGGCCTTAAGAACACAGTAGTCAGCTGAGGGAGGTTTCAAAGGTCAGGACACAAACCCATGTACGTCACATACACAATGCCTCTGGCTGGATACAGGGAAGAATATAATAAACATAGGTTATAAACATTTGATTCTTCATTCTGCTCTGGACTCCCTGAGCTGCCTTGGGATTATTGTTATGTTGTCTGCCTGAACCATTTCGCAATTATTTGTGCTGCTGCCTGTCTTGGCCAGGCTAAAGGAGATTTTTAATCTCGACGGGACTTCCTGGTTAAATAAAGGTTAAAGAAAAAAGAAAAAAATACAACAATTCAACATATTTGGTCCAATCCCATAGGTAATATTGACTATCTGATCACAAGCCCAAATCAAATCAGCCTATATCAACACCAGCAGCCACTGCCAACAAATATAGTCCTGCAGTTGATAAAACAACTCTCCATCTTGGCATTATCATTGGCTTACTTTCCCTTCCCTTTGCCCACACATAAAGACGCCAGAGAGAAAAGAGAACATTGTCTGGTTGCTGTTCAACCAGATAGACCTCACTGCTTGACACTTGCTCCCAATTTATTCTGCTTGCGTCAACTAATCTGGAAAGAGAAAAAACACCTCACTCTGTCTAATGGCTTCAGGAACACCATTACTTTTATAGCATGCAAGGGCAGTGCATGAAAGAAAGGAGAGTTAAAAGGGAGGCTTGAGAAAGTAGGGATGCAAGCTGTCAAATAAATCTCTAGCTCTGGTTATATTTGTTTGGTTTCATCTTTGCAGACTAAAACATGACATATTGGCAGGTAAAATTTTGCTAAAACCCGCTCCACTACTGCTAGCAGCCCTTCAAACTTGGAGAGAAGTGTGAATCCTAAGCAGGCAGCCAAGGTAATAACTATTCATCACGCGCAGCTATTGGTCAAATCTGTGCTGGAAGACAGCCAAAACTGCACTTTCAAAAGAGAAAAGACACCTTTGCCTTTTAAAGCAGCCATAAATCCTATTGATTGGAGTTAAATGCTTTTATTCTGTGGATACTGGCTATTACGCCAAGCAACGTGTACAAAGGGGGAGAGATCATTCAGAAACACCAAGGTACTCAACTAATGTCCATTTTGGATGAAGTCAATATTAGACTAAATGTGCAGAACAGTACTGCAGGTCAGATGTTTTAGAAACCTCTGGATAGATGCTCCCTGTGACTGTGCATATTTTCAATAAAGCCACAAGTATCTTTGGGACACTGATAGCGAAAACGAAGCCAAATGTAAGTCACCAATGGGTCTGAATGTCTCTGTTCTCTCGATTCATACTTGCCATGCAAGCAGATTGGTCAGATACAATCAAATACATCCACTTCCTTTGTGCCAGAGGACAACTATCTCATTTCACTAAACACAGTGTTGTTGCATTATAATTTCAGTCGTCTTTACAGTGAGAGAGCACACACAACATAGCTGGCTAATCTCAGCATGCAGAGACATCAGCATCAGCATTCTCCTAACGACTGCCACCCTCCCTGTGTTTCAAAAGGGGGAGAGGAAGAACAAAGAGAGAGAGCATGTCGCAAACACAGCCCTTTCACTAGAGGGAAACGGCATTTCTTGGCTGGGCCACAGGCTATTTTTAGCAGCTGGTTATTGTAACGGCACTCCAGCTTTAACCGTGTGAAAGATGGCTGTTTATTAACCTCGACACTGGAGGGCTCTGCCTCACCAAAGCCCTGATAGTGGCGACATTACCGACGGACAAAACGCAGCGACAATCAAGAAGTGAGCTGACAGTAACACGTGACCACACATACAAGCACCATGCCTGCCCTCCAGGTCTGCAGAGGGTGTTGATGATATCCACTCCCTTCTCCCACTGCATTATCATCAGAATTACAATCAGAATCACTTTAATCACCAAGTACAATAAATCTGCTGAATGAATTTATCGCTCCAACGTCACTTACTGTAAGTGAACGCGCATGCACCACAGGAAGATTCATTAAATCGGAAGAAGGTAGTCAGTTCAAGCATTTACATGGTTATTAGCCGCTAATATTCTCCTATTGAACGGATTATAACGGGTTTATACCACCCCTTTCATACTGTAGAAATTTTCATTCAGATTGGGGCAGTCCACTGAGGAAATGATTGGACTTCCAGTGACTCAGTGTGAACGCAGAGGATGAGTGGCTTCAATTTTAAAACAGCACAGCAATCCACATGAATCAGTCATTTTATGCTTAAAAGAGTAGGAATAATAGCAATTGAGTTCAATGTGGTGGGTGGGAACTGTAATCAGAACTGCTAAAGTGTTGGTGGCAATCTCAATAGGAAAACCCATGCAATTATCGCTATTCACTTACGCTGTGGGGGAAGCATGTTTTAAAAGGTACTTTGACAAGTTTAACTTTTCCAGAGTACAATGAACATTCTACCATTAAAGTAATATGGTATATTTCACTTTGATTGCTACTTCAAAAACAATGTAATTATTGCAATGCAATTATTACTGTATTTCTAAATTAGTGCAATCCTTCAATTGAACAGAAAGATTTTAAGGAAGTAAAGTAATGACCAATAAGTAACCCCTGACCTCATCTTTGGGAAATGTCAGGTTAGTTGGTTGGCTTGCTGGATGATTGGCTGGTTAAATTGAGTATTGAGCTAGTTGGTTTCCTGGCTTTTTAGCTGTGTGGCTGGTTAGATACCCGGATGACTGGTCGACTGGCTGGATGACGGGTTGAGTAGCTGTCTGGGTCAATAACGGTCTCTTGAGGGCAGCCACTACAGATGGACAGGCACTTCTACTCAACCCTCCGTATGGTATTCAGCCCTGGAGCACAACAAAGCTGGCGTCTCTGTTCTAAGAGTAATGGAGAGCCCCTCAGAGGGCATTGTGGATTATGCATCAAATTTCTGCAATAATCTGTAGTATTTCTGTCAGAGAGTCATAGAAGTGTTGGTGTCTGTGTGCATGTCTGTTCCAAGTAGTGCGTAATGTGAGGCAGCGATTAAGCAGAGCGGGCCAAATCCCCTGCCGATCTGCTTGTAGTTGACATGAAAGCAGCCCTGCACTGGAAAACAAGGGCAGTGTTCCTTATGTTAACCCAAGCAGACATGTCACTTACTGTAAAAGCGGGAAGAAAGGGAACATCTAGAACATGCTGAGGAGAAATTACAGTGCGATATCTTCCCTTGTGGGTTCTGTACTGTTGCCGGGAGATATTACAACGCTTAGCATGCTCACCCGCCTCTCTGTCTCTTTCTCTCCGTATCTATCTATCTATCTATCTATCTATCTATCTATCTATCTATCTATCTATCTAGCTACGTAATGTGGAGCAGCAAAAAGTGGAGCAGTAAAACAACAACTCTGGCACATATAATCTTTAAAGGCTAGTAGGCCACCCACTGGATTACCTCCCTTGTTCCCCTTCTGGCCTAACATGTATCCCATAGCTCTACCATGGCCAGCGCTGCATTCTCTATAGCAGACAAAAATGCTTAGCACCACGATTTAGACATCACACATTTATGTCCTAATGCTGAACATTTAAACTTGCTCAGCTGTGTAATATACAGAAACATATAATCTGCTTACATCTCCAAACTAATTGCAGAGTGGAATAGATGATGTGCTGATCATGGTAAAATGTGATGAACCTACATGTAAAAATCCCTCGGTAAAAATGCACACCCACATCTGCTTCGAGTGTCCAAAATTACCTAACGTAACCCAGCCGAGCTCATCTCCTGATGGGTTTGTCGGCCACCATTAGGCAATAAAGGGAGTAGAGATAGAGAGAGAGGGGGATTTAGATGCTGACTTGCATTCTTAATAAGGGGATTAGGCATGATTTCCCTCCCTACAGTTCTTGTACCAAACGTCATCATGCGTCTGCATAATGTATTGCTCGGACTCCAGCCTGCCAAGAATGGTATGAATAATGAGCATATTAAATACTGCTGCTGACAAGGAAAAGGCAGTCGGTCGCATTCAATTCAGCATCCCACTCTCCAACAAAAATATTTGATTATTGTTTGCAGAAAGTCCCTCTCCGTTCCCAGACCTGTATATACAATCTGCCTTGAGTCCACTGGCTGGGGAGCTGGAAGGAACAAATCGCTCATACTCTATTGATGAATGTACCGTGCGTGCATGTGTGCATGTGTGCGCGTGTGCGTGTGTGTGTGTGTGTGTGTGTGTGTGTGTGTGTGAGGGAGGTAGGCTAGAGTTGGGAGTCCTCTGAGATTCAACCCCTCACTGTCAAGATAGTCTCAACCAAGATGGAGGACAACAGGGAGCGTGTCAAGGCAGGTTAATTCACCCAAAGAACGAGCGCGCTCACCAGCTCTGTCACCCACACACTAAAGCATATGCTGCTTACACGAGTGAGGGACCCTCCGTGCAGATGGTCTCCGTTGAAAATCACACCCCGACTCCTACTCAGCCGTGTAAACTCCTGTTGGCAGTGGCTGAGGGGGCTGTGAAGCCACGTCTGAGCACAGGACAGAAATGAGCAACGGCATCGCCATTATTAGCACTGATTTGAAATCTTAGAAGATCACAAGTGAGGAGGATGCTGTGCTGCGTTTGTTCTTTCTGAGGTAAAGAGCAGTCTGAGAGAGAGACAGTAGAACCACAGTGTGCAGTGCATACAATTATCAGTTTTTCTGCACACCAAGACAAATTCCTGTACATTTATTTTACTTGTTGATTCAAGTTATTCTGACTCTTTTATAACCCTCTACTTTAGGTGAGATCAGCCAAAATGTTAAGCCCCACTGCAAGATGACTGTGCCTTGTCACTATGGCAACCCACCTCAATGCTGATTTAGTCTGTAATTTGGTGTTAAACTGATTTGACATACAGCAGGGGGGATAAAGAGATGGCTTGGGGGGGCTGATAGGAACCCGGGCTGAATCAGTCACTGAGACTTGGTATGAAGAAGAAGGGGCCGACGGGAGAGAGGGGGAGCAGAGGGGAGGCAGAATAGAAGGCAGAGAATATCCCAAGTGGGGGCAGCAGAGGAGGAGGAGGAGGAGGAGGATGTACTTGCTATTTGAATAGCAATCACAACATGTGGGCTCTACTGTATGCTCAACATCATGAATGGAAAAAGTCACTTCCTTTATAGCAGCTCCTCCTCCATGATAGCACCCTGGCTGATAACAAAAAAACATAGAAAATGAACACAAAATAATCTTGGCTGTAATGAGGTATACTCTTTGAAGTGAATGGTTTTCCTCAACCAAAGAATACAAAGCCAGGTTTGATTACACAAAGGACGACCTTCCACATACTACTCTCAGAATGTAAGATAATTATTGAAATTGAAATGATCTCTAAAAGAAAATGCTGATAAACCAAATAGGGATCTCCTAATGTAGCCCTCGCTGTTGAGATTCTATGAATGAACTCTGACTATTCATCCACTCTGCAAGAGGCTTTTTGGCTGAATCAAACCACAGCCATAAGACGTCTGCCAAAGGCTCGGCTCTCATTTGAAACTGATTACAGAGCAAAAAAGGGGGGGGGGAATTAAAGAACTGTTATCTTTAAGTGTACTCTAGAAATGAGAACTCAAATCCTTGCAGCTCCATCTGAGAGCTAGACAGTGAGGTTAAAACACTGTCTAGCCAGAGTGTTCAGAGTTTGAATTGCAACTGGGTGATTAAAGCTCAATGCAAGACTTGATTAATGTCATCTAGACTCTTTTAGTGTTTAATCATCATTTGCTTTCCCCACCTACTGTGCATGCTGCCTGTAAAAAAATGTGACAGTTCAGACAAGTGCTTCAAGGGCAATTAAAATGTTGCTATAGCAGCCTGATTTCTCTATGAACATCACTGAATCTAATATTATATGTATGTGTATATCATGAATGTCATGTTTTTCTCTTCAAAGAGGATTACATCTTCCAAAAAAGTTCTTTTTTTTCCCGGAATAGAAAAGAGACACTATTATAATAGTGCCATAGTACACCCTCTTTTTGGAGGTCCAGAGCTCTTGGGCAACAGTGGCTATGAACAGCTGATTGCATTTCTGAATGTGCTGTTTTTGACTGGGAACTTCTCATTTTAGGGCCCTGTCACACTATTGCGTATGAGAGAAACGTATTAGTTGCGTATGAAAATTCATTTCATACACACAAAAAGCCCTTGAAAATACCGTATTGAACCTCTGAGTAGCGTATTGCCAGCGTATGTCCAGCGTATGGCCAACGTAGTATGCGTATGGCTAGCGAATGAGTAGCGTATGAACTGCGCATGCCCAGCGTACCGCTATCACGTGACATGGTGAACTGCCAAATCGATCAGATCATACTGGTGTTGGAGAAGAGCTGCTACTACTACAGGCCCTGTCACACTATTGCGTATCGTACTAGCGTATGCCAGCGTATGAAAAAAAACACTCATACGCTGGCATACGCTGAAGACGCTGAACATTTTTGAGCATGCTGACAAATTTTGAGCGTATGCCAGCGTATGGTTTATACGCAAAGCATACGCTAGGTATACGCTGAATACGCTCGAGTTACGCTAGAGGTACGCTAGAGGTACGTTACTCATAGGTGGAGTACGCTGGTCATACGCTGGCAATACGCTGGCATGAAGGTGTACCGTACAGCTAGCGTATTGATACCGTACAGCAGGCGTATGCCTGACGATTGAGTAACGTATTTAACGTACAACTAGCGTATGATTGGCGTATTTATCACGTGACAAAGTGTCACGTGATAAATAGCGGTGCGCTGGACATGCGCAGTTCATACGCTACTCATTCGCTAGCCATACGCATACTACGCTGGCCATACGCTACTCATACGCTACGCATAGGTTCAATACGGTAAGTATAAGAAAAACTCTGTATTTTCATGGGCTTTTTGTGCGTATGAAATGAATTTTCATACGCAACTAATACGTTTCTCTCATACGCAATAGTGTGACAGGGCCCCCAGCGTATGTCAGCGTATGACCAGCGTATTCCACCTATGAGTAACGTACCTCTAGCGTACCTCGAGCGTACCTCGAGCGTATTCAGCGTATACCTAGCGTATGCTTTGCGTATAAACCATACGCTGGCATACACTCAACATTTTTAAGCATGCTTAAAAGTGTTCAGCGTGTTCAGCGGATGCCAGTGTATGCGACCGTGCTTGAAACGTATAAAACCTATGCCTAACGTACCCCTAGCGTATACCAGCGTATACCAGCGTATGAGTGTTTTTTTTCATACGCTGGCATACGCTAGTCCGATACGCAATAGTGTGACAGGGCCTTTAACCATCACTGCCTTGTGGTAAACATATCTGATTTGCTAACTAGCTAACATATTTAGTAGAAGCTGGCCTCAGTAGCGGCTGGTAGTTGCATGTTAACATTAACATCGGTTGGTTTGCTAAATTCGCCTGCTGACTAGTTAACAATCTAACAAAGCAAAAAAAGAAAAAACCTGTTTGTTCAGGTTAACCGAGTTGACTCTTCTCAAGGGCAAAACACAAGACAATTTTCCTTGTCACAGTAACCTCATTTTTTCACTTTAACATATAACATTACTGAAATGATCTACTCCCACTAGCCTGGTTGTTATATATTTCGCCATTACTTGTGCACAGCTAATTCTCCAGTGGACCTCCATGATGGCACCAGCTGTGGTTGCTGGATATGTGAAGCAACTGCAAAGCCTCAGTATAATGAATGTATGCTGACTAAATCCAACCACAGAGTGCTTCTGACACAACCTTGCACCTTCTCAGCATACATCCCTCAGGAACACTTGTGCCAAGAACGTTGAATACTCCCCATTCTAGTGAACCCCTGCCTCTGCCACAATTACAAAGGGCCAGTGGTAGCCACGTGGCTAGAGAAACTCTGGCTGAGGTAAGTGAACAAGGAGTGTTCTCCCCTATCATCAAAAAATACCATCAAGATGCCCTTGAGTAAGACACTGAATCCTTAACTGCTTCGGTAGTGAGACCCCCAGTACAAGACTGTGGTTGTGTATGTAACCATTCCACCCCATGCAACTATTAACCACTGAGCATTGCTGCAACTGAGAATGTGCTCCTCGTCCACTGTGTTCTCAGTTGGAGTTGGGACTATAGCAGACATCAGGGCTGGGGCTGCAGAGGGAGGAACAGAGCAAGGGCTGGGAAGGAAGACTGGGGCTGGAGCCAGGGAGAGAGGAATGGGGCTTGGACTCTAAAGAGAGGGATGTGGTTAAGACAGAGGCCGAGGCCAACTGAGGCTGGGAATGCAGCAAAAAATATTCAATAACTTATTTATCCAACTATTTAATCCTAAAATGTTTTTTTGTGTGAAAACAATGCCAATGGGAGGGAGATCATTTCTTTTTTAAGGTAGTTTCCAACATGGTTTTACTTGTTTTGGGAATTTCCTTGAAACAAATGACAAAAGGTTGAAATAATGCAGATCAGATCAGTTTTTCTTTCCAAGGTAATGCCACACGATTGCAGAACATTCTTGGAACGAGGCTACATTGGAAGCAAGTGAAATTATGTCACTTTTTTCACTTGTTTCAAGAACATTTAAATTTGAAGATTAAATTACTAAATTACTACTTTTTTCCAGTGGAGATAGGAAAGTGGCCAGGGCTGAAAAAGAAGGGAGGAGTTTAGGGCAGAAGTGGGCCCTAAGGAGCAACACAGGACAAAGGGAGACTGTTACAGCCTACAGCTGTAAGCTCCATAAATGCTCCACATTTGGTACAAAGGGGTCAGGTATGACATTATTCAAGCAATGTTTACATCTTTAAATTCGAGGTGTCTTGGCCAATATCTTGTGTTTGAACAAGAGGTGTTTTTATCAGCTCAACTGCAATGATATAGAGCTTCTGCATGTGCTATGCAATGTAGAGGGATGCTTTCCGACAGCCCATTAACCGCTTCAATTAGACCTGCTGGTTCTCACCTCCTCCTCACTCCCTGTGAAACGGCTTTAACTCTTCCTCCATGCAGCTGTACGCAGCGTCTGACACACGCTCAAGTGAGAAAAAAACACACCATTCACCCCACACATCTGGAGCTGCCTGCCTGACACCTTCAAAAAACAGCACATATGTTCCCTTATGGCCACAGGCACAATCATGTCTCTCTTGACAACCAAGCAAAAGCCCCTTAAATCGTTTGGCACTGATGAAGTCCTAATCCAGAAACAGAGTGACAGGTAACTCATTTCTGCGAAGTGGTGCATTTCCACCCTGGCTCTGCGGTTGTTAATGTTTCACATTAGCATGGAGTTGACAGGTGGTGGATGGAAGGAGAAAGAAAAGAGGTAGAAGCCGGTGTTTTTATTGAACAGGCTCAGAGCAGGACAAAGGAGGTAAAGATGGCAGCAAATGCGATGTTTTGAAGTGCAGAGGCATGTGAGTGGGCTGTTGATAAGTGCCCTCCAGCTACCCGACATAAGTGTGAGAGACAATGAGTGAGAGTTTAGCACACTTCTTTTGTCAGCTGAAGAATTAGATGTTGTGAATTAGCGGATCAACCACCTAACCACAATTGAAAAGGAAAACGCTTGCCAACCACAGCTTGAGTGCTGCGGTAATCACTTTCTGAAATGTCCCACCTGAGTCCTGAACATATTGAAATGACCATTTATTAATGAGGATAAGGCTATTTATTCAAAAACATAAAGAGACGCACCTGTTATTAAATGATGGAGTAGCAAATGCACACTCTTGTATCTTTTGGCATCTGTCAGGTGCCAATTGTCTAATGGGTGGCCTAGTGGTTAGAGAGACCACCCTGTAATCATAATGTCACAAGTTTGATCTGAAGTTTGGTCCATTAATAAGCATGTGTCCTGCTTACTCATGGTAGCTCTGGGTAAAAGTGTCGGTTAAATGCCTAAAATGCCTAAAATGTCAAATGTAAAAAATCAAAAATAAAACCAACAAAATAGCACAAATCCGAACTGCTGGTGCTGTTATATACTCACTAACCTATTTTGGGTGGAGTAAATATTTTAGAAGTCCTGTTTCTCCCCAATTGCTCAAGTGTTGTAAAGTGGTTTTGAAGGCATCTTGCCCTGATATCATGCTAGGTCTTGAATTACAACATCAAAAAATTTAAAGGGCCTTTATAACACCTGCCTCGAGTGTTATAAGACACCCAAGATTTGTATGTGTGTGCATATGCATTTAGCAGAGAAAGAGAAACTGAAACAAGGGACATTCATTTTGACATTTTTCACAGCAAAAATATGTTTGCCTATGTCAGTATGTGGCTAGCACTGTGATAAGACAGACAGGGGTGAAAGTACAGTGACAAAATGTTAGTTGAAAGGCCATCTTTGCCCTGACCTTCTGTTCACACCTCCTAGAGACTAATCCAGCTCCAGGCCTCTGGTTTCCATGTTAATGCCAGAACACCAAAAAAAGCCAGACAGACCAACCCTGCAGGTGTTGAGTTGGACGTACTGTAGAAAGACACGTGGAGAAAATGTGTGTGCGTGTGCACGACACACAGAAACAAAGAGAGCGACAACGAGTGAGAAAGTGAGTATGTGAGAGAATTTGTGAAAGAAAGATTAGTACGCGCTCATGCCAAAGGGCTGCCTGCCCGGAGGAAAACCACCACAGACTCTATGGGTCTCAATTTCTAGTTCTTAAAAGTAGGACAGATTACCGTAGGCACTAAGACCAAATGAAAAGCAATTTTGCATAATGTGCTGTCTTGCCGGTTCTTACGGTAGGAAGAAATGTTAAGTCACACAAAGCCTTTCCATTTTGCTCACTGAGGTAAAATTAAGCTAAAGTAAGACAACAATTGCCTCACTCTTTGCGGAAAAACAGTTGAATGCGGTATACCCACGGGACTTCTTCTGAAGCGAGGGTTTAAATCCTTCTATTCTCTCTCTCTCCACTCATTCCTCTTAGTTGACAGCAGGGGTATGTCGAGCCACCGGGTGGAGACGTGTATACGTGTGCATGTGTCTGTGTGCTTGCTTGTGAAGTGTGTGTATTTGCATGTGTGTGTGTGTGTGTGTGTGTGTGAGAGAGAGAGAGAGAGAGAGAGAGACGGGGTGTGTTAGCAGAGGAGGGGTAGTGGGGTCCAGCCCTACCTGTTCCATCAATCAGCAGGCACAGAGAGCAGCGCAACCCCCTGACACCCACTCCTGCCAAGGCTTCACAGAGATGAGGACAGAGGGCTAATCCCAAACAAGTTTTTTCAATCACTCCAACGGGCAGGTCCATCAAGGGACCCGTACAGTCACTACATGCATGCAATATGCCTGCCTGACCACTACAAAGTGTCAAACTGTTAAAGGAAAGCGGCTTGGAAAACCGCTTGGTAGAGGTGTGATCAGGAGGGCGGGATCTCAGTGGGTGGAGTATGGCACTAACACTGCCAGGTTTAAGGGTTCAATTCCCAATGCACACATGGTACTGTAAGTTGCATCCACCAAATGGTATATATTATGTATGGATAATAGATTACAATTTTTGCTGGGTGTATGGCGTAAAACATTGGAATAATTAACACTATGAAATGGTAATAAAAACGTAATCTTGTAATTGTATTGCGGTGATATATGAAATGTTTGTTACATGTTTTGTTAGGAAGAAAGACGAAATGGCAACAGTTCCATTACAATCGTGTCTTCTAAGCTATACAGTATTTCTTCAGTAGGAACTAAAAACTTCATTTTTTGCTTGCATGAAAGCACGATAAAGTTTGGAATTTTGAAACTCGATGTTTTCTGCAGTTTCAGCGGCTTTGATCAGGATGCACTGTCTATCATCAAACACTGTTACCTCAAAATGATTTTATTGTATTTTACATACATATCAGCAATCCATCACATGATTGTTGATATGTAAGCATGTAAAATACAAAAGAGAACCTGTGGTATCTGTCAGTGCACATTATCTGCAGATGAAAAACCGATCTGGACAGTATGAATAATAATATTCTACATGTTTAACCCTATCATGTGACATTCATTTCATTTAATGGTCTCAGCTGGATCTCTGCATTGATTCCACGGCCACAGTGGGTCTCCTGAGATGCTCTATGGATTTTCCAGCTGCCCTCCCAAATGATTCATTGTGATTACTATCCGAAAAGCCCTGCCAGAGGAAGGTATGGAAAATAGTCACCATCTCCTTATGTGGTTCCTGTTTTGGTGAGCCATGTCACCTCATGGCGGCATTGTGATTCCAGACATTGTTTCAAAGGATGTATAGTGCTATATTGATTCTTAGGCTGAGTGTGTTTTAGAGTTACCATTACCTGGTGAAAATCTTTAACAAGATTTAAATGACAGTAAAATAACAATGAAAAGTTAGTTGGAATAAGAAGGGTACAAGATGTTATTGCATTAATGGGAGCTGTTACAAGTGTGGGTCTGGCAGATCCTGCTGTCAAACGCGCCCCACACTGGATCCACTTTCAGAGAAGTGATTATGTTAATGCAGGTGCGCTTACTCTGCTGAATTGGAGAATTTATCATTGGAAATACGGACTGTGAAATAGCTGTAATGAACTGTCTATTGATATGGCTCCATAAACACATGCAGAGGTCTAATCTTTGCTAAACCCAGGTTATTGATTAGGGTTGTAAGCTGCTGTAGATTGATGAGGGCGATATGAGGTCAGAAAATATATAAGAAAGTCTGCCTTTTATCGATCCAATGCCTCCATTTGTTCATTTTCAAAAGAAGGGAAGAATGGTGACAACTGAATACATAAATTAAGTTCTACTAACAAAATGTACGGAAAAGCAAAAGCGATACTTGTGGCTTAAGATGAGCTGGGAACAGAGAAAAAACAGGTCATTTAATATTAAAGACTGATCCTATAAGAATTCCCTGTCTCACCATCATGCACATACATGACATGCAGCCATGGATGGGGGATTAAATGTCTGTTCATCAATTCCATTATCTCAAGACAGTCAAAAACATGCAGCTGGATAGCCAACAATTAAAAACCAAAGGCAATAAAACATGGAATTCTTTATGGTGATCAGAGATTAGCCCTTGGGAAGCCTCCATTTAACACATTACATACAAAACATTTGCTTGGCAATTAACTTCTTGGTATTACATTTAGGCCACCTGCATCGACAAATCAAGGAAAGAAGGGGCTAATTACACAGTATGTAGGCTAGTCAAGAAAGTTGGATTAACACTGTATTACTAGCCTATATCACAACATATATTCAGGACTGGTGAGCAGCAATTATAGTGATACCATTCTTCATGGCAGGTCTCCAATCTCAGATTTTGTGATTGACCTTTCCAGTAAAAGAACCAGTAGTGGTCATAATGTATATCTCAAATATATTTGAAATTATTAGGATGTCCCCATGGCTGCAGCTGGCTCAATACTTAGTGCATGAATCATTAACCCCATCAAAACAAAATAATTGGATCTGATCCTCCATCCCGGCTATGCCAAAACTTGCCCAGACTGACTCAGCCTGACCTTGAAAACTGGGCAAAATGGAAAATGTGAAAAATGGGGGGTGAAAAAATGAGAACCTGTCATGTGTCCCCAATTACAAGCACATTTAAGTTTCTCACTGTTGTTATACAGCACATTTTAAAACTCCCACTAGATGAAAGACTTCATAAGCATTCAAATTAAAACCACGGTAAAATCCATCAGCCTCCACCTGCCATCCCCTGGTAATCTGAAAACCCTTGTATGCTTACCAGAGCTAAGTCGTGTTGACAATAAGCCCCCGTGGCCTAGCACAGTCCTCAGTAAGTGGACTACAGATGATTAAACACTAAGAAGTACATTTACCCTTCTGTTGTGATGACCCTTGCCTTTGAGATTCGTCACCTCTTAACCCACCATTTTATCTCCAACCCCTTCCTTTTATCAGTGTATTTCTCTCTTTCCAGCTTCTTTGTTGTGTAGTACCACTGCAGGTCATTTTGAGAAATCTCCAGCGATACATATTAAAAACCTCATGTACTTTTAGCCCACAGCAAGTGTTGATTTCTGTGATGCACCTGCCTGTGTCGAATTTCACTAACCTTACTGAAGTATATCCACTTCAGATCTTTTCTATTGTACGGTCTGTTAGGTTCTGCAATTGATTGAATGCTATATCTGAATTAATCTAGGAAAAACACAAGATTAGCTCTTGCTCTCTAAAAGCAGACAAGTCACAGCCAAAGGCCAAATCAGTTAATTGACTCGCGTTAATTCCCTATTCTCTAAGCTAATGCAATTAGTTGTGAACGGAAACCTCAACTATCATACTTTGGGACCATAAAAGTCTCTCTAAGTCTCTCTCTCTCTCTCTCTCTCTCTCTCTCTCTCTCTCTCTCTCTCTCTCTCTCTCTCTCTCTCTCTCTCTCTCTCTCTCTCTCTGCTAAATGTCATATCCTGTTTGATCCTTGGAATTTATTCATAATGCATATTTCAATGGTGAACAAAATGTGTACCTTTTAGTTTCAGTTTTCATGCCTGAAATAGTTTTTAAAAAAAACTTTTATTTCACAGGGTGGAGAGCAGTTCAGGCAATACAATATGAAAGATAGAAGGAAAAGGAATTTCTGTGGTACTGGTATAGGTACTGTATACACTGCAAAAAACAACAGGAGCTCATGGTAAACTCAAGTGGATTTGTGTGTAAATAAGCAAGAGAAGATAAGTGAGGAGAGCTTGATCTATCTCTGCTCTGCAGGTTATGGCTGCTGGACATGGCTGGGTCACCAGCACAAGACAACCCTCATCTGTTACAGAACACCAGATCCTGCTCGCCTTGTACACTAATCAGATAAAACATGTCTGCTTGCTGGCAGCACCTCAGTTGGGGTGTTCTCTCTGTCCGAGTGAGACCGATAGACCTGTTAGGGTCTGACAGCAGGAGACTGGGCCTTTTGTCTATGTGTCTGTATGTTTGGTTTGTTAGCTGAGCCAGCCAGAAAGGAAAAGAGGAAAGACATCGAATGTGTCAGTGTGCCTTCATAGCGGGAGAAGATGATTAACGCCATGCTAAGAACATATCTACCGGCAAAAACGGAAATTGGTCAGAGCTGGTACAGACTAGGAAGCTAGTCTCCACTGAGAAGGGAGGGGGGAGGTCCTGCTGTTGACATGGGCAATGTTGGATAGATGGTGGGGGCCAGAGACATAGAAAGAAAGGGGGGGAAAGAAAGAGATGGACAAAAAACAAAAGGCAGATGTCACGTGGGTCCAGAGTCGCTGATAGATGTGATGTGCAGCACAGCGCAGAGGCAATGGTTCAGGTGGAAAAGGCTTCCCTTTGTGATGCAGATGACAACGCAATCAGCCTCCCTTTGTCTCGGCCGATGGGCTCTGCTCCCGGGGACATTGAGAGCCAGACACTAATCCGCTGGGTTTGTGTTCTCTGGACGCGCTCATAAAGGCAGTGTCACAGTACCTGGGGTGTGTGTGGATGGGGGTCTCTGAAACGAGGTCTGACCTCTCTCAGGGTACACTCTCCCTCCTCCTCCTCCTCCTTCTGTCTCTCCTTCTCCCTGCGTCTTATCTCAATAGCTGGGCTTGTCTGGTTGAATATTATATGCGCCTACTGCGTATGACTCAACACACAAAGGATGTGACTGGAACAAGATTCGCATTGATCGGTTCATCTCCCGTTTTTGATCAAACCTCTGGCCTACCAATTCTACTAACTAGGCATAAAAGAAAATGTGCAGTAACACAGAAACAAAATATATTGATTGTGCATTATTGCTGAGATGTCCGTCATGATAAATAGACAGCTAAAAGTTATTGTACCGAGCCATTTTGAATGTTACAGCTTATACTCCTGTTGTGAATAAGGTCTGAAAATACATTTCAGTGGCCCCCCGATGGCTTCTATTCCCGACAGGCTTGGATGAATCAGGCTCTACCTCATAAATATGACTTACCGAGAGACCGCACATTGCCAATTAACATGTGCTAATTAAGATAGCAGGATATCAGAACATCCTTGATCTAGATTCCTGTGTGAAATATCTGTGAGGTTATTTGGAGGTAAAACAAGTTTCTTCTGTAACTATCTAGCTATTTATTCAAACTAGTTTGATATCAGTTGGCAAGAAAACACTGCAGATATGCCAACAGTATTCCACAGAGGTGTAATAAGTCTACTGGCCACAAACTTTAATTTAATTGCACAGTCTGATTAAAGCATGTCCAGAAACTCAAACTTGATTAGACAATCTACACAACAGACACATTCTGTAATTAAGTTTAAAAAGGAAAAACAACATGTTATACCATGTTGTCTGATCTTTTTCATAGTCATAAATTGTTAGGATTAAGACCCTAAATTCATTATAATAGTGTTAGTCATAGACTCTCACTTTTAGACTGAGAGTTCTTTCAGCCAGACTGAAACAATTATAGCCCTTGGGTAGAACAACACACCTATCCTCAAAGCTGCAAGACAAACAAAACTCAAGACCTGTAATTCACCTGATCCTCAGTCAAGAATACATTTTTACGTAATGCATCTGTTCACCATTCATAGAACACAGTACCTCTAGTGTTATATGAAAAAACTGGTTTAGTTGTAATTCTATACTTAGTATATCATATCAATTGCTAAACTGACTATTTTCTGAACAGAGCTTGGGTTGTGCACAACTGAGCCTCCTGCAAAAGTTCTTGAAAGTGCATACACCAAACTTACAACACCGATGTTAAAAATAAAAAGATATTTGTTTGTAAACAAAATGTTATGTTTGACCTAGGTCAAACAATATTTGGAAATACTTTTCCTTATTTGTTGCAGCTTACATAGTTGTCTGATAAATGGGGATCACCACATAGGATAATGCAATGATTGCCAAAATGTTTAGACAATCACGGAAAGTTAACAAGTTATACTTTTCTGACAATTCACCTAAATTGTCTTGAAATAATAAACCCCATGCATCTGGTGCTTCAAGCAGGTTAAAACAAACACTGAGAATTATTTGCAAAAATGACGTGACCCATGTCTGCTTATATTTGACATGACCAAAACTAATATGAAGTGAAATGGGGTGGATACAGTTTGTTTTGATGAGAGATTATAGATTAAGAAATCTTGTACAGCTTCCTTTACCAAAGTGGAACATGTATGCACTTGTGATATGTTTCTTCATCCTTGTCAACCCACAGCAAGACCTGTGCCTATCCAAGTATACATTTCAGCTGTTCTGAATCTCTTATTGGTGTGAGTATATAACTGTTCATTACCAGATCACTGAAATAACAAAGTACAGTTAAAGAACATTTTGTGGCTAAAACAATAAAAGAATGTCTGATGTCAGCCACCTCCTATTACTCAGCGCAATGTAATAGTGGCTAATGAAAAGAGATGGATGAGCTATTAACTTTCATATGATAAAACACATTTTCTGTGACATAATTTTGATCATCTTTGTTTTAAGCCACTTAACGGCCCTTTATTTTGGAACAAAGGGACAATACACATCTGCACTCTCTTGACTAAGTTCAGCATGATTCATATTCTTTCCAGGTTGTGTACATTCATCTATTGAGCAATGTATTTCTGATTCCTGAAAAACTCACACTGGTTTGAAATAAACACACCTTGCTCCACAGATACACATGGAGATGTACTATACTTCACAGCAAAATTGACAGTGCTAATTTATCTCTGAAAGTGTTGCCAGTTAATTTAATTTAACACTTAACAGATTTGAAGAGCCGCCCCAGAGCCATATCAGCTCTATGAGTGGACAAACAACTCAATACTTGTCAACAAATAGTTGTTACTGAAAAATCAACATTTATTAACATCACAAACATCTATTTTTTATTTTTGTCAGACTGTCATGGTTTGAGCAATGCTGAGTGTAAATGGACAACGTAATGCGAGTATCCTGATGGCCTGAGCATATGTATTGATTTCCTGCTATTGCTTATCAACCTTTTTCTCTCACCACAAACTTCTTTCCATGTCCACACAAAACAAGTATCATTCTGAAGCCATATTTTACCAGTTTTTCCATGGTGAGCTCCTACTGACTCAATTTGGACTAATAAATAATGCAATAAATACGGTGGACAGTTAGACACCAAGGCATATTACTGTCATTTGGACAATACTTCAATACCGTTGCAAAAGATATATATAAAACTTAGAACTAAACTAGAAATAAAAGTTCAATACTTTCACCAAATCTACAGGCTGAAATTACATTTCAGCATCACCTCTAGAGGGCGTATATGTGTGGATTGAAATAGTTAAAAGACGAAGAAGAAGAAGGATGGGAGGAAGGAAGGAGGATTGGCTTTTGAAAGTGGACTGCAGCAGTCGAAGTCGAACAGCTGAACACATGGCAACAGTGTCAAACCGTCCACCACGTCTTGAACTGAATCCCAGTCCACCGTAAGTGGTTGACCAAACTCGTGCCAGGAGCAAAATATGGAACTATTTGGCTAACGAAGACAGACACCCAACCAACATGGCATTGAAGTCAAAACCCTGGTACTGACAACACTACTACATATGGCAGTAATGACACATGGCAGCTCAAATGCAGCGAAAATCATGTCATGCTATGGAGGGAACACTAGATTTTCTTAAGCAGGCATCGGCCTTGCCACCAGACAGTATCTCAGAGTCGTGGTGATACTCCTGCCTTAATCTCACCCTCAAGGTAGCCATAGATGTCCCTGAAATGTGACACCCCCCTTAAGTGAAACAACTGGTACCAGCACTAATTGAAATTTTGCATGCAAAGTGACAATGCCTGGGCCCTGGGCAGCATGGATTAGGGTTTGAATAGAGACAGATTCTTTGTGAAAGCCTACTGTGGCGGTTGGCGTGCAGGCCAGCTCCCTGCATCTGCTCATTGGGTGGACTGAGAAAACACTGAATTGTATACGGTCGCTCATTTTACCTTTATCTAATCCCATTTCAGAGCCCGCCTCCCTCTGTCTTTTGTTGCTCTTCCACAAACCATAATGCTTCCATGTTACACTCACACTTCTACTCCTTACAAAACAATTCCAGTTCAAAAACAGCTTCCCAATTTACATATGAAAGCATCTTTACCAAACTTGGCAGGATTTTCAAAACATTACCAATCAGACTGAGCCCTGAACTGGCAGGCTGCCTTACAATATAAGAGGAAATGGTGAAATACTGAAAAAGGCATGCAAAATCCAAATCCAAATATATGCAATTGACAAAATGGAATACAGACAAAAATGAGAATATAAAAGACATTAGCTTGGTCAACATTTGCCAACTCTTCATTTTCTACTGAGTGGGTTCCAGTGCAGAAGAGTCGGCTGAAAGAATGTAGCACATATTGAAATGCAATCAAATCTGTGAGGCTTTTTTTTTTTAAAGACTTCATACTGTGATCTCATTCTATCCTACTTCACCAGCTTCTACTGTGGTTTGTCTCCCATTATATTTTCTCCAAAGAAAAAGAAAAACTGTTGTATCAAAGTGATCTATCATCCAGCTGGCCCCAACAACAACCTACATGCAAGTCCGGAGGAGGTTGTTATTGCATCATAGCGACACCCAACCTCACTGAAAATGTTCACAGTGTTTCCACAGTACAAAGTGTAATACCACAACATGAGTGGGAAGAAATCGGACAAGCCAAATGATCTGTCCAGTAAATTTAATCTCCTCAGTACAACATAGGATACTACAAGTTTATGGGCAAGATGAATCTGAGAATTTCCACTCAACAGAATTAGTAGCCGAGGGTTGTTGTTATTATGATTGTCAACTGACTATAGATGACAATGAAGAGGTGAACTAATGAAGGGATAAATCCACAAATGTGCTTTCATAGTCATGTTTGACATAGCTAGGCTAATTTCCTTGGCAGTTCTACTTACATTAATTTTCTGAAAGAGCCTGCCTGTTTCTATTAACTAAACCAATAAGACTTGGCATCAATGGCAGCTTACATTAACACTAATCATCAATTTGGAGTTGCTTCACATTCAACAGAGTAAATGGTGGAATGGAATGGTAAATGCGTTTGAAAAATGGACTTCCATTTCAATTAAGTTGTCCAACATGTAAAGTACCTAAATCTAGTTGAGAGGATGGGCATGACAGTTTGAATAAAGATAATGGGCCAAGAAATAAAGGTCAGAGGTAAAATCAAAATGTAGAAATGTTGGTTGTGGTGTAGCATATTGGACAGGATTCACACAATGGTCACTTGGACAGGATTGATAATTGCGAGGATTTTGCGAGGAAGTTTGTTCTCAACTCTAATCCTCTAACCCTCTCCAGTGTGGTCCCTGCCTGATTCATTGATTATTTGTATTAGAAAAATGCACTTTCATATTTTTGCTCTCCAGAAAAGTTGTATACTTTATGTGATTTGAAGTTCTGATTTCATACTTTATCAATTTGTACTTTATCAACTTGAATTTCTTTTCAATTACCCAACAACTCCTTTGCCATAAGCATTTGGCTATTATTCAGTTAGAGTCAACCTAACTTACTGTACAATAATACAATGTGCCATTACAATGCTATTTGGTTTAGTATTAAGTAAAGTAAGGCAGATTTTCTCAAAAATAAGAAAATTATTCAAATGTGTCACTTTTTATAAAACAAAAATGATCATGGAAGCACTGGTGCCACTATAACTATGCCACTAAAGGCGTCAAAACAATCCTCTGAAGGGTTCATTTCTGTTGCGTGCTTTTTTCAGATTACAGATGCAGTGACCTCTTTTTCAACCCGTTATTTCTCATACGTAAGCCATCCTTGCAACTTCATTGGACAATCGGCTAGGATGATTCATAGGATAAAATGGAGGGGGGCGAAGGGACTAGCCAGGTTTCAGATCAAAAACCCTTCATACCGTAGGCCGAAGAGTACTGCAACATGCATATTGTATTTCTATCGTAGCACTAAAAATCAACGGCAGCATTCTTAAATGAGCAAGAAGTAGAAGTTAATATACTGTAATACACTGTTTACCATTTGAAGAACCACTGAAATCAGGTTGCCACATTGCGTAGAGAAGATGTCGATTGCTATTTGTTGTACTGTATGCTCCGAGTTTACGGATAGGCTTTCCAGTAGATTTTACATGGAGATCACATCATATATAGTAACTGAAGCCATGTCTGCATTTCCGAAAGAACCAGGGAAAACAAGTGGAAGTGGAATTCTGTGTGGTGTATATCTGTTGTTTTTTTTGGCATTTTTTCACATCCTGTGTCTCCCTTTCTCTTGGACAGTACAGCCAAGGATAAACTTAGAATTAAAAAACAATAACCATGAAAAGAGCCATCATTCATTTAAAAAAGCCAAGAGGGCCTAATGAGTAAACAGAATATTGATAATAAGAAAAAATAATATAAATAAATGGCAATGACATGGCCTATTACCATGCACTTGAAACAAATACTATTTAATTATAATAATGTTATTGACAAAACAAACATTTAATTAACATATAACAGCTGATGATAAAGTATATGTAGTGTTTTAAAATAAGCATTTCTGATTTTTTGGTTTATTATGTCTTAATATAAATGATGCAATGTACAGTACTGGAAATATTAAAAAACATCAAAATATATTCAAATACAAAATATAATAGTCATTTTTTATACTATCCCCTGTGCTAAACGTTTCAGTACTGTGCCCCAATTGTACTTTTGATTTCTGAAAACATTCATAAGATTTTAATACATTGGGACAGTATTCAGCAAATTAAAATCATAGCTATGAGGACAATGTTGGCAAATTTAACTAAAAGTTTGAATTAAAAGTGGCATTGCAGATCTTCAAAAGATATATCTTTTTTTAAATATATGCAGGCCCTATTTTTGTATATACAAATAAGTGCAATTAGTAGCCTGGTAGTGGTAGTTTATTTATAAACATCAAGATTTTCCACTGCTGTAGCAGTCCCACCTGTGATTTTTATGCTGTGACCAGCAATAGGCTATTCACCCTTATTTAAAGGAGCGTTAATATATTGTAGAAGAACCATCTAAACACATCTAAACAACCATCCAAAAAAATCTGTATTCTGTATTGAATGCATTTGGTTGCGTTTTCATAGTTTTTTGGCCACCTGTAATTATGAGGCTTGCCTTAACTGACCACAGGAAGACACGTTTGTTTTCTAACAGTATCCTCAAAATAGACTGAATGAATGAATGGGTTGACGCTTCCCCTTCTTCATGTGGTAATTGCCTCCTATTCTATCGTATGGCGAGTTGAGTTCGAGTTCAGCTGCACAAATTCACCTGCATTTAAAAGAAACTGACTTAAATCCACTTACTTCAGTGATCAAATACAGGGACCTTCTGAAACCTTCTGAAAAACAACTCTAGTACTCCTATAATACATTTTAGAAGGTTACAAGGCAAACACAACAGCAAAAACTATAAATCCCCATAGGAATATTATAGGAATATCACAAGGGTAGTATAGTGATGCTGTAGGAGATAAAATACTGTAACATAAAGTGCGATAAGATCATTATAAACTCGCTTTTGAGCACCGCGGATACACAATAAGTCCCTTTTGGAATATTATAGTTATATTATAGTGATTTTTCTCATGCAACCCGTCTCATTGTGCGTTGAGCCACGCTGCCTGCTGTTCATCACTGCTTGTCGATTGTTGCGTCCAGATGACTGCAGTGTAATGATCAATAGCCTTTAATAAGTTAACAGAAGATGTATTGTGTTTGTATGTTGTATTTATCACAGTCAGTGTGTTAGAGACAGTCCTGGATGGCCTTGTAATCATCAATTGCGCGGACAACTGACTGAAACCGGTGACCATCGTCGGCCGTTACAGACACCGCCACAGACACATATGTAACCTGACGGACATTTATCTAACCTGGTGTAGGTGTTCAGCATACACAGCCGGAATTTCTCCCCTAACTGACCGTAATGTCAAACCTAACTGCCATTAATGCTGTTAATGCGGATGCTGTTAAATTAAACAACAGCATCCGTCTACCTGCGGGGATGCGGGAGCATGTTCTGTGCATCCCAACACCATCCCTGCCGCGCTGTTTTGAGTCGCTTGTAAACCACATGAGCAGCGTGAATGCCTTGATAGTGTATATTAACAACTGTTACGGAGAAATATGACGGGTTTTCTTTGTCTTCTAGCTACAATCAGCAAACATTCATTCACGCGCTTGGTCAAAAACTCAAGCCGGCAAAATGTGGCTTTACCGTTAGGACTGAAAACACTAGCTTACCTTCAACAGCTATTACGGCGGGTATTATCCATAATATCCATAGAATATCCATTATTGGTTACTTGAAAGGCCCAGACATTCAAATAAAATACGTCCTGAAAGCCATTGACAGCAAACGCAGAGAGGGGACAGGCGGACCTTCACCTCCAATAAAGCGCTCCCAGATAGCAGAGAAAATGAACTCAAATCTGAACCAAGTTTGGACGAGACCAAAAAAACACAGACAGAGGGGAGCACCGTACGGCACAGAAATACCGATAAGCATCACAACGCCATAATAATCAAACTGATCTCCTCTCGACTAATAAATTCTACTTTGCGTGTATATTTTATGATAAAGTGTTTTATACATTTCAATTTCTCGGTGTAGCCGCTTGTAAGCAGAAGGAGTCACCCCCTTCAAAGCAACTTCAATTTAGCCCCGCTGTCAATCATCGAAAGAAAGACCATCCAAACTGCCTTACCTAACGATAATTAAGTATTTTACAACCATGTGGGGCATTTATAAAACATGTCGCTCCTTATTGGACTGCTGCTTTTCTACGACTATTCTAAGTAGGGATACTGGATGTAGTTTTATCAGAGCTCGCTAAAACTTGCAGTGCGGTAAATGGTGAGCCATATTAAAGGGCTTTTGGCGCTCTAACAGGTGACCAGCGTGGAGATCAATTAAAGTAAGTTTTACACTGATTTCCTATTTTTGCACCCGACATTCACAGTTTAATGCATTACTAATTCATTACTTTTCCTTCAGGCTCGTTGATGTAGTCTTAAGTCTAAGATTAAGAAAGTTGATTCAGAAGTGTGAACAGTGGGTCAAAATTTAACAGTGTGAAAATATTACTATTAATTATTTGCAATTATTAGTAGACTTATAATAGTTTAATACTATTAATTAACTCTGCCGTTTTATTTTTCAACCAATAATACATTATGTTTTCAAATCTTGATTAGGTGATGTAGTAGTAGCCTACTGTTTAATATTGATATGCATTTTAGCCTATCGTCTACTTGATATGAATTACTTAATTTAATGTATGGTTTGTCATTCAAAAAAATATTCATTCTTTTACTTATAATACATCGTGTCATTACATACTTATTGGTGCATTATTACAGAATTTAAAGTACTTCTAGATTGGAATGAAGGCTATAAAATATGTAATATGTAAATCAGAATCAAACCGATTTCCTGTTGCAGCAGCCGGTACTGTAATCCAGATGTATTTACGCTGTATGATGGGTATAAAAACATTCAATATATTAATAAAATGAAATACAGTTTGGCTGGCTTTTTTTTACTGATGATTACTTTTTTGTTTTTTTATGATAACAAATTGTTAAAGTGGGCTGGAACTGTATGTACTATGCCCATAAAGAGAGACATGAGACCTATCGTCTGTGTTTCCCAGGGAATCCATCAGCCCCGTCTAGACTACAGGCCATTAAGACTAACTTGAGTATGGGAACTCGTGTAGCACTCCTGCTGTTAGCTCAAAACATCATACTTTAAAATGGGCAGTCTAATATTAAAGTATCTTCTAAAGTATCTAAAATTACGGGAAAGAAATACAGTTTAATCTATGATGGAATAATATAGTCTGTGTGGCTGCTGAGGTGGCATTCCCTAACCAAACAGCCATTCAGTAGAGATACACTTTGAAAGATACAATACAAAGTCTAAATGCAGTCTATTTTACATTAAGCAATATCCATGAAAGGGCTCTACCTGCTCAGAATCTCATTTCATAACATGAAAATGATTGAAAATATAATAGTGAGGGGGTAATCCAGTGATATCACTTTAATCATTGATTCCTCTTTGCACATGAAACAGTATTTATATCCGCATATATGTTGTAAGGCTGATACATGGTGACTTTCACAGTAATCAACCTGGAGGTACATCAAATACAATCTTCAATATTTACATTTTAACATTGTTCAAGTTCAAATTGTTGTAGTAGTTAAAATCAGACCAGCTAACCAAGCATCAAGCATACATAAGGAATCAATAATCATTCACATAGACCATGTCATTCATGTAGATCTGTACAGCAGTTATTTTCCAACAACAAGTAGCCAAAACCAAAGTACAATGTTACTTATACCATAATTTAAAAGTGTTCTTTATGTACATGAATCATCATAAAACTGTAATCATTTGACAAGTTGTTGGCTCAAAGTGTAGCTTCAAAATATGTCAGAATTAATCATCGTGAATTATTAAACTTGAGCTGTATTTTCATTAAGTTGATTTAAAGCTGGCACAAAGGAGTCTGGCAGTAACATTACTGGCAATCATTTCCCCAACAATCAATAAAAAAATACTCTGTATGATATAAAAAGCACATTCATAATCATAACACATTCAACTTTCATAATTTCTCTGCTTTTTAACATGATTAATCTGTCTTAGCAGTTTTAAGTTAACAGTGTTGGTTGGCAGAAATCGGTATCTGAGTTTATTTGGCATCTTGTGCCAAGCCAAAAACAGAATTTTGGAATTTCCTTAAGCAATATAAAACCGATTTCCTGCGCCGGCAGCTGGTAGTGTAATCCCAATGTCTTTAAATGCAGAGGCATGATGGGTAAAGAACAAATTACAGATTTTTTCACATGAGAAGGTGACAGACATGGAGAGAGATGCCATATAGGGCCATAGAGTACCGGTCAATAAACCAGTCTCAAAAATTACAGATTTGCTGAATAATTACAGATTACGTTTTATACGAGACGGACATGGAGCGAGATGGAGAGAGAAAACAGGCTAAAAATTACAGATGTGCTCAAAAATTACAGATCGGATTTCTACTGGAATCTGACGGACATGGAGAGACATGCCATTGGGTCAGGGAGTATCAGTCTCTAAAGCAGGCCGGGAAACAAACCCGGCTCCAGAATTTAAAATATATTATTCGTCATCAAATATGCCTTGCTTATCTGTCTCTTCTGAACTGCACCACTTCAGCCGTACAGTAGGCCTCTCATGGGTTAAGTGAGCCCAGTTGATTTATACGCCTCCACAGAGTTTGACTGTATTGATTCCAGGTCAGTTGACTGGCTGACTTCAGATCATGTTCAGGTGAACGTACAGCAGAGATGGGACAAGATGGCAAGGCAGTGAGAGGGCAGCTTTTACTTACTGTAATGAGTTCCATATAAGCTCAGTATTGACTTGAGCCGCGAGAGAACTGAAAGAACTGAACTGAAAAAATCGTCTAATATTGCCCAAAGAAATATTATAGTCACGCTATGTTATAATGGTTGCAAGTAATAACATATATGTAATGCAAAACAGAGAACTCTGAGTGTGGTTTGAACCCTCTCACTTTCAAAGAAAAATATGCCATAACATATTGTAATATAACATAGGTGAATCCAAAATAGTTTGTTTTATAGTAATGGCAGCAGTGCCAGGGTGATATTGTCTGTAGAGGTCAAGTCAAAACATACTTTATATCACATGTAATAAGTTAACTGCACACTATCGATACCAAGGAGAAATTGAATGTAACTTATGTTATGCTCAGAAAATTGCACCGTGCAATCCATCAATATAATCGGTGAATGCACAATGCTAGGACACTATTTTGACCCTGTTGGGAAAGCAATATTGCAGCATGCCACAAATACAAATGACACACACAAACACAAAGTGCAACAGAATGACATATTGACAGATTATTACACCATAATGTTTCTATATACTGTATTTACAGTATTTCTTACAGATTTACTGTATTTTCTTACAGATTTACAGATTTACTGTATTTTCTTACAGATTTATTTTCTCCTCATATAGTCATTTCTGTAGTCACAGTATAAATTCACTACAAATTTAGTACATTGTAATACAGATACAATTTATATTGATATGCTCAGATGCATTAACCATTAGCATTTTTGTTATGAGTATTGTATGTGCTAACACTTTGTATTTTTAGAATCATAATAAAACATAAACTGCATAACTGTAATTGTAAAATACTCTATGTATGTGATATTCCTAGCTGCCTCTGTGTGCCATATAAAATCATATTAATATTACAATTATTATAGTATTACGATTTTAATGTAGAATTTACACAGAAATGGGATGACTTCCAGTTTCCACCAAATCTGTTTATAATCCAATTTTCTCAAAATGGAAATTACAAAGGCAACTCCAGTTATTTTGGCAATGCTTGATTATTTTGCATAATTACTGTAATTGTACAAATGTGTCTAATTTTATCAGGATGAACTTGTTCAAGGGTAATAATAAAGGCACATGGAAATGTGCGCTCTATAGATATAGATGCACAATGTCCAGAGATATTATGATTTGATATTTTACTCACATAATCCTTTGGAGATGGTCAATCCAAATGTTCAGTGCAAAAAGTCACTGATTCAATCATAGCCTAGTTTCAAACATCTTTCAATGGACTAATATCAGTGACATACCATCAGCCAAATAGTCAAATAAATTGTAAATTATTTTAATGTTTTGGTTAGTACATGAAGGATAGGAGCAGAGGAGGAAAAAGTTGAACCCATTCTTTCCCAAGCCATGTAACCTGTCATTGCATCAACACTGCCACCCAGAGGTCAGAGGTTGAACAGTCATAGTTTTCTTTTCATAACCATTGTTAAAGACACACTGGTGATAAATTAAAAAAAATTAAAAATTGATAATAGATGCCAGGCAATTTTATTTTTCCTGTTCTGTGAATTTAAAATGTATGCTATTAAATTTAGAACTTAACCAACTACAACTGTCAGCTGCTGTTTGAACCAGGATAAGGATCAATTAATTTTCAAAATTAAAAAAAACAACAGAAAAACTTTTGGCATGAAAGGTTCACAGAAAGTCTTCCAGTGTTAATAAGTGTTGGACTCTGAGTGACAATTATTTGGAATTGATTGGAGAGTTGTATGTTCTCTCATAGAGCTGATGTGGCTCCGGGGGGGGCCATTCAAAATGATTTAAAAGTGTTAAATTATCTCTGGTGGGTGTGGACTGCATATGTTGTTTCGTGTTTATTGCTTTATTGCCATAGTGTTGATTTTTACACTATCAGAGTGAAATGAACACTGACAATGTTGCTGTGTTGTCATATTAGATCTACTGAGAAATACTTCCCTAACCCATCTGCCTCTAGCAAATGAATTGCAGTTTTGAATTACCTTGTGGTTAAATACATTATATTATGTGGCAGAGAAGTGTTGAATATGGCTATTAAATGAAGTTGGTGAGTCTGAAAATGCATTTCTGCAATTCATTAACTATTATCTAATGATAATTATCCTTCTTGATATTTAGCTTTCGAGTAACGCCCACTCTAGAGATTTCACCTCTAGCCTTAAAGGGCTTAAGGTAAGGTGTTGCCCCCCAGCCAGCATCAGTGAGTAAACAAAGTGTCCTGCTCTATAAATTGGTGGGTGACCCCTGACCCTGTGCTGAGAAAGATCTTTGGACTCCTCTAGAGAGTCCTTTTGCATGTGGATTAACCTTAGTTGAGACCACATTTTCACAGGCAGGGATAGTAGAGTCGGCTGAGTTGAACTCTGACAGATATAAACCCAGCCTAACTTGGATTATCCAATTTTGTTTTTATTATTTATTTATTTAGCAGAGAAGGCAAATATTGTTGCCATCCACATTCTCCTTTGTTAGCAATACAAGCCAGTCAAATAGCACTGCTACTGAGGATACAAAGACATTCTTAATTGTTTTGAAAAGGAAATATTTATTCAGAGGAGCTAAGACAAGATGGGTTTACTGCTTATCTTTCATGAATAGTCACCCCCTCCCCTTCCCAGCATATTGGTTTACCTCCTGCCAAAAATTTAATTCAATCCCACTAAGTTGGTCCAGCTTTAATTACATAGACCGAATGCCTTGGCAGGATTTAATTTACTTTCTTAAGTGAATTCTACAGACACCGTAGAACTTTCACCAGTATACTATTCCCTGGACCTGAATAACAATGCTAGAACTGAAGTCCTCCGACTTCTGAATTTAATCATGACATTTCTAAGCGCTATCGTGTCTTGTTTTGCAGTAGTGTTACCACTGACTATTGATGACATGGGGTAAAGACTGAAATCAGTGTCTTAATTGGTTCATAGAGGAGTACCGGCTTTCATTATACAGTTAAAAAAAGAAATGCGTGAGAATGGTGCATGCCTCTGGGAAGCCAGACAACACTTTTTATATCGTAATAAATCTAAGCACCATTGCCGTAAAACAGAGGCCCAGTAAAAAGTGATTCAGCTGACAGTCACAGCAAAATGAATGCCTTGATAAAATGCCATCATCAATCATGGTTTTGGTTTTGGATGCTAACGTCCCCTCTAAGCCCTCTACTAATTAATATGAAACAATCGCTTAAATCATTTACTGTGTATTTTAGCTTGATGCTGTGTGCTGTTGTTGCCGCAGTATTGCATTTCTTAACCAAAGATACAATTCTTCCTCTTCCCCACAATACAAACTCAGCAGTTCAACATTCAAGAGATTCTGTTCCAAAGCGTCTTAAAAATCACCATAAATTAATTAGTTATATACATAAAATATTGAAATGCCTTATTTATTATTAATAAATTATCTTTTGATTTATAAAACTTATTTATCTTCTTGTGTGTGAATGACATATTTGAGCAATACAGAAATTCTCATGGGCAATTTAATTTTAAAAAGAAAAAGGAAAATTTGGGAGTATAAATAAAATCCAAATCAAAAGTACGATTTTTGCCTTGATATTTGGATTTTGTAAATCAATCGGTTTTATTTGTCAGACACTGAAACTGAACATCTCTAAAATTACTCTAAAATTACCTTTCTTTTTTCTTCTCCAACTCTCTAGAGTCTAGACCGTAGACCATCCCAGAGCAACAGATGGAGGTGCACAACAGGATATTACCACTAAGAGGATTCCTCTTTCTCTGCCCGCCACTCTGGACCTTTTTTTATGTGGACAGACTCCTTCATCATGACCCAGCTCTACTGGCTTACTGCAACTGGCGTAGGAGGCCAAGAGATGTTGGTTAAGCCCTCTCAAACCCATCGCTACCCATGTTGACCCGCTTGGCAGAGGGAAATCCCTGATCAACTCCACAGCGAATGACATTAAAATAAGGAACCAGGTGGCATTAGAAAGTCCTAGAAGTGTCTTACATCTGAACTCTGAGCTTTAACCAGGCTCTCTGAGGTACGTGCCAACTTTGTGTGTGTGAATGGCCCGGTGTCAGTTTTACTCACCTTGACCAGTGCTTAAAGTAACAGGCTTACAAGGGACACTGAGCACTTCCCACTGCAGTTTGCCGTTTGGATCTTGTTCGCAGTGACTAAATGCGTAGTCTTGAGATAAGGGACACTACAGAGCTAGAGGTAGAATCTATACCAGCATGACAAAGCCCTGCGGATTACCAGTGCAGTCAAAGATAGTTCAGAGATTCAATTAAACAAGTGAAAACCCGATTAGTGCTAGTTGCATCCTCGCCGGCTGTGAGTGTTGCAGCACATAATGTGTTTTTCTATTACAGTAGTGGATACAGACAACACCTCTAATCTTTGTGTTTGGAGCAGTCATTTGTGCACATCATGACTGACAAAATCAATAGGTTCGGTTTAAAGAACAACAAAACCTATTGATAATCTAATTTATTATATTGCAGTTGAAATATAATAATAATTGTGAATACGTTTAATAAAAGGTGTGTGGATGTATGATAAAAAAAGTGTGCTTGAGTAGTTGAATGGATCTTCATTATAAATGAAGTATTTTAATAATTGATTAGATGAGAAGATTTGATGTAGTAGCAAGTTTGAGTAGTAGTACTTTTTATAAGGCTTTCATGATACAAATTGAATTATATTGCATTATTTTGATGTATCAAATATCTATCTTATGTTGTTTGCATAACTGTAACTGTATGCATTGATTGTAATTGTGGTAGATGGTAGTCCATTAAGGATGTAGGATGGGGATTGGCTTATTTCATGGTGTCGTGTTTGATGCAGTAAGTTGTGTACATTGGTATGGTTGCGTCGAGTGGTTATTTTAATATTTGAGTTATTTAATATTCAATATTAATATTTAATAGTTTGAATCGTTTTTTTCACTGTCCTATTGTATGAGTGGATGTCCATCATATCAGTTGGTTCACAGGAATCAACTAGTACAAATATTTTTGGTTTTGAGTTGTTGTGGTGAAGTTAGTCAATATACAAGCTTAATGTAGGTTATAATGTAATTATAAATACTAATTGAAATTAGCTAAGAAGTTGAAGTAATTCTCAATAAAGCAGATTTGCTTTATGCTTTGGAATGATTATTAAGGACTGATTCCATTGGTACTGTATGTTAAATCTTTTTACTTCGGCGTTCATCACGCAACGTGTCTTAAGGGTGATCTGACATGAGGGCCATCAGCTGGCCTGTAAAGGTTACTACCATAGGCATTTCATGCACACATTTCAACAAGGACCTAATAAAATCCCACAGTCATTTTATCAGACCTAGAGGGATGTAGATGCTTGCACTTTTGGCCAGCATAAAAATGGTTAATTTAACTTACTTGCTGCACTAAGGGGTATTATGTCTTCATATTTCATATTTCCTTTGCCTCTGCAGTGCATGACACATTTGGAATACCATCCCATTTTACCACAATCTGTTTTATAATTAGTGTTTGCATTTGTAACTTAATGACATTTCAATTCTGAAGCAAGCATGTACTCTACAGATGACAGATCATTTTTAATTCATCCATGAGTTCAAGTTCTGATTCAGTATACACCGGAATGGAAATTTTTACAAGCTCAATAGCCCGTGGCTAGAACTTCATTCCAGGCTAGTGCAGATTTGTCACCACTAATCAGAATTTGACTAGGGGCTTGAGGATCCTGAGATGACACTCGGTCAGGTAGACTTGCCGAGCTAGTGTAGAATATCGTTGTTCCATACCTGATAATAAAATACTAAAATGGAGCTAACAGATATGACTTACAGATATATATTATAGCAGATAAGCTGTAAAGATGTGTTGAACTCCAAAAACCAAATTCTAACAACTAAAATGGGGGATGTATTGCTTAGAAATCTACACTGACAGATAGAAAAAGTGGCCATTTGTAGGATCCGGCATGTCCAAAAGACTGAAACACCCTGATTAGGACAAGTTGTTGAAGCACAAAATAACTGACTGTGATGGACTTATGCGTGAGTGTGTGTGTGCGCATGTGTGTGTACAGTATGTGTGTGCGATGGGGTGGGGGGTGTCCATGCATGCACATGTATGTGTCAGCATGCATGCAAGTGTCCAAATGTCACTGTATATATACGTCTGTGTGCAGAGAGAAAACAGAGGGAGCTAAAACTGTAGAGAAGAATGATGAAATAGAGCAGAAGAATATGAGGCTGGCACAAAGAAACCCTGAAAAATTCTGCCTTAAGATGAGTGGGGGATGCAGAGAGCAGAATAGAGCATCCAGAGGTCGTTCCCATGGAAACCTTTGCCCAGGGAGATCGCTGACCCTCCCGCCTTGCAGTACAAGTAGAGCACAGATTGTAGGTCACATATGGCACCAACGATCCAATCAGGCCTAATCTGGCTTGACTCGTGGGTCATAAATTATACTGCAAAGCTGGTTTACACTGTGGCTTATCTCATCGAAGGGCTTGAGTGTATGATAATGGCCATGTTCATGACGGCCTGTTGAACCAACCCATTAAATGTATATGTCAACAAATGTATGAGAGGAGCAAACACAGGCTGCAATAGCTTAGGAACGTATTATACCTGTTAGCCCCCACGGGGCTGACATGAAGGTTTTATAGGTGAAAAGTTTATTACATGCTATATTTTAGTTATGCTAGTTCTGTAATCTAAATGGATGTGATTTATTTTCTCTGGTGTTGAATTTAATGTATTATTTCTATGTAAGAGACTTTTTGTTTTGCCTATATATATGTGAATTGACTTGAATCACATACACTAAAAAATAAATGTATATAAATGTTCACACAATTGTACAATCATCAACTGAAAAAAGTTCTCAAAGAAATTTGAGAACGAAATTGGGCCCCATCCCAATATTCATATAGCTACTAATTATTACTTTACATGTACATGTACATGTACGTCTTGTTTTTTAAGTCATCCTTAAATTGTTTCATACCCAAGGACGCCCAAATGTGACCCTGTAAGGTCCTATGGGGGACAATTTGGTCAAACATAAATCTTTCATATTCAAGTGTACCTCTAGCCAAAGGTCTTTATATGTGGCTGAAGTGTGAATTTTGTTTATTGAAGTGGTTAAAAATGCATATTTAAAAGATTATATATATTAGTTTTGCTCTAAGGGATAGGAAAATTTAAACATTAAATTTCCCTGAACTTTATAATTCCAAGCTCTCGCAAGTTTCATCACGGTGAGAAACTCTGGGGAAAGCATTCTATTCAGAATGACAGATTTAGGAGCCGACGGCCATGCAGCAGAAAAACAGATATGATTTGAATGATTTATACGCCGTGTTTCTGGAACATAGGAATAGTGCAGATAGCCTCAGAGGGGCTTTAGTTTTATATGCCTTTTGTAAAGGTTTTCCAGATACACACACAGCAATGTAGGGCTTAATACGAGCTCCCATTTTCTTAGGTTCAGAGAGCTGTTAAATCCCATTTTAGGTCAAGTCAGCTTCATGGTTTGGATCACCTAAATTCTTAGCACTCAGTTATGCATTAATATGAAATTTGGATATAAAAGAAGCATTCATTTTCTGCAGGCATGGGATACACACAAACACTCACTGTTCAGCTGGGTGTACACTACTGCGGTACACTGATAAAACCATTGCATCTAATCCGGATGTAATAACAAACACGAAGCTAGAGGACATGGATCTCTCAGGAAAAGCTCAGGCTGCTCAGGGGAATATAAATATTTCATAAAAATTGAAAGTAACACAGTGTATTAGTTCTGGAAGACTGGCAGTGTTTCAGTGTCTAACATTCGCACGCAAAAGGAATTTTTCCAATTTGTATGTAATAAAAAAAATATATTTTGAGGATAAATATAGCGGCACTCTACATGTACAAGGGCCGCTTGGGTCAGATGAAAAACAGCTCCCAATCTCTCACTGTCGCTCCTCACTCCATCACTGCCCTGTGGTTAGCGATTTCATGAGTGAGCTGGTAATAATCATGGGTGACTGGATTCTCACCTTTTGCTGAGATCTGTAATTGCAGGCACGACTACGATTGAGAGGCCTTCAATAGCCATATGGGAATACTTGTGGTCTGAAGTCAAAGGACCCATTACATCTGCTTCTCATCACTTCATCTACTTCTTATATGCTTCCAGGTTTGAGGAGTAACAGATTACATTGAACAGAAATGCAGTAAATGGATTAAAACTAAAAAATACTGTAATCTATTATAGTTGCTGTAAAATATTCATATTACAGACGTTTTGAGAAAAATGATATGTTGAATCACTCAGAAACAGTGAAGAGAAAATGTATCTTAATGGTGAGATCATAGACAGTAACAAATAATGGTTGAAAGTTGCAGGTGATAATACCATGATTAAAAGTAATCCAAATGTAACTGAAAATTGTGATATTACATAGAGTATCAATCTAATAATTACAGTTCAAAGTTACCCAACATAAACAATGTGTATCCAGTGCTTTGCAGCCATGAGTGTATATACTTTATGTGCAGCTCCAGTGGGAACCAAATTTTTTGCAGTGTTAGTATCTTGCTGTAACAAATGAGCTGTGCAGAGCTGCAAGACCAAAACTACATCTCCTCATCTCCTACTGTATACTCAGTCTGACTCACATGACTCTCAAAAATAATTCAAGAAAAGAGTTTAACAATAGAGAGGGAGAGAGAGACCTTTTAACTTCCATTGTCTTTCCAGCGGGTGTAAACGAATTAGATTATATTTTGAAGGAAAGAGAAGATCACACTGTCAGTATAATCTGATTTACACATTCCAAGTGATATTACAATTTCCTAGATAGAATGGAAACCATTTGAAAAAAGTGACACCTACTGAAATGATTCTCAAATGATTGACAGAACGAAAACTTCAAGCAAATTATGTTGTTTTTTTTAAAGGATAGTAGGTACAAATTTTGGCAATGAGCTCTTCTGCCCAATTATTAAGCTCCAGTTCCAATACATAGAGGATCCCATTTACATGCATTTTGTTATCAGGAGGTTCTTCTGTTAGTTAGTTAGTTAGTTAGTTAGTTAGTTAGTTAGTTGCTTATCGGTCATGATGCTGCTTTGTTGTTCAGGTAAATGAATATGTTTAGTCTCAATGAGGGTACTGACATAAATGAAAGTTATAAACAAAACAAAAAAATAAATAAAACAAACAAAAAAAAAAAATAAAACAAAATACAGTATCAGTAACCTTCTGACCAGTAGCCATACAGTTCACCCATAACACTTCAGCCTAGCTGTGTTCTAACTTTCACGCCTTTCAACTGGGCGTCTGTATCTTTAAAATGCCTTCAAGGTTCACTGAGCATGATGGAGCTTTCTGGTACAGTCAAGTGCACCCAGTGTGAGTGATCAGACCTTTTCTTCTTACTGAATCATGCAATGTTCAACCTCTCAGACCTCTCAACCCCCCCCCCCCCCCCTTTCTGAACGCTGGTGAGGAGGAGAGGTAAAACTTGGCACTCGGAGTAAAAGGTGACAAGAGCAGGACTTTGATGCTAATCCAATCTGAAATGGCCTGTAATGCCCCGTCTCTAAATTGGAAAAATTGACCTTCGGTGGAGAGGTGACACAAGCCTGTTCTTTGAGATATTTCAGGGGCTAAGTGGAGTCTTCTGAGCAAGCTGCAGCGGAGCCTGGAGGCCGAGCAAATATTTCATGAGTAATTTAATATCTGGAACATGAGAGCGCGCACCACTCAGGATGCTGGCCCGGAAATAGCAAATGATCTGGGTAGTAGGAAGGGGTGAAAGGAAGAAGGGTGAACAAATGAGTAGTTAGTGTTGTACAACAACTCTCCTCCAAGCATGCTGGAGGGATAAAGCACAACCGCCACCTTGCAAGGCTCCTTCCATCTCTGGTGTCTATAAACCTAAGCCATGTGTTGAATCTGCTGACTGAGGGCACACTCATATAACCCACTACCTTTTATATGGCATTTGAGTTATCTTAAAGCTATAGGATGTACTTATAGCTGCACTAGGCAAGATCTTTATGTAAAAATACACAACTCACAAAGTGGGGCTGCAATAGAGAAGACCGTCCCATCCCCCCTAATTGACAACCTGTAGATTCACCCTATTTGCCCAAATGAAATTCCAAATGAAAGAACTAATCAAAGCTTAAGAGCAAAAAATACAAACTGTCTCCTAATCAGTAGTGTGCAAGTGCTGTGTCCAGAGAAAGCTGGACTCTGTCGTCCCCGAGGTTTCCTTTAGTACAAAGCGATCATAGACTGGTTGGGTTGGTAAATATGGGCTTGCTAACATCACGTTACATGATTTCAGGGTATTGGCTAAGGCACATTACCATGTAACTGGGATGTCTTGGGTTTGAATCCAGCCTGGGACATCTGTCACATGCCATCCGTCACTCTTCCAATATTCCCTGTCTCTCTCCACCAGGAACTATGAAATCAAGGCAAATATCCCCCTAAAAAAGTAAATCTTTAAAAAACAAGGTCATACAGTTTTCAAACCTCTCACTGCTATTTGGAGTTTGCTGCGTACACAGTTCCCTTGTGCAGCTTTGAATTTGAATCATTTTGTTATTCTTTAAACATTCATAGTGTTTTGCTGAAAGCGGAGTGAAAAGAGTGAATTACTCAAGGCTCCTCATAGGTTGCGGTCACTGTCAAAGGTGAATAGGGCCTCGCTGAGTCAATACAATACAATATGGTCTTTAATTGCCCAGCCGGCTAGCCAGGTGAAATTTGGTAATTTACCTGCATCTAATATACAGTACACATAGCACAGACATGAAGGTAGTAGGACAGCAGCATAGCCAGCATAGGTGGATGTGGTGAGGTTAGGTGTGGTACTCTGGCGACTTTACCAGTTTGCGAGGTTAAGGAGAGTCAAACTCTGCTGATTACAGTCAAAGGGGGCGAGACTCGGAGTCGAATCTGTTACTGCCGGTACATACACACACTCATATATTATTGACGGCAGGGAGCCCCCGGGACGCAGCAAGGGAACATACCAATGTCTTGTTGAGAATGGTGACAGGCTGGGTATGCAGCTGTGTATAACACGATATGATGTCGAGATATGAAGCTGTAACATTTGGAGGACGTTAAGCTGTTTGCCCAATAGCTGCAGGATGATTCATTTCTTCCCAGCGTGCTCAGAGATGTATGGAATGTACTTGCCTCGGTGTTCAAACATTTCTCTGAAAAGTAGCACACACAAACAGTACAGTGCATTGTTGTCTGTGTGGAAATTGCTGCAGCACTAATGCAGTGGAGTACACTTTAGCAGTTGTGTCATAAAAAAATAATATATACAGTATGATCAAATTCATGCTCACTGAGTGTTACCGTTCCCATTTTATGCCCTCACAATGCACTTAACCTAGTAGCATAAAGCAGCATTTACAACGTTTTGTCCATTGATTACTACATGTCTTAGTTCTCTGCAAACAAATGCTTTCTTATAGGAAAATGGCTTGTCAGGGAAAACCTAACTTTTTGGGAGTTTGGCCCATTGATCACCTTACAACATCTGACAAGAGGATTGGCACCAAAATCATCTCTGTTTTTCTGGTAGACAGCTCTGTCCATTGAGCACACTATAACACTCTAGCATACGGTATGTTAAGTAATCATTGGTGACTAGCATTATTCTAAAAGTGAGAAGATGAGAACCATCCAGCTCTAAGGCTGGATGGTTCGTTCATTTTGATGATGCGTCTAAACCTTCAAGGCTTGTTTAGGGGACTGGGGAAATAGACAGAACATTCAACAATGGCAGAATATCTCTCTTCCCATGAGACTTCGAGTGTAACTTATTATGTTTACACAAGAATGAGCAGTTAGCCAGACAGATTTTGCGCTGTTGATTCAGGCCAAAGAATAAAAACCAGTACCAATTTTGGATTAATGCTAGTCGCCTATGATTACTTAACACACTGTATGCTAAAGCGTTAGCATGCACACCAGGCAGAGCTATCTGTTTTGGGGCCAATCCTCTCATCAGATGATGGGTAAGGTGACCAACTCCCAAAAAGCCTTTAAGGCTGCCCTGTTAGAAACCTATCATCAATGTAATAAACCATTAATGTGATAGCAACTTGCAGTAAATAATGTAACAAGCTTTCTCCTGTTAACATAATAATTATTACAATATTGGGTTGTATTGCATTAACAGGGTGAAATCTTTACAGTCCTCACTGAATACCTCGTCCATACATATTCATCACTTTACCATAGTTAATAAAAAAATATTGACAGCTGTGTATTGGCTTTTGACTATTATTACATTATCAATCAAGTTATATGTTTTAAAACTGAAATTTTCATCTCTCTCAGTAATGTAATAAAACCCAATACTGTAATAATTATTTCCAATAATTTTTAAAGGTCAGTAATGGAAAATGCAATGGTAATGTTTTATGTTAAACGGATTATTACACCATTAGTTGCAAAATGTTATTACATCATTGGTTTATTTCATTAACAGTTGTAAAATAGCCTACTTCCTCATTGATCAGCTGTTTGTTAACAGTACTTGGGTTGTTACGTTGTGATTTCAAAGGTAAGAGCTCTTTTCTACTGAACCAGTGACTCTGAAGGAACGATGTCTTTTTTTTCTCCTTCAGAAGGATGCTGTGAAGCTGCTGACATTAAAATCGATGGCTGTCAGCGCGTTGTCATTCCGGATACCACAAGGGACGTTGACAACTGGGGTTTGTGTGAAGATCTACAGGAATGGAGACACATCTCTTGTGTGGAGGAGAGCGTTGCTCACAAGATGAAAAGAGGTGAGAGTGTGAGAGAATTCAGAGGTTTTACCTGTCGATATACCTCTTAGTCTCAAGTATTTCTTGATGTGACTTCTTGGACATCGTAGGCTTATATAGGACACTGTGGTGATTTAAAAAAAAAAAAAAAAATCTCCTTTTCGATGTAGTTGAAATGAGATATTGCATTCTTAAAGCTGCTTTTAAAATGACTTATTTGTTCTCTGAAACAATTCAAATCCAGTTAAATGGTGTTAGAAACTGAATAACAGGATCAAATTTTGGTTAATTGATTTTTTAATACTAATCATCATGTCTCCATAGAGATGGTTGAGACAATGCATTATAATAAGTCCCAATATGTGTACCACGTATAAGACTTTCAATAGCCTCTTTTCACACTGCTAAGAAATGCACAGAATCACCAACAAGAGAGAAGACTGCCACTGTAAAATCTAGGTCATATTTCCATACAAAAAAATCATGAAAAGTATCTTGTAATTTGCATTTATAATTAATTCTAATGTTTGAAAATAATCCTTTATTAGTTAGTCCCTAAGCTTCCATAATTCAGTTTTGATTTTTTTCCCGCACAAAATAGACTTTTTTCTCTAAATACAATAGCTGGATCAGCATTGTTGTGCACAATTAATGTTGGGATTAACATATTTATTTATTTATTTAATTAATTTTCCTTGGGAAGGGTGTGTGTGTGTGTGTGTGTGTGTGTGTGTGTGTGTGTGTGTGTGTGTGTGTGCGTGTGTGCGTGCGTGTGCGTGTGCGTGTGCGTGTGCGTGCGTGTGCGTGTGAGTGGGTGGGTGGTTGGGTGGGTGGGCTGTGTGTAGGATGGGTTGGGGGTATGGGGGCGCTGCTGCTGGGGTGCAGACTAACACTGGCTTCCCCAGCACATAAGCCCTTACCATAAGCCATGGCTGGCTGGCTCAGGGGTGTCACACAGGGGTCAGGAAGAGTTTGGCACTCTGAACTTATTAGACATTAGTCGAGGCAGTCAATCCTTCCGCCCCCCTAGGCACGCTGCCTGTTAAATCTGTGTCAAACTACATGGACCAATACATCTCCTCTGCAGTCCAAAATGAATAGAGACATCGGTTGACCGCCTCTGTCAGTAAAGTCTGATCAATGGGCCAGCCAGAGTTATTAAGCTGTGTAAATGACAACTGACAGAATCTAATAGGTGAGAAACAGCAGGATGGACTTTGAATACAGATATACATCGAATTACCTCTTTGTGATGTTCTGTCTCATAAGATGTGATATTAACTAATTTATGTTGATGGGCTAAATATAATAAATCAGAGATTACATTTTTCATCAAGTGTCAGCATCACCTTTTTGCGATAAGTAATGTTTACAATACCTATGCTCACACTTTCATGTTGACCTTAAAGCAATCATCACGTCAATGTCAATAAGCACGCTCTAGTTCTTTTCCGTGTTTCCGATCCACAAATTTACTTTGACACTGAGGGTAGTGTGTATTTGTGCCAGCCACAACACTTCTTTCTCCGGTTGTACTTTTCGTCTTAACAGACAACATGTAATGCATGAAAACCGAATCATTTGAGAAACACTATGAATGCTCAAACAAGCATGAAGCATGAAGGAGCAACAGATGGAATTTCCCCCGTGAAACGCAGATCAACCCTGCAATTAGTGAGCTGTACGCATATGCCACACACACACACACACACACACACACACACACACACACACACACATACATATATATTTACACACATGCCCACTGTTTATGGTTTACAAATGAGATTGAGGGCCATTTGCTGACCTACATAGACCACAATGTTTGAGTAGCTCTGAGCGGGTACGCTGTGTACAGATGCCCTTCTCAATGCGTCGGAATGAAAATAGGTCAGAGGTCAGGAGAAAACCAATGAAAAGGACGTTTCACACAATCACCATCACGCCCCTTGGTGAAGAACAAAAAGCTTTTAGTTTATGCCACATATGCAATCGGGATTGCAGAGTATTTTTGCACTGGCCATGGACAGCATTTGGCCACACATTACACACCACAGCCACTATGCTAATGCTCAAAACCATATATAGGGAGGTATATAGGGAGAGAGCAGTAAAGCAGATTGAGTGTCTCAGTCACGGGGTCTAAGAAATGTTCATTAGCAAGCAATTTGAAGGCTTGACATTGTCTGGATTCTAAAGTACTTATGGTGGATTTAGTGTTATATATTATACTGTAGGTTGGGAGATACGTTATTTTTACATGACCACAGGGCTGTAGTCAAGACCACCTTAGTTGAACCCAAGTCAGTAACCATGTACATGTCTTTCCAAATGTAAAAATAATGCTTTAAGAATTTCTTAAGGATGAACAGAGATGCACATCTATCTGCAAATCTCTACACCCTTCAACATCCAAATAATCTATAGGGACTGACTAATCAGCGTCCACGAGTTGCAAGCTCTGGCTCTGGCTCTGGCTATTGAGGCGTCAGTGGAGAAATTGGTATCTCTTCCTCTTCTATTACGGATTTCTCCCTGTCTGATTATTGAGCACAAAATGGTGAGTCTAAAAGAAGCTCTCGCTCTTTGGTTCTGAGGGACTAACACCGAAACCTGACATTTACCGTCTGTACATCATAAAAATACACCAAACAACAAAATGGGCCCAGAAAAACAAGGTAAAAGTATTACATTATTTTATTTTATTTTTCCTTTAATAATAGCCCTGACATATACTATGGTTGTTTTACTGTCACATCAGCGTAACGAATAGATATTTCACGTAGTTTGTGGGGTTCTGCTAAAAAGCAAAACGTTGAGGATGTGGATGCTACTGTGATTGAGTGTCATACGTCATGTGCGTTTCCTGGAATGTTCCGTGTGTTAAACCGCCCTCACCAGCACTCCATCTATTACAGTCACGTGACCGTTCTGGCAATTGGCACCAGTCAATTTTCCAGTTTCCCTCTCTAATACTCCTGGCTTGACATTCTGGCAGGCAGCACAAGGGTATGTTGCCATCTACGGAACATCACAGAACGAGACGCACCCTGGCTTTTCCCTGGGGATCTGACTTGATTGCAATTTTGTATCAGGGATGGAAAATGTTGTGGGCTTTATGTTGGTGGCAACCGTTGGCATGACTGCAAAGACTTGGCACACAAACAGCAAATAATAAAAAAAAAAGTGGGTGTATGGCCAGGACGCAACGCAAGCCACCGGCGCTATTTATTTTAATAGTGTTTTCCTCTCTGCTGGAAAACAGATGACGGTGAATAGTATACAATAGTAGATTAGAAGCATATTTATCATCTGCAATCTTATGATAATCCATGCAAGCTTTGAGTCACACAGTATTAGGCTTACTTTGTCTTCATTTACACCTACATGTAATCACTAAAAGCACCATTAAGTGATTTAAGCCAGTCACAGGCATCACTCCTTTGCTAACAAAGAAGCCAACAAATTTTCACATGTGAGCCATGCTTTAGCTGAAGGCAATCTGTTAAACAGTGCTTGGTTAAGAAAGGACCGCTGAAACAGAGGCATGTTTATGGAGCCAAAACTTGAGAGGAGCGCAAATGCCATCTAGTGGTTGAGCCCCCTACATGTCACCACATAGCTGGTTCTCATTGAAGAGCACCATGTACAGTAGCTGGTCTATATGGAAGGGAAAGTATTACAAAGAAATTAAGTTTTAAAATGAAACCAGAAATTAGAAAGCAATATTTTATGTAAAAATACATTATTAGACTTGTTTCATTGATTTCATTGATTTGTATTTATTTTATTTATTTAACCTTAACCAAAGATGTTTGCTGAGCAACCATGCTCTTTTTCACCAAATGCTTAATTCATATTCATTCACCTCCACACATCTATACACTGAAGCTGCCCAGTACTACATTGATAGAGTATTAATCATTCTCAGCACTGGGGAGTTTCACCTTAGGCAGATTATGCGGGTTTACGATGTCCTCCACTCTGTTAAATCCTTTCAGTCCCCTTCTACTTGTTACTCTGTGTTTATGTGCTTTTGTTCTGATCATATTCTGTCACATCTTATTTATTAGAATTGATTGATAATTGATTGTATCCTAAATCTGATTGTCTTTCAGCATGACCTAGTTATGTAATTCCTTGGAGGCTTGTCTGTGATAAAGGGTTACATAATAAACTTGACTTGACTTCTCTAAGCTTTAGGCTCCTGTCTAAATAACATGTTATTGAATGTCTTTTTCACCCCAGCTCTCTTTTCACAACAATCACACAATGCATGTCAGTCTTCTGACACTGGCTTATGTTGCTTGACATCTTACTCATCCTGGGGCAATCTTGACATCACACACTTTCTGGGATCGACGTATGCCATGTAACTGCTTAATAAAGAATAATGACTCAATGACTTCTGAAATAAACAATGATTAATCATAAAAACATAGTTGAGCAATGAATTAATATTTAATTATTGACATTTAAAATATTTATTAGTATCAAAAGTATTTTTGATACATTTTTCATTTGTCTTTTTGTCAGCAAAGACTCTCAAATTTTTAGGCATTATCATGGGAATAAAAAGATACACCGAATCCCTGATCCTTACCATTAAAGCAAAATTTTCCTAAATAGTTTTGTTTTCTTCAATCCACGCACTTATATAATAATACATATTCTCCTTATTAGTACTATCGTATTGTAGTAGTTGTTGTTGTTGTTGTTGTTGTTAGAGAGGAAGTAGACAACAAAAGAGAGCGAGAGAGAAGTAGCAGTGCAGTTCTAAATCAAACGGTTTAACCAAAGCATCAGCAATTTCAGACAATTACTTGAAATTTACTGAGAGTAACTCAGTTTCAAGGGATTTGAAGGGCTTTCTCACTCACCTCAGACTATACTGTCCTCCCTTTCTGGCTAATATAAATATACATTATGATATGGAAGCTCTTCCACCCAGAAGGGCTACAGTTTCATCTGATATTAGGATCCTTGCAAAGAATGCCAATGTATCCAAAGTTGTAGTATAGATGTTATCCACTAGAGAGCAGTGTCACCTATCCAAAAAAGATCTTCCAATCTTGACCACTTGATTTACTGTTCTGTTTCTATAAGGGGTGTATGAGTTACAGTACCACTGTGGTAGTATTGTGTATGTGGTATCATATCACAAATCTTCAAAGTACTACAAAATCTACCTTTTCTTCTAAACTGAAAAACAACTTAGTTGGGAATAGTTCAAGTGAATACAGTTGTCAGTGATCTTAGTTCAACTATATATTTTGTGTATCTCTCACACCACTACACCTTTATAATGCATTTCATGATGCACATGACAACTAAACTGAGTGTTGATGGAAAGCAAAGCATTTGGTTTTCCATTTCTCCTAGCTTAGTCTGCTAATGCTGAAGTCGGAGGATTACTGTAGTCTGAATAATGATGGAAAAACTGGATAAAACATTGACTGTAGCATTTAATGAAGACACAATTAATTAAATGGAGCAGGTCAGTCAGAGATGGACATGTGATGCATTCAGAAATCCCCTGGCAATGAAGGTGACCCAGGGAAAGCACTCTACTCCATGATGGAAATTAAGGGTAGCATTTTGTTTTTAAGGGTACACTTTAGTTGTTTGCAATAATAACAACCAGCTGTCAAATGTAATTATGTGTCACACTGTTAATAGAGGGAATGGTAACCTTGTAACTAAAACTAATACTGTAAATTCAAATATCACTTTTAACAAGTTTGCCACTTAATTTATCAATACAAGTGATGGATGCATATATAATTTTATGGAATAGCAGTCCAACAAATGGCCTTAAGTCGTTCATCTTTGTTCAGAACCTCTGATTTGATCAATTGCTGTGTAGCATTAATAACATATCTGCCTTCCAGATAAGGTATTAGTGTGACAAGGGGATTGTGTAACACACAGCAATCATTTAATACATCAGACTTTCTCATATCGCCAGTGATCTTGTGTGTAATCAAAGAGCCAGTAGGCGCAGCAGCTTTGGATTAATTCTCATCCACCAAGCCAAGTCTGTTTCAATAAGCCATGTCTGCTAAAGTGAGTAGCCTGCATATTCATTCCCTCACCATTGCTGCAACTACTGGGAGAAGACATTTTGTTATTTTTCGTTTAAAATATAAATATATTTCAAATCAAAATGCAATGTGTAATGCAGGCATAAAGTCAGACTGGCAGCATGCTAGTTCTTCTCTTGGTGCTTCTAATGAAAACATTCTTACTGTTGTCATGGACAACAGGCCATTCAGCCTCTTACATGTTTGATCCACCTGACCCACCAATAGATGTTTTCCATGTTCCTATTCAACAGAACATCACAATTAGGTCAGAAGTATTCTATAAATCTGAAACCGAACTGTAATCAGGGGAGAGAGGCCTAGTTTGCCGTGTGTTCCAAGAAACATCATAACATCATCAGTCAAATGATTTGGAAAAGATTTCTTAAATGTGCCAACACAATATTCTGCCCTCAACAAGGGCATGGCAGTTAGCTGATCTGTACAATCAGCTGCCATTCATTAGATCTGTCTTTAGATATCTGAGGTATCTTTAGGGCATGGTCTTTCTATTCTATTCTATTCTATTCTATCTAGGATCTACTCTGTATAAAAAATTACCTCAATTAACACTCATCAACTTGTTAATGTACTGTGTCATCTTTCCTGGGCAGCAACAAACAGCATTTTCAGCTCAGCAGCAAGTGGCACCGGTTGGCTTTTTGCTCAGTGAACATGTCTACTAATAAACACACACTTGTAACACAAATGCAAAAAGCACAAACACACACAAGGGGCACCCATTTTTGTGGCATGGCAGATGTTGCCGATGGCTGTGATGGTTAATCCAGAATCCTGGGTTTGATACAAGCAGGATTTAACTGTGACCATGATACCAACATCTGTCGGGATCCTGTAGCAAGCTCCCAAACACAGACGACCAAAAGCGGAATATTTTTGTGTTTCTATTCGACAAAGAGGGGGAAAACACTTAATAGATTCAGAACCTGAGGTACGTCTCCAAGGAATTAGTCATTGTAAGATGTTTCGTGGCCTACAAAAGAGGTATTTGATTCATTCTAACTTATGTAACATGTTTTTGTGAATCCTGCTTTGTGAATGTGGCTCATGATTTCATTTACAGCAGCTTTGCATCACTTAGAAACATGGACAAACATTATCATTTATATTCTGATTCATGGTCGTGTCAGTGTTTCCGTTTGTTTTCTTCATTCTTCAGAATGAAGTCTTATAGAATAGGAAAGCATTTATAGCCTCAATAATAGTGAGCCTTGGAATAGATGTACAAGGTGATCTGAAAACATCACTCATCTGAAATCTTAGAGCGAAATAATTGGTTCTTGTTGTATTCTTATTAGTATTACTTCTGAATGGTTCAGTTGAAGAAAACATGAATGTACACGACGATGGAAGCACTTTACATTTCAATCTGTATAGGATGTAATTCATTTCTCTGATTGCATCAAATCATCAGCTATTATTTGAATCTCATACCCACTTTGCTTCTTGTTGCTATAGGATGCAACTGCTGGTCTGCAAAGGTTGCATCATCACTATGCAGGACTTTAAGACTTCAGAGCTCGATAAATATGCTTACAGGGTGAATGTTAAGGAACATTACAGATCAAGTAAAGCCTGTACTGGATATCCTATTTCCACATCAGGCAAGTATGCTCAGTGTGAAAATTGCCACCAAACAAGCATAGAAAATAAGTTTGAGATTTTCCAATGCAGTTTCAATTTTATAGTCCAAATTATTCAACGTGTGATAAATGTGCTAGAGCGTGTCGGAGGACATTCCAGGTCAAGTAAAGCAAATTCCTAAATATTGTTATTCAGGGTAAACTAAAAAAGAAATACAAGTAAAAGCAACACATGTGACCATTAAATTATTTTAGATTAGACTAGATTAAATTAAACTTCAATGATCCTTTTGGGGGAATTGGATACACATTCATGCATATTGCATGTGCAGGAAAAAAGTGTGCATTGTTAAAAACTGACCTTGTCCATCCGAAGTAATAAACTATGAGCTACTTGGTCACATAGACCTGTTTATTCTTGGTAATATATAAATTAGTGGAAAAAGAGAACCTGGCCTTATGGTATTATCATTATATAATTACTATGAGGGGCACTTCTGTCATTCCCTCTTCTAGGGTACATCAATGAGCAACATAAGATTAATAAGGCTAACCAAGCTATTTGAAAAGTAGCTTGATTAACTAATACTAGGCTAATTGGAATGGGTTACTGCTAATGCTGTTTTTGAAACTGATAGTGGAGGGACAGAAGCCTGTTGACATGCAGATTGGAGTTTTGAGGGAAAGTGGAATCAACGAAAAGTAAATTACACTTTATCACAACACAACTCCTTCATTGAAGATCATAGATTGATGATAACTATCCAAGGGTGGAATTTTCCTTTAATCCTGGTGTCCCAGAAGCACACCACTGCATACTGGATCTTGATACTGATCAGACCTACTGCACCGCATTTACACTTAGCCTGTAAGATCACAACAGATCATTTCCAAACCCAAAATCATCTAATAACCCTGCTGGGTTGATATCGCCTCAGCAGTTCAGAAACTGCACTATAAGCAGCGACTAATGGGACTGTTCCCTTGGCACAGTGAGCAAGTACCACAGTGCCAGGTCAGGATTTAGTCTGGTACTGACTATCTGTTTTTGACCAGTGTAATCATAATTTGTTTGGAGACCAAGAGGGCACACCAAAAACTAGCTTTTGCATCAAAAGTAAACAAACGCATGTGTGCTGACAAAATAAATATGATTTATTATTTTTTTGATCTTGTTCAACCTTTAAATCACCCAGCAGGCAATGTAGACAAAGATGTGTGATTCCAGCTTGAGCTCTGCTGTCTTACATCTCTTTGCAGTGTTTCCTGTGCTTGCTTGCTTTCTGTCAAATGTGCTTCCTTTTGCTGTCAAATAATTGATAGCATGCTTAAGGAGCATCCACTGCCCTCTCTCCTGTAATTCAGCTCTATTTCCTCCCCTCACCTGAGAAGCTTCTTCCTGCAAAAGATGCAGTGCATCCATTGACTAATGCTTGTTTTTATGATTATTGTTATGCTATTTCAGCTATATGTGAAGTGAAGTGAAGTGTAGAAAGATGGCATGATCTGCAACACATGATATTGGCTGGATTTGAACTTGTGATGAATCAAACTTACCTTACCTTAGCTCACTTATCCACTACCATGCTCCTGACTAATACTCAATATGCATTAGCTCAGTAACCCTGCAGTTACAAGTAAAATGTTTTTTTTAATTATTGCTAAGCCAGGCTGTTTTTCAAGACTCATTACACCTTGACACATTTTGTGTGTGTGTGTAGCTCAGTGGCTCTCAACTCTGGTCCTTTGGGCCCAGAGTACTACTGGTTTCCTTTGCCAGGTCGTTTTCATTCCAGCTGTCTAATAAAGGACTATTTAGACCTGGGACAGCAGGTGAAGGCAGTTACCTGGCAGAGTAGAAAACCAGCAGTACTCTGGGCCCTGAGGACCAGTTGAGAACTGCCTTCACCTACCGAGCTCCTGATCTGCATTGGCTCAGTTACCCAGTAGTTGGTGGTAGCATGTCTGCCCTGAATCTGAGAGATTTAGGGTTCAGCCCCTGTGGAGACATACCAAGCCTCTTTGCTTGGAATTGTATGTCAAAAATTGCTCTACAAAGATAATTATGATGATTGCTAAAGCTGTAGTAGGCAACTGTGCATATTGGTGGTTCCAAATGGCAGCAACACAAATGTCAGTGGTCCTATAGAGAAGAACTTAACAAAAGACCCTCATCTCCTAGACGGTATAGTCTCAGATGTTATAGTAGTTCTGATCAAGAAATTCCTAACACTATTGTGGCACCTTTGTAAATACTGATTGAATCAAGTTTCATCATAAATGTAATGTGTGATACTTTATAAGCATTTGGCAGGCTTTTACGTCCAAAGTACATTTTATATTAGAGCAGCAGTTCCAGGAATGTGAAAATGTGCTATGGAAAATGATCTACTGTTGCCATCACTTCCTCCACCTCTTCTTTGTAACCTGTAACCTTGTGCCCACTTCAGTTAGATAGAAGAGAGCATTGTGTGTGTGTGTGTGTGTGTGTGTGTGTGTGTGTGTGTGTGTGTGTGTGTGTGTGTGTGTGTGTGTGTGTGTGTGTGTGTGTGTGTGTGTGTGTGTTAATAGCAACTGCATTTTTTCAGCTCTGTGGTTACTCTTATTATGCTTTGCCTGTTTACACTGCAAAAAATAGCAAGTCATTTAGTCCAGTAGTAGCATAACTAGTGTTAATGTAAGAGTGCAATAAGTTAGCAACCTACTTATCTTAACAAATGAGACAAATAGAGAATCGAATAAAACAAGAGCTAAGACAAATAAGTGTATCCAAGAGCCAGTAAACAAGAGCTAAGACAAATAAGTGTATCCAAGTGTATCCAAGAGCCAGTAAACAAGAGCTCAGGCACATAAGTGACGACAAGTAGTCATGGCTAGGAGGAAGGGTCAGGGTAGTGTCTCCTGAAGAGGTGGGTTTTCAGCCTGCGGCGAAAGATGGGCAGCGACTCTGCTGTCCTGACATCAGTGGGGAGTTCGTTCCACCACTGTGGGGCCAGGACAGAGAAAAGCTGTGACCGTGTAGATCGGCCGCAGGGCCCTCTGAGCGACGGGGCAACCAGTCGCCTCGAGGCAGCAGAACGAAGTGGTCGGGCGGGGGTGTAGGGCTTGACCATAGCCTGGAGGTAAGACGGAGCAGTTCCTTTCACTGCCCTGTAGGCTAGCACCAGGGTCTTGAACTGGATGCGAGCTGCTACAGGGAGCCAGTGTAGAGAACGGAGAAGGGTTGTTGTATGGGAGAACCTGGGGCGGTTGAACACAAGTCGAGCCGCAGCTTTCTGAACAAGCTCCAGAGGTCTGATGGCCGACGCCGGGGCACCAGCAAGGAGGGAGTTGCAGTAGTCCAGGCGGGAGATGACAAGAGCCTGGATGAGCACCTGCGCTGCCTTGTCAGTGAGGAAGGGGCGAATCCTCCTGATGTTGTAGAGGAGGAATCTGCAGGAGCGTGTCACTGATGCGATGTTTGCCGAGAACGACAGTTGGTCGTCCAGGGTCACACCCAGATTCCTCGCAGTCTGAGTTGACGTCACCACAACATCGTCGATGGTGATGGCCAGGTCTCGGTGCGGACAGCCCTTCCCCAGGAGGAACACCAGCTCAGTCTTGTCCAGGTTGAGCTTCAGGTGGTGCATCGACATCCCCTCCGAGATGTCTGCCAGACATGCAGCAATGCGTGTCTCCACTTGTGTGTCCGAAGGGGGAAATGACAGGATCAGCTGGGTGTCATCTGCATAGCAATGGTAGGAAAAGTCGTGGGAATGGATAACAGAACCGAGAGATGTTGTGTAGAGGGAAAAGAGGAGAGGACCTAGAACCGAGCCTTGCGGAACCCCAGTAGTGAGCCTACGTGGTTCTGACATAGACCCTCTCAGCGTCACCTGGTAGGAGCGATCCGTCAGGTTGGATGCAAACATGGAGAGTGCAGAGCCTGAGACACCCATCCCCTCAAGGGTGGAGAGGAGGATCTGGTGGTTCACCGTGTCAAACGCTGCAGACAAGTCCAGGAGTATCAAGACAGAGGAGAGAGAGTTCGCTCTAGCGGCATGGAGCGACTCAGTCACTGCCAGGAGGGCAGTCTCGGTCGAGTGACCCACTTTGAACCCAGACTGGTGGGGATCCAAGAGGTTGTTCTGGTGGAGGTACAGGGACAGTTGATTGAAGAGATAATTGCACTTGTTGCAAAATAAATTGTTTGAAGTTGAATTGTATGAATTGCTTGAATCTTGATAAACATGCAGTGATCTACCTTATTCAGGATGTTGTCATTTGCTTCAAGAGAATTATTAAAACAGGTAAAACTACATTGGAAACAAGTGAAGATATCTCATCTGATTGGAAGATTTCTTTTACTTTTTTTAAGGAAAATATTATTTGACAATTTCAATACGAGTTTAAATAATGTGTCAAAATTGCTATTTTTACAGTGTATGTTTTCCAGTTTAACAGTCTGTACAGGTTGTTCTGGACATTGGATGCAAATGTGTCAAGTCAAAGGTGAACAGTGTGAACAGCAATAACAAAGACTGATATTCTATGTTCTCCTTTAACAAGATTATGAAACCGCCAGCCTACGTTTTTTTTTGGTTTGGCTTTTACACCTTTTGCTGAATTGCAATGGAAAGTGGGATTATGGTTGAAGGCTATGAATGCATTCTGTTTTGTTATGGGTTTTTTCAACAACTTTAAACATAAAAATAATAAACATCTATTTTGATGCAATGCAGAGCTGGAGACTTGGACTCGACTCGAGTTGTGAAAATCAGTACTTGGGACTTGACTTGGTCTTCTCTGCTGTGAGACTTGACTTGACTTACAACTTGCGACTTGTATCAAAAGTCGCAAAATGTCCTTGTATCAAAAGCCCAGTCAATCTATTTTAGATTCAATCAGCATAAACAAAGCCAATAGCTTGGAAAGATGATGATGGCACTATATTTCAATTGCCTTTTAATAATGACCACTAATATTACTTTATTACTAACATTACTGATATTGTTAAGCCATATTGAATATTGAGAATGCAATCTCGAGTCATCACACCACTTTTCAGCACATTTTCAGTTTCTCATTGTTGTCAGGCTTGACAGTAATCCAAATTGCTGGCTTTCTCATTGTCATTATTGCTATTTCCAATTCTCAGGCACACAGTTGGCCCATAAACATGTCACCACAACCTCTATATTCTGATTATTAATATTAATTGATCTATGAGCTCTCTACTCAGAGAAGGTGCTTAAGACCCCCATCTCTGAAACCACTTGTAACTCTTATAACTGGACCAGGATCGATTCCACTACTTTCCATCTCCTCTCTTCTGTCCATTACAACTGGTATGCACACATTACAGATGTTGCCATGCTAGGGAGCCGAAGTTGACATCACTTCCGCCCACCTCTGGTTAACTTCTGCCTATGCAGTTTACTTGAGGAAACTACTAACCATACAGTTCTGATTGTGAAATATGTTGTGGAGTGAGGTGATATTTATTAATTGACTATGTTATTTGTACCTTAAGTACACACTTTTGCACACAACGTTTTTCAACAAACATTACAGAAATGTGTATAACTTATGCTAATTTATATTGCTTTGTTTCATTGTTGTAAGACATGCCCCCTCTTGTCTATGGAAAATCACGCTAGCTACCTAGCCTCTAGTAAACCAGTGGTTTTGGTTAACTTCGGCTCCCTATTACTATCCTCTGATCATAAAGGAATGAAAGAAAAGTATATACCTGAGGAGAGACAGGAATTGTATTCAGTATCATTACAAGAATGTGGTTACAAATGTGTCTGCTGTCTCAGTAAAGAAAAAGAAACATATAACATCTTTTTTTCTTATTCATATTACAGCCTGTGCCCTAAAACCATGGGTAAGACGGGGAGTAAAGTCCTCAGAGAAGCCTCAGTGGATGGGGTTCAAGCTCAGGTAAATGCCTTCCCATCACTCACATACAAGGCACACTCACACCTACTGTGTGTGTGTCCATGTTCGCCTTAGTGCTCATCTGTGTCCTTACTGTAGTGGAATGCACCAGCTGCTATGTTCCCCAGCTATCACTTGGTTATGCAACCAGGATCAACTGTAGCCTGCTTTCACACATTATTTGCCCATATTGCATCATGCGCTTAAGATAATTTCAACCACTAATATCTTGTGATTAAGTTGATTGAAGGAATGAAAGTGGACGGATGTACCCAATGATGGACAGGAGCTGCATTTAGCATCGGTATCAGATTGTTAGTTTATCAATTTAAGCCGCTACGATAACGATTATACTGCAGCACTATCAAGGTGGCTTAGTGATTAGAGAGACCCTTTAGCCTTTCAGCTCTTCAAGGCCCCATGTCAGCAAGCTTACACCCAGCTGAAGTGTCCTTGAGCAAGACTTTGAGGTTTGAGGTCTGAGGGTCAAAAGTTGACCCTGATCTTGCTTTGGAAGGGGAAAAGCGAGACAATTTCCCAGCCAGAATCAGTAGGTGTCACTTTATTATGATTGAGGTTTCCATGTTATTGCACTAAAATTAATTGAAAGAGGCATAACACAAGAGCAAGGCACATTTGCAATGAATGTGTTCTATTCATATATTGGACACACTGGAGGTGGAGCAGCGTGTGCTTCAGTGCTAATTGTATGTTTTATCTGTGACAAAGACAGGACAGTAATTGGCAGTTGTTGTAACTAGTAATTGTGGTATGACAGTAATTGTAACTGATTCTCCAGTTACTGCCTCTCGTTGCTGCCAGATTTGTTGATAATCCAAATTTCCAGCGCTCCTTTTGTCATTATTGCCATACCCAATGCTCAGGCACACAACTGGCCCTTCTCACCACAAGCAGAACTAACTATATCATCATCTGATCTCAAATCCTCAGCCACTAGGTACGCCATGCTGCCTGAGAGTGACATGTATAGCCTGCTGTCTACGGTGTGCGTTTTACCCTCTACCATGTGTGTATGTGTATGCTGCTGTGCAATGCTGTTGATAAGTCTCTGCACCACCAAAATACATGTATTGTGGTTGGTGATTCTGTGGGTGTTGTTGGTTGTCAGTGGGTTAATGGAGTGAGTGGTGAGGGACAGCGTTAGATATTTGCCCCCGATCCTTTGTCATCTTTGTCAACCTTTGTTATCTAAATTCCTCTCAGCATCCCAAATTCTCTTTCGTTGACTCATCCACTTGATCCAAAATTGGTGTACCCGTGTGAGTTCACTTTTCAGCTCATGTTTAAGTGGCCAGAGACTCAGAGCCCATCACCCCACCTCCTCACATCTTGTGTTGGCTGAGTGGGTGCCATCTTTTTTTCAGCTTGGGGCGACACACTGGTGGGCACCAGCACGTGAAACTGGACTGAAGTGAATTGATTCGCAGGGATTAGAGATTAAGATTTCCCCTCCCGCTCAGCTTGGCTTTAGTGGAGTAAATCTGGGGATTATGATGTCAGAGGCCCGTGGCTGTAGCAGAGGAAATTGAATTGTGAGAGACAGAGTGCCGATGGCCCAGGATTACAGCACAGTCCGTGAGAAAAATGAGAGATGGGAGCCCATGTCTGTGCCTTCCTCCAGGTCAGGAAAACTGCCATGGATGTCCACTCACTGCCTTTGGCTTTGGAAAGGATTTACACAGTAGAGCTAATGCTGGGTGGATGGTTAGGATGTTGACTGAGTGTTAATGGAGATTGGTTCTCATTGGTAGTCCAGTCCATGCTGTTCCTGCGAGTGAAACATTAGCATCAGGTGGTGAGTACTCTTGAGTGCAATTGTGATCATTCTTATACTGAAGAAGGTAATGGGGCTCTTCACATATGAACTGGCAGGGAATATCTGAACAGGGGATATTTATGAGAAATTAACGTCTTACACTTGATTGCATCCTGTTTTGCACACCTACTGCTAACCCCCTCTTTGTGTGTGTGTGTGTGTGTGTGTGTGTGTGTGTGTGTGTGTGTGTGTGTGTGTGTGTGTGTGTGTGTGTGTGTGCCTGTCTGTCTGTATCCCAGCCAACTCCTGCCGTGGCTGCTCCTGCTTCTACTGTTAAATTAGACGGACTCACTAAAGCCAAGAGGATGAAGGTGAAATGGACCCAGCTGGGCATGGTGTTCTTCTTGTTGCTATCACTGATTATGACGGGATGCTTCCTCTGGCAGTACCAGCTGCCAAAGTTACTGCCAGGTAAGACTAGTGCCATATGTCGTATAGGTGATGCCTTGCACAAAGAGGCACAAACAAAAAGGAATGATGTCACAAAAATCGAAAAACCTTGCATCTCCAAAATGTCAACTGAGTTGACTTTTGCTTGACCATGCATCAAGAGTTTCTCCAGTGGGTTTTGAAAGGGTTTCATACGACCAAGAGGTCAGAAAATACTCACAACCCATAGAGGACCGTGTAGTCCTTCAACTAAAATTAAAACATGAAAATTGGAGTTACAAGGTGTTCACATAACCACAGTGTCAGATATGAGACTCATTCTCCATCATTACTCAAAATCTAGTTTTAGTATGTACATTTTATAATTAGGTCAGAATTTAACATTCTGTTTCCACCTTAAATAATTCAAAATCTGGTTAAATTAACCACAAAATTACAAAAGTAATTCAAATATCAAAATAGACTACTTCCTCACAGCTAAATGAGGTGAATCTCAGAGCCTCCTACGCTGAAGGTGAGACTGTGAAATCCAATTACTGTAGGTTCCTCTTGCAAGTGGGAAATGGATTACATTTCTAAAGACAGTCTCCATAGTGTTTACTGAGGAGAAGAGCAGCCATCTCATTGCAGTTTCACAGGTCCTCTTCGCTGAAGTTGAGTTTGGCTGTTGTTCAAAAATGAGATATTCACAATTTGAAAAGGTGAGACTCTTACAATATGACTAATAGCACAATTTTAAAAGTTAACATGTCGTCCCCCACAAATGATACAAGCATCACTTATGATCCACCCAATCTCAATCCCTCCAAATTTCATCGAACATCAGACTGATGGTGTAGCAGTCATGGCTTTTTCAAAGTTTGACATTTTGACATTTTATTATAGTGCCCCATCAGGCCAATAAGTGTAATGTGTCATCCCTCCAACTTTTGTCAAAACAGTATAGGAGTTTTTTTAAATTTGCCATTTAATTATGGCTTCCCCTTTCAGGCCATTTAGTGTATTTTTTGCAAACAGCAGAACTCCGACAAAATGCATCACCCTCCAAGCTTTATCAAAATGGGACCATTGGTGACTGGGATATCGTCACCATTAATTTTAGAACCTCCATTAGGAAAATCAGTGTTATTTTTCTATTTTTTGGAACAGTGCGATTATCCCAAATTATGCCAGCAGTGCCTGAGATTTCACACTTGACAGACAGACGGACACAGCCTGGACCTCATTCCCCGCACCACCCCCATGTCATGGCGTGGGTTCATGGTTCTTTTCAAATGACAGTAGATACCTTGACCTGTTGGATGACAAATAATGAAGTTTGTTTGACTTGCTTTGTTGTTAGCTTAGATATTCAGGTTACACATCACCCTATTGATGCAGTGATTTTTCTCTTTCAACAAGCACAAATCATATTATAATATGCTTATTTGTCCATCTACAGTAGCTCAGTAGAATGAAATGGCCAATAGTCTCCTAGTGGCACAACAGAAATATCCACATGTATTCAGAAATCACATTCAGAGGTCCATAATGAGTCTCTTTTGATCACTGAGCTGTATATTATTATAGTCCATCAAATTGGATCTTTTTGAGGTTGACGGGGCTCATCAGGAAGCAGGGGGAAATTAATGTAGCCTTGAGTCAGCCTTTTCATCATGCCATCCATAGATTATTCTATCAACTATCAAGTGGGAATTTCAATAGCCTGTCCTTAAATGCTCCCTCTGTCGCTCTTGATCTCTGATTGTCTCATTTTCCCTCGGTTGCCAGACGAAGCAATGGGTCGCAATGCCAAATCAGAGAGGATGTGTCCCCGCTTCCCAGAGCCTCTCCCACTAGAACATCCTATCCCTAGTGTGAAAGAGGCCTTGGAAAAGGTGAGAGTACAGATTGTGATCTGTGGTTTTATTTCCTTTACATCCACCACAGTCAGAGGAAATGTACAGGCTGGCGAAAAGGCGATAATCCACACCAAATATAGTTACACTTGACAGAAGGAGATTAAAGATATAGTTAATGAGAAAGTGTTTCTGCCTGGGGGGAGCACCAGTGTTCACAGTACATAAGCCACGAACAATGAAACATCAACAACTTAGTGCTCACAAGAGAAATAGAAAGTAGAGGAGTAGGTGCACGTCAGTAATGAGGACATAACAGCATTCTGTGGTTGCATGGTTAGATGAATACCAGCATGATGCTGTTTCTCTCATTTCAAGTTGGGCAGATGTTTACTTTCATAGGAGATGTTTAACTTTCACGACAATGAGAGGTTTTCTTTTGCTAATTACTGCCACAAGCCACACATTAAACACAGTTTAACAGTTCTGCTGTGTGCCTTGGCATAAAGAATATTGGTTGTCTGCAACCAATATTCGATATTGTTCGATATTTTCAAGTTCATGATGTGCAGTGTAGCAGCGAAACTCAGACCAGCTCTGTGTCCTCGTGCATCCTCAGATGCTTTTGCCTGTAAAGCAAGTCAGTAGGAAGTAATTTATTTGTAGCCACAGGCAACATAGAGCAGAGTTGTCATGATTTTACACTTCACACTCTAGGGACACTCCTGGGGAATACTGTACATTTCATTTCAGCAAGTGTGATGTTTCCAGTCAGCGATTCTTACAAATGAAAGCTTATTAAAAACAGAGGCCATATGACTATCCATGCTGACCTCACACAACTTGACCTGTCAAATCCAGAACTAATTCAATAATAGATGACTGTGTGTAGGATCAAACAAACCATCAAAATATCATGCAAAAGCTGAGCTGTAGAATAGGGATTATAGTTTAGAAACGTTCTGAAAATAGTACTTACAAATGGTCAAATTTAGAGACGTAATAATTTGTGTTTTTTTGTGTTGTGTTTTAATCTAAAATGGATGTATATTTTATTTTGGAATGAAACCCCTCATTTCCTGCTCTGTCTCCTAGGTAGACACACTGCTTCGGCAGAGCCTCAATCCCATCAGCCTTCCCTCTCTGTCAGCCATTGTGATCTTCAATGACACTGTTTTATGGACGGGCAACTTTGGAAAGAGGAATGGGAGTGACCCTCTTTCAGGCCCTCCCAATGAGTACACAATCTACAGGTGAGCACGGCCAGGTAGCCATTTGCAAGGCCTTGAATTGGCCTGCTTGGTTGAAGTGATAATCTGCGAGTTTCTTGTTTTTTGTTTTTCAATTTTGGCATCAACTTTGTATATAGTTTATAGTATGTATTTGTAAAGCTTATTTTGTTTTCATGGAGCACCAGATTCGTATAAATCACAGCTCAAAATATGAACTGTGCCATATAAAAAGGAAAAGTACCCATTTCATCCACTAAGTGGTCTGTCCTATTGACTGCTGCTCTTGAGAGACGTAATGGCTCGTCAAAATCAGTTTTGTCACAAGTCACAAAACTAATGCTTAGCCATGTGACTACATTCAGCCTTACAAACACGTATGCCAGAAAAGAGTTTTTTTGTTGCTTTTTTTTCAGTTTCTATTCAAAGTATCTTGACATTTGATTTCAAAGTCATGTATTTGCTCCAGATGGATTCCACTGGTAGAAATGCAATTAAGATATTCTATGGGGAAAAATTGTACCCATGTGCTTTTCTTATGGAAGAGCTGAATTCATCATTCCCCTTATCTACTTTGTATAAAATGTTTTAAAATGTCCTTCATCTTACCTCCAGATTCTGTGTGAAGACTCTTTCTTTTCAGTAGCTAATATAGACTAATACATACTTGTGCTATTGTCTCTGTCTTCCTCTATCTAACTCTATAATGACTGTACTAACAACACAAATAAATAATTAAAAACCTATGAGACTTTACTGCAGCAAATGGAATCAGCTACACAGGAGTATACCAATATATAGTTTCTGATTAACTGTCTTCTGCCTGGTCAAAAAGATAGCATACTGCTTTTTAAATAATTTCCATCCATCCATGTCTTTCAGAATCGCCAGCCTATCCAAGATCTTCCCTACGCTGATGCTCTACAGGCTGTGGGAGGATGGCAAGATCGGCTCCCTAGACGACCCTTTGGAGAAGTATGTGGAGAACTTCACCATCAAAAACCCACTGGGAAAGACACGAGACTCAGAGCTGAAATATGTAACAGATGGCCTGATATTTCTGGACAGTGGTGAGGTTCAGATCCGCTCCTCCTCAGTCACCCTGCGCAGGATGGCCAGCCAGCTCTCAGGTAGCTTCGCTGGATTCTATTGAGCAACTTGGTATCTTAAAGTTGAGCTGAATTTCCAAATAGAGAACTGCATCTCACCTTAGCAGAAAGCCAAGCAGTACTATATAATACAGAACATTGAGATCTAATTGATCAGACATGTCACTGTATGTCCTGTATGTCTTAAAGTTGCACAAGGCAAGATGTGATGTGACAATAATAAACCCATCTTATTACCAAAATCACAAAGTAGGAGTATATGAAATAGAGTATCCCATCGCCATAATTGAGACCTCATAGATGGTGTCGGGTATGGACACTTCTCCACCCACAGGAAGTGATGAATCAAAACTTAATTGTAAAATACTGTCTCTAAACAGCAGCAAGCAAGTGCTCTGTCCAAGGAAAATCAGATCTTTTGCTTGGCTCATCCCTCTTGTGTCCTTTGGTAAAAGGCAATTTTACTGTTTACTGGCAGTTTACTGACATCATTTACATGATTTCTGGATATTGAATTTTACATTTTTCGTGGCTTTAAATGTGTTCTTATATGCATTGCAGAAATGGCTTTATTAAGGAGGATGCTTTTACTCAAATCACTGCACAAGGCCCAGTGGTGCATTATTGGCATTTAAAAAAACATGAAAATAAATGTACAATTAAATGTGTATGCAGCTCACCAGCCTGTGCTCTTAAGTATGGATGGATTGACAGTAACAGAAAATCTTTAGGAGATTATCACTACATGTGTTTATCATCAGAAGTGACTTGTATAGAGAACAGCCACTGAGCCCTAACAAGCGATATAAAAAGCCATAACACCAGCATGCATGCACAGATTGCAAGGGGTAGTCGTACGATTGAAGTTATGTAGAATTAGCACTGTAGTCTCACTACAGTCTCACTGTAGGCACACAACATGCGGTTATTCAACAAATGATTTATCCATAAAACAAATGAGTTGCTGTGGTCATACATTGACAGGCACCTGTTTATCTAAAGTAGCTATTCAATTTGTAATACTACTTGTATATTGAATTAAGATGAGGAGAATAAAGAATAATGAACCTCTGAGTTTCTTGCCCAGTCTTATCATGGAGGCATCGAGGCTGAACCAGATAATCTATTTGTTCAAGCAACTTTGGATTTGTCATTTCAGCAGGAGTACCGGTGAATTGCTGTTAGTAAAAAGTGCTGGGCTGTCCCATTTTTGAACTGTATAGTGAGATGAAGAATCAGCAATGTTTGAATCAAATGCATACAAACACAATTCATCAGTTATATTTGCTTTTCTTGTACCATTGTTCTATGGGCCAATCCCAGGTCTGCCCAGGAGACTCCGGGCCACAAATCTTCTATGGAAAGGAAAAACACAATCTGCAATCAATCTATTGCAAGATGATGTGCTAGTCGCAGACCCAGGCACCAAGTAAGATTTGCTGTGCTGTGCTGATGTCAATATTTCAAAATGTACATTTTTACTGTCTAAATTTAATTGGTACAAAAAATATAAAAATGCCACCCCTTGGTGCTCAGTCAACATGGTCTGTTTAGTTGGTATAGTTTCTGTCTGTTTTAGGTAGTTCTGGTATATGCAGTTCCAAATCGCGTTTTTAGATCAATAAACTATTACATTAGAGGTGCTTTCCATCTTTACCACTCGTTCTCTTCTAGATGTCACTATAGCAACCTTGCCTTCTCGCTGTTGGCTCATGTGATGGCTGAGAGAGTGGTTGGCGTTGACTACCAGCGCTGGATCACAGACAACATCCTAGACCGGCTGGGGATGGAGGACACTGGGTTCGACATCACCCCCGCGCTCCAGAGCCAGATGGCTGTGGGGGTGTATTCCAGTGGACAGCCAGCCCCTCTCTATGACCTTGGCTGGTACCGGCCTTCGGGTCAGATGTTCTCCACAGCGGCAGACATGGCCAAGCTAGCCATGATGCTGTTGGGCGCTTATCACCGCAAGCTCCTGGAACCGGACACCCTGAAGATCATGCTGACCCCACTTTTCAAGTGCGATAAGGACTACTTTGCCAACCGTACTGGGACGCCATGGGAGGTGAACGAGCAATTGGGCTATGAGGTGGTTCGTAAAGATGGAGATCTGGATGGCTACTCAGCCACCTTCTCCCTGGTACCCAGACTGAAGCTTGGCCTGGTGGTGCTCATGGGTGGCAGCAGGTCTCAGAGCCAGGATGTGGTCACCAAGGCCTACAGTCACATCATCCCAGCCATGGAGAAGGCCTTTAGGGAGGCCAAGAAGGTCCTCTTCGCTCCCCCAAACCCAGAACCATACATAGGCTTTTTCACCTATGGTAATATCACCTTCTATGAGATCAAAGCTGGACCAGATGGAGTTTTGATCATGCAGCAGTTTGGGCCTCAGATTGAGGAGCTGATCCCAGAGAAGTACAGGACAATTAAACTCAACTACCTGGTTGAGCGGGTGTTCAGGGTGGTGTTTGAAAAGGAGTACCCCTGTGTCTTACGGGTCAGCACCGCCTCTGTGTCCCTGGAGGCCCAAGATGGCCAACTATTTAACTTCTATATGTTCGACAAGCGGGGTTTGTCCCCTGGTTTTGATGCACCAGGACTGAATACATATAATGTGGTTAGAATAGTCCGCAGGCCCTCCTTCTCAAACTGAACTGCAGCGAAGCGGTGGCCTACAGACAACAGGACTGTGAACAAAGAGGAGGATATCTATATACAAAAAAGTGGAAAATTGAGGGTCATGTTGGCAATTACAGACATCATTGTGTTGTTGGCAGACAATGCATTATGTTTACCAGTGGTGTAGTCTATTTTTTTGTAGTGGGTATACTGGTCTATACTCATACTCACCCGTCCCAGAGCAACGCGTCTCAGAACAACAGCCATCTTGGAGCAACACCTCATAAGCACCATCACCACCTTGTGTCTGATGCTGCCTCCTAACATGTTGATAACATAACCAATCTTTAAGAATGCTCTCAAGATGTATACTGTAGGCTGGGCATAGATGTATACTGTAGGTTTTTTATTCATGTACTGAGAAAACCTCTGAATCTGTTATTTAAAAGATAAAAGAAAGTTTTAAAAGATAATTTTGTGACAGCTTTCACACGTTGGTTAATTCATTAAATTAACCCAGTCTGTGTTCACATGACTTTTGGACCTCTGAGGCTTCCGTCGCCTGTGACGAACAACAACAGATTTCTTCCGCGGTAATTCTTGGCACAAAGGTAAAAATCAGAAAGTTAATTACAAAGAGATGAAGCGAAAACAACGCCAGACAACACTTTTTCAGTGTTTTCCGAAGCGTGCCACTGCACCCACAGCCGCTTCGGGTGACGCTGCTTACGAGAATAAAACTGTGTAACGTATCCTCATGCATCAAGTGGGTATATGGAAATCATAAACATTTTCTAGTGAGTATAGGGCGTATACCTGCGTATCACGTAGACTACACCACTGGGTATACGCAAATCATTGACCTTTTCTAGTGGGTATACGGCGTATACCTGCGTATCACGTAGACTACACCACTGATGTTTACCCAATTGTATAATGTCTTGCACAGAAACTGTATTCATTTATCAGTTTGAATATGGCATTGTATATAATCCTTTTCATTCAAATCCTTCACCATGCCTCTACGGAACATATACACATTATTGTGATGCAGTGCTTGTGCTTCTTTCACCAACATATCTCTACTGCGGTACACAGTAGAGATAGATAGAGATAGAGATAGATAACACAGTCTTGTGTTAGTATGATTGCAGTTCCACTAACTCGGTTCGTACATACAGTATTTATTAGACACCTATGATGAAGAAGGAAAAAAACATGATTCATTTTCTTTGCGTCACCAACTCTTTTTGTGGCCCCAGATAAAACCATGATATGTTCACGCCAAACACGAATAAACTCTGTCTTAGTGATGTCGCATCCCTTTAGGGATTGCTGATCCAAAGCAAGCGTTCATGCATGTCAGCGTGACTGAGATACTAAATATTTTAACAGTCCAACAAGAGGCGATTAAGGACAGAGAGGCTTGTGGTACCAGAAATGACTCTACATTTTGTAATCCCTAAAAAGGGACTCCAATTTCAATCCTGATCTCTAACCTCAGTATGAATAATATATTGCTCTGCTGCATGAACTGGCAGATGCAACTGGACAAAAATAACTCTCATAAGGTAAAGGTTGCTGTTTTACCTTTTAAATTAGATTGACTGTCAGAAGATATGTTGAAGTTGGAATTTCAAATTAATGTTGAAAATATTGCTTGCTTTTGAAGCATCAGGTACAAACAACTGAATATGTATGGTTCATATAAAATAAAGCTGTTATTAATAAGGGTATGGGTATATGGCTTATACAGACTTGAGAAATAAGTTAAAAGAAAATAATAATAGCAACTTCAGAACTGCCTCAATTTTTATTCATTTAGCATTTATGTTAGGCACTGCACAATAGCCATGAACACAGTTTTCACCATTGAGCTAACCAAGAGCTAACCAATCAGACCAGGTGCATGCAGGCCCACAATGCAACAAGAGGCAATGCAAGACTTGGAAAAGCAAAACAATACATTCTTTGTTTACAATTTCCACAGAAACACAGAAATGTGTGAATGTTGTTTGTCCAACACTGCATTTTCAAAATAAGAACAGGAGTACAGAACAGGAGTTAAAGTACACCACTACACATCAAACACTGTTTCAGATGTGTTGGTTGGGACTGATCCAAGTATCGCTCAGTTCGTTCTGTAGATCAGATCCAATTGTCTTCCACATCTTTGTTGTTGTTTTTTTTACTGGACTTACCTTTTAAGGCATACAGCATTAATACAAGACAGTAGGCAGAATAAGCAGGCACTGTTGAAAAAATATCATCCATACTAACCGAGCGAATCAATCAAAGCAGCAACCTCATGTTATTTTAATTATATGTAATCACTTTAATGTGTGTCTGTGTATCAGCTGCTTATTATCTTATTCATATATCCATTAAATACGCTATCAAATCTCAGTTAAAATGCAGAGGTTATGCAGTCAGTCTCTTTACATGTACATGTAAGGATTGTAGTGTCTATGCTCAGCGACATGTTAGGAGACAACAAAGGAAAGAAAGCATTGGTGTCCTTATCCTTGACCTGAGCTCTGGAAGTTGCGACAGAGGGACCCGATAAAATCTTAGGGATGGGTTGCGAGTCTCTAACAGAGTTGTTGTCCTCCGTCTGGGAACACACCAGTTCTCGGAAACACTCTCGGAAACGCGTGGATCGCAGGTTGTAGATGATAGGGTTGACTGCGGAGCTAAGGTAGAAGAGGATGCCCGATATGATGTGGACGCACTGATAAATGTCGTGCATCAAGTCGGTCCACTGGTTGATGGAACTCCACAGGAGACGCTCAATGTGGAAGGGGGCCCAACAGACTCCGAATACCGCCACTACAATCGCTAGAAGATCAGGATTGAGGGAGTGAGTGAGAAAAGAAAGAGAGAAAGATAGAAATGTACTGTAATGAGATTAAGCATTTAAAGATACAATATGCAACCTTTCACCTTGAGGCAAGTAGTGTCCTGCCCTCCTCCCCCTCAGGTGGTCACATTCACACACCATCACTTTGACTAGCTGTTTTCTTTGTAAGGCATCTAGCCTGAGGCCGAGGTTATCCCATTACAGACACTTTTATTTATTGCTATTTTCATGTGTAAAGGTTGCATATTGCAGCTGAGATGAGATCACCAGTATACTTACTACCTACTTCTCAATGCCGACAAAACTAAGATGTTGGTTATTGGACCAGATATAGGTTTCTGTTTTCAGGTTTAACTACTGAGTGCATTAAACTGGTACAGAATGCTGCTGCCAGAATCCTGACCAAAACTAGAAACCACATAACGTCTACCCTGTCCTCACTACACTGTCTCCCAATTCAGGCCAGATGCGACTTTAAGGTGCTTTTACTTTCATATAAATCATTACATGGGGTGGCACCATCCTACTTGTCGCGCTATATATAATGCCACACGCCATCCAATCACAGGTCGCTGGCTACCTGTCTATCCCAGAAATCAAAAACAAAACTGCAGGTAAACCGCGCTCCCCATCTCTGGAACAGTCTGCCTGCCTCAATCAGAGAAATCAAGGTTAAAAACCTATTTATTGTCTTGACCAAACTTAGCCTTGCACATTCAGGGAGTGGCTCTCTGACTCAGAGTAAGGCTATACCAGTTAGCTCACCCTAGCTCAGGTTCCTGCCGATGGGCATTTAGCATGTAGCTTACATGTTCTGTTCTTCTGGTCTACACTATATGGCCAAAAGTCAGTGGACACCCCTACTAATTATTGAGTTCAGGTGTTTCAGCCACCCTGTTTTTCAGGGTTTGGGCTTGGCCCCTTAGTTCCAGTGAAGGGTAATCTTAATGCTACAGGATACAAAGACATTGTAGCCAATTGGGCGCTTCCAACTTTGTGGCAACAGTTTGGGGAAGGCCCTTTGCTGTTCCAGCATGACTGTGCCCCTGTGCACAAAGCGAGGTCCATAAAGACATGGTTAGACGAGGTGTGGAGGAACTCGATTGGCCTGCACAGAGCCCTGACCTCAACCCCACTGAACACCTTTGAGCCAGGCCTTCTTGTCCAACATCACTGCCTGACCTCACATTCCCATGGTTTTAGAATGGGATGTCCAGCAAGCTCATATAGGTGTGAAGGTCAGGTGTCCATTGACTTTTGGAATGAGGAATGAATGAATGAATGCGTCTTTAAGGGTGTATCTCCAGGTTGTTCCCAGGCTGTGGCTGTGTTGGCGTTGGCTGTTCATATAACCCAAAAGATACCCAAAAGATAAAACTGAGCAGAGTAATGGCCCTTGTACACATAATTAAAAGATTCAGGGTTTGATGAGTACTTTGAGATGAGTACTCATTTCTGTTTGAAGATTGAAAATTAGCACTCTGATCACCAGAACGTGGTGTGGCACAGCAGTGTCTGTTAATACAGACTTCTCTTGGGATCCCTCTTCTAGTAATCAAAGCATTATGCTCTCAGTGAGGAGGAGGTGCGCCATATGGTATCTTGCTGGCTTGGTACCAGTCCACACAGTGAAAATAACTTTTTCATAGCTTTGATGAGATATTGATAAACGTGTGTTGCAGACTGAGGGGGGTGGTTTCTCCCTGCAACCGGTACCAGTTCTGGCCAATTAAGGCTGATTGGCCGATTGCAGCAAGGAACCCTTTTAACTGTGTGTGTTTCAGTCGAGGAGGAGAAAAGGCGATGAGAGCTGGACTAGCATCAGGGGCGTCGACCGGAGCGGCAGCCGGAAAGCTGTCCTGCTGGCTTTGGGGCCAGAAGCTGACCTGAGATTGGAGCAGAGGAGCTGACCTGTAAGGGCTAGCGGGAGGCGCACCGATGGAGGACACTGAGCTGGAAAGCAACAGTCAAGACCAGTTGATGTCGATTCATGTAAATAAAACGGTAGAAATAGTATACATTGCTTAGCTGGAGTGGTGCATTGTATGCTGTGCAAGAACTATCCTAAAGGTATACTATATGATATCTTGGTATGGGGATGTTGAGGAATCCCCTCAGAATACAAATAATCAACACTTATTTTTTTGCCTTCATCACGTTTTGTCTTTGGAACATATCTTAGCATTGATAACTCAGATTAGAACAAGCTTAGTTTCAAATCATAGCATACTGTCTAGACATGTTTTCTGTGGGGAAACAAACAGCTAAACCAGCATGTGTTATGTATTCATTATCATGGTAAATACAAACTAAACAACAAACAGGTTCAAAGTGTTATGCACAGTACCGTAGAGCACCAACGTGCCGGAAAAACTACAAGCTGAGGGGCAAAATCTCTTGAATGGATGACTTGAACTATGGTCAGTCATATGAGAAATCATATAAGAAATACAGGAAAACTCACAGAGCATCTTGGTGACCTGTCTCCTGCGTCCGTTCTCCGCACGGATCTTCCATCGGGTGCTGGAACTGCAATTCTTTCCCAGGTTCTCATGGGGTTGGCGCTTTTCTCTGCCCAAATGAACACCCATCACCAGGTACAGCACACTGATCACCATCATGGGTACAAAGTAGAAGCAAACGGTGGTGATCTGCATGACCAAGTTATAGATCCACAGGGGTTTTAGCACAGTGCACATGGCTGACTCCTCTATCCTCTCTGGTAGGTGGAAGATGCCATGCAGTGAAGTGTTGGGGATGGCACAGACCATAGACACCACCCACACAATGGTGATGACCCGCTTGGCATGCTGGTTAGTGAATAGGTACCGTGTTTTGAGTGGGTACACCACAGCCATGTACCTTTCCACACTCAGGGCTGTGACGTTGAGGATAGAGGCGAAGCAGACCGTCTCAAAGAGGAAGGTCTTGAAGTAGCAGCCTCCCACGCCGAAGGGGAATGGGTAGTTCTGCCACAGGTCGTAAATCTCCAGGGGCATCCCAAACAGAAGCACAAGGAGGTCCGCCACAGCTAGGCTCACCAGGTAAAGGTTGGTGGGGTTACGCATCTTCTTGTGTTTGGCTATCACTGCGCATGTGAGCAGATTTCCAGACAAGCCAGTGAGGAAGATGAGAAGGTAAACAAGGGTCACAGGGAGGAAATAGGGAGATTGTTTTGGACCCAGGATTTCAGAGAGGGTGTCAATGGATTGGTCATATGTGTAATTCCCAGTGGCATTTAGTTGCATGGAGTTATTGTGGAGCATGCTGTGCAGTTTTGATGAGTTTGAAAAGGAAAAATGTTCCATTTCAGAAAGGAAGGCCTTGCCAGGGAGAGATCAGAGGAATGACTAGAGATGTCAAAACATCCTATTCTTATTTCTGGGTTCATTCAACAGCAGGGGCCTGAGGAGAAAATAAAAAATAAAAGATCAGACGAGGATTTCATTTGATTCATGAAAGATCATTGCATATGGAGGAAGAAATAACAGCCCTGCGGATCATTGCTGTTGTGGTTTCACTCACTCGGTTTACTTTTGTTACCACTTGCTTCATAATCTTACAAGTCACTCTGTTCAATTGAAACTAAACAATCTATGTGTTCCATTAAAACATGTATAATTATCACCCTGAGTGCAGATTGGGAAATCCCAGTTGGCAAAATTGAGATCGAAAAGGTTTGAAAGCAAAAGTAGACCTATTACCAAAAGAAAAGCTATTCACTCAATAATGACATGAGCACCTGGACTGTGCTTTTGCAAAACACTAAAAGCAATTCTATACATTTGGCACAATCGTCAAAAAGAAATCTCTTGTATTCACATGGAAAGCACTGCCATTACAAATGCTAGACTGTAATTATCGTTTGACCGCAGTGACTACTCACAGGTACAAACACTAGCTGCTAAAACGTTCAATGGATTGCAACATCGCAGGGAGAGGTAGAGGGAGAGGAAGGGTGAGTGTACGAGGAGGAAGAGGAGGAGGGGGAGGAAGAAGAAGACGAAGAGCATCCAAGGCGGGATCCATGATACCAGGCAATACTTCCCCTACTGCTTAGCCAGGGAGATTGGGTTGTGTGTGTGTGTATGTGTGTGTGTGTGTGTGTGTGTGTGTGTGTGTGTGTGTGTGTGTGTGTGTGTGTGTGTGTGCGTGTGTGTGCGTGTGTGTGAGTGGTTGTTCAAATACATACTGTATAATCTATTTGTCAAAACTGAATTGTGCAAAAACAGTACTTTCCAATGTCAGTATTGTAATAAAATGATGTGAGTCATCAAATAGAGCACTACTAATTGACTGATTGGTTTAATTGCATCTTAAGTGTGGGAAGATGATTTGTATTGACTTGCCTTGAAAGGTATGAACACTTGAGTGTGCTGAGCCGTTCGTTTTACCATGTGCCTCATCTTCCCGTTCTGATTATGCAGGACCATTACAGACCTAAGAACTATTAACTGCAGCCACCAAGAAATAATTGACTGATCTTTGCTGGGTCATTTTTGCTCATTAATAAACATTTTTGAGATTACGCTCGTCACAGTCCTAAAAATAATAAATAAATAAATAAATAAATAAATAAATACAAATCAGTGAAAATACAAATTAATCTTGCATGTTGATAGAAATACCAGCTTCCCTTTGTAGAGATGATGAATATTGCTTTGCCCAGCATGTTAGAAAACCATTAACTCCATTAATCATAACTATAAACTAGTGGATGAAAATAATTGATTGAAGATAATTGATATTACAGTGTGACATAGATGCTCATGACTTCCTCTAAAAGGTTAATTATGATCCACAACAAGGTTCTTTTAATAATAAGATATTATTCTGCATGGCTGAATAATAGAAAAGAAAATACATTATAATATTCTTATAATAGTATATAGATATATAGATAAGTGGTACTTAATAGGGAGTTATAGTGACCTTATAGTACTTGATAGTATCTTTTTATCTTGTATGGTTTCTCTCTAACATTCCTCAAATATTACTATATGATGAAATATATAGTTTATAGTTCTAGTAATATTTGTAGTACGGAGATTGACAAGAACAGAAAATTATTATTATTGTCATCTAATAAGAAGCATCAGTAAAATAGCCCATTGATAAATAAACCTGTAAATACAACTTTAATATGCTGAATATTGCAGACATCCCATAAAAGTCGAGTACACCTAATAACTTTTGTTGATGGATGTAATAGAATGTGACAGAGTAAATGCTCATAAATACCTACCACCTTGACGGTGCTGGTCTGCAAGCCTCTTCTTAAAACACACTCCCTTTTGACCATGAGCAAAATAGAACAGCTACAAAAAAACTATTAACGAATGCAAAAGTCCTTGAATGCGCTCGTCGCTGCAGAGATGAGAGCTCTGAGGAGGATGCAGGGGAGGAGGATGACACTGCGCTGCTGTCACGTCTCCAAGAGCAATGAAAATGTGGGTGAGAGAGGTAAAGGAGGAGAGAGAGAGAGAGAGAGAGAGAGAGAGAGAGAGAGAGACTTACTTACTTACACTGGAAGTAATCAGTCTTATTTACTTATTACTACGTATTACTACTTATTTACTTGTGATGTCCATTTGGTTCTCTATTATGTGGGTTTCCCTTTTGAAAAATAGATAGTGCAATTCTATTACAAATTTATAAATATCACTGATAATAGAAATGTAACTATAAGGCCCTATAGAAATACTATAGTGATACCATAGGAGATTGTATAGTATGTCCCTATAGCAACATCATAGTGACCTCTCCTTAATTGGGTTGTGCGTGCGTGTGTGTGTGTGTGTGTGTGTGTGTGTGTGTGTGTGTGTGTGTGTGTGTGTGTGTGTGTGTGTGTGTGTGTGAAGTGGCCTAGATTTTGGTGGTAAAAAAAGTAAAGTAAGTAATGCCTTTAGCCGTGTCAGATTGCATGCCTTCTAGAAATTGAAATGCCACATAGCCATGTTTTAAATTGAATACCTATATATAGTTCTCCCCATATTTTTTATGAAGGCTTTCCAAAAGCACTAGGCTATATGTAAAACATTTTTCACTAAATATTAGCTAGAATAGTTAAGTGCTTGCACTTGTTAAAACTGCTTTACAGTAGTTTTAAAGTATGGATAATTGAACTGCCTTTCAAGACGAATATTTCGGGATGTAAGGTAAGTTAGGTAGTTGACTAAAACTGAAAACATTTCTGCCCAAAAATATATGAATTCAATTTATTTTTATTCAATTTTTGCCATTATTTTAACATCCCTTTCTACTTTCAATTGCCTCAACTCCCATTCTTGGTGGATGGAGGAGGAGGACAAGAAGAACCCACACTCACTTGGACATCAAATTCAAAGGCTTTTCAATAACTTTGAAGGTCTTGTTTGGACTCAAAATTGGCAAAATGGGGTAAGACATGACATTGGTCAGACATTGGTTAAAAATTTAGTTTTTTTTACTCATGATCTTGTCTAGTCAAGGTAGTACATCTTTCTTTTTGTCATCACGGTAAATCACGGTAAAAACATCTTTTTTAAAACTGAACACTGCTGCTATATCAACACAGATATCCTTCATATGGTCTGAAGGATATGAAGTGTTGATGCTGTGACAGAGATGTTCTCATTTACATTTTCAAATAAATAGAAGAACTGCTACCATGGCTGATTAGACAAAGAAGAGAGCAGTTCCTTCAGAAACTCAAACTTCATCAACAGAAAATCCAAGGAAAAAGAAAAAGGAATTCTATATTTATATATTTAAAATAATAAATAATTGTTCATGCAATTCTATTCTCTTTAAATGGCTCAGAAAATGCAACAATTCAGCAAGGCAATATGGCCATAATGGCTTCTATCAAAGACAAGATAGCATACTAATATTCTGTTCATACCACTTGCTATTGAGTTGGATGTTGCTTGTAGTATGAAAAATGTGCATAGTGTGCCATTCCAAACACAGCCAAAGTGTGACATATTCACACATGAATATAAGAAAAACACTGGTAACAAATCACCATTATGTGAATACAGAGAAAGCAGGTGGAATGGGTGTATTTTGGGTGGATCTCTAGAAAGGCAGTCTAAATGTTTATGTTTTATGTAATGATCCATCTACAGAGGATTATATTTGCAAAATATCAAATTGGACAAATGTCTGTCACTTATTTGTGTACGATGAGGTCTTAGTATGACCCCTCAGTGGCTGAATACACCTTCCACAGGCACACTTGCCACAGTGAAGAGTGCTGGGAGAGTCCTTGTGTTCATAGCCCACAATAAGAGACTGTTTTGCCCTTCACACATGTGAAGGTACTGCTGAGGTAAGATGGAGCGGAACACTGGCCATCGCTCCTTTGTCTTTTATGATAGTCCACCATCATCTTCAGCAGCCTAACCTTCACCGCAGTGTGCTAATTTTTGACAATTTTGACAGAGCAATGTTGACGGCTTTGGTTTCTTTAAATCCATCTCCCACAACTAGTTGTAAAGTGTGAGCAAAACACTGCAAACGCCTTGTTACACCAAGATAGCCCCTCATCTTCCTGTCTGAGCATATATTAACTGTCACTGAGAGTTTGTCCACTTGCTCCATCTGGTCCTCTAGTTTTGTCCGTCTTTCAGCTACCAGGTTGTCTATTCTGGAGGTGATGGTACTGCAGCAGACTGGTGTGTACTTATTGTCAACAATGGACAGGAAAGGAATATTCCTCTATTGAAAGGGGCATGTTGCAGTCCACAATTAAGTCCACTAGTATCGCACTGGTGATTGATTTCTGCTGTGGGAGATTGTAATTGTACAGCTGGATGGCATGTGATTCAATAAACAGAGATCTGAGGCTGTTGAGGATCACTGATGATCAGCTTGGTCTTCAGGTGCTCTTCAAAGCTAGAAAATAATAGCGCAATGCCTAACTGACGTGCTATATTTCTTCACAATAACACTTTACATTCATACATGTCTTCAAATTACACAGCTACAAAACATTGCAGCTGTCTTCTAGAACTTCTAATATACTTCAAGCAAAATGTCTTTCAACGCTGTTTAGACCACTCAAATAAAATGATGTGTATCATACAATCTGTACGTAACTATGATACTATGTACGTATGACCACTAGTAGTGTACTACTCTTACATTTCTCACTAAACCACCAGTGGCGATTGGAATGTATACAACTTTTTTCCACAAAGAAACATCAAACATAACTCCTCAAACAGTGAAATTCCTCTGAGCACCATTTTTTTATAAAGTAAAATCAAGGGGCTACAATGAAATAGCAGCACCTCATATAGTAAATGTAGCTAGAATCTGTTGAAATCCCTATGAAATTAACATTTTAACTTGCCAATATTTCATACCACTAAATTATCTTAGTGGTAAGTTACCACGCTAGCAAACATCTTTTACAATCTGTTGACGAGCAATAAAAAGAGTTTATAATTCTTCCACCATTCGTAATATGGGAGGCATTCATTTGAGTTTCATTATTTTTGCATCCATTTAGGACACAGAAGCACAAATGCACAAAGGTGTATTCCAATCCAAAAAGCAAAATGCATGTGTGTGCAATACAATTTGCAACCGTATGATGTGTTTTGTAGTTGTAAAGGTACAGTGGTAAAGGTCAGCTAAGGAGAAAAGTTGTGGGTGTGGAAAATAGATGAGCTCCGGAGTGGAAGTAGAAATTGCTTTTCTCCATTGAAACATTCAGACTACAGTTTGACAAAGTACACAGCAGGGACTTGCTGTGTCATTTTCTGCATACCACAGTGATGTTTGATTGTAGTTGCTGACTGACAAACATTTTCACAGAAGTTAGATTATTATCTTTGTTAATATATGCTTAGTAGTTTGACAAACTAAATATTCCAACATTGAAACTGTCCAATAGTCTGGGCCTTTTGTTTCATAAGTAGAGTAAATGTTTAATGTCCCTGTGGGCCAGTTTGCTTCTCGGGCCAGTAGTCCAACAGAAAAAAAACACATAGTATACACATATAACAATAAGCACACAGTAAATAAATAAATATATATAGCAACAGCATCACCTTAGGGAAACTCAGAACTGGTTTGGATTGGCTAACATAGCATAGCATAACATAGTATGGCCTTATGTAAATGTATATGCATTTGTTAAATACATACACAGACACTGGGCATCAAATGTGAAACGGACAGTTCAGCAATAAAATGTCAAAACTGTCTTCGCCTCGTTAAACGTACGTTACTAAGGCCTGAATATACAGCAGGAGCTATCAATCTTACGTAATGTGTCATTTACAGACCTTTTCAGTGCTTCCAGTTCCGCTTATCTTCATAATGTGGACATATGTGGCCTTTTGCGCCACTGTGGTGGCTGATTGTTTTTACAGATGTCCTTGAAAAGAGTCTGAAATGTATGCCTGAAACATAAATCAAAAACACTTTCTGCTTTATGGCGGTGATTTACAGAAAATAAAATAAGGTGCAGGTGCAGAACCAAATGGTATAAAACATATTTATTTTCCCTCAATAAACACTAAGGTTGACTGCATCATGGGAGATTGGAGTACAATTGCCAAGTGATACATCAGTCAGCACATTTTCTTTCATGCATCCTGACCAAGGCTCAAACAGCTTTAGTGTCATATTTTGTTGTTGGTTTATTGGTCATTATTATTCATTAATCATTATTATCACTTATCAATCGATACCAAAGACACCATTCCTATTTTTCACTTAACTTCTCAGAGATATATTTTCAATTCTTTTCACAGCTGTTCATAACAATATTCACTATAGTTTGATAGCATATGCCTCTGTTACAGTCTGATAATGCTCCCACTTTGTACTCACATGCTACACTATGTAGTTATGTAATATTTGGTGAATCTGCTCTCTGTAGTAGTAGTACCCTGTGTACGGTTTCAAATTTAATGGCGCTATTACCTGTACTTATTATTATTATGATTCTTACAACCTTTGTTCCCTTATTCTGAAACTAAAAATAACTGGCGGTGCCTCCAATAAGATTAAGGAAGTTTAATAAAAGTATATGCCTCCTATTAGGTTTTTTTCCTTGTGTATTCATTTAATTTAATTATTACCAAAACATGAATTATCTATGATGAACTATGACACAACAGTATACTTCAAATGCAATAAAACCAGATTTAGTTATTTATTAGTTCAGGGTCACAAAACAATATTACTTTAGGTCACTTATAAAATAAATGCAAATAGAAATAATACCCAATATTAATCAAGTCAACTTTATCTGTTACCTCAAATTAGGCTCTAATATCAGAAGTGCATAGCATCTTTAACATGTGAACATCAACGATATACTGTGGGCCCACACTCTCACACACACTCTCACTCTGCAACATAAACCAAAATATAAACAAAACCCCTGTTGCAGGCCTGAGTTGTGGCTCGGGAGCGTAGAGGCCTAAAAACTGTAATGGCCGCTTCACTTGTTCACACAAGCAATAAACAAAAAGGCACGTGCAAGTGTATCAGTACTCACAAATCCAGGGAATAGTCAGAGGAGTAGATGAGGGAAGCTGGGTAAAGTGCGGAAGAAACAGCAGCAACAGTCTGCCAACAGAGGTGGTCTGGTACTCAATTTCTACATACAAACACATTATATCTTCTGTCCACTGCAATGACATAAAAATTGACTATTTATTTAAGTGAATGCAAAAAAAACAAAGGTTTAGCTTTGATGTTGCCCCTTCTTTTATCATAAGGAGCAAGCTCTGATGTAACGTTAAAGCTAACATTAATGCACTAATTAACGTTAGTGTTAAACAATTAGTGAATCAAATTCAAAGGATTTATCTTAAGGTTACCTAACGTCTACAAATATGGTACGCATATGATGTGCACCCTTTTGTGCACCCCTGCCTATATTTAATATTTTCTTAATTATTAAAACTCATTGTATGTATGTTTGGCAGAATCAAAACTCTTTTTTGTGCAGCATTTTAATCTGCTCAAGTAAAATGTACGGAGACAGATAATATTCCTAATATTATCTCATAGCAAAAAACAGTCTGTATCTCCATTTCCATCGTCCTGAACATGCTATTGCTGGAGGGCTGGATGTTTCTGAACAATCTGGTTGGATAATAAGTTACTTCACTTGGTTAGATAAAGGCTGGAGTGATTATTTGGTACTAGGCAGGTACCGGCACAACACATTTTGAATTCCCTCAACAGATAAGATAACACCTACATTTATAGAGGATTTGCAATTGTCAGATTAACCACATCAGTGTTTATGTGGAAATGTCATCCCCCACATGCAATAGTGACAAAATAAAACATAATAAAACATAATAAAGTATAAGTTTTTTATTGTGGCAGCCTTATGAATCATTTACAGGGTTGGGGAACCCCAGATACATACATTTATACATACATTACATATATATATATATATATATATATATATATATATATTTATTTATTATGAATATGTTCTGTATTTCTTTGATTTCTGTAGTTGAAGACTGTAATATCTGCAGCTGAAGGTTAAAATTGATCATATTATACCATGTCTCTCTCCCCTGTTTAATAGATACAGTCTCTCATATGAAGCCCATGACCTGCCCTCTTGACATTATCCCTTCACACTCTTTAACATTTGACATTTGACATAATTGGCCCTACTGTTCTGTTTATGTAGTGGTCCAGTGGTCTCCTTCAAGCTTCTTAACAATTTTGACCCATTGCTAAATTTCCATTTTTGTCCCAAATCCTCAAAAAGGTCATCTTCTCTCAATTTCTGTCAATTTTAAACCAAAATAGCATCCTTGAATAATATGAAAAGTGACTTGCAATTGACTGTTGGTAATTGTGCCATTTTAACTCTCTTGGACATCAGGATTCTAACTGGCACGAGGAAGAGGGACCATATTTCTCTCATACTAGCCTCTCTTCACTCCAAGTTTGTTATAGAATTGATTTCAAGGTTTTGTTGTTTGTTTTTAAGGCACTAAATGGGTTGGCCCCTTCTTACATTGCTGATATCCCCCATTCCACCTCCAGGAGACTTCTAACCAAATAATTGTGTCTGTCCTGGTCTCGGCTCACTGGCCCGAGGCTAGATAATAGTCTACCCCTTTGGATCAGGCCTGCCCCCGCCATTGACACTCATCACTTCTCCCGAGCGATTGGGTCAACCTAATGTGCCTGTATGATTGGTCTCTCTGTGTTTTGGTGTTTTGGCTCAATAGGCAGTGTTAATATCAATCGATATGACTGTAATCAAATGCACACATCCCAGCCAATTAAATGTCTTCTTTCTTAATGTCTGGCAACCAAAAGAAGTGAAGGGGAGATATGCAAAGCCACTTATATTGCACAACTCAGCTGCTCAACTCAGCTTTCTGTAATCAGGTTGTGTTCTGTTGTCTGTTGTCTTTTTCTGCTGCTGCTCCCTTGCCAGTCTACTCACATCCCCTGGTGAGCTGCTACAGTAGGTAGGTGGATGACAATATGATGGGAACAGTGGAAGCAGATATAACTGCTATGACGTCCATTGAAATAAACAATAGTGATTTATTGGCAAGGATTAAACAATGCTAACATAAATCTGACACCTCTGATTAATTCCTAGAAGCTAAGCCTGCAGGAACTGGACGAGAGCCAGCTAAGCCATTTATCTCAATTTATGGCTTTGTAGTAAAACCTATGCTGCTTATCTGTCAAGTGATGTATACTAAAGCACTTTAAGTGTGAGAAATACTATTTGCAATGAGACTTTCAATAACAATCACATTTCTATGCAGTATTGTAAATATAGATGAATAGCTGGCCAATCCATCCACTTGATCATTTATTGAGCAGAATGATGACAATAACAGTAATAATAATAATAATAATAATAATAATAATAAGGACCTATTCCCTATTTTTTCTATTTTTTATTATTTTATATTCTACTTATATGCCATTTTCTTTTACATACAACAGACCTATTTCATAATCTACTAGTTTTAATTTTATTCTACACTATTCTTATCATTTCTTGTCTGGTGCTGTGTTATGTTTAATGTGGCCTACGTGAGCAACCCACCAAGTCAAATTCCTTGTACGTGCAAACTTACTTGGCCAGTAAAAGTGACTGTGATTCTGATAAGCAGTATTTGCACAGCACTTCTTTAAACGTTTGCAAAGTGCTTTAATTATCAAATAAAAGCAAAACACCATGCTCAGAAATTACAAAATAAAAATAATACAATATAGCTGTAGGCTAATGACCTCGGAGTCATGAGACACTACGATATAAGTCTACTATGAAAACATTTCTCTGTGTGCCCTTTGCATTTATACGTCTATTTCTATGTCTCTAATAAAACCAGAAGAGAAAATCTGTTCTAGGGTTTACATATGATATTTACAAAGGGCATTTCATTGTTTATGTGAACTCTTTTCTCTGTGTTGAGACAAAACATCAAAGGTGACATCAGCTGTTACAAAGTTCCCTTTATTGCCCATCCTATGACATAAGCCTGTTTGACAGGCGTGATTACAGGTTTACAGCCTTGGACAATATAAAATCAGGTCTACGGGCTCCGATAAGGAAAGGTCGCAGAGGTAAAATTCATGACATCTGCTTAACTTGATATACCTCACTTTTGTGTGCCTGATTAATTGATGCCGAGTTTGTCAATCAAATTCAGTAGCTGGGTGAGAAGCACTTCTAAAGCTTCGAATACAAGGAGACTGCAAGCCTCTGGAAACAGTGACATTTTAAAATGCACATGCAGATAAATTCTGAGTTAGTAGCCACAGACGTCACCAAATACAACCGCAGCATGGACGCAGGAACACACACAAACTGACCCAAATACCCAATTAGTTTACAGTCCTGGTTACGAATGTATGATCGTTTCTCTCTTTTTTAATACTGTTTAATTACCAGTGGTCTGAAAAGAAGCTATGAGTATCTAGAGGTATTTACAGCCATCTATGCTCTGTGTGAAGGTATGTATTCAATCTAATAAACAGTAAGACAGCTCTTGGATCGTAGCATGGGTTAAAACAGTTTAACTTAACTGACAGAAGTAAAAGAAGAGCGATATGTGGCATTGTCATGGGCAGAGATACATTGTTTATTCTTAAATACAAATGTATCTGCTTCAGACCATTTCCTTCCTTCCTTTGATTAATGTCAGTATCTACCTTAGTCCCACTGGCAATACAGTCTGTAATTGCTCGTGTTGTCATACAGGATGTCTGAGTCACTTGCTTTCCCTTTCTAATAGTAGTATGGCTCTTTCATGAGAACCAAGGATTTCAAGTCAAATGGAACTATGATATTGAATGTGATATCAACAGCCTTACATACGACTTTATGTTTTATTTGAAAACCTTCAAACCAGTGACAGCATAAAATCAAACCAAAATGGTACCTTGGTTGACCAAACACACTTTTACCAATTGAAGCATCTATACGTATTTAAATATATAGTGAGTGATGAACTTTAGATATTTTCTAAAATGTATATATATTGTTTGGAAAATGAACACCTCCTGTATAAACATCTTAGCATAGGACTACTGAGCTAGCCAGAGAATATGACCATAGAAACCTTGCTATGGCTTAGGAGAGAAACCATTTTGAGAGACCATCTTAGACCCAGAAAGTCTCAGATTCAAGTCCCGCAACAGACATGATGATGCCCTGATGAAGTGTCATTGAGCAAACTATTGATCCCCTACTTGCTCGCTTGACGGTAAGATGTCCTAGGCATCAGATAAGTGTCAGATAAATGCCCCAAGATACTCTATCCACGCTGGCCCAGTCAGGCTGATGATTTACTCGACTCTAGTCTAAATGGTTGTCATTAGTCTTGCTTGTCTTAACCGTTGCTCGTTCCCGTGCCTTTCACACTTCTTGGCCTGGCAGAGAACCTGTTTGATTTCATCTATTGACCACACAGGTAACACATCGACAAAGAGGAGGAACGTTGACTTGAAATCAATTCTTGAGTTATTTATTAGCTCTACATTTTTGAGTATAATGCAAGTCACAAACAGCTTCTAGAGCAATCTAAACACTTTCGGATGTGAAGGTTATTTGTGCATTGAGAGCCAGAATGATCCATTTACTTTATCCAAACATCATTAATGAACAATTTAATGGATATATTGAAGTTGTAAATGTTTTTAATATTTCAACAAACTTAAATTACTGACATTCATCACCTCAGCCTAATATGGATTTTATTTCTCTACCATACGTCACACACTGTTATCACCCACACATTTCCGCCGGGAACCCTCCCTGCTTTCATAGCAGGCCCATTGGCGTGATTTCAAAATACCTGGCTCAGAGAAGCCATGACTCTCTGATGCAAAGGTCAGCACTTTACAACTTGAGTGTCATAAATAAAAGAGGGATGTGAATGAAGGATACCACTCCTACTTGTCTACCTTTATGCCCGCAGTACAACAACCATATCAGCAATTAATGGGACACCTATTATTGAGCATTATTATCGGAAATAGCAGTTTCAATTACCATTTTTCATTTTAAATTGAGAGAACTGAAAGTGATTTGACCACAACCTTGGTGCTCTGAATGTTTGGTTGTAGTATTTCTGTGATGCAATGTCTGCTGGGTAGATATCCATCATGCATTTAAGATTGGGGTTAATGAGCTAATTTATAACCACCGGTATGCCACCAGCATACCGCTCCCAAGTGTATTAGTGCATGCAGATACTCCCTCACACTCACAAGTGACACATGAATTGATATTGCAGGCGGAGCAGCCGATTAGTAGCCGATTAGAGCTGTGATTATATTGTTGTGGTATTACTGGAAGGTCACAAGTTTGATCCCTGTAATGCTAATCAAGACACTTGAAGTCCGACCTGTTCCAGGGGCAACTCTTCAAATGTATGTGAGGACATGTCTTCTTATTATGTTGTGTTTGGTAATGGCTCTATAAAGTCCTACATTTTAATGTAAAAGTTAAGTATTTTCATAAAGCACCTGAGGGAGAGATGAGAAAAAGTAAAAAAAAGTAGTAATCTGAGAGATCCTCATTTTATTTATTTTATTTTGGCGACATCTTTGGTGCTAATCGCTCATTGCTGTGGTGTTTCTTGCGCTGCACTTCCCAGAGATCCCTTTGCTCAGCCATGATGGCCATCGCTGCTCATGCTGGTTTTCTCTTTGCTATTAGTTAGTATTATTGAGGTCTAACCAGATCAAATTATAAGTATATATTTAGTCAAGGTCAGGTAAATTATTAGGTGGCGTCCTACAATGCTAATAGAACTGGTTAAGTCAAATTTTGTTGTTGCCTATTCAACCACTGATCTGGTAATCTGATATTTCAGTGTACAAAGTTCATTCAGTGTGAGTAATAGGACTTACTAACAATGGGCTGGAGTGGCTTCATCACAAAGGTACCTTGTATGACTAGGCCACAACCTGTCTGCCCACCAGACGGGTGATCAACTCTGAGAGAGAGTCAGAGAGAGGCAGGGAACCATAAAAAAGCAGGTCAGAGGAGGATTTATGAACTCGCATTTACAACGTTGTAAAACCATCCCAACCCATCACTACTCATTAACCCATGAGAAAACATTGCGCCCATTTGTAGCACCTCTGATCACATGACCACTGAACTGTTTAAAAGGAGGGAAACAGAGGGAAAGCAGTCACTGAGCTGAGCGCCTACTGAGCACATCAACAGCAACAGAAAAAGGACGAGAAGCCAAACTGCTGTCAACAGTCAACATGAAGACCATGCTCTCCACCATCGCTCTCCTAATCCTGGCTCTTGGCTTGGCCTCTGAGGCCGTGCAGGTCCAAGTAAGTGCATTTCTTTGTGATGAGACTCTCTGTTCTACACTTTTTTCCATTTTCTCACAAAAAAACAACGATTAACATACAGTATGTATCTGTCTGGCACATATGGGGCAGTTGCATATATCATACATTGGATTACAGACTATATTAATGCTGTTAAAGGACTGTGTCTGATTTAGTTTTGTCCACCACCAATACAGCTATAATAACTTCCTACTAACATCTGTTGGTATGTAATAATCTGGGTCCTAACACCACTAACAACTCTCTCTCTTTTTTTTTTTCCAGGATGGCGAATTTTCTTTCTCCCTGGAGGCTGTGAGGAAACTCCAGGAGCTGACAGAAAGCAACAGCGTGACAGGGAAGCAAAGCCCACGGCTCAGGACCAGCACCGTGTCGGTGTGTGCCGACCCGGCCCTTCCACAGGAGTTCCTGCGCCTCTGCGCTCAGAAAGGATCAGCTATGTCTCTCGCCAGACTAGGTGAGCCCACAATAAACTATTAAAAACAATCTATCAATGTATTATAAAAGCTCACTGTGCAAGCCAGGACACACAGACCAAGATCAATATCAAATACTAAATAATTGTACAGCAGTTGATGCAGGGTTTTTTTTAAATATGTGACTAATTGTGGTTTTCTTTCCTGTCTTTCCTTTAGCAATGGTTCCCATGGATGTCTGTGAGATCTGTGCCTTTGCTGCCTGCACTGGCTGCTAAACAAACCCAGCGAACCCAGAAGGAAACCAGGAAACCATGTTGCAAAACTTAAGACTTGTGATTTTTTTTCTATATTTTTTTTCAGAGCATTTCTGGTATTGTTTTCTGTAATGATAAGATGGCAAGTTTTTATGTTCCCTGAAGACACATTCTGACTGTGGCAAATTGTGAACTTTGAAGTCAACATCAGACAAAATGGCCCCAAAAGAAAATTGAGGCACAAACTGTTACTCTGTAGCATTTAGCACTTATTTTTCTGCTGACAGTCCCTTGTCCTACATTTTATATTTGGATTTTGTTTGTTACATTTCTCTCTTACCAAACTTTGTATACATATTTAAAGCAGAGATGCCTTAAGTCTTTTTTCTTCTTTTTTTATTAATGCTGTTTTGAATTAAAAAGCCTTAACTGATAGATCAAGTACTTTGTGTTCATTCATTTGTCTTCATGTGTTCAAAATTCTGTCTGTGTGTATAAAATGCTGCTACATTGCATTACTTTGGTTACAAACTAATTGTATAGCTTTTAAAATAGTTAAGTCATCGCATGCAGTCATGAGTTGAATCAGTTAAAATGACAAATTCACATTTTAAGCAATGTGGTGACACTTATCCAGTGCACTGTCCTGTTATCCTTCCAATAAGTGCAACAGTATAATAAGCTTAAAATCCACTGTTACATCCACCATTAGCAATACTGAATGGTGGGATGGCACCGTCCTACTTATCCGATCTGATTAAACCATATAAACCACCACACGCCCTCAGATCTCAGGACGCTGGCTACCTGTCTATCCCAGCAGTCAAAAAGAAAACTGCAGGTAACAGAGCCTTTTCTTACCGGGCTCCCTATCTCTGGAACAGTCTGCCTGCCTCAATCAGAGAGGTCTATCGAAGTCTGTCAAGGCTAAAAACCAATCCATTCTCTTTATCATTTGACCAGCCTTGAGGGAGTGGCTCAGTCTCTTCTCAGAGTGAGGCTAGACCAGTTAGCTCATCCTAGCTCAGGGTCCTGCCGATGGATACGTTGCATCTTGCCTACATGTCCTGTTCTCCTGGTCTACCTGCTCCTGTCCACTGACGCTGGTCATGTTTGTCTATGTGAGTGAGAGCACGTGAACGAGTGTGCTTGTGTGCATGGGTGTGTATGGGTGTGTCTCCTATCTGTTTCCAGGCTGCAGCTCGGCAGTGTTGGCGTCTGCATGGTCCCCTAGTCCTAGGACGATGCTAACTGAGCTGCTGTTCGCTGTGATGCCCCAGATCAGATCTGGATGTCCCACCCAAATAAACTTTAATTCGCTCTGTACACGCTGCTTGCCCAAACTCGGGATCTATTGCAGCCCGACCGCCCTGGTAGGGGGATCCCTCTCTGAGTATTCCCTCCCAAGCTTTCTTCCATTTTTTCCTAAAAGGTTTTGTGGGAGTTTTTCCTTGTCCTCTGTGAGGGTCCAAGGCTGGGGGATGTTGTGCAATAACCATTTATTGTTTTCACATTTTGAGATTGTAACAGTGATTAAGGGCTATAATATGGATAATATGGAGTACGAGGATCAAAATAACAGTGCCCACACAGTAAAAATATGCCTCCTTCAATAGAAAATTCCTGTATTAGCGATAACAGAGGAGTGGTAGATATAGAAATAAGTCATTTTCTCCAAGGCGGGAGCTTCAACTAGGTAGGTTGAGGGTAGAGGGGGAAGGAAAGACATAAGTCCTAGGTCTGTCTTATCATGAAGATAGACAAGTTTTGGTCAAGCTTTGGGATGACTCTGAATTCAGATGCACCAACTCCACTATCTGAATCTCAAATATAATTTAGTTAATGGGCAGATAGCGGGGCTGTTCGGCAAGTAATCAATTCCTTACAACGTCATTCACATTCCTCATTGATTTTCTAGTTTATAGTTTTAGATTAACGGCTGTTTGTGTGTGTGTGTGTGTGTGTGTGTGTGTGTGTGTGTGTGTGTGTGTGTGGGGGGCAGAAATTGTATGATCTCTCTCATCCAAATAAGTTTTATATTATCATAGCGCTATTAGTGCTCATTTTGGATACTATGATAGACACCACATTAATTTTACACAATTGACTCTCAATGGAAATTCACATCAGTGTGAAATCGCCAGGCTAGGGAACCGAGTTTCTAGTAATGGGAGAATATTTGAAAGATGAAATTGGGTGGAATGCCGTCCAAAAGAAAAAGTCCTAAAACACCTAAAACACCATTCATGAAAGTTATTATCTTGGAAGATTGAGCCCAGACACTTGACTTGATTGTGTGAGGACCTGCTGCACATTTTCCGTTCAAATAATCCTCATTTCACAAACTCACAAACTCAGACTACAATTCATTGGTGGGTTCCCAGTTTTCACTCACAATGATGTCACGGATATAACCCTTAGTTATCTGCACAAAAGTCCAAACTGTCTAAGATCATAGTTACTTCAGGCAGACGCCAAAACGTTTTTAACTTTAAAAAATGTTTTGGATTGAGAGAGTGTAAAGCCCAAATGCATTTGGCCATTTTAAGATCATAGGAACATCATTTCTTTTGTTTTAATGTGCTCCTACACTCTGGGAAATGCAAATGTTTAAAAGTATGTTGAGATTTGCATCTGGAAATGTCATCAATTAGCAAATATCACAACTATTTGAACAAGTGTCGCTGACCTATTCGTATCCAATCTACGCTCAGACAGGTCAGTGAGTAATATCTGTGGGAGAGACGGAGGAGGAGATTTATTAGGTGATGTTGCTGCTGCACTGGGTGCGTAAGTCTGCAACTTAAAGTAAACAGTTAGACATCCCAATGACGGAGGAAACAATAGACGCAGCGGTTATAAACATAAAAGAGTATAGAGGTGATAAACTAAAAAAGAGGATCCCACGGACTGTCTTTCCATTAGGGAAAGATAAGCGACTGACTTAGGTCACGGCAGCCACAAAACACAGGAACATCAAGTAACATAAGCTTATTGTTCATCAATTTAAAACAAAATTTACTTACTGACAAACAGCCATCTTAAGTAATGGCCATCCCAGGTTGCTCAGGCTATGGCAGACTATACCACTTCATTTCTAGAATGAAATTGCCACTTGACTTTGAGTTTGTTTTCTTTGCCACAGTCCCAGAAAAAAAACAAGTAAAGCTTCCCAAGTGGCACAGAAAAACAAATAAAGAGCTTTGTTGGCATCATAGAATCAACTGCTGCTAGTGTTCAAATATTACTCCAAGCTCCACAGGCTGTAGTGAAGCAAACCACTTTCGACACCAACAGCAAAAGTGATGGTGAATGTGTTGCTGTGCGAAGTGACGCTCAGAGCAACACGCAGGTAAATATTAGAAATAATGATAATAAGGATGAAGATGAGGAGAATGATGATCAGCATCAAAACATGGTGAGTGACTCCATGAGGGTATTTTCAGCTCCAATGTTCTTGTCAGAATACAACGCTTGACCTGGACCACCAACCCTTGCATCTGTAAGACTTGGATAGTTCCTAGACCCAAAAATAGTTCTTGCGAGTGAGGTAGTACTTTTTGGGGGACCAGGAACCATTGGGGCAGAATTGCAGTACTGAACAACGCTGATTGGTCAATAGAAAAATCATCAAGTCCGCCAACCTCCATGCTTGTCCAATACCGGTAACAATACCGGTGTATCTCATTGAACACGTCTCACAGCTATTTATTGTTTTGGAAAATGGGCCGATGGGCAGATGGGCAGATGGACCAAAGGACCGTCGACGAGGTACAGACACTGATCTGTATTTTTTTGAGGGTTGCTGAGAAGGTTCCTGCTCAAAAAAGTACCCAAAAGGTTCAGGCTCCTGCGGTGGAAAAACAACTAATGACAAAATAGTGGAGCAATAGCTGGGGAGTGTTGGGTGCCTTCTCACTCTTTTCATATAATTTTGTAATGAGAAATCCAGACTTTTCCAGGCCGGTATACTCTTTCAGAGGATGTGTTTCACTTCCTCTTACAAAGAACATATGTACATGAAATCTAGCAGCTATTGAAATGCAAGATCATTTATTCAGTCAACTGATGTGTGGTCTTATCCTGGAGCCTTGTAGGCAGCTTGCATTTCACAAGCCAGCGAACCAGACCTCTCACCCATTTAAAGTTTGACAATAGGCTGAGATGATGCCAGTACCTCTCATCATTCATATTAGAGGGATAGTACAACATGCTCCCTCCACGTTGTAACTTAGATGCCTCACTTGCACCTCAGCGACACCACTTAATCTACTGCTTTATTACTCAGACACGTGCTCTTAAACTCTTGTGGTTAAAGATAATGCCACCAGGCGCAGGCTTTAGTCTGAGGGGACCGTCATGCTGTTATGTAGCAAATGTTAGCTATGGTCAAAGTCCTATTTAACTCAAATGGATTCCTAGATAGTCGTGTGTTTACCTATTGTGTTATGCACATCCTGCTACTGCTGCACTTCAAAGTGGCTCTGCAATGATAATGGAACAAGAGGCCAATGAAAAGCTCAGCAAATAGCAAGTCTTTGGGGACCATTAAGCACATGAGACATCACGCTCGCAAACTGTTTAATGATACTGATTTCCTCCCATCGTCAATATTAGCATTTAAATGGATGGGCCCTTGTGTAGTGCACAAACAGATTTTATGTCAGATGAATATTTACATAGCATGTTCTCCAGCGGATATCATCACGCCTACAGATCCGTGTGAAATCTGTGCCAACCCCTCCTGCTATGGGTGTCTGTGCTGAGGCTGCCATCTGTTAGATACACAACCAAATCGCCTACGAGTCCCTGAGGGCGTCCGTCCTCCATAATTCCTCTTCATTCTCATGTATGATGTCCATGGATCAACATCAGCCAAACGCCAGGGGCCAAGGCAGCCATGTGACTGTGACCCAGGAACCAAGGCAGCCATGTTTCAAGGATCATTGGTCAAATTTAGGTTACTGTATTTATTTGTTATAAAAGGTCATGTAATACAATTGCTGTTCATACAGGATCAATTAAGTTTTAGGTTGCCAGAAATGGAGGCTGAGTAGGAGCAAAAACCCTGGATTTAACTATTTAGACAGTTCACATCCTATTCCAGCCTGTATAGGAACCCTTATCAACCTGACTTGTACAGCATAGTGCTGGGAAATCTACACACACATGCATACAACTGAATATTGATCAATAGTCAGCTAGCAGGATAGCTAATGAATGCATATGTACAGGGGCATAGCTAGGAATTATGGGCCCTGTGCACACAAGGTGACTCTGGCCCTCCCTCCACTTTCCTCTCTTCTATTATTCAATCTACAAAATTATCTATATTTGTCCATCCACAACTTCAAGATCGGCCAAGAGAGGACAGCACAGTGACAACTTAGCTACGTTGTGTAATTTTGTAGATTTAAATCAATTTGAAATAGTAGTAGAAAATATATAGAAATATACACTTGAGGACCACAAAAGGTATTGTAGTCCCCTACTGCTCCCACTCAGCAAACAGCAGATAATTTATTCAAGAACCTGCTTGAATATAGACGCCTGATATTACTGATATCAGATGTCAACATACCACACCTGGTATAACTGGGTCTCACAACACAATTACTGTTTGGCTAAATCAAATGATCCTTTCACTGAAAAGAAAAATATTATACCGGATGTGAGACTCTCTCATTGACTCTCTCTTAAAAAAGAAAAACAAAACAACAAGCAGCCTCGTCTTTTAAAAAGCGGAAGTAGGTAAGAGTGAAACCTCTTGTTTCGTCTGGATCCTCTTTGAGCTCTTTGTTTCCTCCTTCACCTCTCATTCATCTAAAACTGAGGCTCCAACTTCTAACAGTGGATGGCTGTATGGCGCCCTCTAGCGGGGCTCAGTTGACATGACATCAGTCACAACTCTGCTCCTCAATGTACTTTTAAATAAATAAATTACATAAATATGCGTTAGGTGCGCTTCGATCGGTCTGGCTGAAGCGAATAAATGGGCTTCCTGTACGTAAAACTACGTCAAAAAACACATATTATTGTTTGAAGAGCTGATTCGTATTCGCCAGGTTGTTGTTACTCTTTGGTGTCAGCTCTTCTTTCCATGTTCACTACAGGTAAACTATGCTATTTTATAACAACGTATGCATTGTATATTATATGGAAACATCACGTGCGCATGGCTCGTTGGTCTAGGGGTATGATTCTCGCTTAGGGTGCGAGAGGTCCCGGGTTCAAATCCCGGACGAGCCCTCATTTGTTGATTCCCAGACAACATTGGTGTTTTTGGTTAGAGCTTTTCAATTGAGTCCCAAATTTGCGGCTACTGTGCAAATACATTTTAATGTTAATCACCTATCCATTGGAACCTCTGGCTCTCTGTCTCTATCTAGCTCTCTATCTCTCTATCTCCACATGGTAGTACTCTTTATACCCACCAGAGGACACACTTTACCAAACTACATTTTTCCCCATCCAGCTCTGTTGATACTAGTACTTCTAATAAGACGGACATACCCTCTGTATATGGAGGGTTAAATGTGACAATATTATATTTCCATATTTAATGATTTATTTAATGATTTATTTATTTCATGGTTGCTGGTCTGTGTGTGCATTGAGAAATGTAAATCTGTCAACTCATCCATCAAAGCCTGTGGGAGGGCCTTGGGTCTAATTGGTTGGTCAAGTTAAGTCGATTGCTTTTTCCTGCATCCTTCCTTGTTGCTTTGTTTTTATTACAAACAAATGGCGGATCCTACCCAAGAGGTCTTAGTTCACTTAGTTAGAAATATGTTAGCATTAGCAGAGAACATAGAGTCTAATATTGCAAACCCTGATTCAGTGGACAGGGTTTCTGTTGAATGTTAATGCTTGCTCAGCGACTTGTGGAGTGGACTGTGTGGCCGGAGGTCTGTTTCTCAGGGCCTCTTGAAGCACCCGTTTTATATTTCACTATACCGCCCAAGAGCGCCCGTCATTTTCCGATCATTAAAAATGCATAAAAAAACAGAAAATCAAGTTTTGAACTGTGTTTTATATATACTTCAAGTTGTCATCGATTAACCGGAACCGTAAAATGTTGGCCGTACATTGACAATTTTTTAGTTTTTTCTGGGTTTCATTTTCTTATCGCCATAGTCCTAAAAATGGCTGCGCCGCCTAAGCCTCCCTGGTTTAACAACCTTATGGAAGCTGTCAGGATATGCTGTGAAACAGATTCAGAAATGGCATGTATTATGGAAAGTGATGATGACATTGTGAGTTTTTTGATTGAAAATCGGGCCTATCAAAAAAATCGGGCCTTGATTGAAATCGCTTGCTGTTGTTTGATAAAACAAGCCACAAATCAACTTGATTACATAGCGGAACCTACCTAGTCGCGACTGGCGGAGAGGGACACTGTTTCCCGGGAGCGAGTGCATCAAAGAGTCCGGGGCTATGTAAAGTACGGGGTGTTTTCTCTTCTATTTTGACAGTGAAGGTAGAAATGTTGTGGATCATATAACGTTCCAGTGTTGGGCAGTAGCGTCACTACAAGTAGCGGCGTTACTAGTTTACTACATTTACTACAGTACTACATTTCTCAGTAGAGTGGTGGTAGCGTCGCTGTTTTCTGAATCAAATAACTTTTCAGTAGCAAAGCTCTTTTATTGATCAAGTAGTGCGGTAGCGTCCACACAAGCTACATTTTCCCAAGCATTCCTGAAGCTGAAGCACAGTGGAGCTTTCTGCTGCGGTCTGAAATAAAACTGCTAAGGATCAGTAAGTGACGCCACCGCCATACACGGACCTGTATGTGTAGCCGACAGAAGCACTTCCGCATGACGGTGACGTCACGTATCAATTCTTGGGCTGATGCCTGCGACTTGTCTGCTGCAGGGGAATACAGACCTGCAAGCTTGAGTTTACTTGATGGGAAGATGGCAGAGGGTGAGGACACAGAGGAATTGATCCTGATGGAGTCGTCGTGGCCGTACCTTGAGCTAATACATAAGTTTAAGTGAAACAACAGAGAAAAATTGTGTGTTCAGGTGCTTACTGTGCAACCCCAAGACGAAGCTGCTCTCAACTTCCAAGATCTCAAACACGTTATTTAATAAACAATTGAACTGAACATTTTTTGCCTGCCTATCTGTTTGACTGATCAGCATTGACTTGGAATGAAGTTGGTTCAATGTAAAAAAAAAAAAAAAAGAAGCTTTGCTGTAGTAAACAACTTTTGCCATGTTGCTGTAGCTTAGCTTGCTACATTTCTCTGGGGGGTAGCTTCAGTGTAGTGAAGCTTCATTTCATCATATGATTAGTTGACTTTTGAAGTCATACATTTTGTAAACTGGTTTTACAGTATGTGATAACTTTCATGTTATGCCAATAAAGTAATAAAGTTTCTTTGTACCTTCTGAAGAAAGTTGTACATACATCTTTTGCCATGTGTTCTTTAAAATGGAAAACAACTTTCAATTACCAATTTCTTTTTGTTTTTTTAAATAGAGCTGTTTGTTTGGAATGAGTAAGAAAATGCTCATTTAACTTTCTCAGTGAACTGCTGCAACATTCTTGAATTCTACTGGGGTCTAGAGGGTTACATTGGCTGCCTCCCACAAAAGTTCTGGACAGCTTTTTCGACATTCTGATAAATGAGTTGTAACATTAAGTTGAAGGTCATAACTATTTCCTCAAGTAACTGATGAAGTTCTTGGTGTTCTTTTTGGTCATTGAGAAATGGTTGGCAATCCAATTATATTATATAGATTATATTTCCCATTTTAATTAATTAATTATTCATATATTTCCCCTTTTATTTAATGATTTATTTATTTAATATTGTCACATTTAACCCTCAATATATGTATACCCTTTATTTTTCCTGTAATGTTGGTATGAGTTCAGTAATGCATTCAGGTTTTTTTTTTTACCTCACCAAGGCAAATGGCTGCTGTGTTGTATGTTGACATGAGAATAATCATAATAAAAAATATTATAAAAAATATTATAATAAAAATGTAGAAAAAAACACTTCACGCCCCAAGTGCAGTATGTGAACATGAATTTGTCTTGACTTGATTTGACTTTGTTGCAGAAGCAGCTCAACAAGTTACATAATCTGGCAGTGCATGATGACATCTAGTACAAATACAACGACTGTGAAAGACAAATGATAGACAGTTAACAGTAACTCAGGTTACAAATATACATTCATCATCTATGAACATTTCCATTTTTCAATTTACTCTACGGCTGCAACCATGCATGCCATGAGGAGAGAATGACTTTTAAATGCAAAGCACATTTCACTTCTCTTCACTTCACTTTCGAGACTTGTATTCATTGTGTTTCATTTTTACTTTTCTATCTCTAGGATTTCCGTGAAAGGTAATGTACACTGCAGTCTACACAAGAGTTCAGCTTGGTCATGAGAAAGAGTGAGATTGCACGGCACACATATCTGAGGTCACTCAACCCCTTTCTCCGGAACAGGAGTGTATTGTTGTTTTTCACGGACAGGGGAAACCAAATGAAAACATATCAGTGTTGCCTAAGAAACTGTTTAATGTTTACACACATTTACGCAAGCTGTGAAAATGACTGAATGAAGGTGATGAGAGATGAGAGAAGTTTCACTCCAAAACAAGATATCCACCGAAGGAATTAAAAACGCAGCGGGATCTTCTTCTTTTGTGTCTATGGTTTTAGTCAGGACTAGGTCACTCAGAGTCATCAGCTATTTTTACTGTTCTGAGCATTGTGCCCTCAAACTGTACTGATACCTCATCATTTTTTCCCGTGCAACCTTGACCTTAGAAGTCCCTTCCTGCCCTCGTCCTCAAGACCTCCTCCATACCTACACTCCCTACCAGAATCTCCGTTCCTCTGAAACAGGAATGGTCACCACCCCACCCACACAGCAGGCCTTCAGTGGAACTCCCTCCCTGTGGAGATCCTCAGTGACGGGTCCAATGAACTTTTCAAAAAGCAGGCCTTTGGGCTCATTTGCTGAACTGCGGCCTTGTTTGTTTTTTTATTGTTTAGCCTAGTTGTTCTCTTTCTCTCTCTCCTTGGGTACTCCGAAAGGCACTCTTCAATTTAAGTCATTATTACTATTATTAAATGATCTTATTTAGGAAACACCAACATCATACTGCTCTCAATCAGCATCAAACAGCGACTACTATTCATATTTGTATCCTGATTTAGTGAATAATAGGCTTTACAAACTTAGAACTGTTTACCTCAGCCATTTATGACTGTCTTAGTAGTCTGTATTGGTCAGAGTCACTATATATTCCAGGCACAACTACTGCAGATTGTCTTTCCTCTTGGAGAACAAAAATGTGTGCTTGGTTAATTAAAGCCATCATTGACCTGCTGGCTGTCCCTCTCTGTGCCTTATTCTTGACTAGTGTCTGCTGTTTCTAGTCCTGGCTTGAATGCTGCCCGAGAGGCCTCCAGGGTCTGACAGGCCCGACACCGGAGTGAAAGTAAAGCATATTATGGGTTACTCTTAAAGTAAAGAGTCACCTTAAGTCGTTTTTAGGATATAATGAACTGTGCTTTTGAGATACCGAAATACTTGTCCGAAATAGATGTATAGACTTTTGGAATGAAACCCTTCAATTGGAGACAACATGCCGTGAGTTATTCACCATCCTCAGTGATGTCTGTGTAGGAGGCCTACACCAGACCTGATCAATTCCTCCCTTACTTTCTGTCTCCTAGTCCTGTTAACACACAGTTACAGCAGTTCAAGTGAAGTCTATTTATATAGTCTTTTATCACAAACAAGCCTCAAAGGACTTTACAGGCCTAACCGGATGAGCCTGATAGACAATAACATTTATGACATAGTCAGTTATGACAAATAAGATGTTTACAGAATACGATCAGAACAAGAGCACATGAAAAACAGAGTAACAGGTTGAAGAGGACTGAAATTATTTAACAGAGACGAGGACATAGCAAGCCTACTGTGGATGAATTGAATGTATCTTCACCCTTAGCTTGTTTCCTGTGACCCAATGACCCAATAACAAGCCTAAGGTAGCCTAACCAGGCCGGCTGTCCAAAACTGACTCAAGGCATCATGAAATTAAAAAGATGATGTTGAGAATAAGTTTGTCTCTTACATTTCAATGGGGCAGAAAACCATTTTACACAAAACCATTTTGCACAAAACACTGTTGAGAGGAGACAATAAAAACTAAGTACAACAAAAATACGTACATTCATAAACAATAGAGAACAAAAGTGCAAAAATGCAGAACATTTCAGTTAAACTGTGTTAGCCAAACTGTGCTTTCCTCACATTACCTAACTGTATTCCCAAATATACCATACTATGCATACTAATGCAGTAATGATGCAACTTTCTTGTGCAAACAGAAATAGAAAGGTGCTATATTGCTTATATACACGGAAACTGGATGAAAATTCATCCAACTCAACCGGTTTACTTTGCAAGGATTCATATGCACCAGGAAAAGCGTTTCATTCCAAAATGAGACCTCCACCATTTGAAAAAGTGACCTCTACTCTTACAAAATGACTGACAGGACAAAATTAAACATAATTATACTTTTAAAAAGGTAAGTTGAGTGCTTGGTTGACAAAATTACATGTTTAAAGACTTGATCCTCCTTGTTAATATAGACAGTGAATGACGACAACAGGACCCAGGAAACCCAAACAAACTGGCATGACACAAATAACCATTCCCGTCAATGGAAATATACAAGCGTATGAATGTAATTTAAAATGTTTGCTATCACTGGTATATATGGCCTTTCATCCTTTCATTTCACTCAGTTGGCTGAGAGGTCCTGCCACAGAGGTTTCAGAGCCACAACACAAGTCCTCTCCCACACACAACAACAAGCTGGAACTGGAACCAATTTTCCCTGGAAGCGATACCCCACATAACAGGACACAACAGTAATTCTCTTTTCCTACAAACCTCCCAACTCACTTTCCAAGAACACAATGCAAATGTGCCTGTTAGCACATGAGAGGCAATGACATCAGAAGGTGTGAGAGCCCTACTGTGTTTGAGCTGAGCTGAACTCAGTCATTTCCAGTATGAATCGTGAGGCTGGTGAAGTAAAACATTACCTCATTTCCTCTATTCTACCTCAACTTCTTTTCTCACATTGCATTCATTTTCTCGTTTTCTCTCTCTCTCTCTCTCTCTCTCTCTCTCTCTCTCTCTCTCTCTCTCTCTCTCTCTCATCAATTAAGTTTTATCTGCATGAATGGAAGAGTGGCAAAGCATTTGGATATATTGCAAACCAATAAGTACATGACATTTGACGTAAATCATAAAGATAGAAAAGTAAAAACAAAACACAATGAATACAAGTCTTGGTTTGGGGTCAAATCAAATACAAATTAAATAAGCCAACAACTAAAAGACCCTCAGAGAGTGCAAACCTTAACTTAACTTAACCCTCATCCTACCAACATATTTAACAAAGACTACCGACTGGGGTCCCTGGGGACCCCAAGAATAAACTACTGTATGAAACAACCATCATAGCAAAATGTCAATTTAGCCTATTTCTTCTCAAAACATTATTAGTTATGTAATTAATGTCATCTGCATATTGTGTAAAATGAAAATATATACTTTTCTTTAATACACATTGCAGCTTTTAGTACAATCCACATTAGTACTTAAAAGCTTATTTACCATCCTTTGATTCTGGTATCATTTAGTTTTCAGTAATTTCAAGTAAACATTATTTGTGTTACACTATATGGCCAAAAGTCAGTGGACACCCTTACTAATTGGTGGAGAAGGGATAATGGTCTGGGGCTGTTCTTCAGGGTTTGGGCTTGGCCCCTTAGTTCCAGTGAAGGTAATCTTAATGCTACAGGATACCAAGACATTTTAGACAATTGGGCGCTTCCAACTTTGTGGCAACAGTTTGGGGAAGGCCCTTTGCTCTTCCAGCATGACTGTGCCCCTGTGCACAAAGCGAGGTCCATAAAGACATGGTTAGACGAGTTAGGTGTGGAGGAACTCGATTGGCCTGCACAGAGCCCTGACCTCAACCCCACTAAACACCTGTGGGAGGAATTAGAATGCCGATAGCAAGGCAGACCTTCTCGTCCAACATCACTGCCTGACCTTACAAATGCTCTTTTGGCTGAATGGGCAAAATTCCCACAGACACACTCCAAAAGCTTGTGGAAAGCTATATAGTGCATGACACCATGGTAAGCTGACCATGAAAGCCAAACCGTGAACTTTTGATCTCTCATTGTTTAGCCTTCATCTCTTCTGGGATATGTGGCTTGTTTGACTTGATAGTGCCAACATATGTCAGTCCATCTTCTAGTAAGGCTTCAGCTAACGGAACAGATGTAAAGAAATTGTCGGCTGTGACATTTCTGCCACTTTTGCACCAAGGCCCCACAAGCTCTATGACTACACAGGCCCCTTGACCTACTTCTCGTTGCTGTCCAGGTTGTCTGCCAAGGTATACCTCACCTTTGAGAGGGTAGCTGGTCTCTGCATCACAATTCCAGCGGATCTTTATCCCATATTTGTGGGACAGAGCACATGAGGAAATCTGTGTCTGCTGCACTAATTAAAACAGAAACAGAAAACAATGATATGAAGTCATTAGGAACAAATTGATTGACTGGGGTCTGCAGGTACCCCAGTAGGCAGGATGAAGGTTAAGCTCCTTAACTTGCTGTTACACCCAAATTCATCATTCCTATTACTTAACTTAATTTAGGTTCATTTCCTGACCCTTAGCATTTGGAATCAAGTCTCTATCTCTGTTAGTTTCATAGTTATGGCTAATAATTGACTAATGGCGGAAATCCCAGATCCAGATCACCACTGAAATCTAATCAATGGGGAGCCAAGTTGACGTCACTTCTGCCGGCCTGTAGTTCACTTCTTCCAATTCTAATATGTTACAGGTTTCTTGATATGAGGAAACTACGAATCCTACAGTAAACCAGTGGACGGTCTTGGCTAACTTCGGCCTAGACAGACAGACAGACAAACTAATAGCAACACAAACATACCCTCCTTGGCAGAGTTTGTTGCATGCTTTTCTCTCTTTCTTTCCCTTTCTCTTTCCCTTTCTCTCCCTCCCTGTCTTTCTTTCTCTCTGTTTATGTGTGCATAAACTGTAATCAATGGTTAATCCCATTTCATAACCATATGGAGAGATAGGAGGTCTGGGATCAGCAATAAGGGATTAGATGATGTTAATTACCTTCTGTTTATCAACATGTTTTCGACAGATACTTCACAACATCCATTACTTTCAAATGCACGCGGGCTATGGAAAAATGTGGGAAAATGTGTATATAATGTTTTGACCAATAGGATTTGTTTGGGAACAAGAGGAACCCAACAGTCACTCACTGTCACACATCAAAGAGCTTGTTTCAATAGAGTCAAACAGCCAATCACATGCTGCCATATTGAATAAGCAAATGAGAGCTATTTACTAATGAGGAGTAACTGGACCCTCTTTTATAATTACCCTGTAAGGAGGCGTAGGCCTCTGATATTGTGTTTTAATTGGGGGCATTATGAAGAGCGGCAGCCCCTGGGAGGAGGGATTTGGATTCACCAATCAGGTTAATTGGATGTTAACTGTATTGGGCAAGTCATTCTCTTCTGTGCTCATCAAATGAGTATGCCAGTTTTGGGAGATCAGTCCAAATATGACATGCAGCTGAAGCTGGTTCTCAGCAATCCGTGACATGCAGGATTACTCAAGTGGAAAACACAGGTGTTGAGGGAGCACTGGTTGATTGATTTTCTGGCCCTGCCAGGCTCTTGGGAATTGCTCTGTTTTGTCGGTTCATAAAACAGATCAATGTTCAGTGATGATGAGAGAGGCTCTGTCTAGTGGCTTTGTCGTGGGTACCTTGGTTTTATCTCTCGGTGGTTAAAGCCAGTCAATCTACAGGGCCCATCTGCCAAACATGCAAAGCATTGTTATGGTAAAGCTGGATGAGACCAAAAGGCCACTCCATCTATGCCAGATAAAACCACTGAGCCACAACCTACAGTATGTTTGCAAAATTTTTCATTCATACAAGAGCTAGAGAGGATTTACATCATGCACAGGATGATACAGGAGCAATACAGGACCCTTTGGGAGTCTTTCATCATATGGCTGTTTTACCTCTCCCATAGGGTATTGCTCCACTGACTTTTTACCACACAAAAGTCAGCGAGCCCAATAACGAAACCAATATGTCGTATTTCACTTACTTACAGATGTCCATAATCATTCACTTGTGTACTTGCATGGAGGCGGGTGGCGCTCAATCTCCTATGCACAAATACTCCAACATTCCATTGTAATGAAATCCAAGATGGCAGACAGACGCCTGTTACTGTTACACTTGAAAGCTATTGTGTTACATTGCGTTGTTTTCCACCGTGTAGCACTGTGTAGTGTTGTGTTGTATTGTATTTTATTGTATTGTAACATGTCCTGTTGTAGTGTTGTATTCAGCAGTGTATTCCCCAGTCAATCCTGGGGAGGGTAATGGAAATCCTGAATTCTGCCGAGTGACTCTATGTGGAATCCTGCCTACAGAAAATCCTTCCTGCTCCTTCTCTACCGGTGACTTTGAATGTTAATATGTTTCGCCGAGCCTCTGACCTGAGATACAGGACTTGACCCGGACTCTAACAAGTCTCATTAGATCTCTATCTTTCTGGTTGAACTGTTGGAGAGATTGGTCTCTGGCTTAAAAAAGCTCATTAGAAAGCGCTCTGTTCACTGCCTTGTGGATCAGCGCAGAGAGCATGCAGCTGCGGGGGGAGGGCCGGGGGGGGGGGGGGGGGGGGGGGGGGGCGGGGGATAGTGTGCCAAGGGATCACAAGAGAGATCAGCACGCTCTCTCTTCAAAGGCTGCTCTCAGGAAATGTGCAGAGAGAGCCAGGGCAGTTTAGGGTGACGCAGAATACCAACCAGGGTTGAGGGTCAATTCACTTTCAATCCAACCCGTTCAAAAAGAAGGGTTTTATTCAAAAACCTGATACATCCATTGTGGAAGTGAATCATTATCTAAAATTGCCCATTCAACATCCTCAAGATGATGCTCCAAACATTTGACATGGGCGGGGTGCCGCAGGATTTTGGCGGTCTTGTTACAGCTTTGGAATTCCCATAAACATGTTGAAATGGGCTGATATGGCTCTCTGCCTAACCCTGGTACTGCGGTATTTACTTCTCTTCTTTGAATCCTGAGATAAACTATAGCTATCTATATCCCTATCCCTCTCTATATATAGACGTCTTTGTCTGCAGGAATGTTATGTGAAACACAAAAAGCAGGAACACAAAAGTACAATGTACACATATTGTACACATATTGTTATGTAAACATAATATGTACAATGTCAAAGCCACAAAGAACAGGGCAGTACAGCAAAGATAGTAATAATAATAATAATAACAATAATAATAATAATAATAATAATAATAAACAATAATAAACAATAATAATAATACTAACAATAATAATAATAATAATAATACGCATGTGGCAGGAGGCCAGATATTTGACTCCCAGTATGCAGCAATTTGTTTTTTCTGATTTTTCATGATTCTGATTTCTGATTGTGTTCTTGATATTTGTTTTTAATTTTGGGGAAGAATAATCTCTGAATATTTGTCACAGTGTAGCAGAAAATGTAGCTCTGTCCCACTTTCCTCAGTCTCTCTCTTCTCTCTCTCTCTCTCTCTCTCTTCTCTCTCTCTCTCTCTCTCTCTCTCTCTCTCTCTCGCTCACCTCAGGGGCAGCTCTAGCCGTGTGGTCTCGTCTGGCTCACACATACGGGGTGGTTGTGGCTGTCTAACCAGCGGCACTGAAACAGTGGTGTTCTGTGTTCTGGATCCCCCTCGGTAACTCATGAAAGCGTCTCCCTGGGAAAACAATATTGTGCAAACCGCACAGTACATTACGCTCTAGTCAGGTCCCCATCTAAATAGAATCAAGTAAATATTATCCCTTCTGTAAACTGGAAACATTCAAGCATTTTACCACCATCCGGTGGAAAAATACACATTATGTAGCACAGCACACGCTTGAGGAAAGATGAGCTGCTGTCTTCTTCTTGTCCTTTATAGTCTAAAGAGTTAGGTTTGTTTAGGCCCAATGCAAGTTTCTGCTGAATTTCTAGTTCAACAATTTGGTTCATTTATTTTCTCTACCCAATGATGAATGCATAGAAAACACAAAGCTGGACATGAAATATCATGTCTACAAATATGATTTGATGGAGAAAGTTCCCATACAAATAATTATTATTACAATTGTTTATACTTTTAATACTTTCAATATGTTTTGATTTCAATTACATCTTGCAATACTATTACTACTACTACAGGTTCACTCTCCTTCTCTGGGGGTTGTCAAAAGGCGTTCTGGGAAATGTAGGAAATCACTAACTCAAGCAAAAGTCGACAAGGCAAAAAGTAAATTACAACACCACTCAGCGGAGAAAACAAAAGTTCCTTATCAGTTGCTAACAATAGGTGAACAGTGGGTGAAATGAGTTGAGCTGACAGACAGAGGATACAATGGAGCGATCCCACAATGGAGAAGTCACATTTACCCTTTACAGACTGGGAGCCCACGGCATAATCACTGACAGACGGTTGCTTATTAGAATGAGTAAGGCAAGGCATGGTGACGTTGTTACATCAAATGCCACAGAAACAGAACTAACCGTGAATCTAAAACACTGATGTATCTTATTTTCTTTGATGGTTGCTATTGTTCTATCACTTTAAAATGATTTATATTGGGTTTTTGTTGTGCGCTGATGTCATGTCCTAATGTGGGCTCTATTGTGTAAAGTTAAAGCCTAGTTTGCTTGTAATTAGTATGTACATTTGCTGAGCATGTTCCTCACTGCCTTTTATTGCAAAATTTCTTTCCATAAAATTGACCACTATGGTTAGTCTGATTCTCAAGTTCACACAGTTCCTGCATTACTGGGGCATTTTAAGCCATTATATTCAGATGTTATGGAGGAGAATTACAGAAACCAAATGGAAATATGTGGAGAGCCCAGAGCCCAGGCCTGATTCTTTCTACCCTCATTAGCTGGAGAAGGATTAGCCCTCTCAGTCATGAGAAACACGAGTTGGCTGCCCTCACAGGGGTGATGGGAGCTGAGGGTTTGGAGTCAATTCACTGCTCACCCAAAATAAATAGGAGACTATGAGATTATCGCCAGGTCCAGAAATATGCATAGGGGATGGTGAAGGCACTTACCATAGCAAACGAAAATGTGTTAAGTGTAGTGTGGCTGTTTTGATTAAAAAAAAAATCCTCACAAATACAAAGGAAGAGCAACACTTGATACAATATATCACAAAATTAACCGGATGAGGTTCCCATTAAATTATTAAGTCTCTCGTATCTTCTATCCATGCCTTTCCAAAACAAAATATTTTGTGAAACTAGTGCTGGGGCATTTTGTGTTTTAATAAAGGCACTCAACTGAATGAGATCACCAGGGGGAGGGTCATCAACCCCGGATGGCCAGGAGTGGGCAAGAGGAGAATTACCATTTTCTTGCAGCCTCACTGCTCCTTTTATACAGCAGTCCCATAGCTGTCAGTCTTGTCTTGCTTTCTTACTGTGATCTGACTGAAACCCTGAACCCCCACCTCACCCAACACACTCCGTTTTTGTCAATTATTCAGCCATGCTCTATGGGCCCTCAACGAATGAAAGGGCTGGAGATTACGACACGGATTGAAAATAGGGTCCCTGATACAGAGAAAGAGAGATTGAGTGATATAAAACGTCATCACTCAAAGGAAGGTTGAATCAAAAGGGAGGCGAGTGAGGGAACAGACAGGGAGAAATGGAAGGCATCAAGCTGTCACACCACGCTGCTCTGAGAGATTGAGGCAATGTAATTGAGTGGTTTGATGTCATTTGTGTTGGGTCAAGTGACGCTTTGATGACACAGTTAGAACTTCTCAGGGTCAATCATGATCTATAGCTACTGTAGAACAGCTATGTTTTTCCACTACATGTGCACAGCAGGTGCGTAGCCCATTTGAAAGGGGACAAATGGTGAACAATTCTGCTTCAATAGCATTCCCCAGAGGAAAAATCTTTTGCTCAGAGTCGTCACCTTGATGTCTAAGCCATGTGAGGCCCTGTTTATACCTGGCATTACAGTAACATGTGTCTTGGGTGATCCTCAAGTCAACACCTCTAAGTACACGTGTAAACGCACCCAAGACGCATTGAGGGCGCAGTGAGATCGGATCGCTCAGACCACATTCGGAGGTGGTCTGGGTCGCATATGGCCACATTCTTTTAGCAGTGTGTACGTGTACTCTCTCTCTCTCTCTCTCTCTCTCTCTCTCTCTCTCTCTCTCTCTCTCTCTCTCTCTCTCTCTCTCTCTCGCTCTCTGCATCGTGGTTGGTGCTAGAGTGAGAAAACAAGGTTGCATGAAGTTGGTTTATGTTGAATAAAACAGGTACCTAAAGATTAAGAGTTCAGAGTCAAGTCGTGATTTACTTGAGTATATTTATTTGCTATAGCTGAGCACTCAGGAGAGATACACACACACTGTATGGGTATGCAGCTCTCTGAAGGAAGAGCAGTTAGGGAAGAGGTTTCATATTTTCGATATGTTGCCACCCGGTTTAAAGTGATTTCTGTACTCCCAGAAAAGGTTGAAATTGTCAATAAAATCAGTGGTTCATCAACCCCGCTCTGTTACACGTTTGACCGTTGCATTGGGGATGAAAATGTTTTCTATCGTCTTGCTCTTAATGTCTCTGGTTATTGAGTCTCAAATAAGTATATTTTGACTGTTGTAAGTACGAGCAGGCTGCGTTCTCCTGTTAAAGGGCTGCCTGTTAGCTCTAGCATTAGCTCTGCGGCTAACAAGAGTAGGCTGGTTCGATTGCACAGGATTAGCTTTGCAGTTAGCAACAGTAGGCTTGTTCATATGCACAGTAGTTTGAATTGTCTGCATTGCAGTGCCGGTGTTAGGGTTAGCAGTCTTGGGATTGTGTTTCCTCAGTATCTCATACTTGTTTTGAAGTCGTAGTTCTGTCAGTGGAGGGCAATGAGGTCCCTTCTTGATGTTTGGAGATCTCTTGTTGTGATCAGAGTGAGATCAACATGAGCTGTTATGTGGTTGTTCTCCTGAGTTGAATTTGAGAAAATGTGTCTTAAAAAGAGCCCATTTGTGTCTAGGAGACATAAAGGGGATATAGATGACATCTCTTCTTGGATTTTGCTTTCCTATGGGTCATAAGTAGAATTACCCAATACCCACTCAAATTCACTCGTGTGAATCCCAAAACTGTGTGGTCCAGGCTCACTCACCATTCTTGGCTCCAATACCTGGCTGAGGTATTCATGAACAATTGATGACTAGGAACTTTCAAACGAGCTTTCCTTGTATATTTTAAATACATGTAATGATTAGATCTTGATGAAATATAGAGTCTAATATAGTGATTATTGGTATCATGTATGTAAGTTTCTTGCAAACAATAACAACAAAAAGCTTAACAGACAAATGTTGCGACTTTGCAGTTATTGTGGACATCATGTGTACACTGTCTGGATAAATAATAAGGCAAGTTCACACATAGAACCAGAATGTGGTGTGGGACACATGAAAATGATAGTGTTTTTGGTATGCAGCCTTACATATGGGTTCATGATATGGGCTTACTAAATGACCATGGCTGCCTGACAAAATTATATGTCTGTTGTAACCACCTCAGACGCTTCTATAGACGTGACTCGTCTCCAGCTGAGACATGAGGGTGCCGAGGTTAAGGTTGTGAGGAGGAGGTATGAATAATGTTACGAATATTCAGCGTCTATTCTCTTAACTCCCTGCCTTGTCGTTTGTTTTTTATGGAAGAGCCAAAGCTGCCCGTGACAAACTGGTGGATTGAAATAGCAACCTTCAACAAAGCAACCAGTTTAAAGTACTATTCAAGACACATTACATTACATTACAGGCATTTAGCAGACGCTTTTATCCAAAGCAACTTACAAGAAGTGCATTCAACATAGTTAGGCAAGAGAACCACGAGTCACCAGAAATCATAAGTGCATTTCCTTCCTCAACAAGCATCTAAGAGCAGAACCAGTGCTAAGGTAAAAGTGCAATAAGTTAGCTACCTACTTTTTATTTAAACAAATGAGACAAATAAGTAAATAAAATAAACAAGAGCTAAGACAAATAAGTGAAGTATATAAGCATATAAGCAAGTGCTAAGACAAGTGAGTGAAAGCAAATAAGCAAGTGCTAAGAGGAAGGGTCAGGGTAGTGTTTCCTGAAGAGGTGGGTTTTCAGCCTGCGGCGAAAGATGGGCAGCGACTGCTGTCCTGACATCAGTGGGGAGTTCATTCCACCAGAACAGAACAAAGCCAGAACAGAGAAGAGCCGTGACCGTGTAGATCGGCCACAGGGGCCTCGGACCCAGATTCACATCCAGATTCCTCACAGTCCGTGTTGACGTCACCACAGCACCACCAATGCGTTTCTTTGTTTCATCACTCGTTTCATAATTTTGGAAATATAAGGTTTCATCATTTTCGAAATGTGAAAGTCACAGTATTTGTGACTGAGTGGAAGTTGGGGTTTGTAAATGCATTTTTGCAATATTCATGTTATACAATTTGATGCTTATCATCTATTTCTGAAAATAGAATACTAAATTCTAAACAGGATTATGGGGAAAAGATACCTATCTTATCGCGGTCAAGTAGAATAAGTGCAAATCTTAATCAGCAAGCAAGTTTACATAGAGGGAGAAAGCCCCCGAGGCCCTACTAGATTCCAAGCAGCCACTATATGTGCTGATATTGAGAATGTTCCCGTCAAAGCAGGAGGATTTCATTTCATACTCATTTAAACTAAACCTACCATTTTCATGGTTCAGCCAACATGAGTCCTCCTCTGTTTTCCTAACGACCACATGATGCCAAGGACCGGGTGGCTTCAGTCCATTCACATTCCACTCAAACCACAACAGAGCAGCTGGAAAAGTACAACATACAGTACACTCTTAAAAAATATGTACTGCAACAGATGATGTGTCTAGTTTGGGGCAACACACATTTCTGTGACTTTTCACACAACGCAATATATGTTAATAACATGAAAATGTGATGTTTTTAACATACGTTAAAAAAAATACAGAAACATTTGTTGTACAAAATGAGATTTGTGGATGTGTTGAAAATGGCACATCCTTTTTAAGAGTGCACTTGATGCAGAGGGCAAAAGGAGCGAACTTCACTGATCCTTGTGAATGCTGATACTGCTTTCCAACTGTTCTGTTGTGTTGCCATGAACTGACCTTGTGATGTGTTTTTATCTCTGTGAAGCTCTTTGTGACAAACCTGATTAGAAGTGCTCTGTGAAGTGGTCTATTTCACTTGATTATATTATCCACCTACATAGGTTAACACTCAAAACGAGACATTTTTATCAAAAATAAACCCTGATGAAAATAAAAAAAATTGTGAGGTGAAATGTGATCTTGATAAGCATGATGTAGCTGCAGCATTTTTTTTTTAACACTTTTTTACAACAATGGTAACTATTACACCAATGTGAAGAGTGAACGTCAATTTAGAGAAATGAGATCGAAACTCAATTCAGAGAAATGCAGAGAACCTGACCACAACCGTTGTAAGAAAATCAATCCAACTTCCTTTATTGGAGATGTGACAACTTCTGCTTTTAGACACAATGATAGTGGGTGGGCTTTGATTCTTTTTTTTCATTCAGTGCATTTTGGGGGTATATAATATAGGACAAGAAATACATGCCATCATCACTTTTATACATTCAGTTGCCTAAAATGTATTGTTCAAATGAAAGCGTTTGTTATTCTGAACACACTGTGATTACATGAGCGATCTGATGAAAGATTATGAGGTAGATTCTGTTATCTGAACAGTTAAAATATGAAAAAGGGTCAAACATTTGCAACACAAATCTATCTATTCAAGCCTAGAGGCCTTACGTTACATTACACAATAGGTTTTCATCAGACCTGTAAAAGGAGCTAGTCCTTTAACACATTTTTAAAAAATTACATTGGGGGTGGTTCCAACAGGTTTCTCTCAAAAGACTAAATGTTATACAATTGATGTCCTTGTGTGTCCTAACAGTGGTCCCATGATGTGTAGAGTAAAATAAAGACATTTAAAAAAAATAATTAAAAAAACACACACAAAAATAGAAATGTATAACTGGTTAAAGTGTGTGAGGGGGTATTAAGAGGATGAATTGGGGAGGGATGGTATGGGAGGGTTGTTGGGGTCAGCACAGAAGCCGGCTGACTGCGAGAAGGGCTACCAGGCTAGGCAGAGCGGGGCTTAAACTGGCGGTCCCACTGGATGAGAAACAGTGCTCTCTGTTCTGGCCGAGGCAGGCTGCATATGCCATTACATGGGGGATATAGTTCTGCTCGTGGACCCCATGTAGCAGGTGAGCCATGGGACCTTTAGAGAACACAGCCACATCCTCGCCTCCGTGAGTCTCCATACGCAGAGGTACCGCGGCCTGGGCCTGATAGTTGGCGTCCTCTGAAACGGAGCGACACAGAAGAAATTTGTAAGGACTCGGCTGTCACCTACTATTACCTCCCGATGCATTAACTGTGACGCTGTTTCTACCAACAGATACTCTAAACATAACAACATGTTGGCGGTGGGATGATTTCACTTACTGTAGTCAATAGTAGAGACATTCTCCCTGGCACCGTTAACCATTTTGAAACCTGGTCCGTTCCCATATAAGATGGCGGTGAAGGGCTTCTGGTCCACATCGCTCATCATGGGGGCCAGCCCTGCAGATAGAGACTAAGCTTTATTCCTTGTCGAACAGGTCTGACAATGTAGTCATATACTAGTCTGTACTTGTCTGTAAATACAAAGAGGTTTGTGCCTATGAGAAGCTGAAATTGCATTTCAGGTTTTCTGTGATTTATGTAAGCAGTTAGGTTCCTGAGGCTTACTATCTTGGTGTTATTGTTTTATCTTCGTTTTTGCAAAGAAACTGTTAAGTATTTAGAAAGCTTTACAACTCTGGATGTTAGAATTGCTAGCTGACAGCAACAGGAAAATACAGGAACATTAGTAGCTTAAAACGCCAACATTAACTTCCTGCCATTATCTATCTTTTTTCAGTTATATTTTTTTGGCTGTGACTGTGTTGTCTGTCATTTCGCTAGCATTTGCAACTATCAAGCTAGCATACTTGCTGACTTGACACTTGCTAAACTACTAGCCATTTCACAATTTATGGAAACATTAGCTAACTGCTATGGACGGCGGCCGTATCTCGAAACACAAACTGTTATCAGTATTGCGTTCTTTGCATTCTTGCATTCTTCCTGTGTGTAACAGTGGGCTGATGTTGCTATAACCACATATTTACTTTAAAAATGCAGTTTGCTAGATGAAAGTGAGGGAAGAGGACACACTCTGCACTTATTCTCCTACATCACATTACACCCACAGACACTGTGACCAATCAGTCGACCTAAATGGTTGCTAAACGACTCACCCTAAGCTGATCACTTACTTATAGTCCAATTTGGTCTACTTAGTACATTTGTAAGGGGTTGGGGTGGGTGCATGAGGGACTGGAACAGTTCAATACAGAAACTGGGGTGTGTGACTCCTATTTGAACACACAGACCTTAGCTTGCCTCCAGCAACGATAAGGACGGGTGTTTCCTTTTGTCACTGTACAGGATAGACAACTTCATCTACATTTGTAATACATATTTGTTTTGTATTTAATTTGCAGATAATCATCATGATAATGTCAAGAGGGCAAGCAAGAGGCCATATTGGGAAGCATAGATAAATAGGCCTAAAAGTAAAATGACCAACACTAACACAGTGAGCAATAAGAACATAAATGAACATGTGGTAGGCATATCCTGAAAAAGTGGAGAAAAAGAAAATATTTAATCGTATTCCTAATTTGGCGTTTCAATCTCCCGCCCCAGGTCTGCACGTGCACTTCGACTGTGACTTTGCATAGCAACCCGTCCATATGTACATCACCCTACATATGTCATTACATCATTGCGTCATCATCATTACATACCAAAAATCGTGTTTCCTCTGGGCGTGTAGCCTCCAAAGTTGAACATATGAGAGTGGTCGGCAGTAACTACAGTCAGCGTGTCATGGGTGGCGGTCATGAGATCTGCCCGTCCAATAGCCCGGTCCATCTCCACAGCCTCATACAGGGCCTGCTTGGCCTTGCCCTCGTGGTGCCCATGGTCGATACGCCCTCCTGCCAGAGGGGCAAACGGGTCAGGGTCCATAAATCAATATTTGTTCCAATCATAATGCATTGAAAAGACCAGCACAGGGTAAGGGTTTTACATTTACTGTACTCTAGACCCGCGCTACTCAACACGCGGCCCGAGGTTAATATTATTGCAGCCCTTGGTTGAATTTTTATTGTCATAGCAACTGCCAATAAAAATATAATATTCTCATTTCAATGAACACAAACCATTTTTAAACTACATTTTTAATGACCACAAGATGGCGATCGTGCATACTGTGCTTATTTAGCAATCGTGGGATCAACAAAGAAGATAAACCAACACATGATCAGCGACAAAAACGCTTGGCTCTGGCACTGCTATTGATTACCTATTTGGCAAGCGTTGCCGTCGGCGTTGTGTACACAGACTTGTTTTATGTGTGTCGGAGCATCCCAAGTTATACAACATGATGTTTAAATCTTACCACGATCTGACTAAAAAGTCTGGCATGGAGTGATGTCGGTTTACAGATGGGATTACCAGGTTGGTTGACAGTTTAGTACAGGTTCGTCTATGCAGCCAGTGTATATTCACTTCTATGGCTGTGCTAGTATGATCATTGGCGGTGTGGTTAGCTACGGCTGATGCGGGCTGTAGTCCGAGCATCAAAAGATCGTGTGAAAGCCCCACCTGTGCAGGAAGTCTAGCCTAGCCTACTCTCAAGTCATGGCAAAACCGGCAAAACGTAACATTTCTGATGAACACAGGGTATTTCAAAAAACATGGGAGGAAGAATTTGCTTTTGTTGAGGTAAATAACAAACCAATGTGCCTTCTTTGCCAGAGAACAATAGCAGGACCAAAACGAGCAAACGATCACATCACCATGATAGCTATCACGGCGACTTGGAATTACATCTGGGAATAATTTGATATACTCAGACCTGATTTCAATTTAATATGCCTATATTTATTTTATTAAACAGTCTTGTGATTTATTGCAACAGCAAACTAACACTTTTACATTTAATGAATAAAGCCTACTTATTGTCATTTAATTATTTGATATCCATGTGGCTTGAAATAACACTACAAAATATTTTTATATGACCAAAAAATTTGCGTTGCGGCCCTTTGACACAGCTGTATCTTGCTGTGTGGCCCTGAGCTATGTAAAGTTGAGTAGCCCTGCTCTAGACCTTTACTTCTAGATGTAGAAGTCCAACAACATACAGTATATTTGGGGTTATTATGGTCCAGAATTGTATCTAGATAGTTGTTATAAAGATGTTGAGTAAAAATCATACCACAAAATGAAATCATTTATTGGTAGATTTAAAAGATATTGATAATTTTCTTCGGTCTGGAGCTCGTACCTACAGCTTTATATCCTACATCTACCAATTGAACCTGATTACTGCAGGAATAAAACTACATCAAAATCCACAGAACATCACGGTTGTTGAGGCACATCTTTAATGTGGTATTTTATTGAGCATAGTCAGCAAATCCTTTTTACCACAAGTGGGCAGATCTGAGTGAGACACATCACTATACTATTGCTGGATGTTATCAAACTTATATATAAAAATAATTTTCTTCTAGTCATGTCTGTTCTTTGTGGAGTTAAACTATAATTCTTAGTGGCGATTTAAAAAAAAAAGAATCCTACAATCCTATACAACGTCACCCGATGGGAGAAGGTCTCTCTGGCCTGATTATTCCTGGGTCGAGAGCAGGGCCGTGGACCCGGGTCTGATGACCCTGCGTTGACCCATTCACACCAACGCCTGACCCGGGAATAACCTGGGTTGTCGCTCCGGTGTGAAAGGGGTATGAGGCAGCTGATCGAGTGGGTGTATTGAGATCACATCTGAATAAAATGATCATTAATTGGGCGTATCATTGCACTGCATGTGCTGTGGGGCTGTACTTGCATGTGTACTTGTACATGCCAGGTACAGAACAGGAGTTGGTGGGTCTTGTTGGCAGGTCACTCGGTGTCTTACTCAAGGACACTTCAGCAGGACATATGCTTGCTGACATGGGGGTGGAAGGTCCTCTGGCTCATAAAACCATAAACCATAGGCCAACCTGCTGCCCCTACCCATTTGCCCTTAGAGAGGGTTATGTCCTTCTGGACTCTGTACTGAATGAACAACACTGACAGAACAAACACCAAGTCTGACCATGAGGCAATAAACTCACCTTCCACAAGCAGGTAGAACCCATTGGGATTCTTCCTCAGGATCTTGATGGCCACCTCCACCATCTCTGTCAGTGAAGGATCAGTCTCAACGGTCCTCTCCATGTCATACTGCATATCCCCAGGTTCAAAGAGACCTGGGATAACGGGCAGCATGGTTGAAACAGAAATAGGAAAAACCAGGAAATAAGCCTACAGCATATGCAATATACATGTAGCACTTCATTTACACTTCAATGAGATGTTCATAATGGAGCTGAGACTGGCAACTCACCCAATAAGTAATCCACGTTGTTAGGATTCACTGATAAGAGCTCCTTCTTGTTCCACACGTAATAGCCTTTCTGTTCAGTTTGAAAAAGACAAAAAAAAAAAAAGCACAGCACATCCAATGTGACTGATGAAACGGTGCAGTACAGACACTTTGAACTCCTAAATATGTAAATGTAATTGGGAAGATTAAAGAGGGAGCAGAAGGAGAAGAGCACAGAGAAAGAGGAGGAGGAGGAGAAATTCACCTTCTCCTTCGTTCTGTCAATCCACTCCTGCACCAGGTTTCTTCCGTCTTTCCGGGTGCCGCTGTGCTTCGCCATGCCAGGGTACTCTACGTCCGACAGGTTTTTGGGGAACATATACTTCCTCCCTCCACCCATAATCACCTGAACACCCGGAAAGGAAAAGAAAATTAGGACTCTTAGCCACAACTGTGCTCATGATCAATAGATACATCCATCAATACATCCATTGTGTGTGACAGAGCAGCGACTCAAATTGAACCAAAACAATCATCAACAGCTTGTAAAAAATAAAATATCAATTTTCTGACTCACATCAATGTTGGGGATGTTTTCAAAGAGTTGTCTGGCGATGTCCTTGCAGCCTGCCTGCAGTGCTTCAGGCGGCATCTCGTTATCGGAGTACCAGTCTCTGTCCACACAGTGGGCATAGGCAGCACTGGGGGTGGCATGGTTGATACGGGTTGTCGTCACTATTCCCACTGACTTACCTAAAGTTGACAAACACGCAGGCAGTTGTATGAATAATACGTTTAACAGTAAGTATAATATCTTGCACGCCTTACAAAAGAGGAGCAATCGTCCCCCAACCAAGCAAAGTTAAAGTGCATATCACTGGCAGGAACAAAATGTTTTTCTTGAACTGGTGATGGTGTGTAACTATTTCTGTTCCCTTTTGGGGCAGGGTTCAGCGCAGGAGATCACCAGCTGGCTGGTATGTCTCCTGAGGAATGATTGGATTCCTCATTATCTCTGACCCCTGAATCCCCCTGCCACCACCACCACCACCACCGACCGGAGATCCATCATATTCATTCCTGGTAACGCCTTTGTCTCCGTCTTGTCTGTGGTGCCTTTATCCGTTCTCTACAAAATACTGCCTTATGCAATATGTTTATGAGATGATTGCACAACACCATAACATAACATACCTTGGAGGATAATTCTTGAAGAAACTAGTACATCCCTGGAGGACCAAATAGATGCAGGTAGGTATTGTTCACTGGGTTACTGAGTCATAGCCCCTAGCCATAGCCCTCATTTCGCCCTCCTATCAAAACACTACTACTGTACTGACGGTGTTTAAACATGCTAATGAGAATATATCAAATACAATCTCTTTAAGTCAAGTTAATGTCATTACAAAATAACTTTGATTCAAATAGAAGTATCCATCAAATGCTCCATGTTACATTATTTAGAGTCATTCTACCTGCATCCTTAGCCCATTTGAGGATGGAGGTGACCTCGTTGCCCTCTGTGGTGTTGCACTGGGATCGGACAGCAGCTGCACTCACGCCCACCGTGCCCTCATTGGCCTTGACCCCGCAGAGGTATGCCGTGGCTGTGCCTGCGCTGTCTGCCACCTGTGCATTGGTGTTATACGTCTGCAGAGATACAGGCCAGTGACGCGTCAGGCACATTCAAAATGGCGTTGTCACTCGTGGCTTGTGATGGCATGTTTGTGCGATAGCGTATAACTACTGAGATATGACAGTGTACTCACTTATTGGTGCTACTCATAAAATAGAATATGTCAAAATGTGTTATATTATGCCAAATGATTGTTATATGTAATAAAGCCACAGTTGCATGAAACAGTAGCCACTCATTGTAAAGTATGTTCTGGGTGCTGGAGGCATAAACACGCCAAATTACACCCTGATGTCTGGCTGGCTTTTTATCACATCTGGAACACAATACTCCACCAGTATGTCGTATATGACCTTGTTTACGGTCACAGGAAAGTCAGGAAGCCATTAACGGGCCACAGCCGGATCAATACATTGTGCTAGCCTGTACCGTATAACACCAAGTCAGACCTTGGACAAAGCGACAAAAGGGAACTTGTCCATCTCCAGCAGGCTCTCCTCCCCACTCTGTCCGCTCAGCTGCCCCTTCAGTATTCGTGCAGCCGTCACCGTGGGAATGCCCATCCCTAAACAACAAAAGCAGGTCTGCTGTTAGGATCGGCTCCATGTGTTTTCCCTCAGGGGGGGAAACAGAGTCTGCCCATCTCATACATTAACACTGTGCGTTCAATTTGTTTCATTGTGCTGCTGTCCCGCTTTTGCACTTCACAATGGGATGACTGCTGTACATGCTAATCTAGTCCTAACTGAGCAACTGGGTAACCACACTCTCACGCTGACTGACATCATGAATGCGCTTCTGTAATACTCTGTTAGTTATTAACTGAGTTCAAAAAGGTCCTATGTAGTTTCCTATTCTTTAACTAGCATGGGTCAGACCTGAGTCACTAGTATTTTCCAGATGTCAGATGTGTGGAAGTCGCCACAAGGACAAATACAATAAGTGTCCTCAAAATTAAGACAATCACAGGAAAGTATGCAAGCAAATTTATTGATAAGGTTATCCCCAGCCAACTGATACTCCACGCTGATACAAACGCTGAAGCTGTACACATAACAGAGGTCCACTGGAGATAGCTTATTATGTGACTGAGCCACGTTACTTTATAAACTTTTTTTGTATTTCCCTCTCATAAATGCAGTAAGAAATGGTAGGGACACATTTGTAGACATTGGCGAGTAACTCAAAAAATGTTTGAAAAGGTATAAGGTGCCGTTTGCTATTCTCTAACTAGTGCTGTGCAACAATGTCATTTTGTACACATAGTACACACAGCACAAACAGAAGCTCGCTGATCTGGTGGCAGCATGGTTTGTTTTCAACTATTCATTCCCCTCAACACCAAGAAGAACCAAGGAGCTCATTGTGGACTTCGGGAAGTGAGGAAGTCCAAAGCCACACCCCCATCCGCATCGACGGGACGGAGGTTGAGCGTGTCGCCAGCTTTAATTTCCTGGGCGTCCACATCTCCGAGGACCTCTCTTTGGCCCCTCAACACCTCGACCCTGGTCAAGAAGGCTCACCAGCGTCTCTTCGTCCTGAGGAGACGGAAGAAAGTCCACCTGTCTCCTCAGATTCTGGTGAACGTCTACCGCTACAGGTCCCTCCGTTCCAGGAGCAGCAGGCTCAGGAACAGCTTCGTCCTCAGCTGAACTCGGCACCACGGCGATAGCGCTTTACTGTTTATTTAATAAAATTGATCTTACCACTATACATATGTAACTGGCTGCATTTATAGAGCGCTTTTATCCAAAGCACTTTACAATGTATGCCTCTCATTCACACGGCAGTGAGCTACCGTGCAAGGTGCTGGCCTGACCATCGGGAGCAATTCGGGGTTCAGTATCTTGCCCAAGGACACTTCGACACGCACACTGGAGGAGCCGGGGATCGAACCTCCGATCTTCTGATTAGAGGACGACCCGCTCTACCTCCTGAGCCACAGCCGCCGTACATGCTCTTCTGGTTAGATGCCAAACTGAATTTGTTGTTGTCTCAGTTGAATCTAATCTAATCTAATCCAGCTCCTGTTTTTGAAATATTTGAATCAGCTCAGTGATCTTCCGCCGGATTACATCGATCCAGTATAATCTAGTTTCATTTTAAATGAAATTGAGTTGCCCATCCTTAATCTCGTCCACCAAAAATGTCAAAGGGGCAAAGTGTGGTCAAGGCTCTGTATTGATGATACGCTCTTTAGTGACGAGGTTATTGAAAATCAAATCACTCTCCAAGATTACAACCATTTCATGCAGTGTCAAAGGTCATTTCATCATTTTATGTCACAGATATCAGAAGTGAAAAAACGTGTTGTGTTATATGATTGCTTACCATCTCCAAGGAAGAGGATGAGGTTCTTTGCTTTGTTTTTATTGAGATTCTGAAGTGTCAGAGCGTTTTTCAGGGTTCGCTGGGCCCACGCGTTCCAAAACTTGGGATCTTTCTCTTGCTCTGGGTATCACATTAGAGAAGTCTGGTTAGCTTTGAATAGTTACAGGAGTGAACAGTTTGCAGTTTGCCTGTAAACAAATGAGTGAGAGGAATTCTTCAGATTGTGCATTAACCCACAGTTTTCTCTTCCAAGTGTGTCAAATGGCACAGAAAAGGAATAATGCATTAGTACTCTTGAACTCTTTGAACCAAGAGAACTGACATCTCCACATCACATGTTTCTTATTTTCAAAATCACATGTACACCCACCATGCCACACACGTTTATCATGTTACAATAAGATGGAGCCTAATCTTGAGGAGAGGAATCACGTTTCACATACTAAGAATTCGTATTTTCAACTGTTGTTCAGGTTCACTTCTTGTTATTTCTATTCTATCTATGTATTATAAGGATCAATTCCTGTCATTTTTAGTGGCAACAGTGGTAAAAAATATCCGACACTTTACAAAACAGGATATCCAATCAGATAAAATGAACCTTCCTAAAGGGGTTCCAAAAAGTCTCCAATGTGTCGTGGACATGTCTTGGTGGATTAGCGACACCTTGGCAATTGTTGTTTTTGTTGCGGCAACTGACTAACAGCAATGTAACTCACCAGGGAATTGTGGCTTCCTCGTGCTTCCCAGACTCAGACAGAAGCAAATGATGAGCAGGGCTGTCACCTTCATGTTGTCGTCTCTACGGCTGACGTGTTACTCTAGACGTTCATAACATGCCACTTTGAAAAGCTGAAGGAGCCTGTGTGCAGTCGTCTCACAGCTGGGAAAGAAAAGAGGACATACTAGTAATCAAGTCTGTGTCATCTTGTCACACTGACTCTGACAGACCTTTATTTACCCATGGATGATTTGGATGACTGAGGCTACTCACACACTAAGCCATTTAAATTTGAAAACACATACTTGTTTTGGCCTCCTGTCCACACCAGGGCAGCGTCCCCCCCCCCTCAAAAAAAATTGAGCTTTCTGAAAACACTCTCCCAAGTGAAAAAGTTAGAAAACGCTGGCCCCCCGTTGTAATGTGGGTGGCGAAAACGGAGACTTTCGAAAACAGAGTACAGAAGAATACAGAAGAAAAATAAACAGATGGCCTGTTCATGAATATGGTCGATGTCGCTGGCATCGCTGCCTTCACGATCTGGGAACTTCCCTGCCGGATCTACCTGAGACAGCTGTGGCATGCACTGGTCATGCCACACATGGAAGAGGAGAGTTGATACTGCCACGCTCCAAGCCCCAATCCGAGCAGCAATGATGGGGGTGAGGAAAACTCCACCTGCTGCTGTGGACGTCCAACGCTCGGCTTGAAAATCTACTCGAAAAAAATGGTGCCACAGACAGGTAGGTAGCAAATGTTTGATCCTCCTGTCACATGCCTGTTTGCCCTGATCAGCCAAATCTTGTGCCATAACTGCCTGTAGCCCGTGGTGGTTATAGTGCTATGTCAACACTATTCATTTTACAAAATAAACTAGGCCGTTTATATTTGAAAACAGGTCAAGCGTTTTCGAAAAGCGTTTTTTCCACACTAAACCACCAAAAATGTATACTTTCTTCCATGGGCATGTGCGCTCACGCCTGGATCAAGTGACAGTAAAACGTCATCATTTTCGAAAGTCTCCGTTTTCGGCGGTCCAAAAAACAAAAAAAACGGCGCAGTGTGGACGGAAGGCCAAAACGGACGTAGCCAGTAGAGCCACAGTCTTGTGCTGTTGGCCACTGGGAGCTGTTACTTGCTCAGTGCGATCTCAACATTGGTGTTGAGGGGACATGACTGGGACTATTGCTGCTTCCCTTCCCTCATATAGGTTTTCCAAATAAAGCAACAGGCAAGATAAAGGCCATGTAGGGACTAGGGAGGCAAACACAATGCCAACAGAAAAGTACAAGAATCCAAGTAACAGTCAGGTTTCATGTCATCAAAGCTGTAAAAGAAAGATATTTCTTTGTGTTAAACCATGTCTTATTCTAAAGTAGCTCCTTCTGCACGTCATCGGGCTTTGCAACAGAAAGAAAAGGCTTGGTAAAGTTGAGCTGCACACCTTGCTGTGAATGTAAGTAGTCACAACAGGGGCCCTTATGGGTTCTGCCCAGTCAGGCTTTCATCTGTAATTATCCACACCCTCCTCCTCTCTTCCCTGTGCTTATAGTCAAGGTCGCTTTAATGGGATTGAGTGCCATAGCACTGAGAGGTTTAATAGCCATAACAAAGCCGATTAACACCAAATGATTAACTGGACACACCCGAATTTTTTTTCTTCTTCTCAACTGGGCCTCTGGAATACTAATACTTTTAGCACATAAATCTCATGTCTGTACAATATTGACAAAGACTTGTTTTTTGTCGCGAACTGAGCTTTCGATATGAATTGGGATACGTGTGAGGTGTTCTGTTTGAATACAGTGAAAGGTCTTCCCCCGATGTGCAACTTGATTTGTAGGTCAGAGATTCTGCAAAACAGCAGAAGAACTTGTTAACCTTTCCCTCCGAGAAAAATCTGCAGCCTCTTGCAATTTGGAAATTGTACCAGTATACTGTAAATTTACTCTTTGTTATTCATTGTGTAGACCTTGTAACACTTAAAGTAGTACATGTAAACAGCTACACAATGTAATCATGCCTCATACTGATGACATTTACGTAAACAAAAGCTTTACTCTCCACCTGCACTGATTTAAAATGTGAAATTCCAAGGATAACCTCATCAACTCCTCCAAAAGCTTACTCTGATTGGCGACTGTGCCAAATCCTCTGGCTTGGTAAGAAACAGGCAAGTCTAAACCCTTCCTTCACCTACCAGGCACAAGTTAATATAGGGGGAAAAAAAAGAGGTAGAATATTCCATGAAGATGACAAGCCAAAAACTTTTACCATTCCTCAGATGCAGTGGGCCAGCGATAGTTAGTGGTCTCAGAAGTGCATAGGTCCGCCCAGAGGCAGTGCACCAGCCAGTCTGCAGACGAAGAAACATAGCAGTGCCAGCACAACCACCAGTAGCATGCCACAGATGATGGAAGTCAGTATCACATGCAATCCGTCATCGCCCATGGTGTCACTTAGTCCTAGTCTGAAGACCAATTTATATCAGACGGGGAGAATTTTCCAACGCCAATTGCTTCACCCCGCAGCTCCCAGAGAAGCCTCCAGCAGGTGTCTGCCAAGTTGCTTACACACAGGCACTTAACTGTGTCCCTCTGGCATGTACTAGCTGCTTGAGTGCATGGATTAGGTGTTTATAATGCTAGGAAGCGCAAGGCTCTCTGGTAGAGGCTCCTGTATAAAGACGGAGGCTGAACTACTAAACATTCTGCCAAAACTCTTCATCCCTCACTGCTTCATTTCCACAAAACTTAAAGCAGATGAGTGCTGTGCGTGGTTTTGGGATAGCCAAGAATGTTTTGCCCTAATGGTAGAAAAACTTAATTTCTATTCACTGTCGTTGGGAAGGACACCAGATCCTATTGCCAATTCTAAATAGGCAACTTGGTTTGCGTCTCACACCAAGCTGCCCGATCCACCAGTTACGCACACAGAATAGTTAACACATACACCACACATGTGACATTTTCCTCATGTCATGGCTCACTGATCTATTCAATTTAACATCTGTTTTTCTGACACAGTATAAATAAATATTAGTGAAATAATAGAAGGTAGCAAATTTGGTTATACCCTTTTGTTATCAACAATGGACAGAGCCTGAGGGGGATGAAAGGGTCTATGTAAAATATCACATGGATGTCTGTATAAAGGAACTGTATCTGCTTGGTGTTCTTCAGATTATCCTCGTAGGCAGAGATGCTGCCGGATATTTCTCCCTTTCAGCGCTGAACTGTATTAAATACTCATTGAATCCTGAGACATAGTTTGTTGCTGCTTTCTTCTTACGTTCATCACGACCAAGAAATAATTAATAATTATTAATTAATTAAATTAATAACACCACTGACTGCCATCTGATAAGATTTTGTCTTTAAAAAAAAAGTTTGTTGTAAGATATAACAAGGTACAGAATTGTAATATATCTGCCTATACATTAGGTGGGGAGAGGGAAACTTACCATGAAAACAGTCATCCTTATATAATCTGCCATAGTGCTAACATCAAGTGATTGAAATAACAGTAAAACACTAGATCCCCTCAAGGACCCATAGGAACCACTGGCCTGTGTGTCTGGAAAGTTTCTGTCCCTTGAAACGGACTAAACAGTTTTCCATTTAGTGGTAGTTAATTGGTTTCTATACAACTACCAACTACCATCAAGAGACATTGGATGGATGAAAACGTGTTGGTCTTGGTACAACAGTTGACTGGAAATCTTTTGAAATGGAAAAAAAAATAAAGTTAATGATTTTAGAACAAAAATAAACTCGCAGGGATAACAGAAGAAACGCTGAGAGGAATATGATTCAACAGTGTAGTGCAACCCCTGTGTGCAACCCCTGTGTGCGACCTGTTTCATGACAAAATGTGAGGGGACACCACGCGCTGCCTGGTCGACAATGCGTCTACAAACGCAGCCCTATTATGTGGAAAAGTTTAAAGTGGTTTTACTTACCTCATGTGATGTTGCGGTGGAAATCTGCATCAATAAGTGAGGTCCTTTCACATCCACTCCTTCACTAATGTGTGTTCTTGTCTCTCCTTTGCCAGTCCGTTTTATAAGACCACTGTTGTCCGACTGTGGCTCCGGGGGGGCTGGGAATAACGGTCTGTATCCCACGGTGCCGAGAGAAAAAAAACCTTTGAAATAAAGCTGCCATGCAACTATTAAGGGAACAGACGGATCGTGAGCTCCGCCTGTCTGTCGACCCATGCATTACTTAAAATGGGTGAGCAAAGAATAGAGCCATACCTTACTAACTAGATAGATAGATAGATAGATAGATAAACAAACAAACGAATGAATGAATAAATAAATAAATGCCGTGCTCTATCATTCGCTCGCCAATTTTAAGTAAAACAAATACATTTATATGTTTTTTTTAATTAATACAATTTAAATAAATATAATATACTATTAGTGTATACTATGTAAAGTATGCAAATAACTTGTAATTAACTATGTGTGACATGGTGGGCTGAAGGTATGCCACTTGTCACTGTATGTCTCCACTATGGAACATTGTTAGACACACATAGGAATATCATTCTGCTTGTTTTGTTTTATTACCTCCTTAAGTAGCCTACTTAGTACCTTAATTACTCATCGCTACACTCTAACTTATTACACTTACTATCCCTGGTTTGTTTGTGTTTAGCGTTACTATCAGTTACATCTTCCATCAGCATTTCTATTTAACTTGGGGTGAAATAAGACATCAAACATACCGATTTAGTTTCCTTTATTGTTTTCATCAGTTACATTTATACAAAACCTCTCAATCCACTGTTACATTCTGTCAAACAGTACACTCACCAGGTGCGAGAGCATTGTGGGGGATGAGGCCGCTGATAGTTCCTGTCTATATCGGTTCGATAACATCACAGGCAATACCAAGTCTCGGGGTGATTGTGTTGGTAATAATTGTCGATTGTCGCAATGGATGTATGTATGTAGTTATCCTGATATTTTACTAGTAGTTGGAATATTATTGTGAGAAGAACAATTATTAGTGACTGATGTATATGATGGTGTTAATCTGTGGCCATGGGGAAATTGGGTTCCACCCTGTACCAAGGATAGGTTGCTCAGGGGAGGTGGATGTGTAATGGACACCACTATAAAAGCTCAGAATGATTCTGCATCAGGAGGGTGGTCAACTAAGGCAGTGTTGCTGTGAACACGTGACCTTCTATACCAGCACCTTTACTTTGTTAATGATGTTTTTTTTTTTTTTTTGTCTACTCTGAGTTGATTTTATTTTCTTGAGTTTACACATGTACTCACCTGCACCTGTAAATAAATGATCACCATTTTTCCATTCAAGAAGTTGTCCTGAGTCTGCCTCCTATTTTCAAGACCCTCTGGCTTGACTATTTCACACTACATTAAAAATATATATATATCCTACCCTGCAAATACTGATGACTTGTTACAAATGAAAGCAACTGCAGTGACTTTAGTGTGACCAATAAGTTTTGATGTGGTCTAGTTAGAATATCAATTGTATTATTGCCGTATAGGGCAGTATTTTCTATCATTTATGAAATGAAACACAATCAACGTGTCACAGTCATTAGCGACAATTTAGGCTCCTGTCATGGATGATGAAGTTTATTTTAAAGTACTTGCAGTTATTGTTGTATCCTTTGGATGTCACCGTAAGACCAATAGCCTGCTCAACGAGATCAACGTCTGCCCCTCATAGCTATAAACTCTGTCGTAGCTGAAAGGCGGGACCTTAGTTTTAAGTCTCGGTCAAAATATATTGAATCTTACTGCAACAAGCTCTATAACAGAGATATGTTTTTTATATATTGGTTGATTCTGACAATTCATTGACTTTTAATATTTTCCTATTTTATTTTCCAAGTGTACGGATTCACCAACCAACCGTAATGACAACAAAGTGTTTCTGTGATACTCAGCAGTTTATAGCGACTTTATAGTACTTTATAGTACTAGTATTTTTTTTATCTCCTATGGTATTGCTTCTTTTGACCTATATCAGCCTAGCTGCACGGCTGAGTAGGTATAGGTAGGCAGGTACTTTATTAAACTTAAACTGTGATATGTGTATAGCATCCTTCTGAATAATTACTGCAGTTGTTTTAGTAAACCATTGACTTTTGGAGTCAGGCCGGTACATTATACACAGACTCGGCCATCGGGTCAAAGTATTTAATGGCCTGTCTGGAAAGTCAATATTTACAGCGCAGTAGCCGAAGCTATACAGGCAGAGCAAGATGTTTCACTTCCACCTACTTCCGTCTTCGCTCAAACCCCGCTGAGCCGGCCAGGCCGTTTTTGACCTGGGAGAAATGAAACCAGTCTCACATTTTGTCCAGTATACTTATTTTTTCGAGAGGCGCTTTTGATTTAAACAGTATATAATGATTACGGTCTTAATAAGTCACTGATGGCATTGTGAGACCTAGACAGATATTTAAATTATTAAGAAAATGTTTAGTAGATGCTCCTATTTGGTTTGCTGACGTCAGTAATACATAACGGTTATTGTGTTAATTAGCTGCTCTATACACTTAAGTTAGCTATGCTGCTAGTTGACTACTCACTGACTGTACACAGCTGTTCGCCCTCGCTGTTCCAGTCTAGCAGACAAGGGTTTCCATAGCCTGGAACGAAAGTGAACCATCTTCATAGTTAAATTAAAAAGCAGGAAGAAGCAGATTTGTTTTTAGGGCGTTAGGGAAAGCGTTATGGGGAAGCGCTGTGTTGTAACGTCAGTAAGTTCTCATTGGCGTTGATGGTAAAGTTGCAACACATGGCCTGGTGTCTTTAATGAGCAAACACGCAAGGGACCAAATTACACACGTAACGAAAGTATTGCTGGCGACCACAGATACAATTTACTTTTAAAATGTATTTTTGATGAGTAGTTTTTGAGATGGTAACGTAGTTTATAACATTGGCCGATTTGTCTTCTAAAACAGGCGTATTCCATTCGGTGTACGCATGTACGATCTGATTTCCGGTGTAGCGGGCAAAGGTTTCCCTAGGTTTGTCTAGGATGTGAACTATCTTCGCAGTCAAGTCCACTGGTTTTGGTAGTAGAAGGTTAAGCTGAGGCTCACTGACTGTACCCCGGAAAGCGAACCAGAGTCACGGCACTGGCGGACCTTCTGACATAATGGTAAGAATATGCCTTCTGTAAATACCATTCATTCACCAACAGTTAAATTGTAAAACATTTAATTTCATCTTTCAGGATTCACACATGGTCATTGTGTTCAGAACTTCAGTTATTGGCTATTAGCGTTGTTTGCTGTTGTAAAGACGCAAAGAGTTACCCTAACGAAAAATCACAATAATATTCTTATAATTTTCCTATAGTGGCTTGTTGGTTAGTTTGTCTGCGCTACTTAGTTTGTAGTTTATAGTAAACTTTTACTCTGCGACGCCTCCACTTACTGGGAACAGTATCTGACATTGTATCTCTATTTTTTAACTGCTAGCACCACTTGTCATTTCCTACTTAGGTTGGCACCATTTTGACACCAGGTTGTATACAGGATTTTGTAGGTGAGATCATAAGACATGTTTCAGCAACTTTTCAGTCATTTTCTCTATCTTAATGACTTAAAACCACCTTGCTCACTGAATGAATCCAGTACACCAGACAGAACTACAGCATCTCAGTCCAACTAACGCAGTAGCCATAACGGAGCGGTAGGTTGTTTTCTTTCTGGTTGACTGAATGTAGTGGTCGTTGTGACTATTACACTGCCATAAAATGAACATTTGTTTTCACAGTTCAGGTGGTAGGCTATTAGCTTGGATTGCTGTCAGTTCAGAAGTTAGATCGATCATTAATCAAATGTCATCAAGCTAACAGTGCTTAACCTTGAACTGGTTTATTGTCTTTTTCTGTAAAACAAACTAATGCATTTATCAGCATAGGTTTACCCAAAATACATAACAAGGTAATGTGTAATATGCAAGTAAAATACGAAAAAGATAACATTGACATCTAATTTATTAAGCCAAATGTATATACAAAACATGGATTACAACACACTGAAGTCAACTGGACAGTTAGTCTCTCATCATCGCAAGCAGACATTTTATTTCATTGCTTTTCCAATTTGACCTGGGATTTGTTTAACTCAGTGAGTGCTTTATTGTGTGTTCTCCTCTAACCCCTGAAGCAGTTATAATATCAAATCTTGGTATTATTAGTTCAAACCAGTAAATTAGTTGGTTGCACTCCATTAGATAACATGCTTGAGGGAACATTTCCACTGTGTAGGCGTCACTATTAAAATGAAGTCATGGATCATTCATTGTACAAGTTCATGCCTGAGTGATCGATTGTCTCGTTTAGTAACATTGCATGGATCTGGACAGGTTTCACCCGCCAAGCTCGGTTTACATTGCAGTTATTCATTACCTAGGTGCGATCGTGCGAATGCAACAGCAGCGGGGACAGGTCATCTCCTGTTACCTGTCTCTGCCTCAGCGGAAAACCTCACTGGAAACAAGCTTCCATTATTTTCGTCCTTTTATAGCATCCTTTTATTTTTCTCAATAGGAGCTCTTTTATTTCACCCGGGAGACATACAAATCTCACAGTCCCTAAAAATTGGAAAATATAACCTTCAAAGCTGTTACTGTGCTTTGTCTGTCCACTGTAAGGCTGGTTAAACCTAAAATTTGAATTGTTTGGAACAAATACAATCTGTGACAAAAGACCTGCCTGAGATGATGTTTGTTTAGTGCACACACCGGAGCACTAGAAATGTGAGCAGAAGAAAGGGGTCACAAAAAGTGTCACAGTGGCCCAGTAAAAACATGACGTTGAATATGCTGTGTTAATAATCCTGCTCTACAACGCAGAAAAGAGAATTGCCTGGGAAAGTAGCCCCCCCCCACCCCACCCCCAAACACTTCATTACCAGGGTGTTTTCGGTAAAGGAAACATCTCTGCACTCTGGAGAAAGAAATTTCCACACAGTCTTGACGTCAGAGGTCAGGAGCTGCAGCCTGAGACAACTCTCTCTTTATCTGTGGCCTTCAAGAAGCAGCCAAACCCCGGGGGGGGGGGGGGGGGGGGGGGGGGGCTCAGGATTAAACAGTGAAACATGAATTGTTTATATGAATTGCCAAGTGGCTACAGTGTGAAATCAGCATCAGTTTATTCGCCACGTTTCATAGACGTGAACAAGTCGATAACTTCCACAGTAACGGCACGCACATGTACACACACACACACACACACACAGGGACAACAAGACCTCACGTACACTGCAAGGACGAAGCACACGGCATACAACAGACAGATTACACTTATCACTTGAATAAATACTGCATACATAAACACAGTGCGGTTGCAGCTGTGGACGAGGTATGGCGGGTGTACAGCAGCGGGCTGGACCAGTTTACCATGAGGTACTAATCCTAAACAGAATGAAACACAACTGGTTAGGTGGACTAACTGTTTGATCCTGTTGTAGTAGCTTCTGTAGGCGTGTGGCCGTGTTTATATTAGTCATGGTGGTATTTGGGGAATTGGTACCCAACCACAGTGATCTCTGTTAAGATTCACAAAAGGGTTGGCTGGTCGCTATAAGCCTGAGGGGTCTTTTTTTTTTTTTTTTTGTGGTGCTTAGCTGTCTATGGGTCATCTGTTACAGAGGTACAGTACATCTCTCCACACTGCATATCACAGTCCAGCTTGTTAGTGATATTGTTTTTGGTGTGAACCTCAACTGACCTCAAGGCCTAGCGTGTGAATGGCTGACCAGACAATGACGTGATGATTGACTTCCCTTCTTCATGCGAAATATGTCACTCCCGGCCCACGGCCAGCATGGTCATTCATCACCTGTAGTCGCCCTCCTTCCTCTTTTGTCCCGTGAACTCCATTTTTACTCTTTCCTTCCTCCTCCTTGGTTCTCATTTGTCACTTCAGAAATCCTGTACGCTACATGCAGCAGTCAATCCACTAACGCAAACATACTCCAGTTATTCTCGGAGAATACCTCTGTGCCACAAACAATCGTCTGGTTTGCAGGATCAGTGACGAATTACTGATGCATGTTTGTGGTTTACAGCCTCGCTCAAAGCCTGTGGCCTCATGGTGGTTCCAAGAATCCTGGAATATTGACCTCCCTTAGCCAGCAGCTACTCTGTGGGAACACATCTTCACACCCTGTGGGACACATAGGAGAGCTGCCAGAAATTGTCCAGAATGGACCTTGACCATTGGCTATTAGGATGAGTAGTTGCATAGTATTTGCAAATTCTTTTGTGAGTTCCAGAAAGTATAGGCCTTCACGGGAAGTATTTAAAAGTAAATGTTGTGTACTTTTTGGTGATTGGCAACATATGTGGCATGTTGCAAACCTCATGGCTCTAGTACGCCAAAAAGGTTAACATTTTTGCAAATATTATTGACCCAGGTTGGACTAGGATGAAAGCCTACGGCTTAGTTACGACCTCAAACTGAATTCCAAATGTTTCATTTGTAGGTTCAGGATCCTATCCCTCTGAATACGAAGGTAGAATTCATGGCTCATAGTGCCATGTACAAAACCTACATCCCAATTACCAAGATACGGCTGATGTGAGTCACTGTATGTCATTAACAGGAATGGGAAGTGACTGTGTCCCTTTACAATGCTTTTGTCAGGGAGGCAATCTGTGGAAACGTGCAAACGTCGAGGCACATCTGCAGAGGCATCAGTGCCAAGAAAGTGTTCAAAAGTGAGGAGACTGTGTGCCAACAACATGGTCTGTGCCAGTGGACCAATATTTGTTACCTTGAATCATGACATGAAGTAGACCGCGTGATTAAAGCTGGTTTGTTAGCGTATAATCACACGGTGACCTCAACGTTTCTGTAGCCTTTTTCAGTTTCAGTAGGCTTAACCTAATTATCACTTGCTTTGCAGCATTAAGTCATGATCACACTGCAGTCTGCAATAGCAAAATGAATATATTCATTTACTTGTTTTGTTAAATAGAATAATTGTAATGTTTTTACATGTTTACAATGTTTTTTGTGAGAGAGAGAGAGAGAGAGAGAGAGAGAGAGAGAGAGAGAGAGAGAGAGAGAGAGAGAGAGAGAGAGAGAGAGAGAGAGAGAGAGAGAGAGAGAGAGAGAGAGAGAGAGAGAGAGAGAGAGAGAGAGAGAGAGAGAGAGAGAGAGAGAGAGAGAGAGAGAGAGAGAGAGAGAGAGAGAGAGAGAGAGAGAGATCAATATGACCATTAGCCTAATGCTTGCAGCTATAGGTCACCCAAATGGTGGCCTAAATGATTCTCTCTCTCTTCGTCTCTCTCTCTCTTCGTCTCTCACCACCATTGTCTTTCTCGTAACCTTTATCCTCTATCCTCTGTCAGATTGGTCTTTTCATGGGGTGATAATGTGATCTTGCAGGCTCCTGGTCTTCAGAGTGTACCAAATCCATCAGCCCAGGCATGGGTGTGGATTTCCTTGTTTTAAGGTTAAAATAAGACTATCAGCAGTTCACTGCTCCTGATGTTAATTGGGGTTGGCTTGCGGTGTCAAATGTACTTCTGCTAGAAAACAAGAATTAACCGGAATCTGCGGTTTGGAAGCCAAGCAGCCTTTTAGTTGAGCTCTGTGTTGAGGGCCGGGACACAGTGCACTGGTGAGTGTTTTCACTAAGGTTTGACATGGGTGAGGATCAGTCCCTAACCCTAACCCTAGACATACCATTTCTCTATTAAAATGACTTTTTTTGAGTAGGTAGTAATTGTTTCAATGTGTTTGGGTCAATAGGCCTGTTAGGTGCAGTTTTTCAGTGATGTTTTTCTGAGTCAGAGAGTCAAGCAGTTGCATTTGTCACTAAGGGACTTTTGGACTTTCAGGGGTCTTTTTGTTTAATTGCGCATATCTGAAATGCCTGTGGTAGTAAACAGATCCTTCTTCTGTGGCGATTTAAAGCGAGCAACTGGTAAATAAAACATGGGATCTGCAACTGCGTCACCTTTTGGCTCATGTTGACAAGAAAATCGAACTTGTTTTCGCTGAGTAAACACAGACAACATTTAAACACCGGTTTGTCTCGTTTCCCCCGGATATCGACTAGAAAAGATGGATGCCAGCGCTGGTGAAAGTAAAGGCTGGAATGAGACTGTTCATACAACAGTAGCTAGCTAAGATAGTCCTGTAAGTCCTGTAAGTCCTGTAAGTCCTGTAAGTGCAATTATTACGTAACTGGAGTATATTGTCTTTCTATCACTTAAATATTTATCACCTTCACCTGTATGTTTCTTTTCTCACAGGCTTTAAATCGTTGTTCATACAGTCATTCCTTTCATTTAGTGAGGAGAAAACTATTTGAGGTGCAACATTTGGATCCTTTGGCCCTGTGGGTGAGGGGTTAAACGGGGTAAGAAACAATCGACTGTCATGCCTATCGGGTAACGGTTACCCCGGGCAACAACTACAAGCATGTAGTGGGAGGAGGATGTTATCTGGGCTCCTCCCTCCGAGTGTAACATGTCCTATGGAGAGGACAGTGGGAGTGAACTACAACAGAGAGGTTCCCTCCCCAAATCCAACTGAAACCACTCTGGGGAATGCACAACACGTAATCATTGCACACACTCTCAGTCTCAGTCACGTCGATCAAGTCAATGCTGCTTCCTGTTTTTCAGCAGTTCCGTCTTCTCTCTCGTCTCCTGTTTGGATAGACTGGGCTGAGTAGGAAGTCCAAAAAGGAGTTTACCAAGGGAGAGTTACAAGACTGGCAAAGAGGAAGAGGAAGAGAAGGAGCCATAGGGAGCTCTCACAAGGATTTTCAGGGTGTGATTCTTGATGGGGCTGTGAGTTTTGCCCCCCGCCCCCCCGCGTATTTGACAGAGGCTATGGGGGTTGTGAGAGGTATTGGGGGTTGACGGGGGTGTAGACTGGAGATGTGGGAGCTGTTGAGTTGAAAGGAGAAGGTTGGGAAACTCTTTAGTCAGTGAAGTCAACCAGACTCACACTGTCTCTGATGGATTTGAGAGGGAAACGCTACCCTGACGTCTCAGAGACGGCTGAGAGATAGACAAACTCATCAGCGGGAGAGGATCAGAAAGCATGGAAGCACTGAGGGAGTCCTTTCTGCATTTGACTTTTCAGATGTCTTCATACAAGAGAGCCACACTGGATGAGGAGGACCTGGTGGACTCCATCGGCGATGAGATCTACCCATCATCACCCATGCAGGTAAACACCCAGACACCCTGTGCTGAAAACACAGTTGTGACTGACCTGTGCCAAGTCTTCATATGAACTCAGCTGTCCATATTTCCATATTGAATGTATTTTTGAAAGGTTATGTAGAGCAAGATTAAGCAAAGTAAGTAAAATGGAAGTAAGCACTCCATTGTTTCCTCTTGGCGAGACAAACAAGGTTTCAGAAAGTGTTCATAATGTGTTGCAGAGGCCAACCTGCAAAACAGATGCTTCAAGTTGCACTGACATGCAGGAAGGAATGTAACGATTGTATCTGCGTCTTTGCTTGACTGTTAATACATAACTAAATGATAGCTGGGCCAACATATCCAACATTTCACGATAAGAAGTGATCTACAAACACTGATATGTGGGTTATAATCATTATTGTTGTAGGTGTAACTCTCACTCTGCCCATAATATTTACATTGAAGTTATCCAACCACAGTAGTAATGCTCTTTTGTCTATGCTATATACAGTCCGTAGTAATTTCATGGCTAGGTTTAACAGCCATGTTGCGCATGCTGTCTAAGTAGGTCAATGTCCATTTGGTTGATGCACAGGTTTTCAGATCCTGAAATAAACCTCATGCTGTGATCTGTGTAGAATCATCCCCACTCTCAGCAGACTGTCCCAACAGTCATTTCAGCAGAGCTACTTAGCAGAGCTCTGCAGTTGTTTGGAGTGTCAAGGAACAAGCAAATCCATGGTTAATAACACATACGGTAGTTTCATGAATTATAACAAGGATTGTTTGACATTGCACAGTTGCAGCCAGGTTCTGGCTAGTCTGTTGTTTAGGAGACACTTTGCTTTGGTTATTTTCGCAGCTTATGTTTAGATACAGATTATTAATGGTTTGAAGTATTGGCACAGCAAAACAACCTCCTCAAGACATTTTTTAAAATCTCTTTTCACGGATAAAGAAGTCTTTACAGTTTGAGCCCTTCTTTAATACCGCTGAACCTGAGAATGAGGACATGAGCTTCCTCAGGAATCATTCCTGAAATACTTTAATTTGGCCAGGAATAGCTAAGAAGAGCCCAAATGGTGTGCTTGAATTCAAGAATTCCCCTCATTATTTTGCTGTTGATAAAGTGTGGTTTTCAGACAGTTTGGTATAAAGTATGGCTGTGAACTGCACAGGCTTGGCAGTGGGAACCTCTCATTTACACTTAGGAATACTTAGAAAGTCCAAACCAGCCCAACTTCCTGAGCTCCCTGGGATAAGGAAGCCGCAGTGGCTTTGGCTTTTGAGCTACACGCATTTAGTTTGACTGTTGAACTTTCAGCTTAGCTAATGGGAGTAAATCTGATCCTTACACAGTTCTGGGTTAATTCATTTTCACTGGTCATATATGAGGTCCAAGATCTGAAATTCATTTAGACCAGCAACACTCAAAGACAATCCAACTGTGGCCTGCAAAAGACTCCCGAGTGGCCCTTGATTCATTCTGGTGTGAAATAACTTGACTCAGCCACCTACAGCAATAGTCTCTCAGGGCTGTTGATCAAACGCAGGTATGCTAGTTTGAAATCCACTGCACCAATCATCACCAATCACCAAAAACTTTAAATTACTGAACACAAATTCCTGGACCTTCTTCCAACTTGGAAACTCATGCACATTAGAGTTGTCCAAAAAGTTGCACCGTGTATCACAGCATTTATTCCTGTTCTGCCCAAGGGCAAGTCATCTCTAGGTTTTAAATGTCTGGTTACTGTTGGCTCATCTGTTTACCTTGGTTTACTCTTTCAAATAAGTTTGTCACAGGTGAAAGATGAACCATAAAAGCAACAGATTTGGTTCAACACAAACATTGTGTGTTTTCCTGATCTGGGGCAAAGTCAAATATCATTTACTTGTTCCTGTTAAACTAGAAGAGAGGAAACAGTAAAAGAATGCGTAACCTTTTATGTGGGTGGTTGAAAGGCTCTGTGCCATTGTGCTTTGAAACCAAACCTGTAACCAAGTCCCTGAGAAACTTTATGGGATTTTCATCTGCACTTTATTAAAACATGTTAACCTTTTGACTCTATGTGTGTAAGTCCTGTGTGTATGTGTGTTGAAGTAGATTTTTCATCATTTCATCATTTAATCACATTGAACCTCTTATTATGATTAGATTCAGTGGCTCATGTAAATAAAGCATTTAATGTTGTGTGTGTGTTGTGTGCAGGTGACTCTTCGGCATGGCTATGGCCCTAGGTGCTGGGCGGAGAGGACCCAGCGAGAAAGGAGACTGCTGTTTTTAGTGTGTGCCCTGTCTGTCGGTTTGTTCATGTCTCTCATCACAGTTGGGATCTTCTACAGACAGAGTGAGTTTGAAGTTCTCCCTAAACTATATTCTATGATGACACACACTGAATGAGAAACCCTGCTGCCTCCATGAATCCAGCTGTGATCGCTCGCTGTTTTCACTGACTAGATCCACTTTTATACATATACCATATATACGTAGTGTGTAGATGAAGGAGGGAAGACGGGTTAAAAAAATATTCTTAAGCCTTGAGACAATTGAGTCACACTTGTGCAACTCAGTATTAGGAATGTTACTAATGTCTACCTTTTTATCGATCTATCCAACTTAAAAACCATGAGGTTGTGCCATGTGATAGACTTTCAAAACCAAAGCCAAACCTTCTGCTAAACTGACCAAAAACAACTCTGAAGTTATTCATCATGGAAAAATGCTTGTGGAGTAACCATCACATCCAGGCAAATTCTCATCTGTGTTGGTTTCCTCATATTTGTAAGGGGGACTAAATGCCACTTCCTCCTATTCACCACCCCATGACACATCATACCTTGAAATAATAAAAGGAGAATGGCTTTTCCTCCGGTTGCTAACCTCTTCACTCCTCTGTCTCTGTTTTATGCCTTACAAGGGCTGATAATGAAAGTAATTGCCATACGTCAGTGCACTCAACTATTAGTGTTGAGTTGTGCCTTGGAATTGTCTACTTGTCTTAACACTTAAAATGTTGTTCAGAAGCTCTCGCTGCTGAATAGACTCTCACTCTACGCAGGTTTACCATGTATTAGATTCACAGAAGCAGAGGGAGTGTGTGTGCTTAAAGGACTTTCAGGTCAAACATTATTATACCTCTAAAAGTATAAAAATATCTCCCACACTCATTCTCAAAATAACACGGAGTGGCCAAAAGCCCCTGGGCTGCCCCTCAAATAGTTTCTTCCTAACAGGCTCTTCAGTATTCTAGAGAGCACAACACACAAAATACTCCTCAGTCTCTTAGCCCATCCTCAGATAAGGAAAATGTATTTTTGCAAGTCAAATTCAGGCAGCTACCCAAGCCAAGGAGCAATGTCCTCTACCAATTTTCTAGTTAACTCCCCCTTCAAAATAAGACCGAAAGGAAACCTCCACCCTCAATCACTTCAACACAGAAAACCGCTATTGGCAATGTACTCTGCCTTCCTGGGTCGATTTTCTTGTTTGGCGGTGTATTTTTCTTGACCACGTCGCGTCATGCTTAGATATTTCCAGCACAGCTACAATGGAGTTTAATAGGAGAAAGATTTTCAACAATCTAAAACGGTAAACATCAGGTTTTGGTGTCTCTCTCTCAGAACTGAGGGCAAGATCTTCTTTCTAGACCCACCGTTTTGCACGGACATTCAATAATCACACAGGGAGAAATCCATCGCGCTACTGCTATCGCTCTCGCCACTCCGCTCTCTTAGTTTTGTTATTGGATGTTCAGTAGATATTTGTTTTTTCCACCTTCAATAATTTGTAAAGCAAATAAGGAAAAGCACATTAATGAATATATTTCCGATTACTGGAAGAGGAAGAACAATTCAGAAGTAGAGCAATGTAGATGAGGCAGGCTGAGGGAAAATTGGTACAATAAAGAGGTAAAAATATAATATAATAGTGTTATAGGATATCCTATAAGAGTAATTTTCCTTTTAACCCCTTGCATTAAAGCCTTTAGAAACACTTTTTTTTTCTGGGCCTGTTTTTCCTGTTAGGTATTTCAGTCTTGTTTTCACTTCCCTCTGGGTTTCTTGTCAGGGATTGTCTGTTGAAATTACATGAGGGTTTCCTTAATGCATAGCTGACACACCCTCAGCATTTTCTTCTGCTTTTGGCCCTGCTTTGTTTCACAATGAGCATTCCAGCACAAATGCATTAGATGTGAGAGTGAACACATGCACTTGGTATGACGGGAGGACAGGTTCACAGGAGAGTTTAAATCAGGGTTTAGTACCAGTACCAGTCCCAGTACTGTTAATCTACTGTCAGTCTATAATTCAGACAATTATGTAGTGCATTTGTAGACCGTTGAAGAAGATGTCCTCAACCACTACATCTTCAGCTATTTATTACTTCAGGAAATATATAAATGTATATGGTTTCCCCTCCAGTTTGTATATCTTGGCAGTGAAATCTTACAAAATAATGCCTTCCAGATGGTCTGAAACCCCGCGTATGTTTGGATCTCCTACCGTGACATATTTTGGGATTATCCACTGTAGTCCTCAAAAATGTTTTCTGACCAAATGATGGCAGCGAAGATAGAAGCGAGGCTTTACAAGAGAAGTATGTGTATATTAATTTGTGTTTCATTTTTTCTCCCTGCAGCTCACCCCGGCTTGTGCCTAACAGAGCCATGCATCACTGTGGCCAGTGCGGTCATGGGGGCCCTGGACCGTTCTGTAGACCCCTGCCATGACTTCTACAGCTTTGCCTGTGGGGGCTGGATGAAGAGCAACCCCCTACCTGAGGGTAAATCCCGCTGGGGTTCTTTCAGCAACCTCTGGGAGCAAAACATGCTTGTCATGAAGCATTTATTAGGTAAGTGTCTTTGTTAGAGTTCAGTATCCTCGGCTGCCTCTGCCCCAAGCAAAGATGTATTGTCTTTCTTTTGCAGAGCTGGGTGAAACCTATAATTTGTTTTTCATTTCGTTTTTGTTGTTGTTGTCAGAAAACACCACAATGAAGGGCGTGAGTAAAGCCGAGGAAAAGGCCCAGCGATATTACCAAGCCTGCATGAACGAGACCAAGATTGAGGCATTAGGGGCTCACCCGCTGCAGGAGCTCATCAATCAGGTATGTTCATCTCTTAAAGAGATCACAAAGCTTTTTCATTTCTCTTGAAAGAATTAATTTCCTTGTTAAGTGCCTCTGTATTCCTGCAAGCAGCAGTCTGTGAATGTCTGCCTAATGCTGACCGTTTCAGACAGGAGGATGGGCCCTGACCGGCCCCTGGGCCAAGCGCAACTTCCAGGAGGTTTTGCGCACGGTGTCGGCGAACTACCGCACCTCACCGTTCTTCACCGTGTTTGTCAGCACTGACTCCAAAAACTCCAACAGTAACATCATCCAGGTGAGGGTGTCAGAGATTCGTACGCACGCTACTTTTAAAGGCTTCACCTGGTTGAGCAATTACATCCCTATTGACATTCTGGAGACGGTTCACTCACTTGCATCCCTGATCACGTCCCAGTAGTCTTACAGTCACACTACACAAGCAGCTTTTAGAGGCCTCACCTAGTTGAAGAATTTTATCTCTGTTGACATTCTGGGGACAATCCACTCACTTATATCTCTGATTACCTTGCAGCGGTCTTGGATTCACACTTACAGGGTTCATTCCTTTCTAGGGTGTCATGAGTCCATAGCTAATGCTAAAGATATAATCTTTGGCAAGCTGCTCTTTTTGGCCTGCATGCTGGGAGTGCAGGAATGAACCCAGGCGTGCTTTTGAATGTTTAAATGGGAGTGTGAACTGAAAGTCATAAGATGTTCCTCTTAACTCTAGGTTGATCAGTCCAGCCTGGGGCTACCCTCGCGGGATTACTACCTCAACAAAACCGCAAATGAAAAGGTATTGTAAAACAAATTGTGTCTCACAGTAGCTGAACTGGAAAATCTCTCTAGGGAGTTTCGACAATAACACAAGAGCTGTGATATTGAAGCCAAATCAGATCCGAAAATGCAGAGCAGTAATTTTGAAATTGAAACTTAGTGAGGAAGAACACATCATTTCATTTTGGAAAAGTTTTGGAAAATACCCAAAGGATCATAACAGACTTGAACAGAAAATTAAGAAATAAAAAAAGTAGAACTATTTCAGCTCCAGGGGAATAATAATAATTTCATCAACACTCACCCCCCTCTGTGCTGCCAACTTTACAGTATCTGACGGCATACCTCAACTTCCTGGTGGAGTTAGGAGTCCTTCTGGGGGGCTCGGAGGAGACCTCTCGATCGCTGATGCAGGAGATTGTGGACTTCGAAACCACCTTGGCCAACATCACAGTTCCCCAGGAGGAGAGAAGGGACGAGGAGCTCATCTACCACAAGATGCAGGCCAAGGAACTGGCAGTGAGTGACGACCTAGCAGCTTGTCTCCTGGCTCTACAGTATCAGCTGAATACAGCACAAACCCCCATCCCCATTGCTTGCTCGCAACCCCATATTTCAAAAATGTTCCCACGGTGCTATTGCCACGGCGCCGTGTTCATCAAGAAGCATATTCAGTCCGGCTTGGTCGGGGCGTCCCTACAGACACAATTGGCCGTGTCTGCGGGTGGGAAGCCGGAAGGGTATGTATCCTGGTCTGGTCGGTTGGGGCGCCTGTTCAGCGGGGAGGGGAACTGGGGGGGGGGGTGTAACGCGTTGCTCCGCACGCGCTCCGCCCTCCAGGTGAAACTCCTCGCTTTCTGGTGAAAAGAAGCGGCTGGCGACTCCGCATGCATCGGAGGAGGCATGTGGTAGTCTACACCCTCCCCAGGCCGGCAGAGGGGGTGGAGCAGCGACCGGGACCGCTTAGGCAGGGGGAATTGGCCATGTACAATTGGGGAGAGAGAAAAAAAAACAAGCATATTCAGGTTAGGGAAACACTTCACTCCTCTATACCTGTGCACTATCACACAGAAAAATCATTTTCTACAAATCATATCTGTTATTTATTGAGCATTATCTGATTAATAAAAGGAAGTAAAGGTTGTATTGTGATTTTCAGGCAGTGGGACTGCACAGAAGCTGCAGGCCTATTAGTTTGTGTTCACGCTTTTCTAAACAAAGTGTGTGTGTGTGTGTGTGTGTGTGTGTGTGTGTGTGTGTGTGTGTGTGTGTGTTTTGTCTGTGCCTTTGTAGACTCTGGCTCCTGCAGTGGAATGGATGCCTTATCTCAGAGAGGTTTTTGCTCCCGTGCCGCTCAACGAGTCGGAGCCAGTGGTTGTTTATGCCAAGGAATACCTCCAGAAAGTTTCTGACCTCATTCTTAACACAAATAAAAGGTCAGACACGTTTATTGTCGTTCCATTTACCGCTTTCAATCAGCAGTTAAGTTGTATGTTTAAGCTAACCAGATTTATGTATAGTTTTTGGAAGAAGTTATGTAAATATCTGTTTCCTCTTGTAAAATTCGACCCACTGTATGGTAGAATGAGCTCCAGCTCCTGTAACCCTGAAAAGGAATAAGGGTAACAAAAATGAATTAATGAATAGTAAAAGGAGGAGGCAACCAACTTTTACTGTACTGTTTACATAATATACACAGGCACAAATCCACATACTATGCATTTAAACAGTAAGTGTTCATCAGGCAGCATTGAAAAGAGCAAAATAAATGAACAATCTGATATTATCTCTGCAGCCTACTCAATAACTACATGATAATGAAGGTGGTGAGGAAGATGGTGTCTATTTTGGACCAACGGTTCCAGGATGCTGAGCAGCACTTCCTTGAAGTCATGTATGGAACCAAGAAGGTGAGTGATGGAGAGAGGGCCTACAACTATAAGCTGGGATGAAACTGATGGATGCAAAGGGAGAGGCAGGACTAAACAGAACAAAGGAAAAAACATCTTAGCGGGGTACACGTGCCGCCTGCTCATACATTCTCATCCAATAATGTACTTTCAGATCCTTTGTGAACCAAATCCACGGAGCTGTTGTGTTTTTATTTAGCTTGTTCTGATGTTATTTAACCCTGTTGACGTTTACATATTTGGCTGTTAAAATGCAACATTTTTATATAACTGCATTGCAGACAGACAGCTCAGTAGCATCGCTAGTGAAGTTAGCTGTACTACAAGTCTCCTGTTGGGCTTTGTACATCTCAGGCTTTTCATAATTGTACGCAGGCAATGAAACTGGCACGATGCCAAACAGAGGGCATTTCACTTGACCTGCTATTCATGCGTCTGCACATGGCACTCAACAGGAATTTGTATAGAAATGCACATAAAAAGAAATAAGAATGTACCCAACTATGAAGCAGACTGAATTTTTCATCCATGCAGAAGTGCAAATTGTCAGTGGCATTAATGCTGAGAGTAATTAGAAACGTTGCTGTAGACGTAAGACATTAATACATATCATTATTAAGTGTGCAATAAATTTACTGCGACAGCAATTTGTGCTAGTTGGCTGCTGCTGTAGTAGATAGAGGACATAATATCTCTTCACTGTGAAGGGTCCAGTGACCTCAGCTCTTATCTAAGCAAGATCCTGTTCCCTCTGCCTTGTTTTCCACTGGGACCATGCTGTAATAACAAACCAAATGCTTTTTGTGTGTGTGTGTGTGTGTGTGTGTGTGTGCATGTGCGCGTGCAACTGTGTGTTTGTGTCCATCTGTGCCTATGTGCATAGACCCACAACGTGACTTGCCCAGAACGTTCCTCCTTTCCTAATCCCTATCCCTTGCTCAATGTTTCCTCCATATCTGTGCCTGTCCAGCCGTCCTTGTCCTTCCCTTTGCCTGGTAGCCAAGTTGTTGATATAAAACAAGGGATATGTTGGGCAGTTAAAGCACTATCCTCCCCTTAGTTGTACCCAAGTAGTTTTAGTGAGAAAAACTGTTACTTTACTTAGCACAAGAAACAGACACCCAAGGTAGGAGCAAAGAAGACCTAAACACTACTGGTGAAATGGCCCTTTAACCATTCGGATGCCACCCCCTCCCTCATATCACTCCCGTCGTTTCCACATTTTGTTGGTCTTCTGTCTGTCCTCCATTGCCTCTGTTTGCATTGTCTCAGTTTTGATTGCAAATAAAGCTAGATGGCGGCGGGGGGGAGGGGGGCAATAGGGGTGTCTGGTTGTTGCCATTCTGTCAGTCTCACAAAAACAACAGTCAGCCCTTTAGAGGGAACGTCATGTATCTCAGCCCAGCGCGATAAAGGCCCTGCTCTTGTGGGGTCATGTTTTTCTTTAAAAAAAGAACACAGAAGTTTCCTGTGCAAACTGAATGTGCTGCACTAAGGCTCCGGTACGTTGCAGTACCTTCCTGCTCACATTTTATATGGTTGCATGGAGATCTGTTTCACATTCACACATGACTCGGGTCTTGGTCGCTGTTAACATGTTTTGATGTGTTTGTTTGATGTTCCAGAGCTGCACCCCACGCTGGAAGCTATGTGTCAGTGACACAGATAGTGCCCTGGGCTTTGCTCTTGGGGCCCTGTTTGTCAAAGCCACTTTTGCCGAGGACAGCAAGGCCATTGTAAGTGTTTTAAAGTACTGCCCACACACACTAACCGTCCTTCCTCTGTGAGATGATCCGCTTCTGCTGGAGATATTGACGTGCTTCTTCCACTTCTGTGCTTCAGGCTGAAGATATGGTTTCAGAAATCAAATGGGCGTTTGAGGACAGCCTGAAGGATGTGAGCTGGATGGACTCAGAAACTAAAAGAGCAGCAAAAGAAAAGGTGACTTTCTTACCCCAGGATTCTTTTGCACTGCTGCCTTAGGGACATGTTAACATTAACATTAACATTAACATTAACATTAACCTGGAGCTGTCGTGAGCGCCAGTGAACTTCTCTCTGCTTTGTAGTGGCTGAGGAATACAGTAACTCTGCAGTGCCATCTGGTGTCTTTACAACTTTCTGTCGTATCCCTCACAGGCAGATGCAATATACAACATGGTCGGATATCCACCGTTCATCATGAACAACACAAAGCTTGACAAAGTGTTCAATGATGTAGGTAAATGTGTGATTGTACTGTGCATGCTAGTCATTCCCCACTATATGATTCATGTCACTCTCATTAACTGTATGAGATGCACACATGCTATTTTATTTCATTTCATTTCATTTTGTCAAACATTGAACCCGAGCCATTACCATTACCCCTCTCTTGCAGTTTGAGGTGGTGTCGGACCTTTATTTCCAAAATGTCATGCAGTACTACAACTTCTCAGCCAGAGTGACTGCAGACCAGCTGAGGAAAATTCCCAACAGAAGCCAGTGAGTTGCTCCCTCTAACCCCTACTCCCACTACCCCTCTTGCCAGAGAGGAAGTCGTATGCTCTGATGGGGACAAATTCCCATTATGCTGACTCCAGGGAATACTGCTGCTATCCACAACTGTTTCCAGGCAACTTCCCTCTGCTGAACTCTCTAACTAGGCTATGGGGGGGACGGATCGGGGACAGATCGGCCCCTCCAAACTGATCTGTTGTCAGCCTGGCACGGGACAGAGGAGAATCAATATTCTGTATTTGTTATGACCTTAATCTCAGCCACACATGGTGGTTTTGTGATCCTTGTTATTACAGGTGGAGTATGACCCCTCCAACTGTGAATGCATATTACAACCCCACCAAGAATGAAATGGTTTTTCCAGCAGGGATTCTTCAAGCTCCATTCTATAGCCGTTCCAGGCCTAAGTATGTCTCCCACACCGCACTTCAGAGTTTGAACTAGACCTTATACTAGTCCTTGTTTGGGACTCAGACATGGTGTTCACTGTCTATACACAAAAGCATGTTTAGAAAAGTTGTTAATTGTGATATAATGGAGCACTGTGGTAAAATTTCTAATGTATTTTTTTATGTTTTCCAGAGCTCTTAATTTTGGCGGAATTGGTGTAGTCATGGGACATGAACTAACACATGCTTTTGATGACCAAGGTTAGTAAATATTTTTTTCAAACCATTTTACTTTTCAAAGAATGACAAATATCTTGACACTATGGTTAAGAGTCACTCAAAATGTGGCTTGGCGGAGTATACGATAATATGTCACGCTTTCATATGAAAGGGAGGGAATATGACAAGGATGGGAATCTGCGTTCCTGGTGGAAGAACTCTTCTGTGGAGGCCTTCAAGAAGCAGACCGAGTGTATGGTGGAGCAATACAGTAATTACAGCATCAACAAGGAGCCTCTGAATGGGAAACACACCCTGGGAGAGAACATCGCTGACAACGGCGGACTCAAGGCTGCCTACAAGGTCTGATGTCCGATCAGGAAGCATAGCTAGCCTTGAACACTCTTTGTTATAGTTATTGTAGTTGTTGTTTTTCATATAGGGAAACATGGCTTTGTATGTGCAAGGGGTCAGGTATGTAGAGAAACAGATTGTGTGACATCTTATTCACATGAAAAAAAACATTTTGTAGAAAGTAGAAAATGGTTAGTATTTACTAGTATGTTCCCCAAGACAACAGTGTGAGATCCCATGTTTACATCATCCACTGTGTTAGTCCACTTGGCTGTTCAGGGTCACATCCACAATCTGTAGTGGAAAAAGCAGGTTGTCTACCTCGCTGTGAAGCCTGGAAACGCAACAGGTGGTTATGAGTGGCTTGCTCAGCCTCCGGTTACTTCTTCACATGCACACATTCTTTCCATGCAATGAAAAGTCATAGGTTATGGAGCAGATGAAAAAATCAGATGGAAGTAAAGCGGCCTGCATGAGCTGTGTGTGTATTAGCTAGGGGGAAATAACACTGTGGACGAGCTAAATGGGAATCCTGTTGTTTCCTTGCAATATATATCTTTATACACTTTTCCGTGGTGACAGCAGGATAGTGAATGCTGTGTGTAACATGATCATTTGTTGCTTTGAAGGCTTATATGAACTGGATCAATACGAATGGCGAGGAGGCCACACTGCCTGCCCTGGGACTGACTAATCATCAGTTGTTTTTTGTTGGATTTGCCCAGGTTTGTGTCAATTATAGCATATTTATTCTTCATTGTTGTCCACATACTACTACATACCACTACTACTATTATGATTATTATTAACCATCATAATAATAATAATAATAATAATATTAATGTCAATAATCAGATTAATAAAGTAAAGTGTATATATAAAGTAGTAGAAAACAAAAACAAACTTGTAGAGCCTTTTTCAAAAGTACAAACGGTAGCAGAAAAAGATTAGAAAATGACCGATAAAATAAAATCTAAACATTCAGGAGCATGTCTGAAAACCTTCCTAACTCCTCATAGAAATGACTAAATAATTTATCAGGACATTTTGAATGCAATTTTGTTTTCAGTTCCTTATTTGTGCCTCTTTATCCCCTATTTTTTGTAGGTTTGGTGCTCTGTTAGGACTCCTGAAAGTTCACATGAGGGCATAATCACAGATCCTCACAGTCCATCAAAATTTCGAATCATCGGCACCATCTCCAATTCACATGAATTCTCAAAGCACTTTGGCTGCAAAGCAGATGCCCCCATGAACCCCAAACGCAAGTGTGAGCTTTGGTGATGCCTCACTGCATAGAAGGCTGCTCAGCAGGTGGTGGTGAAATGGACCTTGGGGAAATGGATTTTGATGGTGATCAAGTCTCCCCGGATGGAGAAGGCAACACACTAAACCACTGAAAACCCAACTGCTTTACCACTTAATGCTTCTCAGGTTCCTAATCAGGACAAAGTGTGCCTGCCTTGTATGGAGGATGAGATCACCTGATCTTCATCCACAAAGACTGATTGTTTAGCAAGCAGCTTTACCCAACTTATTGAACTCTGAAATGTATTCTCATGTTTATTGGGAGACTTATTAAACACTGGAAACCAAACGAATGGCTACAAAATGGGGGAAGCACTCATTCAAATTTTGTAAACGGCTTGTTACAGAAAGTGATTTCTCAGTTGTTTTTCTTCACTGCTTGTATCCACCTCTGTCTATTTAATCTATGGTTACAGATTTTTACATTTTATAAACAAATGATATGTTGACGTAATCCTTTATAGGATGAAGTTGTTTTTGACCTGGAAGCAAATAAGGTTGAAATAGCCATGTAGCAGCATCACATTGCTGCCCGAGACTGAAATAAATCAGGAACTTAGGAAGGATGTATTACGTTGAATTAAAAAAGCATCAAACATGTTCTGTTTCAAGATCAATACTTGGTCATGTAAGCTGTGATGTATCTGTACCATGCTGATTTTTGTCCTGAATTATTTTGTATAGTAAAACCTACCTTAAAACATCCATCCTTTTTTGTATGTGCCCAATATGTTGAATTGATGAGTAGAACTTGATGGTCTCTCTCTCTCACGCACACACTTGTGATGTACAGAGGCGTGTGTCTAGGCTAGGCTAGTCCAGCGTCTCACATCACATCAATTATTCCTTCCGTAAACCTTATACAAAATGTGCAAAGTAGCAACATGAACGCTAGATGTCGTCAAACAGACACTAATCCAACTGTTGTGTTAGTAATGTTGCTGCAGACTGCAGGCTGTCAACACACTAAAGGGTTTAAGTCAAATATATTCACAAAACCTAAATTCAAAATATACAACTGAATAATATTGCTGGCTTTTTAAAGTTGTTTAAGAGTTCTTGTTTCAGGCGTTGCAAATGGCACATTCTTACAAATGTAAGATATTCACTTTCTAAATAATCCCTAAAACTTGAAAATGGGACAAAATAATGTTGCTAACATTGTATGTAGGATGCATTATGAAAACATGAGGCGTGCTTTTGATAGCTGTCTTTGATAAGCCGAGCCCATCCGTAACTGGCCGAGAATTGCCGAATCATTTGTCCTGCCCGGACTGCTGGAAGCGGCCGCAACGCCATGTTGACGAAGTCTCCCATCTCCGTGAGAAAAAATGATAGAAAACACACTTGCTGTGAAGAAGAGGTAAATTGCTGAAGGAGGCTGAAGATCGCGGCAATATTTCTTTGAAGAAACGAACCGAACCGGATCCGCGGAGGTTCCGGACGGGCAAGGGAGGCAAACCTCCCACCGTCCCCATGAATAGCACCGCTGATCCGAATAGCGACTTTCCATGAAAAAGACATTTGTGTTGCTATTCGAGCTTCGTTATCCCAGTTCGTCAAAGGGATTTGGGGCCTGCTTCAAGAATTTGCAACGCTTGCTACATGTATGCAAGCTAGACATTGTTTGTATCGGTATTTATTAAGGTATTGTTTTCATTTGTTAATTTTTTGAGATGAGTTTGCCGAAAGTGGTCCCCAAATCCGCTACTGTCGCAGTTAGCGGACCTGGAAGTGGCCCCTCTCCGTCGAGCCAACTGCGGGCTACCCTGACCTCCGTGTCTTTACCGCCGGGAGCTCCAACCGCTCCTCAGCCTACCGCTGTACCGCCACCTCAGTATCCTTTGATTTCAGTGACATGGGAAAGCCTTATAATTTGATGCATTTCACGTGCCTTTATATATGTAATATTCACTGTTCGGTTTCGTTATTAATCATAATTGAGGTTGGATGCGGGAACGAGTGATGTTTCGTAGGGAAGGTGTAGGGAGGGGAGGAGACAATTAGCTAGCTAGCATGCTGTCGTTAGCATAGCAAGCCGGCTGCAGCACCGTAGTTAACGCTAATGCCAGCTCGATTTACGGTAGTTACGCCGTAACTGTCTCCAGTTATATTTGTCAGTTAATCATATTTGACCATGATATATTACAACTATTAATCTTCAGTAGGCTGGGTAATATTATTTGGCTCACGAAAGCTGTCATCGGTAAGCTTTCAGGCTTTCCGCACTGGTTACCGGCTTTGTTCAGTTAGTTGCTAGCAAGGTGCACTAGCCTAGTTACCAGCCAGCTAGCGTCGCTGGCTAGCCGGTGCACGTCGCAGAACTGCAAGTTTAATCCATTTCAGGGTGGTGACCTGCGGCTTGATAATGGGGCTAATGTTACCGATAGCCTGTGCAAAGCCAGGCTTTGGGCATCACACTACCTCTCCCCTCAATTGCACATTACCTGCGTAACGTTAGCTTTTAATGGGGTGCTACTCTGCACTTTGACAGGCCTGCCAGGGCCAGCCAACTCTCAAGATGACAGCCGGTTGTAAGCTGATGGCTAGCTAGTTTCATGACCATCTTGACAGTTGGTGACGTTTGCGTCTCTCGCTTGGTATGAGCACATAAATAATCAGCTGCTAAAAATGAGTTTGAGTTTCGGTATTGCACAACCATAGTGCTTTGTCTGCTGTTCACGAGATAAGGAGTTTTACATGTTCTTCAAAGATAGACATTTGACCCTAAATAGACATTTACCTGTGGTTTTACACAGAAATAAATAAAGGGAGTCATCATCCCTACAGAAATAGTGTACAGTCCACATGGTAGACCAATGCTATTGCCGTGGTTCTCCTTTTCATGGAGTGAAGTCACCATAGTTATGTCACCTCCTGTTTTATTTACAGCATGGTTGCAGTCGTATGAGAGAGGATTAGGTTGACTTCTGGTGTCTGCTAGTGGCAGAGAGATGTGCTTTAGGGATCTGACCGCTTCTGTGGGGTGTGTTGTGTCTCAACCTGATTTTTTTGCCACCCTGTGTTACTGACAGTAAGTAGACGATTATTGCATCCGAGTAATCTTAACTCCCTCTCTTGCCTCCAATGTGATGTTTTTGAATTGTCTTCTAACACAGCACAGAGGATAATGTTCTCTGTGTCTTTCTTGCTTGGTCCCCTTTGACTCTCCAAGCTTGTTAAAATTGCCTATAGTAGTAATAATCAGTTGGGTATCTAACTGTATCCTATCCATTTACTTTTATAGATGTTTTGGGGGAAAGGGAAAAAAGGGAAAGGGATACATAATAATAGATATAATAACAAGGATGTTTTCTTTGGCTGGTTGGTTGGTTACAATCACTCTTACTTGGCTTAACTGCTAGATCAACCGATGAGACCAAGCTGATTTTGTGTTAGATTCCCCAAATCTTGAACACCTCTTGATGATGCTATGGCTAGTGATCCATAGCATCATCCTGTTAAAACAACAGGACAAGCCTGTACTAGGCATTGAAGTAATAGCTGGATAGTTGCTATGCATAATAATACGGTAATTATTGTTGTTTAGCTTTTGAGATGTGGTAGAGATTATAGTTGGCCTAATTGGTTTACAGCTTCATTCTATTATGATTGGATGTATTTGGTTATGTGCCTGTGTGTGTGAGGAAATTACATTTCTATTAACAAAGTGCATAAATGTACCGTCACCAAAGAAATTGGCAATAGTAACTAGACCACCTACATATTAACCAATGTGGCCACCAGGGTTTTTGGTGCAGCCAACATCACCAAAAGATACCCTCTTTCAAAATGAATTCTTACTTCATATTCATATTGAATGTGCTATAGATCTCCCTGTGCAAGTACTAGACCAACTTCTCCATCAAGATTCCAATACACTAGACTACACTGCATTTGGCTATCTTGTCGATATAAAACCGACCATGTGAGTGTAACAGCTCGTCTGCCCTCTCGCTCTCCTGCCCTCTGAGGTCAGGAGTGTGGGAGCATGCTCTGTCTGGCCTGCGCTTCCAGTGGATGGGATTTCTCACTGTGGGTGTGGGTGGATGGTTGGAGATGTGCCGGGCTTGAGAGAGGGAGGATGGTGAGGTGTGTTTTGGGTGGGGGGTTAGTTTGTTTCTGTTCCTGGTTGCCAGAGAAACACCCAGCACATGCGGCTGCTGCTGCACTCCCTAGACAATGGCAGCACTGCTTAGCATTCAGAGCGAGAGGCCAAGGCGGCGCTTCCCACCATCTGCTAACAAAAGGCCCAGGTCACCCAGCCTGCCTCAGCCTTCCCTCCCTCCCTACCTCACCTCACCCTGCTGCTGGGCTGGCCAAGGGAACTAAAGGCCTCCCCTCTCCCGATTCTCTCCTCCTTTTCTTCCCTTCATTGCCCCCTTAGCTTTTGTTGTACAGTACCTTCATCCCTCTTTCAATAGACACAGTTCTTTCTCTTTTTTTTTTGAAACTTTGCTAATTAAATAATTTCTTTGTCCTGATTTGGGTTCCCACAAAAAATGACAGCATGGGCTTATAAAGGACAGAAGTTGAGTGTAGCCTCTGAGCCAGGCAAGCAATCACTTTCATCATGCAGCCGGTATTGGTAGAGTTATGAGTTACAGTTAGGTAATGTATGTACCCAGCTGGTAGGTTGCACAGTGCAGTGGTCCCATATTCCAGGACAGGTGTGTGCAGTCTACATGTTGAGATGTTCTTATGCGCACACTCACTGTGGAGTGTTATAAATAAACTGCTGAGTTGTTATGAGCTGGCATTCAGACCAGCCCAGATCTGTGCCTTGCAGAGAGGGAGTGTCACCAGCACACTTAACCCTGCAATCCCTTAGTGTACAAAATATTAGGACCACCTTACCAATATTCAGTCATCATGATCCAAGTGGTTTTAGTAAGTGAAATTATCCATAGTAAGCGGTGACTTTGTTCTGGATTCACCTGGCCAGTCATGGAAAGAGTAGGTGCTACTAATATTAATATTATAGCTTTTTAAAACGTTTGATGCATTCTGCCACCTAGATGTGCAGATTGACTCCCTTAGCCATTTGAATATTATATACTGTGATGTGATATATATATATACAGTTCTAGCCATGATTATTGCCATCCTTTCATTTAATGCAGATGAAGGTAGAATATCTTCTGAAACAATTGGAAATTTCAGTCTTCCCACGTTCATATGTACAACAGCACATGATCAAACAATATAGAGAGAATCTTGTGGTTTCAAAATTGAAAAGTGGCCATGATTATTGGCACCCTTTCAGAACAATTCAAATGAATTTTGTTGGAGGAAATAGATTCTCATTTGCATTGTAATTCAACTAACTTGTGACAGGTTGCAGAAGCCCACATGGAGTAAATGAAACAATTATCCATTTTAAAGTGATAAAATGGCTTCCCTTGTCGTCTGTGAAAATGGCAAAGATGAGAGAGGTGTCTGAGGATGTCAGAAAAGCTATTAGCACCAAACGTAAGCATTCACAAGACTGTAAGGCCGTCTCTAGAGACCTTGGTGTTCCTGTTTCCACAGTTCACAATGTTATTGCTCATGGAATTGTTAAGAATCTCCCATGACACGGTGTTAAGAGGAGGTCTGTGCGAGCCGTTAAAAAAAACACCTTGCATGACATCCAAGGTCCTGTGCGAACTGTGCTACACAGTGTCAGAAAACTGGCCACCAATCAAAGGTCATGGGTCCTCCAGCAGGACAATGGCCCAAAACACACACCCAAAAGCACCCAGGAATGGTTCAAGAGAAAACATTGGACTGAAGTGGCCAGTGATCCTGATCTCAATCCCATTGAGAACCAATGGCAAGACCTGAAATGTGCAGTCGGTCAAAGGATTGCATCAAACATTAAATAAGTGGGTTGGGTTGTGTGGGAGTGGGTTGCAATTGAAGACTGGGATAAACTGCCGCATGGTCAAATAATATCCAATTATTTCAGAAGATATTGAACATTATCTGCATAAAATACTCAAGTGCCAGTAATCCTGGCCAGAACTGTATATCGTCACCCTCTTAAAATAATGGCCTACGTCATTTTTGAGGAATTCTTTTTTTTTGCATAAGTCATCTCTTCATGATGCTGGCCACCTCTGGTAAAATTGCCTACATCCTTAATTGAAAAGATCAGCTGTTCCTACCCCGGTAGTATAATGGCCTACGTCAAGAGTGTGACTTAGGCAATTTTAATCCTGACTTAGGCCAAATTACTTCTAGAGTAAGTGACTTAGGCAAACATTTTACAAGCTTTCAAGATGGCGGCTGCTTCAAGAAGAAAGAAATGCTACCAGATAAATGAAGTTATTTCCATGATTCAGGGCTCATCCCCTATTGGTAAGTGATAAGGTTTACTATAATATAGGCTAGGCTATAAATGTTGCGTAGTTATTTAGTGTTTTACTTTCACAATTTATAGTTTAATAAATTGCCTCCCAGTGGGTTACAGACACGAAATAGCTAGCTCTGTGAAGTACTGTACTGGTTACTACTACAATTGCTGGTTACTGGTTAAAGTTACTGCTGGTGACTAGTAGTTACTAGTAACTGGTAGTAACTAGTTACTACTACAGTTACTGGTAATCTAATCCTCTCATGTTACATAATTGACAGACAGCGTTATTTGTATGTCAATAGTCATATATTGTCATAACCTTTTTGTGTGAAATGATTAAGAAATATATAGTCTATATTTGGTTCACTTTATTCTGTTTTTTGAAAAACTTGAAAATATGACTTAGGCCATTATTTTAAGAGGGTGATGATATATGTGTGTAATGCAGGATAGGATTGCCATGCCATTGCCAAAACTAGTTTTTTGAGACCCTCGCCTGGACATTGGTTAAAATTGTCATTTCTTTGCAGTGTTGTCAGATTTAATAAACTGCTCCTTTAGGAGAACATTGTATTTTTGATGGTTCATACTAAAAAACAAGGCTAATCTTTTAATAGGAAAAGGATAGGCTTCCTCTAGAATAAGTATGGCCAAAGATCTGGCTTGTAAGAGAATTGAATCCACCGATCCACCACCTATTGTCAGTACTGTAGTGAAAGCGCAGTCTCAGCAACAGCAGGCAGGCAGTTAAAGCTTTGTGAGCTCTGTGTTTAACCAGTGTGCGTGTGTGTGTGTGGTGAGAGAGACTGTGTGAGTGGCCAGTGGGCCAGCAGGGAGAAGGAGGGTTTGCGTCTGCACCATCTGGGTCGGCTCCACTCACTTCCTGTGCCTCAACTCTGAACCCAGTGCGCTGAAATTTCCAGGTAGACTGCACTGAGGAGAGAAGCTGGGCCATTGGAAAGAGAGGCGGTAGGGTCCTGTAGGGCCATAAAAATGGCGGCATCTATTTTAGGGATGTAATTCGACGGGAGTGGGGAGTTGGCTGCACAACTCTGATTCATCAATTCATTCTGTTTTCCTGCTTTTTGTCTTCCTGATCACATCTCTGCTATTTGTAAGTCTGTATCTCCTCCTGTCACTCCCATTGTCTCCCCCTCACTCACTCAACACACTCAGCACTTAAGTGGCTTTGCAGTAAGCTAATGATGAAGCAGGAGCAGCAGCAGCTTTTCCTCCCTTGAGGCTCTAAACGAGGCTTACAGGTCACTGCAGGGTCAAGGGACATGGGGGAGTAGCTGCAACACCTTTATGATAACTTCAGAGAAGTAGCGTCAACACAGAGTCAGTTTAAGGGTTCCCCTTGTTGTATGTTGTAAGTTGTTGTATGACCATGACACTTTTGAGAATGTCTCGTGGCGCACTTTTTCGGTCACGACCCAGCAGGGATGCCCTCATTACGACCATGCAGAGATGGGGTGAAAGAGCCAAACCCCATGATGCATAAAGCTTGTTAAAATACAGTTGCGAAGTACATTTGTGAATTACCTGTTTTTTGGATTACTGGCATTCTTGCATGGTTTCTAAAATATGGTCTGATCTTCATCTAAGCCATACCAGTAGATAGACACAATGTGATTTAACAAACAATCTACTTACTAATAACTTTAGTTTTACATGTTTTTAGTGAACATATTGTTCAAACATTAACAGCCTAAGTTGGAAAACATATGTGAACCTCTAGGATAATGACCTCTATGAAAGGGGGTAATTGAAGTCCAGTCATCCAATTGACATTCAGGTGGGTTAGAGGTGTCCTGTCATATAAGAACTCTACAAAGTTTGGTTACCCACAGAGTCTGCTCTCCAAAAAAGAGATCTGTTGAAGTGGAATATGCTTCAGTCAAAAGAAATTTCAGAGGACCTCCGGAGAAGAGTTGTTGAGGCTGGAAAAGGCTACAAAAACAATTCTAAAGACTTGGGCTTCTTCTTCAGTCTGACAGATTATATACAAATGGAGAAACTTCAGTGCTATTGCTGTTTTCTGGACGTCCAGGAGTGGCAAAAGCACACCACATAATGGTCAAGGAGGTGACAAAGAACCCTAAGGTAACAGCTAAGGATCTGCAGGCATCTCTTGAACCTTCTACCATCTGTGTCCACGAGTCCACAATAAGAAAAACACTAAACAAGAGTGGTGTTCATGGGAGGAAACTAAGTGGGAAACCACTGCTCTCCACAAAAAACATTGCTGCCTGTCTCAAGTTTGCCAAAGACCACCTGGACGCTCCACAAAGCTACTGGAACAATGTTCTGTGGACAGATGACAAAAAAGGAGCATCATGGTTTGCGGCTGCTGTGCTGCTCAGGGCCTGGATGGCTTGCAATCATTGAGGGATCAATGAATTCTAAATTGCATCAGGAAATTCTCCAGGAGAATATTGGGGTAACAAAAGTAAATCTACAACACAATGGCTTCAGCAGAGAACAATTAGAATTTTGGAATGCCCAAGTCAGAGTCTTGACCTATTGAAATGTTGTGGCACGGCCTAAAGCAAGCCCTTCATGCAAGACAAACCAAAAATATGAATGTTCTGTAAGGAGGAATGGTCCAAAATACTTCCTTACTGTTGGGCAGGTCTGATTGGAAACGTTTGTTTGAGGTTCCACCAGTTACTAGATCTCATGTTCACATACATTTTCCAATCCTAGCATTAACGTTTGAACAATGTTCTATAAAGATATGTAAAAGGACATTTTTTTGTGTTATTTGTTAAATCAGACAGAGACAACACAGGAGTGCAGAGTTAACAGGCCAGCAGGCCACTTTATTTGCACCACGGCAGAATAATTCGACCCGGTTCTGATGGCTGCTTTCCCGTTCCGTCTCTCCCGACTCTCCACGCACTCAGTCAGGCTCTTACTCTGACGCTCTCCCTCTCTCACATGCACACACAGGTTAAAAGGCATCCAGCTGCAATCGGCCTTAATTGGCCGCAGCCGGTGCTGGATCCAGGGGCGAGTCAGTTCACTGACTCAACTGACTCCCCCCAGTCTGCCACAATACTTTAGGAGCCATTTATTAGAGGCGCACCGATAGTATCTGTAAGAGTCTGATCAGTCCCGATCCACCTTCTGTACTCGTACTTGGATCGGCAAATGATTCTGTTCTGATACCGATACTTTAATGTCATGCACATTGCGCAACATAATACCCTTTGGCAGGAGGAAAATATGTCAGCAGTGTGGTGATTCTACGAGGTTAACAAGGAGGATAATAAAACTGCAACAGCTAGCTGTGCCAAGCCTTCTTGTGGGGGTCCAATATAATTTTTTTTTAAATACAACAAATTTGATAAACCTCACGTCACCCTAAAGAGCTTGAGGACCGCATTGCTTTTAAGAGCTGTGTTTGACTGTTAAAAAACAGAGAAGCTAGCAATATGATATGTAGCCTATTTTCTTTTTTCTTACTTATTCAATAGTCAGTGCATTCTGATCACATGAATAAATTAATGTAATGGAAGCATTTGTTCCTGTAATTGTTTCATAACAGGCCGGCAGCCTGTAAATGATTGTAAATTGAGAAGTACTCTATCGGTACTCACATAGGCCGATCCACTTAAAGTACTCACTACTCGTATTGTTTCTGAGAAATTGGTATTCATGTGGTCATTTCACCTAACCACAGTCTGTGCACACAGGCAATCGAAAATTTCAATTCAGTGTATTTTTTTTAACAAAGCAATCCCATTCATGCAAATACACATTCTACAAAAAAACTACCACATCCAAAGCATGATTTAGAGATATTTTTATAAGCCATTTCCCTTCATGCAGTTCCCTTCCAATACCAGTGAAGATTCCCCATGCTTGTCTTGTGTTGCCCTATTCACATCCCTGCACGTTGGAATTGGAGTCAGGACGATAGTAGTCTATTCAAGGTTGCAGACACCCTTGCTCCTTCATTACAAATGAGTCTTCAAGCTTTGGTTTCAAGTTGGGGGTAGCACAGCTAGTAGAGAATCCATGGACCTTACCCTGTGTTCACAATGCTAGCAAATACCTTGCCATTCTTCTTTCCAGTGGCATTTGTAGCATTGGTAACAATTGTTAACAGGAGTCTGTTGCCAGTGTGACAGAAGATAGGTCAGTCTTGATGAGTGATCCAGGATAGGCTTCTAAAAATCCCAAACCTTCCCCTTAACTCGTGGGGCTAAGAGCCTCTCAAGCAGAGAAGTGTGGCCACTGTCGTCACAGTTTGGATAGTTGGCCTTGGTGTATTTCAATTAAGTCAGCGACACCCCCACACTTCATCCCTCTTCACCCCATCCCTCAGTTGCACTTCATTATATGTCCTGTCCATTGTATCAAAGTAAGCCAGGGTCAAATGTAAATCAGTCACCAGTGGCCTCCTTTCATCCATTTTAAATTGGCTGGCTGTGGTAAGTGATTACTCAGCAAATAAAACATCTTAATTTTACACTGACAGTCTCATTTTCTGAAGCAATATCCATGTTGTAAGTCTTTAAGATGACATTGTGCTTGCCCTCTCTACTCAAGCAGAAAATTAATGAAGATCAAACTAATGACTAAGGTCTAATTAGTGCGGTCAGCCACTTTCATGGTTGTGCCTGGTACATGCAGCAGGGCTTGGTTGCATAGTGTCTGCATCCATCTAGTTACGTTTTTTTTCCACTTTCTTTTTTTCACGATCACCAGGACATGACTGCATGAATACTCAACCTCCGACTATCAGGCTCTTGGAATGTTTCACCACCAGAATTCAGTCTTAAAACTGCAAATGGGCAAAATAACGTCGATAAAGACGACAAAGGATGGTGAAAAAGTCATCCTAGTCACCCTGCTTTAGTTTAAGAAATGAATCATAATGATAAGTCCATGGGTAAATGGGTAACTGGGTGTTAGCTGACGATTAATGAACCCACACAGGAAGTTGTGTAGCCAAAAACTGCAAATGGTTTTGTTACACCAAAGATTTCTTGTTTTACGGCCAAGACCATCACTTTTACGGTCAGATAAATTGAATGATTTTGCCAGTTGTAGCACAAAAAAAAACCTAGCTTAAAAAAAACAAAAACTTATCAATTCTCCAATTAAATATGAGATTTGCTGTGTTGCTTAACTGTCAGTTGCCGGTGAAATGTATTTCCTGTTCAATATCAACTGTTCGCCCAGAATGTGATGAAATGTTTTCACAATTTGCCTACACTTCCAAGAAAAAAATCTAGATTTTTGACATCATCCAGCTGAGGCTGTAATGGCAAATTAATTTGAGATTCAGGGCTAAAGGGTACTGCGCTGAATGGATTGTTGATGTTGGATAAAATGTTAGAGTATAATTTATTTCCATTCTAAACAATCCTTGGCCAGTATATATTATCTTACTATACTGTATCTTACTGGAATGATGCATCAGGCATCCCTGATGAAGACCAATAGAGTTGCTGCTGAGGGAGCATCATTCCAGTGTGCGGGTATTTTCATGCTGCAGTACCAAGCACCTGGCCTACTTCTTTTTGGGTGTGCATACATTATCTTGTTGCTACAACTTTAAAAACGTAGCCTTTATATTTTCAAGAAGTTAAAAAGTTACTAAATGCTGGACCCTGTAGATGTGACCATATAAAAAAACAGGGAGACTTAGGTTGCATAACATGGTAGCAACGCCAATGTTGACACCGGCCCCTTGTACTGTCCACTAACTATATTCATGTCTCTGGTAATGCTTATGTCACAAATGTACACATAGATTACCTAGGGGTAAATCACCACTACATAGCAATTGTCACAAATGGATCAGATTGTACTGCCAGTGAGAATCACGCGGCCTGGTCTGCCAAAACCATGGGGGTATCAGCTGTCTGGTCTCACCTGATCATTTTTCCCATTGCTGTTCCCATGCCTGCCTCTGTTGGCAACGACCCTTGACCCCAGTTGATTTGTCCCTGTTGCCCCAGTGGGCCGGACCCTGCTTTCACTTGCATAGGGCTCTCTCCCTTCCCTCTGCCTACATTCCCCAACGCAAACGCCCCTGCAAACCAGCGGTCACCTAGAGCAGAGAGATCAGTTTGCCTCACTGTCGACATTGTACGATTCTCTACAGTTGTTTTTCACCTGCTTGGAGTACAAAGTGGATTGGGTTTACTGCATCAGGACAATTCAGATAATAACAGGTAGTCAGTCATGGAAAAGTACCCTACTTTCAATTGCTTTGCTGTGATTGTCTTTGTGGTATTCATTGTGCTACGTGTACTCACCTGTCTGATACTCCAAAACATTTTAAGACAAATTGCAAATGCTATTTTACCCACCACACAATTGACATATTTTGTGTTATTGTGCTCCTCCTCACCCAGACTGTCACGTGAGTGTGAAAAGACACAGTGTTTACTCTGTGTGTGTGCGTGTGTGCGCACGCGTGTGTGTGTGTGTGTGTGTGTGCGCGCGCGTGTGTGTGTGTGTGTGTGTGTGTTGTTTGCTGTACTTTTGCTTTTTTTAATCTCGGTCTTCATTGGAGTTATTCTTTCTCTCTTTAGCTCCCTCTCTCCCCTTCGCTCCTTCTCTTGTTCTCTGTGAAGAGTGGAGGTGTTGGCAGTGTGCCAAGAGAGATGAGGGCGCCTGCAGGCGAAAAGAGAGTAAGAGAGAGAGGACTTAGGGGAAAGAGAGGCGTGATTCGGGTGAAAGGAAGAAAGCCAGACGTTCAGTTTCCCTTAAACCATGTGACCAGCAGTGTGTGAGCATAAATGTCTCTGGCACAGTCAACTGCCTGAGCAGGTTGCTAACTACTAGTGTTTTCTACTCTGTCTGGCTATTATACGCCCCCTATTTCCTCTCACTAAAGTGATGTCTCCCAGAGAGTCTCATTATCACATGTTCCAGACGACATAAAGGAAAAGAAAGTTATCTATGTTTCTGCAAATAATTCAATGAGGGTTAAATAAGCCGATTATAGGTTCCTACTAGTGACCTGACTGGACTTGTCTTTAATATCCTAGACTATCCTTAGAAGAAGAAGAGAGAACGAATGAAGGAATGAATAGTGAATGCTTGCTGAAAGGGCAGACCAGTTGTCTATCAGTCCCCTTTGTCGGAGTTCTGGAGTGGTCCAGAAATCCATGTCAGGATTTCCCTTGAACACGTGCAGAATGGTGAAGGAAGGTACATAGTGTACTCTTGGAGATGGGGCATTTCGGGTGGGGTGGAGGGGGGAAAGCGCTGTAGGAGATGAGAGAAAAAGAAACTAGCCAAGGGGTTCAGGGTTGAGAAAGGCCCTTCGGATTTGAATCAGTTGTATTGTGTAAAAAAATGTATAGTATGCCAGCAAAGTTTTAGAATTCAATAATTGCAGCAGAGTTGTGTTAAAGTTATTTGCTAAACAGGAAACATTCCTGCACGTCCTATTGAGTGGTTCGGTCAGCAACACTTAAACCTGTAAACAGAAAACATGACAGGAATCTTGTTACCATGTCATGTCACCCACTTTCACCTCCCATGTGACTTGTTTTTGGTCTCCAGTTGACCCTCAGAATTTTCTTTAACACACCGCTTCCCAGAATCCCACGGGTTCAGCCATCACTGGATGAGCGAATCTTCCCCACACAGCCTGGAGTTGCTGCAGTCTACAGCGTGAGTCACAGCATATAACCCCATTCTCACACACACACACACACACACACACACACACACACACACTAATGCATACCCACTTACCCACGATTTGCATATTTTGATTGTGCCAAGTGTTCATACCACACCAGACCTCACAGTGCACTAACACTGTTTTGGTTTGGTATCACTTTGTTTGTTCTTGATTTTTTGTGTGTGTGTGTGTGTGTGCGGGTGCGTGTGCGTGTGCGTGCGCGCGGACATGCACAAGGGAATGCATCTGTATCCCTTTGTGGTTTTTGAGCACAAAAAGGAGAAGGCATACAAGACACAATCCTGTGATCTGACCACAGGAGGCCTACTGTAGAAATGATGACTGCCATTTACTGACTCTTCATGTGTTCATCAACTCCCCACCACATTGTGTTCCTGATAGAGCTTTGTCAAATATTATTCACATAATTGTAGGTGTTTATTTTATCCGGCTTGGAGTACCACACATGGAGTGTAGGGTGTCAGATAGTCAGATATTCAGTCACAGAAAAGTATGGGGTATATACTTTCATGTACTTTCTTTGAGTTAACTTTGGATCATTCCTTATATTGTTCTTAGTGGCAAACCACACCTATCTGGCACCCAAATCCAACCACAAATTGCATTCACCAATCTGTGTTCCTCCCATCCTCCGAGTATCTTGGACTAAGATGACCCACACCCAGGGGGGTGGGCATGGGCATGTGTTATACAGCCATCCATCCTGAGAAGCTCTGCTTGGCTCTGGCTTCTCAGTGCACTGCTGTGCTATGCTGGGCCTCTCCATTCTTTGCTGAGCCAAATGTGCATTTACCTGGAGGGCAATGATCTGTGAGTGGGTTGGAGACACTTAGGAAGCTACTGAATGGTGAACATCCTACCAATAAAGACACATTTCCTTTTGTTTATTGTTGCACATCCTGTAAATGAATGTGCATACACAGATTGGAGATAAGAACATACATTATTTAAATTCCGATTTCATTGATTTTCTTGAACAGAGCTGACAAATAAGTAGAAGTGAGCCACTGCTTGAGAAATCCTTTTCTCTGCTGTTGCTGTTTTTATCAGCAACTTTGTAGCCGTCAATTTTAGAAAAATAGACCGTTCATGTATTTTGCTAGCCTTCTGGCACTGTTATCTCTGTTACCTCGGCTTTTCACAGGCAAATACCTGAGAAATGTGATTTTGTGTCTGAAATGTGGGAGTAGCATTGCACAAGAAAGTCACTCGGGTATGCATAAAGATAGGAGCTTATTTATCTACCATAACTAGTGCTCAAAACATTGTAGGTTTCATGAGAGGTTCTAGTTACATATGTTCGTTTTAGGGGGTTAGCTGTAATCATGATGACATCGGTGGAAATAAACCATGCCCGTGGAAGACTTTGGTCTGGCCGCAGGCCTTCCTCTTAGCACGTGCTTATTTTTTTAGTTTATTTGTTTATATATATATATATATATATATAGCTTATTGCACTTTTATTTTAACACTGGTTATGCTCTTAGATGCTTGTTTGAGGAAGAGATGCACCTATGATTTCTGGTGACTAGTAGTTCTCTTACCTACCTACGTTGAATGCACTTATTGTAAGTCGCTTTGGATAAAAGCTGCTGCTAACTGACTGTAATGTAATGTCCTCTGTGCGACGGACGTCTGGCTTTCCTCCTTTCCCTTATGCTCCTGTATAGCTCCTATACAGCGACTCGCCACCCCTCCCCCACCCCACCACTCTGTATGTCCTCAGAATCAGTCAATCGCTTGAAGCAGAGCAGGCTCCTCCCCTGGCAACAGCAGCTAGATTAGCTGCTTTATCCCAGGTCAGCTGAGGGAAGTGGGCCACACAGACGAGATAGAGATGCAGCGCAGGGATTGATACTGTAGAAGCTGCCCAGCATATAGCCTGTATCGCTTGATGGATGAGAAAACTGTTTTTTAGATGTTAGTTATGTAGGCATCTTGAGGAGCTTTTATTATAATTCTAACTGCAAGGTTGTGCAGAGAAAAAGGCCCTGAAGAGTAGAGTTGGGTTGCCCAGCTTTCCTGGCTGTCTCACTGCCTGCCTGCTGCTCTCTGCCTGCAGTATCCTGTCTCATTCCTTGATGTGCCAGGCCTGCTGCGGCAACAAGCAGCACCTGCAGTGTGGTACCAGCCCACAGCTACAGCAGCCAAGGCACATCATACCACACCGCGGGCTAAGAGTTGAGTCAAATAGCATCCTCGCAAATAATTTGATTGTGTTCAATTTGCTTGTGCCATCCCTGAACACTGCCTAGGCCCATATCAACGCGACTTGTTTAGCATGACTCAATTGACTCCATTGTGCCAGGCGTGCTCAATCCATCACAGGTGCGTAGGGATTTACATTTTTTTGGACCCGGTTTTGGACCTCTGCATCCCCAGACATCCTTGAACAGCATGGTTTGACACAGCAGGCTGCAGGAGAGCCCAGAGCCCAGTGTTAGCCAGCCCCAGCCCAGCAGGCTACAACACACATGCACAGCACAGTTCTTCACCTCTGCACACATACAGGAGCTAATCCCCAAGCTTGAGCGATTAATTTACATTCCTCAGCAGGAGGGAGGACTAATGACCTGAGGAATCCTGCCACTGCTGTTCCTTCTCTCCATCCATGTATGTTTGTGTGTGTGTGCGTGTGCGTGTGCGTGTGCGTGTGCGTGTGCGTGTGCGTGTGCGTGTGTGTGTGACTACTCTGTTTTTCCTCTAAGGCAACCAAATGTCGTCTATATATCTCACCTCCCCACTTTATGTGATACAGGTACCCAGGCATGCTGGCCCTCCTTACACTGCTCATGACATCACAAAGGGACACCCTAACTTGGCGGGCACCCCGCCTGGTCATGCCCACTCCCCAGCCCTCTCTCAGGTATCCGTACCCACAGCTTCCCCATATCGCTACTCTAAGGGCTGGGAGGCAGGCGTAGGGGTGAGTTTGTTACTGTGTCCGCCGTCATCCTCTCTGCGTCTGTCTGTCTGTCTGCCTGCCTGCCTGCCTGCCTGCCTTTTATGACTTATATTGTTTGTCTGTCCTTATATTTGAATGTCCTAATATTCTGGAAGACATCAGCAACATAGAAGTTGCTGCCCTGCCTCTTTGCCGTTCCCTCTGAGGAAGGCCTCTGAATCAAGGGTTAATCAATTTGTCATAAAGACAAAAAGTGAATGAAATTGCTTCTGTCATGCTGGCATTTCTGACTGCCTTGCTGCTCTCCAATACAAGCACAGTGACTCTGTGACTCAGCCTTTCTGCAAGAAACCCAGTTGTTCCTCTTCTGTCATGGCCTAATGGCCCACTGCCTCAACCTAAAGCAGTTCCACTCACTCACCAGCCTCCTATAAATAGCAATGTCAGCCAGCACAAACTTTAATTATCTCAACCATACCAGTACCGACTCAAAGAAGAGCTGCTTAACCCCCCTTCTGCTCAGCTAACCCTTTTTTTCCCAGCAACATCCAGAGTAGATTCACACTCACGCTTGTTGTCTAGTGCATTGTTGAGGAATGTTACAGTCAACCTGTGAAAGTGTGAAATTTCTTAATGAAATGACCAGTGACTGATGGCTGTATATAACCCCCCTTCTTTCCTTCTCTCCCTCTTTCTATTTCTTCCTTTGACAGTCTCCATACAACCCTGGACAAAACGCGGGCTCCGCCCCTCTAGTGTATTCTCCCCAGACACAGCCAATGAATGCACAGCCACAGAGTCGCCCAGTAAGTGTGTCTCTCTCCTATGTCATCCCCTGGTGTCAACCTTTTAGCATGTCTGCATTAGAGAACCCAAACAGATGATGATATTCCACTGGGATTGCTGTGGAAGATCACAATGTCATTGAGTCAGTGATGGAGAAATTTCATGTTGAGAAGCCTCGCAGAGCTGCTGACCTGTTGACTGACCTCGATATGTTCAATTATATGATGATAAATATATGATATGCATTTCACTGGCTGTATTTCTTCATTCCCTCCTAAGAAATAACCAAAGTATATTCCTGGACTTTGCAACCACATTCTGTACACATATAGGCCTAGTAAACATTTTCTATTCATCTCACCCAGCTCCTGCCCTGCCCCGCCCCTTCCATGTCATCAGGACACTAAGGGCTGCTAGACCTGGGTCAAATACTATTTGCAAATAAATCTTATGGCTTTGCCACATACAGTGTGTGCTAGAACGTTTAAACAATCATAGGAAATTATTTGAAATCCAGCACAGCATACTAAACAGTATACAATTAGTATATTTTTCTGTGATTGACAGCTTGATAAAAGCTGATCTAAATGATCCTGATACGGTAAATCCCACCCATCTGGTACTCTAAGCAAATGATTCAATTAAAATGAACACTAAGCTATTATTTGCAGATACGCTGGGTGCTGCATCATCTTATGTTCATAAAGCTTTGTTGCTCTGTGTGGTTTTGTATTGTATTACAAAGCATCTGCCTGTCATTGCTCATCTTGTCTTTGCGTCTCTCTCTTGTGCTCCTTCTCTTCTCCCTCCCTGCTTTGCCATCACTGCTGCAATCTTCTTGCTGGACTTCTCCTCCCTCCCCCACCAGTTTGCCACGGGCCCTCGACCAACCCACCATCAGGTAATTTACCCCTGCTGAACGCCCCTCCTGCTCCCTCTTTTACGTCATCATCATCAAAGCAGTTTACTGGTACCTGCTGGCAAAGGGCTGCTTGTAGGGTGTCTTCAGTTAAATATAGCCTTTAATAGGTTTTGATTATCTTGTCTAGGCATGGAAGCTGTTTTCTGATGGCTGTGTGTTGTTTTTTTCTTTCTAGTTTTCATGTTTATTTTTATGGCAAAATTGATCTTAAAGTTCATTCTACCAAGCATTAAGTAGGTCTTTAATAGTCCTTATCAGCCTTAAAATGAACTTGAAACCTGCAGGCGCCCTGTGCTTGGGCTCTCAGCGGAACCATTAACTATGTTCGCACAGGATGTGTCCCTGTGCGACACATGAGTCTTTCCTTTAGTTCTCACATCTATTATCCCTGCCTTTCGCAGAGAGCATACGCTTCTAAGAGAGGATATGACTTTTTATACAATGCATTTGAACAACAAGATGGAATATGAGGAGTTCTATACTCAGTATATGCAGTAATATTGCATGCAATTCCACTACTGGTATAGTGCTATTGTATCTTCATTTTAAGTAAATGTTTCAATACTAGTGTTGTTGTTTTTTGTCAGAGCCTGTCTCTGTACTGTATTATGTATGTATTATGAGTTGATGTAAGGCTGTAGCAATAAGAGCCATACTTCAGTTATAGGAGACATAGTATGGGGTTGGGCTTGTTCACATGCAAAGTCTGTACAAAAAAGTCTGCTCTCTCTAGGCTGTCTCGCTCTCCCACAGAATACACTGCTCTTCTCCCCATCCCTTTGAGGGGAGGGTAACATTATGCAGTACAACTAGTGGTCTGCAACCCGACCCGAGCCCGACGGGGCCCGACAGGGTATGCTTTGATTTTGACGGGCCTATTTCTTGGTTCTAGGACTTGGTTCTTGGTTTTTTGATATAGTGACGCAAAGAATGCCCGTTCAAATCAAATTCATTGTCTTCCATTTTGTTCTGGTTGCCTGTTCTGTGCGCGTGTGTATGCCTGAGTGTGTCACGTGGGTCGCACAGTTGAAACTAACTGTGTGAAAGTTGAGGTCAGGTATCGGTCAGTTTTCACACTAGCTAGAATGGATGTGATAAAAAGGAAGATTAAGGACAAGGAGTATATGTTGAGCCCAAATGAATCAGAGAAGAGTCGCTATGGCGACACTTTGATTTTGAGGTCACGAATGAAATTGAACCAACTGGTTATTTCAAGTGTCGAATGTGGGACTGTTTTCTCATACGACAGCAAGCGGACTGGTACTTCAAGCCTGCAAAGGTGGACAGCACTGAAACCTACTGTGGAGATGCTCTTCCTCCATAGTGCTTATTGGGTCACTTTGTGATTGTCAATAGTTACTTCATAGCCCGATAATGGAAATATGTTTTGTTCAGTGGACTTTTCTTTCAAGCAGTCCAGCCATGTTGCTTGACAAGAATTAGTACTAAATTCTAGTGGATAGAAACTGGTAAGACATGTTTCACCATATAGCCAGATAGAATTTATTTGTTTGTGTGTGCTGTGCTGCAGGGCCGCCTAGTTCAGAATGCTTCAGTAGTTTAAGCAATTTGCTTTGTTCATTGGGCAACATACATGTTTTATTGTGATTACTGTGGTGTGACCAGAAAAAAAAGTGTCATGATGAGGACATAGGCTATGACTAGGCTATTCCATGTATGTGTTTTTGTTGGCTTTTCGGGTAGGGTCGTAAAGACGTCGGGCTCAGGCAGATTAGAGCTTAATTTCTAGCCTGATGCAGACCTCTAAGGACAACCCTACATTCTGTCATGCAGTTGGCCCAGTGGTCTAGCAGTACATATCTGCTTGAGTTTTATTAATCCTAACATTTTTCAGGCCATTTCAGGCCACAAGTCAGACTTTCTATTTTCCTTTGCAACTTCCATTGACTCCAATTCAAAAGTGCATCTCAAACACCTTCAAGAGTCTTGACTTGGTTGACTTTTTAGCTTAGTTTTAGAAATATTCCTTAAAGGTGCTAAATGTAGCATTTTAACATCAATAAATCATTACCACATTAAAGGGAAAAATCCACCCTCAGATACTCTTCCACTGTTGGATCATCAATTTGTGGTGTTCAGTGCATTCCAGGAGTTATTTTGTGATTAAGTGTAATTTACCTTTTTGGTGACAACCTGCCTTGTCTACTCCTACTTCAGTTAGTAATTTCCTATATTTCCCAGAATGACTGTCAACAACCCCCCGAGAAGGGATGTGAACTTGTAGCTTTCAGTCACAGGGGGGGAATATAGGCGTATAAATATAGCTAGCTATGCAACTAGTTCAGGAAAATTGGGGCGTGTATATGATGTTGGCCACGCCCCTTACTCAAAATGCAACATGTCTTTCTTGAAATGGCAACAACATCTCAAGACCATGGCCTCATAATTGTAATTTGATAGTGACATATTGATGTTGCTACGTATAGCACCTTTAATCGTATAGTAAGGAGGGAACCTTTTGGTCTAGATAACTGCATCAACCCCATGTATAAACTGAGTGTCAGATGGGCTGAAATGGACATAAAAATCAGACAATCCTCTGATTGTTTGATCTACATTTTTTGTTTTGCTTGTAGACAGCTTCTAGAAGCAGGTCGTAAACTATTGATTTTCAGGATAAAACAAAATGAACTGAATAAGGTAGTGCTGGCTATTGAGTAAAATGAAGCACATTATTTCCTGACAGTGAGATGGCATAATAGCAGCCCATGATCAACCAAGAACAATTCGGCGTGCACCAACTCAAGTGTCTAACTGTGTTGATGGCTAACTCTTGGGTATTTTGCATTCTCCATCCTTTCAGACACTTGACACTTTGTCAACTAATGCTATTAGCTTATGAACAACATGTTAATGTGTTCATGACAGGTGATCTGAGGTGACTTTGTGTGTTGTTGTTTTTGTATTACCTTGTGCGTGAGGCTGACTCGTGATCTGGTTGTTGAGACCCCGAGACATGTCTGGGCACATAGACACTGTCCCAGTGCCACGGTGACTTCCTGCTATCTTTCTGTTTGTTGATCTATGTTGTAATTAACTGCAGCTGCCCTCTTTTAAGACTGATGTGTCATGTACACAGCCACTCCCCTAAATGAGTCCTGTTAACTTGTTGTCTAACATTCTCACCTTCTGGACGGTTCTATGTTGACCATTTTTAACGGACTATAAATAGTATGGTGGCTAAGTGTGTCGGGTGTGTTTGCTGGCACCAGTGTGTACACACACAGAGTACATGCCCTGGCTGTTACAAACTGGCGCTGGGCTCCCTTGTGCTGCCACGGAAGTGAAGTCGGAAAGCAGATGAAGGCGAACAATGGTCTATTATACCGTTGGAGAAAACGGGCATTGTCCCCCCCTGACACATACATAGACACAAACACACTCAAGGGGTAAGGGGTACATGGAGATCTGAAAATTCATTCATCTGCCAAAAACATATGTCTTCCTTCAAACAAATGGCATTCATTCATGGTCTTTTTTTCCCCCACTTGCCAGTGTCGTCATTGGATATTAGAATCAGCTTGTGTGTGTGTGAACCAAAAGGTCAAATCCAACGGAAATTACAGTTGCCGCTTGAACAACTCTCCAGAGGAATTAATGGCTCCTCAAAGCGTAAATTATTCTATTAATCTTAGAGTTTTGCCCTTGAGTGTTTACTATTTACCCATTCCCCTGTAACGCTCATGTTGATTTGTAGGATTCATAAAGGTGGCATGATCACATATTAGCAATACATTAGCTTACATATTTGTCAGAATTCCCATCTTAACTTGAAGAGAGTGACCACAGTGACGTTGTAGGCTGTTTCAAATTAGTAGAGCAGGCCTTGTTAGGTCTCTCTGGCATCAAAAACAATAACATTGAGCTAATTCCTGGCATCAAGCTTATACCTAGTAGCGTCATTGGTCCAGAGTTTTACTTGTGTTTATATCATATCATAGGTTGCCAGAGCAAAACCAACGTGGAGAAACGCGGGGGGAGGGGAAAGAAAGTTCAGAAAGGGGGAAATGGTTCATATCTGGTGAAGGTCCAAGCATTCATCTGAGATCAGACAGTGTCCTTATCATCATCATAGTCATTATTATTCTCTGCTATAAAGTGAAAACCTAACTCCAGTTATGGCGTTTCTATTTTTTTTTTTTTTTAATAAAATGGAAGTTTGCATGGTTCACTTACCAGACATAAAACCTCTTCAAAACCCTGTGTCTAATATTTAAAAAAACAAAACATGCATGACATTTTGAAACATAAAATGAAATGAAAAATGTAAAAAGTTGAAAAGATATATTTTTGAAGTGATTTATTCCAGTGTGGGCTAGCCAGGCTAACAGAGCAGTTGAATGACAGCTCCAGGAGATGGAAGGTGGGGTCTAGCCCTCCCTGTCCTGCAGCCCTCAACACCCTCCCTGTGTTGCTAAGTCATCGCCGTGGGAGACAGCCAGGTTCACTGGGCCTGGAAAACGCCAAGTTGGCAACGCAAGGGGCAGACAGCCACGCAGCCTCAGGCTGTGCAATTTGCTAAAGGCATCACCGCCGCTTGGGATATAGTGTGTGTGCGCGAGAAAGACCAAAGTGTGCGTGCGTGTGCATGCGCATGCCTGAGTGACACAGTAAGTTCATATGTCGGGGTGGGAAATAGCCACCAGCCAAATGCTGATAAATGTTGACTGTGGCTGGTAAGCCTTTCCACTCTACCATCCACTGGCAGGTAACCAACCATAACCAACTACATAGTTTTTCTCTATTCTACAGATAATTATTGGCTGGTCAAGAAGTCTGAAGTGACTGAATTTTGGAAAAGTCTAGCCAGCATGTCTTGGAGATGAAAATATTAGGTAGTTTCCTGCCCTGATGTGTGTTAGTGAATGATTGATGGCTGTGTTTTATTGGGGTTAAACACACACCAGTGCAGTCTCCCATTGGCTTTTCTCTTTTTCCTGCTTTCACTACTCAAGGGAGGATTCAGGCCCATCCAGGTAATATTTACCATACATCAGAATTTTCTGCAGATGTGCATGGCATGATGTTCTCCCAAACAATAACCTTCCCTCCCCTCCCTTCCCAAAAGTCCTCCTGGGGTCTATCCTCACTCCAGTGTGTGTTCAGTAGAGAGATTCATTTTTTTCCTCAGCATATGTCTAACACTATGTCATCATTTTATCTCTTTTAACCTCTATTTTATTTGATCCCACAGAGGATCATTACTGAATGTTACTTTTCAACTTATTATTTTGTAATTTTTCCTTGATTCATTCCTCCTCAGTCATCCTTAGAGGGCTTGTGTAGTTTGAATGAAAGCATGCAGAATGTTTTTTGTTTTTTTTTGCACTTGCTTTTTTGTGTGTCCATGTGGCAGGAAAGTGTTATTTGTTGAAAGGTTTGATGTTATTTTGTAGCTGTCAATTGGAAATGTTTTAAGCCTATGCTACAAAGCACTTTTTTTTTTGACAGTGTCAGAAACTGTGTGTCGGGGGAAGGTTTTGTCTGCTGACTCATATTTCTGTTATGGCGGCAAGACTTCATTACACAAATGTCTTTGGATTGCTGGTGACTTCCTGGTTGTTTCCCAGATTCCCGCTGAACTATTTACAATAAAGCCATTGAACTTGACTTATTACATGAAAGGTGATTTCCCTCTAGAGCATTTTTAGACTGTTATACACCATTGTTTATTCTTCTCTCTTCTAGTGGACTATGGTGCGACTGTGGTTGGGTATTTCCAGCTTGAGCCCTAGTTGTTTGGAACCCGGTCACAGCTGTTGTAGTCGTCTTTCATCTTGCCCGGCACACATTGATTCATGCATTAAATTGAATGCGCTCTCCAAACACGAAGCCTGACAACACTAAACATTCCATTGATTGTGACATTTACTCTGCAGCAGGTATTGTAGCTCCAGTCATCACAAGGATATTTCCCATGATTTCCGTGCGCTATGATGCATGAGGAAAGGCCATGTCGCTGCCTGATGAACACAGCCGTACACGTTGAACATAACCGTGTATTTTAGTTAACCTTGTTACATTTTCCCCCTGTTAGCGTCAGCAGCTGTAAGCCTGATACGCTGGGTATCCTAGTGACACTTACTCATTAGAGAATGTCACAAGTTTGAACCTCACTTGGGCCAATGTGTGTCCTGTCAAAGACAGTGAACTCGGTGAACCCACATGGCCATTCATTGTAAGTGACTGGATAAGCGTGTCAATTAAAGGAAGCCATGGGTTCCATTTATTGCTGTTCTTGTTTGTTAAAATGTATTGCCCAGTAGTTGTGAAAACGCTGCCGTTTTAAGAGCCATATGGCAGGTCGGTGTAAGATCGCCTGGTGGTTGACAGGATGGCGATGTATGGCAGGAGGCAACACACACTCGGGGGATATTAAGTTCAGACTGCCACCTTATGTGCCCTCACATAGCCTGCAACTCTGTGGATAAATAGCACAGATACTCCCTAGGTGGAAATATCAAGGATCAAGATAGTTTACCTCCTGTCTGTGCCTGTAGAGAATAGTGTGTTGTAGGGTCTACGCGCTTTTTCCTTGTTTGTCCGAGTTTAAGTGAGAAGATTCAGATTAGAAGTTCATTGTCCTCAGGAGCAGAAACTCTTTTCATATCTCACAATAATACAACGCAAACAGCAAGACCATCCCAACAGTTCAAACACAGGAGATGTTAATGTTGGCTTTGCGCTGCACCGTGTGCTTGTATTGAGATGGATATACTGGTGAGTCTGGATGTGATGCTTGTGACCCATTAGAGTTTATTTCTATGTGTGATATTTACCATGTTGTTGTAACACATATTACCACAAGGGAGTTTTAATTCAATAATGGTTTGGTAGAGTAGTTAGTTCGCTGAAAATCACAGTTCCTTTATCTGGGCCTCTTTTTTGAGCTGCTGACAAACTGAAGCACTGTACTAGTGTGTAGGCCACACGGTGAAGGCATCCAAGTCATAAAATACTCATGCGTGGAGTTTTGATTAAACTTGACATTTATGTTTTTTCTGTTATACAGTGTAAGTACTGTACACCAGTGAACACTGAGATAATGCAACAGAGCAGACCGGTTTCTCAAGATATGCATGTTGAATGCTTCTGTCTGTGGGATAGTACTTATTGTCTTTGTTGTCTCTTTCTCTCTTTATATATATGCTATCTTCAGTTTTTCCAGAGGACCCAGATGCAGACCGCGAGGCCCAATATCCCTACCAACACGCCCTCCCTACGGCCTGGCTCTCAGACTCCCACAGCGGCTGTCTATCCCGCTAATCAGCCAATTATGATGACCATGGCCGCCATGCCTTTCCCCTCCCCACAGGCTGCACAGTACTACATCCCACAGGTGAGACAGCCACAATGAACAAAGTAGAGAGTTTCTTGCAGTGTGAAATATTCACCTTGAAGTGGTTCCACTGTACCGTAATGTAGCAGTGGCACTTTTGGGTAATTTCAATTAAGGTTCCCCATCCGTCCATGTTTCAGTCCCACTTGTGGTTCTGCGTGGACCAGTGTTTTGTTGATATCTTTTTTTTTTCCCCCAACTGTGGTGGTAGGAAGCGCAAAGCCATACCATGTTGGGGGTGTTTCGGGGGCCTCATCCATGGGAAGAAAGAAGAAAAAAATATATATTTCACTTCAAACCAGTGTTATGTCAGATAATTAGTTAGGAAACAACTGCTATGTGAAAAATAAATAGAACGCCTGCCTCTTTATTAGGCAAAGGTGTAAAATATTACCAAAACAAAATGTATGTGCAAAAGATTCACATTGGTTAAACTATGCAATTTTCAAATAGAAGATGTGGAGGAAGTGTATTCACTCACAAACCCTGTATTTATATGTCTCTCCCTCTCCCCCCTGCTCACAGTATCGCCACAGCACGCCCTATGTGGGACCCCCTCAGCAGTATTCTGTACAGCCTCCAGGGTCCGGCACCTTCTATCCTGGTCCAGGGCCGGGGGAGTACTCTGCCCCATATCGTGAGTCATTAATCCAATACACACGTTAACAAACACATCAAGTACTATCCCCACATCCATGGCACATTGGAATAGGAATTCAACACACAACAGCACAAATACACACTGCCTATTAGCTTGTCAAGCCCCCCGGAGCAGGGGGCTTGACAATGTCACAATGCTTCATTTTTGTTTTCAATCTTTACTAAAATGTGTTTTTGTTTTTTTCTCTCCTCCCATTCAATTCATTCAGATCCCCTCAGGTACCACCCACCTGTCTCACCCTCTGTCCCTGCTCCCGTTCCCACAGCTGGCCCCCCCTACTACCCAGGACAGCCTGTGTATCCCCCCTCACCCCCCATCATAGTGCCTACACCACAGCAACCTCCACCAGCCAAGCGCGAGAAGAAAACAGTGAGCATCTTAGTAGTTTCTTTGTCATTTATGGTCCAGTATGTTAATCCAGACTAAAAATGTACTCGCTCAGTTCTTGCACAGGTTTGAAAAATCTTGAAAAGCATGGAAAATAAATGTCATTATTTCCAGGTCTTGAAAAGATGTCTGTAAAAGTATTGAGAAAATGTTTTTCATTCCTGAGACACGTATTTTATGTATTTAACTACCCACTATTATTTCACATAGATTTTAAATTGTGATATGTGTAGTTGTGACGAATGGTCTCTATCAAGAGTTAATGGCTTAATTGACAGTAATACTGGCCAGCCACTATCAGCATAGTTTCTCAAATCTTCAAATCCAGTCAAGAAATTAAGATCTGGAAAAGACATGAATCTTGAAATGGGGATGATATGTAGAATCCCTGTGAGTGTATCTGCAGGTAAGCATTATCCTGCTCTGCATTCACTTAGAGACCCCACTAAGGAGAAATGATCCTCTGTTTGCTGACAGGGAGAGTCTGTTTAAATGTCTCTCTGCTGAAATATTTGCGATATTGCAAATGTCAAGTACCTGTTTCCTTTCCACCACAAAATAGAGTAAGAGCACCGTCTTGTGCCAACGAGAAAAAGGTTTATTCCTGCTTCAGACCCAACCCTTACTTGTTATTCTGGGCAAGCCAGCAGTATAAATGTCTGGAACCCTGCTGTAGCGTGCACGCAGAGAGACACATACTCACATTAGTGCTAAATATGGCTGAGGCAGGATCGCTACCAGACTTTGGCGCTTTAGTGAGGTCTGTTTGTTTTTGTGCCATTGTCCTCCCAGATCCGTATCCGTGACCCCAACCAGGGCGGCAGGGACATCACCGAGGAGATCATGTCAGGGGGTTCGGGGAGCAGGAATCCAACTCCCCCTGTCGGACGCCCCTCCTCTACCCCTACCCCTCCACAGGTATGGCTCCGCAGGCTTGATGTTGCAGGTCCCCCCCCCATAAATGTATACACACACACATGCTTTGAACGGTTTGTTTGAATCCACTAATTACATTACTTAGATTAAAATATTGCAGAAGTTAAACATGATTGAAGGACATTAAGGCGGTAAAAGGCACCGTCTGCCACATGATCTGCTACACACACACACTCTCAGCTACTACTCACTCACTGTGTTGCAGATGAGTTAGTGTAGCGTTAAAAGCAGCTGATTAAACTGGCTCTTTAGCTGCAGAGGAGAGGAGGGAAATCTCCTGTTGCTTGGGTAGCGGTGCAGAGCGCTCTGCTCTAATCCCCTCTGCTCTTTGCCATGTGTGTGATAGCAGGAGCACCAGAGAGGACAGGTCAGTTCACACTCCAGCCTGCACTTCCCCTGATGCACAGAGGCAGATTTATATATGATGGGTTTGATTTTTTTAAAAACCTGTATAATCCATTTTGGGGAAAATTATGCTCTTCCTGTTGAGCATTTCCACTTTTTCATTTCACTGCACACCCCGTGTGTGTATGTGACAAATAAAGTTATTGAATCTTGAATCTTGAATCATCAGTCAATACTTACACACATGATTCTATCCTAAGAAACATAACTGTTTCGCAAGCAAGGGTGGAAGTAATTAATTACATTCACTCGTTACTTGAACTCTGTAGGTTTTAATTTTAGTCGGTCATTAAGTGCATCTTCACTGAAGTATTGCACTTTGGTACATTTTAAATCCCATCCATTACAGAGTACAAATTCTGTAGGCTTTTGTAGGCATTACATCAGAAGCTGGCCAATTGTGTATTGCATTTTCGTCAAACCTACACAAGCATGTGGAGGAAAAGTTAAGTTAGTATTATTGGGTTGCCTTTGCCTGGTTATTGTCTAGTTAGTTTGCTAGCCTTCCTAGCTAGTTGGATAGCTAGTAGCTATAGAAACATCATTCTAGTAACGTTGAGTAATTGTGGTGGGCTTTTTAAATTCACATTGATTGATTGAATAATGACATGAAATTCAGAATCTTATTTTTAGAACTCTCAATTTGATATTTGATGACTATGGCGACCCCCTTAATGGTAGTGTTTCACATCAATGTCGCAAAGATGATCGCCACTTGCTTCCACTTGCTTGGAACTGGAATAAACTTGTTTAAGGATGTGAGTTATTTGACCCACGACGCACGACATGGGCATCAGGAGCAATTTTCAGGTCAGTCAGTTGATCAGTCAGTCTACTTAACCCCTAACACCAAACGGTGCTCTCTCACCTCATACTGAATGATGCTTGTTCGCCCGGTCTCGCTAATGTGTACGCTTTGCAACTGCAGTGGCTAATCTATGCATGACCAAAAATACTTTTTGCTGGTGAATATTTTAGTTACAACTAGATTGAGCTAGCAAAGTAGTTTTGAGTAACGGGTATGGAATTCAAGAGCTGGTTGCTCCAGGTGGAGTGAATGAAAATGGCCTGGAATCCAGTTATTTTAAAAGAGTAGGCATCCATTTTTCGCATTTTGGAACTAAACTCTTAGTATGCATGAAGACCTTTTATTCCAGAACACTGCGTGCCCATTTTAGATCTGCTACTTGTTGCTCTTGCTCAAAATTTGCTCTTAACGTTTTGTAAGTAACAATGGATTATGGTGGCTTGTAAGTTGAAAAATATTCAAAATTGAGTGTTACTTATGTGCTAGCAATTTAGTTTCATCACAATAGTGCCTCATTTCTTTAAATTGTGTATATCTTTTTTTTTTTTGACAAAACTCTTCATATTCAGTAAACACAACATGCATCCAACTTTGCCTCTGCACCCGGGCCAACGTGGGTTTGCCTGGGTCAACCTCAGTGTGACAAATGTGTTCAGGTAGATCAGGCAGACAAGTGTTCCTTAATCAGAGATCTGACATGACCAGATTGGTGTATAGAGAAAGCTGGTGATTTTACTTGTCTAGTCTTCACTATCTAACTAATCTGGAATAATTATAAGAGGAGGAGGAAATCCCATTATAATATGACAATATAGATAAGATTTTAAGACATGTAAAGGAGCCCAGACTTGTTAAAACCAGTTTACTCTTAATTTTTTTGCAGATAAGATGAACTCACTGTAACCTTGTGAACATCCGTTTTTTTATCTTACACCTGCCCACTCGTATCACTGTAGTTATACTCTCACTATCTCGTACAGTAGATTGTATATGTTTTGTCTCCTGTATGCTCCCATTCCCTCTACAGAATCCAATCTTCAGATTTCATTACCTATCCATTCAGCAAAGCTGAAGCTTAAAAAAGCTTAATGGATTTGAATTTGCCCTCTGTAAGCCTGGAAGTAAAGGTACTGCATTTTAATGTGTAAGCATACATACAGTGGCATTCCTGGATTCTGAAGAGGGACGTTGTTGTGACTTCTTCCTCCCTGTGTCCTCTTGATGTTAACAGTGTCTTTCCTCTCTTTCTCTGTCTTTTTGTGCCCCTTTTGTTTTCTTTTCTTTACTTCTCTATCCTCCTTTCTCTGTCCTTCACTCTGCCTTCCTCTGACCCTTTCCCTTCCTCCTTTTGCCTCCTTTTGCCTCCTTTTGCCTCCTTTTGCCTCCTTTGCTCCTTCTGCCATTCTATCTGCATTGATCTTCATTTTCCTCTTGCTTCTCCTGTTTTGTCCTCCTTTGCTCTCCTCTCAATCTAACCATACCCCACTGGTCTCCTTGTTTTGGCTTTATCCTGCATTTGGGCTTATTTGTTTGTGTGTTTGCGTGCCTGCGTCTCTGTGCCTGTCTGTTTTTCTGTGTTGCTAGTTTTTATGGCCGCACCCTCATTATCCTCACATTTTCTACCTCAAATCGCAGCAGCAGCCGGGTAGCAGCCAGACTCCAGAGCAGCAGCAGCAGCAGTCCCAGCCACCTCAGCCGCCACAGGCCCATCCTGGAGCCTTTACCCCGGAGCCCCCACAGCCGCAGCCCCAGCAGCCCCCAGCAGCTCGGGCTGCAGACACCAAGCCTGGGCCAGGTCTGCCCCAACACCCCCTCGCCTCCTCTACACTACTTCTGCTCCAGCTAACAAATGGGGCTCTCACGCTTACTTTTCACATCTTAACTGAGCAAATTTTTATGTTTTTTTTTTTTTTTTTAAATGTTGAAATTATAAATCGGACGCCGAAATGAGCAGCTGTCTTGTAATTTAAAAAAAAAAGGACAGAAGTTTGATTATGGAAATCATTTCAAAGAATAACGTTAAAAAAAGACAAATACATCATTCATAGCCTGGGTAGATTTGTTTTGGCTCATGACATATTACAGAAAATGAATGTTATATTACTGATTTTGTCCATATGATACTAGGTGATCAAAATAACTCAATGTTATCTAACAAATCTAAGTATCACTTTTGATTTCACCAGTGCAAACCGAAGCAAAAACTTTCACTTTCATTTCACTAAGAATCAGAGTGCAACGTCGGCAGAGCAGCCCGCCTTTCCTGCAATTAGCCAGTATCTTTCATCAGCATTTTTAAAACAATTCTACTTGTCTAAAGTGGTGTATTTGTAAACTACAAACTACAGTTTTTAGTCAGGGTGGGAAATAACCACCACCCACCAGGCAAATGTCAATACATTTTATTTTGAGGTCCTGTTCCATTCTAAAAATCTAGTTGATCACTAAGATAGTGAAAGCGGCCTGTGAATTTGGAGATTTACCAGCCACTGAGTCCTGTAGACAGTTTCTTACTGTGATTTTAAATGATTTGGATCTCATAGCAATGGTCAGATAGCCAGTGAGTTTCAAAAACGTTTCAACAAAAAATGACAGCCCTAATAGAAAATAAAGCTCCTGAAATCCAAGCTTTTGTGTTCATAAGGGGGAAATGTTTTGGATGGATAATCTACATTTTAAAATAATGAGAAAAATTGTTGACTAATCTATTTTTCTGTGCTGCTGATTGAATTCTAAACCCATGTATGCATTTGTATGCTTCCTCCTTCTAGATGATACGCCAAAATTGGAGCCGGCTGTCCAGAAGTCTTCCTCACCTGGGCTTGTACAGCCTGAACCTCCAGTGGAGAGACGGGAGGCCAGTGCCCCTGTAACTGAGCCCTCTCCCCCCATTGAACCAGAGCTTCCCTCCCCTGCCCCAGTGGCTGCCGCTGTCGCTGTCCTGCTCCCAGTGGCCAACACCAGTGAACGTCCTTCAGATGGGGAGCCCGCTGCTTCAGCTGCTCCTTCTTCCTCAATCGGGGAGCCCAAACTGCCCCTTGCACCACCTCAGACTCAGACACCCAACACAGACAAGCCTGTTTCAGAAGTCCCACGCACTCTGGCTGCTTCGCCAGGCCCAGGTCCCAAGGCCCTGAATGGCCTTGCAGACACTGGGACTGAGCTGGACAGCCCAGCTCAGGAGCCTTCTCCTCTGGCTCCAGCTGTACTCCAGCCCCTGGCTTCTGCTCCTGCTTGTAGAGAGGCCTCCTCTGAGACTTTGCCCTCGGACATGAGGCCAGAGGTGCCTGTCGCTGCTGCCCTAGCCCCTATGGCACCTGTGGCCGTGATGCCAGTCACCCTGACCTCAAGCCTTGCCCCAGCTATGCCAGCACCTCCCCCTGGCCTTCCGCCTCTAGTGCAGGCCACAGCAGAGGCTGGCGAGCCTAGCAAGCCCTTGGACACTAAAGACCTCCCTGTCAAAGTAGGGCCGGAGGTGCATGTCGGCGTAGCTGACAGCAAAACAGAGCCCCAGCAACAAGCACTCATCAAGAAGAGTCCCACTACAGGTATCTGTTGCTTGTCACTGCATGTGAGCGAGAGCAGCGCCATACATACCGCCAACCTCTTACAGTAGACCAAGTGTTTTATTTGCTTAAACAACTAAAATGTTTTGTAACCAGCAACAAAGGAGTCATATTTATTTGGACTGGGTAGTTATTGGTGACATGCCAGCCTACAATTGGAGACGGGCTGTCATGTGAGACCAGGACCTGGTTACAAGTTTTATGGTATTCTGCTCCGATAGAAGTCATTGCTGGTCTCATCTTTCTGCTTTTTAGACATGTGAAAATGTGTCCTGGTTGTATTCCATCAAATTGTATTTGTTTGTTTTAACCTGGTCAGAGTAGCAGATAGGTTAGGTTTATCACATCAGGACAATTATACTAAATTGACTTTCAAGTGATTTCTTGTGATCTTCTAAACTTTCTGGCATTCATTGTCCTACCCATCTGGTACTCCAAATAGCTTAAAACAATTGTTAAGAATTATTTGCCAGTACTGTTTAGCCCAGTGTGTAGACTAACTGTTGGAGCTTGTGGCTTTACTGGAGAAAGGGTCTTTGTCTTGCTGTCAATGGTTTTGAAACACAAATGTCACTTTTGAAACCATTGTGGTTGTTTTACATGTTGAGTGGCTATGGCTGACTCCGTGTTCTCGGATTTGTATTTCCCTGCAGTAAATCAGACTGCTTCTGCCACACCAAAGACCTGGAGGAAACCAAATGAAGGGAGCCCTGTTGGAGACGCGCTTCAAAAGGAGAGTGAGGTAAGGAAGGAGGCGCCCCTGGCCCTGTTGCAGAGTGAAGAGGGGGGAAGGAAACTGAGGCGATGAAGCAAATGAAGAGGGTTTGATGGCAAAATTATATAAAGTATAGATGATTTCATTCTCAAATGGTAAAATGTTTGTATTCTGTGGGCAGAGGCCTTGATATAAAATGGCTACTAAAATATTTTTCCATTATGAGATTTACTTGACAGTCATTCTGTTAGATTTTGTCACATTTTTCAAACGGTGGGTATCTCGTTGTGGAATGAGACTTTTCAACATGGTGAAGAGTCAGAAGAGAGGGAGGGAGATGCTGAGAGAGGAGAGGAAAGGCACGATGTGGGCAATAGTTCAAATGGAAAATGTTTCCACATGTGTGGTGGTGGAAAGCAGACATAAATGACTTGGGGGTGTTGGTATCGTCCGAGAACAACAACAAGGAGTTATTCATCATTTTCAGTGCTCACCCAGCCCAAAGCAGCTCTGTCCCTCTATCTTATTCCCTCTCCCCCCTGGTTGTGCTCCTCTTCTTCCACTCCCTTTCTTGTCCCATCCTTATTCCTGCAACATCTTCTTTACCTCTACTTGACCCATTCTGCCTCCTTTTGTATTTCATCATCTCCCTCATGCCTCTCTCCCCTACCTTGACTTTTTCTCTCATCCCTCAGTGTCTTTTCCTCCACCTCACCCTCTCTCCATGAGTCCATCTCACCCGCTAGCACCCTCTCTGTGGCCGATGTGCAAGGTCAGCTACAGAATAGCGTCCATGGAGCTGATTGGGATTTAGTGTCCTGCTCAGGGACACTTCAGCAGGGCATTTGCTTACCAACACAGGGGAAATAGGTTATGAATCTGAAACTGACTCTTGCCTCCCCACAGGACGAGCCCAGGCCAGTAGAGCAGGCTGTTGGAGACCAGGCCCTGCAATCAGCTCCACTGAGCAGCAGCCCTGCTCCCCTGCCGTCAGCCTTCACCTCAGCCCCGGCTCCAGCTCCAGCTCCTGCCTCTTGCCCACAGGCTGAGGAGAAGCCGGCCGCCCCAGAGGAGAACGGTGAGGCTGAGCTGGAGCCCATGAGGAACGGGGCGGGCCACACCTCTGAGACAGAGAGCAGCGACAGCGGAGCCACCCCCGGAGACAAGGAGAACTCCACCGGGGCACCCCAGAACCTGGAAGGTGAAGACCAGATTCTCTGAAGTGTTAACTTTTGGTGAAATGGCCGGGTCTGGATTGGTTTCATTCAATGTTTGTTTCTAATTTAATTCCTACCCATTCACTCTTTTCCTTGGCCTGTTTCCCTTTCTCTCTCTTCCCTTCTTTCTCAAACCCCGCTCGATGGTCCAGACCTGGCCGAGCCCGATGGGAAGCGGCAGTATAACAGGGAGTTTCTGCTGGGCTTCCAGTTCATGCACGCCTGCGTACAGAAGCCTGAGGGGCTCCCACCTATCAGTGATGTGGTGCTGGACAAGGTGAGTAATTCCCACCGCCGCTGGCCTATCTGACACTTTTGCAGACAGCCACACATGCTTTAAAACAGTCTGTTCCCAAACCAACAGGGTTATACTCCGTCCTTTAACCTCCACCACTAGCCAAATGTGAGTAAAGCTTTGGCTGAGGCTTGGAAGATTGTCGAGACTGTCAGCCACCTTAGTAGGTAGCCAGCTATACCTGGGAGGTCTTATTGGCTTTTAAAATGGGGAAACTGGCTGGTTGCAATTTGGGAATTGTCGGCCACTGTGGCCAATGGACAAAAATGTTTCTGCCATGACCTCCCCAATGCTTCAGTCAATATTGGGCTCTATAGAAATACATATGTGACATGTAAGAAATGTAGGGTTTGTTTTGAATATGGCCTTTTTATGAAACAAGTGACTATGACTATATATTACTATGTATTATATATGCTTTAGATTTGACTTTGGCCTACTTAGCTCTCCTAGGCTGCATGTACTGTACCACAAAGTACAGTTTTGTTCATTCCTCCAATCCACACATATGTATGGGTGGAGCATGTATAGCCTTCAGAAATGCTGTTTTGATTAAAATCGCATTGCTATTATGTCACACTTGGCAGTGTTAATAGTACATGCCCCACCCCCCACCTCCCCAAAAAGGAGAACCAGGCTGGAGAATGGTTGATGCACAATCCCAGAGTTTCATTTTCTCTGTGGGAGAAGGAGAACTCTCACTGGAAGAGAGCAGAGTGGAAGTCAAGGACAGCTGAAAGACAAAGAGCTGGATTTGTTCTTCTCTCCTCCCCCACAACCCTCTTGCACTCTCCTGCGTTCCTTCCTTCCTTCCCTTCCACATCTGGCTCTGACTTTTCTCCCTGCCCTGCTCACTAAATCAGCAACGCACAATTCATCACTAGTACAGTCCAAATACAGGAAACAACACAGTGGTAATATAGTACAGTCATTCGCAATTGGTCACCTTTACGGGACTTCTGGGTTAGAAATGCACACACACACACAGTCAGATACACACACACACACACACACACTCACGCACAGTATGTCAGTATAGGATTAGGCCTACTCTTGTTTGCCCTCCTGCCAGTTTTGTTAGGAGATCACTACTCCCCCTGCTGTTCAACTCGGTGAGTGTGTGTATGCGCTTATGTGTGCGTCTGTGATGATGTATTGTATTTTTAATGCACTGTGCAGATCAACCAAAACAAGTTGCCATCTCGAGTGGTGGATTCCAGGGTAATATCCAGAGGACCCGATTTCACACCCGCCTTCGCAGACTTTGGCAGGCAGATGACCGGGGGACGAGGCGCTGCAGTGAGTCACGCACATGCATAAACACACACTCACACACGCTGCCATAATACATACACTCACAATTCTCCCCCCTTTTCTTTATCTACCCTCTGCACTCAGTATATTTCCTTCTGTGTAATAGATAACTCGCACCTCTTGGGCTATAGGGGGTGGATGATTCATTGAATCATTTGTTGCCCTGTTGTGGAAAAAAATGTCTTCCAAACTTTCCCCAACACTCAGATTGCATTGGTGGTCAGTGATCAGAAGCTGTAGGTAGTTGGCTTCAGCTTGTCTCTCTCAGTTGGAGTCCACAACTGTTGGACGGCTGATTCAACATGCAGAATCCCTAATGGTCATTCATGAGAGCATTCATAACATTTCTTGTCAACGTTGTATCGCTGTCAAAGTCAAATGTGTTTGATCAGAGACTTTAGGAGGTGGTGATGAGAGGTATACTCCCTTTTGTGTCCCTGTTTCCTACAGGTAAACAGATAGACAAAGGATATGATTATTGATTTTAGGAGTCAGTTTAATTCAAGGGTTCAAGGTTAATTCAGGACCATCAAAGGCCAGGTTGTGGAATGCATGGAAAGATGTAAGTACCTTGGAACAGTCATAGACTCTAAACTGACTGTTCCAAGATACTTACAGGAGAGGAGATCACCTCAACGTCTGTCTTGCCTGAGAAAACTGTCCCCTTTAATATTGAGAGAACCTTTATGACTCTTATCAGGCTCACATAGAATCAGTCTGGTCCTTTTCCCCTGTGTAATTTTTTGGGAGGCCACAACCTACTTTTGTGTTCCCTGTGTATAGTATAGTATAACGGCAATAATGTTGAATTGAATTGTGTCATGGTTTGGAAACCTTTCTCATAGGAATAGGAATTCCTTAAACCAAATTGTTATGTGGGTTGGTAAGCTTTTAGGTGAGCCTCAACTCAACCTATCCGTTCTTTACACTAATCAGCAACTGCATGAGGTCAATTCTATTCTTCAGGACTGTTCCCACCCCTTGTTTAGCAAATTTCAGCTTCTTCCTTCTGGCCGGCGGTTTAGTGCACCAAGGGGCAAAACAAAGTGATATAGAAATGCCATGGTACCTGCAGCTATTGCACTGCTAAACAGCCATAACAGACATTTGCATTGCATTTGTCTTATGTCCCTTTTCTTATTTTATGGCTTGCACCTATGTGTGCACTTGATGAGTTTTTAAGAGTTCTGTACTGTTGAGAACGTTATTTGATTTTAATATTTCCAGATTCTTTGAGGCAAATTAAATGTAAACAATCCACTCTTCTCTGCGCTGTAGTACACCGAAAGAACTGAGTTTAGCTTACACACACTAAACTAGGCAATTAGAATGTATCTGATTGAGTAGTCAGATGTGTGGGTAAATGTCTCATGTTACCACAACATTTTAATACCGAATGGAAAATTACTTTTATTTAGTTCATTTTGCTTGTTTTTGGTTTTGAATTGCACCCAAATATCTGCCTCGAAATTTACATGTGGTGGCTTAAAGGGATAGTTCTCCCCAAAGTTAAATTCTCTCATTATCTACTCACCCCTGTGTCAGTTGAAACTCCACTGACGTTCGTACGACCACCAAAACACACAGCAAGTTAGCCACCACAGTTCCATCTCAGCCTTCTCCCAAACACTTGAACCCGGTCTGTTTGTGTAGAGATCCAAAAATGGCTTAAAATAACCAGCAAAATTCTCTAAACAGCTTGTGCAGCGCAATCCAAGTGTTTTGTAGACAAGCAATTGCCCTGTGAGTCCAAAAGGCCTATATTTACCTCATTACCTCTTATATTGAAACTACTGACAGTTCCATTTTTTTTTTTTGAAAGCATGAATGGTCACACGCTTTGCATCTCCAGTAGAGGAGTTTGGGGGTGGTGTGTGCTCATGAGCAGAGCCTTCTGGCAGAGCGCAGTAGGGTGCATGACACTTTAGATAACAAGGAAGTGTCAGTGAAGTTAATATAAGAAGTCATTAAGTAAATTTAGGCCCTTTGGACACAGTGCAATTGTTTGGCTACAACACACTTAGATTGTGCTGGATGAGCGGTTTAGAGACATTGGCTGGTGAACAAACAGACCCTGTTCACTTCAGTTGTTTGGGAGCCTCTGGTGGCAAACAATTTTGACTGACATGGGGTGAGTAGATGAGGGCATAACTTGCAGTGAACTGTTCCTATAATAGCATCCATCAATATTATTGAACAAACGTTTGGTAAGTGGGGCTTCTGTACTTCTTGAAGTTGCAGAGAAATGATCACTAGAGTGACAACTACAGAGGTGGAGTCTTTATAAAAGTGAAAAACGAAACCTGTTCTCTGTAAAACAGCAGCAGCTGCAAGTGTCGTTATCAGGATTTGCACTGCAATTGATTCTGAATTGTAAAATAAAATTAAAATCACTATATCTTTGTTTTTGACTGATTTAAAAATGTGTGTAGTGAAGGACAACTGTAATGATTAAGGATGTTCACATGCTGTATTCTGCCTGTCCCTTTTCTTTCAATGCATTCGCAGCTGATGAACATGGGCGCACGGCGGCCTCCGCCCAGGAAGATCATCATGACCGTGTCGGTGAATGACAACGTTCAGCTGAAAAAATCAGAGAATGCCTGGAAACCTGGCATGAAGAGGGAGGGTCTCCCAGAGGAATCAGAGAGCCAGAAAACACAGGTAGGGCCAAATACACACAAAGCAGGAGCTGGGTATCAAAAGGTGACACCTATCAGTACTGTACCAATTTGTGGTACCATTATTGATTGTGAAATAGTCTAGTTTGTCTGATTTTATTGGCAAAAACATGGCCATGAATGAAGGTTTACCTCAGCGACTAACTTATGTTGACTGACCCCCTCAGGAGCTGTTCAGGAAGGTGCGCAGCATCCTAAACAAGTTGACGCCTCAAATGTTCAACCAGCTGATGAAGCAGGTGACGGACCTGACCATCGACACAGAAGAGAGGCTGAAGGGAGTCATCGACCTTGTCTTCGAGAAGGCCATCGATGAGCCCAGCTTCTCTGTGGCCTATGGAAACATGTGCCGCTGCCTCGCCACGGTATGCCGATCATCAAACTGAACAACATGAATGATGATGGTTATGGTTGGGGACGGGGCTAGCTTGAAGGATGGAGTAGGCTTGTGTTTGGAGGGTCACTGGTTTAAATCACTGGACTTGCTTGGATTTTTTTTGATTTACCTGTGTGAAAAATGTTTAGAGGATGTGTTAATTTGAGCAGGATTAATAATTTCTTGTAGCAAAATGTCCTGTCTTTTGGCCTCACATCATATACATCATATAGTCATTGTTCACATTGTTGAATTTTCCTTGTTTACAGTTTTTTTTGTTGTTGCTTGTTTTGTTACACTACACTGTCCACTTTTCTTGTACAGCTCAAAGTGCCCATGACTGACAAACCCAGCACCACAGTGAACTTCCGTAAACTGCTGCTCAACCGCTGCCAGAAGGAGTTTGAGAGGGACAAGGTGGACGATGTGGTGTTTGAGAGGAAGCAGAAAGAGCTGGACTCTGCTGCATCGGTGCGTAGTCTATCAGCTGCTCAAGGCTTGACTAGATTGAACCCCTAACTCTGACAGTGTTAGCGCTATGTTCTACCCATTGAACTATACAGGGTGACACTGTGCTAATACTAGTATAAGAAACTCACAGGGAAATTGATATTTTAGAAAGGCATTCACAAAACCATGTCATTTTATTTTAGGTTGTTATGTGTGAAGAGCTGGTCACACTGCAGACACACTACTTTCAGGGGCTCAGCAGGTATTTGCATAATACAACTGTATTTCCTTGGTCCCCCCCCAGGCGACGGAGCGTGACCGTCTTCAGGAAGAGCTGAAGGAGGCCAAGGACAAGGCCCGTCGGCGCTCCATCGGTAACATCAAGTTCATTGGTGAGCTCTTCAAGCTCAAGATGCTGACAGAGGCCATCATGCATGACTGCGTGGTCAAGCTGCTGAAGAACCATGACGAGGAGTCCCTGGAGTGCCTGTGCAGGCTGCTCACCACCATTGGCAAGGATCTGGACTTTGAGAAAGCCAAGGTGAGCCAAAGTGTTGGGGCCGCTCAACAAAGTGACCTCTTAATAAGTGGATAAAAGGAGTAAATAATACTCAAACTTGCAGCAAAAGCTCGAGCTAAAGGTGAGAGGCTAATATGTGTCACAGTAGCTGCATGTTCATTAGGGCTAATATTGAAATCAGAATACAGACCAATTTCCAATTCACAAGAGACTGCAGTTATTTCTTAGAAGGAATGGTGTGTTCAGACAGCCTGCAAAGCAAGCTATTGTAGTGCTCTGCAGAATCCCTGGTTTGCACATCAAATTGAATGTTGGAGAAAATCTTTCATTTTTGTCAAATTGAGCAAGTTATAGACACAGTAGACACTTCTATCACAATCCATATTAAGAAAATAATATTCAACACGCAGCCTTAATGTTGACCAACATTATCATTTGTAAGGAGGTAAAAAGAGTGTTGGCATTGGGAAGTGTAGAGTCTAACGTATGTCTAGTGTATTAAATACTGGTAGTGATTTTGTTTCCTTCAAACAGATGAAGGTGAAATGTGGATGCAACAGTCACTTGCAGTCTGGTTGCATTTTTTATGTGTACTGTCATGATGGTATTTGCACAGCCTGAGGGCTGTCTGCATGGTGCGCTATCCAACTTCTTGTGGCACCTCTACATATTTTAAGAGATCAATGGCACAGTGGTATGGCCTAGAACAAGATTCTAGCTGTGATTGAGGCAGCGTAACTGAGAAGTGTTGTACTAGAGATGTTTTGGAAAGGAAGTAAAGTGAGTCACTTCAGACCTGGTTTCAGGAGCGAAGTCATTAAGGTGAACAATTTGGCTGCCTGCCTAAGGAGCCAGCATTTTGGTCCCAATACTGTATTGGGTTGCACTGTTACGTAGGGGTGTAACGGCACACTTAGGTCACGGTTCAGTATGATACACGGTACAGGGTTCACTGTTCCATAGTCACGATATTTTAAGCTTAAATGGAAACAAATTATGACTGTAGAAGATTCCCTCTTTATTGCTTAGGCATAAAACGTGCAAACAGAATATTTTCAAGTTTAACTATTTCTTATAGTTTTTATTATAGTTGTGTGGCAGACAGGAGGCGGTGTGGGTGAGCCCTTGGCTGGATGCAGGAGGGTATCAGGCTGGTAGGCTGGTTCTCCCCGCATCCGACACCAACTGCCGCCAATTGAGACTAATTGGATAACGGCAGCCTGGGACTGATGTCACAATGTGTCTTTTTCCAGTGTGGGAAGGAGACGGGAGAGAAGATGCTGCCACAACCGAAAATTATGATATATGATTTTGACTTTAAATAAAATGCCGAAACTGTATTTCCCCTGCATCCTGTCTCTGACTCAGACCTGAAGTAGCGAGTTCGTTAGAGTGGTGGCCAGTGCCAGGGAAATACAGTTTGGCCGTTTTATGTGAACTCAAAATCATAAATCAACTCAGGACACTGCTTAATAATGTCCCTCGCCCTCTGCAGCTTTTCAGCTCAGTGTTGCGGCGGCATCTTCTCTCCTGCCTCGTTCCCACGCTGGAAAAAGACACACATTGTGACATCAGTACCTGGCTGCCGTTATCCAATTAGTCTCAATTGGTGGCAGCCGGTGTCGGATGCGGGGAGAACCGGCCAACCAGCTTTATTATTTTTCAGTGCAAAAAGCAAATAGTAGAATCTCTTAGATAAAATAAAGCAGCTTTTAAAAGTGGATGCTTGTCTAAATAAAACGCCTTGATGGAAGTTTGATGGAGTGTCCTCTAATTCAATTAGCGCTACACACTTGTATATCTCAAACCATTTTTCACCTCCACGTCATGTTGCCACGCCTACATGTCGCCACGTTTTTTGGATCGCAAAATATCGTCCACAATATATCATTGTACTCCTACTGTTACACGCATATTGAACCCTTAAGATCTTATTTTAGGATAGTAGGTTTGTATTCTTTTCTTTTTCATGTACTTAAGTTACTAATGTTCTCAGTTGCCTCTGGTCCAGTGTCACCAAGACAAATTCCTTTACGTTTGGTTGCACTTGGCAAATGAAGTGATTCTGATTTACAGATGCAGTAGGAAAGCTGGTGGCAACACAGTTTTGGGACATAAAAGAGAGGGTTCTGGTGGGATTCGATCCCTGACCAGCTGGGCTACATTTGGTTCCAGAGTCAGAGGAGATGCACATCTATGTAGGTTATGAGAAAACAGGAATATCCCCATGTTCCCTCAGTGGCCTGCTCTGCTTTGTTCTCTCTGACCGGCTCTCCTGGAGACATCAATGACTCCCAGCTGGACCCAGTTGGAGACCTAGAGAGACATAATGGAGACCCGAGGGCCTGTCTGTGCTCTCTCTACTGTCATGTGTTATTTGGTCTCATCTAGCAGCAGGGTTCTTGGAAATCCTGGAAAAGTCATGGAATTGAAAAAATGTTTTCCAGGCCTGGAGAAGTTATGGAAAATGGAACGTGTATGCAGTTTTGGAAATGTCATTGACATTTGTCGATCATCTTTTTTCCAACCAGTAAAATCTTGAATGTGGCTGCTTGTTGATCCACTTACCTTTGAGGAATAAAAACCCAAATTAGAAATGTCCTGATCGTATCAGTCCTAAGTGATAGTTGTAGCCAGAAATAAGATCTGCTAGTCAACATAAAACATGTGACATTTGCAATGTAGACTGACATATATGTGACATATATTTGTCATGGAAATATATATGCTATATGTCATTGAATAGTCTTGGAAATGAAATTTGATTAGCAAAAAGTCACCTGGCAAAACGAAAACAAGTCTGAGCAACTCACAAGTATTATGAGCAGACACACACGGGATCACAAAGGACATTTCTTTCATTTTGTGTGTGTGTTCTATTTGCTACTAAAGAGTATTACAATGCTTACTAACATGAAAATGTGATTTTTGTGCATACGAAAGCAAGTCTGTTGGGCCTGTTGGGCATTCTTCAGATGTGTTTCATCTTCTCTAATGTGGTAATGTTCTGCATCTGGCAGTTTAAGTGCTGGAAGGGCCATTACATTGAATTTGGGTCCAGTTTTTGTGGTCTATTACAGTTTTTGTTCTACTGCCTCCCGAAATGTTCCATTTAGTCTGGGGCAGTCAGGAAGACACCTACCTAAGTACAAATGTAAAAAAATGCACAATTGGTCAATTGAGGGAAATAATATGGAAATGAAAGCAACTCTTAAAGCTGCTGTCCACTAGAGTGACTAGTGGATTAATATTGTTGCGATGTCTTAAATTCACCTTCTCTTTCGCCCTCTCTTGTCAGCCTCGCATGGATCAGTATTTCAATCAGATGGAAAAAATTGTCAAGGAGCGGAAGACGTCATCTCGGATACGGTTTATGTTACAAGATGTAATAGACCTGAGATTGGTGAGTGTGTGGGTCTACACATATATGTGCTTGGGGCATTTGTTTATTATCTGTGCAGTTATCTGTGCTTTGACAACTTACAATATCTGAATTGATATCTGCTATGGTAATCTTTCCCCATATGGCTTAAGTAGTTTAAAGTAAAAACAAAGAAAACAAATTATTTCCAGCTAAAATGTGACTCAGGTCTGGTCAAGAAAAAAAATCTCTGTTAAACTATTTGATCCAGGTCTGGTCTCACTGCATTTCTCCTTTTCCCGCAGCACAACTGGGTGTCCAGGAGAGCCGACCAGGGTCCCAAAACCATTGAGCAGATCCACAAGGAGGCTAAGATTGAAGAGCAGGAGGAGCAGAGGAAGGTGCACCAGCAGCTGCTCTCCAAGGACAGCAAGAGACGGCCAGGTCAGGCCTGTAGGCAAAATCCACTTTTAGGCTTAGAGACACATCGCCACAGCTACAGTGACTCAGAATGACCGCAAGCAGTCAGGCAGATATGCTATCCCTATAGCCTGCAGAGACACTATTGGGTTCTACAGTGGACATGAAGTCCCCCACTCCCTCCCATCTGTTAAGTGACCTATAATATTTCGTCACATATCGAGGGCCGAGAGGTTACAGTATAAATGGCAAATTGTCAGTCCCACTCAGGTGGACTGCAATGATACTTATGATAGTACAGGCATGCTAAACTGGCAGTCATTCAAAGATGATTGCCATTATTTCATTCAGAACAAATGAAAACACTGTAACTGTACAAATGCCTTTGCTCCCCTTGACTGAAGCATGGTTTCCTCTGTGTGTGTGTGTCTTTGGCCCACCAGACCCGAGAGAACAGAGAGAGCAGAGAGAGCAGCGTGTTCAGAGAGAAGAAACTTGGAACACTGTGCCCATGACCAAGACCAGCAGGACCATTGATCCCACCAAGATCCCAAAGATCTCCAAGGTCAGATACACAACCTCAGTTTCAACCAAGAGCCTTTCAGTACAGTCATTAGCTTTACATTGTAAGTTAAATGAGCTATCAAAAGTCAGCTGTTTGAGGAAGAAGATAGCTTGAACGTTGTGTTGATGACAGGAATGACCAAAACGTCTGTTTATGATGCCTGCTGTGAGCTGAACCACAGGATCCCTGACCTTAAGTTGGATCATTGATCTGCACAAAAACAGCCGGAAAGCTTTGGTTGCAGCATTGTGTACTGTATGTTCTCAGTCTGAAAGTCTGCAATGAATCTGTAGGCTGCTTTGTGGTCTCATGCAATTATGGTTGAATGTTACGTCTTCTTAGTAATTTAGGTAAATGGGTTGGCTTGTTCTCCCCCTGCAACCATCAAGTCCCGACAAGTTAGACTGTTGGTCTCGAGTTCATTATGGGTTTTTTACAGTCTTGTTTTCCATGTCAGTCAAGAGCTCCTGTACTCTTACTCCTATTCGTTTAGTAGAAAGTTTCTGTACACAAAAGCTTTACTGTTTATGTACTAATGCATGTCCTTAGATGAATCCTGTGGCTTATCATAACTGGGATATGCACACAAATTGTCCCTGTCCTCATCTGGTCTACATTCTGGTTTCTAAGCTCAGTAGTGCATAGTCCACCTGCTGGATAGATGAGGTACTGCTGTGTAAAGCACTGCAGGTTTTTCTCATAGCTTCCACTGCTGGAGGGACCAGCATGCGAAGCACGTGCCAATTTTTTAAATTAATTAATTACATTTTATTTGATGCATGCTGCGCATGCACACTGATTAAATAATTGATATATCCCAGACCACTTCCAGGTCAAATAGAGTAATAACCCATGGTGTTTAGTTAGGCCTACTCTTTCATTCGTTAGTAATCTGAAACTGTCCTTGCTGAAAAGCTCTCTTTTATAATCCAAATTGCTCTTGTGGGTACTGTGACATTTTAACTTGTCTAGGACCTCTGCCCTTATCTCCCAAGTCATCTATAGCTGCTGTCTGTCTTCCAGAAATGACCGTCTCTCCCTCTCTCTCTTCTCCAACAATATACTCACAGACATCCGCCTCTCCCTCTCTCTTCTGCCTTGCTGACGTCCAACTCTCCCTTTCTTTCTACTGTGACAACAAAAACATTGTAAAATAAATATCAAACTAATGTCTAAATATACCTTTATGTGTGTTCCAATTTACTAAATTAGAGTAAAAACAGTAGGTTAACAGCTAGTGACCAGAAAATCTAAAGGCCTGCATAGAGCCTTTTAGGAGGTACGGATACAACATATTCAAGAAGGGGATAAGAAATCTGATCAAATTTAGCCCAAAGAAACAGACCTTGCTGGATATACCATGCAAAGGACCTGGTTCCTGTCACTGATTTGTTTGAGTGTGTTAGGTTTAAATGAAAGGATCCATTGCCTTTGCGTGGATATCGTATCCAGCCAAAGGTCCAGTTGTAACAGGATGTTGCCTGGTGCTCGTCTTTACTTAGCATTATGGATTGCAGAAGAATTTAGTGAATGAGCAATTCAAATGATCACCAGGAAACCATTTGTCAGCACATCTTTATATTCAGTGCGTAATACATGCATATGCATCCTGGCGGCTCAGCAGGTTAGGGTGCGTACCACAGACGTGACCCAGACTTGAACCTAATCTGGGTCACTTCCGTTGTTGAATGTCGTATCTCTCCCATTGCTGTCAGTCTTCTTTGTGTACTGCCCAATAAAGCAGAAATGCCAGAAAAGAAAACATTCTTAAAATATTCTCTTTCTGCAGCCTCAAACAGATGAAAAGATCCAGCTGGGTCCACGGGCTCAAGTCAACTGGATAAAGGGCAGCAGTGGAGGAGCCAAGGCCAGTGACTCGGGTAAGGCAATATGTATTAACTGACAAAGACCCACATTGGGTTGACTCACTTGGTGACTCACATTTGCAGATTACTATCTTCCTGCGTCATAGAGGCGCACGTGCTTGACAATGAGGTAAAGACTGAGATCACACACTACCCAAGTTCCTATGCCATGCAAAACCCCACACGCTGTCTTCCTACTACAACACCAAACCAAAACAGACTTGGAGGTGGAGCGTTTTTCTTGACACGTTTATTTTTCCTTCTCTTGCACTCATCTCTCCTTGCCTATTGCCAGTTTCTGCTCAGTCATTGAGCAGTTCACACTACACGTCAAGGACATCAAGACTTCAAAACTAGATTCAAGCTGTAAAAATCGGTCACAAACCACTGTCCTTCACGACCAAACTAGCAAAGATTTATCGTCCGATCTTGAAAAGTATTCTTAGTAGTCTGGATTGCCAAATCATTAGATTAACACACACTCTCACACACTCTTGTGTATGCTTTGATATTAAATAGGATTATCCATGGTTGTTTCCCTTGTTTTTGTTGGTAATCTGTTAGTCATTATCCTTGCCCCACACTAATATATTTTTTTCCCATATCAGAACTGTCACGGTCAGGTGGCAGCAGTCTCAACCGTTACTCTGCGCTGCAGTCCACTCCTTCATCTCAACCCTCCACCCAACCTGCACAGAGCCCAGACTACGACTCCAGGAGAACCCTGGGAAGGTAAAGGGCCATATTAGTGTCATATTTTGTGCACTTGTTAGATTGTTACAGAATAGGATTAAAATCATAATGTCGTGTGCATACATCCCATTCCTTTTCTTTTTCTCAGATATGTTGCAATATCCTGACAGACTCTTGATGTTTGGGTTTTTGTTTTTGGTCTCCTACTAGTCGCAGCAGTGCAGGGAGAGAGCGCAGTGAGAAGGCACTGAGCACTGCCCCGTCGTCGCGGCCCGGGCCTTTCATCAGGGGAGGGAGTTCCAAGGAGCTGCTGGAGACCCAAACCCCCGAGGAGCCCCGCAGAGACCTGGAGCGAGAGGCAGCCGAGCCCAGGAGACCCAGCATCACGGAGGACAAAACAGAGCCAGAGCGTAGCAGAGTCAAGGAGCCTGGTGAGCAGAGCTCTACAGACAGAGGCACACCGCTGGACATGCATACAAACAATATTGACACATAAACTATTCCCATTGGTACCATACTGATATTTGGTATCCATCATTGTTAAGCCATTGAATGATATTGATGGGTATCAAAAGTCTTGGATGCTTGGTCACCCTACCTATCTCTTGAAGGCATCCCAGTTAAACTAATACACTCTAATGGTTTGGATGGATATCAAGGGTTGTATAATTACATTCCCACGGTTCTGTATGAGCTGTGGGTTGTCTCGTGCCATCTTGTGGGCAGGCAGATGAGATATCTGCCGGACGAGGCCTGACGTGTGGGGAACCTGTTAAAATGTGCACACGTGGAGCATTGGTTTATGTCATGGGTGAAGCGAAGCAACTTCTTTCCCTACAATATAATTTCAGCAGAATATAGTGTGGTTATGAATGATATGGTCATGAACAATTCCATATTATCCATCTTCAGCATGTTTCATTTAATAAAGAATAGGGTAGGTTAGTGTTTGCGTGGAAAAATAGTAGACATTTTTTCATGGTCAGCTAGTCGGTGGGTGGTCTGAATGACAAACCGACTAGCCGGTGGATACAAAATGCCAAAAGGTTATTCAGTGTTTCCCATTCATAGAAAAGTTGGTTGATGTCTAGAAATTGATCTAAATCGATCGCCAATGCTGCTAAGTAGTGCACATCACGTTATGTTGTCTGTGACACCAGAGACTAACCTCACTCAGCTGTTCTTGTAAACACACTGCACAACACGAGCCGCTTCTCCTCATTTGCTTGTGTGAGACAGACATCACCTGCTAGACAGACGAGGGCGGGCTGACCTCTAAAACATCTGTCTGACGAAAAAACGGATACCGACTCGACAGCAGAAGGTAATTGTTCACAACTGGGATGTTACCGTCCGAGTAGTGACATTACCTCAGCTGCTAATTTAGTGAAGTCCTGAGCGTCTGCGAGCTAGCAAGAAAAAAAAATAAATAAATACAAACGTCGACGCACGTCCTCACAAACAACTAGTCGACTGTTTTGCCGCACTCCTAGAGAATAACTACAGGAGAAGATGGGCACAGGATAGAAACATCAGAAGATCTGTAGATCATACCACACACATAATGCAGTGCTGATGTAACTGTTATTTCCCAACAGTGAAACCTGAGCCTGTGGCCCAGACCCCCGACAGACCTGCCATCTCTGAAGAGGAGATGGAGAGGAAGTCAAAGTCCATCATTGACGAGTTCCTGCACATCAACGATTACAAGGTACTTGGATTCACAAGCAGATCTACTGCCGATGAAACAGAGCCTTGCTATGTATTTTATTCCTTATAACCATATAGGGTCTCGTATTGCTCTTTCACTACTAGGATAAGACCACAACAATAGCTTTAGGTTCATATTCCTTCCACTATATCACTGTATATGCAGTAATCATTTATACAGTTCAAATGTACATGGCTTAATTTTTTTGTACTATTTTCCAAGCGCCCCTAACTTGTGTGTATTTGTCTGTTTTCTGCAGGAGGCTGTCCAGTGTGTGGACGAGCTGGACCTGGCCTCTCAGCTCCACATCTTTGTGCGCGTGGGGGTGGAGTCCACCCTGGAGCGCAGTCAGATCACACGGGACCACATGGGCCAGCTCCTCTTCCAGCTGGTGCAGCAGGCAATCCTGCCCAAACCCCAGTTCTATAAAGGGTTAGTTCTCCTACCGCGTGCACTGGGCCTCGCATGCAGTCGCAATAGGTTTCCTACAGGCAGGGATGCAAACTTGTCACGTTTCATCGATATTTGTTTTAATCCCGAAATGGGTCACTCTGGTGAAACATTTATAAATAGTATCGTCCGATTCAAGATCGTGAAAATTGATTTTTCTACTAAGGTTTCTTTTGCATCGATTTTTCTTTCATGTAGCTGTACACCCATTTCATTTCACATATTTGTTGTGAAGAATAATCTTCAATTGAGATTGTTGAGCCAATGTCAGCATACATAATATCTTCAGAGTATTCAAGTCTTGAAAAAGTGACATTTTGGAAAATGTGTGGAAACTCATGTCATGTTTTCTGCTTTATGATGTGTTACACCAAAAGGACACATGATAAATATTCTGTCATTTCTGTGTAAACATGCAAGTGTTTACAAATAGGGTTGTATTTCCCTGACATTTGAGTGCTTGTGTAATGTAAAAGAACAACATAATGGGATCCTAACCGCCCTCCATCCCTTTACTGAAGCACCTCTTCATTGTGCTGTGTCATCGTAAAAGGGAACACCATTCAGTATTAGTCTTCCCATATCTTACTCATAGGGTCTACTGCAGTCCAATCGATATTTGTGAACATCAACAACTCTCTCTCGCTCAAAGTTGTAATGGCATATAATGGGTACAAAGCCTGGAGCTGCTCCATTGAAAATTAATTGGAAAAGATGGTACAGGGGACCCAGGGGCTTGTTCGGGGGATGAGGGTACATTTACATTTGCATTACATCATTGACTGAACTGAACTGACAGACGAAAGAAGAAAATTTATTTGACTATAAAAACTCAAACTATTCTGTCAGGTCCCAAAATGAATTGCCTGTTTATTGTCTATGGAGCAGCAACAGACTTTATACCTGTATACAGGCATATTATTTTTAAACTGAGTGATGTTAACCAAGTTGAGTGCCACTGGCAACCTAACACCACTGTGTCTTTGTGTTTTCCCAGGTTTGCAGACACCCTGGAGCTAGCGGACGACATGGCCATCGACATTCCCCATATCTGGCTGTACCTGGCTGAGCTGCTCAGCCCTGTGCTAAGGGAAGGGGGCTTCTCTATGAGAGAGCTCTTTAGGTACTGGAACGTTGATGCTCTTATCCAGACCTGCTTATTATAAGTGCAACAAGCCAATAGTAGGGAGTGGAAGGCCCAAAGCAAATATGTCCAAAAAACTAAAACTGTTACTCCACAGTAGATAGATGTTAATGAAAGTTTCCTGTCAGGTGTTTACACGTGTTTTCTTTTTAAAGAAAGTTTATTTACTAGTGCATCAACAAGTAGTTAAAATTCACATACAGTGGACAGCTTGTAATAAAAAGCCATCAACTACCCAACCCAGGCTGGGAACCCATTTAATACCATGTCTTCATGTGTTCCCAGGGTGTGTCATTATGTGCATTTGTGTTGCCGCTCTCTCCTCCATTCCCTGCTGTGGGTTCTCTTTAAACTCAGCTATGAAAGGAAACAGTAGGGCAGACTTGCATCTAATATCTAATTTGTTCTGTTTGTTCACAGTGAATTAAGCAAACCTTTGCTTCCTGTGGGAAGAGCTGGGATCTTATTTTCTGAAATACTGCACATACTATGCAAACAAATGGTAAGCAACAGTTTAATCTTAATTGTTCTTTGAACCTCCACTTACATTTAATTCTTCTTTTCTCTAATGAAGCAGATGCAGTGTAGCTAAGATAAGATAGCTCCATAGCAGGGTAAGACATTTTTATGCATAGGGAATTTTTGCTTCCTCAATCTGATTTTTAGGGGCATTTTGGTCCTCTTCAGGGGCAATTTCATTGAACTATGAAATAATACATTTACATTACATATTGGCAAGCAAACAGTCAATTTATACCACTAAGATTTGTTTCATTTTAAATCATCATATACCACATATCCCACACTTATTTCCCACTGCTGGAAACTGGCAGCAGACCTTACAGGAGAGGATTTTCCCCACAGGAATCTTCCACCCCTCGATTGTTGATTTTTTATTTTTTTTATGATATTGGTTGTTTTATTTTTTGTTGATGCAGTGGTTTGTGTGGGGTTGGCATTTTTTTACTGTTGAGTGGTGCCAACATTTTGTACTGCTTCAGGCTGTGTGCTCTGTTGCTTCTGGTCAAAAAAACAACTTTTTCTCTCTCAGACCACAATAGAAAGAATCAGCCAGTGATAGGCTCCAATGAATCTCTCATTCACATGTGAATGTTTGTCAACTCACTGAATAAAATTTGAACAGGGTGGGGGAAAAAAAGGTAAAAAGGGTACCTCAAATTAGCATGGCATTTTTTGCCCCCTGACTTCTTATTTCATGAACTTTCAAGGGCATTTTTTCACAGAGGCTCCATTAATTTCTGACCCTGCTCCATGGTTTGAATGAGTAGTTACATTTAGTTAGCATAACAGTTCTGGCGCTCTCTTATACACTCTCACATACACTTGAGTGGTCAAAACATGAGAGCGACCTGCTCTTTGGAGGTGAAGGTGAGGAGACATTAAAGAGGGTTTTGTCCTCTTGACAATCATCGACATGGATTGTGCAGAATGGATGCAACTCAACAGTTGGGAGGAGTTCCTAATATTTTGCCAACTCAGCACTCAAATCTACACAATTTGTGATGTGCTTGTTCTCTCTGCTTTGAATCTCATTTTATATGTATTAATGTTTTATTGTGAGAAATGCTTTATAAATAAACTTCAGTCAACGTTTGAGTGCTACTGTGTCTGATGTGGTCTTGTCTTCTTTCCCTCAGAGCCATAGGAAAGTGGGCGTTTTGTGGAGGGAATCTGGCCTCAGCTGGAGTGACTTCCTACCAGAAGGAGAAGACAGCCAGACTTTCATCTCACAACAGGTTGGTGATAGAAGCACCTGGTGTCATCAAGAATTACTAACATTCTAAGGAAACTCAGTCACAACCAGTTTAGCATCTTCTTCTTGATTCATTGGCGTTTTCGACCCCCGAAAACGTACGCTTTCCAAAAATGCTCTCCCAAGTGGATGCATTTGAAAACGCCGACCTTGAGTTGTAGTGTGGAGGGTGAAAACTGAGACTGTTGAAAACAATGGCATTTTATTTTCATTTGACCCAGACGTAAGCGACCGGCCCACGTGGTCTGTGCAGCTCCATTGAAGCAGTTAGGGGTTAAATGCCTTGCTCAATGCCCCTGTCACTAGTCCTCCTATCTAACCCTAACCCTAACCACCATCAACCCCCCCCCTGCTTTGCTTTTACTCCTCCTCCTTTTCATTTTCTGTCCAAATCTCCATTTTATCCTCCTTACCTCCTTGTCCCTGCCTCTTTGCACTGACAGAAGCTCCAGTTCACTCTGTTGGATTGCTCCAGCCCTGAGGCAGCTCTGTCTAACAAGATCCTGTCTCCTGAGGAGTTGAGCCGCCAGCTGGAGAGACTCCTCCTGGAGGATATGGCCAGTGACGAGCAGATCTTTGACTGGGTAGAGGTATGGGAAGAGACAGATGTATGCACACATTTCACAGCGACACATCATTTAGCTGGCCTAGTGGGCCTGCAGGCAAAAAATAATCATCATGGGCATTGATTATACAGAAATATAACAAGTAAGAAAACAGCTTGACGGGTTTTATATAATCCAAATGCTCAAAATAATTAAAGAGATTGATCAAAACAGAACATTCTATAGCACACTTTAGAGGTGCTTTTAGTGGAGCTTCTTCTTCTCAGCATTTTTTTGAATCAGTGTTTTTGATTTTATTTTTATTGAAAGTCTAACCTCCAAGATGTGTGCAGCCATCTGAAATTGACAAACTGTGTTTTGTCCTTCATCACTGTGCTTCCCAGGCTAATTTAGATGAATCTCAGATGAGCTCGTCTCCATTCCTGAGGGCTTTGATGACAGCTGTGTGTAAGGCAGCAGTGAAAGGTGAGCACTCCACCGCCTGGAAGAGAGACTTGAGTATTCTGCTAGAATTGCTCCACTGATTGCAATATTTACACTGTGCCAGACCCATCCCAGAGCAGCTCACCACACACTTGTTCTGCCTCCTGTTTTCCTGCACAGATGAGAGCGCCACCTGTCGAGTGGACACGGCCATCATCCAGAGGAGATTGCCTGTATTACTCAAGTACCTTAACTCAGACACTGAGCGACAGCTGCAAGCACTTTATGCACTTCAGGCGCTGATCGTCACCCTAGATCAGCCTCCAAGTAAGTGCTGCGTCACACTGCATGCATTCTGCCTCCCAGTAAATTGTGGTAGTCAGATTTGGTTGCAAATAATTCTTGGGGTGCGGTCACAGCAAGCATGTTTGGAGCAGTTTAATGAAACTCTAAAGCGTTTACTCCTTTTTAGTTTGGTTTGTTTGGGCAAGGGAAAACAATGTCTTTCGAACTCTGATGCGCACCAAATAGCTGCACCGGGACTGGGTGAAAAATACGGGTCCTCTTCCAAGCAACCCGCAGTGTGGTTTGTTGGGAGTGAGAACGTAATCTGAACCAACCACAGGAAACAATCCCAAAATGCAATGTTTTATGGGTATAATGAGAGGGATGTTAACATCTTATAGCCAGCAGTTCCTCATGCTTGGAAAGCCAATAACAAAATGAAGCGAGGGCAAACCGCAGTCTGGACTGATGCTCATATTCAGCTATTTGTTCATGTGTTCTTAACTGGCATGGAGAACAGAGAAGGGAAATTACCGCAAAGGCCACAGACAAGTTCCTTCATAACGTTACAGGGGCTGGAATCAGATTTGTCGTGACCCACCCCTGTACCATGGTGTAATATGCTGTATGACATGCTCGATTTTAGAGCCTCCCTTCATTTCATGCATACTCTACAAATAGGTATCAGACCCATGATTTAGATCACGTTTCTCTCTGCCTCTCTCCCATCAGACCTTCTCCGGATGTTCTTTGATTGTCTGTATGACGAGGACGTCATCTCAGAGGACGCTTTCTACAAGTGGGAAACAAGCAAGGACCCCGCAGAGCAGCAGGGCAAGGGCGTGGCCCTCAAGTCCGTCACGGCCTTCTTCACCTGGCTGCGAGAGGCGGAGGAGGAGTCAGAAGATAATTGACAAGGGAGTCAGCGGCTGTTGCTGCAAGTCCAGAACACCACGTTGAAGAACTGCATCCTCGCAGCAGAACAAACATTCAAAATGCGTGTGGGCAGGACGACATGTTTACGGCTGGAATTTTTTTCTGCGGTACGGTTCTGAAACATGCCGCCATTTTGAGTTTGGATTCCAACGGCGGAAGCACTAAATACCTGTATTATACATAGAAAATATTTTTGTTTTAAATTTTAACTTACTTTTCTTTTGTTACTTTTTAAGAAGAGACTTAAAAGATACATAGGTTCTGGACTCATTAATTTATTATTTTTTTAAGGACTGCAAATATGGAAGTTTATTTAACATTTGCAGATGCTCATAATGAGAACATTGATGACAATAGAAATAACAATATTAATTATAATAACAGAATAATAATTGTGAAATAAATAGCCTCCCTGGATTCCAAAATGTTTGGTTGAAAACAGGGTAAAACAAAGATATTTTGGGATGAAGGGGAAGCATAGATAATGAGTGGATGCACAGGAACTATTAACGTTGTCCTTGTATGACGTTTGAGGTTAAAGGTTATTGCTGAATAACCAGGAAGTGTTCCCTCAGCTTTGGCTTGCTCCATGTGACATGTACATACACCTCATGAGAGGTAGAGGTATGCATTCAAGAAGCAATGCAAATCAGTCCACAAAAGAACTCTCAACTGAACTTGAATAAACACCAACGAACAAATAGATACATTCAATTGAGATGAGCAAAAATGCAAGTTTAAAAAGCAAATGCCAGGGTTGCTGAACATGAAGTGCTTGTAATACTTCAGACCTACAGAGCAGATTAAAAGCTTGTAAATACATTAAAGACAAAAAGGTATTTGAAAAAACATTGATTTCCATGATTGTTGTTTTCAGGGCTGATGTTTGTGAGTGTGTGAAAATGTACATTTGGGTTGCCAGATTGTTATGCCATTCTCACTGCTTACATCTGTGTGATGAATTTAGGCACTGTTTTCCCATTTTGGACCCCACTTGCCATCCATGAAGAAGAGCTGTGGGGTGTTGCATCTGCCCTGGAAGGGTAGTCTCAGTGATTTTAGCACAGTGGGATGAGGTGCCACTTGTCCCCATTGTAGATAATCCACTGACACCAGTCCAAAAGTCAGTGGGACCCACTGATCTGGTGTGCTCAGTCATCCAAGCAGAGGAATCATCAGGAATCAAGCTGCTATCCTGCTTTGGACTTGAAATGGTAGTACTAGTTTACTAATGTACATTTGTTATTCATTTCCCCAAACTCAGTATCGTTTTTGCTGAGTGATTCCTCTGAATTCCTCTGTATCCCTCTAGTGGTGAAATGGTATCAGGGGTCACACGTGATCATGGATGTGACCATGGACCCAAAAAATCGGGAATAGTAACTCCCGATTAGAAATGAATGGCAGTTGTGTCCACAAATACTTGAAAAACCAAATACGTATTCGATGTATTTTTGAAACTTCACATCTTCCAACATTGCTTCGTCGTTGTTGAGTCCTTGTCTTTGCTTATTGGATGATATGTCCAAATGTAGGTGACTTACAAAATGTACATTTTGTTTGAAATTATTTTAATGGCGGGCCTTGCATTGATTTACCGGGTGAATTTTGAGCGGGATAAACAGGGCGGTATCTTTGTTTATGAAATAGCGTTACCAGCTTTTTTATTGTAGTTTAATGTGAAGGGAAACGGTAAACATGCATGTGTATATCTCCTGTGCCACGTTTAAACAAAGCAAACTAGCTGAATATATTGTATTGTTTATCCCTTGTCATGAAATTGTATCCCGAAGTTACTAAACTTGCAATGTCGATAAATAACAAAGCGCGTCCCGGAAACGGAAATCCACCGACGTGTTCAGAAGCTGCTACGTCATCGTTCTTCGAGGGGGCGGGGCACGTAAATAGAGAATTCGAAATAAAGGACCGTGCAGAGTTATAGTCAATCTTTATTTGTTTTTCTCGTCAGGTGCAAGGTAAGTTTTGTTCGTATTGCTGCAAATCTCTCGTTTCGTCGATGTTTTGCCTAAAAAATGCAGATAAGCGTATTTCTACAACGCAACAATGAATTTTATCTGCTCCGCGCGACGCCATTATTGTATGTGTGAAGTCATGTACAAAATGGCGAATTTGTCGAATTATTCGGGGAAACCACCTTCTTATGTATGCAAAATGAAAGGCTGTGTTTGCTGTGATGTGCTCTACATCACTACAATGCAAACTTGAACGTGGTATGCAATGTACGGGATGCATGCGCACTTGCCTTTCATTCGGGTAACGTAAGGCAATTCCCTTGGCCGATTTAGGGGATAATGCCAGGCCCTCAATGAATGGCATGTTGTTGGCGAGCGCAGTATACACCCGACCACCTATTTGGTGTCTGCATCATTGATCCGTGTCCACATACGTCAGTGAACGCCCAATACTACCCGGCAGTAAAATTGAGATGCGTTTTATCCCCTCCGTTCAGGTGTGATGCCTATTCGACGTTCAGCGGGGACTCCACCCCAGGAGAAGGCCCCCTCCACTGCAGCAGAGAGAGGTGAGCTCGGTCAGCATCGAGGTCGCAAAGTGCCGGGGGCCCAAGCAGCGTCCAAAATCCAGTGACCATATCATGCACACCACTCCTTCAACGTGTATGCAGACACAGATTCCACTGACTGCCCCAACACCCACACAACATATGAGTACAGCAGTGACCACAGCCATGTCATTGACTTGACCAATCCACGTCTCCCCTAACTTCAACTATTCAGTGTGGAATTAAGGCTAGGCAATAATTCAATATTATTGTTGATAATCTTTAACTAGAATAATGTGATGACATGGTAGCTATCATGATACACAGTTATGTGCAAATAATATGAAGCAAATAGTCATGAAAATCTCTCTCAAAACTATTTCAAAGCAATTCAAAACATTTTGGGGACTATCATACTTTTTTTTATCATACTTTATATTACTATGCCAGTCAATGCGATTAACATCACTTTGATTAGGTAATGTGATTCTGCATGTTAGTTGCCCCTATATATCAATATCAATTGTTCTAACTTCTCAGAGCCTGACGCCACCTCTGAGGACTCGCCTTCTGCTGAGGAGGAGCAGGCTGCATCTTCAGCCCCAGCAGCCAAGGGGGAGGGCGAGGCGGCGGGTGAGGAAAAGTCAAAGCAGAATGGAGAAAAGGCTGATGAAGAACCTACTGAGAAGAAAGGAGAGGAGGCTGAGAAGACAGGGTGAGTTTCACCCAACAAGTGGTTTGTGACTTTGAATGAATATTGCGATATTTCACTTTGATAGCACTTTTATCTGTTTTATTATCCTTACCTCTGCTGGATGGCAGTCGACTGTTCCTTTCATGGTTGCGGTGCTGCAGTTCTAAGAGACGTGACCAGTCACACGCATATGCCCACTTTATTTGAATGCACCAGCCCCTGTGTCCCCAATCCTGGAGGAGGAGAGGCCATCAACATTGCATACCCAGTGGGAATATTCACAAACGTGGTACATATGAGGTCAAAGGCTGAGCAGCAGTATCTACTACATACATCTAGTAGAATACTCACATCTTTGTGACACATCTGAATGTCACAATTTATTTTTATCATATACATGATGCCAGAAATCTTGAATACTCGAAGCAGTTGTTCACAAGCCCCTACTCAATATTTTCCATAGTAAGTAGGTAATAGTGCCTCAGCACATAAGTCTTGCCTACCTCAATGAATAACCTCTTCTCCTCCCAGACCTTAAAGTCCTCCAGTATCACCTCTTTCAAATTTCTAAACTTCCCAGAAAGCATTTCAAAAAGGGGTGTCTGGTTATTTCCACCAATCACAGCCCCAGTCAAAACGAGGCTCAGGTGTGCCAGGCAGCTGTGTATTTTTGAGTGGTAGTCCGCCGTCACGCCAGTTTGCCTTGTAAACCGATGTTCTACTCACAAGGCTAAATGTCCATATTGTTTGTGAGCTCAGTGGAGGGAGGCTTTAACACAGCTCAAAAATCAGTCACGGTCGGGAGTTAATGCTACAACCCACAACATTTCAAGATGTACAATAGCGTAGCAATGCAGATGGGCTCAAAGTACCATGGTGGTCATAAAGACAGATGTTTTGAAATTTCAGTTTGGCTTTGCCTGCGGTGACAAACGGACAAAGTGACAAATGCAAGGACTGCGCCGCTGGACAGTGCGCGACACACTGCTATGTTCTCCTACTAAGGTGAGGATGTGATAAAGATAAGGGTGTAACAATCATAGTGAAATATCGCTTTAAGGAAACGTCCCAATTACTTGTCTCTCGCTCCTTTTGTGGACAGGTTGAAGGATGGCTTCAAGCTAGAGAAAGCAAAAGTCAAGAAGGTCAAGAGGACTATTCCCGCATGGGCTACCTTGTCTGCAAGCAAAAAGGTTCCCGTTAGCAACTTTGCGGGCACTCAGCCCAAGGTGGACGATGTCCTCATCGAAGCTATTAAGGTGTGTACAAACCGTGTGCATATTTTCTACATTTTTCCTGGCGTGTTAATCTTTACATGTCCAACATCCTAGACATGTCACCCTCACCCGCTTAAGCCCTCAGTCCTGCCAGCCGTCTTGGTTGAAGTTCTGCTGTCAAGACACAAAGATGCCACACTAAAGGTTCATGCCCACTCTCTCTCTCTGCAGACCTGCAAGGACAAGTCTGGGATGTCGTACAAGTCTGTCATGAAATATATTGTGAAGAAATACCCGGGTCTGGAGCTGGACAAGAGGAAATTCCTCATCAAGAAAGCCATGAAGAAGCAGATGGAGAAGGGCACCATCAAACAGGTAAGGAGTTTGGTTTCCACAATATTGGAACATCTGGAATTCATTTTATTTTATTTTTTTTGATATCCAGGCCAGGATATGGAAAAGCTTGGTAAAATTTCAGCACAGATATTGACGAATATCAGTCATGGAAATTGTGCTGTATTTCACGGAACGCTGAAAAGAAGGAATTTGTTTAGCGAAGCTGCGTAGGAGCAAAGGAAAGGTGTCAAGTACGTCACTCACCTGCTAACTCTGCTTTGTCCTTCCTCTCTCACATAGCTCAAGGGGAAAGGCCTTTCTGGCAGTTTTGCCATTGGGAAGCAGCCCACTACAGTTAAGGTACGTCGCCGTAGAGATGGAACATGACACAAGAGGGTTGACTTTTATGGGAAATTCAACAATGCATCACCGCCATATATGTAGCGGGGTTGATTTTTAATCCTAGCAGATCAGGAATCCCAGCAAATTACAGCAGAGCATATTGACGAGTTGAGTTTGTGATGAGAAGGTGCAGGAAGAAGTCTTACCGATGATACTTGAGCCTTTTTGGTTATCCTGTTAGGACCGCAATATTGATGTGATCTTTGTATCCTGTCTTGATCAGCAATGTCGGCAGTTTTCATTTTCAGTTAAGTAATGTTCAGTGTCTCTGTAAATGGCACGGTGTTTTAGAAAGCGGTGGTATTTCCTGGACTGAAGAGTGAGACGCTGGGAGATGCTCTGCCCCTCATCATCACTCAGCTCTGTGAGCCCAAAGAGGCCTCCTACATCCTGATCAAGAAATACGTGGAGCAGCATTTTCCACATCTCAACATTGAGAACAGGTACAGGATATCATCTTGATTTGTATCATTGCAGTAACATTTATATATAGCAAAAAGGCAAAGACAACAAAAATAAAACTAATGATATGAAAGAAAGGAAGCTGTTCCTAGTGGCCCGGGTGGCAAAGTCTGTTACTTTTGGTCTGTAGCTGAGAAAGGCCACTCAATCAATACCTCGCTGCGTGAAGAGGATGAATTATGGATGCTGTATAAGCTGTGTCATTTTCTGGGGTTATTGATTTTTGTCTTCCTCAGGCCAGACCTCCTGAAGTCGGCCCTGGTGCGGGCTGTGGAGAAAGGCCAGCTGGAGCGGATCACCGGGAAAGGGGCCAGCGGGACCTTCCAGGTAAAGCCCTTCCCAACCACGACGAGATCCTTCTACCATTCAGGGTTGACAAACACAAACGTGGCGCCTCGTACAACATGATTACTAGCACCCAACATGTCAAAACAAAGTCTGGTAGTGGGTGAGCTTAAGTTCTTAGTTGACAGATGGGAAAACACTGATATAAACTCCTAAATAATGGAAACATTGAACGATTTTTCTTTGTTTGTTTTGTTCAGTGGATGTGTTGTGAAAAAGAGTTATTTTATTATCAGTCACAATTATTATTTGAACAATTATTTATTTATTATTATTATTTATTATTATTATTATTACAGTTGCATATTCATATTCACCTCTGGGAGCTGCCAGTCTTTTTACTGGTGGCCACTGAGCAGTAGAAAGCATTCCGCATTTCGCTTTCCCTACACACGTTTTCCCAGGCGGTCCTGGGATTCAAACCGGCAACCATCCAGTCACACACCCGCTGTTTCTTTATTTTGTTTTTTTAAGTTAAAACATAGCTTAAAATAAAAAAGCCTTAAATTCAATTCCAGGTAGAATTTCCAGTGAGAGCAAAAGTAGACATACACAGTAGAAGTTTAAATTATGAGATTGACGACAGTAAAAGCAGACTAAGGGCTGCGAGGGTCAAAGCCACGGTACCCAGACAACAAGTGTTTTTATCCCGACTGTCTTTCTCACAGCTGAAGCGTACTGGTGACAAAGTCCTGCTGAAGGGCGGGGCCTTGGAGGACGCCATCACCACCGCAATCACAGCCATGAATGAACCTAAAACCTGCAGCACTACCATACTTCGCAAATACCTAATTGACGCTAACAAGGATAGCAAGGAGTCCCGCTTAGGTAAGACCCTGTTCTCTTCTTCACCTTTCCATTGTACTTACTGGTTTCTGAATTTAAGATGACCAAACCAAAGTTGGGTTTAGCCTGGATCATATTTATATTTTAGAGATATTCAATGATGCATTTCAGGTAATTGATTGGTTTTGAAGTGGACCTTTTCCCCTTTAGTGGCCAATCTGAAGAAGACCCTGACAAAGTGTAAAATGCTGGGCTGGATGGAGCAGATCACAGGGAATGGCCTCAACGGGACCTACCAGCTCTCCTTTCCTTTCTACCCCAGGTACCGTATTTGGAGACTAATCATTATTTACACTGCGTCTACGAAAGATGAGTACTACCCATGTAATACCAAGTCACACTACTTACTTCTCACTTTGTCTCACGGCTTATCCTTTAATCTGTCTCCTCCCCTTCGTGACTTAGGTGGTCCTGATATTCCATATATTCAATATAGTTTGACATAGTGTACATTGCTACTTTACTGAGAAAACCTGAGGAAATTTACGCTGTTTTTCGAAAGACTTAGCAACCGTGTCTTGTGTTGCAAGCTGGAAACTGTTGCGCAATCAGCCTTCGCAGCTTTTAGACCTGTTTTGAATGCATTCTCAGATTTTAATCTTGTTGTTTTTCCTCATAGCCCAGCCATCCTGTACCCTGACAGGGTCATAGCACCACAGAAGAAAAAAGAAGACGCACCCAGGCGGAGGCGGACGGTTGATTCTTCTGACGAGGAAGAGTCTGATGAAGAGGAGGAGGAGGAGGAGGAAGAGTCAGATGACGAACCTCCTCCCCCCAAGAGGTGGGTTTCTACGGTCCAATTTAATGTGTAGTTGGTATTCATTTGATGTAGGGTTGAGTCGCTGCATCGTGTATTTGAAATGACGCTCTAGTAACAGTATGCCTCTTCACCACTAATTGTTAGGAAAGCGCCAAAGAGGCCTGCACCCAGGGTACGCCGTCCTCTACCGAGCAAGAAATCGCGGAGTGCTAGTCAGTCGAGAGCTAAGGGCAAGAGACCTGCCCTCACAAAGAAATCTCCAGCCAAGAAGGTGGCGTCTCCAGCCAAGAAGGTGACATCTCCAGCCAAGAAGGTGGCGCCTCCAGCCAAGAAGGTGGTGCCTCCAGCTAAGAAGGTGGCACCTCCAGTCAAGAAGGTGGCGTCTCCAGTTAAGAAGGTGGCGTCTCCAGCCAAGAAGGCACCGCCTTCGGCCAAGAAAGCATTAACCCGGGCAAAGAAAGCCGCGGACAAAGATTCTGACTCTGACGAGGAATCCACGCCACCGCCTAAAGCCACGCCTGTCAAGAAGGCAGCTCCCGCAAAGAAGCCCAAAACACCAGCGGTTAAAAAGCTGACCAAGAGTGGGTCCAAGCGCTCCGCGCCCCAAAAGTCATCCCCCGAGGAGCCTGCAGCCAAAAAGGCGGTGAAGGTCCAGCCGTCTACCCGCAAGTCCCAGAGAGGGAAAAACTGAGCGCAGTAGTGTCCCCCATGACAAGTGCCGCTGTAGCTCAGAATAAGGCAGCGCTCTGCCCTGTTTTTCTCAGTGCTCTCCTTTTGTCTTCGTTTCCTCCCTTTCTGATGGGGCTGTAGGATTTTTTTATTTTTATTTTTATTTTTTTGTAGGATGGGAACATTTCCTATCAGTCAAGTAAGTTTACTGTACATTGAGACTATCTGAAGTTCATTTTAACTCCTTTTTCAATGCCGTGTGTAGAGAAGCTCCGTTAATGTTACGGTTAAAAAAGAAAAGTGAGAGCTGCTTGGATTAAGACATGAGCTTTTTATCTATGAGAATTTTGTTCCCGTTCTCATGTTTCTTCTTGGTAAACTATAGCAGAGATGCGACGTAATGTAACTAGAGCCATGCAGTGACTTTTTCTGGGTTTATTTTTTTTTAAATTTTTTTTTTTTTTATATCTCTTCCTTATCTACTCTTTAGGTGTGCAGCACACATTCCTAATATCAAATACAATAAGACATCAGAAACTCTCCTTGTAGGGGGGACTACACACTTAAAGTTGAAACTTGAGTTTTGAAGTTTGGACTTGTACTATATTAACTAAAATATTTTTAAATGACTGATATTTAAGTCCCTATTCCTGCACCCTGGACTAAATTTATATTTTGGCCACGCAATATGATCAGAATGAAATCTATTATCCAGAAAAAAGATGAAAACAATGAAAATGCCCCTTGGTTGACGACCTAATGGAGGTGACAGAGGAAGCACACACTATGTAGTATTACTTTCAAAGCAATACTACTATGTTGCATTGGAGAAAATGTGTTTGTTTTTTTTTGATGTGTGTATAAACAAGAAAAAACATGAACTGATTTTATTGCTTCGCAGCTCTAATTCAGCTGCACCAAGCTGTAAGAATTGTGTGTGTTGTGAATAAGAAAGAGGATAATAGCTCATCAATACCCTGCATGCATGTACTCCTTGTGTTGTTAAGCTTTTTTCCAAGTCATTAATAAAATGGCTATATTTGTAATCAATTGCTTGGTTTTTTTTACTCCGTGTTGGAAGGGTATGTGATACACAGTGGATGTCGTTTTCCTGCTCTTAATAGACAAAAGGAGAAGGGAAAATGTAATTCCTTACTCTAATGAAAAACAACTATAATAATCCTATCATTCATTTTAGAACAATACTATTATATAGAAATATCACAAGTAATGTAGTTCCTATAGGGAAATTGTAGTATTACCAAAAAAAAAAAAAGTATTACCATAGTATGAAGAATAAGGTCACTATAAACCTACCATTGAGTACCACAGATACAAGCTCCTATAGGGCTCTTAGAATATCTTGGTGATTTTTCATGAGGATAACATTTACACAGCTAAATTATGAGTCAGTAGCCTATAGTAATCCTATAATACATGTTAGAACAATAGTATACATATCACAGCAAAACTTTTAAAATGTCAAGCAGTGGTTGAATTTATACCACACCACTAATAATGCTAGTGGTATAGGCGATCCAAAAGTACCACATGTCGCTATAAACCCACTATTCAGTACCACAGACGCACTATAAGCCCATATGGGAATATTATACTAAGCTTACAGTGACTTTCGCGTTTTTTAGTGTAGTAACCCTTTGACATTTCAATTATCAGGCCCACGTCACTACTTTTGAGTTGCGCAATGATCAGGAATGTTGAGCTGGGGGGAAAAAAACTGGAAGAGCTGGTGGTGGTTGGGGGGTGGGGGGTGTGTGACTCAATGCCTGATATCCTCCTAACTTTCACATTTCAGAGGAGGGTAAGTGTAAACGCTTGTCTGCTCCTGTCCCATTTGTTTCCCCGTTTTCGGCACGCCCCCGCACACCTGGACCACAGCAGCAGACAGGTACGGTGCGTAATGCGGGCGTCTGCGTCAAGCTGCAAGTGATTTGAGACGTCGCTGCCAACTCCGCCGTCGAGGGACCGAGACTGGGCGGTGGTGGCGGACAAGCTTCTCCGACAAGTTTACAAGTGAGTTATGTGAGTTCAAAGCCTTTAACCTAAGAAATGACCTTCCGTCTGTTGGGCTCAGTGGCGGCGACTCGATGGCCCCAAGCGCACAAGTGGGAAGTTTAACCCACCTGCGTTTTGCAGATGTCCGTTTTCATTGCTACGTTTTGTGTCATTTTTTTTTCCGCCCCCGGTTCGAGATATATCTGTTGTCACTCGTGTTGAAAGGAGTTCAGTAAAGCAAAGTTATCCGGTACAAAATGTTCACGTATGTTGTCGGTGACTTGAAACATCCACAGCGCGTTGAAACAGAGTTAAAGAGCAACCAGCTGCCCGGAAGCCATCCGCGACGAAAAATCACCATGATGTTCCTGTTCTGTTCATATAATATTCCTCATCTACAGTATTTCTGCGAGACTCAATACTGAGTTAATAGAGATAAAAAAGTAGCATGCAAGGACATGAGCTATAATATCTAACCTACAGTAGGTTACTTGCATAATGTACTTTTTTTAATGATATTTGTATAGTATTTAAAATGTATTTTAGCATTACTAGTTATTTTTGTAAGGGCTAGGCTACTATGTTACTTAAGTAAATATGCAAGATTAAACGTCAGCCAGCCTGTGGCAGTGGTGGATCTTATCTTGAGGTCTTTCAGCTAAAGCGCATGTATTTTTTTTAATCCTTATCTTTTATTTCTTAGTTCTCTAAATGTATTTTGTTTTTATTTATAATGGCCTGTGTTTTTGAGTGCTGGTTGTCTGCGTTTGCATAGATTAATAGGCAGCATGGGTGAGGCACCAGTCAGGGACGATGGCACAGTGACACGATCAGCAGAGGTAACTGAAAATGAATTATTCTCAATTCCCTCCTCTAGTTATTTTAAGACCGTTTTGCATTAGTTTCCTTTGCGCAGCCTCTCAGTGATATTTTGTCTCAACTTCTCTTTAATGTCAAGTATGTGGGCTCATTTCCTGTGGATGACTGCTGTTTGGATGACCAGATGGAGAAACTGCACACACAGCTGAAGTCCCTCAGAGTAAGTCCTGGCCATTTGAGGTTATTTATCAATATCACACTAGGCTACATTTCACAATGTCTAATGTCTTGGTTGTCTACAATCAGACATGCAGGAGAAGGAGGCCTGTGTCCCTGAAATTCTCAATCAAAGGTGTGAAAATGTACAATGAGGATGAGACGGTAAGGATAGTTGTTTGTTCTTAATGAAAAGATTAAAACTCAATATTTAGTTTCACGCACAACGCACCATCTGAATAAGTATCGCGTCACCCTCTTTGTCCGTAGACCCTCCTGATGGCTCATGCTCTTCGTCGAGTCTCTCTGTCTACTGCCCGTCCCTCCGACGCCCAGTTTGCCTTCATCTCCCACAACCCAGGCAGTCCTGACACCCAGCTATACTGCCATCTCTTCAAGGCTAGGCATGCCAGAGCGGTAGGCGCTAAACTCGCACACACCTCGTCTTTACCTCGTAGCTTCTAACTCAATGATACATTTTGGCAGCTGCTGAGATTTCTGGCTTTCAAAACTCTCCTTCTGGTCTGTTCTCTGTTTTGGATAGGCCCAGTTCCTGAACCTGCTGCTTTGCCGGTGTTTCCAGCTCTCCTACCTGGAGAAGCACCCAGAGGAGGCCCAGGAAGAGTCTGTTGGCCCCCTTCCCCGTCGCAACCCCTCACTGCTCAACCATGGCTTCCCTCTCAGCGTCAGCGCCCTTGTGTCCTTCAGAAGAGCCCCCTTTCGAGGGTTGTTTCCCGGGGCCAAGGTTTGGACCTGAAAGGCTTTGTGTATTCACCACCACTAGCTGATATTATTGATCTAAGGCAATCAAGGATATAGTGTGCTGCTGCTGACTGACTTAACTAAAACACTTCTTGCAGTCTAATTTTTGACCATTCAAGCATACACAGGTAAACTAGCTGCACTTGATGACATGTTTTTCCAATCTGTAGAAGAATTCAAAGTCGTCTGAAGACCAGCTGAGCAGCCGGGAGGAAGTCTTCACCTCCTCTCCCTCCTTGGTGCGCAAGAAAGCCATCCGCAACAAAGTACTGCGCTCGGGGGCTTATCGCTCCTTCACTTTCACACCTCTCAAACAGCGCAACGTTCAGGAGCGACTGAACTCGCCACAAGGTGGGCCGAGTGTTCAAAGAGCGCTTTCAAGAATGAAAGAGTTGATTAGGTAATGCAAACCCTCAGTGTTAGGTGACGGGCACTCGCTCACCGTCTGTTGTGGGGTCAATGTTAAGTGTAGACCACTGGTGAAGGTGAAGGATAAGGATCTTGACTCACGTGGGTAATCAAATATTTTCTTGGAGCATTTGATGTTTGACTTGAACACGTTGGAGCATGGCCTTGATTTTTTATGCCTTATTTCTTGACTTGTTTTGTTGCTTAAACCATTCACCGACACGCCACTTGCTTGAATTGGACATTTTCCAGAGCAAACAAGGCTGCTCCCCTTTGGGACTTGTTGGAATGTGATCATCTCAGAATTCCCAAGAACTTCTCCCCTTGTATGTGAAACAGGAAAGGAGCAGGACAAAGCGGCAGCGAGGAGAGCCCGCACTCCCAGCTTGGCCGAAACAGAAGAAGCATTGGCGCAAGCAGTCTGGTGTTGGGCTGGTATCGCACCGTGAGTGCCACCCCTGGGTTTGACAAATCCCTTCCATAGCCTTCGTGTTCCTGTGACTAGAGTACATCGCTGGCTCTCTCAGGCCTGTGTCTTGTGTATTGCAGTGATAGCAGCTCTTCCCTGCTTGCAGAGGATGTCCTGGGATCCTACCTCCTGTGCCCCCATCCCAAGAAACCCAACTGTGGCTCTCTCATCATTCGCTTCCCCTCTGGTCTGGTCACCCACCTCATAGAAAACACCCGCAAGGGAAAGTTCCAGCTGGAGGTAACTCGTTAGAACTTGGCAGAGCGAATGTTGTAAAAAAAATGGATTATTCAGAGACCGCAAGTGTGGTAAATGGGCTTTGTTTTGTCATGTTAATATTCACTTAATTGGTAATGAAAAGAGAAAATCATAAGATGTTGCCTTTTGCACCAGATGGAAAAAAATCTGAACAACAAAGGGAATACTTTTGTTTTTTGGGGGGGGGGACTGGAATGTTTACCCCTCCACAAAGGTAAATGCTCCACTTAACACACTCTCCCACTACTTATGTCATTTAAAGAAAAATGCACTTTCTGGTGCCCCACTGTCAAGACAGATCTAAGAAAAGATGACCTTTGTACAAGAAGAAATACTATTTTATAATATTTTAAATAGGAATCGTGAGGTTTCAACACTGGACAATTACAAAAGTATCATAATTCAGCTATATGCATTTGACTGCTAACCTCTGCCCGCATTCTGCACTTTTAAATCCTCCGCTAGTATCACCCCTTTCAAATTTCCATTTCAAAAAGTGATGTCTGATCATTTCTACCTATCCCAGTCAAAATGAGGCTCAGGTGTACCAGGGCAGGGCCAATCAGTCTTTTTTGATTGGTAGAAAACAGCTGTCACTCTTACTTTGCCTTGTAAATCAATGATTTACTGTTTGAAAATGTTCATATTGTCTATGAGATCAGTGAAGGGGCTTTAATATCACAAATATCCAAATGTGTAACTGCTAATCTGGTGATCTGGGGCTGTATTCACTAAACATTTTATCTTCCCACTAAGAGGACTCTCAAATAGCAGTAAAAGTTTTTTGAGTTTTTAAAGAGTATTTCTCTTAAAATCTATTCACAAAGCTGCTGAGACCAACTTTTACTAAGGAATGGGGAGAGATATCTATATTTGATAAAAGACTAATATCGGCCCAATATACTGGCAAACCAAGATATCACTCTAACCCTAGTTTTAACTGTATTCATCTCTCTACTGCATTTACTTTTTTTCTCTGGTTTGTCTTTGTGCTAGAAATGCAAGGCTGAATTCACTTCCATAGCTGCGTTGATTGAACACTACACAGAGTCCCAGGATGTGCTGGCGTGCTCGCTGAGCTGTGATCGGGTAAACCACTGCTATGAGTGGGAGGAGAATTCCAGCAAGCCGCAGGCTCCTGAGCTACCAAAGAGCCTAAAAAGAACCAACACTAAAACTACCCAAAGAAGGCAATGGTTTAAACCTTAATCACTGGAATGTGTATTGCCACTCTCAGAGGATACTATATATATACATATATACATAAGTGACAACAATGACACCTTTTTGTGCACAAATATATCACCGCTTACTTTTAAATCACATGTGGTGTCGCATGGAGGCTTTCAAAACTGTATAAAACACAATGCACCTGTTTCTGAGACTGTTGGCACTTATGTAATATATTGACAGAACTCCTTGTACAAGGGTATTTTTTGTTGTCATTTTTGTCACTTGCTGCTTTTATCATGTGTTTTTTCAATATAAACTTGTATCCAATTATTTAAATGTAAGTCAGTAAAGGCAAGCAAGGCAGCAGTTTCTAAGACCTGGAGCAAAACCTGATGGATTTATGGTGTGACATTCTGTATGGACCTCTTTGGTCCCCACTGAGGTCAACACCAGGCATAGCTGCCCTGATTGCACCTGATGGCAAAGCCACACCTTTTTTCTCTTCTTTTTTTTTTGTTGGTACCTTGCTTTGTGAAAATGTTCCATTATAGTTGAACACATTTTAGTGTTTCATGGAGCTGGTATTCCATGTCTTTTTTACATTTTACTCTCTGTAATGGATATGGCAATAATCGCTGATATAAATGAGATATTCAGGGTATAATTGTGTGTAATTGTCGTGATTTTCTCCCGAATTTCTGCCATCTTTTAATCAAATTTCAAAATCTAGGCCCTATACTATCACTGCGGTTTCCGAACGGTCAACAAAAGTCGTTACACCCAAAAATGTAGTCTTGTCTCCATGGTTACGTTATTAGTTAAGTGGGAGTTTGAGCCAAACGCACGCGCAAAAAAGAAATTGCGACTTCGAAGATAAAAGAAAAATGCAATATAAATACGGGCTAACGTTTCAGTCGTCGTGTAAGGATACTACAACACAGTTTTTGCACTATACTGGTATTATTTTATACATGTAAACTCCGGGATGCAAGAAATAGTCTTGCATCCATGTGAATTTTCTTTCTGGAGGACCCCCACACTCTGGCTATTGTTTTGAAAATATTATTTCTGGGCTCTCAATGTTGGCAAGACTGGATACTATGCACACATAAGTTGTAGTTCACTTTCCTCCTTCGGGTAACATCATAAATGAAGACATTGTATAGTTACAAACAAATGAATACCTTTACTCTGTTGACCTCACTCCTGACCAAAATGGCTGCTGGTTAGGCGCTGTCATCTCCGCAGTTGTTTATGGTTACCAAGCAACCTTAAACACCGTGGGAAGAAAGTAAATGGCAGGGGGATTTTACCTAGCGAGGAGATCACTGTGTCTTGAAATGTTTCCTCCTCGACAACGTTGTTATTTTTATTTTCTTTGAGTATTTGTCGCTAGTTTTTGTTCTTTGAATGCCGTGTATCATCCTCTAATCGCCCGTTTTTCGTAGTGGAGTCCAGCCGAGATGTCATGAATTCAAGATGCACTGTTAAGTTTGCAGAGCAACACTCTTGGCTGAAGAGCTGAAGGAAAGGCAGTTTACTTTAAGACTTTTGCTGTTATTTAATAGCTAATTTTGCACGACTGGATGACAAGACACTGTTTGGCTATATAGGGGAAAATAACGTAAATTAACTTTTTGTTTATTTTCCAGATGCAAGCTTGAAATTGTCATCCTATTTGAGCATGTGTTAAGCTGCAAATGTATGGATCTCACTGCTTGTTAGAGATGTAATTAGGCAGTATTCAATAATCTTTTTTCTACTGTACAAGTCACTGGTGGGGAGAGTAGAGGTGAAAAGTGAAGGATGGGGTCTGAGTCTGTGAAGGTAGTAGTCAGGTGCAGACCCATGAATGACAGGGAGAAGGCTCTTAACTGTAAGATGGTGGTGTCTATGGACCTGCACCACTGTCAGTGTTTCATTGAGAAAGGCGGGGCGACAGATGAGCCACCCAAACAGTTCACCTTCGATGGAACCTACTTCATCGAGCAAACCTCAGAGCAAATATACAACGAGATTGCCTATCCTTTGGTTGAGGTAGGCTCCTAAACCAGTTTTGAATCTTGTTTTTTTTTATATATATACAGCTACAGTCTAGAGAGCCAAGCAGTAACAACTAGCTAATTGGTCATTGGACACCCTCAGTTCAGAATCTGAAACAAAATCCAGTCGCATGTTGCAGTCAGTAGGCTAAACCCTGTATGTCACCTTGTCTAGTAGCCTATATCCCATTGCGAATGACCACAGACCTCATTATTTACTAAAGAGTCTGCTGTCAATCACCTGCAAAGGTCAGCAGGGTGAGAACTCTTCAAAGAAGTTAAAAGTGTTATGCAAAAGGTCACTGATGCCCCATTTCTCACGTTGACAGGGTGTGACTGAAGGATACAATGGCACAATTTTTGCCTATGGACAGACTGGAAGTGGTAAGTCTTTTACCATGCAGGGGGTGTCTGAGCCTGCAGCCCAGAGAGGAGTCATACCACGAGCCTTTGAGCACATCTTTGAGAGTATTCAGGTAGGTATGGCATAACTCGACATGAAACTCGTCAACCCTGCAGTGTGTTTCAAGAATTCATGGCCAGCATGCAAAAGTGCAAACATTAAGTCTTCCCAATCCAATATGTAGCAAACCTGCATCTGTTAAGACAATATATGTGTTCCTCCCTACTAGTTTTGGTATCTCCAAACTCGCTCCAAAGTTTGTCCGATCAACATAATCGTTTTGTGTGTGTGTGTGTGTGTGTGTGTGTGTGTGTGTGTGTGTGTGTGTGTGTGTGTGTGTGTGTGTGTGTGTGTGTGTGTGTGTGTGTGTGTGTGTGTGTGTGTGTGTGTGTGTGTGTGTGTGTGTGTGTGTGTGTGTGTGTGTGTGTGTGTGTGTGTGTGTGTGTGTGTGTGTGTGTGTGTGTGTGTTTGCAACCTAGTGTGCCGAAAATACAAAATTCCTGGTGAGGGCCTCCTACTTAGAGATTTACAATGAAGAAGTCAGAGACCTTTTAGGAAATGACACCAAACAGAGACTGGAGGTAAGAGTCTATGACTGCACTAATGTATTAATAAAAAAAGAGAATATACTGTAATACGACAAGGCAAGTGATAATAGTTTGACAAATACCGTGATCGCAAAACCTGTTACACCTCCCCTGTGTTTCGTGCACAATAGACGTTGCCTTGGTGACTTGAAAGCATAGTAGTTACGTGAGTCCTTGAAGGTTAAGGTGTCCAAACAGGATGACAGATTTTGTGTGTGTGTGTGTGTGTGTGTGTGGTGAATAAATGCCAGCTGAAAGAGCACCCAGAGCGTGGGGTGTACGTGCGGGACCTCTCCATGCACACAGTACACAGTGTGGGAGAGTGTGAGCGAATAATGGAGCAAGGCTGGAAGAACCGGTCCGTGGGCTATACGCTGATGAATAAGGACTCCTCCCGCTCCCACTCCATCTTCACCATCCAGCTGGAGATCTGCAACACTGGTGAACACACACACACACACACACACACTGACACAACCCCTTTAACACTCTTGACACACAGACCACAACCATTATCAGTAAGGGATGAAGGAAAACACATGAGAACTGCATATTGGAGCATATGGTCCTATGATATCTCATAATGTCACCAGCAGCTCACAATTAAAGGAGAAATTCACCCTCAGATTCTCCTACACTGTTATGTCATCAATTTGTGATGTTCAGTGGATTCCCAGGGTTATTTTGTGATGAGGTGTAACTTACTGTTTTGGTGTACCCGCTTTCCCTCAACCTGCCTCGTCCATGCCTACTTCAGTTAGTAATTTCCTACGTTTCCCAGAATGCCTTTGGACAACCCCCAGAGAACAAGCGTGATCTTGTTGCTTTCAGTCAAAGGTGGCCGTATGGGCACGTAAACATTCATGAACATTGGGGGGGGGTGTCTGTGATCGCAGCCGCACCCCTTCAAGATGCAACATGTCTTGCTGCTGCATTACATTATGATCTACTGAGGCTACTGTCGGTGGAGACATTGGTATCTCTGCCTACAGTGGATTTCTCCCTGTATGATTGTTGAACACTGGTTCAAAATGGTGGGTCTAAAAATAAGTCCTTGCCTTTTTATCCACGGGAAGAAAAATACACCACCAGCCAACAAAATAGACTGATTTAGGGTGTTTTCTTTAATACAACAGGCAAACTTTTAAATGTGTTGTGTTTTCTTCATGTTCTTGTCCTCACCCTATGTTCTCAGATGCAGCTGGCGAGGACCACTTACGAGCAGGTAAACTCAACCTTGTGGACCTGGCGGGGAGCGAGCGCCAGTCTAAAACCGGCGCCACCGGCGAGCGTCTGCGAGAGGCCACCAAGATCAACCTGTCCCTCTCGGCTCTGGGCAACGTCATCTCCGCCCTGGTGGACGGACGCTCCAGATACATCCCCTACCGGGACTCCAAGTTGACCCGGCTGCTGCAGGACTCCTTGGGGGGGAACACGCGCACCCTGATGGTCGCCTGTCTCTCGCCCGCAGACAACAACTATGAGGAGAGCTTGAGCACGCTACGCTATGCCAACAGGGCCAAGAGCATCCAGAACAGGCCTCGTATCAACGAGGACCCCAAGGACGCTCTGCTCCGAGAGTACCAGGAGGAGATCAAGAAATTGCGTGCCCTCATCTCTAACCAGATGGGTGCCGCCAACCTTTCGTGTGGGTGTCAAGCTAGACCCTTGATATTAGGGGGAAAATGTTTTTTTTTGTTAACTTGTTCAAAGCCATATGTAGACTTTAGAAGCGTGATGAATGATTTTTATTAAGCATCTCTCTAAAACCTTGCCATTTTTGTTCTGTTTCTCTCATGCATATGTAGCTCTGTTGGCTGGTCAGTTGTGCGATGCCTCCCATGCTGTCCCGTCAAGGCCACAGTCCAGCAGCACAGAGGCAGAGAAGGAGCAGATTAAAGAGGTAGCTACAGACCATTCGTAAACCAGTAAATCACTACACATCACGGCATACGCAAGTCGAAGCCTGTGTTCTGCTTTCTGTGCAGGAGTATGAGGAGAGGCTGGCCAGGTTGCAGGCTGAGTACAATGCAGAGCAGGAATCCAAGGCCAAGCTCCAGGAGGATATCGCTACCCTGCGTTGCTCCTATGAATCCAAGCTGTTAAATCTGGGGGAGGTCAGAGCCAGCAGGGGGAGCTCTCTCCCAAGGAATGGTAACAGAAAAAACGTCTGCCCGTGCAAGTCCGTTTTGGAAATTGTTAAATGCTGCTTGCAGTTGTATAATCAATCCAAATACTTTTGAATGTGAACATTATACATCACTCAAAACTCTACAACCACTAATGCCTTCGTGTCCATAGTGTTAAAACTCTTGTCTAAAGAAAATGGAGATGTGAAAACAACACTCATCTGAAAAATCACAGCATATTTATAGGGTTCTTCATCTGAAGATTTAAATTATCAACCAAGAGTCGCAAAGCCAATGTCCTTATCTTGATAAACCATAATGTTTAATCGGTTTAATCAGCAGCTGCTTTTTGTGATGTCCAGTCTTACTTAATGTTGTCTTGCTTCCTAATGTCAGAGAGCTCTAGCTGTATGACTCAGGTCCACGAGGAAGAGCTCTGCCTCAACACTGATCCCTTGTGCCATAGTGCTGCTGAACAGCCATCCGTGACCAAGGTACCGTGCTCCACCGCCTATGAATTACTGGCCAAGCCCCAAATCTGAAGTCAAAAAATGTTTTGTTTTCATTCCAAAACAAAATCTATTGAAAATGACTACTTGAAATGATTGCTGGCATGAAAGTAAACTGACCATGGATCATTATGATTAGATATGAGATAATATAACCGGTTGTATTTTTGAAAATTGAGCGATGAACATCAGGTGAAAATGGATAGTGTTTCTCCTCATGTTGGTGAGCCAGCCCTTGGCAGCTGGTCCAATGGTCAGTTTTCCAAGAGGGCCAGAAGGAGAGGAGCACAGAGACTCCCCTGCCACCACCACACCAGGGCCTCTGGACCAGAAACATGTCCTGGAAAGGTACCCGGGTTTAAATGATAAACATGTACACACATTTACACACATGCTCTGACACTATACTCACGCAGTACTTGAGATCCTTCATCTGTGATTGGACAATTTAGGCTCCTTCCTATATTGCCATCAGCTTGATGTTATTATCTTACTTGCCTTTTCATCAAGCTGCATTGTTTTTGCTGAAACATCTCCTCCCCAGGCTGCAGCAGCTGGAGCAGGAGGTGGTAGGAGGGGAGCAGGCCAGGAACAAGGAGTTGCAACAGAGACACCGTCAGAGGAAGAACCTGGCTGACCAGAGGAAGACACAACTCGTCCAGGCCCTGTCGGAGGACAGCGAGGAGAGTGACAATGTGCTGCTGAACGTCTACGAGTCCATCCAGGAAGAGGTCCATGCCAAAAGCCACATGCTGGCCAAGATCCAGGGCAAGGTGGGGCATAGTGGCAAGAAGGGAAAATGTATTTTATCTTCTGTAAAGCCAGTGAAACCCCACTTACAACCCTTCTGACTTTATTGATAAGATTGTTAAACTATAGGACATTTTCAGTATTAAACTGTGACATTTCCATATTAATAAATGTCATTTTGCTACTCTGTATGGCCGATAGATGTAACCTAATAGTGATTCAACCTCTAGCCAGTTCAGGAAAGCTTTTGCATTTGCTGTTCTAAACACCCGGTGTCAGGTAGGTCTTTCCCAGGAAAAATCATCTAGCTCACAGGAAGTTATGCCTTTTATGTTTCCTGCAGCAGCAACAGCACTTTGTTTGGAAAAAATACGACACACACCGGCCAAATTTTGATTTAGACGTGATCTCTGGGAAGTGCAGTGCAACAGCACCACAGCAATGACAGCTTATCACCAAAACTGTCCCCAAAATAAAGAATGGATCTCACAGATTACCACTGACTGTGGATAAAAGTGCAGACACTTTTTGCAGTTGATGTGAAGATCCGAGAAATACTTGTGACATTCAGTCGTTCATTCAATCTCGTGTGACAGCTGAAAGCAGCCAAGCTGGAGATCCGTGACCTGCAGGCAGAGTTCGAGGTGGAGAGAAACGACTACCTGGCAACCATCCGCCGGCTAGAGAGGGAGGGCCAGCTACTGCACAGGCCTGCTGGAGCGTATGGCGCCCCTGGTTCGCCGTGACTGCAACTACAGCAACCTGGACCGCCTGAGGAAAGAAGCCACCTGGGACGAGGACAGCGCCGCCTGGAGGCTGCCTGATGTGGTGGTGCAGAAAACGTCACTGCCTTCAGGTGAGGCATGTGGAGTACAGAAAGTAGACTGACTATCTACCCTGAGTTTTTGTGATGATGATGATGATGATGATGTAGCTAGTGAGGCCCTAACTATTGTGTACTGCAGATCCTGTCAGGGTTCCTACGGTCACTGAAAACCTGGAAAAGTCACAGTCATTCATTTATTGTTTTCCAGGCCTTGCTTGTTGATCCACTTAACTTAACTTAATAAAAGCCCAAATCAGAAATGTCCTGATGGTTTCAGTCCGAAGTGATAGTTGTAGCCAGAAATAAGACCTGGGGCATTCAGATCACATATTCAACATAAAGAATGTGACATTTGCAACATAGACTCTGACAAATATTGGTCATGGAAATGTTACCTGTCATAGAATAGGTCTTGGAAAAGTCATGGAATTTGATTAGCAAAAAGATGTAGGAACCCTGTCCTGTCTTTTACGTGTTTTCTCTCTCTCTCTCTCTCTCCTCTCTCTCTCTCTCTCTCTCTCTCTCTCTCAGCCGTGGCTCCCCTCGCTCCGAGACTTTCAGCACGCAGAAGCTCAGTTACTGATACTGGAGAGGCATTTATGGTGTGTGCGTGTGCGTGTGTATGCATGCGTGCGCTCTATCCACACATATACACACACGCACTGATACACATCCTTACTCCTGTCTATGTTTTTAGCAGGTGGAGGAGGACAGGTACAAGGAGATGCTGGACCGTAGTGACAGTGAGAATATCGCCAGCAGCTACTTCAAGTCGAAGAGAGCCAGCCAGCTGCTGTGTGGTGAAACCATCAAGGGACTCGGTAAGACCAGGACCTGCAGACTCCTCCTGCCCTGACTGTTGACTTAACAGCCCAGGATAACGGATACAGAGCATAAATCAATAGCAGTTTAATTACCCAATTGATATGTTGCCAAACCCAGTGCATTTTAAATGCACTGGGTGAGCAGCATTTTAAATGCACTGGGTAAATATATGTAAATATATACTGTAATATATGTAAATATAAATAAGAAAAAGCTGAGATACGTTTTTAAAACTGCAAATACCTCGCTTTCATATCAAAAAGACCCACAAGATAATAACAAAATAATGATCTTAAGGATGCGTGTGAATGGGAAAATCATTGTTACTATGCAACAGTCCTTCAGCTCAGCAAGCACACCCACATTTAGTTAAAAAAACATAACCTTTCCAGTTACAAAGGAATAAAGGTTACCATTGTGACAACCATTTGCAACAGTCACAGTGCCAAGTATCCAACTGATGGAGCTCTTCTCCTGCAGCCATCCACTCTCCTCCTCTGGTGAATGGGACGGCCCACCTCACTGTGAGCGGCTCCAACATGAGCCCCCCTGTCAGCTCCGACTCCGTCCTGCCACGCCCCTTCCGCCTGGAATCGTTGGATATCCCGATGTCCAATGGCAAGGTGAAGCGGAAGAAAAGCAAAACCCACATCTTTTATGAAGGGAACTGAGAGGACTGGGGTTTCTCGTATTCTACCTACTCTTACACCTGCCACTTTCTCATCTCGTTCTCACTTTGAAGATTGTATATGCTGTGATCGGTCAGGTTTAAATGATTAGCTATTGGAGTTTTGATAATCACTGCACACCAGCAACATGTAATATGAGTCCAGTCATGTAATGTGTTGAGCGTTATTTTTTGAACATAATGCTACCTATGGTACTACCTATTGCCACGCTTTAATGCTTGCATAGTGCTTTTGATGTTGTGATAGATGTGATGTGTGACTCAGAGTCCAAACAAAACAATGTACTATTTAATTTCTAATGCAATTTGCTGCCACTGATGATGAACTGCAAATGTTAACATATTACATTACAGTACTTCCTGCTGCACTTACAGTTCTGTATATCCTACTGAATAGATCAAATGTAATAAATATATTTATCCACTGCATGACAAATTCCACTTCCTCCACAGAAATGGGCAATTAAACTTGGTTTATTTAGTGTTATGAGCAGCACCTTGCAGCAGAGAAGAAATAAGATCTCAGCCAACAACAGCTTTTAGTGTCACATCAGACGGACGACACCACAGGGGCAGTGGGGTTGTTGTCATGGTAGCAGAGTGTTGACAGTGATGGCATGTCATGTGTGACCTTTGGGGTTGGCATCTTATTTCCTGTCTGATGTGACTGTGCGTGAGCCTTCATATAATCTGGGCTATGGTAAGCGTGGCGTGACCCTACGGTGAACTCAACTGAGATCTAGACAGGCGGAACAAAGGCCTCATTTAAAAGTTCTTAAAATTGTATGGTTTTTAATATTAATATTAAATAATCTCATAATGCAGTCTAGATCTCTTAACTAGGCCCCAGATCTGAACGGTAACTGAGCAATGAGATTGAAGGAGTGTAGCAACGGATGATGCAACAACTGTCAGATAATGTAGTAACTTGTTAAAATGAAATTCTTTTTAAATGTCCCTCGGGAATGGATAAAAAAAAAGGAAAACCTGGAGAGACAGCAGATGCATGAATGTAATCTGCTACAGAAAAATATTTTTCTTCAACACTGCAAGAAGTCAAAAGGGTTCTTTGCATCTGTATCAACTGATAAATGGATCAATCCTTCCTTTAGCCCAGTGGTTCTCAGTCCTGGTCCTCGGGGCCCTGCTGTCTAATCCGGGACTGATTGAGACCTGGGACACCAGATGAATGCAGTTAACGACCTGGCAGGATAAGAAACCAGCAGGGCTCTGGGCCCCGAGGACCGGGATTGAGAACCACTGCTTTAGCCCACAATTCTTTCTTTGTATCATGTTTCCAATTTGGGCTATGGCCTGATTTCTCCATCTATTGTTTAATATTACTTGACCGGCAGAGAGCCGTGTCAGTTTCAAAATGTGACACCCTTTATTCGCACAGCCCTCCGCTCAGACATAGATACTGGCCCATTATACAAACCCCTTACCTGACTGAGATAACACCGCAGACTAATACTCTCATGCAGTAATCAACCATACACATGAACTCAAAGGGTGCTATTACATAAGCAAATAACTAACCCTTCAAATGATTCAGTGGGAAGAATAGAACTCTTGCATGCTTTTGATATCAAGAAAGCACAAGAAAGGAAAGCTGGTCTGCTGAGTAAGACAGGTTCACACGGAGGTGGGGCTCAAGATAATCGGATAACGCAAGGACAGCTGAGTAGGCTTTCTCATTGCCCGAGTGGCATGTAAGATGAGTAGTTTGACTGATAGCCATTCTGTGAGTGAAGTGCTGGATGAAGGAAACAGGTAAAGCCAGTGTGCAGGTTGAACTGAGTTAAAATCTCTTTGCCTCTTTGTTCCAGACTAATTCTGTGACTGGCGTGTAAGAGCTAACGGGGAAATAAACAAGGATGTTATTCAACAGAAACCTGAAAAGCTTAGTCTGAAGAAGCACACTATTAAGAGATGACGGTAATTACATTAAGGCAAATAGTCTACATGGATGAGATCACGTTTCCTAATGGTTTCATTTCAGGAAATAAGCTGGGTAACTAATTGTTGCTTGATCCCGTATTATATGTATCGCTTACAACTAAAATCATGGCTATTCTGCAGTGATGTAGGGTGTAGTATGCAAAAGTGCAAGAAGATTTAAAAAGGAATAGGCAATATATTACTTGTAAACATGTTTTCATTTTTGCTGATATTTATGGAAATGACAGAGTAGTTTGTATTTTTTTCCACTCTGGGTGAACATCTCCAGTGTTTAGACATTGAAGGCAGTTACATGAAAGCAGTGTGTCACACATCTATGAACCCATCTAAATAATCAATATAAAATAATAGTGAAAACAATAAGATGAGCTATTATTGCATTGGTGTTGATTGATAGGAGTTTAATGCTAAAAGAAATAGCTAGCAACATTTATATAAAGCATTGAAAAAAGAGGTTAGACAAATGACAATGGGGAAAAAAACATCACCCCAAATAGTAGATTCAAAAGCTTTTTAAAACATTATTTCACAATACAATCTAGCAATGTTGCAGAAACTGATCTGGCTGCATATGTTCTACTTTTGTATTTTGGGGTATTATTCATTAGCCCCAATCTCAAAATTAACACCCCACCCCAAATCCCTCCCATTAAAACCATAATAGATGTAGTGCTCAAAGGGAGGCACTCTACAACCCACTTATAGGCACATCTGTAAATTGTGAAGTGACTAGAAATGTAAAAATGTTGAGTTGGGTTGATTTTTCCTTTCAGTGACAGTACAAAACATGTTATAGTGAGAATAGTGAGATGGGGACAATGCCTGATAAACATGTTTTTCCATTGCCACTCCATTGCTGAAAATGTATCTGAAACATTAAAAAAGAGACTGGCCAAATTTGCAGACGTAGGAGGCTTTTCCTTGAAAGCAATATCAATGTTTTTTTTATATATCCCAAAAGTACTGAGACTGGTAAGTGTGAGACAGCACTATTACTCATCAACTTCAATAATATTTAACCAGACAAGTTTATAATTGCTTAATTTCTGTTTGTATGTGCTATACTTCTTATGCTGTATCATCACAGACAGATTTGGTGTCCCTTGGACCTCTGTGTCACACTGAAACTCAGAGCATACTCTTCATCAAATATATATTTTTCGAGGTGTTTCATGTGTATTTTCAGATACCCCTGAAATTGCACATGAAACAGTTACAAAAAAACTCCCTTTGGTTTAAGAGCTGTGCTCATGCATTGAAAGTGGTGGCATTGCCCTTTAAAGTCTACTTCTTAGGTTTGTGCCAAAAGTGCCAAGTGCCAAATTCCCACTTAATGCTCTAACTCTCCTTAAGCTGAACGAACTCTTGAACTCCAAGTCAGACATCCACTTCTGCTGTTTGCCAGTTTTAATCTTTCAGCAGCCCCAGCTTTCTGAGTGCTTCTTTCCGATCTGCTCCCATCCCAGGCACCACCATCACGCTGTACCCCAGGGGGTTTGAGGGTGTGTGGGATACCGGTTGGGCTGCAATGGCGTTTTTCACTGGTTCTGGCGCCTTGGTGTGTACAGGTTCAGGACAGTATCCACCATTTCTGTGGCTGCCCAAAGTAGTAGAGCAAGGTTGTGAGGTGGGCTGGCAGGGTATGTGGCTCCCAAGGCCCATCCCAGAGCGCTCCGGAGTGGCCGTCTTCACTCTGTTGGGATGCGAGGGGGCCACAGGCTGTTGCTCATGCCTGGAGTAGTAGTGGAAACTGGCACTGCTCTGCACAGGCTTGCCCTTGGGCTCAGTGGGCACTTGAGAATAAGAAAAGGATGGGCTTCTCAATGGGTTAGTGTGAGCTGGATCCCGTACAAATCTGTTAGCGGTTGGGTCCCAAGAGGAGTGAGACTTCGAGGCTACTGCCTTGTTTTCTGGCTCTTTGTCTTTCAGGAGGCCCAGCTTCTGCAAGGCTTCCAGTCTCACTTTCTGGGGATCTGGCACACACCTGCCACTGGATGAAGAGTCTGGCGTTGGGGGTGTTGTTTCATTTGGGGCCTTCACAGATATATTGGCAGGAATTGTTTTGGGTTTGGGGGCCACAGCTGGAGGACTGGTCTTAGGCCTATGGGGCCCCTGCGTAGAAGCCTCTGAGGGGGATCTGGACACATTTCCATGGTTTGGGTGAATGCCAACCGTTGAGGCAGGCAAGTCTATAGTGTGGTCAACTGTAGGACATAAAGGGGACTTCTTCTTGGAGGCACTCCTCCGCAGATGGACAAGGGCCTCATAGGACAGAGGTCCCCTAGGTGAGGGACCTTCAGCTGTCCGAACTGAGTAGTCCTTGAGTTTGCTGGGAGGAGGTATCACCACAACATTGACCTCTGAAGGTACTTGGGGAGTGCCGTGTTGCTGCATGTGTTGGGGGCCAGGTTTATTGCTTGAAGAAGTGATTTGAGGCTTTGGGTGTAAGTTCCTGTTGTCTTTAGGAAAGCCTGGCTTAGCACTGGTCGCAGAACAAGGGGCCGCTGTTAGCCACAACAAGAGGTGTTGGAACCAGATAACTTTGCATGGGTTTGTGGTCTTGAAGAGTTTCATTGATAGGTTCCTTAGAGGCATGTTTCGGTGAACCTGAAAAACACACACACACACAAACCCCCACACACACACACACATGTCATTGGCAATACAATGTATCTCCCCTCTGCATGTTTCAATGACTACTGTATAGCTATTTCTGTATCCCTCCCCAGAGATTAACTCACCGTTGAGCTTGCTGTTGCTCATGGAGGCTGACAGGTTAGCCATTTTGGTAGCAAGGCTGCCAGGGACGGGCAGTTGGTCAGGTTCGTCATTGGACAGTCCACTATCCTCCTCAGTATCCAAAGACTCAATAGTCTCCTCCAGAAACATGAGGCAGGCCTTCTCTTCAGCAGACAGGTACTCTAGGCTATCATCACTCTGTAATACATAAAAGCAGGCATTTCATTTGAAAATGAGATATCTGACATTTGAAAAGGGTGACACCTACTCTTAGAAGTTGATTGATAGCACAAATTATGATATTTTACAAAAGTGATAACTATTTTACAGACTGTACCCTCCCTGTATATTTTGGAGATGATGATGATGAACTTCATGCAATGATTTTCTTCCTCAATTTTGATGATTTTTAAGCCTTCTGCAAAGCAAAACTATGAAAGCAGACAGATCCCTTGGTTTGTATCTATTTTGGTGCATATACAGCAGGATACCACTATTCAACTGTCTTGTTTGTTTGATTGTTTTGTATGTAAGTGTGGTAGTAGAACAAAGATGCCCACACACAGGAGGGTAAACCCAGTTACTTACAAAGCCAGAGTTAGCGCTGACAACGCTGTCACAGCTGCCAGCACTGTCCATGCCAGTCATTGTCTCCAGTCCAATGCCTCCTGGCCACGTATCACTTTTGGGCATCTTAGTGCCCTGCTGATCCAAGGTTAGTAGCACAGATCTTCACTCACTCTAAAAAGAGTGTTAAAAGTGGGAGAAAGGGGGAGTTAAAAATCACAATTCACAATTAAAGTGTGGCACAAAAAAATATGACAAAATATTCAAAAGTAGATTCCATTTAAGAGCTGTGTAGTCTTCAGAATTCATTTCTAAACCATTGAGCTATTTCATACATTTCTTACTTACTCAGACTCTCTCACAGACCTGTCAAAACCTCACCTCATCAACATCCTCCTATATAACCCTGTGGTGTGTTTCACATGCAAGGAGTGGACAGCCCGGCTAGTAGAGAATGACAGGTTATCATGGCTAAGTGTGTTTCAGAGAGCTATCTAACTAGTCCTCTTACTGCGTGTGACTCAGATTACAGCACATGCCCCTCCTAATCTTCCCCAACAGGATCAATTTCAGAATGAGTGGAAGGCAGCACCAATGATCTCCCTATAGCTATATGATATCCAGTTTAACCACGCTGTTACTGTAACAGTCTTGCATTAGGAAATTGTGAAAACGTGCATCAGCTACATCAATAGGAAAGACAGCAGCTGAAAGATAAATGGTCATGTAGCGCAGTGGGTAGAGTATTGCAATATCAACAATATCAGAGTCAGGGGTTTGAATCCTCCTGGGACTCCCCGTGCTAAAATGTAAACATATACTGTATATGGCAATTTCAGAACGCAGGAGCAGTTGTTAAACATCCCACCCTATTCAAGTGCGAGATTTAGAAAGCTACACCCGTGTTAACCAGCACAAACAAATGCAGGATTATTAATGGACTTTACTAGTCAACTGGAAATGTACTAATGGAGCTGGGAGTATAGTATAAAGGAATCCCTGTCTAATCCTAGTGAAAAGAAATGCACATTTGGAATAGTTTCAACTACCTGAGAGGGAGCGGTTGCTAGACAGGTCAGGGAAGACACAATAGCACTCCTGTTCACTGTTAATACTTTGTCATGTCATCCCAATCCCTGTACAAATTTAAAGCCCCTATCCGCAGGCAAATATGTAAAAGACCCCATTCGTCCTGCTGCATGCATGTTAGTTGTAAATTTGAATAGCACAAGTTCAAGATAACATTTATTGTCTTTTCACCTGACACAATCTGGGTTGATCTCATGCAAATAAAAGAACAGCTTGCTGTGGCCTAGAGATGATGGAAAACACTCCTTTGTTTGTCTGCTGCTAGCTGTTTTAGTGACTTGCTGGCCCTTTCTTAGAATAACAAGACCCCAGACTAGTAAAACTGTAGTTAGTCATTAACTGCAGACCATTCCCAGTGAAAGAACATCTAACAAACAGGACCAAAACATCAATAAACATCATATTACAAACGCCTTATCATAAAGTAATCTCTGTATAGATGCTTCTATCAATATGGTGCAAATATGTGGACAAATATGTGGACTAATAAAGGTGTTCTTCTTCTAAAAAAAAAGAAGTGTTATGCTAAGTAATACCAGGAGTTACAGTAACCAGGTGTTACAGCTTGAATGGGGGTAATAATTTTCATTGTCTTTCCTAGAAGAATTATCGCTGGTTGAATGACGTTGTGTTTTGATTATGGCCATAAAGGAAGGCCCTCCCTGGTTTTATTATCCTGAGAGCACATGTGGTGCTCATGTGGTGCTCTCACATGCAACAAAGTAAAATTATCACTTTTCAGTAAATTGACTTTAACTATATTCATCCATCTGACTTTAGATTCCTCAGGATCCAAGTTCATTATATGCCTCATGCTTTTGTGTGTTTGTATCTTGCATTATACTCTAGATTATCTGGCACACATTATATGGTCTCTACAAAATATACAAACATGCAATTGATCAACACAAAACTTGATGTGTTGTGGTTAAAAATATTGCATGTAGGACTATTTCACATTCATCTTTTTTCCAATAGTAGTGACCTGAAACTTTTGTATAGGCGAATATGAATTACAGAGGCTAATAAAATGTTACAAAAATGATCATGATACAGGTTATCATTAGTCTACACACATAAACAACCTAGATTTATATCACTATTAGATCTACTTTTGCTACAAATTACGTCCACTGTAAGTAAGAGGAAGAAAAAGTGTTAGGGATACCACTAGCAGTGATGTGATAGCAAATAAAACGCTGGGACCTCCTGCCCGACGATTATCATAAGACAAACAACCACCAATATAAAAACAAAAAATTACACTGTCAGAAAACAAACCACGAGTTTATGTATTTTTTCCTTGCCATATCCTCATTTAACTTACATCAGGTTGACACCACTTACTATGATGTATAGCTAACATGAATTCACCTCATACAGATTTGTCAGAAGAAAAACTTTGGTAAAACTATATTCCGCAAATAAAGAGGTGTGCAAACTGAATTTAGGTGGGTTTACCTCACAATACGGGTGAAGTAAACGGACAGTCATACTGGTAGACTACATACCTTGTCGTGGTTATCCAGCCTCTGCGTGCGTCTGAGTAAATGCCCAGTGACGCTGCTCTGTGACACCTGCAAAACGGACTTTAAGCCTTAAGCTTTTAGCCAATAGGAGAAGCGCCTTCTCCTTAAGACGCGCGAGGCGTCGCCCACGGAGCCACCTGTTTAGAAATCTTCTAAGCAGTAGTGCAGCTAAGCTAACCCTCAACTTCGTTACTCATAAAGGTAACGCATTACTCGTTAATCAAATCACATCACATGTAATGTAGATAATGTTCTTGTGATTCCCTAACAGTAGTAATTCGTTACACTGCCCGTTACATTACTTGGAATCGATAAATACCGGTGTCGAGTCTATTCAGTTTCATTCAATTCATTGTTGGATTCGAGGAATCGACTAGTTGTGGAGTCGACCAGTTCATCACTTGTCTGTCAGTGAACAGAGGAACTAAATAGCATTGATGTTAAGTTCTCTTCATCATTTTACCAGATAAAATCGAAATAATACATCCACTGAGAGAAAGTAAACTTTTCTGCCATTACTCATGAAAGCTATCTTAGTGTTTGCCAACTCAACTGACAAAACAACAACTTTATGATGAAAATGAAAAGTTATTTTTGGATGAGTAACTGTAATATTGGTGCTGAAACTGAAATTGTAATGCAACGCACTACTCATTACTAGAGAAAATAATGTAACGTGAGGTTAAGGACTGCAATGTTACAAAGCTATGTGAAACATCACCCAAGACACAACTTTAGGCCTTTAGTCCAATTGCAAAATATACCTGACATTTTCTCCTACCCTTTACAGTGTTGCATAAATGCTTCCTCAATGGCTTTGGAACCAATGGTGGTTATGTTACATGTTGTCTTCAATCCTATTATGAAAGGGTAAATGCTCCAAAATAACATGTAGTGTAATCCCATTGCATTGGCACAGGATCAGTTTTGTATAGGTGGGATGTATTACAGGAGATCCTGCATCATCACCACTAGTAAAAAACATTGGTTACAAATGGCAGACTAGATCAGAGTTGTAAGAAAATCACTGCAGACGAAACATTACAAAAATGGCTCTGTGAATAGGACTAAACTGATACACTGGACATAGTTGACAGAACCACACATACAAAACATCATAGGTTATAGCTTTTTATTGTGACACCACATTGGAAAAAAATCAAGTAAATCCAGTTATTCTGTAGTGCTTTGTGTGCAACATTCATTGTTAGCATCCTTGAAAATTCATGAGAACTTGGGAAAAATATATTTTCTGCAAGAGTCACGCCACCCACAGGAACCCAGACCCATATCTGATCATGTATATACCACGGGCTTCAGAACTCACTGTCCCAGCAAATATAGAGGGCAAAACAAAATACAACAAAGCCATATCTAGTTTCACTTTTATATAAGCCGATTAATGCATAATCACTGTTAAAATTAACTTTTATTAAAACACAAATTTAAAAAAATACCTGTTTCACATTCAAACAAAACAAAAGTAATTTGACATTTTGCTTTGCCATTCTTTCATTCCTCAAATCTTCTCCTCTGAACCAAGGAGAATTTCAAGCCCTGATCACCTCTGCCACTGTCAAACTTAAACAACTTTTTTGGCAATAATTAAACGCCAATATTCCCAGTGCAGAAATATTTTAAAGATTGACAGAGCTGAGAAACCTTTTTCTAAATTTGTGTGTAGGATGGCACAATTCCCGTGGTTTGAGCATTCCCTATTGCATTTGACAATGGAGCAAGGTGGGAGGGCACAATAAACTGAGGTAAGGGCTTAACAAATTGCACAAAGATCTGCATGGCCTCCTCCCTTCTTTGAGTTCAAGTCTAACATAACTGAATAAGTGCATGCTCAGTCCTTACAGGCAATGCATATAAAAGGACTAAGCGCTGAGATGAAGTGAAGTCATAGCCTAATCGTGTACAGTACAACAGAGTGGCAGTTTCTTCTGATGACATGCACCACATAATAAACCACCATATCAAGACTTATTACTGGACTTCAGATATGAGAGGGAAAACGAAAAACACTTAAAACAGGTAAAAAGTGAATGTCGATAAGCAAAGCACATTATGTGTAGACAGTACCTGAACAGTGAATACAATGAGTGAACAGTACTTGTCTCAAACAACATTGATTACATTCTTTCACTCAGTCTATTCAGCTGTATAATGATCCAAGGATTTAAATGATTTAATTGTAATACACACCTTATCCTCTTGCCACAATTTGCGTTCTGAAATAGGTTGCTCAAACACTATTCATTACACTTGGTGTGTTTTCAAAAATATGGCGCAATATAAAACAAAAAGTACATTTTTAAAAACAAAAAGTTAATTAATTTCTTACAGCATGATAACATTTGAAACTCACACACTATATTTAAAAATCACACTCCTGAAAACCTGGCATACCCATGAAAAAAAACAGCTACAGGTTTTGTTAAATGTTTTTTTCCAGCACCATATTCTGACCTTTAAATAATCCTACTGGTAAATCATGTTTTCAGAAAAAAAAGACTTAATAAGCTTATTTTGGATAACCATTTGCAATGTGATATTGTATTTTCAACTGCATAGCCTCAATCTAAAAACACAATCTAAATGGCCTCATTGCTGTGTGAAATCAAATGGTTTGAGTGTGTTTGAGTGTCCAGTTGTGCTCAGCAATTCAGACTTCAGCACAATTTAACCAAAACATCACTTTTGACTTTTGAGTAATGGAAGAGATTCTGAAATCCACCCATCAACAAGTGAAATAAATACATGCTACATAAGCAACAGGATGAATAACAGTCAACCTTGGAGTGGTGAGCTTAAGACAACAGTGAATAGGGTCACACTGAATAAATGGTGCAAATAATTCTTAGCAGTTGTTTTAACCTCCTTGTAGTGCCAGTTGATTCACTTTTCTGTGATTGGCAGCATACTAGCCACTATCTGGTTTGTCCTGATGCAGTAAGTCCCACCCACCTGGTACTCTGAATAGATTAAACCAAATCCAAAGAATGAATTGCAAATTCTATTTGACTTAGGTCTGTTCAACAGAGCTGTACCCATCTCCAACAGGCTAAAATGATTTATTGACACCAGGACATTGCAGTAGCTTATTTTGAAGTTGAGAACTGACAGCAGTAAAGAGTAATACTGAACAGGTGAGAGGCTGAACACAGTGTCTGCAGATTCTCCCTAGATGTCGCTGGACGATGTGAGGTAGAGGATCGCACAAGCAGACAGACAGACAGACCCACAAACCAACAGAGTTGCCAGACGTGGGGACATGGGGTAGGTGGTGGTTGTAGTTGTGAGGGGGAGAAAGATGAAAGACACTTCACACCTCTCCAAAATTAGTGTGGCCTGTCTCCTTGGCATGCTCGCGAGCTTCCTTTTGTCCCACCAGGCCTGTCTGGCACACCATGCAGCGCAGTGCAAAGCGGTTAACGTCCGTAAACTGCCGCTTGCGTCGCGCTTCGTCCGCCAACTCGAGGGCCTGGGCCAGAATCACATCATCTGTGGTGGAGAAGATAGTCTGGGGCGGGGCATCGGAGCTAGGTGTCGCTTTCTGCAGAGGGTCATAGTGGATGCCGTCGTAGATGAGCAGCACACGTTTGTGGTAGCCAGCATCCTCACCAAAGCGGTCCACCCGCACCGTCTGCGTGTCCACCACGCATATCTCACACTGGTAAAACTTGGACAGGATGGACACCTCGATGGCTCCTCCCCATGTGTCGTCACGTTTTATCCAGGAGCAGTACTCCTCATTCGTCTTTCCCAATACCGCTTCGGAGTACGCTGTGGGGTCACTTGATACGATCTGAGCGATAAGGGCTCGCATCTCAGGAGGACAAGCGGGGTCATACACGCCACCCTCCACCACATAGGACACACTAGTAAAGAGGCAGGAGTTGTCGGCTGGAACCACTCGACGTGCCAGTGTTGGAGAGGCTTCCAGGCGTGGTGCCTTATTCACAGTGGAATGATACTGAGGCTTTGGTTTGTTTTTTTCTTCCTCAACGATGAGTGTGTCTCCTGCAAAGGATGAATCATGTCTTGAGTGGTACACCAATGACAGAACACAGTTCAAGCTCTTCTCAAGAGAGTAGAGAAGAAACACATCTATCTTTACAGTCCTTGCAAATTATACTGATATACATACTGCTGATTATAATGGTGACAATTTAGGAATTCAAACAAACGATACAATTGTATGTATTGCAAGTTATTAGCTATGTTTCTATCAAGTGAATTTTATGCAAACTTTTGAAGACACAACAAAAAAACTAAGACAAATTAAGTAGCTAGGTTGAATCAAGAATGAATTAGTATTGGGAAAGATGTTATTGTTAGTGTCAGCTTATATTGGCCATATTTGATGCTTTAATCTGTTCTAATACACTAATTAATGGCCATACAACCAAGATAGGCATCTTATACATGGGAGTGACAGTGGGCATGACTCAGAGGCCGTGGTGGTAGGGGTGGGCGATTATCGTGTTTATAATCGTAATCGCGATTTAATTATGTAATCGTGGCAAATTTTCAAAATTGTTCATTTCGATTGTTATTTAGGCTACAAGAACGAGGAACGTCTAGAAGCGCCAGTTAGCAAAGCAACCAGTGTGAGTGTCTGTGTGTGCGCGCGCATCAGACGTAACATCACTTGAATGAGACAAATACTTTCTCCAATACTGCGTTCATGAACTGTCCCCTTAAAAAAATACTACGTGGTATTCAGTCATGTCCCTCTGCCCCGTCCAGTAACGCCGTGTTCACACAGGTTTTGACCGTTCGTTTTTTGCGAGCTGCGAGTGAATGTGTCAAGCCGGGCAGGAAGTCAGACACAGGAACGGCACAGAGCATCCGGTCAATTTCAAAATAAAACAAATTTCAAAATAAAACATAAATAAAATAATCGTTCATTCATCGTAATAGAGGTAAAAGTTTGAATTAATCACAATATTGATTTTTAGTCATATCGCCCAAGCCACTTTGGAAATATTGTGCAATGAAACTGAACCATTTATTGAGGTGATCATGCCAAGTTTGTCATTATGTATTTGACAAATATGTTTCCATTGCTATTTTTTGCAACATTTATTTAATGACCAAAACATTTTTTTGTGATAATGTGGAAGTTTTATTGACATTTTGCCATTTCCAATCCACTTTTCTAATTCAATCTTAATTTGCAAAAATGCTTAATCAGAAACCCAGCATAAAACATGCATAAAAAGTAAATAAATGGTGTGAATTTGATCCATGTTGTGGGTATATTTTGTTGATGAGTGTGACAATGGCTTACCTGATTTGATGGGGTAGTCCTTGAGGTGAGCATCTCCATTTCGAAGGTCAAGGCTGGAGGGAGGGTAACCAACCATAATTTTCTGCACATCACAGGGGATACCAGTCAACTCCTCCACCTTGCTCTTCAGCTCTTGCACACAGGACTGATGAGTCAAGCCTTGCATTATGTGGCTCCCATTTTTGGTCTTACAACGAAGCCGCAACATCCTATCTGGGAAGATATGCAACAATTGTGAACTAGACTCAAATCCACTGCAAGTATGTGGTATACTTAGTTGTCCACCAGGACACCCAGGAACAAGATAGCCTTTAATAGTTGATGTTAGAAGAGGATACTTTCTTTTATTATGGATTTTTTTTTCACATCGTGCTTGCTTGCACAGAAGGCCCAATGCCAGATTGAAAATTCTAGTAGTCTGCATCTGAGACTACTACTTTGATTTTGAGGATGCAATTGAGATCTTAAGCGATTTCCCCTTGCATATATTTGTTTTTTGTACACCCTAGGAGGAAGGGTCATCATATCAGAATCTGTTTTTGACCAGCTGCTCCGTGCTACATTGTAGCTTTGGAAATATTCTGCAATGAAACCGAACCATTCATTGGGGTGATCATGCCAAGTTTGTCATTATTTATTTGACAAATGTGTCCTAGGGGGTGTTCCACAAAGTGAGCTTTGTGGAACACCCCTATGGATGGCTACTACTGGCGGCAGAACGTAAGCAGACATTAATGGCATGTTCCCTGGGCCACATAAAAGCAAACCAGTGAAAATAATTTTGTTTTTGGCGTATGAGCTGGGTGAGCAACTTTCGTTGAAATGAATAGGCGGCCATTTTTAGTTAATTCTCCAGTTCTTTTAACCTCCTTGGTTTGGACTCTTATATTTCTGTGTTTCAGGGGAGAAATTTGCAAGTTACACATGCTTACAACTCGTCTGTAAAACATGCATAAGGGCTTAAATAGCCTTTGAGAGCGTATTTTCCCTTTAAGATTAGCTGCATTTACACCCAAAAGGAGGTCAGATCGGTTGGTGTTGAAGCTCATGCCATTCATTTGTTGTGACAGCTGACCATCTAACTCTACATTTCAGCTGACCGGCTTAACGTGTGTATATTAGCTTGCAATAGCTAACGCTCATTGTTTAATTGTTAGCTAGCCAATGTTACACAGCAACTGTTAGAACAACAGATATTCAAAATTCAAAGGTTTATTTGTCACATACACAGTTATAACAGTAACGTTACAAAGATATCTCACGGTTATGTTGAACGGATAAAGTTTGATAGACTGCTGCTCTCTAGCTGCACCGGACATAACAAATAAACTGCTGACCACAACAGTAGCTAGCGTTAAGTGTAAAAGACCTGACAACGACCATTTCTTTGTTCTATCAGTTAACGTTGACGAGTTAACCCAGCAGTAAGCGTGTAGGCTATGCTAGCCCTTGCCTAGCTCAAAACTTAGCAATATGCTTTGGTGCCAATTATCAAATTAATCGGAAATTTAACGCTTGCTGAGCCATTTTGTTTATCAGGAAAATGTATGAAAAAAACCGTACTTGCCCCGACAAAGAGGCGAGTGCCGCATATCAGACAAGCTAGTTAGCGACTATTATTAGGTAACGTTAGCTTGGCAAAGCTGCCCAGCTAACGTTAACATAAGCTAACTTTAGCTGCGGGGCAGCTTTGCCAAGCGTTTTCCGAGTCGTTTGTAAGCGTGGTCGTTTTTTAACGGTTTACGAATGGATCGATTTATGGTTGGGTAATCAAATTGTCAACGTGGCAGGATGATAAAAAAAAATTTGTTTTGTTTTTTAAATTAAAAAAACAAAAAAAAATCTTACCTGCCGTCAACTGCAGCCCTGCCTCAAACAATAAACATCCAGTGAACGTGTAATGCGTAAGCGTCGTAAAACGTGTCAGCCATAACGTCATGACGTTTACACAACTCTGTTTTTTTTGCTTGTACAACACGTTAGACAAATTATCCATTTCTGACTTTTTTTAACCACACCTTGCACACTAAACCTATTTATTATTTGTGATATACTACAATAGTGTATTTATCCATGCTTCATTCACTTAGGCCAGGGGTTCCCAAACATTTTCATGTCAAGGCCACCCAAATTGATGTACTTTAGTCCATGAACCCCAATTTGATAGGATTTTCTCTCACAGACCATTTGAGAAGAATTGTTTTCCTATATATAATTTAGCACAGAACTGGACAAATGTTTCTATTATGGGTGGGGCGTAACAGTAGTGAGGAGTATCATCCTCTCGCTGTCCTGTCCTCTAAATAAAAGTAAAATTATACTAGTTCTACTTTTGCTGCAGGACCCCCTAGAACCCCCTCAAGGACCCATGGGGGTCCCCGGACACCACTTTGAGAACTGCTGACTTAAGCCACAAGGCATTAAAGGCTGCTTTCTAGGATAGGGCAGCTAAGCTTCACTGGCATCAAGCTTTTTTAGTTTACCTCTTACCCCAGTTTCCACCCGTTTTCTGTTTTCTTTCTCTCTCTTCAACTAATTGAAGGCTATTAAAAAGTTCTCAAGCATGTCACACATTCTCCCTGGGTTATGTGTCACTCAGTTCTTTAGTATTAATAGTATTTGAGACAATTTTGAATTGAACTGGAGACAATGAAATTAATGTCACAAATATGTTTGTGGATAACAGTTCATTCCCTTTGGACAACATCACATGCTGCACTCATTTATGTGTGCTGCCTCCATTTAGGCCTATACAAGGGAAAAAACACTTTTCTCTGTCACCTTCAAATTCACTTGTCATCTGCTAAAAAGGCACAAGTAGACTGCTTAGAGCAGGACATTAACTTATCAATAGTCTTCAATTACATTGTCATACAATTTATACTACTACCAAACTTATTATGTGTCAAACGTGGCTTCATGATTGAAAAAATACCTTTCAACTAATGTAAGGAAAACTGTGGTATAGTCACTGTACATGTAGTAATTATTTTGACATATTAGCCAGTATGCTACTACAGACACTGATAGCCAACACACCTTCAACATCATATTGTTTTTGTTGCATAAATGGTTAATATTCCTTCAGTATATAGACTAGGAGAATAGATCAATAGTTTAATTTTAGTATCCATTGTGACAGACAACAGAGATTTCAAAGAAAAAAGTATGTGTTGCTTTATCTGTTATTTGTATACAATATGTACAGCAACATATATTAGATATGTTTACAATATATGTAAAACATACAGTGTTTCCAAAACAGTATCACCATCTTTAACCTTGATGTTTTACAGTACATTCTCTCAAATCCTAACCAAATTGTTAACCAAAGATATAGCAAATAATGAAATAATAGCTTAGAAATATACAATAGGTTAAACACCACAACTATGGGTTACTCCTATGGCAGATCAGTGGATGTGCATTCTAAAAATATTTTTATAGTATCTACTTTTAATCTACTTTTTAAGCACAATACCAGAACCTCTCAGCAGGTTTGTCATTTTATAGTAGATATCTGATAACATGTTTTTCTATGTGCAATAGTAAAAACATTTTCATCCTAACATTACACACTTCCTTGTTTACATTACATTCAGTGGCACACAGAGGGGCCAATACTGTAAATATACAGTACAATAAGGCATTCCAGGATTTCCTACTAGTTACTGTAGTAGTAGTTACCATTTCTGTAATATGTTCTGTTGTTTGATTAATTTCCATTGGCACACATGCAAGAGGTGTTTACAATAATTGTAGTGCTATGCATCCATTCCAGAGTCTCAGCATGCAGGGTGAAAATGATCAGGGAGGTCCAGGACCAGAAAATGACCTTGTGACCAGGGGCCTCATATACAAAAGATATTCTTTGACTTTATCCTGCATTTCCTTTCACAATCATTATACAGAATATGATAGAAACAAATTGCTAACTAGAACATTACCCTCTGATAATGCTAAAAATAGTTTTTGCCCATATGGTGCCATGAGGTGAGAGACTTTCATCTTGGGTCATTCAGAAGCGGACACAGCCACCAGTTTCTTCGGGGCTGTCAAAGTCGATTCCTTCACACAGGGACTCCTTTAAAAAAAATAAAAGGTGGTTGATGTTCATAAACGTATGCCTTGTAGCATCAAATCCTAGTCTGGTAGATTAATAGCTTTCCAGGCAGCCCAGCAGTCTTAAATTCCTATTTGAAACATGAGGTCATTATGTGTTATGTGAACACTATGAATAGCCAAATTCATTGAAACTCTTCTTCACACACACATCACCCTATTCATAGTAAAATATATATATATATATATATATATATATATATATATATATATATATATAATGGCCAAAAATAATATTGTAGTACATTTAACTCTTAACTCTCTTTAACTTATAAAATAAAATAAAAATCAATATTGAATCAAACAGTCTTAGATTACCACAATTTAATGTGTTTATTTCCTCAATCTGAAATCTGTCTTAAGACCTTGTAATCAATACTATCAGCAATAAGTTTGATTGAAGTGGATTTCTTTGATGCAGCCATTCATCAGAAAATACCAAAGTAGTATCAGAGTGAACAATAAAGTTTACCACCTGTGTTACGAAGAAATTGCTCTTGATAAGGCCACTGCGATAAAACAAAGCAGATGACACCTTTCACTCTATTTCAACCCAAAGATTGAAAGTAAGAAAATATGCTAGTAAGGTCACATATTGACATAGGTGACGACGAGATGAATAAAATCATGGAGAAGAAAAGAAAGAGAGCGCTACAGGAATGACTCTAAAATACTCACAGGCAAATGCTTCCTATCCGAGGCTGTAAGACAGAGGGTCGGAGAAAGGGGGAGAAAGAGAGATAGATAGAAATGTGGAGAAGGGCTGAAGCACTGTACCCACAAGGCAAAGCCAACAAATACTTACAACACACAACTACGAATATGCATTTCAAGAGTGTGAGATTATTAATCCCGTTAGTCATAAATGTTGTAACATGAAGTGAAACAAATCGGTTGAAACAAATGCCCTCAAATTGCTAAACAGATTTCAAGTTTAAAAATCTGTCTTTGGTTTCACGAGGGTTATGTGTTGTTTGAATGCATTTTTGTATCACATTAAGATGTCACTGATGTGTATGTGTCTCCTATACCCTGTGCAGGCTCATGAGGAGCTTGTCTCAGCAAAGAGTAGGCATGCTGTACTGCATATTCAGGCTGGAGGCAGCCCCACGGTGAAGCAGAGGCCATGCAAGACAAACAGCTGATGTCGGGAACAGATATCCACAACAGTAAAAAGGGGGAAGCCACCAATTCAACGAGAACCAAAACATGCCCAGGGTGAGAAAGAGAGAGATAGACTACACGTCACGTTTTCCACACAGACACTGAATCACCGAGAGGATCCAAAGGTGAGGCGAGGGAATGCTAAACATAGGGTGAGGATCGGGGTGGGAGGTGACTTATTAGAGTTAAGGGTGACTGATTTAGAGGGGGAGCCAGTAATTCTGTCACTAACTTGGCTTTGCTGTCCCTCTGGCATCAGAGCCGACGGGGTTGGGGCGAGGGGTAGCCAGGGCCGGTTGCCCGCGCTGTAGAGCCTGGGACGCTTGACCTGGTCGTGACTGGACAAGGGAGTGTAACTATTCCGCCGGAATATGGGAGCAGGGTCCCTCAGGACTCTACCCTGGTAGGAGATGGGGAAACACCGCACACGTTAAGGACAAAGATCTGGGAACACACAACCACTCCTGGGACACCTCCCCGGACACAGCCAGACCAACTAGACATCCAAAGTCCAAAGAGACAGAAGTAATTCCACCACGTACTTCCACCGCGCAACAAATACAGGTAAAGAACATTTATAACCCTAATTGCACAGGACAGACGAACTAGCGTCTGTTCCAATCAAGAACATGAACCTTTATACAGAAATAGGACAAGACTTCAAGATTTCAAAAGGAAAGTAACAGCTCAAGTATACAGTGGATCTGAGTCCACTACCAAGAACTGTTTGTTTCCATCATTTATCCTAATTTTTTCTTCTTCAATAATACATTATTTAAAATTGATAGAAATCAAATCTTTGAGAAATGTTTGTATGAAACAGAAATATATCTGAATATCTTGTTCACACACCATTTGCTAGGTTTCAGACACATGTATGCTCCTAACACACAGTATGAATTGTTTTGGTCTTTTAATAACTAATACCAGATATTGCTGAAATGAATATGGTCTTCTATGCGTTAGTCACTACTGCTAGTGCTTTAACTTTGAAAAATATTTTAAATTATTAGTATTTTAGAAATTACGTAATCTTATTGGAGAAATAAAATTTGACTTAAAATTTGTATTCGTTTTGGATAAATGATGAAACAAAAGAGGTCATGGACCCCACTGTACAAATAATCCCTTGGCACAAATCAGTGACAGAGTGATGGCAATGATTACAGTTCAGGCAAGCAAGGAAGTGTGATCAGCCATGGTTTCCATAGAGGTAAATATTACCGCATTAACTACTCACTTAAATCAGTCATGGCTCGAGCCAGTATGATTAATTAGGCAGGTTCAAGAAAACAGGAACATTGTCAGGTAAGGAAAGTCGTATGAGCAGAGTGGAACTGGGATGTAGTGAAAGGAGTCAAGGAAGCAAAGCCTCACATTTAGGGTGTGAAGCATGATTGCATTGCAACTGCATTGGACTAGCAGGTAACAAGGCAGAAGATTGAGACAAACAGAGATTTGACAGATTTGTTGATTAACTTTGAATATATTACAGTTTACTGTATAAATGAACAACTACCAAACATTTTGTATACATGATCAAATTTGAGGCTTTAATTCCACAGTGCCAAATGATTTTTTAGCAAGATCCAGAATGACTTACAAGAGGTCTGTCACGATGTGTGTTCACTGCCTCCACATTAAGATAAAACATTTCCACTTTGCAACCTGGAGGGAAAAAAAAAGAATAAATACAAAAACAGAACAAAACAAGTACAATGAAAGTACAATGTACAAGTACAATGCGCTGTCATGGTAAAAGACCTACCATATGCAACGGGGGTGAGCTTGAGCACTGTATGGAGCGGACATTTCATGTACGGTAGATCATCTATGGGACGAAGAAAGGGAGAATACAATACAACATCTGCTTGTGAGATGTGTGCATGTGTACTCATGTAGACGTATTCTTACCTGCACTCTTGTCCAGGAAGTAAGCTAGCAGACAGCGCATCACAGCCTGGTGACAGATGACCAGCACGTTGCCCTGTCTCTCTAACTCCATGATAACCGGCTCCAGCCGCTGAACAAGATCCTGGTAGGACTAGTGAGCCAGAGGAGACACATTGAGCCTCATTTCAATTCTCGATAGAACTGGAGTAAGTTCTGAAAGCCAGAAATCTCAGCACCTGAAGTAATCGTGAGTCACTCGTATCATCAACCCTATTAACCCCCCACAGATATATCACGGGCATTTTGTGCTATGGTGTGGTAAAAAAATCTTATTGCCCCTTTTAAATATTTTATATTTTTAAATATTGAAATATTTTCAAATGCATCAGTTGGTTTAGCCCGCCTAGCCTGGGTTGGCTGGTTAAGACTAATTCAATGAAATACAATGAAGTAGTTGTGCAAAACGCAGTAGAAGTGAGAGGGGAGGAACGGGCCAGGTTACCTCTCCGCCTGGGTAGCGATAGTGGTACTTGTCCTGGTCTCTCAAAGCAAACTCCTCAGGGGATGAGCTCTGGATCATCTCATAGGTCATCTCTTCACACACACCCTGGAACAGGATAGTTTGTGCTCATGTGGAAGGTACTGTATGGGTAATGGTGCTTAATGTGGCTAAGAAAAATGGTGACTGGAAGACACATCAATTGAAATGGTTAATATGTAAGCGGTTAGATGCCAGAGTACTGACAGCGTCGATCTCGTTGAGTATCTTCCACTGTTCATAGGGCACACCCAACTCCTCAGCTGTCTGGATGGTCCTTCTCAGTTGGCTGGTCCACACCTTCAAGTCTGATAGTTTGTGCTCCTCAATGAAACAGCGCAGAGCATGGGAAAACTGAGGTCAAAGACACAGAGACAGGTTTCTATCCATCCAACCATCCATCTATGTATACTGTACATCTGTCTAGCCACAATTTATTCATTTAAAAGTTTTCTTTCTTCTTGGATGCCCCAAGAATGGCTTGGATTTTGGGTTAAGACTGGATTTACAGGTCATAAAATGAAGATGAAGACCCGGGCAACCGCACCTGTTTCCCACGAGGAGAAAGTTCTGAGTCTCCTCCAATGCGGCCCTCGACGTTATGGTTGCTCTCTCCGTGCCGACACAGGTAGATGGAGTGAGAGTGCACATGGATGTTCATGAGGTAGTAGACAATCTTACTCTGGATGTAGTCTTGCACCCGGTTCACCAGAAAACGGCGACCCACATTGATCACCTTGATAAAAGATAGGTCCCTGTGGGTGGCAGTGAATCACATGGTTGAATCAAATGGTTGTTTTCTGTCTCCATCTAGTGGTTAGTTTCTGAACTGCAGTGTGTAATGTGTACGTTTATGCACACAATTTTACTGCTCAGTTTACAAAACCTAGTAAAATAAAGTCATAATACAGTAAGACAGTAATATTTTTAGTGGTAACAGTAATAAATGAGTGTGGCCTGTTTAAATAACACCCATAAAGATAAGCAGCAAGATTTGATCACTCTTACCTGTCATAGTCATCTGGATCTAACGGTTGGTAAGTAACCTTGTAGCACTCTATGCGTTTGAGAAAGTCATCCATCACTCTCTCTCTGTGTCTCTCTGGGTAGTCTGGGCTTGATACCTTCACTTCCTGTGAAGGTATTTCACAGAAGCAATGCGAGCAAGCATGACAGTTTGTACATAACAATCACTGTAGAGTATTAATAGATTATGGGTTTGACCCAGACCAGCAGTCACAGCCAAGCCTTAGTCCCGTAGGTGACATAAGGACATACCAGAATATTAGCAGCAATGACCTCTGGGTCGTCACACACCGACTCCACAAAGAACACCTGTTGGGACAGGGCAGCCCAGACGAAATCAAAGGCGAAATATATACTGCACCTGCCTGCAACTGCAACATTTACATTTTAAATATCAAAGTACAATTCCCATTCAAGGCTAAGAGGGAAAAGATTACATGGTTGCAAAATAGAAACTTTGATTTTTACTTATTTTATTACCTTGAATGCATTCGCTTTCACAAAACCCAGTATGAGGTCTCTCCTCTCTCTTGTCGTGTTGGTTGCATCAAACACCTGATTAAAACAATCGAACAGTGGAAAAAACTACAAACTGTGAATATGTAGTGTGTGTCTTCTGTGGTAAAATAGGTTTTAGGACAGTTTAGGATTAAGAAAATCCCTTGCCAGATGTGTTTCAGTGGTAGAAGTTTAAAGCTTTTGGAAATGAGCCAACATCAAAGAAAGGGACAGAGAGACAGGTGGACAGAAAGGCAGACAGAGGAGGCCTCACCGCGATTTGGCCTCTTTCTGCAGTCAGATATGCCTTCACGTCCTGCAGGGCCACCAGAGCGCACTGCCTTTGGGAGAGAGGGAAACATGGCAATAGTCTACTGGAAGGGCCTTGTTACTAAATATACGCACGACACAATCAACAGGTTCACACAACACTGAGACAATACAGCTACATCTCATTCAATCTGAAACCCATATTCTTTGAAATTCTCATCCCAATGAATGTGTTGCATGTAACGTGGAAATGAGGTAGGGCAGAACGGTGTATGATGCAAAACTAATTTCTAGAAATCAGAAATATTATCAGATTGTTTCATATCATGAAACTATCTTGATCCCAAATGCTTTTCTACTTTTTGATTCATGGTTGCTACGAGAGGCTGTCAGACTGTTCAGTAGAGCAGAACAGGGATCTTATTTTCTGCAATATGATTTAAGGGGAAGCACCCATCTGACCCGAGTCAAATCCAAAAACTACTTTTTATTGTTTGTTCCAGCGTTCTTGGAGGACACATGGGTGTGGTTTGCCACACAGGACAACACTTGACACTGTCTGAACTGTCTCGATTGGGTTAGCCCCACCCACCTGCTACTGCAAGGAGGTTAAAAAAAAAAAAAAAACTTCAGAATTATTCTCAACTCCTGTTTGACCCAGGTCGGACAGCCGTGCAGCACTCTGGAGGGCTTGCATGAGCTTCAGAGTGACAGCGGCAGCTTGTTTCATATCTAGGTCAGTATTCAGCACTGGGATGCTGTCAAGAGCAGCAAAGCCTCTCACAGTTTCATGGGGCAAAGCACTTCAAACCCCTGCTTCAGTTACCAAGCTTGATAAGACTTGGGAAAGAAAGCCATTAACCACATCAACCAGTGCTGATACTGTACTCAGTGTGTGTACTCCCACACAATAATAGCCCCGTTTGTACAAGTTGACCATAAAGCAATGTCAGTCTAAAGTAGTTTGAAAACTGGCCTGACTCTGAATATCGATTGCTGGCCCAAAAATAGCTTAGTCATTGATGCAGCAGTGGAGGCTGCAGAATGAACCAAACAGACTCAAGTTGACTGGAGGAAATGTGATACGTATACAGATAGTGATGCTGCCACTTCCCTTACTATTGATAGATGCAGTGTGAGCGTCACATTTAAAGCACATGATGAGTGTCAATAATCACCTAATCCACACATTCTAACATACTGGAACTTACTTCCTTATTTTCATGGCTTCCTCATTGTCGTGGCGGAAGAAATCATAGGACTTATAAGCCCTGACAGCTTCTCTCCGGTACACACCCAAGTTAAACACTGCGAAATGAACAAACGGCGTCAGTGCAACATTTTGCCCTTGCCGTGCTGTGAGAACCATCGTTATCATTCCAACAGGGCAGCTCAGACCAAGGCTGAAGGTCTGGTGTAAAGGCACCGGTCAGGTGTGACTTGACTGTCTAAATGATTACAACTTGAATGACTCAACTGATTCTAAAACTGGACTCATACTCTGAGCTACTCTGAAATACAATACAAGACAGAGGGAAGTGATTGAAAGTCAATGAAATCTACTTTCCTGTGATTGACAACTTACTTGTCACCATTTCAACTGTTCTGATATGATAGCGCTCACTCATCTGATACTCCAAGCAGGTTAAATGAACCATTTTCAAACTACAACAACAACAAAAGACTCTGATTGGGGAACTTGTCTCCAACAATAGATTCTATGCATTTGCCCCATCTGTATAAATACGCCAGAGAGCTGTAAGATCCAGTTCTACAGATGCCCTTTAGATAAACTCGGCACACCTCCATCCTCTAGAGACCTGAAACGTTGATTTAAAACTGTCCATGCGCCTAATTAAGCCACAATAGTTTGTAGGCCACAATACACTTGTGATTTCAAAAGGTTGAATACGGTACTTGTCTAAAGATAACAATGAAAACTTGCAAATAAAGCGGCCATGTCATTTTGAAATATTGAGCAATGAACTTTACTCAACTTACTTTTCCCCCAAATGAACAACAGTTTGGAATGAAACGCCTCTTCTATTCAATGGAAAACTGATCGACCTTGAGAAGGAATACAACCTCTACCTTTAGTAGGGACTCCTATCCAGTTGAGGTAACGGGTGAGTTTCTTAGACATGTAGGTCTTTCCTCTTGCAGGCAGGCCAATCATTACGATCACGGTTGGAGAGTTAGTCATATAGGAGGCCCATGCTGGAGGAGACAGATATACATTCATCATGCACACATAAGTCAAGGTCCTACCTAAGTATAGTTGCATGGAACTAACCTTGCAACCTCTAATGTTAATCGTTTGCATTGCTAAATATAATACAGACTACTTTGTGTAACGAAATAAGAGATGATGCAACTTGAAGTAAAACGAGGAAACTCAACTTTAATGTGTCTTGTCAGAATCTCACTTTGCTCCACAAAAACTGGATTTTAAATGTAGATTAAAACGACTACCTCAAAGTGTGTATGCTATGTCCGTTTTTGTTTCTGTTCTTAAGGACTTGCAGGGACTAAGACAACATTACAACTAGGCCAGTTGTGTGTACTGGACAGTACCTATAATTATCTCTTCAGGCATAAATATAATCGGCGTGATTGGTATCAAAGGGAGGAGCAGAAGAAAGGTGAAGAAAAGGAGAATGTCCTGGGAGAGAGAAAAGCAATTTTCTGAAGAGCACTGGACTCAAGCGTCAAACCACAGAAAGTGTCACACGGCGTATTTTTGTATCAGCGGTCCATTTGATATTCCAGTTTCCCACAGATATCTGCTTTCCTCAATAAAGTCTTTTTTGTTGTAAATAACTGAGCTGCAATATCACAGAATTACACCAAGAGAGAGTTTCACTTACAACTTTTAAACGCGCTCAGATGTAGAGATGTAAAAACAACTGCAGACTCTTTGTCTTCCAAGTCAAAACATTTAAAAGCATCCATGCAGAAGATCTGGGGGAAATCTCATTGTGGGAGGCTTAGACTACTTACAGCATTTCTTCTCATACACTCTAAGCTCTGTTTTCTTGGCTTCTGCTGAGTTTGCAGAGCCAGTCTCTCGCTGAATGCCTGACATGGTGAAGTCTTGTTTAGTCAAACTCAAAAGCCTCCCCTCAGAGGGGCATCGTCCCAGCTGGTCTGAAACAGAGAAATGTTTTGCCAGAAATGTAAGTAATTTGCAAATCTTGAATCAACAGACTACATGACATGTTCTCTCCAGTAGCTGCTCTCTGAACGGTACATAGAATTTCACTCACATAAAGCTAAGACATATGAAACAAAAAAATGTGTTATGGCAACAGAATTGTATCCGTGGCAACATCCAGTCTCACTTCAAGTCAAGTGATGAGGAGAAAAGAAAAGGCGCTGCCACATCATCTGTCCAGGTTGCTGTCAGGGGAAACCGTGCGTTCAAGAAAGAAGCGCACTTGGCGTTTGTGCCGCTGTGCCGAAGCCGCAGTGATACAACATAAATATAGTAGCATGGCGGGCTTTCATATTTTCGCTATAACCTAAGCGTTTATTCGCTATAACAAATCTGGAGATGCATTTAAAGGTTATTCGCCCCAATTCGCTACTTCCTTCGAATATATCCTACAGGCCACATTTTATTAAAATCACATAGCGTGTTATTTTTTTTTTTTTTACCTGCTCTGGGGGTAACTGGTGAGTCCTGTTGAGCTGGAAATGCCTCGGTGTCGTCTGGACCCCTGGTATCTCCAGCTGGACAGCCGCGGCTTGACTGACCGAGAGTAGCCTACCGCCGCCGCCGCGCCAGAGCAGCCGGTCGGGGCCTGTCCTTGGTGCTGAGGTCCCTCTGTGTGCTGGTGTCCTTGCAAACTGAAGGTGTGCGTCTACGTCACAGCTTTCCTACCGTAACGTTGATAATAGATCTACGGTACACATACACACACGGCCAATCTCACTCCCTGGAAAGCCCTGAGAACACACCAAGGTATCGAGGGTGCAAAATCTGTTAAGAACTAATAGATCTACACAGCAAGTGGAGCAAAGTCTGCAGCAGCAGGTCTGTAGAGCCTCCATAACTTAAGGATAGGTTTGTGTCTTACACCCACAGTTGGACAAAAATCAATACCCAGTTCTAAGGATGAAAAAGCATTTTAATCAATTCACCTCTATCAAACAACACATTTTCTTTAAGCCTAACTATACGGGTCTTTGCATAGTTATTTTAGTCAACAATGGTCTTAAATACAAAGGCAATGATGGTGGTCCGAGAGTCACGATCTACAGGTACCATTACAAGTTAAGCACTAATATAATACTGAACCCCAAATAAATAAAGCCCACTTACAAGTTACAGTATTTCCCCATTAAAGAGTGCAAAAGGTTGAAAGTAGAGTTAAGTCATATTAAAGTTCATTTCATACAATTGGCTACCCATTTTGATCTACTGGCTTTAGATAATACACTGAGCTTGTTCAGTACAGTTGAAAAATACTATTCTGCTGAGAAAGATCTGCAAATAAGACTACACAGAGACTATCTACATATTGTCAGCGCTTCTCTCTTATTTCCTATTTCACCTTTTGTGCACACAAATTGAAATGACACACATTCGGAAGTCTGGATGCCTGCAAGGCACCCGCTGACTGCTATTTTTTCACCCCAGACTCAGGGACATTCAAGGGTCAAACGTTAGGCACTGGGTTAGTGGAGCGGCTGACGGGAGCAGTGTGTTGCCGCTCCAACTGAGCAGCCAATGGTGTGAGAAGCGATTGTCAGAGCGTCTCGTGCTTGTGGATGCCTGATGAGACCCGGAGACACAATGTTCAATGTTCCTTGGAAGGCACAGACGATGAATACACTGTCAGTAGGTTTGCACACTTTGTATAGATGGTTGGCTGTCTGCAGTAGACGATAGGACTTTCTAGTCCCCAGTGTCCGACAGGTAGTGGTTTGGCATATTCACATTAAGGCTTGATTTTCCACAGCTGGAAATGAAGCAAAAGAGATACAAAGATACAATTAAGATTTCATTAGAAGAAGATTGCTGTGAATTTAAACAAGGCGATTGAAATTTGTCTGTCTGCATAACCCACCCACACACACGCACGCACACACGCACGCACACACGCACAGCCCCGTACACATACGAGTGTAAAGGTCAGAGCATCCCCGGAGCACTTTGGGACTCTTTGGCTTTGATGCTGGGCACTGTAAATGAAATACGAACCACCCTCCAGTTTCTTGCTAACCGCTGGAATACACCTTCTTGCTGCTGCATCTCCTCCATGTGATGCTGCATAACTGATTAGTTCTAGCTTAAAATTTGGTGTCAAAGTCTCCATATGCCTTGATGCTTGATGTCTTGTCTGCTGGGTTTGCCGGTGCTCTGGTTTCCTCCCACAGTCCAAGGATGATGGATTATCTTACATAGACTCTTAACTGCCCAGAATGAGTGTGTGAGTGTGTTTGTCTATGTGTTTGCCCTGTGATGGACTGGTGACCTGTCCCAAGTTGTTTCCCTGCCTTCCACCCAATGCATGCTGGGATAGGCTCCTGAATAGGAATGAGCGGGTACGGAGAATGAAGTAGCTGTCATTTTTACAGTTACCAACAAGACTCTACTCACTCTGATGTTGAAGCCAAACAGGTCACTGACCACAGCAGACACAGCAGACAGGATGACCACTCTGGTGATGTTATAGATCAGAGGGTTCACTGTCAGACCCAACAGTCTGAACGGGGTGTCCAGCTCCTGGCACAGGTAAGGGGGAGGGAATAGAAATAAGAAATAGTTCAACTGGACATTGATCATTTAGAAATGTAAGTAAATCATATATAGCTTCTTAGGACTTATTATGCTTTTCACTGCAGCATTTTTTCCTTAGATGTAATTTAACTGAATCAAAATAAATTATAGCATATTTGACACTCTCTCAGACTTTGTTATGGAGGGCTAAATTTGGGCCCCAATTTTGGAAGCTATTAGAACAATACCACAATCCTTCAAAACAAGCCATAATTAATTTCTGCTTACTTTCATCAGTTTTGTAGCAAGTTTCAAAACATTATTCACTATGTTGAGCTCTTCTTTCTTATTGGGCTTCTTCTCCATCTTGAGATATAAATTGATCTGAAAAGAGATACAGAGAACATAAGAGAGCATATGTAGAATAAATGCTTAGTTAGTTTAAATTAGTTGTGTGATGTTTTTTTCCCTCCAATTTGTGGCAATGTCTCTATTTTTGTGTTAATGTCTCTTCTACTGTGTGTGTGTGTGTGTGTGTGTGTGTGTGTGTGTGTGTGTGTGTGTGTGTGTATACGTGCATATTTCAGTTGCCATCCTTACCTGCTCAGTGAGCAGCACTGAGGCGTTGCTGTATTTGCAGTTGGTCTCGGAGCCCAAGGTGGCCAGCCGTAACAGGAAGAGGATGAGGGCTGAGCCCCACACCATCAGCTCCCAGTTGGTCAGAGAGTCTAGGAATGTCTTGTGACTGTGCAGAAGCTGAGGTATGGGCGCACACAGAGGAAATGTCATAGCATCCCATAAGCAGCAGTGTATCGTTTTAACTGGCACTATGTACACTTACACAACACTTGTACACTTGTATCCTTGAACGTTACATTCCATTTTTACAAAAACAGACTATGGATGCGTGTTCACAAATAAGTGTGTTTCCATCTATTATTTCCTCTATGTGCAAGACTGGATTATGGACTACAGCATTATGGATATGACTGACCTGAGCACAGATGATGAACGAAATGGAAAGAGCCAAGAGGAAGATGGTGGAGACAATGACATCAACAGAGCGCTGTGGCCCTCGTCTCTGTATTGAATAAGCAAATCGATGAGACACCATTACAAAACAAAGTCAAGACCATGACAACCCTCTAGTGGTGAAAACGATGTACTGCAGAACACAAACCTTGAGGAAGGAGCGTAGTGATAACCACATCTTTATGTTCTGCACTTTTTTCAACCTGAAATGTGGGATCTCAGATTTCTTGGCCTTGCGCGCTGAAGTGATGTGGCTGAAGAGCTTGGCAAATAAGAGTCTCTGTTGAAGGAAAAATTAGAGTTAGCAAGAAATGTAATCTGCTGTGCTGTGTGGCTGTATAATGAGAGGAAGACAGCATCTCTTACTGCTTCATTTATTATGATTATTCTGCTGCTTTATTAGATTGGGCACAGTGGAACGAGACAGGAAATGAGAAAGAGCGAGGGGATGACATACGAGCCTTAGCCCACCGAAACACATCACTCACCTCTTCCTACGTCAATATTAAGAGCTTTATACTAGAGTTATTGCTCACCTGTTTGTAAGTTCCTTTCAGCCACACACACCATGAAGAAGAACAGGCCTGTGAGGCAGACTCTTTCCACTGTCGTGATGAAGAAAAGGGCACAGGCTTGGGCATCAAGTGGCCCCGCGGCCATTTCGATCAGCTCCGTCAGGGACAGGGGCCCATGGCTTGACATGTCCAGGAGCTGTGCCAGGCGGAAGACTAAGGGAAGCAGTGCCAGGGTAGCAGTCACCAGCCCACCAAACACAAGGTAACCCATGCCTTGCTCCACCAACTTCACCTGTTAACGAGAGATGCCATCCTGTCATGTTGCAAAACAGAAGGTACATGGCATGATAAACAATCCGACTAGAAATAAATCTTGATGGTATGAAGACAGCAGTGTTGTGTTGAATTAACAGAGACTGAGTACACAGATACATATCTGATATTACAGAAATAAAATCAGCCCAACAAACATCAAGCCAAATTGTAGATTTTGCTTTAAACTACATAGAGCACCAGATGGGTGGAATCTACCACAGATGATTCAGATAGAGAAAAATATACTCATTTAAATTTTCAAAAACTTTGATTGTGATTGTGTAAACTTTCCGGCATACAGTACATCCCACCCATCTGCCACTGAATCAGGGCTAGCGCTAGCACTAAAACCAACAATCAAAAGTCTGTCTAGCATACATCACTAAGACTTCTACCAGAGTGATCGCTCCTCAATCAGGGCGAATGTATCGAACACCGATGTGTAATGAGTGGTCTTTGGGAGGTGTACCCGTGTGAGGATGATCCCACTGATCTCCAATACTGACATGTCTGCTTTCTTACACTCGCCCTGCTCCCATATTATGGCACTGACACGGTCCTTGGATGGGTGGCATGCTTGCAGCCACGACAGCTGGCCCTGCAATGAAACGCAATAGACCACACAGCATTCCTCAAAGGCTATTCAAAGGGCCGACTACGTATCTGCACAGCATACACAGTAAATTGGTGGTTTAACAACGTGTAAATGTCCAGTGTGTAACTGTGCAATGAGCTATACAACAGCACTGTTTCATATAATAGGGCATAACCAAATATTAGTTCATAGGTCAGGGGTTGTTATACCAGGACGCTAACATTCAATCAGTTACAATAATACCAATACAATACAATAATAAAAAAGTAGTCTCCTGTTAGGTGGGCAACTTTAGCCTGTGAAATTCATAAATGAGATTTTGATGATTTGTTTCAAAGATGTAACAACCAATTCAAACCAACCAAACAAATAATTCATCACTAAAACAAGAATGATTTATGAAAGGCCAACATGTTTTCTCAGGTAATTTTCTGATAAAGAAAGGTCAATTTCAAATTGGCAAATATACCAGTAGAAGAAAAAAATAGTCCAATAGTTTTTTTTGGCAGACTCACTCCAGCGATTCCTTGCTGTAGGCTCTCGTCATCACTACTCAGAGTGGCGGCTTGGGGGACTGTTATGCCAGCATTGTACCTCCCCTCCCCATCACTGTCAGTGCTCCCAGATGAGACGGAGTCAGGCCCTTGGAGAAGCTCCTCCCATAATGTGTCATCAGTGTCAGAGGCGGGCCGGGAGCCCACGTTTGGCCTGAGGCGCTCCAGTTCACGGGGCTTCACCTTTGTGTCCTTGGCAATAGCCCTACTTCCTTCCTGCTTTCAAATCAAACATATTGCAATTTGTCAGTATTCAAAAAGAGTTTGGGTATGCCATATGTATGTATGAACTTAGGATATTATTCATGTGATTATTACATTATTACAGCCCGATTAAAAAACACTGAAACGATATCCAATACATGCAAGGTTTACCTGAGGTCTTGGTGTGGGTGCTGAGAGAAGACTTCTCTTCCTAAGGACAGATGCGGATTTCAGCCACGTTGTAGCAGGGTGTCTCTCTGGATGAGGTAGGGGACGAATGACTTCTACTGAGTGTTCCTCCTCTTCCTCACTGGAGAGCTCATCAGATGCCCCAAAGCCTGACTTTCCTTTGATCTGTAAGAAAAAGATTTAAAAAAAAAAAAAAAAAGAGGACAACTGAATAATCATAATAGTTGATCATAATAATCAATAATCAATGATCATAATAGCAACATTTAGAGTGGAATTAGAGATCTGAAGGCTGAAGCTCTGAATACGAATATTTCTGACAGTGATACTGACATTGGTGTGTACTATCTGTAGGATTTGTTTTGCTGTGTGTTGCTGCGTGTATATCTTCTTTCTGTGAGACACCTTAGAGATGTTTCTGTGACCAATTGTTTGAGGTATGTCAGACTAACTCAGCCATTCTCAGTTCTAAAGATAACATAATGAAAAAACAACATATTAAAGATCAGTTCATTTCTACTCAGCACCAAGATAACTGCCAAGGCCATCAACACTCGCCGCCAGCCAAATGCTGATACATTTTGGCTGTGGCATGTAAGCCTGTCAATTCTACTAGCCACTTTGGCATGTAGCCAACCTGTATTCATTCAGTGTTTTTTCTATTCTGAAAATTACTTTGGCTGCTGAGAAATTAAATTGCTTGATGAAATTCTGAATCCACAAGCCCCTGTGGCTGATTGAAGGAAAAGTTAGTTTCATGCCTCACTTCACCCTGCATTATTGAGATTGACTATCAACCCAATGAGATGACTGACTGTACCTCTCTCTCCTCGGTTCTGTATAACCGCGGGTTTTCTTCAAGCTGCCAGGGCTTCTGTTGCTCAGTATCCCCGCTGTCGTCATTTTCTTCTGCTTTTTTCAGCCCTCTGCCCTTCCTAGGCCTGTTGGAGACACAATAATAAATATGGGTAGAAGATCATAGATTGTATATATATACACAATATAAACGTAACCTAAATCCAAAGGACAGAGCATTGTTGATAGTATCGGAGAGGCTTTATTGCATGGCAGCAAGTATGACTTCATGAGAAATCTGTGGGAAATGTGGGAGTTTGTGGATGTGCAAGGAGTGTGCTAGTACAAGCAAGTATATGCAGTGCCTAACAATGAGGAACTCACCTCCTTCTGCGTGCTGGGCTGGCGGTGCTGCTGGCAGCTGGACTGCCTGAGGGGCTCCGGCTGGATTCAGTCGACACAATCTGGCAGTGCACAGTACCCAGCAGCAGCATCAGACACATGGGCCCAAACACCTCGCTGGCACTTGCCCCAGGGACCTCCAAGTACAGCACCGCTGCTGCCACTGAGGAGAACAAAACATAGATAAACAGCAAACAAAAAAGTCTCTTAGGGGAAAAACAGTTTAAACAGAATTGACTAAAGAGGTATTTTTCTGCTGCTCAAGTATGATGGGTAAGAAGATTTATCATTGCAAATAACAAGTGTGACATGTGACAAAAAGAGGCACGGTCTGGATGCAACTTTGATCTGATTTGTGAGCTAACCTTGCATGAAGTAGAGCACCATGATACATGAGGAGATGTACTTGGAGGTCACCTGGATCCACCAGTTGAAGAAGAAAGGGAACAGCAACACTCTGACCAGGCCCTTGCGAGCCAGAGCTGTCCAGGGACTATCTGGCTTGGCTTTGCTGAATGTGGATCCTGAGGGAAGAAAGTGTCACTTCCATAGATTTACCCAAATCATTATAAATGACTTTGAGACAGATTATTGCAGACAGTATCCACTCTCACCTCTTACTAAGTCAACATCAATGAGGTCTGGCTTGATGTGACCTGTCTTCTTTGGTTTGCTGTCAATGCCCTAGATGGATAACACAGGGAGGTTTTCATGGTGGTGAAAGGTAATGCATTTAACTCTTCACAGTGACATACAGGTTTGAATTAATTGTCTTACATTGAGATCTGCCTGCTCCAAAGATTTCTCCCAGACTTGCTGATCATACGCCCCGATCTGTTGCAACAATACCACATTTAGAGCTTCTGTTTGCCACATGGTTCTGTAGACTTTAACCTATTCAATCGGGTTTACCTTCTTTTGATACCAGGCTATTCTCGCCATTGTCATTTGATACTGGAACCAGTGGATTCAGTGTCAGGGCATTTCACAGAGAGTACAGGAAAGGATTGGACTGGACAGCAATCCAGGCTTTATCACAAAACAAAAAAAGAGAAGAACCAGACTGAACTTGATGGAAGTTAACAGCAGACACAAGGGCGTTTAAGGAAAACACTCAACACCAATAATTATAACAAAATACATTACAATACAGTGTGATAAATAGCTACCGTGCAGACTATGTAACTAAAGAAAAAGCTTTGAAAAAAGTAATGTAATGTTATGTTAACGTTAGGCAATTAGCCAGCGGTTAGCTAACCGTTAACGTTAGCTAAAGCTAGCTAACCACAGTAGCGTTAGCGAGTAGCCAAAGTGTCAGCTTACCTGAAACAAGAAAGTGAAGCTCGAAACAGGGACAAATTTGGAGAGAGCCTTGACTAATCATTCCACAAACTGACGAAAGGTTGACGAGACGAGTGCGTTCTTGTCATGAAATCTCAGGAGACCAGTAGCGACTTGTCAGCAGAGCAAGATACTGTTAACATTAAGCTGACTAACGTTAGCTGATGTTAACTTGGTAACGAGTAACGTCGCATACTGTACGCTATCACCTCACTCTCACAAGGGACTGAAACAATACGAGTGAAAGGCAGTTTTGTTGGAGAACTGATTTTCATACGAAGATATGTTTATTAACAGTTTCCCGATGGACTAACTTTTACTGTATACATTTGTCTGAGTCTTCCGCTTCCCTCTTCCGGGGTTTATTTTGTTTACACGCTTCCCTGAAGTTGTACGTAACATTTTAGCCAATCAGGGCACATCACGAGTACGTACGTGGACGCGACTAGTGTGTGTGTGTGTGTGTGTATGTGTGCGCGCGTGCACATGCGAGTCAGAGAGAGAGGACATTGGAGTGAAAGAGAGAGAGAGAGGGATGGAGTGATGTAGGACAGTGGTTCTCAAACTGGGGTCCTGGTATCCCCTGGGGTCATTGAGGGGGTTCGAGTGGGTCCCCAGCAAAATTAGAAATAGTTTACTTGTAAACTATTGCAACAACAGATAAAACCTTGTCGAGTTCCCTGGGATAAAATCTTATGGGCGTCTGTGGCCTAATGTGTGTCTATGTAATGTGAGTGTACATATGAACACAAACGATATGGCTGGTACACATATATTTGCAACTTAGACCAGAAGATAGTTCAGAAAAAGCTCAGAAACCATTGCAACACAATTGCTTGCTGAGCTAAATGACAAAGCGTACGCACAACTGCACAAAATGATAGTATATGAGATTAGAGTGCTGCTGTCTGACCGGTCAGACCACAGCCTGTCAAGATAGAAAGAGAGTCATTTGTCATTTGAGTCCTGAGTGTCCACTGATGGCTGGTCTTGGTCAGCTGCACACACGACCTTTGCCTTGACCTTCTTGTTGGAGGAGATGATAAAGTAGGGGCTGAGAGAAGCATAGCAGGAGGAGAAGAACACTCTCATATCAGCCACTACCGGCGACACTTTAGGCACCGTCAGCATGTAAATCCAGATTACATTGTCAATGCCGAAGAAGACCACATACAGAACCACCAGGGTCACCACTGTTTTAGCCGCCCTGGTCTCTGCCCCGCCTCCCTGAGATCGACGGATCCCCCTCACCTGGCGGCTGTGGCGGTGGAGAAGCAAAAGGATGTAACCGCTGGAGCCCAACATCAGGCCCACGAAAGCGAAATCCCTCCCAGAGACAGCCACCCCGTTGATCACGTACGACAGGCTGTCTCTGAAATCCACGTGGCAGAAGCCCAGGTTGAGGGTGAACGCAGGCACGGTGCCGTTGCGTGGAGCGATTGAGAAGAACGGCGCCGCAATGCATATGGCCATGTTGAGGAGCCACAGCCCCGCAAAGGTGGGCAGGATGAGGGAGGAAAGCATCGCCTTCATCCTGGACACGCGGGGCCCTGCGGGGGCGATGGTTACTGCCTGGAACACGCTCAGCATACAGGTGATGCAGACGGATAAGGCTCGGCCGATGCGGTAGGAGTAGATCACCACCTTGCAGCCGGCGTCGTCCAGCAGGTTCCTCAGCCCGAACACAGTCATGGTCTGGGGAACGCAGCGGGTGAGCAGCAGCATCAGGTTGGCGAAGGCCAGGTGGCACAGGATCATGTCCACAGGAAGGAGTTTGTGTTCGGTGCAAACGATGTGGGTGTAAGCCATCAGCACCACCGTGTTCCCGAAGATGCCCATACCTGTTTGCAAGAGGAAGGAGACCCCTTTGATGGTGACACACAGATCCATGACACCAAGGCCTGCATGGGTAGCGTTTTGGAAAGCAGACACAGAAAATCAAATTTGTTATAAATACACCAAATTGATAAGGGATTCAATAAACACACATCAGGTTACATATAAACTGACATAACCGTATTACCTGAAGATAAGCATATCACCTCTAGGAATTCCATCAGGAAAAATGCTGAGCTTACCTGAAAGTGCAGATGATGCGCCTAAACTGTGTTTAGTAGCCCATGTAATTTCAATTTATATCCTCCGATGCCCCTGGAGATTTTAGGACAACATTACACTATTCAGCTCACCATTCGGCAAATTAAAGGCGTGCACTAATCTGACTGACATGGCCTCAGAAGGCGAGCAATGAAAGGGCTTGTTAAACAGGGAATACCACTGAATTACAGCTTTGAAATATCTTATTCTATGGACTTTCACAGTTTGTTTACATCAACATTCACAGCTGTCTCTCATGGGCAGACACAAGAGAGAACAGTTTGTCTGTAGCCTCACACTGATGTCCAGCTCCAAAGATAAATAATGAGGAAAAGATGGAAAAGGTGACGTTGACAGTACCCAGGATAATCTGGAAATATGAGTTCATTTTCTGGTTTGGAACAACATAGCACTGGTATTATATGAATGATGTTAAGGTTCAGACAAATGTGGTATGAGGCCACAAATTCTCTCTCTCTCTCTCTCTCTCTCTTTATAGTGTTATAGATTATAGTGTTAGACTTCAATGTTGGGAGATGTTCATGGTCATAAATACTAATTGAGCTGCCCTAGGTCATATGAATAACATATGTGCACTCTCTATTTGAGCGATATTCCCCTTTAAGCTCCACATTTCAGCGTTTCGAATCCCATAGACAGACAAACATGTCAATCTTCCGTAATATTATAATGGTGTTTCTCCACGGGGTTAAACAAGCCCTGCAGAAACAACTGTGTGTGGTTATTGTTGATGCAAGAACAGGCTGATGATGCCGTGAATGAGCCATCAAGAGATTTTTACATGCACAGCTGGTCCTTGTATTTGCTCTCTCTTTCTCTTCCCTGTCCTGGGAGCATGTTAAAAGACACACAGGAGCAAGACAATTAGCCATACAACAATGCATGTCTGCGCTAATTGGGGGCGTTGGGACAACCAGCCTTGATTCATTTGCTCATTTATGCTTCTAGCTCTGTAACTGAGTGGGGAATGCAGATTTGTTTCTACAACAAAAGTTCATAATAGTCCTTATTCGGGGTTTTCATGGTTTTCTATGGCAACTGTAAATGTATCTTAAATGTGCTTAGCCGTAATGTGCTTAGCCTTAATGGTTAATTGTGCAATCATAACTTTGCACAAATGCAGCAGTTGGATTGTGATTTTGTGAAGCTCTCATTTGAGAAGCTCGTCTTATTTCTCCTGGGATAAGGCCTTAGAATAAAAATGATATAGGACTTGTTATTTTCCCACATGTTATTATGTTTACATGTTCAGGAAGCTAATTACAATGGCAAGTTTGAACATGTTCTTCTCATGGGATTGCACAACTGAGTGTACACTGCATTGCCGGCTCTTTTTTCCCCCCTGACATGAGTTTTGATTCATCCTTTGTGATTGAAGGCATTGTTTTTTCCCCCACAGCTAATAGAACACTACATACCCCTCAGAAGTTTGACGTTTGCATCTATATGTGTTACAATCAAAATTATTGGGACAATGTAGTGGAATTGGTTATTATTGCTGCAAACACAATAATACATGAAACTTTAATTTCTGATCACAGAATGCACATTAAGAAAAAATACTATACATTTTTGCTTGTATGTTAAAGGATGTTACAAAATGTGAGTGAGTATTAGTATTTAACCAAAATACATTTAAGACAATGAAGGGCATTTCTGGACATATACACTAAATGTATGAAATGGCCCATCAACATCAACTAGAGTACTTTTTAGGACTATGGTGTGAAATACACTGATGACTTGGTGACTGACTCACTGTCAATGTACTCAATGTATATTAACTTAAATCAGGTCACTCAGATTCAGATACTCTATTAAGTTATTTCCAATTAACTCTGTGGAACAAACAGGTAAGAGAAACCCAACCTTCTAGGCGGCCATACAACTTGAAGTATGGTGGTTACATTTTTAGAAGAAGAAGAAGAACTTTTATTGCACACACATACATGCAGGGGGGAAGTGGCCGCACAACACAACACACATGCATATTTGTGTCCAAGTTGAACGTTGGCTCTGCTTGCTTATCCCATCCCTGCCGGTCTTCCTCCAAGCCAGGCCAGGCCAGGGAGCCGTGCCAGGGGACCAAGTCCAGGTGTATTGTTGCTGTCTTGTCACAGACAGCCGACTGGATATTGCATGTTTTTAGACGGGGTTCTTTCCAGGAGGAGACCCAAGTGAACACGGGGAGAACATGCAAACTCCACACAGAAAGGCCCGGGAGATAACACACCTGGGCACCCCAGACTCACCAGCGCCCAGGCGGGAATCGAACCCACGACCTTCTTGCTGTGAGGGAGCAGTGCAAGCACTGCGCCACCGTGCCACAACTTTTCAGATGGTGCAGGGAATAGATGTTGAATCTGTCATATTGTCATCGATGCATTTCACAATGTGACGAGGTACATGATCTGTCCCACAGCAGTAATGGGCTTGCAAGAGGCTTTTGGCTTATCGGACTCTATCTGAACAGAATATATCTGGTAATAATGTGTATGACACGACATTGATGATATTCAAACTACTTATCTGGATGTAAAAGATGGATTTATTTATACGGTTTGTTTGTCCCTATGCTCATGTACACTTGAAACCACTACACTTGGCATTTTCTAACATTCTTCCAACATATAAGCAAAACGTATTTTGTACCATTCACAGTTTTCAATCAGAAAACTTCAAATGGGTTTGTGGCGAAAACAACTATCACATCTTATCTACAGAGGCATCTGTCTGCATAGTATGCTCTCCATTTTATAGGATGTTACAAATGCACAAAAAATATGTTGAATGAGTACCTCACACCACACTTCATTTATATACTTTAATGAGGTTTGGGTAAAAAACAAGTAATTTCAATGTTCCAATACCCTTGTGTCTTATATCTTGAGAAATCATTATCACAATTCATTTGTATGAACACGGTATTTTTCTCTCTCTCAACTCTACTGGGAGACATTATGTCTCATCATGCCCTAATGAGACATGGGATAAATATTCATTATCTATTCCCAGGTGTGGGATACATGGTGGTTGCATCATGTAACCTACCCACATTAAGTTGCCCTATCATGTCATCACATTTTGGGTTAACTTTCATTTTTTAATAATCTTATTGCTTTAGATGTATTACAGAACCATAAATTGAATGCTATGCCACACTCTAGAAATGAAACCAAGGGTGATCTATCACATCAACTGAATGGAACATCTTCTGGCCTTTTATCTTGTTTCATCTTTCTCCACTGGAGGACACTGTGGTATCGGTCTCTGTCTAACCACCAGAACAAAGTCTCTTTAACAGATGGCAGATTTTAATATCAATTGCAATAATGAAACAAAAAAACCCTAAAACAATTTTTAGGTTCATAAGGACTGAAAGTTATGTGTTTTATTAGAATAGTATCTATAATAAAAAAAAAAACAATTGTCAAATGTCCCCATCCAATGTACTACTGCAATTGAGGAATGGCTTCTATCTTTATTGATTAAATATTAGCCGATGTTATCCCTTTATTAACACTGACAGTTTCTCTGCCCACTGGTTGGATCTTTGTGCCTTGTGAATTAGTCCTAAAGTCGTTTTCTCTTGTTATCCTGTTGACATGGAATCCTACAATGCAGCCAGTGAGGGGACAGATGCAGTCATCTGTATTGATCTCAGGTAATTGGAGGCTGAGGGAAGAGGAGTCGAAAGTCAATGGACCATGCAAAATAGATCCAACAACCGTTAACTGTCGGTAAGTATAAGAGCACAAACAACCTGACTACTTTGGGAGGTGTCAGGGACTAAGTTCACTTCAGACCCCATTATCCTGTACTGGTCTTCTCAGGTAAGTGTAAAGGCATAACAGCCTTCTACATTCATCTTTCTGATACCATGCTAGCTATCACTTTTCATTTAATCATAAAGTCTGAGTAATATATATCACAAACAATACTGTATGACTTTGTGTGATGTGCCTGTGAGGTGTTACTTCTCCTCTTCCTACCTCGTTCTCTCCCAACAGGAATGCAATCAGAGGGGTTTGTTCGTGGGATGCTCTATCTGTCCCTCACTGTAGTGGGAGTCCCGGGGAACGCTGCAGTCATCCTGGCGTTCCTCCTGGCGTTGTACCAGGAGAGCCGGCTCCTCCCAGCTGATGCCATTGTCCTGCACCTGGCTTGTGTCAACCTGCTGGTAGTGGGTGTGCGCTGTTTGCTAGAGACCCTGGCCTCCTTCCGGGTGGCCAGTATCTTTGGAGACACAAGTTGTAAGGCGGTGATCTTTGTCTATCGGACGTCACGCTCCCTCTCGATTTGGCTCACCTTTGTCCTGAGTGCCTACCAGTGCCTGAGCATTGCCCCTCCTGGTTCTTGCTGGGCCTCATTCCGCACCTTGGCGGCTCACTATTTGATGTTGGTTTTCTTCATCCTCTGGGTCATCAACACCTGCATGAGCTCAGCAGCCATACTCTTCTCCCTGGGCACCCAGAATGACTCCGTCCTCATGAACCATGGTATCAATGTGCAGTTTTGCTATGTGCGCTTCCCTTCCAAGCTGTCCAAGCAAGCCAACGGGGCAGCCCAGGTGGGCAGGGACGTGGTGCCGATGGCCCTCATGACCCTGGCCAGTCTTATTATCCTGGTCTTCCTTTACAAACACAGCCAGCAGGTCAAGGGGCTCCGTTGCAGCAACAGCAGCAGTGGGGGTAGCAGTGGGGCTGAGCGACGAGCTGCCAGGGCCGTGGTAATGCTTGTGACCTTGTACGTGGTCCTTTATGGAGTGGATAATGGGCTTTGGGTGTACACTCTCACTGTGAGGAAGACCATGCGTTCCTCGCTGATCTCTGACCTGCGTATATTCTTCTCCTCGCTCTATGCAGCGCTAAGCCCTCTGGTCATTATTGCCTCCAACAGAAAGGTGAATGGCAGGCTGAGGTGTGTAGTGCAGGAGAGGCTGATTCAAGATAAAGCAAGAACTCTCTCTACTGGGTGAGGGCTGCTGGGACTGTTGATTTCCTGCGGGGCATCGATGGAAGCCATGACGGGTCGGACGGGTCATTCCGTCTTTGTATTTATTGAGTAAAATGTTGGTTTAACCTTATAAGGAATGTGGGAGAGACTCTCTTCCTCTGTGTTGGTTTTAGTGCTGATACATACAATCGTTGCATGCTCTTCTTCAACATGTACTGAAATCTCATGCACCATTTCTGATATGTTATAAATGTATGTTGTATCCAAGATTTGGATAGGAAGGCCTAACGGTGGGCAGGAAGATGCTATTGTCTTACTGTTTTATGATTTAACCTGCGTGATAAAAGAAAAAAACGTAACGAGCCTTTTTCTGTCATAACAACCCTGTTGCTCAATACAACGCTGCATGAATCTCAGCCGATCTGGCCACATATTGCTTTGTTTGTTCATTCATTATGCTCCCTCCATCTTAATTGGGTGGAAGAATTATAGCTGGGTGACTTAAGGCTCAATGTAGCTGTCAAATGACTTCCAGCTGCCTATTTAGTTATAATTAAGGCTTTGAATAGAATCTGGGAAATGTCCCGTGCTAATGAGGCAGGTTAATTGCCCCACAGAGAACTGAGGTAAAAACCTGATGGGAAAACTGTGTTCTTCAGAGAAAATAGGTGAAAAAGATGTTCATTAAGTTCCTTTCAAAATATGACGTGGGATGCTTTTTTTCTTTTACTCAAACAAAATGCTGATTATCTGACAACGTGAGTCGAGGCTCTAACTGCCGCACTTATTAGATTAGGAGACTTTGGGGACGCGGAGCAACATCTTGGAACAAACCTTGAGAGTTTACAGCGGCTGTGACAACGTGGAAAATTTAGGAGTCATTATGTAATTGCCGTGTCTTGGGAGAAGCAAGGGCAGGGAGAGCGGGTGAGGACATGACAACCTTCTGAGAGTGACAGCTCAAAAGACGTAAGTGGGGCTGCCAGCACTCTGTGATCCCGCAATAACTCTAAAGTGCAATCAGTGCTGGGCTATTCAAACGCTGTCGCAATGCAGGTGAGGAGAAATGTGACTTCCCTTATTGTGTGCTTGTGTGCAGCAGTTACATTCACCGCCAGGTTAATATCATGGCATATTAAAGGTTAGAAGAAAAAGGTTGATATTTTCCTACAAAACAACATTCATCTTTATTATAAAACATTGCAACCATTAAGCCCTTTCGACTATTTCTTGCAATTTGTTGAAAGCTCTTTCCAGATGACAAATTCCATGTTTCTTACTCTTCACACCACTGAAATCTGAATGGCACATTAAACAGACTCCGGTGGAATGAAGGATAGAATACATGGATGGTTTCATTTGGTTGTATGTGTGCTGGCGCCTCTGGTAAGGAATCACTGGGAATGGGACACACTTGACATGGATGATTCCCTTCAACGCTTCCAATGACGCCATTCATCCTGTTGCTGTCAGGAAAGAAGTTGCAGGATCAGTTAAAAGGAACAAACAGGTGAAAAACAGGTTTCATTTATGTTTCCACATTTCATCCCGTGTGTGTGTGTGTGTGTGTGTGTGTGTGTGTGTGCGTGTGTGTGTGTGTGTGTGTGTGTGTGTGTGTGTGAAGGGTGTGCCAGGCAGGCCTCTCCCTGCACAAGACAGGACCTGTTTATACTCAGCTCCATTCCTCTGTAGTCTTCTGGGCTCCACTGAATGCCTTGCAGCGCTACTAAACATGTAGAGACCAAACCCACACAAACGTAACCCTCTATTACTGCCTTGCTTTCCTAACACCGACCATCTTAATCATAATAATCATAATAATACATTCCCTTGTTTTTCTACTGCCAATACTTTTCATTTTCAAAATAAAACGGGACATGTAATAACCTGACAGAAGTAGATTGTCGTCCGTTTTTTTCAGCCTGCAGCTCACCTGGTTGAAGATTATAGCTCCTTGATTGCAAGATTCCTGAAATGGACAGCTACCTATAGGAAAAAAACAGAACAAAACACAATTACCCGACATTAACAAAAAGGCATAAACAAACAATTGCCAACATTTGCTGTTTCTTTTTCACTCAGTCGACATTACTTTTTCGTTGTCTAGAGTAGGCTAATCCAAACCTGTACAAAAGCCCCACAACTGGACAAAGTTGTCAAGATGTCCAAAGCAGTGGGCTAAACGAAGTTGAAGGGTTGCAGTAATCCCGCCAGCCAATCCATCCCTGCTGTGCCTGATGTCAGTCTATTTACCTGCACCAGGTACGGGCATTTTAGTCTCCCGCATCCACCAATGGCGTCGCAGCAGCAAGAGTAAGCCTCGCCCCATTTCTGCCTTGAAGCCGGTCTACACCCTAATATAGCCCTCTTGCTCAGGAACTGAATCTCAAACCCAAACCCCCCCCCCCCCCCTTCGAAACTCAATGTATTACACAAACATCAGAATCGGGATCAGTTAACTCACTAAGTACGATACACGGGAATCTTGGTGAAACTGATGCTGTGATGTATCAACAACAAACATAGCAACAGCGGTAACTCACATACACACCACTCTCCCAGTATCAATTCAAAACTTTATAATTAAATCATCAACACATCATTTGCTTCTGAAATAGCCATTAAACCCAGAAACATCTACCATTATATTTCCAGCCAGTTATTATGTTGATAAAGAGACTGTTCTCCGATGATCTTGACATTTAAAACACAGAGAATTCTTTCCCCATCATTGGTTTAGGAGTGTGTTCACTGACCACACTAACCGGAAAGTTTGGGGATTGTTGGTCGGTGGTGAAAATGTATCCGTAGTAAACACATCCTGTGATACTTGTTAAAGCCAAATTGTATGGAAATGACAGATGTAATAAATCCCAGATGTAATTAAGTTTACTGTTGTTGCTGTCTTTGCCTTTCCTGCAACGGGGGGTTTCCTCAGCCACATTTTTAAAGCATGTATTCCCTGTTTGGGTGAAGCCACTGAGCCACTGGAGAGTGAAATACAAAATATGCACTTTTATGCAATGAATTCAGTACTTTTTTTTAGTGCAGTACTGATTACAATTCCAATGCATAGCACCGTCATCTCGACCAGCATTTCAAATCTCACACATCATTATAACACTCTGCAGTGCTCATTTGGGGTCCTTCCTGGTCCTCCATGCTACATGCCACTACAGAATACCTGCCAGGATGTGACACTGTGACACACATTTAACTCATTTTTTATTAGATTTTCTGCACCAATTGGTTAGAGAATTGTGTGTGTGTGTGTGTGTGCGACCCATTTCTCTATATCCACCCATTTTAACTGACTCCCTCAGACAGAGACTCTCATGCCCCAACTTGCCTGGAATGCTGCACGGCCTGAAAGCAAGGAGCTCAGCATTCATGATAATGAGTTTTAAAAAGTCAATGCTAAAGTTATTCTCGCTTGACAAACATAACAATGTTTCTTGATTCAATTTAATTCTCAGCCACTTTGTGCAAAAGGCTGAGATGCCAGATTTAAGATCCACATGAATCTGCAAATTCGATGGTTAGGATTCGTGTGTTTGACTATAGTCCTGTAGTACAATCCAGTTGTAACATATATTGTATGCACAATCACTATGTAGTTCATTGGAAAGTTAATACCAGCAAGACAAAGTTTCATTTAACTTAAATCAAAATCCACTCGCAAGAAAGAAAACATTCCATGCAGATGGAGAACACAAGGAACTGAATCTTACATGCTAAAGGGTGACTGATATGGGTATCCAAATTCATGAGCAGTGGAACACTGTATAGCTATGCACCTACAGTACAGTATGTGAAGGGAGCATATCTCTATAATCCATGTCAGGGAGATTGTATGACAGATTAAGCCCTAACCCAGTATGCCTGTAAGGAGGCAGACCACACAGATGGGGGATGGGGTGTGGAGGCCCTGGGGCCCCGGGGCTGTAGCTCTCTATTACTCCACCACACTCAGGTCAGATATGCACCGCTGTGCCTCGACTTGCTATAGCAGTAACACTGGTTTACAGCAGGGTAATGCACTGGAGAGAAGAAAGAGAAGAGAGAAGGAAAGACAGGAAGAAGGACTGGGAGAGATTGCTGGGTTGTGTACATACACCGGCATAAAGATGTTGTCATATTAACCTACTGAGCAATAACTGAGCATGACAGCTCTATCACTGGCAAATGGATCGCAGATGTGTTTTACATTTTCATTTGATTAAATTGAAAGTGAATTGAGCCCTGCCCTGACATGCACAAAGTATCAATATGTGCAACATGAATATTCTCTCAATACGAGGTTCATCACTTATTACCTGGAGGTGAAATAAATTATTATCACGGAGGGATGATCTTCATTGGCATGTCAGCTTGCAGACATTTATCCTTTGATGAGCCAATCCACTGTCCTCCCTCGGGGAAGCCGATTCATTCTGTATGCTCTGTGAATGCACAAGCCCCGCTCCCAGATTTTAATCTCTTTAAATGTGTATGGTTAAAAGGCAGCTGGATTGAGGCGGGGGGGGGGGGAGGGGCGGGCCTCAAACAGGGGTTGAGAGCTGAATTGAACTCCTAGAGAACACATAGGCTGTATCTGAAGGCTGCTAACACCTAATGCATTTCATTATTTTGCAATGAATGCCAGAAAACTGAACCAAATGCACAACAGTACAGTAAACAAACTACATGTCTGCTGTATTGACCCGATAACCAACCCCAATGACTTTGCTGATCTCGCACACCCCTCTTTCCTCTAACATCCAAGGTTTCTACTGTTCACCCAGAAACAGCACAAGGGATAGTTACATTAGATCATGTGTAAAGGTAAATGCCTGATGTTGATGTTGCATTGTGTATTGAGATGAATGGGTTGATCTTTTTTTCATATATTTCCCCTGCATCCTATATTTGTGGGTGCTATGAGCTTTCGGCTGAATTTTTGACACTAAAGTTGTAAAGCAAGTAACGATGTTTCATCTGAGGGCCAAAACACAACACCTTTGAAATCTCTTTGAAATAAAACACACAATTAATGGAACACCTCTGAGGAGTTCATTTTCAAAACGCTAGCATTTTGTCAACTCAAGGATCTGAGCTCTCTACTGTTAATTAAAATGTACCTAACATGTTTTCTCTTCATTTGCATGTGCTGTATTTTTTTTTTCAATGTGGCAATAGCGAAGATCCTGCCCTTTATCCTCCCTGTCTTCTCCTCCAAATGCCACATAGGTGGAATTTTCCACAAGACATTTCCCTGAGTCTGCTGTGGAATGCAGACAAGATGGAGCAAGTCTGCAGAGTACGGCACCTCGACTGGAACATTATGTTGAGGAGCTTAACTCGTACACATGGTGTCCAGCTTCTCATTAAGAGGGAATTCTCCCTGGGGGGGGGGGGGGGGGATGAGGGGGCAATTACTCTGGGTGTAGCTATATCCTCCAGTATTGGTAGTGTTGGTAATGTTGATTGATCCTACAGATTTTAGGAACAGCTTGCATTCTCTGATTTGTAGTAACTAGTTCCTATGGTGTGAAAATCATCATCATGTTTGATATATATGTGTTATTTAGTCATCTAAGTCATTCTAACAAACAGCCTAAAATAGGAGTATGTGTTAAGTCTAATTCAAAGGTGGTGGAGACTTTTACAATGTCGCTATTAAACAGCCGCAGATTGTTATCTGTGCAACAGTGCAGACCTTGTAAAGTTATACAACGTGGGCATGTGCTGACATAACAGCCACATATATCTCATCGCTCCGCTACTACCCTTCTGACAGGTGAAGGAAGTGCACAATCACGCGCAGAGAAATTGATGAGAAAGCAGTGCCTGCTTTGGGCCAAAACTAATGTCTTTGCTGCGGTGTGACAGGAGGAATTAACTTGACGGTGGTTTTATGTTGTAGAGTTTGAATCCATTTTTTTTTCACGTATATACAGTACATGTTCAGAACACTTGAGTGAATTGGACAGGTCTGGTCTTACACATTTCTTTTGGATGCCAAAATGATGACAAATTGCCTGGAATAGGAAGTAGTTGGCAAGTGAGTGAGATGATAAGGAGCATTACTCAGACGTGCTATGAAAAATTGAGCCTCCTTGTGGTCCTCCAGAACAAGTGGTGTCACTCCACCCACTCAAACCTGAATAATAGATCTGATAGGTTCTCTGTGTGTCATATAGCTGCTGTCTATGTAATTACAAAAGACACCACACAGTCATATCTGAGCTTACACTACTCCTGTGCATCACACTGCCACGGAGGTTGAATAGTGTTGCTTTTCTTCATTTATTGAAATGGGGGAGGAGAGAGCACCACCTGTTGACTATTCATGGTATTACAGCAAAGGGGCACCTTGGATCGTGCCATTGCAGTGATGATGAGGACTTAGATGTTTATGCCTTGACAGGTAAAAACGAAAGTGTGCGTGATAATGGTAGTAGAGTGACTTTGGATTGATGTAACTTGCGAAAGATAGCCCAGTCTATATGTGCTCAGTATGACAACTTTCAGTTTGTAAACATACATTTCATACATACTGTATATGTTCAAATATGTTTAAGGCATGGTTCAAATTTGATTTTATTTGAGTCTTTGAATTTAAAGAAAATCTAAAATCTAAACGTTTTTACAAGCAGTTTCAACTGCAGTCAACTGGACCTGGTCTTGATTGGCACCCCTCATTAAACAATTGCTAAAATAGTTTGCTGCATTTAAACTGACACCCCAACATAGAAAGCCTCCAGTAACAATAAGCTGCAGTTTGCCTCAGTATATATAGGGCCGTGTTTTGATAAGAGGAAAGAGCGTCAGGACAAAAAACGCCGATGATGCATCATTTGTCCCAATACAAAGCCAATCTCTCCACATACTCCAATAACTGTATACCTGTATAACATCCAACATCTATCTGAGTGAATGTAAGTTGCACGGTTGTGTATGAACATTGGGCTGTGAGAGTGCAACCATGACTTCTAGCCGCCTTTTATAATTGGTTGTATGAAAAGGAAACGGACAGTCGGGGATTAACCAAACTAACATTGATGGCTCCTGACCAATGGTCTAAATCTATGTAATAACAGCGAACAGCATGGGATTGCATTGTGGTATAATCAGACTTGTGGTATAATCCTGGTTTAAGAATCACACATGTCACTGCCCCTCTGGATGGTAAACACATACGCAGGCTTACAGGATAATGATGTGCTGTTCAACACATAAAGGACTTCCTGGAATCCTAACATGTGATATAAGATTGGATTATACTTGATTGTACCATTCTCTAAAACTTTCTCTGCGTTACAGGCCACCATCCCTTTCATATACGGGGAAATAGACCAAAAAGACAGGATAGTTACGGTACACATTTGCTCATGATGGTTCCATGTGTGATCCTGGTGAAATTAGAGGTGACAGCCGAGGCCGGTACGTTTTACCGCCTCTGTAGGAGTCTCACAACATTGAATAATGTATAGACTCATCTGTCATCTGGAGCGCTGCAGTAAATTGGATGATCAATGGCACAGCAACCATACCGACAAAGCTTTTATAGCGTTGCCGCAGAAATGTTTCTTACTGGTACAATCTTATCTCGTAAAATATTAGGAACACTCATAGAGAATGCAGTGCCCAGACTACACTACTCTGCTCTAAAAGGAGGTGCTGGTTTGCAATGGTCACTTCATTCTCCAGCATGACAACAGAGTGGGCGGCGTGGCGGCCCAGTGGTAAGCACTGTCACCTCACACCAAGAAGGTCCTGGGTTTGAATCCTTTCTGTGTGGAGTTTGTTCTCCCTGTGTTTGTGTGGGTTTCCTCCCCATGATCCAAAGACATGAAAGTCTGTGACTCTGAGCTTGCCCTATGTGTTGTGACCTGTCCAGGTTGTTTCCCTGCCTTCTGTGCAATGCATGCTGGGATAGGCTCTATATGCGCCTGTGACCTTGAAGGAATAAGTGGGTATAGAAAATGGAAGGATGGATTTTCAGGGATGCATTACTACTACAGTAAGCTCTTTATTTGCCACTGCTGTGAGTTTTACAAGGAAAATATCGGAAGAAAACCACATATAGATCCTTCCATTGTACCATGGCAATATGTCTGAAAATACTACACTGAAAAAGCCTGAATGTAGCGTGACGCACATTTCTAGTAAGAGTAAATAAGAGTACACGGTCAATCCACAGAGATAAAGCTGAAATGAATGAAAGGACACAAATTGAATTCATAACTCGATATTTTCAGTCAACCAAGTGCTTTGTTTTGCCTCATATATTTTTTACTCTCATCCTTGACCTTTTCTTTCTTGGTGCTTTTTGAAATAAAATTTCATTAAACATTTAATTGAAGTTGCCTTAAGAATAACACATGTTTACACACACACACACACGCACACACACACACGCACACACACACACGCACATACGCACACACACACACACACACACACACACACACACACACACACACACACACACACACACACAGGCAGGTAGGTTTACTTAATCAAAATACTGCACCCAAAGTGCAAGTGTTCTTGTCACAGAGTGCTCCAGTAATTGCTTATTATGAACATGACCACCGCAGTCAACCTTTCTCTTGTTTTCTTCTCCCTTCATTTCTCAGACACACATTTCATTGCAGTCCATCCATGCACATATAATTCACCGTGCAGTTATTTACTGACCATCTCACACCAGTGCTAATACATTAGCAATGAGAGGACATTAAGGTAAATATACTATAGGGAGAGGGAGAAGGAAGATCAAATACAGAGAAATGGGAAAGGAAAGAGGAAGACTATTAAAGAGCTGAGAGCAGAAGAGAAGAGAAGAAGAGAATAAAAAAGTGCTCTATCCATCTCACTCCATATAAATCAACAGACTGGTCAATAATTGCTTACAGCTTTGTTCTCACAGATAATTCATTTGAACTGAACTGACCACATGTGGATTTTAGTCAGATAACATGAGGAAGGTATCTGGCAACAACAGAAACACTAATGGTGAAGCTCAAAAAGACAAGCCCTCTTCATCCCCTCCCCACCAACCACTACCCACCTCCACACACACATACACACAAACATAAACCCATACATATGGGGTAAAGAGTGGAGGACCCCTTTACCTCACGCTCTTACATCTGCCCCCCTATGGTCCATCAGGATAGACTCATTAACAGCAGAGGGCATTGGCATCGGACCTCATCGCCTCCCCACAGGACAGGGCCTTCCACCTGACCTTGGAAAATGTCCAAGCCAGCAGCACATCCCGCCTCAGGAGGGGAGGGAGGCAGTCAGGTTTGGGTTATCGGCTGAAGGTCAGTATAGCCTCACTGCATGCTGAAGAGCCTCGCTGCTCCAAGATGGGAGGGGCGTGCAGGGGTTTCTGTCTTTACCTCTTTCCATTTTTGATGAAAATGGAGCTCTCTGACAATAACCACTCCCCATCACGACACTCCGACAGGACAAACTTTCTGCATTTCTCGTGTTTTCAGAGAGAGTTTCATCCCAGGTTCATAATTTATGGACTGTTTGGGGATCACTACTTATGCGATCCCATCAGAAATGTGATGTGACACTGAGTGCTGTTGTGTTACCCTCAAGTGAGGCTCTGTAACACGAAAACGCTGGCAGGACACGTGCAATTACATCCTCCAGCTGAAGTAGACCTCTCCCCCTGGGCAATCTCTGCACAACACTCATCATAAAGTAAGGCCACCATTCACTGAGACTTTCAAGTGACTATATGTTCTGCTTTCTTTGAACATCGTAAATAGAAGCAGAAAAAGAAATGCCCATTAATAAGAAAGATGGAGTCTAATGGGGAATCGACCAGAGGGTCTTTTCATGATTACTAGCCATTCATTGATCAAGCACTCCCAGACTGGAGCGAAGAAGGAGAGGGATGATTGTAATTAGTAATCAAAACCTCTGTGGCTTAGATGTCTGCTATTGGCAACAAATCAAGGTCTCATCTACCATATATGAAGATAACAATTTGGTAAATATATGAACTATGTGACCCATTATTATTGCTATGTAGTTACAGTATACATGTGAGGTTACAGCTTATACTTACATATTTCTGTACAGTCTGATACCATCTGGACACATTTCTGTATGTGCTACTGTCATCTGTAAATCTGGTCATGTGAATTGCTAACAATGCACACTTGCACATTTGCACAGTAAATCTAATAGTGATGCACATTTACACACCGTGCATTTGCTCTTGCACTGGACTGTAAATCTGTAAACTGCCACCATCTGTAAATCTGTACGTCGGCAATAGTCACTATAGTGAGAATTCACAGGAGCTCCGCATTCGCATGATAAAGACACTGCAGTTTGTTCTCTTGGTTGTACTTTTATCTGTATCTTATTCACTGCTTGGGGGAATCATTGACGCTTCATCAGTTTCCATTTCTGGTGACTAGTAGTTCTCTTGCCTACCTATGTTGAATGCACGTATTGTAAGTCGCTTTGGATAACAGCGTCTGCTAGATGACTGTAATGTAATTGTAATGTAATCCTATTTTATTTTTTATTTTATTTATTTGACAGGGACAGTGGACAGTTAACAAACTGACCCAGAATTAGCTAAGAAGCTACATTTTGTCTGTAGTCCCTGGGCAGGTAACAAGCAGAGGCAGATGTACAATAACAGTTCATACACCTTCAACATTAAAAACAGTGCTGTGCATGTACATACAAACATGCGCACACAATTTTTTTTATGTTGATTGAGAACAGGTTATGTTTTTATTCCTGAAGTTATTATTATTATTATTATTTTTATTATTACACAAAACTCATAATAACTAAGGAGAACATCTGAAGAGCACCAGACCAAACTAATATAGTAACCCTACAAAATTGCTCTAAATCAACATCCCACACAATAAACACAAAAGGGACCAATTCTGCTGAGGGAAGCACAACAGATTGCACAACTGCACAAAAATGACACCTGTCAAATTGGAATATATATATTCTCTTATCTGTCTGTAATATGTCATGTTTGCAATAGGTACATCGTTCAACATCGTTCCTCCCTGAGAAAAACATGCTGTTCCTTGCTACAGTGCATTATGAAAGGTTGCAAATGGGCTAATTTGCAGCCTTGACAGAACTAGCCTCAGCAAAGGCGGGGAGTAATAGGTTTTGAGGTGCCGCTTCAGCGACTGCTGTGATGGGAACACTGTGGCTGAAAGTAGGCATAGGTCAGGCTTCTCTGGAAACTTTGACAAATTAAAAACAGAAAACCTTTGACATTTATCATGCTAGGATCCTGCAAAGGTCATTGCCTGTACTCGCTGCTTTCATTTTTGTTCCCCTGTCCCCTCTGGACGCGTTTTGCTGTGATAGCTTATAGCCTGGAGCTGCAGCGGGGAGAATCAGGAGTTTTGATTTCAGTGCAATACTCACACGGTGACAATATTTCTCATACTTTGCAAGAACCAGACATATTAATGCTATTAATGTTATGTCTCTTTCATGATATTCAACGTGCCACAGTGAATTACAGTTATTAATAATACAGCAGGTCTATCATGATTAGTTATCATATCAGTTCCATCAGGAGGGTATTTTGAAGTAGACTTCTGCTGTGTAAAGAAAAACCAAGGGCATCTAATAACATTTCATTTGCGATTTCCCTGCCATACATCATTTCACACCATAAACACTAAAATCTCGTAGTATCGCTGGACCATGACTGTCTCATTTAAATGTTAATATAATTCCCATCATTCATAATTTAATGTGCTCTCTGGCATTTTCCGTTCATCTCAGTAATGCTATCTTACGTGACAAGCTAATTTACCGCTGGGGTTGACCAAATTGCTTTAGCATTGTAATGTTAACACTATAATAAATCCTCCACATATAATTTCTCCTCAGGTAATAAAAAAAAAGATAATAGAAAGTTATACATATTCACCATGAAATTCATTTATATTGAATTCACGAGTGGTACGACCTGAGATTGTGCCTTCAAGTCAGTTACTGTGCAGTTCAACAATCATTACATCTGAGGAATGTGACTGAGATTGCCCCTTTGCCCCCTCATTGACAGAGGTGGCATTAGTGGGGTTGAAAAACAATGTGAGAGATGACACCAACAATGCTAGGAAGCCATTTGCACCCCGGGTGGAAATACCTCTGACAGATTACAGCTTTGAGAACACACAGAGACAGAGAGAGAGACAGAGAGAGAGAGAGAGAGAGAGAGAGAGAGAGAGAGAGAGAGAGAGAGAGAGAGAGAGAGAGAGAGAGAGAGAGAGAGAGAGAGAGAGAGAGAGAAAGAGAGAAAGAGAGACCAGGGCCAAGCTTAATGCTTGTAGCTATCTCTCTGTGACCTTTCAGGGAATTACCACTGTGCATGACCCAAAGCATGTCTGGTTGTAACTGACAGAGTCTGGGGCTCTGCTGCTGCCATTTCCACATCCACCTTCATAGCTTGTCTTTTTGGGAGACATCTTGTCCCAGCCTGTTCAGACAGCAATCTGACCTCCTAATGCCTCCCCACCTCCCATTTGACCTGATCATATAGCCAATAACATTGATAATCCCTCTACTCTCATTAGCTCCCTCACACAATGGGAACTGGAATTGGAATTCTGCGGGCTCCCTCCATGTCGGAGGTGGTTTCACCTTCGATAATACCCTGGCACATCTTAGCAGAGGAAACAGAGGATTAGTAGACTCATGAAAGCTATTGTAGTAGAAAAGCTGCATCAGAGGTTGATTATAATTTATGCAGGGGATACGAACGTGGCATCACCACCGTACATGAAATCAAAGCTTGAAATCCTGCGATTAAGATGAGTAATCCTATGTTAATTGTAAAATTGCAGTTTATGTTGAAATGGTGATCATTCACTGGGATCGTTCACCTGCTTACTCAAACCAGGCATATCAAATCTTCTTTAGAAGAAGGAATCCATTAGCGATTTGTCTCTGAGGTAATACAATGTTTACCAGCACAGCAGTTGGTATTAGCATGCTATTAACGATATATGAAATTCAAAGGAAATGAGAACGTCTCTGGATTTCTACAATAACCACAACTAAAAGTGATAAACAGTGACCATTTTGTAGCTAAAAGCGATCGCCTGTACTTCAACTGTACAATCTCTTTTCTTTTTTTTTAAGGGGAGCATGTCTAATAAGGTGTCACACTGCAAGGCTATGACAACACCAGCTTGAGCTACAGCCAAACAGCATATTCACAGAATAAAATAGTTCAGCAGGAACAAGGATGCAATTACTTTTAAGGTTCTAATCATAATAAATTAACCAAAAAGCAAGAGAGAGAGAGAGAGAGAGAGAGAGAGAGAGAGAGAGAGAGAGAGAGAGAGAGAGAGAGAGAGTTGTGTTATAAAGTAAAATAGTCATTTTGTTTGAAATTATGTCTCTAGGCTTGCATCAATCCAGAAATTCTTTGAAGACATCCAACATAACTTAGTTTTTTTTCCTTTCCCTCCATCTGTCCCTCCCTAAAGAGGGTTTTTATAAATTCATGACAGCACTGTGTCTATGTTTTTCCCTCCCATCACATCCCCCTCCATATTTGATGTCCTCCAGAATCCAGCCTTTGGACAGAGTATGTTTTGAGAGACAGATGAGAGGAAATGATTCATTTATCAGACAAGACCCAGGATACAATCCCTGGTGACCTGCTGATCAGATGGTTGATATTGTAGATCTTCCTTGGGGCTGATGCTGGGAGACGTTTATTAGGGCTTTCAGTGGAGCCTGGTGCGCAGGTCATCATCTCTCCAATAGTGACTCTGTGTGAGAGCAAAAACGAGCTGGCTTCACCTCTGGAAATGTGCATGTCACACCACCTAATTCAAATGTCAGTCCAGACAGGGGGACTGCAGGGATGATTGTCAGATATCAGGGCTGAACAGGACTGTCAGAGCTGTAATTATTTTCCACAAAGGATTGGATTTGGCCTCAGGTGTTGTTTTGTGTTGTTTTTTTCTGCTTTCTGTGGGCGGTCTGCGTGTGAATGAGTCACATCAAAAGTTTGTGGAAGCAGATATAGTCATCAGAACTCATGTGATTGCTTTGGACTGGCAATATCAAAAACCCAAAGCAGAGGAAGATGCCTGAGTGCAGCTGTCCGTGGTGCTGAAATTGGCATGAAAGTGCATTCTCTCTCTATAGGGTTCACGCTGGCAGACATATTGCATTAAACCAAATCATTATTCTGTACACCTTGTCCATCATAGGGATCTTACCTTGAAGCTCATTCATGACAAAATGCCCAAGTGTTTTACAGATTACAGAGGTGCATTTAATTATAAAAACATATATAAAGTCAGCCGGATGAAATACCGCCTACACTTTTTAATTTTTTTAATCATTTTTTATCTGATTCATCCGTCAACACAGATACCTCGGTGTGCAATGAGGCTTTTTCTTTAATTCCTTATAAACCTGCAGTTGGCAATTAGTAGCAGATTTCTGATCAGGAGGACAGGTCTTTATTTGGGCTCATTTGCTCATTATATTAGAGATTTTAACATGTGCTGAGCCTCGCTCCACAATCCCACGCCTTATGAAGGTGTGGGCCTTCATAAAATAAGAGTTACAGAAAAGTAAAGTGTTGTTAGGATCTACATAGATTGTTTTCATCTGGAGAACCCTTTTAGCAAAAGAGAGGTTAGAAATGGAGCTTGATAGTGAAAAAGGTTGGAAATGGTCATTTCGCCTATTTTTTTCTTTCTGAGATATGTAGTCAAAAATAATGATTAAGTAAGTGAGGGGTCTAACATGTTCATTAGACCTCATTTTATCTCTTCTTTATTTTTTGTGATTCAAAATGGTTCTTAGTTATGATTGTGCAGTTATTAGTTACTGGTATCATCAAAAAGGCTTGCAGGAAAACAAACAGTTTCATTAATGTCAATGTCAATTTCATTAAAGTCCTCCATCATTGCTGCATGTGAGAACAGAAGTATCAGAAGAACAAGCAGATCAACAATATCAATAGTGACAATGGGGTCACACTGTCAAAGAGTGCTCCTCTCATTTGAAGTTCAGAGGGTCACCTTATTACTTGCAACTATTGGTTAGCGAGTTACAGTTTAAATTTAGAGTACAAAGAGAATAATCATATTGTGACCATGTGAAATGTAACCATAACTGTTCCATGACCATAACCATGGTCTGACTGACAGGGTTGCTGCTACAGGCTATCAAATCACGTTCCAACACCGAGGATGGTTGCCGAAGCACTCTCTCTCTTCCGCCCTCTCTCTATCTCTATCTTCCTCCTTTATATTTGCTCATCCACCGTGCAATGATTTCCTCTGCTAAAGGTAGAGCCACCACATGTGGACCTCTATTCTGAGCACGAGCTTCATCCTCCTTGTGTGTTGTGAAAGAATTTAATAAAAAGGCTCAAAGTGAGAGAAGCCCTGCAGAAATCTAATCAGTGCCACACACAGCAGAGGAGCCTCAGCATTGTCCTGAGCCAGTGGCCAATGTAAAGACCAAGCTAGGCTCATCAGAGACCATTTTTCAGACACTGATTTTAGAATTATAATCGCTTGAGGTCCGTGGGTGGCGCATTTCTATTACATCAAATCACATCAAGCACATCAAATCAAAATCTCCTCTAACATTTATGCTGAGGTTTCAATAGGCGACCCCCCGGAACATCTGCAGCAGGGCAATTCTGAAGTCTCACAGAGAGGAGATGGCGGTTAAATGACACTGATAGAAATTTGCTTGCCTATAGGTTTCTCATTCAACTCCATGGTAGGGCGCCTCTGCCCTTTTTGACCAGCACAACCAGCTCAATCCAACACCCAATTCCATATTTCACCACAATAACTTAAAGCCCCAGGGAAGGTCCCTGTCTATCCCTGCTGAATATTTACACATGCCGTATCTTACTTTGACAAAAAAAAAAATATACCAATTTACTTGGCACACAAATTTGCTTTCATCCAATAAGCAAGATGCAAATGAATTCCAGTAAAGAAGGTCAAGCATATTCAAGATTTTCTCCCCCCCAAAAAAGGAGTCTGATGTTGGACTAAATATTGAACTGCTTTAAAATATTATGCACACTGTCCTGAGCGCTGGCACATAATACATGCCTAACATAATGTATGACCACATAATACAACATAATGCCACATTATTGACTAGCCTGGTTGATACTTAAACATTGGGTGTCTTTCATTTGAATGTGAAAGGATACAAATCGAATGCATGTGGTTCAGGAGAAAACTAATAATTTGTTATATGTTACATGATATTCAACACATGGCTCAAACGTGTGCAGTGGGCAGGTTACCAGGGCTACTTGGCTTAAGAGTACTTCCTGCTCCACAGGTATGGGGAAGTGCTGAGTCGGCTGATCAAGTTCTGTCCACCTGTTTGCCAAGGCAATGACCTCCGGGAACAGGTAGATATCTCAGCAGGGCAAGTCAAGGCTGAGGCCAAGCATGGAGGCAACTGCACAGGAGGGAGATGGAGCCATAAACTCAGAGTGGAAAAGATGTGATGGAGAGAGGACGTCACTTCCTGATGAGACAAAAAACGGCCTCAGAAGGTGAGATGGATTAAAAAAAAAATACCCTGAATCCTTGGAAGTATAAGGATCCATCTGGTATTTTGAGCAAAAATCAGTCATCCATATAATCTAGTTCCTCAAACAGGGTATGACATGTGGCTGACGTTGGGTTTTCAAAAATGTTTGTGGGTAAAAGGCAAATTAAAAATAGTTATATTAGTTCTGCTACATGTGCTACATCTGCTAAAAGATCTGAACACTCAGTATCTCAAAATGACTCTGAACACGGACGGAAGTTTATAATTTGAAGTTTTTGACTAAAAAGTGCACAGCAGATTGACTCCTATAGTCCCGCCCCTCTAGATCTTTGTATGTTTTATGCTAGCCACAAAATGTCAGCAAATGTCAGCTGATGAAAATGCATGACTGAAGGGTGAACAGTGTGTTTTCATATCACATTCACACACAATTGGCTCTCCCTCTATTTCCCCCTTCCCAGTAAGAGGCGTCGCATCCAGCAAATATCCTCCGAGTCGATGAGGGTAATAACCCGAAGATAAATACCATGCTCGCATCTGAGAGCGTAAATAGATCAGAGGAGTTCATTTACACACTGTTGTAACCTGCGGTGGGGTCAATTTACTTTCAATTCAATCAGTTCAGTAAAATTCAAACGCTTGAATTATTTTTGCACTGACAAGGTTCTTATTTCTTGCCTGTTAAGAACTTATTGTGAAGGACATGTGTCTGGACACAGCGTCTGCCAGTAGATTACCACTGTTTGGTTGTCAAGTGATCTCTGGGAGGTGCAGTGCAAAAAACACCACAGTAATGATCATTTTGCACCAAAGATGTCACCAAAATGAAACAAAAAAAAGCAAAAAATGTATAAGTTGGAATGTGGATGAAGGGAAAAGTGCATGAATAAAATACAAGCGGATTCTGAATGGCAGCCCTGGCATAAAGTCTAGCTTTTTGAAGCTCACAACATACGTTTCTTGTTGAAACTCTTCCACAGATGTGTTCCACAGATGAGACTGTAGTTTTGGTGTGTGTAGCATCTATCCGTCTGTGTCAGTGAGCTTCAACTCGCAACCATTGTTCCATCAACTATATTTGGCATTTTTGCAACTCTACTATTTGCCTTACGTTGCTTTGAAATCTAAAAGTGGCGATGGTCTCATCTCTTTTGAAGCTGACACTGCCGATTGGCATTCAATTTAATATGAGTTCCCTATGTAGTTGCCTTTGTATAAGTGGTACAGCTACTTCAAAGTGAAAGCCGTTTTTCATGTGGTGTTTCCTTTATTTGTTCCACTCCCCTGTGTATTCAACATGTGGCATTTAGGATCTAAAATCAATAAGCCATGTTCAGTTTCATTTCTCAGATGCAGTACTCAGTCCCACCAGGTTGTCCTTATACATTTTAAAGCTCTATATGTAGAATTGGAAGCGCTTTGCTATTTGCTTCCACGCCGCAGTTATGATGATATCTTTCCCAAGCCTATTTTTAACCTACAGTGTATTTATTCAGGGAATGTTTTGCTGAGCACCCTGCTTAACATTCATACAGCTAAATGCATTCACACCTGTGTGTTGCCCATAAAACAACAATCCTCCGCTGTTGGCCACTGAGCAGGGGGTTAAATGCCTTGATCACACACACCTCAGTAGGTGTTTAGGGAGGTGAGAGCATAGCATATTCATTTTCCTTGCCCAGGTTTTCCCAGCTGGACTGGGGATTTGAAACAGCAACACAAGCATGTCACAAGCATGCGTCTCTAACCATTAGACTACCCGTCACTCAAAGAGCAACGTACTTGTTTTTGCTTTCCTAAGACCCCGAATTTAAAACATGTGTAAAAAAAAATGTTTATCGGGGGTAAGAGTGAAGAGAATTTTCTTTTTAAGTCGAAGCACGAACAAGAGACAAGGGAATAGATCATTGTTTCCAAGCACTTGATGCCTTTTGATGAATGTCTCATTATAATCTGAAGATGATGGATGATGGACGAATTGAATCAAAGCATGTTTTGTATATGCATCTGTATTGGGTAGAATGAAGGATATGTGAGGTCTTCTCCGTCCTATTCTTTGCACAGTGAGGTGTAACAGCTTGGAGTGAGAGGTTTTAATGGCTTTTAGTTGTTATTATTGGGTGTGTTATGACAGCTTGATTGGGCCCATGGTTTTCTTTCATTGCTGGTCCATTTGCATACACCTCCCTTTGCGTCTCTCTCAGCTTTGTGTTGTTATGGTAATTTTCATGAAGTAGATTGCATCTAGCTGACTGCTCCGCTTGGGCCCTGTCTGTGAGAGAGGCCTGGAGCAACAGCATAATAATCATAATGAACACATCAGAACAATGCCAGAGCAATATCATGCACGCCGGACACACAATAACCATTTTAATGACCGCCATGCTTACCTTGCTGAGTAACTAATTACAAACCGTGATGAAGCCATAGGTCTCTACATTGCCCTTGTGCTGTTTTTTCCCCTGTTTGAACTTTTACTCAATTTAGGTTTACCCAATGTACTTTTGCCAAATTTCCCCCACGGGGATCATCAAAGTGCTACATGTAGCATTTTAACATCCATCAACAAACAAGATCGTGGCTGCAGCCTCTACACTGCATTGAAAATTGGGTGCCACTGGGAAATCTGCTAGATTGCTTTACGGTACATAAGTGAATTCCTGTTGCTATTTGCTGCAGATACCAATTTGATTTGAATTGAAAACTAACTCATTAACCAGCACTTAAATTAGACAGTGGTTAGTGTTTCAACCACCGGAGTAACTACCCCCTACAACTCCTCAGCTGCAGAAATGGGCTCCATCATGTGATCCAGATCACCGCACCATTGTTACACATCCCTGATGTCATGTGATTTTCATGTTTCACTTCAATTGAAAGATGACATGGTCCTCTATGGGTTGAGAAAAACTCACTTGGGTTCATGACACCCATTTCAAACTCCACTGAATAAACTTCAAAATGCATTGTGGCCTAGCTAAAACCAAGGCTGTTTGTCTGAAAAGCTGACATTCTGGAGATACAAGGTTTTCACAAGACAGCAACAATATGTCATTCGTCCAAGCAAAAAACCAACCACTTCCATTTATCTTGGGATTATACTCCATGAAGTGCTTTCCAGCATAGCGGACAGCTCCTCTACCAATCACACTAAGACTTCAGGCAAAATTTGGCGAAGGCTAGTGTTTCAATCCATACAGGGAATTGTTCTAATATTATACTAATAATGGTGGTAAGAATTGTCACAAGCGGACCTCCCATCAACACCTGTCTCTGAAAGCCTATTCAGCAAACACACTTGAATCTTCTCTCTTCAGAAACTGCATTGGGTTCCCCACAGCCCTGTTTGTGTAACTGTATACTTATTTCCAGAACTGGAATAATAGCTTAATACTCAGCCCTGTGTATGTACTTGTGTGTGTGTGTGTGTGTGTGTGTGTGTGTATCTTTGCATATCTTTGTATATCTGTCTTTCTCGATCCCCGTGCGTTGTGTGTGTAACTGGGTCTCATGAACACATCCCTTCAGGTGGGCCGATGGGGAGTAGCTGCCATCTGGCCAACCCAGGGGGAGTCTGCTGGCCACCCCAGAGCAGCTCAGCCCTAACAGGTAGCGCGTCTGACATCTCCAACTCATCTCCAACCCACCAAACGGGGGATAATGAGGGGCAGACAGCTGGCCGATGGACCCTGTGTGCTCAGTCCCCCCTCCAGGAAAACTGTCAAAAAACAAACTCTATTGAGCTTTTCAGCAATATAAGCAGTTCTCTAGTAGTAGCTAGTTTTGATTGGCATGAGTCCCAAGGCTATGGACACTGTGCTGGCTGTTGATTTTATTATACAGACAAGGTTTTCCACCAGCCCTTCCTTCCTCCTCTCATTTCTTGCTTTTAGTTACAGTTACATATGTCTTTTTTTTTAAAAAACTTTTACCTGAAGTAGGAAACAAGATTTTCCTCAACTAATGAAGATTTTCTGCTAAACGCTTTATATCTCAGCTTGGAACGACCACGAACCACACTGAGGACTGTGTAGTTACCACAGTCAGCCTATAGATGTGAGTGTTTCAAAGCAAACTGGGAATGCATGGTGCTGCTTATCCGGATTACTGTATAAAACTCTGTGACGCATTAACAAGTATTTTATCGTCAAATGCGTGTATGATTATTATCACTTTTTCACTGTCTCAAAGGGGCCTGATTGATGTCTCTATCTGATTGAGTAGATGGGCCTAACCAACACAATAGTGCAAGTTATGACTGAAATTGTCTCTTCCCATACTGCAGAAAAATTGATTTAACATTTACTTCTGGTACTTATATATATATAAATAAACAAAATGTGTAGATAACATTCATTGGCAATTTTGAACACTGGATATAAAGGGCTATTTTCTTCTTCCTATGCATCATCTGCAAACATGTCCAATATTTGCAAGTGAAACAGATTTCTAAACATAATCTGAACATAATCTGAAATATGTGTTCATGGTCCACTGTCCATGTCCCCCCCCCCCCCCACACACACACACACCTCCCCAGTGCATTGCAATGCGCTCAAGTTGTGGCAATGCATGACGTGCAGGAGGCTGGGTCTAACGCGCGCACTGTACGTGAGATGCAAGTGAACTGATGGGTGACTTCATGTAGCACCGGCATTCACCGAGCACGACCGGGAGAGAGAGGTTATGTGGCAGCCTGTTGGCAGCAGAAAATGATCGACCCTGAACCCAATGGTGACTTGAAAACGCCTCATCTTCAGCGATCAACGACGAGATGCACATTGCTGTCCAGGTGACTTTATATGCGTGGCGGCTGCGTTTAGAATAAAGTGACCGTGCATTTTGGCGTGTGTGCACTGATAGCGCCCTTTCATCCAGAGAGTGAGACGCGGGACGGACCCAATCAGAGGCAGAGAAGGGGATCTGCGCTACTCATGAATGAGTCTCCTCTTATTTCAAGGTGAGTAGTCTATCCGACATGAATAAATGAGGAGTAGCCTCTATTACAGCCCGCCAGTGTGCGGAACGGTAAAGTTGGGTTTACTTTGCGCGCCTCGGACGCTGTAGAAGACGTGTGCATTCTGTGAAATGGTGCACTCTTCTTCAAGACAGCACTGGCCGTGAAATGTTTGAGAATGAGACGAATAAGCAATAACTGATCGGTTTTGCATGTGTGTGTTTTCATCTGGACAATAACCAACAGATGGTGTGTGAGTGTATATGCTTGCAGCTTCAGCTGCAGTTGCAAAGATTTACAGAGCATCAGACAGAAGGTAGATGCAGCACTGCATTAGGTCTGCTCCAAATCATTGCATTATCAGTAGGGGAAATTTCACACTACTTTAGACAATGCCTGCTGCACATTTGCAGAGCTTGCTTGTGCAGATTTTTCCAGAAGTCCTCACAGAGGGTGTTACTCAACAAAAATAACCTCGCTCACATGGATTATACTGGGCAGTGTATCTGATCACTGGTCACGAGAATACCAAAGTGAAGCTTTTAGGCTGGAGATAGTTAATCCTCCGTTGCTGCCCTGCTCCTGTCTCCTGCAGCCCAAGCCCATGCAGCCTTGGCAGCCCAGGCAGAGCTGGGTTGGTGATAAGGCTGGGCATAAGCTGAGATGGAGCCTGAGCCTAAAAGAACTAAAGCACACACAGCTCCAGCAGTGCCAACCTCAACAATGCTGTTGACCAAGTGCATCTTTGTTCAAGCCCGTCTGTGAGTTTGGGGAGTGGGGGGGGGGCTGGGGGTGGTTGTTGGATTCACGTCTCTGACTCTCACCCCTCATGCAAACCAGATGAACCCTCTTCTCTCTGTATGCTTTTTCTGGTCTGGCTTATCTTGCTGGCCAGTTGGACTCGCTTTTATTCTCCTGGCCCTCCAGAGTGGGTAAAGCCTCTCACAGAAAGAGAGAGAGAGAGCGAGAGAGAGAGAGAGAGAGATTGGCCTTTCTCTTGGCGTTCTCGTGCCAGTCAGCTGGTCCGGTGCTTCATCAGTTGCTTGCTAATTTTAGAATATGATCGAGTCCCCATATTATCTTCTCTTATTGTCTTTCACTTATTCTTGCTGTATTCGATGCCATTAGAAGTTGAGGTTTTGGTCGTGACGGTTGCTGTACACGTTTAGTGGTGGTCAGTGACCCGTGTTTTAAGCTCATAAATTCATGGTATTGATTCTGCTACATAGTGGCAGACTGATGCACATTGGGTTACATATGTCCAAGAAAATGAAACATAAATTAGTACGATGCTAACAAAATGTTTGTTCATTAGTGGCTTTTTGCTTCATGGTGTATTTACCACTACGTCACTTTCTGTGGTGATGGTGATGAATGTCAGGGTGATTTCTGGTAAAACTGCATTATTTTGCAATCTTTTGACCCTGGAGACCGCGTGTGACCAGTGCAGGTGAAGTAATTTAGAACATCTGTCTCTGTCATTTTCACCCCCCAAGCCCTAAGTGTTATCTCAGACGTCTTCAGAGATTAATGAGCTTCTACATTTTGAAAAAAACAAACAAAAAAAATGTTTTGAATGGATGTTCAATGTGTGACATTGAATTTTTGGCATGGTTTGAATATCACTGAGTGCAATGTGGGTCAGGAGCAACGCAATGCATAGTAGTTGCAGCAGTACATCAGGCAAATTAGTGTATGTAAGACAATTACACGGTGTGTGAGTGCGCAGCAGCTCACTGCTACTACCCATTGCTGGAGACCCCCCCCCCCCCCCCTCCCCTCCCCCCCCCCCACCACTACCACTGTTGCCCACCGAGACACTGATTAAACACGACTGCTCAGATGCTACAGCCTGAGGTAGAAGAGGAGGAAGGAGGGCCGCCAGTGTGTGGATTGTGTGTGTGTAAGCGTGTATGCATGTACGTTTGGACTGTATGCATGTGTATTTACTCGTGCGTGTGTGTGTGTGTGTGTGTGTGTGTGTGTGTTTGCATAGAAGTGCATACATGAGAGCAAAGAGGAGAGAGTGAGAAAGAGACAGAATTGACGAACAGCCTGCAGTTGTTGTCCTCCCTCTCCTCTCTCGTCTCTCCCCTGTCCCCTGTCGATCTTCAGTCACCTGCTTATTTCACTGTGTGAACCAGGCCTGGAGGGAGCTGGAGATACAGGTAGATGAGGTGGAGAGACGTAGAAAGAGACGGAGAGGGAACGAGAGAGAGAAAGCGGTAGAGAGGAGAGTAAGTGGAAAGAGAGAAGGAGGGGGGGTAGAGGGAAAGAAATAGAGGTGGAATAAGATAGAGACAGAGAGTGAAAGAGGGGAGGAACAGCGAGGGGGGGAGGTATTGAGAAGTGTGGCGAGTGAGAGGAGAGGTACAGGTGGACGCATGCAGCTCACCTGCCAGATGGCTGCTTTGGCAGCACTCAGCATGCAGTGATGGCTGCCTTGCATTATGGCATATCGCCTCCAGATTGTCAGCACCTTTGTTGAAACTGTGCAATAGTTGCTGCTGTGTGTTTTCCATGATTTCCTCTGGCACTTGTGTTGTGTGACGCAGTATCAGAAGGGACCGCGTAGTCATGGAAATCTTGGAAAAGTGAAGGAATTTGAAACTCCAGGCCTGGAAGACACATGATGTTTGATTTGATATGAGTTTTAAAAATGTTTTGGAAATGAGCTTGTGATCTCTTTTTTTTCAACTGGTCAAGTGTTGATGTTGAGGCTTGGCTTGGGTACCCTTTAGGAATAATTCTTGAATTAGATAATGTGTCCAGTCATGGTCTGGCTACCAAAAAGATGACGTGGGACACTCCAAAAAAGTAATATTTGAATGCAACACAGGCCAACATTGGTTATGGAAATTCTTGCTGTTTGTCATGCTATATCCATGGAAAACTCAAGCAAAGTATGTTGGCACCTTGGTGAATCTGTGCCATTTAGGGAAGGTGAAAGCCAGTCTGGAAAGCAAACATCTACTGAATGAGTTGCCAAGGTTGCTTTCTTCTTATCGAAAGTAAGGCATCCATTCTGTCTTGAGACTGTCCCTCAGTGGCAAAGTCTGCAAGACGGTTCCCATCATGTTACCCACGACATGTCCCTGAAGCCCACAGCACCTGGACCACATCTGAGGCTGCTGCAGTGATCAGCCTTTGGCAGCCGCAAGCCAGGTGGGATTGGACTTGTTTAATAGGTTTGGAGAATTAGTTTTTAATTTGAGAATTAAGTCCTTTCAAGAAGGGGGAGATTATAGTGATGAAATTCCCTCTGTTATGTGTTTGCTTTATTGTTTTCCTTTCTTGGTTGTGCTATTTTAGAAGGAGCCGTTCTACAAGAGAGAGTTTGATGAAGAGACGTCTGTCTTCCGCTTGCCTCCGAGTGCCTTTCTGTCTGAGTGGAATTCACCTGTTTTTGCAGTCCTGGTAGATCTCTGGCCCACTGGGGTACCATACCAAAAAAAAAAAAATTTTTAACCAGGCTATTTCTATTTCCGACTCTTGAGGAAATTTATGTGCATTTGTCCCAAAATCATTGTCAGTGACTTTGGAATAGGGATAGAGTTTCAAAGTAGGTTAGAATCCGGGCCAAGCCAGACTGGGCAGACCTCGCAGAGAGACGGAGATAATCTGGACAGATGCTTGTATTTGTACAGCTTTTTGGGTGAATTGCCACCAAAGGCCTTATTTGCAGCGGGGATTAAATGTTAAATGGGTTCTGGAGCAGCCGATACTTAGAGGGAAAGTTGTAGAATAGGAGAACAGGCACTCTCACTCCTCCCCTTCCCTGTTTCTTTCTCCCTCCCTCACTTGTCTACCGCTCTCACTCTGTGCTCGCAGTGATTTGTCAGCAGTGAAGGTAGCAGCTGTTCAGTTTGCATTGTAATTTCTTTGATCGTAATTATCCGTGCCAGCTACCTCCAACCTTGGCATACACCGCCCCACTAAGCCATATGGGCAAAGAGGGGTGGGGGGAAGCTGAGGAAACATACAGGCTTCTTTGGAATCAGTTGTTTGATTTGTGTGTGCAATGATGTGGGAATTACGGACATATGTGCTTCACAGTTTCGTATGGATGCGCCGTGTCGCCGTATTTGATTTTTTTTTTTTCTCTCGCTGATATGCTCGGTGGGGGGGGGGGGAGTCTCCTCTGCGGCATGCAGGCGAGACTGGAAATGTAATGTATTTTTTCGGTGAAGTTCTGAATGATTCATGCAGACAAAGCAATATAGCCCCGGCACAGCTGTAACTGAATCAGGATGAGCGGGATTTTTCTTCTTTGTTCTGTGCGGTGAGTGCGGTGCTAACTCCTGGATGTCAGAGGCTATTCAAAAAACAACAACAACAACAACAACAACAACAACAACTGTGAAGGTGGGAGCAGGCAGTAACGTTACAGCAAAACACAGAGGCTGAATATCAGGCGGGTAGCCAAGTGAGTAAGAGAGAGCACAGAGAAAACACAGCTGAAGAATTGCCCTGACCCGTATCAGAGAGTGGAGCTCACATTTCACCAGCCTCGTTCCCTATTCCCTTCAGCTGCACTGTCCATCACACGCTCCAAGCCCCGGCTCTGAGTCCTCTCCTCACCCCTTGTTCTTCTTCTCCTCACTTTAAGCGACATCATGGGTGCTGGGTAGCCGACGCATTGTGGCTCACGCACATGCTCGGTGGCTCCGGAAGCAACACATGTACTCTCTTGTCTTCTTCGGTGGTCGCTGAATTATAGAAGACCTCGCTATTGCACTCAGGCTGCACGGGTTTTCATCAGAGCGCTGGAGGTCACTTTGACTTTCCCCCCTCCATGCTCATCATATATGCAACACTAGGACTACGGGAGTTTGAGAGGAGCCTGCTTGAGGTCACCATTAACCAGGAAGCACCGACAATGAGATTTATGGAAGAGGAGACAGGGATGAGAGAAGGGAAGGGAGGAGAAAGGCATGCATGGTTAAGTTCGACTGTGGCGGCAGTGCCCTTCATCTGGTCGCTGTTCTTAACAGCAATTTCAGATATGGTAGTGTATCTGCATGTATAATGCATACGCCCCGAGATAACGGTAAGCATTGCAGAGGAGGCCGCTGATGTTGTGTTGTGGCAGTGTGTTCGAATTGGTCCCCCCCCCTCATCTCACTTTGGTCCCTCACAGCAGGAACATTTAGGATGACATAGTGCTGTTTTACTGTTCCCCGCAGACATCCTCTGCTGCTCTACCATCAAGATTAGTGGTTGACTTGAGGGTCCTAAAGCCTTCCATAGCTGAATTGACCAATAAACTAAACAGCTAGTATGGAAAAAATGCCATGTGCCAGAGGAGCTGCCACAAGCTATGTAAATTCGTCATTCATATTGGTTTTAGCATCACACAGTTTTATTATCATTCATCTAAATACTGTTTTCTCTCTCATTAAGAGCAATTTTTGGGGGAAACACTTTAAAATGTAGACCATAATGATGAAAATGAACTGCCAACTGCCGCAAGAAAAAACAAAAACGGATTTCACTGTGTGGTATCAGAGTGGAAATATCCTGTGGGTATCTGCAATACAAGCATCCATGTTACACATTATGACTTTTGAGGCCTTCGAACCAGAACCCGTAGCCCTGGGCCGCCCCCCCCCCCTCTGTAGCGCAGCCGACGCGTAAAGCACGGTGGACCGATCACCAAGCGTTGCTTTTCTCCTAAACCCCCCCACCGGTCTTTTCTGATTCACTGTGACATTCATTTAAAAGTCATCGTTAATAAAGACGGCATTTTCATGTCCTAATTCCCCCTACCCATCACTGTAGGTACCAGTGACAGCCCCTGGCTCTGGCTTGCTAGCTCCCTCCTCCCTCCCTGTCTCTGCCACGTTTGACCTACTTCTGTCTCCACAACATTGTAAACAGATCTACTAATTGCCTTCATTTATTCATTTGGAAGTCAAGTTCTGTTGCGGCTGGCGCCCTCCCAGCTCATTCATGTGTAATGTGTACAATGCTCGCCCCCCCCGCCCCCGGGGTTGTCTGCAAATCCGCACGGGCGAGTCATCGGGGGGCGATGACTCGCCCGTGCGGATTTGCAGACAACCCCGAACAAAGGTATCCCATCAGGCCATGCGATTCTGTCATGGTCAGACGCTGTAAGTGCAAACGTCAGGGGCGCATTGTGCAGACTTCACCGCGGCGCTACAGCACTTAAAAGGGCAGCGGAGCTCGGTGTGTTGCAGCCCAAGCTCTTGCCGTGATCTTAAATCATTCTTGAGAGGGAACTTGCTAAAATGACATTCAACGTCCAGTCTCAAAACCCTACTCTTGCTACCCTTTAAAGCCCTTGTTGTGAGGAGCCCAGCTGTCCTGTGATCATGAGGACAGAAGCTCTGCTATGACTATTATAGTTCAGATACTGTTCCGCCCCCATGTTCCCATACTGTTATTGCTTTTTGTCCAACCTCATGAATCTAAGCCACGGATTCCAATGTTGTTATCACTTGTGACGAGACTGACGCGACTCCCATTATTGACTAAGTGTGAGAACAGAGATTCTCTTGTAACCTTTCGAAAGATTGTGTCACCGTCTGTTGACTATCTTGCCAGTCCGCACACACATCTATAAGCCAATACCTAAAGAAGATAAACATCATGCGTTATTCATTAAACCCATCTTTATATATATAATATAATATAATATATTGTACCATATGAATTGCATCAGCTTTTTGCTCTTAATGCCTGGAAGGTGTTCAAATTCACTGCGAGCGAAATGAATGACGACCTGTCAGTTATTCACTGGGTTGTCAAGCAGGCAAAGCACAGGTTCATACTGTCCAACTTGAGTAAGCAGTGAAAATGATGCGCATGGACAGCATAACAAAAGAAATATCTCCTATGAACAATTTACTTCACCTCCGATGGCAGATGGGTCAAACAAACCCAGCCGGCCCTGCTGTCCCATGAATCATGCCTAATAGGGCACCACCGGCGCTATGACAGCATTTCACCCCAATAAAAGCTGAACCCAAAGGATGGACTTGTGTTTCGCCGATCTCCGTCCAGGTCGAAGGGGTCGTCTTTTGTAGAACCCCAAGAGGCTGGCTTCTCTCTCCTCGGTGCTGTGATTGGTTCCCCCGCCGAGAGATCGCGTCTCCGGAGGCCCCCCAGCAAATCCACGTTCCTGAGTGCGAGTGTGAATGAGTCACGTCTGGGCAGGAGCGTGTCTGAGTGGCGAGGCGGAGTATTCAGCAGGGAGGACTGCAGCAGGGGGAAGAGCTGTCTCTATAATCCAGGGTAAACACTGAGCAGCATGACTGCCACCTCAGACGTGACCAAAGCCGGCAGATCAGAAATGGATGGAACGACGAGGCTGCTGCTTGCCGGCATGCCTGCCTGGCCCCCGTTTGCTACTACCGCTAACTGTTTTTTTTTTTTTTTTTTTTTTTTTTGTGGCTTGGCTGGAGACTCTCAACCCTTAATAAACCGTGGGTCTGTGGGTAAAGTTATACTAGTCTCAAGCCTGGCCTGGTAAATTGTCTGGCGTGTGGTCTCAGCCTCATAGTTTTCAAGTGAACGGTCGTATTATTTCATGTTGACACAAGGACAACGTTTGAATTTGTGATAAGGATATAATGAAAATGACACCAAAGTTCATATGCTGGACGTTTGAAAACCCCATTAGATATGGCAACTCAGCTTGTTCCCAGTTGATATGGTACACTACTGTAGGAAGGCTAAGAAAGTTAGAAATGTGTTTGCGCTCCACAGGGAATAAAGATTGTTAGAGACCAGTGGTTTGGGCCACCTTTAAACGACATAAAGACAGAAGCACCACTGCTCCCTGTGAAACATTTTGAAATGCCTCTCTGCTCATTGTGTTTGACATAAAAAGACACATGAACAGAACATCATGATGGCGTTAACATGGCAACAGGTTCAGGGACACGTCAGTTTGCAGAGTAGATGATGTGAGGGGTTTTGTTGGAAGGACATCTCCTGCCAAATGTCCGGCCTCCTACACCTATAACAACAAATACAGTTTGTGTGGCCAGTGGAGAAAATGTCCAACATTTAACATTTCAAGTAGAGATGCAGAATGTGATCGGTTGATATATGCATTTGAAAGTATGATATAATAGATGAAGAAAATCAAACATCAGATTTTACTTCACTTGATTTAATGCTGCAGTAAAGTGTATGATAGATCTTTGGTCTTTGGTGGTCAATTACAGGGCGACTTGCCCACACTGAGCCTGCCAAATTGACCAGAGTAGGTTTCGACACTCCAGTGACTTCACCCCTGCTGGTAGCACGGCAGGGACAGATGGACAGGAGATGCTGGAGTGGAGCTGGAGTTAACCCAGCCAGCTCAGTGTCTGTCCATCCGCCCCATCCCTGGCTCTCATTCAGCTCTGCTGGACGTCCTGTTAGCCAGCCAATGGAGAGCACCCACCGCATCATGACTCCTGCATTAGGATCTGACATGGCTGTCTTCATTTAACCTTTACTTATACCAGGAGGTCTCACTGAGAAAACACCCTGTTTACATTAGTTCCGGCCAAAAAGGCAGTTGCCTCGGAGCTATAAAGCCTCCTAGCTTGGCAGACACCTTGGAAGTTGAGAGGCCTTCCACTGAGGGACTGAATGGTTTTTAAAAAGGGGTTTTTGAAGAGTGGTGTGAGGGCTGCTGGTGTGGCGACAGAGAGGACGGAGGGGGGAGATGGGATGGACGCTTCACGGCCTTAGAGAGAGCCGGCGTGGATGAGCCTTCAGAGCTAGTGCGTCAAACACAAAAGAAACGGGTGCAGGCAGATGCAGGTTTCCTAATTTACTGTCCTTTCCCTTGTGCATGGCAGTTTTATTACTCCAGTAATGGACTGGGATGAAGTAACCGCATGTATGAAGCCACCTCATCTCGGGTCAGTGTTGCCTACACTCAGTTATGCACTTCCATTTCTATTCTTTGAGACAAAACCAGGTCTGGCGTCACATTGCCGTATCTTTCCTTGTCTACACGAGGAACACACTGCAGTATGTATTATTTGTGTATCCCTTGGTGTTTCTCTCATCCATCCATCCTCCAGTCCATCCACTTTTCAAGGGACATTGTTTGTCCCCTTGCTAGAAATATCTACATAAAATATGCTAATGGAATTAAACGGGGAAGTGTGAGGGTTGATGCTGCCTGGCTCTGAATCTCTAATGACTCCCTGCCATCCTTGGAAAAAGCCTGATTAATTTAGGAATGTCGGCCGCAGTGGAGAGTGATTAATTCCTCCTGGATTCAACCATTTAGAGGAACAAGAGGGAGGGGAGAAAGGAAAACAGAGAGCCCCAAATATGGAGGCATAATTAATACATTTGGATCATATTTAATTAGCCACCCCAACAGAGGGTAGGCAGAGAGCGCTGTTTGTCACGGCTTTGTTCAAGTAATGGGACACAGTTAGTCCTCCCTTACACAGTGGCAAATATAATTAGCCCCCCTGTAGATAGGGGGGCGATTGGACCATCTTTCGGGATAGTCAAGACAGTTTGAACAAATGATTACTTGTTTCTTTGATGTCTCATGTATCTGACTAAGCACAGATGGTGGAAAAAACAAGAGCATTTACTTCTAGGTTTTACTAGAAGCATCTAATGACACCCTGAAAGCATTCAGTTTCACAAAGAATCAAGGATCTTCTCCATCTAACAACTAAAACGTATTTCTTCTCTCTTTCAGAATGATGTGAAGATCACTAAAGAGGGAATACATCACACTTCGGCTCATCTTTTTCAGCACGATCCCGCTCATTGCTGACACACACAATCCCGGGTGTTTTTTTTTTGTCCGACCTCTGTGTTTATCGGAGCCCTATGGGGATGGGAACGTGCTTGGATAAAGGATGGACTTACTGCGGCCTCACTAAAGGTCACGGCCCTGTAAAAGTCATGTCCTGGCCCCTGGCATTGTGGCTATTGACTCTAATCTCCGTGAATCAAAAGACAACCGTCGGACAGTCCCTGAGCACCTTCCAGTCAGAGAGGAGGGAGTGGTCCCTCAACCACCTGACTGTGCACCAGTCCACCGGGGCTCTGTACGTCGGAGCGGTCAACCGAATCTACAAGCTGTCAGCCAACCTCACCCTCCTGGTGTCCCACGACACGGGGCCGGAGTATGACAACAAGGCCTGCTATCCTCCTCTGATCGTCCAGCCCTGCTCCGAACCTCTCGCCTCCACCGACAACGTCAACAAACTTCTGCTCATCGACTACTCCCACAACCGGCTGCTGGCCTGCGGCAGCCTCTACCAGGGCGTCTGCAAGCTGATGAGGCTCGATGACCTGTTCATCCTCGTGGAGCCCACGCATAAGAAAGAGCACTACCTGTCCAGCGACAACCAGACGGGGACGATGTACGGGGTCGTGGTGCCCTCACAGGGTCAGGATGCCACTCTGTACATAGGCACAGCTGTCGGCGGCAAGCAGGACTACTTCCCGACCATCTCCAGCCGCAAGCTGCCTCGCGACCCCGAATCCTCCGCCATGCTGGACTACGAGCTCCACACTGACTTTGTTTCCTCTCTCATTAAAATCCCTTCCGACACGCTGGCTCTTGTCCCGCGCTTTGACATCTACTACATCTACGGCTTCGCTAGCGGCGGTTTCGTCTACTTCATGACCGTGCAGCCGGAGACGCCGGAGAACGGGATGCCCGCCGGCAGCTCCCCCGGCGACCTCTTCTACACCTCTCGCATCATCCGCCTCTGCAAAGGGGACAAGAAGTTCCACTCTTACGTGTCACTTCCTGTGGGGTGCGTGCACAGAGGCGAGGAGTACCGTCTGCTCCAGGCGGCTTATCTGTCCAAGGCCGGTCGGGTTCTGGCGAGGTCCCTCAACATCAGTGCCCAGGAGGACGTGCTCTTCGCCGTGTTCTCCAAGGGGCAGAAGCAGTACCACGACCCTCCAGATCATTCCGCCCTCTGCGTCTTCACCATCCAAGACATCAACACCCGCATCAAGGAGCGCCTGCAGTCTTGCTACCAGGGAGAGGGAAACTTGGAGCTGCACTGGCTGCTGGGGAAGGACGTGCAGTGCACCAAGGCGGTAGGTGTAGTAGACAGTAGTCACCGGTGGCCTGTCGGATGTGGCCTCACACACATGTAAACACAGCTTTAGATCAACTGTGAAGCCCACAGGGCGGCAAACAGCATTGACTTAAATTTACTGTAGGCTTTGATTTTCCTACAGCCATGCTTACACCGTAAATAGCTGACAGGCGGGCAGCCAGAGCTGTGCTGAAGACACCATTCAGGTTTTTTAGGATCCCATGAGAGCAGAAGAGCTGGAAGAGATTAATTCTACAATGCTAATCAGAGGAGTTTTGTATGCCGCTTTGATTTCATTCAGGGGTTTGGGCCCTCACGCCCTCCCTTCCCTCTTCCCGTCTCGCTCTCTCTCTCTCTTTCCCCCTCTTCCCGTTCCCTTTATTCTTGTTACTGTCAGCAGTATTTGAACCCCCTGAGACCTGTTCTTCATCTTTAGAAGAGGGCTTTCTCATAGAAGTCCAAGCGTACGCCTCTGTGACAGCTCTGATTCTGTATAATGAGAGGCTTTCATGAAAACAAGTTGAAAGCGAGTCATGAAAACAATGATATTCATCACATCTATCATGCTGGCGGTTCCCAGAGTCCACTTTGATTCCGCTGCGCCGTCAAAAAGGAGCATGTAATGTTATTTATGAAAACAATTAAGAGAACAAAGAGGTACATCCTAATTTAATAATTCATTCTCATAGTTTATCAAAAGGGCTTTTCATCTCATATGTGAGGGTTCAATAATACCAATGGATCCTGTTATAATATCATTAGAAACTGTATTTTTTTTATTATAGTAATAACATTACCCAGGATTTTATTCCCTGAATGAACATTTATACATTTATACTCTTGTCAATTAGCTGAAACTCTCATCCAGCGATCAATCAGATTAAATTCCTAGATTGGCAACATTACAAGCAACCAACAGCCCAAAACTATTCAAATAATAAATGTGCACCTTTAATATTTATGTCCAGTAGAGACGTATTCAGTCATGACTTACTAGCCAGACAGGTCTATTTATTTATTTATTTATTTATTTATTTATTTATTTATATTCTTTTACAAGACAGGAGCAAGATCAGGTGTGAGAAGAGGAAAAGGCAGAGTGGAGGATGTGAAGTGTTTTCACTCATAGTCACATACAGTAAAGCCTCTATGCTATCTTTTTCTATGTTCAGTCACGTCTTAGTGTATAAGACAGCATAGTAAGTAGGGCCTTATATGTTTGTGAAAAGTGCAGTGATGTGCGAGAACAAATGGGTTGCCCTTAAAAGAGAGATTCATACAGTGAGTGACAGGCAATTAGGGCAGGCTTGAGGTGGGTGGTAGTCGATGTAACAGCACAGCTTAGCATGCTGCTCTCTTTAATGCTTAATCAAAACCTGACATCTTTTGTGCGATTGTGTGTTTGTGTGATGTCAGAACAAGCAATCTAAAAAGAAATCACAGAAACTGGCGCATTACACACACAGCTTTTCTCATGTTTTTAGCCACGAGCAATTAGTCTTCTCTGCAAAATGCACACGCTCCGGGGCTCGTTGGTAAACGGAACAGCCCGAAACCTTTCGAAGTCACCGTTTTTTTAACCCTGAAAATTTAATTGTGCACGTAACAGTCAATTTTGAGTTACCGCTCTTCACTCATTTATTTCTGTCTCCCACTTTCACTCTCTGTCCTTGCCCCGACCTCTCCTCTCTCCTCCTTCCTGTCACTCTGTCCCTCCTTGCTACCTATTCTCCTTTATTCCCCTACACACACACACACACACACACACACACACACACACACACACACACACACACACACACACACACACACACACACACACACACACACACACACACACACACTCAAAAAACCTCTCTGCCTTCTCACTCTCAACTCATTCTCCATCCTCACCCCTCAACACTCCCTCCCTCCCTCGCCATGCAGCCTGTTCCTATCGATGACCACTTCTGTGGCCTGGACATCAACCAGCCCCTCGGGGGTTCCCAGCTGGTGTCGGGCCTGACCGTGTACACCGAGACCAGGGACAGACTGACCTCTGTCACCTCGTACGTCTACAACGGACACAGCGTGGCCTTCCTGGGCACCAGGACTGGACGGCTGAAGAAGGTGAGAGCCGCACACTGACGCTAACAGACACCAGCAAGCGAGTAGGGCATCACTCTGCCTCATTTTTCACACTAGACTCTAATAGACACACAGGGACGTAGGGTATTGCTCACTCGCGATGCTGCCCTCAGACACTATTTCACTGATGCATGTCATCAGTCTGTGATGTTCAACGCATTCCACAAGTTATTTTGTGATGAAATGTTGTAATTTACTTTTTTTGTTGTACCCGCTTTCCCTCAACCTGCCCTGTCAACTTCTGCTTCAGTTAGTGATTTCCTACATATCCCAGAATGATAGCATGGTAAGAGCAAGAGAGCTTTTCCAGTCCGTTCTGATCTATTGAGGCGGCGGTGAGTGGAGAAACTGGTGTCTCTTCCTCTTCTACGATGGATTTCTCCCTTTATTACTGAATGTTGGTGTAAAATGGTCTTTTATTCTGAAAACCGCCAAAACCGTCGTCTACGTTTGGCCACAACAACAAAACGGGCCCAGAAATACAAGGTACATCGGGTAATAGCTGTTTGTTAACACTTTTAATAAGTGTTTTAATTAACACAAATACAAGATAGATGTGTTTCTTAAATGCCAGTGTAACCCGCTAGCATTTTCATATTTTTGTCACATGTCTGTCTGTAGCCGGAGGGCCACTGTAGGATTGCTTCCTTACACCGGGCCCACAGACATAGGATGACCTCTTTCTGAGATGTTTGTGGATTTACCCCCTTGTCCGTCATATTTCATCTCAATGCATACCGCGATGATATATTATGATCAACTTCCTATAAGGCTCTTTCTTTGATCTAACTGGATTGACTCGGTGACACCGCAGGGTCTGTTTAGTGCACAGTCTTACAGTATGCAGCTGACTGAGGAAATGTGTGAGAGGACTGTTGTGACACTAGCCTGGGGGCCCCAGTCTTATGAGGAGCAATCTGTCTGACACACACACACACACACACGCACACACGCACACATGCACACACACACACACACACACACACACACACACACACACACACACACGTGGGGCCTGACTGGGAGCACAGTCTAAGATAGCATCACTGGGGCTGTTCCACTGGATGAGCCATCCGGGAAAACACAAGATAGCCTGGGTGCGAGAGAGAGAGAGAGAGAGAGAGAGAGAGAGAGAGAGAGAGAGAGAGAGAGAGAGAGAGAGAGAGAGAGCTAGCTAGAAATAGACAGAAAGAGAGACAGGGACAAAGACAGAGAGACAGGCAAAGAGAGAAATTGAAAGAAGAGACATTTTAGAGACAGAAAGAGAGAGAGAGAGAGAGCATAAAATGTGTGTTTCTATGTGTATGGGAAGTGAGCGGTGAGATTGCGTGAGACGAGTGTAGAATCCATCGTTAGCGGTGTAAGTGCTGTGCGAGTAAAGGGCAGAGTTTGTCATTACATTGACAGAGTGCGCGGGCATGATTCAGACTCCTGGGAGCCCCCGAGGAGCAGAGGGTCGCGTCTCCAATCCTATTCCATCATCCCAAATGGACCGGCCGAGTGGAAATGGGGCATGACAATAAATGCCATCGGCAGATCACTCAGGCAGCGAGGCCGCTGCAAAGGTCAAGCCTGCCGCAGGAAGGTCGTCGCCAGGGTGAAAGGTCAGAGGGATAACCAACAGGCTCTGAACTGGCTTTCCCCCCCCCCGCGGCATACGGAGGTGTCCGTCATCGTGCCGCGATTAGGCTACTCGACGTTTCCATCATCATCTGTCACGGTCGTGTTGCCAAAGGTGGTTGATTTTAACAGAGACACGTTGACCTACCGCCGCGGCTACCGCTCGGTTGATCTTCTATCCCAGTTCAGAGCGAGATCAGAAATGTCAACGGCAGCAATATTTTAACATGATTAAACCGCTTTGAGTGTCAGCAGGATCCAGCTTAACGAGACGTTACGTTCCTCTCGACGACGGGCTGGCAGGGCGGCCTCGACTCGTTTCAGAGAGTGAAAAAATCAACAGCCGGTACGTCCATCAACAGCATCACCGGCGTGCTTGAGCAAGCCGCCGAACCCCCTGTTCACTCTTGATAAGAGCGTCAGCTAAATGCCTGTAAATATAGTTTGATGGATGCAGACACTGTGCTATAAGTCTTGAATGAAATCAAAATGAACCAGCACTTTACCTTAGTGGCCGCAGTCACTCAGCAGCAGTATTTGAAATGGCTAGAAATGATGGGAAATGACTGAAAATATTAAGCTACCTGCAAATAAAGGCTCACTCAAACGCTCTGATTATAGCTTGTTGAGAGCTGACCAAGTGAGGAAATTCTCCAGTGCACGTCTAAATGACTCTGGCTTTTCAAAAGTCCCAGTTTCTCCGGGCGGGGGGTCAGGACGGGGCGATGATGGTGATTGAAGTCATTTTTGAAGCGTCATTTTTGAAGCGTCATTTTTGAAGCGTCATTTTTGAAGCGTCATTTTTGAAGCGATTTTTGATAACAAAGAAAGGTGCGTACGCCTCTGCCTTCCCTCACTGCAGTTTATTTTGTAACTCTCTTCCGTCCTCTCTCCTTTCTCTGTCTTCCCCCCCCCCCCCCCCACCCTCTCTCTGTCACACACATGGAAACATACAAGACTGTGACTGCATTGCGGTCGGCGAAAATGAAGACCATACGAGTGCCATGAATTGTTCTACTGTCCTTCCTCCCACTGTCTTTGTTGGTGGGCCATGGGAACTGAACAATGGGAAGGGACGGAGGGATGGGGGGGGCAGTACGGAGGAGGACAGGAAACGGAGAGCAGGAAACCGTGTCCTCCAGGAGAGAGGGTAGACGTAGAAGTCCCAGAGACTCAGAGGAGACTGTGGTCGTGTTGTAGAAATTATGGTATGAAGGCTTGGACGCTCGCCACGCAGCTGAAGGTTGAGCTCCGCTGTGAAATTTGGCTGCAAAACTGGGAGGCTTTTAACAATGACCCCCAACACACACACACACACACACACACACGCACACACACACACACACACGGACACCATTACCTCTCTTCTAACCCAGTTGGTAATCATGTTGAGGTCCTGGCAGTTGCCCACATACAGCAGTGTCGTGTCTGTGATCGATAGCTGTCCTTGTGACTGGTAGTTAATGTGATGGCTGAATGATTAGTCCTGTGCTGTGATACGGACCTCCACCTCCCTGACCCCCCTTCCCTAAATGCGTTTCCTTTTCATTAGCCGCTGCAGCCCGGCTGTATCTGGAGCCTCGTCTCATTAGCTTCCACAGAGACGTGATGGATATGCGGGCTAATCAATGTCCACTCTGCTCGGCTGCCGGCCGCGATCTGACCATATGCACGGCCACTCAACCTTAAAGGTGGCCAGTTGTCCGGCCCTTATGTCACCGCATTTCCAGCGTCGCAATATGGAGTCGAGGATTGGGAACGTCCATTTTTGGACCGTGCCAGTTTGTCTGCTTCCAGTCTGTGTGCTTCTACTTCAGATCTACTCCGGCAGCATCTACTTTTGATCCTGTGCCTTTTTTCCAGCGTAATGGAAGATTTTCTGTGTCGCTTCCTGCCAACTTGTAATTTCCCTGTTTTCGGTGGTTTTATATGAAAAAAAAAAAGAGAAGGGTTTAATCAGATGTTGTTTGCAGGACAACCAGCAATGAAGTCAAGTAAATATTAAACTTGCACAGAGAAGATACAGGAGAAGTTCATTGGACAACTAGTGTACCAACCTCCTTCGCGTCTGGGTCAAGGGAAGTCAGACAGACTCAGGGGACAGGAGGAACCCTGTCAGACTGAGTGGCAGATTGGAAATGATTGGTTGAAGAGAGTGCTCCTTGCCTCCTGGGTCATCATCCATATGTTTAGGTTAGCTTGCATGAATGAGGAGAGCCCAGACTGGCTGGCCACATATGGACACGCGCTTTTAGGATTGGATGGCCCTTCCCATGTAAACATAGTAATCACCTGCTTTCCACGATATATACCACTTTTTTTTAGCGGAAAAGTAGTTTTTTTTGGGGTATATTTACGCGTGCACTTCCTCCCCAGACTCTTCTCAACGTGAAATCAGTGCCCAAATGATCCCTGAATCAACCCCATGTGTAAACGCTCAAGGGAGAGACATTTGGGCAAGGGTGCTGCTCATGCAACGTCTGGCAGCCGTACAACTGAGCTGCACCCACTCAAAGCCAAGTGACATCTTAGAAGTCGGGGCTCTTTTTTTTTTCTTTTTTTTTTTGTTGTTTTCTTTGGCTCTCACAGGAAGAGAGTGCAGCGGACCGTTCGAGATGCAAAACAAGCCTCGAGAGACGTAGCTTGTTTTGGTTAAGAGCGCACAGGCTCATGTTGCGTCTCTCGAAGCTGTTTGTGCAGAGATACTAAATTTGGTTGTTTGTATCAGTTGCACGTTCTGGAAGGTGATTCCACCGTCAGGAAGGATATTGCTTGTTTGTTAGCCTCAATCTCAATCAGGTGTTAAATATGTACCTCATCAAGAGAGTTGGGGAAGAAATGATGAAAACGAGAAGCGCACGAAGATCATATAAACATGTTATTGGTATTAAATGTCAGACCACACAGCAGGGACTAGGTTTACTATGGTTTGTGGCAAATACGAAGAAATGCTGTTTACAACCTGTTGTTATTATGTTATTGTTCCTGATACGCCACAATCCAAACAAGCGAATTGATCCAAACAAGTGGTAAATAAGTGCTTACGAAACACGAGAACACTTTTGCAACTCGAAACTCTTGACTTAACGAGAACAGCCGACAAACAACGTGTGCGCAAATGCGTGTGTGTGTGTGTATATGTGTGTTTGTGTGTGTCGGTGTCTACAAGCGGGCTCATTATAAAACCAATTAAACCCGCCTTACTCTCATTATGGGGCTGTGGGGCTTAAAGAGAGACGGAGGACCCGTTGTACTCCCAGAGGGCTGCTGCCCGGTCAGTCCTGTTTTAAATTAGAAAAACCCGCGTTCAAAAACCCGCTGAAATCAAACACCGCGGGCGGGTCGCCAGGTCAGTATTTCCTCTGAGCTCATCCCTGGACCCCTCTGCACCGCCGTGGCCCTCGGTCAACCTCATCTTAGGCCACCTAAATATGACGGCTCAATATTGCTCCCCTCCACACACACACACTGGATGATTTTGGGGGTTTTCATATACATTTACAAGGTCTGGTTTCTATCTGTGCTATTTATGAAATAAGGAGTGTGGGAAAAAGAGAGGAAACTGGCTCGTTTACTGTGTGGGTTTGTGGTAAGAGAGAGAGAGGAGGAGGAGGAGGAGGAGGAGGAAGAGACAGGACAAGAGAAAGAAAACAATGAGCGAGCACCGGATAAATCTGTCTATGAAATGAGTATTTAAGGGATAGGATTGTCTTCGGTGCCGAGGTCCGGGTAATGACAGTCTTGATCGATGTGTGATCTGGAAGCGAAGATGCCAGGTCACTCTTCTGTCGCTTGTTACTGGGCTTTGGTGCTTCAGTGTGTGGGATATCACCCCCCCCCCTCCCCACCCTCCCCCTCGTCCTCCCCAATCTCTCTTTCTCCTCTCTCTCCCTCCATCACTCTTGGCTGGCAGAGCCGCTTGTCGAGAGAGCCACAGCTGCCTGGAAGGTGGAGGCGTGATTGATTGATGCAGTTTCAGTGCCCAGGGGATCCAATCATGTAATCAGTTTGTATTGATCGAGGCTATCTCTATTGAGAGACTGTTGAGGCGCTGCCACTGTATGTGCGAGCTAGCTTGGCACGCGTTCAAAATCTTCTGCAGTCAAATTTCATTTGGGTGGCGAGGTCGTTTGAGTCCACGCGTGAGAGCGACTTCCACAATTCTCTGCTCCAATTCCTCATTATCTCGTATTTATTTAAATTATTGTGATGGAGAAATTAATTCAACTTTACTGTAATTGCATCACATGGGTAAAGATTCAACCTCGCTGAATTTTAAATCCCTGTGTTGAAGGATCTTTTCTCTCAGCTGTCGTGCTCACGTCAAGGTTTATTCCCGTTATTTCACGTCTGTGACTGTTATTTCAAGTGTCAAGCTCATTGCGAAATGTTAGCATTATCGTTTGATCCAAGTCTGATCATTCCTGTAGCAATGGAGAAATACAGGTACTCTCCGTGCAAATAATGGCATTTTTGAAAACCGAAACGAAGGGTTGCTACCTTGGTTGCGTATAGTCCAAGCACATAATCAAGGGCTGTCATGCAGCGAATCAAACAAACAAGGTCTATCTTTGTAGTAAGTAGATGAATACGTTGAAATGCTTTTATTATGACATATAAAAGCTTTTTCAGCGCATTTACCCCTTCACTTTGCCCATCCATCGTTACAAGGTTGTCTTTTCTGCAGGCCCACGAGCAGCAAGCTACTTACGACAAACACAGACCCGCTTGTTTGTTTTGTTCTCTCCGCTATCTTATTGGTAGTCAGGGGGGCAGGGAAAGTGAATTGATAACTCTTCGCCAGTGGGCATCCATTCTCAACGCATGTGTTTAATGAGCCCCAGAAGATTGCCGCCTGAAAGTCGTTCCAAAGTCAAATTGATCTTCTGAGGCTGAGTTCACTGAACACGTTTCAGAAGCTCGAGCCGTCGCGTGGACTGAGCTAACCTCAGGGGTGGGGTTTGGGTCAAAGCAATACTGCCAGATTGAACTGCTGAATGAGTACAGCGGCGTCTCCCGAGGTCCGTCCTTCCGCCCGGAATCACACCTTTACAGTAAATGTGCAGCGATTTGTCTTGACGACACCGGTGCGGAGACGTATCGACCGCTATCATTGTAGCAAAGCACATGCGGAAATTATGGTACAAAGCACCTCATACAGGGCACAGAAGGAAGAGCGCAAGACTTATGATGGACAGCAGACTGGACATAACAGTATCACACAAATATATGATGAACATTAAATCGCATTCACTGTGTTTTTCCGCAGATCAGGGTGGACGGTCCTCTGGAGGGAGGCGTGCTGTACGAGACAGTGACGGTGATGAAGGACAGCAGCCCCATCCTCCGGGACATGGCCTTCTCTCTGGACAGGAACTCTCTCTATGTCATGTCTGACAGTCAGGTGAGGAGATACCCTCGTTACATTGCTGCACAACTGGAAGCCTCCCTGAGGTGGCGAGCATCTGCCCTGCTGAAGTGACCTCGAGCAAGACACTGAATCCCTACCAGCTCTCGGGGGGGGGGGGGGGGGGGGGGGGGGGGGGGTTGTCGTGTAGCTGACCCTGACCTGGGACCTCCCTGCGGGGAGGCGGGGTTAAGCGATAAGTGATCTTTTCAAAAATGTATACTTCAAGGAGACCTTTTTTTTTTTGGAGATGTGTGGCTCTAACTGAACCAGATGTTCAGGTTGGATATGAGCAAAATGTGATGATGTTTGTTCTTTTGTTTGATAGCAGCATTACTGTTAGCGTTGCTATTATGTCCGGGAATTAGGAGTAAGACTGTTCAGCATCAAGGATTAATTCAATCTAAATGATAAATTAATACTTGTTAATTGGAATCCTACCGGGGTGATTATGATTTATCCCCAAGACACAGTGTGGCAATTCCCTAACATTCGCGAACTGCATGTCTCGGGTGTGTTAAATATGCAGGGTTAGTAGAGAGGGATGGACCGCTGCTCTAATTACTTATCCATGCATGTATCTTTGTACATGCCACACACATCCCACAGAAAACCATTAGCGGCTCGGCTTTGCCGCGCGGCCCCGTGTCCCCCCCTAGTCTGCTTCCCAGTTGGACCGGCATCACAGAGGCTAGCAGCAGTTGTTGTTGTTGTTGTTGTTGTTGTTGTTGGAACGACATTCTCTGGACTCATTGGAGATGAGAGCGAACAGTAGTAATCACTTTCAACTCCCATCAAGTGATTATTCTGGCGTGGGTTTGCGTGGCACTGCGAAATGGGATTAGGTTTCAGTGCAGCCAAAACAAAAAAAAGAAGAGAGCCCCCGATCGCTGCTCTCGCTTTGTCTTCCCAGTGTTGGAATGTGTTAAACCCAAATTGGAGGGACAGAGAGGCAGAGGGCATTTGTACAATTGCAGTCGTGTCAGTTGTTTCTGAGGCGCTTCCAAACTCCTTTCTGAGTGCTTGTGAAACAGTCGATCGCCTGTAAAAGCAATCATGTTTAAGAGGAGGAGGGATGACATTTGAAGAGAGAGAGAGAGAGAGCAGAGACAATATTGTGTAGGGTACTGTCTCCTAAAACAAATCAAGGTAGCTCTTCCTACCGCGAGATAGACTGGAAGAGACAGGGGCATCACTTATTAATGGGCTCTGGTTGTTCAAGGAGACACACATGCTTCCTTCAAGGAGATAGCTAGCTACTCCCTTCGCTCTACCTCTGGTGACAAAGCCCAAACCCGGTTTCTTCCAATATTAGAACAGCTTTGGCTTTGTGGCCCTCAGGAGCCCAGACCAGAGTAAGTCTTCCTCTCTTCCCCTGTCTCTCTCTCTCTCTCTCTCTCTCTCTCTCTCTCTCTCTCTCTCTCTCTCTCTCTCTCTCTCTCTCGTGCGCGCTTCAGTAATTCCACAAAGAGCGGGGCTTCACTCTCAGATTTCCCACATTTCCGGTGGATCCCAGAGACGAGCAGATTTCGGGATTCCTGGGAGCCGAACAATACAGAAATGATAAGGAATGAGGAGTGAGGCGCAGACAGATTTGGCTGAGATCAGCCGACCCTCGTGGAATAACAATGAGCCTCTCTGTCTCCTGCCGAGTGCAACACGCAGGGTTAGCATGATGATGAAGAGTGAGGAGGGAAGGGAGAGAGAGAGAGAGAGAGAGAGAGAGTCAGTGCACGTGTGTGGGGGTATGTCTGCCTGTCCACCAAAACATCATTTGGGAAAACATTAGCGATATGATTTTTTTTTACAAATTCACAGCAGTTAATCTTTTTTAACTGTGTGTCTTTAGTTTGATCGTGTCTAAGAATAGCCGAATGCTCCGTATCCAAAAAACACGCTCACATCATTGAGCTGCTTCTGTGAGATGAAGGCTATAGGCTTTCACCTCGCACGCTTTAAAAGAAAAGGGGGAAACTGCTCCGGGGGGTTTTCCAGGGCAATCTATCAAAGTGCTTTCCTGAAAAATGTAATATCATCGCTTGAAATCCCTCTCATCCACTTCGATGTTTCTCTCTACCTCTCTCTGTCTCTCTCTCCCCTCCCCTATATGTATGTGTGCGCATGTGAACAAGTGAATGTACATGTCTCCTTTTCCTTAATGTAACCCGAGAGTCCCTTAGAGCAGACGGGCGGTACAGTTATATCACATACGGAGAATGCCTTTACTCATGATCTGTATGCAGTCAAACTGAAGCTGCCATCTATAATCTGATTTAGCTAACTGTACGGTAATGCAATCAGACGTGCTCCTAATCAGAGGGCAACACACACACACGCACACGTATATATGTACAATTGAAGAGTTCATTTTCAAAATGTCATGTATCAGTAGGTTTTTGATGCCCTGTGCACTGCAATACTCTTCTCTGGTGCAAGTCAGACCAGAAGCATCAGTCCATACTATGGTGAAATGATTCTACTGCACACTGTGCGGTAAAATACTCATTGTGTATTGTATACCCATTTTACAAAGTTCATAAGTCAATATCTGTAAAATAAATAAGATCCAAGTCTGTTGAGCTGTTAGCATTTTGCCATGAGAACTTAATTTGCCCATTCTTCTTCTACAAAGTAACACCAGTTTTCTGCTATCATTCATCAGAGTAGGAACCAGCCTTTTCTAATATCTTATTTTAGAGCAAATATATACCCATCCCTCTCACACCGTACCCTACAATTTGTTATGAAAGATATTTGTTTTCAAAATAAGAGCGTATTTGATGATCATGGGACGACTGAGTAAGAAATTGGTTACATAACAGTAGAATCCTCCACAACACTATGATGGATATGACCTGAAACGCCCCCCGGTCCACGCCTGAACATCGCTCCAACTATCACGTGACAGCATGCGAGTCAGGATGTATAGGATGATGGTAGCAGCGTGACCTGAAAGCCCGTGTGCTCATCTCACAGCACGCTTCAAGTTGCTAGTAAATCCGGATGAAATTTAAAGTGATACTGGTGAGATGATAAGGTCTAGCATTAGTGTAAGGGCATCCCAGATGATAGGAAATGATAAAGATGAAATGTTTCCCGAAGCTTATAAAATGGACATGACCATTTAGCGGTGATGTCACACCGAACTATAATCAAAACCAGCCATATTGAGAGCTCGCTTCTCAGGAGGAGGAGGATTTTCGTTGTTTCCCGGTGTTTGCTTTAAATGATGATTTCTCCTGAACAAATCATCTCAGGGAAGACATGACAAACAAAAGCTTGATGAGTATTGCAACTGGTTATGAATGATTTATGAAGCATCTATGTAGACTTCATGAAGAGATCGCGAGGGCCTAATTCATTGAGGTATTGCATTATTAACTCTTCCTCCAGGACCAAATGTAGGTTTGGCAGGCTCACAGAAAGTAGACAGACAGACAGACAGACAGACAGACAGACAGACAGACAGACAGACAGACAGACAGACAGATAGACAGACAGACAGACAGACAGACAGACAGACAGACAGACAGGCAGACAGATAGAGAAAGAGAGAGATATTCTGATACACTTTTTGAGCTGCTATCATTTGAGTGGACTGTGAACATCAAACAGAAGGACCTGTCTTTTGATCTTATTTGGATTTAACACTGTGCCTTCTTGCTCAGGTCAAGTCCACTGAACAGATCAAGTCAGATGTGCGGTGGAAGCTTCACATTTGATTTGGAGCAGAGCAGGAGAAACAGAGCATCCATCGCGTTCCCCTTGTAAAGGTCACGCTGCCCATCAGCTATAGACCAACACTGTTAGTTTAGAAGAGCTCCGGTCCACGGCGCGTCATGGATTTTTCCTACTGCGTCGGATATGGACTCAGAAACCCCCCCACCCCGTACTTCAAAATCATTTTGCTAATGGAATGCACCAAATGTGTTCTGAACTGGGGGAAAAAGGAAAAAAGTCATTTTTTAGGGAGCAGCAGATAATCCGTTTTGCTAACACAGACCTGAGAGAGAACCCACTTACGCTATCAAGAGCACCGGAGACACTCTAATCCATAATCCACTCTTCATTTGTGATTGCTTACATCAGGAAATTGGTTGCATCGTACGTCAAGACCTAGAATAATAACAAAGTATGAAATAGCCAGGCTGAGGCTCCAGCCTGTTTTTGTATGCAGGGGCTGGTGCTGGCCGTGCGACAGTAGGGTCTCTCAGCAGCTAATGGAGAGCTTATGCTTTGCCAAGCATCCACACATAGAGGTGGTGACAGCAGTGGTGTGTGTGTGTGTGTGTGTGTGTGTGTGTGTGTGTGTGTGTGTCAGTTTGTTCCCGTCTGTTTATGTGCGACTATGTGTAACAAGTCCAGTGATAAAGCATAAACCACACCTATACTGTGTCCTCTTAGAGAGATAACCATTGTAGAGTCTGGATCGATCCTGCTTCAGTGCAACTCAGATTATTCTTTCTCAGATGTGGTGGAGGAGAACCAAATAAGGATGTAGCAGTACAAAAATAATCTTTCTCAAATGACTAGTTGCCAGGTTTTCCCCCTGAACAATTTCTCATGTGGGCAGAACACTGCATGGTGCTGAGGTAAAAAAAAAAGACTTTTTGTTTTACCTCTCTGGGACATTACACAGTGTGTCATGCACAGTAAATGCCAAGCCAGAGGCCTGTAGTTTCTTCACTAAAAGAAAAGTGCCTATTATCACATCAATGTGTTTGGTTAACGCCTTCATTGACCTTGTTCCCACCGAAGCCGCTTTTAACGTACATCAGACACGGGGTGGGAAACCAGCGGTACTTCAGCACATACCTGAGGACTTCTGACAGTTCAAATTAGCTAGCAATCAAACATCAACTATTGCTTGAATTTAGCAGGGAAGTTAGCTAGCTTACTAGTTAGCTACTAGTAACCTAGAATAGATTCCAGTTAGCTAGCTATAGTGAGCCAAAAATCACCTTAAAATGTCAATCTATATCCCTCCAGATTCTTGAGCTCCATTTGTTTCAGTGGGGAAATGATAAATGTTTGTCTGATTCCTGATATTTGTATGATGTGCATCTTGGTGCACAACAGTAGGACAAAGCTGGGCTGTACCTGCTCTCCCCACCCGTAGTGTGGATGTAAGTTGAGCCGTGAGAATATGGTCCATCAGCAAATGGCATACAGCCAAAACATGTTGTTGCGGTAATGAACAATTTTTATTTGCACGGACAAAAGAGCGCATTACTTATTATTTGTTTGAAGACTGGTATTTTGTGATAGTCTGCCTGTGTATCTTTCTTTTTAATTCCCCATTTTTAACACTTCCTGCGCTTCTTCTTGCTTTCAGGTGGCCCAGGTCCCGGTGGAGGCCTGTGAGCAGTACAGCACATGCGTGGAGTGTCTGAGCTCTGGTGACCCCCACTGTGGCTGGTGTGTCCTGTTTAACATGTGAGTCTGATCCCCTTTTTCACATCAACACATCATATCCGCTGGTTAAAACCACAAAACGGTGTTTACCACACGGCTGGCAGCGAGCACGAGGGAAGGCTAAGCCGGTGGTCACGTGATGCTTTTAACATTGTGCAATGCAACATAACAGGCCTACACTTATTATGCTCCCTGGAGTTCACCATTATCAACAGCTGGCGGTAAAACGGAAAACTAGGAATTGGTTGTTGTACAGTACGGTCCCTCTTAAACGGCGCTGTTTAGGACGTGGAGGCGTTGCATGCCCACCGGATTGTGTCGTCTGTCAGGCGAGAGGGTGACCGGTGTTAATGGGGAGAGGGATTAACCCGGCAAGCGCAGCGCGGGCCTACCGACCGGACCTCCGCATACCCGGGGGAACATTTTGGACCCGGACGGCGCGAGCTTATCTCCTCTATCTTAATGATCTGACCTCCAGGTTAGCTTGCGTAATACCTCGATACGGAGCAAAGGGGAGATTAAAACCCTTTCTGTGTTTCTGAACCGGCCGCCGCTTTTGAAGCTGTTTTAACACCGAGCTTCATCGCGTGACGTTCGCATTTCGGGCTAGCTATCCCGATGATGATCAGCGTGATTTAAATTACAGCTCCCGGTGTTATCAGTGAGAGGAAATAATAAACAATGTTACTTATCTTAATTACTTTATTAAACAGTTGTTTTTTCTGTTTGTTTTTTTCCTGAGTGCAGCGTTTGTCTGCTTCAAGTCCCATTTCTCTGTTTATTTGAATTAATCCCTTGCACTTATCAGTGACTCGCTAGGCTGCTGTTCCTTCAAGTAAACCAAAGTGAATCATACACAGCTATACTGCAGAGTGAGACTACTTTTTTTTTTTTGCCAGTCCATTAAATGTAGTTCGGGGTCTTTCTCCTGCCTCTGAATGACTGTCACTAAATGTCATGTAGACCCCTTTCAGGATCTCACTTTCCCACCCCTGGCATGGTGGCAAAGTACACATCTGACAGTGTGTGGAGGGCATTGCTGAACATGTAAAAAGCCGCGGGAACAAATGGCCCCATCAGACAAAACATAGTGAGCGAGAGAGGCGAAATAAAAGGCGATGAAAGACAGTCTGAGATGAAAGGCTTTTTTTTTTCCAGAGGCACTTCAGCTGATGAGCGGTCAGGAGGTGACTGTCTATCCTCCGGTGGCGGTGGTCTGACTGAAGGAGCCGAGCTAGCAACAGCTGTCGCCGCGTTTCCATTCCGCCTTTATATTGTCTTGTAATTACAGCAGAGGCCTCGGTGCTCTTTGAGCGCTCTCAGGAGGCGCCACCCCCCTCAACAGCATCTGAGAGTGTATTAAGCACCGTCTCCCCTTGCTGTGTGCATTACAGATTTAAAAGGAAGAGTCTATACAGCTGAAACACTCTCTGCCATTACTGAGTAACGGTACAACTGAGAGCCTCTCGCTCTTTAAAGTGGGGTGTTTATGTGTACAGCATGCTTGTCAATAGCTGAGCCAGCATACACCAACTTGCCACAGTGTCTCCTTCAGAAAGATCAGCATCAAAAACATTAGAAAGCTCTATCAATAGGTCCATCTATGTCAGGTTCCAGCATGTTTAAGATTGCTATTAAGGGTTAAAAAATCCCTTCCCTCAGCTCTAAATGTACTTATGTCTTCCCCTAGCACTTCTCTCTTACATGACCATTGTGAGATTACAGGAATATTAACAGGGCATTATGCCTCTGACCCTTTTTTCTTTCACTGACTTGATAGTGATCTTGGAATTGAAGCTCATACTGGAGTGGTAGCTAAATGCCTAAAAGGTCAAATTGTAAATGGAATGGATTCGGCCCAGTGAGCATTTGACACATGCTAATGTGAAGCAACCCAAACAAGGAAACAAACAATATATTATGACTTATGATTATATCTTATGGTATTATATTATTGTAGAATTCATATTAAAACAGCATTGAAAACGGTTTTAAACTGCTATATATAGATAATAATTTAATATTTATAATAGTAATTAAATAATAATAATACTTTTTGATGTCATAAAACAATGCAGTTAGCAGCTATGGGAGACTATAGATGTCTTTCATTTTGGCACTATATTTACACAGGTTTTCAATGTTAGTGCAGATCGTCTCATCATCCAATTAATATCAAAAGGTTTTCAACGAAGTCAAACAACTGCTGTGTGATTTGTTACTTTGCCTACTTGAAGGTCCTTGGTACTTCCTCTTGCTCCTCAGGTGCTCCAGGAGGGATCGGTGTCAAAGGGCGGAGGAGCCCTTCCGCTTCGCCACTGACATTGACCGCTGTGTGAAGGTTATCGCTCACCCTGACAGCATTGCTGTGTCAGCGCATAGTGTGCCCGTGAGTCTGCTTATCATTCCACCAATAACTGTGCTGTCTCTGCACCCACAATGCTGGTTTTGTTTTATGAGCGGTCGATGTGACTGGCCTTGTACGGCCACACATACAATAACTACGCTCTTAGAAGAGAGATTACTTTGTGATACTCTCTGTAGGGTCTCCCTGCCAGTTGTTTTGGTCAGGCACAATAAAATAAAATAAAATAAAATAAAATAAAATAAAATAAAATAAAATAAAATAAAATAAAATAAAATAAAATAAAAAATAAAATAAAATAAAATAAAATAAAATAAAATAAAATAATAAATACAATTTAAAAAAACCTAGGCATGAGTGGTTGTTGAGCGTCTCTGCTTGTATCTGTGAATGCACCTGCTGAAAAGTTGATAAAGCTCCCTAAAAGCTTAATTGCGACTACAGTGAGTTTCTGTACAGTAGCCAACAGTACCTGAAGTAAGAGCTAGGGGACATTATCTGCCCATTATAACAAAGGAATATTGTGTTATATATTATATTTTGTATATTTTCTAATTGCCTTTACGCATAGCCCTTCTAGATTCACACATTTTTTATTAGTCAGCCTGTCTACCTCTAAGCCAACCAGCCCTGACTACATGAAGTCCGTCTGCCTCTTCTTAGCTGTTCTCTCCGTCTCCTGTCCTGTAGCTTCTGCTGGAGGTCAACAATGTTCCAGACCTTTCTGCTGGAATCACCTGTTCCTTTGGCCAGCAGGCCCAAATGGAGGGTCACGTCAACGGGAACAGGGTTATGTGTCTGTCCCCGGCCGGCAAGGAAGTCCCACAGATACCAGAGGGACAAGGTGAGCTCAGACAAAAGGCAATGACAAAATATAGAAATACAACTTCATGATCTGCACGTGAGTTTGATAAAACAGTTTTTCATTCTTACTTTCACTTGTTCTGTTTTCTTTCCTCTCTCTCTCATATTCATTGTCTCTCTGTCACTCTCTCTCTCTCACCTCTCTTCTTTCACGCTCTGTTTCTCTCTCACTCTCAAACATTTCCCTTTCTCTCCCTGTTTCTCTCCCTCTGTCTCTCTCTTCTTTGCTCTTTCTCAGACTGGTGTGGTGTAGAGCTTCGTCTCAACTCGAAGGAGACGGGTCAAATGGTCGCCAGCACAGAGGTCAAGTTCTACAACTGCAGCATGCATCACACGTGAGTCCGGCTCTCCCTCCCTCCCACCCTCCCTCCCTCCCTCTCTCCCACCCTCCCTCTCTCCCTCCCTCCCTCTGCCTCTGATTCGTTCAATAGATAGGAGAGCACAACCTCATTTAGGACAATGATGTACTGATGCTCACAACCCCGTAAGATCGGGCTGTTAGATAGTTCAAATTATCTGTCCGGTTTCATTTAGATCAACAAGAGACCATTAGACCTGGCTGGTTTGTTTTAACTTTGCTTAAAATCGCAGTTAGGAAGAGAATTGCTTACAGCTTTAGAGATACCAAAGCTACAGTTTCTGTGCCTAATATTTATTATGTTTTTGTTATTATTATTATTTTTTAAATGTTTCTTTTTTTTGCTTAGTACACACTAGAGGTGCTAGTTGTTGAGGGAGGGGAGAGTGTCAGGGACCAGCTGCATGTATGTCATATGAAACCAAAACCTACATGTCCAGTTATTTATCTGTTTGTAAATGTACATTTTGAGTGTCGTGCGAAAAAAAAAGAAACCTAAAGTAAGTAAATGAAACAGAAATGGAAAGCGTTACCACCACATCCTTTGATTCAGTGTGTGTCTGCTGGTGTGGCCCTCACAGAGAGCATCACCTACTCACTCTCCTCTGATTGCCCTATAGACGCTGCTTGAGATTTTAACCGATAACCTTCTGGTCACATGCCACCCCATCTAATATATCGATCCATGAACACACAAAGCCGGGTTCAGGGATGTGCAATTAGTCCACGGGACAGTTTGGTTGATGGAGAATTCATAGCCGAACTCAGGAAATGGGCCATCTATTCAAAAAGCTGTTGGATGGCGACATGCATGTCCCAGTATAACCATATTAAACCATTAGAGAAACAATTGGAAGCTCATCACATCCTCTCCAGACCAATATGGCCTCCATTAGCTGCGGAGTGACCCTGTGAACTCTGCGATTAATATTTCAGACCAAACACACTCCTAACTCCCCCATCACCCCCCCCCCCCCCCCCCCCCCAGAACCATCACCTCAGCATCGGCCTCCATAATTAATTATCCAGTGTCTGCAGTACCCTGCCAGGCTCAATCTATTAATACCCCACCCCCAAATCTCTCTCTCTCTCTCTCTCTCTCTCTCTCTCACTCACACACACACACACACACACACACTCTGGCTCTGGGCAGCTATTTGAGATCCAAATTTAATGGTCCTGTACTACATTTATTGGCATTAGCTCGCTGCTGTTAGCCACAGTACTGGACAGCCGCTCATGTGGTATCTTCACGGTTTCTTCACGGTTTCATTTTATTTCACGACGACCAAAGTTTGGGAGAAAATATTCTGATAGCGCGCTGATCTGCTTTCCGCACAGCAGTGTGCCTTTATTCTGCACAGCAAAACCTATATTCACCCCCACAGGAAAATAGGACACATCCAATTTTCAACTCTCCAATCATTGTGCTCCCTGTTTGGTGTTTCAAACGTCTCTCCACATCTCTGGATGCCACTTTACTATCCCACCTCAGTTTTCTCATCGTTGCGCCTCCGTTCTCTTCCCAAAGTTTTAGCACCATCCCCTCCCCGTCTGAAAATGTGATTAAATACAGTCCAGCGGGGTAGTTTCAGGCTCGACCTCGATCGACGGCTGGCACCAGTCCGTTGAATCAGAGCCAAAGATGTTGCATTCAGTTAGACCCATCACGTATTCTTCTCATTTTCCTTCCAGTTTCATTGTGAAGAGTCTTACACTTGTGAAATGTTACGTGATAACGTGACGGTGTTATGGTGTCTAAGATTTCATTCAATTCAACTTTATTGCCATTAAACTATGCCGGCGCACATGTAAAGGAAAGTTGGGATTTATGTGACACTTATTACTCTCATGCCTGGACTTGCATTTGCTCATCGTCATTCTAGCAATTTATTGTAATCTGTGATTGTATAGAATGTTTCCATGAAACTGACTGATGAGAATATAAGTGACTGATAAGCGATCCCTTGTCAACCTCATCTTTTGAATCCATTCATGAAGGGGAGCTGTAGATGAAGGTTAGAAGTTAGAAGGTCCAACTCAATATATGGAAGGTGTTCTTCATATTTTGTAGCCATGCATCCGTTTTGTCCTGCAGGTGTCTGTCCTGCGTGAACAGCACCTTCCGCTGCCACTGGTGTAAATACCGCAACCTGTGTACCCACGACCCGAGCAGCTGTTCCTTCCAGGAGGGCAGGGTCAACGCCTCAGAGGTATATTTACATTAACACAGACATTTAAGTGTGTCTTCATAATGAAACACCATTTATCTGTAAGTAACTATCTGATATAACCAAAGACAATACAATAAATAAAACAATATATTGATGAACTGATGGACACATGTAGCTTACACCACATTAGAGCTTTAATTGTCACCATATACTACATTATATCAGAATCAGAATCGGTTTTATTGCCAAATATAGCAATAATTTTGCAGGAATTTTACTTGGTGCTTAACAATGAACATAGAATTTTAAAAAAGTACTGTAAAAGGCAAAGAAATACATAATATAAATAATAATAATAAATATAATAAATAATAATAGAAAATAGAAAATTTCACACTAAAATTTATGAAAAGATATTCTAAGAGATAAGAAAAACAAATCGTAACAATAAAATAAAAAGAATATGTGCCATATACATGTTTACATAAGACATGTATCTGGACTCATCTAGATTATGTTCACCGTGTGTGTGCATGGACGTTTTGTATTCCCAGGACTGCCCTCAGCTTCTTCACTCTGGGGAGATCCTGATCCCGGCCAGCGAGGTCCGACCCATTACCCTGAGGGCCCGAAACCTCCCCCAGCCGCAGTCGGGCCAGCGGGGCTACGAGTGCGTGGTCCACGTGCAGGGTGTCAGCCACCGTGTCACGGCGCTGCGCTTCAACAGCACCAGCGTGCAGTGTCAGAACAGCTCGGTATGACCTGAAACTCTCCCAGTGGGAGTCTCACGGCAGCTGTCAAACGAGGCAGACAGTTTGGATGCTGCGTAGGCAAGGCACATAGTGTACATCAGTGAATACTGCCCCGGGGCGAGGAACACACTGGGGAGAAAGTCGGAGGAAAGGGAATGCGAGTGGAGTGGAGGGGTGATGAGAGGTGGAAAGGAAAGGAAAGGATGGTGTAATGTGATGTGATGTAGAGAGGTAGAGAGGTTTAGGTTTATCATAGGATACTTCTTAGACTTTTGTTCCATAGTGAATATGACACAAACTAGGGGTGGGCGATTATCGTGTTTATAATGGTAATCGCGATTTAATTATGCAATCGTGGCAAATTTTCAAAATCGTTCATTTCGATAGTTATTTAGGCTACAAGAACGAGGAACGTCTAGAAGCGCCAGTTAGCAAAGCAACCAGTGTGAGTGTGTGTGTGCGCACATCTGACGTAACATCACTTTCCCGTGAATGAACGGGCCGAATACTTTCCCCAATACTGCGTTCATGAACTGTCCCCTTAAAAAATACTACGTGGTATTCAGTCACGTCCCTCCGCCCCGTCCAGTAACGCCGTGTTCAGACAGGTTTGGACTGTTCGTCAGGAAGTCAGACACAGGAACGGCATAGAGCATCCGGGCAATTTCAAAATAAAACAAATTTCAAAATAAAACAAATAAAATAATCGTTCATTCATCGTAATCGAGGTAAAAGCCCACCCCTAACACAAACTACATTTCAGCACCATACATCTCAAAGGCCATTTTCTTAAGATGTGGATGATCGGCCACTCCAGCCAGTGTTAGCATCCTTACATGTCAACGAGGAGAGGCGCAGACAACCATGGTAGAAATGACAGGTGGTTAAAAGCCTCTTCTCTCTGCAGTCCTTTAATTCTGTCACTCCCCCCCCCCCCCCCACACTCTGTCTGTCTCTCTCTCTCTCTCTGTATATCTTTTTTTGCTCTATCCTCCATCTCTGTTTGACTTTGCCTCCACTTTCCCCTCTCTCTCTCTCTCACTTTCTCCTTTTCAGTACATGTACGAGGGTGTGAAGATCAGTGACCTGGCAGTGGACCTCTCCATCGTATGGAACGGCAATTTCATCATCGACAATCCCGAGAAGATTAAAGGTGCCTCTGCCATCCATCACTGCCAGGCCAGAGAAGTGTAAAGCACTCACTCCACGAGGGATGAATGGGTCATAGAGAGCACTTCAAGGCTCCCAAAGGGCCTTGAGAGAAAGTTCACAATAGCAGGAGTGTTATCAGAAAGCACCCAATCACTTGTGTGTTGGGAGGGTGAAGGGTGACTCTTTACATTTGCCTCTCACGATTGCTCTCGGTTTCCTCTCCATCATCTTGAAGGAGTGGGTGTTTGTCAGTTGCCATTGTGGGTTCTGCATTAACAGCGTCCACATAGCCAAGGATACTCAATAATGGCTAAGAATGTAAATAGACCGAGCCACAGTTTAAGTAATGATGGAATACTTACAGTACAGAGGACATCACAGACTTGAGAGGAAGGTTTATTGGATCCATTATTCACACTAACACACAATTCATGTGATTTATTTACCAACTTTGTCTTTGTATTCATCGACTTTTTGAGACGATTGTGTAGACCTGCTGTTTGAGGAGGTATTCTGATTGGTCGATTGAGTCATAAATTCTTCTGGTCCAAATTCTAAATTCTAAATTCTAAATTCCAATAATTAGTCATTGGAGGGTTGTCATTTGCGAGTAGCGCGCCAAAGCCTAAACTGTCAGCATGTAAACAACTAACCAGAGAAATAGAAATATCAATATTTTGATGACTTATTGCTTGATTTTTTTATTGACTTTTTATTTTTTATTATTTATTATTTATTATTATTATACTTTTTTAAATTTATTTATTTATTTATTTATTTTCATACCCTTCCTCCTATCCCACAGTGCACCTCTACAAGTGCAGTGCCCAGCGGGACAGCTGTGGCATGTGTCTGCGGGCGGAGAGGAAGTTCCAGTGTGGCTGGTGCAGTGGCGAGGGCCGATGCACCATGAGGCAGCACTGCCCGCCCATCTCCCCCTACGCCAGCCGCTGGCTGGACCTTTCTACCAGGAATGTCAAGTGCACCAACCCGCGCATTACTGAGGTCTGTTGGTTTCCTGGTCAGTCGTCCCATCAGTCAGTCAAGCGACCGCTGAGCTTAGAAGTACAGTATAATGCCCGTACTTTTTTGCCATCTGGTGTTTAAAATGGTATGTAGTTCTCCTCATTGCTTTTCCCAGCGCTTAACCAAGTTTATTAAGAACACATTCTTATTCAGAGCAAGTCGTTTCAGGGATAAGGAGGGTTACATGTCCAGTACAACAACTCACTATATAGGTGGGAGTTAAGGGCTTTGCGCAAGGGCACATTGCTCGTAAACCTCCAGGCGTGAGGTTGGGACTACTGTCCCTACATATACAATGTGCCACACACTGTCAGATGTAATCTAATCAACAACAAATACTAATTCTGTCCATGGCCACCGTCCAGCTTCCCATCCAAACATCTATTTACCTGAGGCTGTCACACTGGCTGGATCCCCTAAGTGCTTGACAGCTAAATGAGTTCAGCCTATTTAGAGAGTGGCTATGGATCTTTTATGTCACAAACTCCTGTTCATTCTCTTGAATGAGGCACAGTGGGTCATACACAGAGGCAAGCCTCTCCCACTTCAAAGAGCCGTGAGCCTTTGAAGTCCCTGTCACATTATTAGTGTCTCTGAAGGAGCTGCAGCAAAATGAATCGACTGCGTATCGCTGCTTGGGAGTGCTGCGCCGGCATCGCGCCTGTTCTGCTCTGCAGGTCCGAAGGTTCCCTGCTGGCGTGGCCAACTTTCCATTGGAAAGTTCCATTGCATAATTTATTGTGGTTTCTTTTGAAATGTATTATTGTGTATTTCTTTTTGAATAAACCCCATGTGATAGCTTATATAATATACAGAGATGAGGTACACATACTCAATGTTTACTCCTTAAAATAGCACATAGATTTAACGGAGGCGATGTTGAAGCAGCCAAAAGCAGATATTTTCTGCCAATATTCAATTGTAATTCTTGATTCAGCGTTTCCCTCAGAATTTATTCTCGTCAAAAAGCCTCTGAAACAGCATTGAGACCATGTGACTCTAAAACTCTCTGTTGAAACAGATAATGAAATTCTTTTTAGGTTAGCAGCTGCCTAATCCAGGGTGACCCACACCAACTACTCAGTGGAAGGGGAAACTCTGGGATACATAAATGCCTTTATATGAAGATTGAAAAAACACTGAACACTTATTGAACACTTCAATTTAAAACATGTAGTGTGCAAGGAACATGCAGCTTAATTGCAGGTTTTACAAACTGTTCTTATGTAGCTGTGGCCAGGGAGCAACCATATTGGCGATGGACGACACTGACTGGCTGATTTTCGATATTTAAAGGTCCAAAATCCGCCCGCTGTATGAGATGTTAAAATGTTACTATATCTTACTTTCCCTCCTCCCTCTTATGCAGGTGAGCCCAGTGGCAGGGCCTCTAGAAGGGGGTACTCTGATCACCATCCAGGGCTTGAACCTGGGCTTGTCCTTCTCTGAGCTGGAGGGCAACGTGGAGGTGGCGGGGGTACGGTGCACGCCACAGGAGGAGGGATACATCACTGCAGAACAGTAAGAGACACCTCCCCCTTCTAGTCCCGGCATGCACGGGCACATACAGCGCACATACACACACACACACACACACAAGGACATGAACGCAGTATGGTCTCTCTCTTTCAGCCTCTCTCTCTCTCTCTCTCTCTCTCTCTCTCACAGACAGACACAAACAATCACTGAATAAAGCCCAGTGATGCCTCGTCAGGTTGTAGGTTTGCGTAGGGGGTTGCGTTGCTCCGGTGCAGCTGGAGCCAAAGGAGGAGACTTGTCTTTGTGTCGTTTTGTTGTTATGAGGTTGTCGGCACAGCTGTAATTGAAATGCGCCGCATGTCGCTGACTGGAGGGACAATCTGTTAGCCATGTGTTTCTCTCACAGCCATGTAATGCGATTGGGCTGCGGCTACGGGGGGCTTTATTTATATCCTTGTAAAAAAAAGGAAAGAACATGCCAGCAGAAAATTGGAAAACTCTCGTGATGTATGGAGCGCAGGGCTGGGCAAAGAGGGAGGATTCACTGGCTGCTCTTATTGTATCGGGGCGTGAAGAGGCTCTTCCGCTGAGCAGTGCATTCGGCAGGCCCATTCATTAGGTGTGCACAGTGCTTTAAAACATGGCATTACAGCTGTTACAACCATTAATTTCAACGTGGGGTCAGTTGCTATAATGACTTATTCATGGCGCACTTTATCTTATTGACCTGACAAGGCAATACGGATTTATTGAAGAAACCCCTCTGTTGTCATGGCAACGGGAGGTAATGGTGGGTGGCAATCGCGCCGGAGACGGGGAGGGGTGCAGTTTATCATTTGTGTTATATTGCTGTTATAGGTTTCCCATTAGGAAGAAAGATGGACCTCTGTATTGACCCACAACTTCTATGAAAGTCTGCCTCAATCACATTGGCCAGGAGAGGCCATCTTCCCTGGTGCAATTGATAACAAATGTGGTACAGTACAGCGGTTATTCCGTGTGTGTGTGTGTGTGTTTTGCACGCTGGTCTGCTCCTATGCCTGTATGTTCATGAGCCCATGTGCATGTATTTTTTGTGTGTGTGTGTGTGTGTGTGTGTGTGTGCGTGCTCTGACAGGATTGTGTGTGAGATGGCTGCCGCCCCCAAGGGAAGCCGGCCAGGTCCAGTCCAGCTGTGTGTCGGCGAATGCAGACCAGAACTACGCGCACAATCTTCCCAACTCTACTCCTTTGTGGTAATTCCACAACACATTTTCTTCATGCCTTTTCCTGTAGAACATACAGGAACGCCTGCTCTTGTAGGCTGAGCAGGTGATTCCAGGGGAAAGCTAGGATCCCTTATTGATTTCATCTGTTGAAATCAATAATCTGTTTCATCTTTCCTCATGAACTGGAGGTGAAGATGACGGGGAGGATTTTTTTCCCCATCTTGAAACAATTGGGACATGGATTGGGCAAAAAGGGGTCTAATTCTATATCAGGAGGGTGTTTCTCTTGGTTTGTACACTCTGTGCATCACATTAAGAAGAATGAATAGACAGGAAAAGGAACGTTTTGGTGTGCTTTTTTGTGCCTGAGCCAAGAAAGATTGTTGTTTTTTGTTTTTTTGAAGATACACCATCCTTCATTAAATCTATTTCATATGAAATGCAAACCAGCTCTTTGGTGCTCCTTTTCCATCTTAATCCTCGCCTGATATTCAGACTCAATGGCCATTTTGTTTGTTTCACACAGTCTGAAAGTACTTCTAGTTTGCAAGATTTAAAAGCAGGACATTGCCACAGGCTTTTTTTTCAAATTTTTTGGATTTCTTGGTTCCAGTGTGGTTTACCCCGAAGCCAGTGTCACAGTGCTTTACAGAATCAGACCATTAACAAAACTCACTGTATGTACTCACGCTGTGTATGCTGAATGAAGCATTCATTCATGAATGTTCCTCCCCAGACCCCGTCGATGCTGGCGCTGACCCCAGGCAGAGGGCCCGAATCCGGGGGCACCAAAGTCACCATTGTGGGAGACAACCTGGGCGCTGGGAGCACTGTTAATGTCCTCTTTGGGAATCAGACCTGCGAGCTGTACAGGTGAGTCTGATATTGCTTTTACTTGATATTACTCAGATTCAAGGGAATAAAACTGCCTTCCAGCCCAGTGTTCAAGATGTAGTCGTGTCTGGAAACACAAAGAGAGATCTCTCTATTTAAAGAAGCGCTCTTTAGATACAGTTTAGTATCACTGAATTAAACGGCCTTGATAATGATTTGTGAGGAGGGCATGGATTCCACAACGGTGAGTATTGTTCTCTGTGTATTTATAGATATCTATTTAAAGTTCAAAATGCCTCACATGGTCAGAGTCAGGAGGGTGAAGAGAAGAAGCCATTAGCTAGAGCACCCTCTAATTACAGTGTTCCATCCCTAATGGCTCTGTAACGAGGAGGAGACAGGACAGCCGGTAATGAATGCTCACCCCTTGATCTGCATAGCTCATAACTGTGAGAAGCGAGGGATTCGCCGCCGCAGCAAATGAGTGAGTCAGAATCCAAGGGTAGAAATAAATCCCTCTCTGTCGGCGCTCCCCCCGCCAGGAGGACCATGTCGGAGATCGTGTGCTTCTCTGCGCCGTCTGTGACCGGCGCCGGACCGGTGCGGGTCAGCTTGAGCGTCGACCGGGCCAAGGTTCCTGGGAGTCTGGCCTTCGAGTACATAGAGGACCCCACGGTCCAGCGCATTGAGCCCCAGTGGAGCATCACCAGGTAACTACTGTTTGGCTACTGTATATACACAGATACCAAACGCTCTCATGGCTTTGGCGTTTTTCTGTCTAGAGTTCGTCCCGAGTTCATCCCGAGTAGGTATGAATGTAAAGTGATGGACTGGTGACATTGCCAGGATGTTTCCCTGCCTTCCACGCAATGCATGCCGGGATAGGCTCCAGCACCGTGTGTGACCCCAAAAAGGATTAAGAGAATGAAAGACTGAATTAATTCATGAAAGGTGCCAGGTGGGCGGGGTTTCATAGGACAATACAATGAGAACATCACAGAAAACAACATGAAAGTCATCTTAGTTTACTTTTTTGTTATTGACAACTTACCTGATGCATCTGTACAGTCCTGCAGGTTCAACTCGAAGCATTTTTTTGCAAATACACCTGAGTCGGTTCCGTCTGTATCTATGACTACATAACGCAATGTTTATGCTCTGGCAACTTTTGCATTATTTGCTTGTGATTTTCTCTTACACTAGCTGCTTTTTACACGTGTACTGTCTGATAGCATCTGTCCCAATGGAACATGCCATTAGCAAGACACTGAATCTCTACCAGCTCCAAGGAAGCTATTCTGTATCCGACTTAGTACTCGGACCGCCCTGCAAACAAAGGCAATTTCTCTAACGGGATCAATAAAGTATCAACATCCTCATATTATCATATCAATGCTGTACAGAAAAATAATGAAGATTATTTTCTATCTTTAAACATTTCTATGGGATTTAAAAAGGTGGTGTTTCATTTTGTGTGGGTTTACCCTGAACTACATCCCTGCAGAGGAAACTTCAGAGAGACACCCTGGCCCTTCTCCCCAGCCTCGTGACAGGAGGAGCTTCATGGAGCCGCAATCAGAGCTCTCATCATCAATGAGCAGTACCACTCTGTGGCCCTATAAGCTTAGGTAGCCTTTGAAGTGTGAGAAGAGAAGGATTGGTGCTCTCTCAAGCTGACTAGACTGGCCAGGCTTTTTACTCCTTTTGCCCCATCTCTCTCTCTCTCTCTCTCTCTCTCTCTCTCTCTCTCTCTCTCTCCCTCTCTCTCTCTCTCTCTCTCTCTCTCTCTCTCTCTCTCCCTCTTTACTTTCCATTTCCATTTCCATACTCTTAAGGCTATCTGTGCTTTACACTGCAGCACAGGTGATGCAAAGACTACGGCGCGTTGTTTATTTTAATCACATCTAACGCAGCTATGTAAACAGGCAGCACCTGTATTCATGCTATGCCAGCCTCACACTCGTGGATGAATATAAAATAGCAGCCAGCTGGTTCACACGTTTGATCTGGCTCTCCTGCCCAATAACAAAGAGTTAGTTATCATGCCAGCTAGCTCCCCAACGATGCATTAATGCAGTTCCTTTGGAAATTGTTGGGGCTTTGCAACTAAAATTGATAGATTTCTCTCTCAGCTCATCATTCTAATGAATTTCTAGAGGAACAGCAGTTTGTGTTGATTCACGGAGGCCCGCTTGGAGCCGAGGAGCACGTGCACACACTTGTGCACACACATTCATATACACGTGCATGATGTGTTTGATGTGGCGTGCATATTTTCGTTGGAACATTTGACCAAAAACTCCCGTGGCTGATGAAACAATGTCTTCCTTCCTCTGAACCAGTGGACACACCACCCTGACCGTGACTGGCACCAACCTGGATGTAGTGCAGGAGCCGCGGGTCAGAGTCAAATATGCCGGCCATGAGTCTGTCAATGTGAGTGTTGCTAATGTTCTGTGCTTAACTTTTATTGATCTAACTTGCTCAAGCTGATAGAAAATCTTTAGAAACTGTATGATATTGTAAATTTAGTGCTGTGGTGAATTTATCACTTTATTTTTACATATTGACCAATACTGACTCATTTAAAAAAATATTTTTTGCTCAGAATGAAAAGTGTTTTGTGGATTGTTTTTAGTGACAGAAACAATGAGAAGTGCCCTGTCTGAGGATTTAAGGTTACAAGGTTGCTCTGGCAACTGGCACTTTGCCAATCTTGTGGTTATTGAAGAAAATACAGGAACAACTGTGTTAATGACCTCTTTTGGAAATACAAAATAAACGGAGCAAGTGGTGGACTTCATATGAGATATAGTTTCTGGTAGAGATGTGAGTGAAATGGGTTCAAAACAGCTACAGAAATCTCCCTAATCACAGATATAACCTGGTTGCAAGCGTGATTTGAAGTCAATATTAAAAGCTCCTCTCAGGTCTCTGATGTTGCTTCAGTATCAATACTGGGTTAAAAACACGAGAGTGGGCAGGAGTTCATTGGTCAGCGGCGGTGTGAGGAAAAAGATAACACTACTTCAACGGTGTGACCCTTAATCTGTGGCACATGCACAACTTGAACAAGATTACAAGATCCAATATGGTTCATGCAATCTATGGTGATGTGGGATGGACCACAAACATGTTAAATCACCTAGAATAAGATTTCTATCATATTTGTCAAAAATTCTATACAAACTCTAAAAAATGCACATTTACTTCATTTTACAGAACAAAGGCCTTACTATTTATTGTAAAACCAAGATACTGAAATAAAGTGAAATAATACGAAATGTTTCAGGAAATAATTACTTTTCAAATGGATATATATTACATACAGTATATTCTGGAATTAAACCGTTAAACCATTAAATCAACATCTCTGAATAACCGTTCTCCGTGTCATTCCTCATATTTCAAGCACACATCGCTATAGATTATTGTTTGCTGACAGTATGCATGTACATTGATTTTTACTGTCTCGCACCATACCCGAGGCCTTGCCGTGTGGGTGTGACCATGTCGCGTGAACCTGTTGTCAACGTGGTTCAGGACCTACTTGAATTTCTGTCCAGGTGTGCAAGGTGCTGAACACCACCACCATCAGCTGTTTCGCCCCCTCGCTGAAGGCCGAGTACACCCCCGACCAGGAGACGATCAAGCACGTGGACGAGTTTGGCTTCGTCTTCAACAACGTCCAGGCCCTGCTCACCTATAACAACACAAGCTTCATCTACTACCCCAACCCTTACCTGGAGCCCCTCAGCCTGTCTGGGGTTTTGGAGCAGAAGCCTGGCGCTCCCATCATACTCAAGGTAAGTTAAGAGGACATCGGACTTGCTGTGTTCGCTTTCGGGTTCAATGAGTCACAGTCCTTTGTGCTATTGTTGTGACTGATTCACTACACTAGACAGCGAGGATTCTCTCTAGCCAATAAGAACTTGGTATTAGCACGATGAGGACACTGTATCTTAAATCTTTAATATTTTAAGTCCATTTATTGCCACTGTGGCAGCTCGCTCCGTAGCTGCACTTTGATTCTGTGAATAACAAACAGAATATCTTTTAATAATAACTTGGGGGGGGGGGGTAAGGGAGTGAGGGCGAAACGAGACGAAGAGTCTTTCCGGTCCGGGGGTTATTTTCTAGACGGTGACGGGGAGGGCTCCGAGGACCCGGGGAGACATAAAGGGCAGGAGGTGAGACACGGAGGGGTGGCCAGGGAGGCGAGCAACATCCGAGTCCGTTCGTCCAAGAGCCAAGCTGCTGTCGTGTCGATTCTGCGCAGGTCGGCTTTCCAGGGAGAATGCTCAGTCCGGGTCCAATCTGTACAGTGACCACTATTCCCATTCCTAGCAATTGGGTGCTGGTGGTTACCTTGGAAAAGCTCTGAAAGCTTTAGCTTTGTTTACACTGGAAGAACAGCATCGTCTTTCTGTTCTGTACTGTAAAGGGATCTCCCTCGGTGCCATAAAGCAATACAGCAGATTTCCCACGCAATCTGACCTAGTTGTACACAGTGTGAAATACAGTAGAGAGATTGCCGATCTTCTCGGTGATGGTCTGTTTGGTTTGTTTGGTTGTGGTAATGATTTATTGATGTTAAAGAGCTACACATAGCACCTTTATAGATGCACATGGAGAGAAGAGACTAAGAAAGAAGAACCCATATCTTACATTGCCAGGGAACCAGGCATAAAATTGTATAATAAAGTTTAGATTAGATTTGAAAACATCACTCATATGAAAACTTCTACCAGACCTTTGCTGTGAGGATTAGCAGAGCTCTAGCTGTATAGTATGTTCTTAAGATTTGTGATGTGTTTGTGTGATGAACCTTTATATATGACTTGTTTACGTTGCAGGGGCGTAACCTGGTGCCGTCTGTGTCTGGTGGAGCCAGGCTGAATTACACAGTGTTGATTGGAGACACTCCCTGCTCCCTCACTGTCTCTGACACACAGCTGCTCTGCGAACCACCCAACCTCACCGGGCAGCACAAAGTCCTGGTCAGTCAAACACTTACTAGATAGATAAATAGATAGATAGATAGATAGATAGATAGATAGATAGATAGATAGATAGATAGATAGATAGATAGATAGATAGATAGATAGATAGATAGATAGATAGATAGATAGATAGATAGATAGATAGATAGATAGATAGATAGATAGATAGATCGATCACTATACAATAAACAAATTTAAGGATAACGGTTGTATAAAAAAGATCCTAAAAATATACAAGTAGTGCAAGCAATATCTGTCTATCTGTTGGTTGTCTGTCTGTCTGTCTGTCTGTCTGTCTGTCTGCTTGGATGTGGGTCACAGTCTCTGGGTCATTGTATGTCTGCACTTCGTCGTGTTTGTGGGTCACCGACAGGCTTTCAGTTAGTCACTGTCGGTCTGTCACTGTCTGTCACTCATGGTCTGCTAGGTCCCCGATTACAGTGCATCACACTCCAGAACTATTGGCAGGCACCCTTGGTAATGATGAGCAAAAGAGCTGTAACATATTATGTGTTAACAACTTGTAGAACTACATTTTTGCATCTTTTATTCAGATGTTGTTGTGGAAAATTGTTTATTTTCACTGTGTCATAAACTTTATTATGAGGTAGAGGGCTGTTGTAATTACTGGCATCCTTGGTTGCAAAACCGAATTCCCCCACTCAGCCTAAATTATCTTTTCGGAAATTTTACTAAGACTTGTAACTTTAACTGCTACAGATAATGTGCATATGTCCTATAATCAAATACTTTTTGTTATGCATTAAATATTAAAACTCAATCTGTACGGGCCTACACTCTGCAGATTCTCAATGTATTTGCCAGCTTTATTCTTCAGCAGCCATGTTTTTAATTCATGTCTGGCCTTTTGGTTATTGGCCTTTTCTTTCTTATTGTTTAATTTCTGTAAAACACTATGTAAATGTATTATTGTTCATGCTGACTGTGCAGGTGCAGGTAGGAGGTCTCCACATCTCTCCAGGAGCCGTCCACATCCGGTCAGACAGCCTGCTTACCCTCCCTGCTATCTTCAGCATCACAGCTGGAGGAGGGCTGCTCCTCATCATCGTCATCATAGTTCTACTCGCCTACAGACGGAAATCGCATGAGAATGACCTCACTCTGAAGCGCCTGCAGATGCAGATGGACAATCTGGAGTCCCGGGTGGCTCTGGAGTGTAAGGAGGGTAGGTCCAACTGACCGGTCTGAAAGATGAAGCTATCCTAACTGCTGTCTACCTACAATAACAAGCCAACTCTCTAAGCCCCAATCTCTAATTGCATTATTGCACCATCTGTTTAAAAGTGTTAAAAGTGATTTACATATTTACATTTAATATCTACTCTTTTCATACAAGAACTGACAGTATGTGATAATTAAACATGAATTCCCACGGCCATGTGATTCACAGCCTTTGCAGAGCTGCAGACAGACATCAACGAGCTCACCAGTGACCTGGACAGAGCCGGCATCCCCTACCTGGACTACCGCACTTACACCATGAGGGTTCTCTTCCCTGGCATAGATGACCACCCTGTACTTAGAGAGCTAGAGGTGAGGGCGCTGCCGAAGAACCCCTGAAGCAGGGTTGCAGTAGTTCGGTCTCGACACCGCTTGTCTTGGTCTCGTGCCAATTTTGACTTGGTCTAAGAAGCTATTGGACGTTGCCGTCATGTTTTTCTCTACCTGGTCCACCTTCTTTACTTTCTCCTCAGAACTACAAACAATTTAGGGGATTACACCTGCGTATAGTATGTGCAAGCTTATATGCATCGATTGGTCAGAATCCTAGCATTAGTTAGCTGGATGTTGAAGGGTGTAGTAGAGAGCTCCTGCAGATAGATCTACATCTCTGTTGAGCTTAAGAAACTTTCTACATTTGGAAAGACATGTACAGAGTTTGTTGGCTATTTTGGTCTTGGTCTTGAATAGATTTGCTCAATCTTGACTTGGTCTTGACCCTCTTTGGACCTGGTCTTGACCCAAAGTCAACTGGACCTGGTCTGGGAATTGACTTGGACTCGACTAAGGTGGCCTTGACTACAGCCCTGATCTGAAGGGTTTCATTACAAAACACTATATATCCATTTTTGGAGGAATGTAAAATGTATCAGTCAGTGAATAGCTTAAAAACTAGTACTTCTATTAAGAGGTGTAACCTTTTAAACATAGCCCATGAGTCATAGCATAGCATATGAGTCAGCCACAGGATATATATTAATATACATGCAGGTGTTTTGCAAAGAGTAGGCTAGCAATGCAAATGTTCATGCAATTCCTACTTGGTGCTTTAAGCTAACCAGCTGGTCTAGGTCCTTACACATTTCCCATTAAACCTGCATGTTAATTCCACATTTCATTCTAAATACTGGTACTATAGTCACTTAGGCTGCTGCATGCCTGCCTGTGTTATCTGTCGTCTCTCTGTTGCTGTGGACAGTCAGACTCAAAGAGTTTAACCCTTTGTTAACCTTGAGTTAACCTTGGGTCTTCATGGAGCCACTGAAACAAAACACAGGGACAATGTAGATCTTCAAAAATGTGCCTACCCAAATGTACACCCATGAAACACGATATTAGGCTAGGTGAACAAACATCAGTGCAAAACTACAGTGCAAAAAAGTGCAGTGTTTTTCTTTCATCAGCACAACCACCCTCATATCAAACCCTTCTGAGCAGATCAGATGGATAGAAACCATCTGTTCATTATTATTGGATGTACTCAAGGTCATAACTACATTGGTTATAATGGGGCTGTATTTCTAGATTCAGTCAAAAGTAGGTGTATGTGTAGGTGTAGGTGTATTATCGCACATGTATGTAAAAAGGAACCCAAGCTATTGTTCACGCTTTTTCATTTCAATACCCTACAGATGTATAGTAATTGATCAATGGCATAACCTGGAAAATGTCCAGTCACTTCAGCTGAGCCATTGTTGTATTCACAGTGATCTCGGAAGTCTCTATTCTGAATCTCTATTCCATCTTACAACATCTTGACTTTTTCTTAAAGGTAGCAGTCATTTTTCTGCTGCAATGTAGTCTTTGATCCAATGCTTGTCAGGCACCGAGTTCTATCCTCAAAAGTGTAAGCAAATTTCTCAAGATGGTTTATGACATTAACATTATCCCATAAGGTAAGTTTCTTTCATACGAGCAATCTTTCCTTTAAAGATTAAGCGTTTTTTTTTTTTTTATCAAATAGTGGATATCTCATCCTCTTCTCATATACCTCTTTTTATGTTACTACTTTGCTTGATGATCATTGACAGTGTGAGTATAAATATTTAATCAATTCTGTGTGTGTGTGTGTGTGTGTGTGTGTGTGTGTGTGTTTGTGTGTGTATATACATGAAAAATGTTTGATGTATGAAGGTGCCAGGGAGCGGGCAGGCGAATGTGGAGAAAGCCTTGAAGCAGTTTGCTCAGCTGGTGAACAACAAGGTCTTCCTGCTGACATTCATCCGCACTCTGGAGCTGCAGCGCTCCTTCTCCATGCGTGACCGTGGCTACCTGGCCTCGCTTATCATGACCGCTCTGCAGGGGCGACTGGAGTACGCTACCGATGTGCTGAAACACCTCCTCTCAGACCTCATAGAACGCAACCTGGAGAGTAAAAACCACCCCAAACTACTCCTGCGCAGGTAAATCCTGTAACACGATATATATGAGGGATTCTGTTCCAGCCTCTTTAAATGCTGTTTTGTAAACCGAGGACATAAATTACTTCCCATCCTTTAAAAAGTGACAAGATGTATGTGTCACTTGGTTAAAATGGTGGGTATTTCATTTGGAAACCTGCAGAACTGTATGAATATGAAGCAAAGCATTGCAAAAAAAAAGGCATGCATCCTCAGAAAAACCTTCCAGAGATAAATAAGTTTAAATTCAGAGTTACACACATCGGCTCTAGGGAATGGCCCCGTACAACCACCGTCTTCTCCTGTTGGCCTTTGAGTAGCTCTACTGGAGCAGTCGGGGGTGAAGTGGCAATTGTCGAACGGAGAGAACAATTACTCCTTCACCTCCTCTGTACCAGATTCTCTCAGATGGTCAGGGGATTTGAACCCGGGGGCCTTTCAGGTCACAAGCCTGATCAGGGCCGCTAATCCTTTGGCATAGATAATTCCTGTGTGCATTGTCCTTTCCAGGCCAGTCGCCGCGCTCCTGATGGATGAGTAACTAGGCCGGTGAAGGAAAAGCCCGGCTCTGTTCAGCTTTGTTTTGTGCAGAGAAGAGTGCCCCGAGAAGACAGGTGAAAGACAGGACGTGATAGAGAGTGGGAGGGGCAGGGAAGAGGAAGAGGACCTAATGGTGGTGGGGGGGGTGGGCGGTGGTTCGACGTGAGTGCAGCAGCGGCAGAGCCTTTTTGTCAGTCTGGCTTATCTTCTGTGTGCCACTCATGAAACATTCAGCTGTAGCTCACGATTCCTCCCTCTTCACTCTCCTCTCTCTCTCTCTCTCTCTCTCGCTCTTTCCTCCACCTCTGCTTGTCTGCTGATTGTTTTCCCAGCGCTGAGACCGGCCTGCTGAATGTTTCATGAGTTCTTTAAGGAGGGCGCTCTCTCTCCAATCTGCGGCACGCTCATTAAATATAAGGATGAGTTAACACCGGAGCCGGCGCAACTTGAACTTGTTAGCCCAAACATGCTGCTCTTGCCGTAGACGCTCACAATTTAATGGGGTGCAGTTAATGGGAGAGCGGATACAGGTTAAGGTTAGGGTGGAGGTTAGGGAAATGACAGATTAGGGAGGGTCAGGGAGATAAATGGCTGCACCGTTATCTTCAAAATTCGAAATTAAAATGGGGCTTGTGCTTCGGTTTAAAGGTTTAAAGGTATTGTTACGTGACTGAAGGCCGTTTCTCCGGTAAGTCCCGACATCCTTCGCCATCCGCTTTCGTGCTAGACAGCTAAGTGCTAAACACACAGCGAGGAGGAAACAGAGTGAAAGTGAAAGTGGACATCAAAGTTGCGTCTACACAATTATGTCATGACCCAAATCTCTTCTGCACTGGCAGCACTCAACAACATTGGAGTCCGTGCCCGTCGAGACCGACCGAGAAAGGATGTTATTCCTCTGTAAACTCACCGTGTTCTTTTCTTTTTTTCTTCTTCCTCAACACACTGTCAGGCTCTCCGACGTCTTAAGTCATAAAAGAATCATCAGAGCACTCTGGCTCTCCTGCTAACAAATGAGTACACTCTCCTCTTGTCTTGCAGAACTGAGTCAGTGGCGGAGAAGATGCTGACAAATTGGTTTGCCTTCTTGCTCCACAAATTTCTCAAGGTATTGTGAAAGACTCGCGCACATCATTGCATGCAGATGTCACTGCGATACATGACACTCCTCCTTAAGATGATGATTGTTGATTTGATACCTAAATGCTGCCTGATATGGATGTGTTTTCTGGACAGCGTTGAGGGATAACGCAGCGTTCCGAGCTCCGGTTTATGGTGTTTGATGAGTCACGCCGTAGTGTCTGTGTCTCGCTGTCTGCGCCGGTGGATTTAGATCTCTTTTCATCCCTCTGCCTCGTCCTCTCTTCTTCCCTTTCTCCCACCTTTCTCTGTAATCCCTGGGTTCTCCTCCAAAAACCAAGGAGTGTGCTGGCGAGCCTCTCTTCATGCTGTTCTGTGCCATCAAACAGCAAATGGAGAAGGGACCCATAGACTCCATCACTGGAGAGGCGCGTTACTCCCTCAGTGAGGACAAACTCATCCGGCAACAGATTGAATACAAGACCCTGGTGAGTCACCAAGACATTCAAAAGAGAGTCCAAAAATCTGAAATGAAATTTTTGTACATCTCTTGACAAAGAGCCTTGAGACGAAACCGAAATGTGACATCTGCCTAGGCGGTGGTAACTAGGCGATGTTTCATGTCCCTTTACAGCATGCTGGTGTAATTCTGAGATAGTTGCAACAACACAAAATCAGTGGACAGACAATGAGACCGGATGAAGATACTTTTTTTTTAAATACTCAAGATAATCAGCAAATACTAGATTTCCTGACTTTTTCCGATTTCTTCCACCAGAATCTGGTAAATCCAGACTGGTGCATGCTAAACTTAATCAGCAATGAGTTTGAATCGTTTGATTCTTGGTAGGGCTACCCATATGTTTTTTTTCTATTTCTCTTCTCCATTAAAATTAAGCCGGTTGGGTTTCACTAGCCTGTCAGGGTAGCGTCTCCCTCAGGCTATAGCCCCAAAGCAGAGCCGGGCAGCCACTGACAGGATGACACCTCTCTGATCGCCATGTCTGAGAGTCTGAGAGGCTGTGTCTCATTACTTGTTTAATACCCCCGCTAGAGCTGCTCAACCCGTATCCTGGAGGTGTGAAATTACATTTCTGGCCCAGATCCTCTCCTCTAGGACAGTTTGGCGAGGAGTAGGTAATGAAAAGGCTTTTCTAGCAGGTAACACCTTTCTCTCTGCATGTTCTCTCTCTCTCTCTCTCTCTCTCTCTCTCTCTCTCTCTCCTGGTTCCCCAGACGCTGAGCTGTGTGAACCCAGACAATGAGAACAGCCCAGAAATCCCTGTCAAGGTGCTCAACTGTGACACCATTACCCAGGTGAAGGAGAAGATCCTGGATGCTGTGTACAAGAACATGCCCTACTCCCAACGACCCCGAGCTGCGGACATGGACCTAGGTGACGGCAATCGCACTGTTAAAGACGATCTGTATATGAACACTGAAATAAATGAAATGATGCAAGTATGAAACCTCCGGGTGAGAGCTGGGGTATGGGGGTCATCAAGTGCGCCCCACCAATCAGATGTTTTGTTGATTTAGACCTACAACACCTCCAAGAGGGCTCGACAGTATATTCTGACATCCCAACAAACACCCCCCACCCTCATACACTGCACCTACACTTGGGCTTACACCCACAACATGTCATCCAACACTGAATGACTGGCAACACATCCAGCTGACATGCTCTTTCAGGAGGAGTAAGGAGGTTACCCCCGTAGGTAGTGACTGATATTGCCTCAGGTTTGTAGTTTTTTTAGCCCTTAAGGGGATTTTATTGGTCGGGGATTTGGAGAGCATCGGCTTCTCCTCGTTGCTTTTAGGCAAAGTGAATCTCAGACTGTGTGAATAAGCTGTGTCATTTGTGTTTTATTCAGAATCACAATCAATCTTTAATCGCCAAGTACAAGAAATGTACAGGGATTTGTCTCGGTGACGTGGAGGGTAGAGACATCCGACAGGCAGTGCAAGACGTACCATGGAGAGCAGACTACGTGTGTCGGCCACCAAATAGCATATGTTGTATTTTTCCTACAGAATGGCGGCAGGGCAGGACAGCACGTGTGGTCCTGCAGGACGAGGACATCACCACCAAGATAGAGAGTGACTGGAAGAGACTCAACACGCTCATGCACTACCAGGTCTGCTGAGAACTATCTTTGCTATATACACTTACACTACCTGGCACATGTAACCTGCAAGTCTTTTGTAACCTTGGATTATCAAGGGATGGTTTGCTGCTCAAGTTTGTTTCAGATAGATATAACTACACCAGCCTCCAGTATGAGTCATCCTGTTCCTTTTTCAGTCTAATGATAGGCTCTGTAGTCTTCCCTATCAGTTTTACAATATTACTTCCATGCAGGTAGCATTTAGTTTACCCTGGTTGTTCAAACAAAGAGAAAGAGAGACAATGGAAATCTACATTTGCCACACCAAGAAAGGGCTTTGACAAGAGAGGAATGTATTCCCTCTTATGTGTCAAGGAGATGAACAATTTGCTGTTTTATTTCTAATCTCTCTGGCAGGTATGAAAATGTTTGTTGTGTTGCTAAGCTGGATTTGTATTAGCGTCGTTTGTAGCTCATGCAGAACAGTAGCGCAAATTCTCCTCGCGCTGAGGATGACCTCCCTTCCCTGTGCCAAGCTCAGCCACAGTATAGCTACCCGGAACTATACTGCATAGCTTTAATGGAGGACTGGCACTGATGCTGAGCTGCTGCTTAGCCATTTGAACTTCAAAACATTCACATAGTCAGTGAATCCTATTCAAGTACACAAGCATACAAGTGCATTCTCTATGAAGATTTATCCGACTGTGTGTGCGGTAGGCTAACAATATGTCATCAGAAACTTTTCCACGGCAAGGTGAAGTGGATTTCACTACACCAAGCCCAGCTTACAATGGTTCACTCAAATTCAAAAGCACTATTTGTATACTTGCTTCTATAGCCTAGAAATTTAATTTGAACTTAGTTTGAATTTAGTTTGAACTTCATTCAGTAAATTAGGTTTGGTCCTTGATAGAGCTGGAAAAACTCATTTCTAATTTCAGTGATTTTTACCTGCATTGAAGGCTGGCCCATGACCACCTCTGCTTGTGTGCTGCAGGTGTCTGAGCGCTGCGTGGTGGCCTTGGTGCCGAAACAAATGTCGTCCTTCAACATCCCCTCCTCGGCCAGCTTCCCACGCAGTATCAGCAGATACGGTCAGTAGGGTTTTAGAAGAGTTCACTACCAACTGTTTGTTTTCATCATTTATCAAAAACTAATAACAGATTTTACTTATTGAAGAATGCATTACTTAGAAGTGATACAAATCAACATTTTTAGATCTTTGAAAAATGCTCGTACGAAATTGAAATATCTGAATATCTTTTGGTAAGGTTATCACACCATAGATTTATTCAACTACTAACACATGTCTGCTCCTAATACACAGTGTGAATTGTTTTGGTATTTTAACAACTAATACCAGATATTGACTAAATTAATACGGTTCTTGTTGCTACTGCTAGGGCTTTTACTTTAGAAAACCTTTTTTCAGTATTAATTACATTATTTGTTAAAATGATGCAATCTTGTTTGAGAAATATCATTTGACTAAAACTTTGTATTAGTTTGTGATAAATGATGAAACAAACTACCTACTGAATAAGCAACTCAGTGCTGCACCATCTGCTGCTGTCACTTATACAGCACATGAAACAAAGAGCTGCCACAGAAAATGATTGAAAGCACAAAATCAAGACAAATAATTTCACTTTTAAAAGGATAGTAAACTGAAACTATGTTTAGACAGGCAGTGCACTGCTGCATCGCTATGACAACCAATATCATAATGACAACAAAATGATTTTACCCGGGGGAAAAACATGAGCTTATGTGGTTGTTTCTCTTGAGTTGAATTTGAGAAGTAGGAGTAAATGCCTTTGATGTCATCTTAGTATTAAAAAGAGCTCATTTGTGAGAAATAAAAGGTATAATCTCCGCTTTGCTTTCCTACGGGTAAACACACAAACACAATCAGGTCACTCATAAATTACAAGACAGCCAACAAATTGGATTTTCCTGCCGTGTGAACATAGCGTACATGCTTGGTTGACAACATGGTCACGTTATCATAGACTGGATCATCAGACTGGAAATATTAAATGAGGAATTTCAGGCAGTTTACAAGTTGAATCTGTAGTATTTTGGAATATATTTTGTCTCTATGTGACCTTTGACCATCTAGGTGTGGACGTACCCTTCCGCTCCACCCCCACCAGCCCGGACAGCCCCCACTCCCGCGTGCCCATGCTGACCCCCGACCTGGAGAGTGGGGTCAAGGTTTGGCACCTGGTCAAGAACCACGACCACGGGGACCAGAAGGAGGGCGAGCGCGGTAGCAAGATGGTGTCTGAGATCTACTTGACAAGGCTACTTGCAACAAAGGTACAATATACTGTATACAGATGTCGCCTGTGACACACAAGTTCTATAGACCTTAGTCTCATGGCGGCCATTTTGAACTGACATCACACTTACATCACAGTCGAAGCGGAAGTTAACCGCCCACTAGTTTACTAGCGGCTAGGTGGCTAGCGCAATTGTCCATAGACATGAGGGGACTTACAACAACTAAACAAAGCAATAGATTGTTGAAAACCACCTGGCAGCACTCTCAGTTATATAAGTTCAAAATGGCCGCCTATTCTATTTTATTCTATTCTATTCTATTCTTATATGAAGTCTAAACTCCATGCATTGTTTTCTACAGGGCACACTACAGAAGTTTGTGGACGATCTGTTTGAGACTTTGTTCAGCACCGTGTGTCGGGGCACCGCCTTGCCTCTCGCCATCAAATACATGTTTGACTTCCTGGACGAGCAGGCCGACAAACACGGCATCCATGACATGGACGTTCGCCACACCTGGAAGAGCAACTGGTAAGGGGGGAGCGGGAATCTCACTTGTCAACATCGCTGTGATTGTAAAGTCATCTGAGTGTGTTGAAACACATTTCACATGTAGCACGTTGTGAAACTGAAGGTGTCACTCTGAATCTGACAGGAAAAGTAAAGCAGGACTAGAAACACCTTTTTGCACAATCCATAACTCGAGTGTCTCAAGGCAAACCTCCATCTACATTTACTCTGAATGATTGAAGTGGATTCAATAGGACAAATCAATAAGGGATCAGAAATATCACCTGCTCAGAGACACATGGACAGAGAAAGTGTTTGTGAAACTTTGTACATACCACAAAATCATAGAAGGTGTTAAAAGTCCCTCTCTGTGTCTCTCGCTCTCTCTCTCTCCTTCCTTTTCGTTACCCCTAGCCTGCCCCTGCGCTTCTGGGTAAATGTGATCAAGAATCCCCAGTTTGTGTTCGACATCCACAAAAGCAGCATCACGGATGCCTGTCTGTCTGTGGTGGCCCAAACCTTCATGGACTCCTGCTCGACGTCTGAACACCGCCTGGGCAAAGACTCCCCCTCCACCAAACTACTCTATGCCAAGGACATACCGCATTACAAAAGCTGGGTGGAAAGGTGTGTGTGTGTGTGTGTGTGTGTGTGTGGGTTTAAGGTCTGGCATGTAGTTAAGAGGTTTAGGGGTTGGGGAATGAATGAATGAATGAGGTCCTCACAAGTATAGTAATACTACTTGCAAATGTGTGTGTGTGTGCATTTGTGCTTAATTGTGACAGAAAGCGCCACAAAGTGACACATTTCCTTATTTTCCTGCCAAAATACCTTCGATAGACGTTCAACGTTTGGCATTCTTTGGCTTTCATGAGCTACCAGAGCTTAAAGAACGAAATGAATCGGAGTGAGGAGAAAGGCCTGGTACGCGAAGGCTATCCCCCGACGCTGACAGTGTGTGTTTCCTTCAAGGTACTACGCTGACATCAACCGCCTGCCTGCCATCAGTGATCAGGATATGAACGCCTATCTGGCTGAACAGGCCCGCCTTCACTCCAACGAGTTCAATGTGCTCAGCGCCCTCCATGAGATCTATGCCTACGTCAGCAAGTACAGCCAAGAGGTGAGGCCATAGAGCGGTATCTACTCAACACATGGCAAGGAGGAGACATAGGTTACGTTCACACTGTGTCTCGTTTTTGTCCCCCCTCAAACGTGACACAAATCTGATTACTTTAAATCAGTGTGAACAGCGAAAAAGCGGCATGGAGTCACATTTGATATGTGGTACTAAATCTGATTCTGATTTGAACTTTCAAATCTGATTTTTGTCAGCGTTTCCATGGTTATCACTCCAGTTTAAGTCATGAACTTGAGACGGTTGTCATTATTCTGCGCAGAGAGTAGAAATTTACGCGGGATAGACACAACTCTTCTTCCTCGCCTGTATCATCTGATGATGAAGTCGTCACCGATTTGCACACAAATACGTCAAAATCCAAGAAATAAAGAGCCGTCTTTATGCTCCATGTTAGCTAGCTTGACCAAAGTAGTGCAGGCACAATGATGGATGTGACTGCATGATGTTTGTTGTTTGTTGTTTGGTATTGAATATAGATTACATTTTAAAATAGATACGAACAGTCAGCAAGAGAAATTGGATATGACCCATAATTGGGAACACAATTGCCCACAGTATGAACACAACCATAGATAACTGCAATCTTAGCAGTAAGAGTGTTATTACTCTGGAATTTACCTCAAGGTTATCGTCAAGTTACAGTATGAAATAGCAAAATAAAATAAAGTGGAGTAAGATAAAATATTATAGAAGTAGTAGTGCAAGATGTTTCTATTGTAGATCTAGTATTTGTATGATTTGTAGTATGTATGTATTGTATGTTTCTCAGCGCTGGTAGTATAATGAACGACATTCCTCGGTGTACTTGGTTCTGCAGTGCTGATGTGCCCCTGTCTTTGTTTGTGTGTGTGTGTGTGTGTGTGTGTGTGTGTGTGTGTGTGTGTGTGTGTGTGTGTGTGTGTGTACGTGTGTACGTGTGTGTGTGTGTGTGTATGTGTGTGTGTGTGTGTGCTAGATCACGGAGGCACTGGAGCAAGATGAACAGGCCCAGAAGCAGAAGCTGGCTTACAAGGTGGAGCACATCATCTCAGCAATGTCTACAGAGAGCTGAGACACACACACACACACACACACACACACACATATATGTACACACTCTACACACACACACACACACATTTTCACATTCACCTATGTACACACGCACAGAGATAGCGATGTAAGCAGTAAGTAAGTCAGACATTACAGGGACATTATGGACCTATAAACGTATTGACATTGACACCAACACACATGCGCACACACACATACACACATGTATACACACACCACACACACACACACACACACACCACACACAGAGATAGTGATGTACAGCGGCTTTATGGACCTATAAACAGATTAACAGGGCACACTGCATGCGCACACTCTGATATACACACGCACATGCACACAAACTGATATACATGCACTCACACACACACACACACACACACACACACACACACACACACATACAGATGTAGATACACAGTACACAAACATGCAAACCAACGCCGACATCAAACAGCAGACCGTCCCAGAGCACGACTTTTGGATCCACTGTCATCGTTGTTTTTTGTGAAGAATTTCCAACAGGCAAACATCCAACTTCTAAAAAGCTCCTATAGACGGAGGATTTGGGCCATCGCGGTCGCTGAACTCGCCGCCAATTCTTCTCCACCGGGTAACGGTTTTGTCTTTGTAGTTGGTGGTTATGCTAAATGTGTGCGCGGCGTGGCTTTGCAGCTGGAGCTCTTGACGAGAATAGCACTTAATACAGAATGACTCAACTTGAAACGTCACCCCGGCGGAGCTCGGCAAAGACGGGGAGAACAATTCGGAACTTTGACGGACAGCGATTCAGGCCGGACGGGACGCAGTACATATCACAGACTTGGCCTTGGAGTGACGTTGCCATTTGGAGCAGAGACATGTAATTTTGTGTCATAAAGCCTTTTCCTAAAGCCTTTTAAAGGTCTAAAGAAAGAGAACACTAAAGACTCTGGCGTTGTGAAATATCTTCATCCCACCTGAAGCTCCATTTCAGAGGATACGTATTTGGTCGGTGAAGATTTTCTGAATCGCAATCTGAAAACAACCCACACAAAGCTCTTCCTTTGACAGGGTCAGGGTCAAACTCTTTCCTAATCCTGCACTGACATGGCATTAACTTGGAATTTGGAATATTTGTATAGATACGTCCGAGCCACAAGCCCTGGCGTTTAGTGCCAAATATAATATTTTTAATGTGTCGTTCATGTTAAACGCCCCTGTAGACGCTATTAATAATAGATGACATTGTTCGGAAAGATCCCATTTGAGATAGGAAATTTTATACAGTCATGATCTATCGACCACTAATTCAGCCATTCAAAGATAAGTGCAGACCAAATTGAACTGTACCAGAAAGCATGATTAATGATACTATAAGCCTGATCACGGATCAGATTAGCCTCACCCTGGCGAACAGCATCGCTCTCCCATCCTCCCCGGTCTCATCAGTCATTGTTTACATTGAACATGATACTTGAAATGCACCAAGTGTACAAGATATTAAGAACACCTGCTCCTTCAGTGAAATAACCCGGCCAGGTTAATCGAGATGAAGGCTCTGATGCCTCGTTGGTTTTACCGGTTAAATACACTCGAAGCATGAAGCGGGTAGAGGAACGGGAGGAAGTTAAAGAAGGGTTTCTAAGATGGTGTGCAGCTAAACGTTAGGGAGGTGTTCCCATATTTTGTACACAGAGTGGATATGTGATTAATGTTATATGGTTTTATCTGCAGTTGATCCTCTTAATGTCCATTTAATAAATGTATTTTTCTGGGTTATCAGCACTATCCTCCCTTTGCAGGCTGACTGTTCCATGATTCAATGTACAATTTCCAAGTTTCAGTTTCACATAACAAATGTGCATTTTATCTAACTGCTTTTTGTTTTCTTGCTGCTGTATTTATGGAGTGCCATATCCAAACTTTAAAATGATTATCACGATGAAAATATTGGATCTCTGTGGGATTGCATTGATTCAGGGTTTTTATTTTTGCCTGTTTGCTTGTGATTCATCCGCTGCAGTGATGAAAGATGAATTTCATTCTGTGCTTGAGGATATTTCGTTGCTCCACATAAAAGTCACTGTGACCATCTGTTGGTGTCATTCTGGAGAGCTGCTCTGTTTTTTTGTTTTTTTTACCATTTCAGTATCAATGGGGTTATTGTACACCCCAACGGACCTTGATTCATGTTCATCCAGAAGAGTAAGATTAAAATAAGGTAAATAATAAATACATTTCCTGTTAAGTGTTGAAATATGACGGAGAAACCATCCCTCTATTATACGCTGTTTCATGTGTGTTTTGATGATGATAATTTATAAATGTGTTGTGCAATAAGCTGTCAGACATTTAAACTTTAATCTTTTTTTAAACTATATATTATTGTATAAATATTGTACATACAAAACACTCCTATTTTGCAAGCAAATGATTCACTTTGTACCGTTGTTATACATTAAATGCGCAGCTGATGAAAATTATTTTGTCTGGTTTCTTTTGTGGCGTTGATCAATTCTGAACAATCAGGCTTTATATCATTTCTACATCTTCTATTTGAAATGTGCTGATGGCAAATAAATATCTTGCTCCTCGAAGTATGAAATGCTTCCACAATAGGTCATTCATATGCAACGAATTTCTTGACTTTGTCTTGGCATGTCTCCCAATACACACAGCAATCTTATAATACAGCTGATTATCCAGAGAAGCATCATAATTCATGGCCACCCACTCACCCACAGTTTTCTTTACAGACTAATACCTCATGTTGTTATGGGTGAGACCATTTGCAGGCCAGTCTGATCCCCGTCACACATAACTATATAATCTATATTTACCATGTTAGTGGACCATTAGCATGATAATTAAATAGAGGGCAAATTGGTATTGCCTGGGGAGGCTCTAAAAGCAGGACTTCCATAGTCTGATGTCAAAGACGGACTGAGATCCCAGGGATTTCATCCATCATTTGGCCTTTGTACTGTGGACTTGCCATCATTGATTTTGCCATGCATATAAGTGCGGTCTTCCCTACACCCTCCTATAATTGTTATTAGATTCCAATAGATGGACAGCTAAAAAGTTCCAAAATGAGTTTTGTTCCTAAATGAGATCCACCATCTAATAAAAAGTGACACCTACAAAATTTATAGCACAAAATTAACAAGTTGTGGCACTTTTTAAAGGGTAATGGGTAACAGAAGTGCTTGGCAACTTTTACAGCCTGGATCCTCTATATTTTATTTATGATTTTTCTTTTCAAAATGGAAATTAGATTTCTGTAATAGACTTCTTGAAATAATAACCTTCACTTCCCTTCACCCATATTTTAAAGGTCCTATGTGGACCATTTTAATGTCAATAAAAAAAATAATAATTTTGAGACATTATAGTCTCAAATTATAATTGCCATAATTAAAGGAGATCATCGTTGAGAAGATTGGCAGCCCCTACTGGCCTCTACATTGCATATTACTTTGTGTGCTTCACCTGGATGCATTTCGTGGGAAAACTACTGGATTGCTTTACAGCACAAAACAGGGAGAGGGCGCTGTTCTTCCAAATGAGTTTCTCACAATGGAGGATGGTGCAACGAGTGGAAGAGCAATGAAAAAAATCACTTCGAACATGTTTATCTTCTTCAGTAAAGCAAAGGGGACAACAGATGCTTGTAGAGCGACAGGCAGGGGGTGGGGGGAATTAGCAACATCCTCTTAGCGACAGAAAGCAACGGGGTTTATGGGAAATGTAGCCTTAATTTTGATCAACTCTAGCATTAACAAAGCCAGTCCTCTCAGAATGGAGAATAATTTGTACGTAAGACACACTGACAGTATTTGGCATGGCATGTATAGGGGCTCCTGAGTACTTCCTATAGGGAGCCAGAATTCATTATTCATGTTTAACCCTAGGGGCTCTGGGCAAGCAGAGCCGAGTGGGGAGGAGGGCTGTATGGGTACCCTGGTTTCCCAACCCATACCTGTCAGATCCACGCGGGGGTGTCATCAGTGTGGAGAAGGGTCCTCTGTACACCTGCCAGACTCTCAACCTTCGTCTTTCCTCTCTTCTCTGCTTGTCAGCATGCCTACACTGAGCAGCTATCTCCCCCCTCCCTCCCTAACTACTCACACACACACACACACACACACACACACACACATACACACACACACACACACACCCACACAGAGGAAAATCATTAGGACTCAAACCTCCCCTACTGACAGCTGAGCGAGCTGCAGGATATCTTGTTTGATAGACTGTGGTTGGAAGGAACCAGACAGGTTTATGGAGCTACTACTGCTATAAGAAATCCATTATTCTTCAATCAAACCCCAGCAGTTGTCATAATATCAAATTCTGCTTTGACCCATGATTGATGAAAATACAATATATATAGCGTGGAGTAAAATAAGAATGTAGCACTGGAGCACCAAGCCAAATCATTGGCTGGACGCTGGCAGATTTAATGGATCCTTTCTGTTCTTCTGCTGGCTAGCATTTGATTCAGGGTGAGATGGACCTTGCACACAGACTGCAGATCTTGAAGAATAATTCAAACCGTGGCTGTAACTGTGGAATGAATACTGAATGGGAAAAGGGTTTGGAGTTTCTTTACACCTTGAGCAACCCGTACTGTAGCAGAGTACGTGTTAATAGTCAATGGTCGTGGTTCTGCTTCAATGAACCTCAGAGAGTGGGGCGTGGCACTAAATCTATCCTTTCATTTCATATAATAAAGACATAACACACACACACACATGCAATCTTTCTATTTGGACACATTTCCTCTCTTGATATTTTGATACCTTGGAGTAATGATGCATTTATACAGAAAGAGGTCATGATCAATCAACTGGCTATAGACATGTGTCATACCTTTTCTCACCTAATTTACGCTGCAGCAATGTATCACACACAGCCTGTCCCTGATGTACGTTCAAGTCTCAAGTTCCCTTCAGTGCCACTAGAATGCAGCATCGGGTTTGTTGAGGGCTTGGCGGAGAGATCCTTGGCCATCAATCCCCATGCTGTTTTAATTAAATGCATGTAGCATTATCAGAGCGCACAGGATCAAACACGCACAGATCTGTTCTTACCAAGGACAAAAGACAGCTGAACAAATCACAAGCACTTCAGACCCTGACAGAACAGGACAAATCACAAAGGTTCACGGTTTGACCTCGATCCCTAGCAACCTCTTTCGGGATTTATTGAATTATTTCCCCAATCTTCCATGGTAATGTTTCTTTCATCAGATCTGCTAACGAGGCTCTTCCTGGTGGCTCAGCGGTCTAAGGCACATACCACATGAGCGTGACGTCCTGGGTTCCTGGCCTCGGGAGCTTTGTAGCATGTCATTCCTCCTCTCTCTCCCTGTCTCTCTCTATCAAAAGACAATCTTTAAAAAAAAAAAACAATGGTCATTTGCAGAGATAAAGGTAATAATTACCTTTTCAATGATCAATTCTTTCAATATGTGAAGGTGGTGTCATTCACACCACAACATATGACTGATACTGATGAGGCAACTGGATTGTTCTGGACGCCACACCAGGCGACTGGCTCCATCTTCTGGCCAAAGTTACTATCACAACCGTGACTTGGAAATTGGCTGCCAAAGACAATATCAACGCTCTTGATTCATTCACTGTTTGTTTCAGGTTGAGCGCAGACTGGTGACGAGAGAGGGTGAGAGTGTTTGGATACAGAGACTGCAGGCGTCAGTGACAAAAAGTGTCAACGCTGAGGGTGTGTGTGTGTGTGTGTGTGTGTGTGTGTGTGTGTGTGTGTGGTGGGTATGAGGAACATCTGCAAAGTAGGGTTGCAGAGTCATGAGGAGGTCCTGACATACAGAGATACTCAGAATCCAGACTGCTGTACCCTCAGACCAAGAAGAAAATCCTCACATGGACATGCTTGACACAGATTTTGTTTTGGGCAGGAGTGACTTCATCTCCTCCAGCATTTCCTTTCTTTCTCTGCATTCCTTCCCTGCTCACTTGAAGGGGCTGAGACTTTTGTTATGTAGCCCGGAGAGCTACCGATCAACGTATGGCTCAGTTTTGAAATGAAATCCCTCCTACTCTCCTCCTCCCTTTCCTCCCCTCCTGGCTTCCCTCTCCTGCACTCGTGAAATCACTTGAAGACAGGCTGCCTCCTACGTAGCCAATCAGAGCGCTTTATGGGATTGATGGTTCCCGCTTTCAAAGCTCCATAAAAATGTGCGTGTGTCTGTGAATGTGAGAATGTGTATTTGTGTGTGACTGAGCATCTATGTGTCTGTGTGTGTGTGTGTGTGTGTGTGTGTGTTTGTGAGAAAAGACACCAAACCAAACCAAACCAAGGCCGTTTCATCTTGCAGATATTTGACAACAAGTCAAAAAGCAGTGAAAAACATTTCAATGAGGGCTTTGAAAATGTCCCTGCCTTGAAATAAATGGAGGGAGTATATTGCTTTTTGTTATCCTTGTGACTTGGGTCACGACAGAGCCATGAATCTCCGCAGCCGTGTTGTTAATTACGAACGGGTGGCCGAGAATTTCCCTTCCCACAAAAGGACGTCACATTAGGAGAGTCACCGTTTACAACTTCCTGTCCGGGGCTCTGCCCGGGGGCGCTTACAAATCATCCCTTCCTGGAGGCAGTAAGACTGGAGACAGAGAACGCAGCGCCTCTAAACACTGTTGGTGCTGCATCATTAACACGGGGAGGATTTACATTCTGAACAACAGAGGCGCAGACAAAAAACAAAAAAATGAGAAACTGACTTTCATAAGATGCCAGAACTCTTGGGGGAATCAGCCAAGCTTGAAATTAGTATTCTGAAAGGAGCAAATAATCAAAATCGACATGTTCTGAACATAATCCATGGCATACTCTAATATGCCCTCTAGTTAGTGAGGGCACTCAAGCATTTGGAGTACCGATTTGTCAGCCAAGCTTATGATCCTACGGTGGCCAATTAGGAGCTTAAACATCCTTTACAACAGAATGAAAGACCTGGAGGGATGAAAACCAATGACCTTTTGCCTAAAACACAATTAAGGAGAGAAATATTACAGTCAGGTACACGCCAGACTGTCAGCTTGACGCAATTTGGTTCAATTTAGACCAAGGAAAGTAGTTAGTAACGCTTAAAAAGTGTGCCCTCAAGCAACTAAATTGGCTAAATTGCCACCTTGGTAGGCCAGTGTCTAATCTGAGCCCTGAAGGCACGCGGTGTTGTAATGGACTCAGTAAAGGGTGGTAATGTACTGTTGTTGTTGAGTTTTCTTCGTTTCACCCTCAAACCGAAGGGAGGACAATAAGCTTTGTTGTTCTGTTTGAGATTAGAAACAGGTGTGTGTGTGTGTGTGTCTGTGTGTTTATGGTTTGTATTTTGTACAAAAGGTGTGTGTGTGTGTGTGTGTAAGGGAGAGCGAGGGAGAGAGATTGCATGTTCACAAAAGTGTTTGGCAACGGCTCAAGATTTTTGCGGTCTTTAAAGTACAGGGTGAATCTAAAGGGGACTTCTCGTGAGAAAAAACAAGCGCACAGTTATTCTTTTGAAAGCGAAACCAGAACCCGGACGTCGACTCTGCTTATATCCCTGAGCCGCTCCATCATACGGTTCAACCAGCATTTACCACACGAAGCTCCAAGGTGTATATACACGCAATGCCTAGAACTAAAAAAACACAACTGAACAGACGAGCCGGCTTAACCAAAATACACACCACTGTCAGAAATAATCGACAACGCCAGCAGATAAATGGCCGTTCCAACGTACTGTTACTGAGCAAACAGTGTCACCGCTCAAAGGGAGGCTGTGTTTTCAAAACTCCATAAGCTGCAACAGATGTGCGGGACAGTCAATATACTGTAAACAAATAAAGCCATACGAAGCCGGGCCTATAGGCTTTAAATCACAGGATGTCAGTGGCAAAAAAATGTTTTCCAGATTGGCTTTCTGAAAGGCCCGGGGAGGAATGCACTTGCTGTCTGTGCTGGTTTCCTGCTCCGGGGACGATAACAAGCCGCTCTGCCGCACTCTGGGACCAGCCACAGTCACTGAGAGATAAGGATGGGGATGGTGGGGCGGACGAGAGGAGAGGTAGATAGAGAGAGAGAGAGAGAGAGAGAGAGAGAGAGAGAGAGAGAGAGAGAGAGAGAAGGGGATGGGATGGGAGAGAAAGAGAGTCAGGGATGGAGGTTGAGTTCAGCACTATACTGAAACAATACAAACACTAGATTAAATATGAAAGTACTTAAATGTTAAAAATGACCCCTCCAACCCTCACCCACTGGATAAGAGAGAGAAGAGAGGAGGGGAGATGGAGATGGAGAGAAAGAGAGCTGTTACCTCTGTTCAGGGTAAAAGTGCATTTACTGCCATCTGAAAGGAAACTGTGATTCACTAGGACTCAAGTAGCAAAATACTTAACTAGCTAATAACAGTCTAATGAATGTTTTACTGGCGTGACACGGCTGCTGCCTTCCAGCTGGGGTTGCCGTAATGGCCACTGATTGTCCCGTCGGGGCTCAGGCAGAGCTCATCTTGAGAAACAGTGAGAGGCCAATGGCCCACCTCAGCGCCCCGCTGTTTTAGCTGAATGTTACTGATAGGGGTCTGGCGAGGGGGAAGGGGAAACGGGGAGGAAATGGGGTGATGGGGGGGGGGGGGGGGGGGGGCGGGGGGGAGGAGGAGGGGGGCCAAAACGGGGACAGGGGACCGTGGGCAATGGGACTGGTCTCAGGTTACAGCACCGCTTCTCAAGCTAGTGAGATCTACCAACAGTCCAGTCCAGTTACAGCTTCTCTCAACTGGTTGTTGTTTGCTTTTTTGGTTTCTTTGTCCAGGAGGGAGGGGGTTTTTAACAAGTCATTTAGCATACCTCCACCAGTGGTTCCAGATGTGTGATGTACAGAGTACATGAGAACAGCTAACTAAAGTAAACCAAACATCTTTCAAGCCACACAGACATGTGGGGGCTTTCTGGACCCTGTGGAGGTGTGAAGCCGATCCTATGGTGTCTTCACTGCTGAATGGCTGTTGTTGATTGATGGTCTTACTGAGCCGGGGGTGGGGGGGTGGGGGGGGGTGGGGGGCATGGGCCGCCAGGGCTTGCTGAAATGGATTAATATCATTTGCATAACAGTGGATGGCACCTTTGTATCCAGTTGCAAGATATCCCTTACTGCAGGGCTATCTCCATAAGCCTGTTAAGGACCAATGTGTCACAGTCTATTGTCCTCCATCACCTTCCATTGTGTGGTGGATTACTGCTCCCCTCCAAAAAAAAAAAAAAGTATAGACAGGGTTCACAGTTCAAGCAGACATTGTGACTCAATATGAACGAGAGCTGAAGTTAACGATCGCCCGAAACATTTATGCATCGGTATAAGTACACACCAGGAACTCTGCAGTCCATTCACAGTGGATTCGAGCTGTGCGCACTGCGTACTTAAAGTCTATATATAAGTATCCACGCTGAAAGGTATTTGAAGAATGCCGGGCATAAAAAAAAATTTCAAAAATACACAACACACCAACAAGACCCCATTCTCCTCCTTCCCTCCTTCTGGCTTGCTTCTCCTGCAGGGGAGGAAGGGGGGGCACAGAGGAAGGGTTAAAGTAACCAGTGAAAGAAGGGGTGTGGGGTTGGGCCTCAGCAAGGGTGGGGTTGGGGGGGGGTATATAAAAACTGACAGAACACAAGAGGTGCTTTATCCACCCTGTCCCGCTCTGGGTAAGAGGAAACCTTAAACTGCACTGGCCCACTAGCCTCACTCTTTTCTCTTTTTCTCTCCCCCTCTCTCTCTCTCTTTCACACACACACACACACACACTCCTCTCACCCGCCCGGGAACGTGTGCACACACCGAAGGAGAATGGCTGCATCATCCACACAGAGGACGAACGAGCCCTGCAAAATGCTGACTTTCGCTTTGCTTCTCGTCGCTTCGCTCTTAAACGGTAGGTGAAGGCTCTTGTCGTTACGGAGAGAGGGCAACTTCTGAGAAAGCGTGGCCATCTGCAGGGGGAGAGAGGGAGAGAGAGAGAGAGAGAGAGAGAGGCAGGGTGTGGGTGGAGGGGCGTTTGTCTGAATGGTCCAGGTTTTAACCCTACAACCTTTATACTCCCTGGAACGATAACATACTTTCTCAGTCCTGCGTGTGATATTTTATAGGTTTTGAATGGTGCTTTGGGAAAAAACGAAGGCTTTTTTTCAAGACGCTGAGAGGAAAGCATTACTTTGGAGCGCACCTTGGCAAACAAAGGGGGCATTTTAGAGAGATGGGTTATAAATTACGTGCGGGCACATGGAAGTCAAAGAAGGAAGACTGTTTGAACTTGTGATCTCCGTTCTGAACTTTTGACTGAACCGGTGATGCATAAATCCGCTTCGTCCCATAAATGTCCCTCTCGCCACGAACAGTCCAATGTCTCTTCAAAGAGTCCGTCCCTCTGCAGAGCATATGGGGACCTCGCTGCGTAAGCTATGCTGGCTATTTCATTGACCCGGTTCCCGTAATCTTCCGAGACCTTGAGAAATGTGTGTGTATTTATATTTAGCAGGTGGTAGCGTGAGTGCAGTTTGGGGGGGGGTATGTGTGAGAGGAGGGTGTGTGGAGTTGGGCTGTTTGTGTGTGGGTTGTAGATGTTCATACAGAGTTGGGGGGGGGCTTTGCCAAGGCGTTAGGGATGAAGGGATGGGTAAAGATAACATGCAGAGATAAACTTCACATTGCTCAGGATTGTATCACATGTGTCAGACTGTATCATACTTAATCTGGATTGGGATAATCTGATTTATTGTGCATCTATCTATCTATCTATCTATCTATCTATCTATCTATCTTTCTAACTAATCAAAAGGGACTGGCCAACCGAGGAGGATGTTGAGGATAGTTTCTGATAACAACGCCAGATTTTTCACAATGCATTTCATTCAATTGTGTTTGGGAATGTACTGAGTGAGTCACTCATCTTCGAATCATAATGAAACTCAGTTTTGCATTCATTTCGATCACATACAGCGTCTCCTGTGGTGGGAAATGAATGAATCACACTGGGTTGCTTAATTCAAACCGCCTGACTTGTTCATGGGATATATATCGCTTATGAGGATGAGATCATCAGCAGTGAAAAGCAGCTGGATCTGCTTTGGAAAATGCTGTGTAGGGACCAGCGTGTAGCTATATAGATTCTGATTCACTGGCAGCGGTACTTTCTTCCACTTTTGAGAAGAACACCATCGCTTGAGGAATACGCTGCAGTGTTTATCTCCTCCAGAAATCCGAAGTTGCAAACACCGAGCAACTCAAAACACATGTCGCACCGCCATTGTAGCAAATGTGCGAGTCAAAGAGGATGAATAGCAGCGGAGGCGATACCAGACACCATACAGATGGGAAATAGGAGGGAAAAGAATAAGAACCTCTCTAGCTCAAACTACATTTGCACTACAGAATCCAACATGTGTCCCTTGAGTCAAACAACAGTCCTTTTTCTGTCCATTTGTTTTTACTGCCGGATTGTCTTGTCATCTCCGGTGATGGGAGTAAAGCAGAATGATGTAAGTAGAGGAGAGATAGGCTTACTGTACAACCTCACCGTGATGAGGTCAGAGCGGATTCACAGATGTTAGTGAGCATAACGGTTACCCAGACAACCCGGGGGGGGGGGGGGTAGCAGAGGCTAAACAGGAGACGGGGGGAAACCCCTGGTGAGACAGCTGAAGCAGAGAAAGATGCTCAGTTTTTACTGTGCTCTGTTAGTTCTCCCACGGTTGAGTATGTGACTGGAATGCAGGGAGCTTTTGTTTTGTCCCGAAAAGTGCTTTTGTAAACAACAATAACTTTCATCATACATGCCTGTACTGCGCGGCGGTTTTTGGAGGATCTCTAGTTAAGGAATTTATAAAAAAAACTCCCGCCCAACTCCTCCAGAGCCTCTAATTATGTGAGTCGATGTAGTAGCATCCACTGAAGTAACAGATGTACTGAGGACTCACACAGAAAAAATGTCAACAACTCATTGCTCTCATGAAGAAAATGGTACAGAGTAAGGCTTGGAAGCAGGCCAAAGCCACACACACACACACACAACACACACACACACACACACACACACACACACACACACACACGCACGCACATATAACAACATTAAGTTCGGCCTCCATCTCAAATGATCCTCATTCACTTGGGATAACAATTTTAGTCCCCGCCTAATAAGAGGCAGGCTGCTATTCCACTCAGCTCTTTCTGAACAGATTTCCCTCTGAACGTTTTCCAGTCTTGTATACTCTGGTTGTTCTACGTGTGTTCAGATACATTAAGCTTTGAAGCTCTGTAGCCCAAACAAGTTGAAAAGTGCACTGATCTATAAATGAGGTATTTTGTGGGAAAGGGAAATCAGTGCCTGAGTATCAAAGGGCAGAACTTACAGCTACAAACTTAGACTGAAAGCAATGGATGTTTCAAAAGGACAGAAAAAAATCTTTGGCCATCGACTAAGTGCACTCCAGTTCAGCGTCTTAATGGCCTATTAAAGTCTGGGGGTTTGGGGGTTTTTCAATACCATCCAATACCAAGCAAGTCATTTGTCCAGAGGAGTTTTGAAAAATGTGTCTCATATTCTCTCCGGGGCAAAAATCAACATCAAGCCTTTTAGCGATTCACGCCCAGATCAGTCTCAATCTGCAGCACAGTCCCCTGACAGTGCTCAACCCAGACAGACCCAGTCAAGGTAATGCACACAGCAGTGAAACTGTAGTGGACAAATGGGGGGAAGGGGTGATATAATACTCCCGATTGAAAGCAGATGTCATGTTTCCTGACTGAGGTCCCCAGAAACAGGCACCATGCACTGTAGACTTGCAGCTGCAGTGGCCTCGGGGTTGGGGTGGGTGAATGCTCTCTGCTAGCATCAACTTGAGCGGTGAAGTTGGTGCTGCTTCCATGGGCCTGATTGAAACCATGAGATCTCCAGTTGGTTCTCTGCCAAGAAAGGAGAATGGGCTGGGCTGGGCTCTGCTATTAATCGCCGTGACTGAAGCAAGGGGTCAAGATAGCGAGGTCAGGAGTCTGTTGTTTCAAAGAGGCTAGAGTTGCAGAGCATGTTTAAAACCCTAAGGACGAGGCTCCAATGTCACATTCCTCAGCCACCCGCCCTGAGTGCTCAAATTCAGATTCTTCAAGTGCAGTAGGACACTTTGAGTCACAAAAACGGTCACGATCAAGACACAGCAGCATTCGTACATACGTGGTATTGTGGCTATTTCTCAATACTGTCCTGCAAAGGCACAGTTAAGCCCCTTTGATTCTGTAGGACAGAATAATGTACTTTTTATGTGTGTTATGATGCTGTAATTGCTAATTGAGTTGTATCATGTAGTATTCACTTATTGCTCATGTAGTAAAAGTTTCATTAAAGTTGAACAAAAAAGTGGTCTTCAAATCAGATCAGATATTATTGTATTATGTTATGATGGAACAAGTGCCTCATGTAGCAAGATGTGAATACAGTGTAATAACAATAGTAACTACACAAGAGTTTTCCATTGAAACACTGACAACCAGAGACGTAGCGGTGGGTAAACCCAACCCTTGTTTATATATATAAATTCATAGTTAGATGAAAGGTCATGATAAAACCCATCATAACTTAATACCCCATCGCTGCTGATGCAGTGCAGACGAGGGGTCAGACGTGGGAGGAAAGATGGTGTTGGGATGTTGAACGTGTATTCAGGGCGTTACATGCTGGACCACCTTTCCCTGCCGCCCCTTTCCACACACCCCCACCCATTCCTCCACATATCCTGTAGGAGGATGTATGAGGAACATTCCCCACATATGTATCCTTGATACATAAAAAGAGGTGATATGTCTTGGGAGTTTATAGAAGCTGTCTTGGCAGGATGGACTCTCTCACGCACTCGGTCCGGACGTATACATGTAACTTCATAGCCAACACCGGCAATTTCATTTGTGGAATTCTAAGATTAATGAGACAGCTGTAATTTGGAGTTTGCATGTCTTGCTTCCCTATGAAAACACTTTGTCATGTGGTAACCATTGCACTATGCGTGTAGCAGGGAGGGTGCCAGTAGAGGTCCGGGCTTTGGGGTTTGGCATGGTGGTCCTCTAACGCCTGCAGACCATTATCACCTCACTGCGCACCCTGACACGGCACAGGGTTTTCTCCTTCAGAAGCAGAGAAGGACAGGGGGACCCACGGGGTGGAAGGCCACCGCCTGAGCACGGGTTTGTCTCTCCTGAACAAGTCGCACAGGGCTTTTACCTCTTCAGAAGCCCAAAGTGTCTGGGACTGAAGGAGGGTCTTCCCCTTCAACAGGTCTAACGGCTGTTTTTCATCCCTCACCTGGAGAGTACATAGTATATTTGCAGCCAAAACTGGATTGGATGCATTTGGGAGTCACGTACACAAGAGTGCACACCACCTGAAATTTGAAACAGTGTGGCCGGCGCAGCAGAATGAATGAAGAGGAACTGGCACCACTGGCCCATTCCGGTATTTTTTGAATCTTGTAAGAGGTTGCGGAGAGCTGAAGTTTCCGACACCACCAGGGAAGTTTTCAGGTTTCATGGGATTGCCATGAGAAATGGGCGCTTGGAAGAACCAGGCTGACGAGAGCGGGGACAAGCATACCTGCCGGCGGCTATGGGAGAGAGAAGGTAGCTCCTATAGCATGGCTGCTGGCATGCTGCTTTGCATTACACTGTATATTGCGTGGGAGGTGTGCGGGCCATAGCCTACATCTCACCTCGGCAGATCCCTGGGATTAACTGTGCATGACTGCAAGAGGGCAAGGGGAGAGGGAGGGTGGGAGGGTGGGAGGGGAAGGGTGTGGAGCTTGTCCTCTTCCAAAGCCTGCCACATTCCTCCACCCGGAAGTCCCGAGAGATGGGGGGTGGGGAGAGGTGGAGGATATCCAGACCGCAGCCGTCACTCAAAGCAATCGGGTGGGAAAATCGCAGAGAGCACAGGGAAGTCAGGGCCCGAGCTGAATAACATCTGGAGCCAGGGCCGGATTAGGACGGTTGGAAGTTTCATGGTATATGTACAGTGATAGTGAAACAGATACCACGGCCACATGAGTCATTCTCACAACATCACACAGTAAAAGAAGGCAAACTGTGTGTGTGTGTGTGTGTGTGTGTGTGTGTGTGTGTGTGTGTGTGTCATGGAAGTCAAGGGTCAGCCAGGGATTACCTATGGGAGTGGAGAGGGTAGAGAAAGCAGTGAAGCGGTGATGGGTTGAGAGGTCATCCTGTCAGGAAGTGTGCTGATGTGAAGAACCTCAAGGCTGCAGCCAACCCCACTGGACCCCCAATTACAGCACAGAGGTGCAGGTCACGACTACAAACCGCTCCCAAAGCCCCCGGCAGTAGAAAAGGCTACTCAACACACACTCTCTCTCTCCTCTTCACATGTGGTTAATCAAAATTAGCACCGCACTGAAAACCGATGGTTGTTGCGTAACCTCCTCCATAAAGCTATTGTTTGAATTCATATATGCAGCCACGATGAAGTCTATGTCGTGCTCAAGTCCAAAACGATCAGCACAGAACAATAACTGGCGGTCGCTGAGATCATGTTGTTAGTATAAATGTTGGTCGTAAGGAGACGCTGAGGTTTCTGTTGGAGACCGGGACGGGGCTCAGGCCTGTCGGGAGAGTTTGTTTGTGTGTAACTTATGACTGATGGCTGGTCTGAGAGTGAATAAAGATGGACAGGGTTTACTGGCTGCGTTGGCAGAGTTGCTAAACAAAAGGCTGTGTATGATGTGTATGAAATCTGGCAGCCAGGTTTTACAAGTGTACTAGCAGTGTTATGACATCATTAGTGCAAGGCCAGTAAAACATACTTACTTTTTTACAGGACTACAGAGTAAAAAATCCTCAATCCCTGAGATTAAACCCAAATATAACCATAAACCTTTACTGTAAAAACAAATAAATAAAAAGGAAACTCGCAATATGATGTTGAAGTAATGTCAGTGCCATCGTGGTTGTCTCGGATTTAAACAAACTCATTTCCTGTTAATCATCAGATTAATACCCCAGCTGTTCCTGAAAGCTGAACACACTCTTCAGCTACAGTTGCGATCGTTGGACGTTTTATTTACAACTCCACCGACGGAGACTTTTTCCATTCCATTCCCATGCTACTCTCCCCATGACTGAAGGTGATCACAGGGCTGTAACAACAGCGCGCCTCTGCCGCTGCTCTCTGGCACTCCTGTGTGTCACATTTGTATAAAAAAAGTTGATTTATGCCCCACCATCCCACCCATTTTGAACCTCATCCTGTCCTGAAGAATAAACAGAGAGAGACCACCCAGAGATGGAGGAAGGACTGCAGATATAGGCTGGGGCTGGAGGGCAGGAGGTCTGAAGACAGACTTCGCCAAGGTTAGGGAGTCCTTGACCTGTCCCTGGTGCAAGACCACAGTAAAGCCCATTAGTGAACCACAGAGGTATTCAATGCTGTACAATAAAGTGTCCTTGAGCATCACTAGAAGACGGCTTTCCACTAAATCGATGTTTTACAGAGAGTAATCGAATGAGCGCCAATTCTATGCTGTTGTGTGACAATACAAACATAACGGACAGCTGCAACGGACAGTTGTTGACCCTAAGCATACCAAAAGACCTCCTTTCCACACTATTGACCCACCTGCTCGCAATGGCACACAGTGTTTGCTCTGCACTTGTGGCAACTGTCTGTCACACTGACTTAACCAAGGAAATCAGTGGACATGGCCCACAATGCCACTACTGTGTGAGTATCTGTGATTTATGTGTGAAAACCACAAGCAAGGACCAGAGAGCCGGTGAGAAGACCACGAATGAGACAAGACAGTAGTAGAGCCTGGAAGAACCAGGCCGGCATTTTACAGGGAGAAAAAGTACTTCTCTAGGCAATTGATTGAGCGACAGAAAGAATTCAAGCACTTTTGAGTCAAGATTTTGTGGATTTTACAAAATTGTTCCACCATTTCGGCAAGGTCCTTGCAGATAACCTGAGGGATCAAGGGTTCACAGGGTTTGTTGATGGTTCCTTGACAAAGGTAGCATACCGTATGCCACTGTACTCACTACCTTTATGACTAAAACAGCTCACTGAAATAAAAGGCGTGAAATAACTTAAAAATAAATATTAAGACTTTAAAAATACCCAAAAATGCAGTTTATTACAGTCCACCTCTGTGATGTAGTTGTAGAATAGTATTCATTCAGATGATAGTTTATAGGACTGAGTAGCAGCCAGAGAACAATACCTAGACAGGAAGTAGATAACAATACAAGAGTGAAACCTTCCCTTCCCAGTTGTGCCACAAACCTTTATTTTGGATTCTGCTTCTGCAAAAATACAATCTAAAAATTTCTTGTATTCGCATATGTTTGAATCATAAATGGAAAATAAGCTTTTCAAAACTTAATCTTAACCCATCATAACTCAAAATATAGGTTTACAAACATTACAGATGTAAACAAATCTCAAGCTACATCCAAAGCTCATGTTTAGCTATAAGCCATACAATAAAAGCACAGACGACAGAATTCAAAGTAAAATCAGTATATAAACAAAGCCAGCACTGGGGAGGAACAAAAAAAACAGGGGGCAGTTCTGCAAATGCAGAGTAGATATTTAACTTGAGGACAATAACAAACTTAATCTGGCAACCAAAGGAGAATGACATGAGCGAGAGAGTGAGAAGTAATGAGATCTACAGAGGAAGGATATTATGGGAATGTTTTGAGAGTGAGGTAATGCTGTTGTGCGAGAGTGTGTGTGTGTGTGTGTGTGTGTGAGAGAGAGAGAGAGAGAGAGATCTGTGGAAAAGGAATGCATGCTGGGTATTCTGGTTTGGCTTCTGCATCATTCCCTTGCCATTTGACCTGAGCAAATCTCAGCCGATGAAGAAGCCAGGCTCATTAGCTCAGTGACTCCAGGGTGTGGTAGCCTGGGAAGTCCTCCAGGTTATTACCACTCTGCAGATGAAATGACTCAAATAAAAGATGACACACATTAGGTATGAATAATGCAAAACATCCCATCAGAGGTTAATTTAGTGGTGCAATTTATACAGCACTCTTACACACAAGTTCTATGATTTTGTAATGGAAAATGGTATAATGGCCTGTTACATAATTTAATATTTTACCATTTTGGAAAAAGTGATGTTTTCAATAGCATCATTACCTGGCACCTTTTAAGCAGTGCATTTAATCAGGGCATTCAGCTGTTTAACAGGCGAGATGGAAAATCATTTTACTCTACAATATTATGTTTCAGAGAATTATTCACCCACGTTTATTTTGTGTATCTCATTGGTGCCTAACCCTACAGTGAGTCACTTGCAACCACAGGGTCTTTTGAAAAAGCTGAGAGTGAGATAGATTGTATATCAAAGCACATCGCTCCTACTGTAAGAAGATCCATTACCTAATCCTCACTACAGAGGCCGCGGGGGACTTCACTCTCACAACAAAGACATCTCACTGTGAGTGTATGCCCAGGAAGCGCTCACACACTGCATGAGTTCATCCATTAGGACGATAATTGATGTTAAGATAGCACACAGGGGAAACAAATCCAAACCAATCAAGCAACACTTCACATTACCACCTTATTGAATAAAAATAAATTGGCAGCAAAGCGATTTTACAATTTTATTTTATTCTTTACAATCTTTTTTATTTCTTATGGAGGTCAAGATGTATGAATTACCTCATGATTCCCCCTGCTCAGAGGAAGAGCTGCACTAGGCAAGATTTTTAGGTAAAAATACACCTGTCTATTCAGTCTAAATCATAACGAGGGTCTGCAACAGAGAAGATTATCCCTGTAGATTCGCCCCATTTGCCCAAATGAAATTCTGGTGTCAGGTATGGACACTGCTCTGCCCACAGGAAGTCACCGATCGAAACATACTGAAGTCTAAATCTGTCTCCTACACAGCAGCGAGTGAGTGCTCTGTCCAGGGCCTCAGATATTTTGCCTCTGTCATTGGTAAACATCAGTTGTGTGCAGTTTACTGATGACACATGACATGATTTAAGTATTGAAGTTCAAATTTTCCCTCCCACTGCCATTTGGAACCACCAACATGACTGTACCAAATGTAATGGGGGTTCTATTTCCATCTAAAGGTCAGGAAAGTTCACCGGTAGCGTATCTGCTTGCAGGGCAGACCCGAGTCTAATAGTATTTGCAAATCATTGTCAGTATTTGCTTTAACCACATATTGATTTAACATGTTTATCGATGCCAGATGGACAGGGTTTGACAATACAACGAGCGGCAGACACTAGGCATATAGTAGTTCATGTAGACAATCACAGGAATGTACTACTTATCTGAATGACCCTAATGCAGGGAACCCCGCCCTACTGGCACAACATGCATGTTCATAATAATATAAAATCACTAAGATTTATTTGCACTATTTGGCATGGCTCTGTTGCATAGCTCATATAATGACAGATGTCCCTGAGGAGCTCATAGCACCCATCCCAGTGGGAGTATACAAGAGGTCAGAGCTTTTGGCTGGCGGGACCGGGACTTGGACTGAAGGAGGGTTTATTTGCTCAGGCTGTGCTGGGGAATTACCCCACCATTGGGCTATTAATTACAGCCAGCCTGTTAGTGAGTGATTGAACCACCCCAGTGCAAACATCTTATTCTGCAATATATATACAGCCAATGAAACTGCTTCCCTAGGGATGGGTGAAGCCCAATAACACAGCCGTGGTTTGATCACTATCGGATGTAAAGATTGATAGACGCTAAGAGGTGTTTGTTTGCGCACGTCATGCCAATTAATGTCGATTTCCAGACTGAGACCTTGACAAATCTGGAATTAGTTACAAAGACAATTTCAATTCTGTATCACCAGATTCAGAATTACACTAGATACAGAATCACTTGCATAGCATGTCTCTCTGTCAGTAGGAGATTGTATCGTGCTGTGATCCCAGTATGTCTGTATTTTACAACATGAGTTGATATGTCCATACGTCTATGTGACCGAGACAAATCTGTGTGCATTTAGTGTACTCGGCAAATAAAGTGACTCTAACGGTGATTCTGATTTTACAGCTGGTGTCACGGCAGAAGATATGGAAGTCGTCACGGGGACCTTGCCACCTGTGCAATCAATGCCGTTCGTACGAGGAGACATGGTTCCATCCACAACTGAGGCTCCTGGTAAGAATCTTTGAGCTGCACTACATTTCATTTAGATTTGGTTTAGAAGAAACATGATTTAGCTCTCTTTATTGATTGAATGTAGTATATTATATATGTATATATTATAGTAGAAACTGAGTGTACTTGCCATGAAATTGGTTAAATCATAAAGTGGAGATGCAGATGAAGGGAGGAGAAGACATGTTAAAGATGGATTTTTAAGCCTTTAAGACAAGTGAGACATGGATGGTGCAACGGGGAATGCAGTGTACAAGATCTCATTTAATCCATACACAGTGCAGTTTACCATCGTTTTCACCAGAAAGATACAGAACCTCGTCCAAAGCCAATGCGACAAACAAATGAAATTGTCTTTTCAGAGCCAGAGACGGCAGACGGCCAGGTCTTAGTTCTCCCTACTATTGACCTAAACCCTACTGACCAGACCACAGCAGCTCCGATCCCAGAGGAGGGAGGGGAGGCAGGCGAGGCTGAGGTCAGCGGCCCTGCAGCTACAGAGGAGACTGCTGAGGCAACTGAGTTTTCAGTTCAGGTAGCGACTGTAGCACCCGTCGTCGTGGAACCAGAGACCCAGGGCCCTCAGCCAGCCAGGGGCGATGGCCCTGTCAGCATACCAGAGGTGAGATGATGCACCGGGGTGAAGGGATATGGGATATGGGATTAATGGGATATGGGTTTAATAATGTGCAACCTATGAGAGTACCTGTCTGTCTGGAGGGCTTGCTATATATCTATTGTGGAAAAAATGTTATCTAATGTTTATTGCTCAGTATCAGAAACAAGAAATAATTTCTCTATTTTTTGTAACTTCAGGGCTATACAGAATATATAGAATAACTAATATCTTCAGTGAGTTTGACTTTCGTGTCAGCTATCATTTTCGTAGTAGACTGACAAATGGTGGAGATGTCAATTTGGAGTGAAAAGCTTCATAAACCTTCTCTGAGGGTTGCAGAAAGAGCGTTACATTTTTTGGCGTGAAAAAAAACGAGGACGAGTTCTCCCGCTGCTGAGAACATCATTTCTGGAGGCCTCAATTATAAGACGTTCTCACAGACAAATTGTGTGCCAGCAGACAAATCCAAACCAACGTTGTAGCTCATGAATGATTGATCTTGATCTCAAAATCAGTGGGATGCGTTTATATCCATCATTTTTGTCTGTGATGTCTATGAAAAGCTTGAATTATTATCTATTATAATTCAAGTTATGAATTCCACAGACATACATATACTTCAATAATATGAAATAATCACAAGATAAATAAAAGTCACCAGTCAGAGGCACTATATAATGATATGTTAGATGCATTAGCGATAAACTATTAACTATATATACTATAATACTACCATATACTATTAAATATCCGTTGATGTCATGAACAGCCTAGCTTGTGCAGCAGGATTCATGGGGTTACTAAAGCGGTTTCTCCCCACAGCCTGTTCCACAGCCCGATGATGTCGTCTGTGTCACCAAAGAGGCGGTCCAGGACAAAGATGCCGTCAGTCTGAGACTCAAGGCCTCCTCCAGCTGCGTAAGTTCAGACCACACCGGCTTCTGTTAGCTTCTTCTGTGTCTTCGTGTACGCGGGCGCAGAAAAGAAATCCATTTTTGTTGAGGTGGAAAACAAAATCTGCTTAGTGCGAAGGCAGCTGAAAGATAAAACTTCAGTGGTGTTTAAAATGCAATAGAGGAGGCGGTAAAGGAGCTTACAAGTGATCCTGCAGGAGTGTACACTATGCATGCAGACACCACCTCTCTCTCTCTCCACACACACACACACACACACACACACACTTCAACTACAGTAGAAAGGAAAAAGAGTGTCTTTAGATGCAGTTGCCGCCAGTTGAGCTCAGCAAGAAAATTCCTTCTTATTATAAGGCAGCGACTATTACATCTGTGTAATAGTCATATAGCCAGCCATGAAACAAGGAAGGCAATACGACGCAGTAGCCCTATCCCTGCCTACTAGGTGAGGAGGAACGTCAAAGACATTTTTGTTGTATCTCAGTCGATACATCACTTGAGCTGTGAGGAGAAAGTGTTGAGAGCTTTGGCGTCAAGGGGGGAACTCACTGCTGCTGTAGAATGTGTGATGTATGGAGGCAGTGATGTCTGCGTGTGTGTGTCTGTGTGTGTGTGTGTGTGTGTGTGCGCGTGCGTGTGCGTGTGTGTGCAGCATATAAAAGGATTCCTCAGTGTCTCGGAAGTAGTGGCTTTGAAGTTCACAGGAATCATGGCTATGCAGAGGTCTGGAGGATTGAGAGAGCGAGGCGCTGTAGAGATGGAAGTCTGTCCGTGTTGTTTAAGGTGTGGATCACTGCAGTGCAGGGCATGGCAGGTCAGGATCTGTCTTCCGCAGCTCAGTTTTGCTGGCCCGGCGTCTGGAATTCATCCGATCTGATCTGAGATACCGCTATGCAAGGGTGGAGCTGTAAATGAAGCAGGTCTTGATGATATCTGACATCCAACTGCGTAATGGAAAGGCGCATCTACTGTCTGTATAGCGGTGGTTCTGAACCCGCCTTGGTGCTGTGGCTGTGACATTTCACATAGAAAGCCCAAGGTGATCATACAAGCAGCAAACTCATAGAGCTGCTAGACAAGATCTGGATGGAGGTCACTTTCCCCTGGCCCGAAGCTAAATAGTCTTGTAAGCAAGCCAGCTGTCCACTCCTGGACCGGGATCAAGGGCTCCTGCAGCCGCCTGTCGTAGATTCTGACTTTGTTTGGATGTAATTACATTGAGGAAGAGCTACACAAGGTTGTGATATCGCTGGGTTAAGGGATGAGAAATGAGAAATGAGGGGGAGACAGTTAGAGGAAGATTCAAGGACATAGTGAATGTGAAGTTTTGTTTGAGCTGTGATTATGATGAGTGAATATAACCAAAGATCATTTTCATGCAGTGTGAAACGGTAAATGCTTTGACATGAATTCTCCTTTGTTTTGGTCCTCTTACAGGAAGACACCAAGTCCAAGATTGCGAGTGTTCTGAAAGAGCTTTGTGGGGAAGACTGTAAACTGGACGTCTTCCAGGAGGACAACACCAACCAAATCCTTATATCTGGACAATATGTCGAAGGTTAGTCACAGCCTTCATACGATCAAAGGACATTTTCAACACAGTTCACAAGCCTTTATTATGGTGGACCCAGTGGTGCTGAAACATGTTGGTCAATGATTTTAACAGCCAATATAATAAAGGCTTTTAACTGGTTTTGGAACGCTTTAGATTCCTGTTTTTCATCACTATTAGATACCTTTGTGTCCAAGGTGCTAAGTAGCGTTTAGCCTCCTCTTCTCTATTAACGACATTGCTTTGAGATGAAGGAGAAACACTGACCAAAACCATTTTGTATTTGCAGCTGATGCTGCAGGTATGGCTGAGAAGTTCAACAATGACAACATCAAAGATAAGGTATAGTACCACTTAAAACCAAAAAAAAACACACACTAACCACATTTAGCATGGCAGAAATGCTCTATAAGGGCATATATATCTTGTGCTTGTCACATAATAGTGTGAATTCTTGTGCCCTCTGCATCACATTTGTCAGTAGGAATTTATGATGGATTCATGATTAGGTGTGTGACTGGGTTGATCTTCCATATGCGTAGAAACGTAGAAACCCAGTACAATTCCACTCCTATAGCTATGAACATTACAGCTTGGACTCAATGTGACATGACCAACAAAGTGAGCTTTATTGTTGCACAATGAGGAAATCAAAGCAACATCATAGGTTATGAATTCAACCCCAGTTTCCTAAAGGAACAGGAAAGGCAAGGCAACTTTTATTTATATAGCACATTTCATACACAAGGAAGATTCACATTCAGATTCAGATAAAAACGCATGTTAAAAGAACTTTGCAAAGACAAGATTAAAACAGGATTAAAGAAAGAAAGAAAAGCTGCACACTGAGGGACACAATACACATGAGACGTAACTCATGTAACTGGTGGGACTCTAACCCACCCAATGTGCTTCACATAAAAACACGTTAAAAGACATTTGCAAATACAATAAAACAGGTTTAGACAGCTGGCTTAAAAGCACCAAGCTAAAAGCGATCAATAAATAGGGATGGTGAAGAATGTTTTGATCCTACTTAAGAGAGAAGGGACACTACATTGTAAATCACACTAATAAGGGTCTAATAAGTGCACATCCCATACGCCCCATAGTAGTATTGCATCCCCTGTACTTGACTGATATGGAAGTGATGATGTGACTCATGATATAACCAGACAGGGAGATAAACTAGATAAAAAAAAACATTCCTTCCATTTGTGGCGTGAACGCAGGCTTTCCCTCCGGCTCCAGGCTGCCAGGAGGACAGTCTGCGAGACAAACAAAAACAACCCACATCCCAACTATTCATCTGTCAGCTGCAATCCATTTTTTCTTCCCCGTGGGAACAAGCAAGGGTTATGGGTGTTTCCTCCTCGCGTGTCTCTTTCTGTCATCAGAAACAAAGTGTGTTTTCCTCCCTACCCTGCCATACAACTGACGTATCTTATTAGATACTGATCGGTGTTTCAGACAGCCACTCACTACTCGTTATACTGGCCACAGTTTGTTCAGTGGCATCTTGTCTTAACATCGCCCCGGAGGCAGAGGAACCACCGCCTATTATCTAGACACATTCTCTGCAAACAGAAGCTTTGGGCTGGTCTGTGTTGTCTAGCGTTCAGCCATGATAGTCATAAAGGTATCCTTATGTAAAAGATTTACTTTTGCCACCAAAACATGTACATACAACGTAGATCATGAGATGGGACTAGAGGCGATCTCTTGTTTTCATGTGTATTGTGTTCTCTGCAGTCTGTACAGCATGCTGTGGACTTACATACATAAATTCCACTAGATTTGTCACACACAATGTGATCTCAAACTTTTGATTCATGTTGTTAATATCACAACCTATTTCCATTCTGCGTGTCAACAGATCGATGTGGAAGAGGCCGTTCCTCGCTGGGGGAAGAACTCTAAGGTGGTGCTGGTTTCCCTGCTGCTCACTGGCCTGTTGCTGGCTGCGCTGCTGGTAGCTGGATACTACCTGAAGACCCACCGCAAGAACTCCAAGGGTGTCAGACTGGTGAGTGGATTAGTGGAGGTGTGTCGCAGAGTTTGACACCAACTAAGCAAAACTCAGTTAGGTGTTGAGACTCCAGGACTGCAAGGAAATGACCGTGAGTGTAGTTGTATGCTGCAAAACAGATATTCCACTTGGATCCTACATGTCTATTTCCCCCTTGTACTGTAGACTTCAGTACTGCTTTGTCAATAAGAGTGCTTGAGGATTGTGGCCCTTCAATCTAGTTCCCCAAGGAGGTTGTTAAAGGTGACACAAGTATAAAAATGTTAGGCCTGTGTATGGATTTCAGGTGAAGTGTGCGGTCTTTCAGTCAACTCCCCATTCAAGTGAGGTTGTGCTCGACACACATGTACCCCGACTCAAAGCAGCCATAAGTCCCCTCTGCTGTTTCTACTCCAGACCCTTGCCAGGGGGGCCACAGATGGTTTGATTTTTTTCTTTTGCTTTTCTTACAAAGCTCATGACATCATTTTTTGAAGAGCTTTCATATGGGGCACACCCATGCGATAGTTAGGAGCACCAGCGTGTGGAGCTTGCCGTCATTTTGGTCTGTTGTTTTTGAAATCCATCACTAACGGTTCTGTCACCGGCATCAAATGTTAACTTAACATTCTCTTTGACTGACTAATGCACATCGTTAATCTGTAACAAAGTCACTTCAGATTAGATCCTGTCAAAAGAGGCAGGGTTCGTGGTCTCAACAGAGCTAGAAGCCAAGGGGGTGTTGGGGGGGGAGGGGGGTTGATCTTGCTGGCGTCATGTGATAACCTCCTGACAGCAAAACAATTATTTACCAACACCCTTCTGAGTACACACAGCTGCAAAGCCATAAACCATGTTAACGAAGAATGCATTTGCTTTTTTGAGCAACGCCCACAAAACAAAATCAATTTCCCTTTCCGGCGCGTGCTTGTTAGTCCGCCTCCAGCACGGTACTTGCGCCATAAATCTAAAAACTTTAACCTAACCTAAAAGAAAATCGAAATCCTCTTTGATTTCTCAGTGTTGCCTTGTGTCCTTCCCTTTAGGCGGAGTCTTTCCAGGTGGACGAGGAGAACCAGGCCAACACCCTGGTGTCCGTGGCCCCTCTACCCCAGGAGCCCCTTGACAAGCCCACCGTCAATGGAGAGTCTCCACCAGAAAACGGGACCAACCCCGCACCCTCCACTAACGGGCACTCTGCCGCCCAGACCCCTGTGGCCGACACAGAGATGTGAAGAAAACCTCGACACCTCCACCCCCCCCCTCTCCCTCCCCTAAACCTCCCGTTCCCCCATCATCCACTGGGACTCACCAAACCCCACCCCACTCTCCACCACCTCAGAGATTGTCCACACACTGACGCACAGTTCACATAAATCCCAGCTAGATTGACCTCCACCCTCTCCCCCAACCCTGTTATTACCCCTTGGGACGATGATGACGATGACGAAGCTGATGACTATGATGACGATAACGACAATGCTTGTAATGTGAAGAGTTTTGGGATTGCCGGCCTTTGCTGGTGTTTTGGCAGTGACGAGGAGCCGATATGCTAGGTTGGGGACATATGCTGTACAGCAGGGTGCCGGCTGTGAATAATAGCTGCCCTAACTATGGTCTAGTAGTAACAACCATTGGAGAAAAAAGGACAAGAACAAATCACCAAAGTAATGTCAAGTATGCTCTGTTGATCCCTGATGAAAAAGCATCATGTGTTGCAATCCACAATCGTGGTGCAAAGAAACCAGTGAAACCAGGAAGTTGAAAAGGAGACCAGTTTTGTACTATTGTAAAAAAAAAAGGACACTCAGTGCTTGATTGATTTTTCTATGTGATCTAGAACCTGTTTGCTTTTGTAGCCTCTCTGTTTGCCTCAACCTAAGACACAATTAAAGACAAAGTGTGCAATGAGCAATAAAGGGATGTCTTAAAGGGACACCCAGACAGCTTGAATTGAAGTTGGTTATGTTTGTTCAACAGACACTTGTCACATTGTAGGAACAAGAATAGATGTATTACTCAGTTTCGCCAAAAATGGCTTGTTAACATTGTTAGCATTCTTCGTGGAAACCAGAAGACCAGCAACCCACAACGTAGCTAGCAAGCAGCTAGCATGTTGGTTTCACTGAGGAATGCAAGTAATACTAGCAAGCTATTTTAAAGTGCAAATGTCAATTCAGACTATTAGTGTTTCCCTAAATGCTGCATGTAGACTGCTAGCATAATGAATCACTGAACCATGTTAACGTGTCAATGCCTATGGATGACGACTTCCAGGTGCTTATCTATTTTTGTGGTTGTGTTGTTGATTTTCATCACAACAACAATATTGTACAGTTTCTTACAAATGCTGAATTTTGTATCGACTCTTACCACTGTGTCTTTGGAAATGTCGAACCACAGTAGTATCATTTTTCATTGAGCAAATCAGAAAAACAGACTGGGAGGTTTTAAGTCGCCAGGCGGGTAAAACCCAATCTCTCCTCTGGTGCACTGCCGTGAAATACCCACAAAGCATAGAGGGTTCACCATTCCTAATACCGCCTTTATCTCCTCTATAAAACTGTTTTTTATGAAACTTTTTTTTACATCATTGGTAAACGTATTTTAGCTTCTCTTATGAACAACTGGTTGCTTTCATAAAGTACTGCATGTGTAAATAGCTCTGCTTTCTCTGTTAGCAATATCTGTGCCTGCCTCATAAACTGTGATTGACAATATGTTTAGTGTTTGGTTTGATTTATCTTCATACTCTGGAAATATACGTACACAAATCATAACGAAGTCTAGTAAAATACTTTTCCACATCTTGTAAAAAGCATACTAAGCACACACACTGCACACATGCACAAACACACTTTAGTCTAAAGGAACCGACCAGCAGTTTAAGCACTTGCATGCAAATGAGAGGAACTGTGTGTGTATGCATAACATTTTTAACAAGCTTTAAGTGGATTCAGACAGCAGAGGGATCGACTGGGTGTTTGTGTTTAAATCACAAGGGAGCTCTATACCGAGAAGCTGCTACACAGTACGGTGCAGGAATGTATGGATATGACATGCTGAATGCATCAGTTAGCTTTAAAGGAAATATCTTAGGTCTCTAGTCTCCAAAACCAACTAGCTTGTAATATCTCTTTGTCCACCCAAGAGCACCAGTGAATCCACGTGTCTGTTGTTGCACTTAGCTGTGCAATGACACACCAAAGAGAATGGACACATCCCGCCATGTGTTTCTTGATCCAAGTCAATCTAATGAACCAACATGTGACCAACAAGCTAACTATTTTTGGTTTCATTCCACAAATTAAACCAGCTTGTTTTAAAATCGACAATTGGTTATATTATAGTCATTCTCAAAATTGAATGGAAATCACTTATCATGTTACAAGAAATAAATGTCAAAGAAGATTGGGGGGAAAAAGGGATTAAACATTTGGAATTCCAAAAAATGTATCACATGCCTGTGATACATTTGATTACATGCCTGTATACTCCATGCCAAGTTTTCAGTCACAGGTTTTAAAATGCAAATCAATATTTTGACTGAGACAAGAGCAGAGAAGAACCACAGAATTACAGCCAGTAGTTTGACTGTGCAGAGTGAAGAAGCGAACCTGGTATTTAAAACATGCACCAAGCGATGCGTCTCAGAGCTGTCAATGGAGTAGAACGATGACTCCTCCTGAGCCCCGTGTGCACATGTGGAGAGAGAGGAGCTGATTCTTTCAGACACTACCACCCTAAAACACACGGTGAAAACCAACCAGCTAACCAAGCTAATGAAATATTAGCTGACTAATGTAACAATGTGACCTATTTAATAACACATGTTGGTGGAAACGACACTTGACTTGAATGTTGGTAAAGATGCAGATACTGCTTCCAACACAACAACAGGTCTTTTCAAATATTTAGGGATGGATTTCTTGATATGGTATGGCCTGTTTCGCACACCTACATGACACCACCCCCGCTAACTTTATGATCAAATCAAGAGATTTGCTGGTATAACAGATGAAGCTGAGTTTTTCCTCAAGGCATTAGACAGCCTCTGATCTCCAGCAATCTCACATCTCTGCGTCTTTCTGTTGGCTGTAAATTGGCCACCGGCTGGTGCGGTGCTGTCTGCTGTATCTTCTGGCCTCTGATTAAGTCTTTGTGATCATGACATAAATATTGTCTCCCAAACACTAGCAAGGCCCACCTTGCAGAGAGAAGCAACAACTTGAGACGGGTTTGTTCCATCACACTGTTGTTTGACTTTCCCCCAGTGTTGTGATGTATCTTCCGATCTAACAATGGAAGGTCAGACGGATCACAGTGTACCCTGCGCCCCTATGAATAGTGAGACATAATTAAAACGTAGCACACAGCTAATTCAAACGAAGGTACATTAGAGGGTATCTCTCAACTGGAACAAACAAATACAGCACATTCAATTTCGGATGATTCTTGCCCCACACCCTTAACAATTGCCCTTGATAATATTCATTCATTATTTTATTGCTGTAAAAAGATAGATGTCATTAACTGATGCCTATTGTGCAGTCATAATGAATACATTCATACAATTTAACAGGTGCGTGAAGAAACTTATGTGTTTGTGTGTATGCGGCTGACATTGTTACAGCAAACTAACCTTTGCTGTCATTCTGGTTGATGTCACCCTAGGCTGACAGGCTATACACGTATGCTGAAACAGTTCACTTGCCCAGCCCACAATATCAAAGACATCCATACAGTGGCTCTAAAACGGAGTGGGTTCAAAGGTCATCAAACTGGTTCGGGGCTCCTACACATTATCCATTTCAAAGCTGGATGTGAAGATGTAGGTTGGTGTTCAATATGGTGTATGCTAAAATGCTGGACAATATCACTGTCACCAAGACAATTACTCTAAAACTGAAGATTATCCTTCACAAACAAATATCACAACGTGGGAAATGTCAGTGGTTTTACAACTACATGAAATCTGTCGTCCTATATGTGTCAGGGCAGTTTTTGCCTGTAGTTTTCCATCCTTGTTGTGCAATTCTCAAACTTATCAAGACCTGGAAATGATCAAATTCATTCTCTACATTTTCCATATTTCCCACAACTGCTTAGGAACCCAGCAGTCTCCAGATGCAAAAGGGGGAATAAATTGCTACTGGCGTTTTGTTAGTATGACTACATGGAAAAGACATGGTGGAGAGTCTGATTTGGGTAAAGCATTACTAGATTAATTCGCTTACTGTGTTTCATCTCAAAAAGCACAAGCAATTGACTGTTTTTACAGTGTATAGCTCTACCTACTGGGAGGACCTTACGAGCCCTTTGTCACTTCCAAAACTAATGTGGCTGTAAAACACGAATATTATTCAATTAACCATTACGAAAAAAGAACTATAAAATCTTTACTATAAAAGCATTTTAGGATACTATAAACATCACAGCAAAAAAATGACCTAAAAAATAATACAACAGAGAATTCCGTAGTAATAAGTGCTAAACACAGTACCATAGATATACTATAGGACCTAAAGTGATATAATAGGAATATGACGATATGGTCACTTTTTCACAAGACGGACAGGATAAAAACATGATTTTCAATCAATACCACATCGCCATCTGCTGTAATCACGGGGCATTACAACGTTCTGCCATTCTGCCTCCCTTGCTGCACAAATGCCATTAAAATAACCTGTAAAGCATAAAAACATAAGAAGGAAATATTTTAACGTACTGGGCCCTTACAAAATACTATACTAATAATAAAATAAAATAAAAAATAAAAAATAATAAACTGCAAAAAAAATGTAATACAAATATCACATATAGCGCGTTTGTGGTACAAGTTAGTTAATAGCGACCGTATACGTCTACGGTTCTCCCTAGTGAGTTTATTGGGACCTTATATTCCTAAAACATTCCCATAGTATTCCTATACAGACTTACAGATTTGCGGTGATATTTGCGTAGCATCCTTCTAAAACCACAGCTTTTGCTTTAGGGGGTTAAAGTCATTTCTCGGGTGTGACAGATCTGGGGAGCTGCGTCAAAGTGAGGTAATTTACGGTAAAACCACGTGATTTCACCCGATGTTTGTAAACATGCGTCAGCCACATGTGATTCTGACCGAGACGGAAAGACTCTCCATTCCTCCGGCCAACCAGCGGCCGGGGGAGTGTCAGGGGCGGGGTTCCCATGCTGCGCTATGGAAAAAATCGATAGAGGGATATACTGTAATAATATGCGCTTCAAAGATTGAAAATAATGACAATCCGGCTGAAAAGGGAATCAGGTGGACCGAACAAGCGCCCACCCAGTCAGTGATGACCTGCTCTGACTCAAGAGGAAATGGACGAGACTCTTTCGGGAAGAGAGGAAAACAGACTTGGGATAAACACGTAAGTAATTTATGTTATTATAGGACTAGACCTGAGACTACGCATTTTGCGTAGGGGATACCACGGTGTAATTCATAAGCACTAGGCTATGTTGGGTGGAAAGGTAAGAATAAAAAGCCCACAGGGGGTTATCGTAAAAGTGGTTTAAAAAGCGCCCTGTATTGGGTTTGCGTTTGTGTTGGACTCAACCGGACTGTGTGTGAAAAGGCTGTGAACACTTTCTTTGCGAGACTGTTTCATCACCGAAATGACAACAGGTAAATTAAACTGCGTCAGCGCGAAGCAGCGAACAAGCCAAATGAAAATCCTGTGGGAATTTCCGCTGCGTTGCTGTAACGTTGCACTTCGGCAACTTTGACTTGTCTTTTTGATGTTTTATTGTTTAAATCGAGATGTAAACAACGCGTGGAAACGGCGGGTGATGGCGTGTGAAGGAAGAGCCTGGAATAGGATGCTGCGCAAGAGGCGGACGATGCGTAATCCTGTCGTGGGAGAGGACAATGTTACGCAGTTCATATTGGCAGGATCACTTAATACCTCATGGCCTCGTGGTCTTTTTTCCAATGTTATTATAAATAACCGATACTTTTAAAAAGCACAAGTGGTCATTTCTAAACGTACCCATACATTTAAAGCTTGCATGATATCGATGTTCTAATTTCTGGGGGTGGGGGGGTAATAATAATAAATAATAATAATATAATGATAATACGACTGTATGTGAGCTACGTGATGGTAACATAGCTTTTATGCTGTATTAGGTGTCAAACATCACTTTTGCATTGTGCCTCAGAGTTAAAGAGGTCCTTAATAGTAAACTGGAATTTTAGTGCGCACTTGATATGATGTAAACAAGCCCTACTTCCCAAACATAGGGGGTGCTGTTGCGTATTATATTCCTTAGGCTGTATCATCTCAAGTTATGTTTACATAGAGGTATTCCTTCTTATTAGCACTCAGTGAGACTCTTTTGTGCTATTTCACTATTGGTGATGTAGGCAGAATAATGTGACTATGCCAGTAAAATAAATTACACTAAGCCATCAGATTTTCTCAGCTGAGTTGCAGTGTTATACAAAGCCTTTCCTCAAAAGTTGGCATGGCCGTGAGAGTCATTTAGCAGATCTGTCTCTTTGGTGGAGCGTGTAATGTACACCTGCCAGCGAACAATAGGAGTCTGACACGCCTGATGTGATGTCACTGTTATTGTTGACCCTGAGGCCAGTGGACTTTCGCACCTCCCTAATGAACCAAGTCAAGGAAGGTGTGGTGCCGCCCACCGTTTACCTGTTTGGGGGGGGGGGCTTCCTCGCCTCCCAAAGCTTTCTGAGGTGAAAATGAGACGCGCAGGAGGAGCGTCTTCCGTCCTGCCAAGCAGATTTGTTCAGTCAATGGGTGAATCAGCAGTAGACTTCATGAGTGGATACACCACTGGCAAGGAGCTGGGGAGAGAGGAGGAGGAGACACAGAGAGAGAAGGGGAGGGGGCTCGGGCTTTAGACCTTTAATTATGTGTTCTAAATAGAAACCTGATTCCTGAGGGAACGTGATTATAAGTTTCGAAACAAACAGGTAAAGGTCATGGAAGGACGCTCAACACATCTCGTGTTTTCTTGTTCTAGTCTGAACGTACAAACACAATCTTTTCTCATGTTAAATTCAGTAATGAAATGAAGTCTCAGGGCTGTTAAACCATATCAGAACATCTTTATTGACAGGCTAATGGGTCTTGAGAGGGGGTATGATGTTCTCAGAGATCGTGATGTTTACCGTGTCTCTCTCCGCGGCTGACCAGTGAAACAAGCGACCCACTTTTCACAGACAAGGAAACGTGACCTCAATAGTTATTTTGCTATTCTTTCGGGAGGGACGCTGCCTCTCAAGTCAAACAAACAGAGGAGCCCAGTACAAATAGGCTCAATGAGCTCAACCTAGTTTTATTCAGAGTTGTTGCAGAAATGTCACAATGACGCTGTTATTGAGCACTAAAAAAAAAAAACAATCCTTGCTTTTTCAGCTGAACCTAATGCAATTCAGCAGATGCTGTCGGGCCAAAACTAGACGCAGCAAACAGGAACCCTCAAAGACTCCTGAGGAGAGGGTGGGCGAATGTCGCTGTTGTCGGGTATCTGCAAAATGTCAACTTTTAAGGGACTAAGAAGAACAGCTTCCTTTTTAGCTCAACAACAATGCTTTTTTTTTTTGTTTTTGTTTTTTGGTTGAACTACTTGGTCCTGAAAAGGTTTGTTGTTTGTTTTTCCCATCCCACAGAGGTGCAAGTAATCCACCAACATTGGAGTTACAAGGTTTTCGCCCAACAGCAGCGACGGATATGTTGACGGATGTGTTTACCGCAGGGGCCAGCATCACCTGTAGCCTACATAAGTCAAGTCCGGAGAAAATGGCGAGCGACCCACTGCCTTTTAAACCAGATCCCTCCTTCACTGATATTACAGAATAAGAGGTGGCACAGTGCCGAGAGATGACAGTGCTAAAATTAAACTCGGAGCACTGCTTGGCCCCCTAGATGATGATGTATTAATAGACAAGTGTGAGGCGGCGTTCATTTGCAGGTATCATGAGCAGCAAGACACCGAAAGTGCTGCAAGGGGTAAAAAAGCCTTCGATACTAATATGATGTAGTGCAGGCGACTGTCTCTGTCATTGCTGTTATTAATGTTTTTGATTTTTCTCTTTGTAGACGTACCTCTCGACTGCCAAAACATCTGTTGAAGGTAAACCTACAGGTAGAAGGCGAGTGATGCTGTTCAATGAAAACCTCTTAACCACAATTTTGGTGTTGTTTTTTTACCGGGATCAGAAATCCACAGTGCTTTTTTTATACTCAGAAAGTTGAATAGACTATTTAAAACGCTCAAAAATAAATGCCTGTCTTCCCGCAAAGTTGACTTCTCTGAGATTTTCATCCCGCGGTAGCGTTCGCGAATCCGTATGTACACATTCACCTCCTTTGATTAGTCAGACAGCTGGTACTTCTCACCAAGGCGGAGTGACAGCCAGAAGAGAATGACAAAGTGTAAATCAAGCCTCCCAGTCTGTCCCCCCCCTCCTTCCCAGCAGCCGAGCAGGATCATTATTACCCCCGTGAGCTCGTTGAGGCTCGCCGTGTCGCTTATGATGTCACAATGTGTTGCTCTGTAGAGAATGCGATGCAACGTAGAAGGCGATGTCAATGCAATTACACCATATGGACACATTTATACCTTTTAAGCATGTCCTGTAAATAGGGAAAAGCGGCAAGACCTTTGATTGGTCCAGCCCAGTGTCATTGTCCCCATATAATCCCATTGGTTAGCAAAGCATTAATAGTAACCTTAAAACCACATAAATTCAACTGTTATGAGAAAGGAAATTGACCGTTTCTTAGAACACCGCCACTCCTGTTTCTATTTTAGAAAAATCCCAATATGCTGGGAAGTTTGAATCAAGATAGTTTTCCTTGGTTGCACTGGGAGGTGGTTTAAAAACACATTACCTTGATGACTTTGCCCATCTCACTCCTGATAAATTAGGACCTCTAATCTGTAAGAGGATTAACCACCTACCCCTTTGACACGTGCACACATGCACACATGCACACACAACCCCACCCCCCATCTTTACACACACGCACACTATCTTCACTTTACGCCACCTACCCTGTGACATATCTTGGCCGCTAACAATCTGTGCTGCCTGGTGCTTAGTGGGATGTGTTGATCTCTTTGAATCATGGGATACGTTATGATACCCTTTTCTACAATCAGAAACATTTGATCATTTTGAATTTAAATTGAATTTAATTGTGTTTCCGCTCGTAGGATTTGCTGCTAAATAGGAAGGACGGTGTGTACAGAGTGAACCAAGAGCTACATAGTTCACTGCAGAGCTTTTGTTTTGGTTTTAAAGGGGTTGATGCGCCTTTAAAAGGCACTAGATGGTCAGGTGACTTGGTAAGCAGAAGCAAACTCCACTCGGAAGCAGAAAGAAGCAACTGCACGTAACAGTCAGCGAAAGAACGAGAGAGAATGAGAGGTAGATAGAGAGCTCATGAATAGCAGCGATTCAGGGGAGTGAAGGGTGATAATAGTGAGGAGACGAGCGATAAAAGAGGCAGTGTTGTGGCTCTCAGACTACATTGATGTCTGCCTGAGTTCCTCTAGTAGCTGACATTGTATTTATGTAAATAGTGGGAGTGCCTGAAGAAATAACTCCATTGGAGATATTTTGAGCTTTTGTATGGATCTTACTGTAAGTGCACGTTCGTTAAACGGCGAGGCCTGCCTATGTGACAAAACTTGATTAATGGTGGCGAATAATATAACTGGAATCAATACAACGGCTGTAATTTTAGCCGAGGCACCAGACGAGCGGCGAGGACGGATTAGGAAAGTGACAGACAGGGAAATTGTCACCGAACGACACATCGAGGTTTTAGATTAGTTGCTACGTCACCTTTCGCATCGAGAGAACAACAGCGTCTTGAGACATTGACAAGGCCGGATAATAGCAGCAGTTTTGATGCCAGACCTGCAAATAGAAGCCAGTGCCTTTTTACTTCCCCCGGCATTTGATTTAGTTTCTGTTCTCTTTTGTGTTGTGTTGTCATTTTAGCAGCTGTACCAGAACGGTTAGGGTGACAGAGAGGTTTACACGCTCACATGTGCTCCCTGTAGACATAAATATACTCCCTAGAGATGGACAACAGAGGTGAAAACAGATTCATTCTTACCCATTGCAGCCATTTTTGACAGCAAAGCATCCATTCAAGCACCAATGAAAAGTTGACATGATGGGAGAGTGACAAAGATCATGAGTTGGATTGAACTCCATGATGTTGTGAGTAAATTGTAGGTGCCTTGGCCTTCTAAGTCACCAGCACCCCCCTTTCATGTTGTGGTGAACAGCATTGCCTCACAATAGTTTTTAGTACTTAACACTGTGTTTTCCATTGAGATGTATCATGCTTACAGGTTCTCATCACTTCTCTTTTTCCCTGTTAGACCTACAGTCAAACCCGAGTCGGACCATGGGCGGGACTGGATGCCTGAGGGAGACCCATGAGAGGATGCGGTATCCTATTGCACGTTACAAAGAAGTCTGCAGGAAGCTATGGAGATCTATTTCTTCAAAATAGGATTCACAGATATCGGTTTCTGTTACGGGTTTGTTTCTGATGTCAATCAGCTGCCGTGCCCCTTCCCGCATTGAGGTCTTGGTCGAGTGATGCACTGCTAATGCCAAGAAATGAGCTGCTGTGTCACTCTGAGAGGCACTGGTCATGACGCAGTGGACCTCCTCATTCCTCTGCATCTGTCTGGGTCCGCCTGGGTCTCTCTCTCTCTCTCTCTCTCTCTCTCTCTCTCTCTCTCTCTCGACAGAGCTACAACTACAGGTTTGAAGATGACTTTCCTTTGGATAATGTTTGTTATTCAATATAACAATAACCCAAATATGGGCCGTGGGTAATATCATATCTGAATCTTATCCCATCAACTAAAATATGCAGTATATTTATCAGAATATTTGTTATTTGTTTTTGTAGTTCATGCAAATGTGAGAAATGAACCAGAAAATTTGAGATGATACTGGTAATGATCATTTTTTAATTTTACACATTGTCAACTACATACAGCTTCAGAAAGTATTCAGACCCCTTCACTTTTCCCACACTTTATTGTATTATAGACTTCACTTAAAATGGATTAAAACAAATTGCCATCAATCTGCACACAAGACTACACAATGACAAAGCCAAAATTAGTTTTCTGAAATGTTTGTAAATGTGTTAAAAAAAACAAAAAAAACTGAAATATCTCATTCACATAAGTATTCAGACCCTTTAGTCAGTACTTTGTAGAAACACCTTTGGTAGTGATTCCAGTGTTCTTGGGCATGCCTCTACCAGCTTTGCACTCCTGGATTTGGGCAGTTTGTCCCATTCTTCCTTGCAGATCCTTGTCAGATTGCAACGGGGAGCGTCGGTGAACTGCGATCTTCAGGTCTCTCCACAGGTTTTCAATGGGGTTCAAGTCCGGGCTTTGGCTGGGCCACTCAGAGACGTTCAGAGACTTGTCCTGAAGCCACTCCAGCGTTGTCTTGGCTGTGTGCTTCGGGTCGTTGTCATGCTGAAAGGTGAATCTTCGACCCAGTCTGAGGTCGTGTGCGCTCTGTATTTGGCTCTGTTCACCTTTCCCTCAAACCTGACCAGTCTCCCAGTCCCTGCCACTGACAACCATCCCCATAGCATGATGCTGCCACCACCATGCCTCACTGTAGGGATGGTAATAGCCAGGTGATGAGCAGTACCTGGTTTTCACCAGACATAGATCTTGATATTCAGGCAAACTCCAGGTGGGCTGTCATATGCCTTTTACTCAGGAGTGGCTTCCATCTAGCCACTCTATCATGAAGACATGATTGATGGAGTGCTGCTGAGATGGTTGTCTTTCTGGCAGGTTCTACCATCGCTGCACAGGAACTCTGAAGCTCTGTGGCTATTGGGTTCTTGGTCACCTCCCTGACCAAATCCCTTTTTGCCTGGTGAGTTTGGCCAGACGGCCACCTCTAGGAGGAGTTTTAGTGCTGCTTTTTTTATACTCTTCCCCAGATCTATGCCTCGACACAATTCTATCTCGGAGGTCTACGGAGAGTTCCTTGGACTTCATGGCCTTATAAGGACAGGTGTGTTCTAAATCAAGTCCAATTGAATTTAGACTACAATCTAGACATACTACAAGTTCTAGGCAGCTCAAGGATGATCAAAGGAAATGGTGCATCTGAGCTCAAGGGTCTGAATACTAATATAAATTAGATATTTTATTTTTTAAATTTTTTAAAACATACGCAAAAATGCATGAAATGTTTTTGCTTTGTCATTATGGGGTATTGTGTGTAGATTGATGGCAAAGTCTATAACACAACAAAGCGTGGAGGGGTTTGAATACTTTCCGAAGCCACTGTAGATTGTGTTTACACAGACTTTTTTTATTTTACTTTTTGGCTCTGACCTGATCTACTCATGGCTGTCTAAACAAGGATAAGCAACATGAAATCTTAGTTTCCCTGTTAAAACAGCCACAAGAAGAACAGATCTGTGCCACAAAGAGTTTGTTTTTTTCTTTTCTGTTTAAAGAGCAAAAGTAATTATATGCTTCTCTTAACAGAAAACAAGGAGGTACTGTATGTCTCTCTGAGTGTGGCAATAGGCATCATCCTCAGCTTAATAGAATCTCAGGTCTAATTGTGTTTCTTCACCCAAGCCCCACAGGATGGCATCCAAATCTATCCTGCAAATGCATGAGAAATTGCTTTAAAAAGGTTGTCAGTAATTGATTTTTTTATTTTTTTATTTTTTTTTTGCCTTAACAGAATGGGACATGTCTTCAGAATATAGAGGGACAACACTACGTTTACAGCATCCTCCCCAGGAAACTGGTTTCAGATGGTGTTTTAGAGTATGAAAGCGCATCTAGCACCATTTGAAATCGGTGTTCTTGAGCAGGAGCAGACTTCAAGAGCGACGGCATGCAAAACTCATTCACCAAGTTAGCTAAAAAGTTTAGGAAATATACCATTGGAAAGAGTTAAAGTCTTAAATGTGCTAAATAAATAAATTCTCTAGACAGTCTGACTTCCAGCGACCAGAAGAGTTGGCTGGATGGCAGATTCAGTCCAGTTTCCTGACCTGCTTTGACTGCCCTCTCACCAAGGCTGACCGTTTTCCTCTGGTGTTCAGAGTTTCCATCATGTCTAGCACCATTTGAAATCGGTTACAATGTAGAGGGACTATCAGCACAGATTTCCCCTCAGCAGCTGCATAATGTGCTACACAAAAGAACCAGAAGAGGGCAGCCTTGTGCCGTCAACAAACTGCTCTATTTCCAGCAAGCCTAAAAGTAATGAAGGGTTTATTGTAGGCCACTGATCAAGTATAACATAAAGGAAGTATCTACCCTTTTGTTAGTTTGTTGTTTTGCCTGTTTTAAACAATTAACTTCCCTCTTTCACCACGTGGCCAGAGTCCTGCTGTGTGCAGAGCTTTTGGCTGTTTCAGTTTTAACTCCAGTATCAGTCCTCTGCCCTTTGAGTGTATCTAGTCAAATACACATGCTACCGATAACTGCTCCATTAGGCCAGAGGGGAGCTCTGTAAAATGTATGCATAGCAGTCAGAGCAGGTACTTTCCCTCAGCCATTATATGAAAATAGATCATGTTGGATTGTTGCTATATCTTCAGTGTTACTATACACAACAATTTTTTTTCTCTTCAGATGAATTATCCTGATGCATTGATGCCTCCTGAGTTTCTTAACCTAACCCTGGTGACACATTAACATTTTAGAAAGAAAATTCAGGAGAAACTGCTGAGACACATTTTCCTGTCTTTCCAGCTAGCCACAGGACGTCACCACAACATTGCGTCAACGTTTTCAGACGACCAACGTTTCCATGACGACCGGTTTGTTTGGTTGACGACTAAAGTACGGTGAGGTCACAACTTCACAACCGGAAAAGTGTTACTCCAGCATCCAGCACGACAACGTAACTTCAAATTACAGTAAATATTGTAATATTGTCACTTTAAGAATAAAAGTATGTTCATCAATAAAGGTTTTATATTCGAAAACTTTGTTTTATTTTGCCTAGCATGGCACTGGTGTAAATTAGTTCACTTAAACAGAATCGAACATGTATGGGAGGATCAACAATGCAAATAATATTCACAACACTGGGAAATCTCCCTAGGTAGACATTTTTTATTTCATTTTTACTATCTTGATCTGCATCAACATATACAGTAGGCAAGTTAATAAAATCAAGGACACACCAGGGCATTAATACTATGTACAAAGTGCTGTTCAGCTTTTGCCGTTTGCAGTTAAACTGACCACTGATGATCGAATGGTAGCATTAGGTATTTACTATCAGAGCAGGTAACTACAATGTGGTGAGTTGGTAAATCTGAAATGGGGATTGGTAGCAATAAAATTACCACCATAAGACTTAGCCACAACATGGTCAGTCGGTAAGTCATGAAATTACTAAAAAGTCCCAATAAGTTACATCACTGTTATGTAATGTGTTAGTTGGGTTAGGGCTGCGTGGTGGTCAGCACTGTTGCCTCACAGGAAGAAGGTCCTGGGTTTGATTCCTGGCCCGTTCTGTGTGGAATTTGCATGTTCTTCCTGTGTTCCCATGTGGGTTTCCTCCCACAGTCCAAAAACATGCAAGTCAGGTGGATTGGAGACTCTTAAGTTGCTCATAGGTGTGAGTGATTCCTGCATGAATGACCTGCAACAGTAAAGTCATGCCACTATTTGTTCTAGCTGTACCATTTGAGCCAAAGCTATGAATTACAGGCTCTTGACACTCCTGAACCATGAGTGAAGGTGGAGACTTTATTTTAGCTTATATTGAAGTTCTTTCTTACAGGATGGTGACCGCGTCCATAAAGGGTTAGTGTAGTCCACCACGCATCTCTTTCATGATTCCACACTGCCTACTGTCCTTCTCGCATGGATTACCCCTGTGGGAGTAGAGGCTTAACCCACCAAGAACAGGCAATGAAGAGGATCTTGTGGGCAGAGAGAGGCATTGTTGAGCAGTGCCCAAAATAAGCATATAAAAGTATATTTCATAGACACTGTGTCTCTTATTTTAGTATCCTGGTCTCTGGTTACTTCATTAAGCATCTATCACTTGATAAATGTAGTGGAGCAAACCTGGTAACCGACGGAGGGTGTGTACAGTACATAGCAGAGTGTGTTGGCATATCAACAGCCCATTAGTTATTTTTCATTTCTGAGCAGGGATGAGTCACAGGAAGGGAGTGCCTATATTTAATATAACTTGACATCATCAATCTTTGATTCCATCCGGCCGCTGCCTTGCCCTGTCTGGTTGCCTGTGATGTGGTGTGCGTGACTAGTGTCTTTGGTTGCGTAGAGTTACAGTGAGGGTTTCCTCCCTGCCCTCAGCAGATGTTGCAAGAGCACTGATGTGTTTACTGAGTTACAATGACTGTTCATGGAAATCTTAAGTAGAAGTTAAAAGTTAGAAGTAGCAGTATGAGTCTAGGGAAGTAAGTCTTTTGACTTACTTAACACTATATTTTTAAACTGATAAATCACGCACACAAACTCCCCATTTAATTCACCTTTTGGGGTGTGGCCCGTGAAAATAATGTGATTTGTTCAGCAGTGCCGGAATCAGTTGGAGATAAGACCAAGACCATAATGATTGTATTAGACTGTGAATGGAAGGTGAAAGAAGGAGATGGTTACTAAAGTAAAAGTAAAAATACATATTGTAGAAAGTGCTTACAGCAAAAGAGTAATGTTGCTCAAACAATTCATTTCAGTATGGTAACTTCAGTATTAGCTAGCTGCTCAGCTAGCTGGACCATCACTGGACCTCAGCCTCCCCAGAAAGAACAACGGCTCTCTTCAGAGCAGATGAGTAGATACTGTATACATCTACTTTGAGATCATTGCCATATTGATGGCATGTTCTTTACGCTGAACATCTGTGTTGCTGGCTTGATGCCGAGAGGCCAATGGGAACCACTTATGTTTATTTTGTCTTAAGTTTGAAGATTTCCATCCGCTGTACTCATGAGAGGAGTAAGAGGAGTTTCAAAACTAACAGCCACCAACAAGTATGTTTTTCGTCCATGGCATTAATGTACCATGCCATAACCGTACTAGTACAGTATGGTATGTTTCTGAATCATCTTTTGTGCCCAGTTCAGTGTGAGTATGCTAAAAGTGTGCTGGTAATGCACCAAAACATCTTTGGTTTCAGCCCAATTTAAAAGTATTGATGGGAATATTGTCATTATGTTCCTCTCCTACACAGACAGCACTCAACCCCCACACTATTGCGTACATGGTACCAAAGGGTACCATGCCCTTGGTATGGGTGCAGCACTGTACTTGTGCAATGGCTTCCAAGTGGGAGGATGAGGAATCAATAAATCAGACTTTAGTGAATGGAAAATACCATTTACTGAAACAGGGAGGACACCCAGCGGATTTCCTGCTCCAGCTCCAGCTTTTTCACTTCCTGATCTGCCATCACATCAGGGATGTTCTCCAGACAACTAATGACAATGGATAGTAAAGCCACAATTATGATACAATTATGTGACAGTGCATTGATTGTATTATCTGTGAGTATGTAATTGAGCAAAATAGCTCTGGTTGTAAAGCTGAGTCACTGGAGTAGGGACTGGTATCTCATTCTCCTAGGTGTTGTATGTGAGAGAGGATGAGTAGACAGAAGGGTGACCTAGTGGTTAGAGAGATGCCCTGTAACCAACAACCATTTAGTCTAGCTACTGTAGTTAAGTACTTTTTGAAGTCAGTAATTTTACTTTTACTTAAGTATGTTTTGACTTAATTATTTTACAATGTACAAATGCTAGGCTCTCCACCATTAGCATTGAATCATAAACTGGCTTTATTGTAAAATTGCATCTGCTTCAAACCTGCACAAGCATGTGGAGGAAACAGTATTATTGGTTTGAGTTTGCCTGGTTGTTGTCAAGCGAGTTCACTAGCATTTCTATCTAGCTGGATAACTAGTAGTAGAGGATTCATCAATATTATAATGTTATTGAATAATGTAGATGGGATTTTCATTTCTGTTCACAGATCACTGAGGAACTAGAATCCTATCATCGGGTTGATTCATGATTTACTTTATTTAGACACTTTATTTTGAACTGTCATCTTTTTTGCATGCATGGGAAAGATCATACGTGACAATGTCCGCTTTTTGACTCAGTAACTTTGTTTAACCTCTTCCTGCAACAACTCACCTCATCTTTCAGATTTCAGAGCGAGACTTCTCCTTGAGCGAGACTTCATGATTTTTTACACTATGTGATTGTACTTCGACTTTTGTCAAATTTCAGCAAAGTAACAGTACTTCTACTTGAGTACGATAATTTAGTACTCTGCCTGTCGCCTGAAGGTCACAGGTTTGATCCCCCATCAGTCATTGTGTCCATCAACAGCCATGTGTCCTAAACTGAACCTTCTGTTTACACAAGTAAAATTATTAATATCTATTCTGGTGATGACCTCACCTTAAAATTGTGTTTCCACTTTCAAAGGATTTCACAAGTAAATGTCACTATCTTTAGAGCCCAACTAAAGCTTTAGATGAACCGCTAGTTGTAAAATGTGACCTATAATCCTTTACTCTTTAGACGTGAAGTCACATTGGAGTAGAAACAAGAAGCCCTCTCAAGGGTCTTGTGATCACCAAAGACACAGTTCAAGCCTTTTCCAGCAGCAGACCAGGGCACAAAGGCACAGTTCAACTCAGTTTAGGGTTTTTCCGTCCACAAGTCCACACCCATGTCACCATTAATGGATTGGCTCTTCTCTGTTGCCATGGCTGTGAATGTATCCAATGGGTTTCACCGCTTAATACCTCCCAAGGACAAGAGACCAAAAAATATTACTACTTTGTAAGAACTGAACAATGCTTCGATGTGTAGTTATGCATCAAAGTCATTTTACTGAAAGAAGCCTTTTTTCCCTTCACACAATAGAACAGTGCAGAACAGTGCAGCAACTTTGGTAAAGTCTCATATGTCTTTCCAGATAAGATAGTCTGCGTGTTTTCCCACTGCTGTTCAGTGGTTCATGCAAAAAGGATCGTTCTAAACATATCACCATATCAGAGTGAAAGTTTAAAGTTTGTTATAGATTGTCACGCCAGTAGCACAATGACTTCATACCACACCCAAGAATCATGAATTAAAAAAACGTGAACACTAGCCTAGGAATCTCCCTCACAGCAATTTTGTCATTTTTTTTTGGCTGGTTATTGGTTACTCTTCCCATTAATAAAGAATTCCCATCCCCTTATCGGCTGTATGCACGACCTACTAAAAAGGGCCCCTGAACAACTGACAATGAAGTCAGGAGACGAAGAATGCAGCTGATTGTATCTTAACCAGTCGCAGTTTCAGTCTGCAGACTGAATTAACCACAGTCTACGCCTCTGGACTCCTTTTATTGTTCTCTTCTCATAAAACAGCATTGTTCTAACTTCTAACTTAAGATCTTGAGATTTCTCAAAAGTCCTGCACTAAAATGTGGTTGTCTTAACATGATTTCACAACACTTAATGGAAGAATATCATTGTGTTTATTCCAGTTTCCAACATAAATAACATACAAAATAGAAATATAGTAGAAATATTTACATTTTAGTGGCAATAAAAATAAATCCTTATAAAAAAGTGCTTTTCATTACATAATATTTGAAACTGCAATAGTGATAGAGTGCAACTAGGCGCTTTTTCCCCAGTTAGGATGTTGGCATTCCCAAGGTCCTCCCAAGGTCACAGATGCTCTCTAACAGATTGGAACGGTTCCACTGGAGGGCTAGTGTTGACAAGAAATAAAGAGAAAACAGGTTAGACAATACTGACACATTCATTCAGACTCTTTTGGCTTCACTCATAATATCAGGCCTATTTCATATTCACAGATGTTTATATATTTTAGCTGTATTCTGAGAGGTAAAAACAAAGAGCAGCTATTTTGGTAGTAATAATAATAGGCAGAAATTGACAGATACCTTATGGAGGCAACCAATCTAAAGATTTTGGAATTGTAATAACTCCGGCTTCAGGTCTTCTCCGGTGTCATATGAGCTATGATGCCATCAAATAAGGAATTGGTATCAGAATTGTCATGTTATGTTAATATGTTATTCTATTAGTTGACTACATGCCATTTGGGTTTTTTGTTCTGGAGTAGTATCCTGCAAGGTAAGCAGTTAGTCATTGCCATCGTGGGAGTTATGGCTTGTGAAGAAAGCCCTTAGATGGCAACACAGATAAATGCTCAAGGAGCACTTGAGCGAATTGGTGCTCTTTGGCTATCAGGGTTAGAAGTGAATTTCAAAAGAAGTCAACTGTCCTTCTTTCTCTGTTTGTGAGTTGTAAAATATATGAATGTCCAGGAAAATTATTTATTGTACTTAATCATTAAAGTGATCCTGATTCATTTTGGCCCAGAGGGATTTTTCTCTCGTCTCATTAAAGGATTTCCTCCCTCATTCCCTCAGGAAACACAGACATCTAGATTTCCTTAAACAGCTCAAAGGTTAAATGGCAGTGTGCAGAAATCTAAACTGAAATAGAGTTCGATAACTTAACTTAGTTAAGTTACAAAGTTAACAGTACTATTAGAGATAGTTACCGATAAGTCAAGAGATACGTTACATGCCATTGTTATTTCATTATAAGCTATTTTTGTTCACAGAAATATGTGATAATGTTTATCTGTACTGTAGACAGTACTGTACATTTAGGGTCTGAACATATACATGGCATATCAAGCTTCAACATTTATCAGAGCAGACAGAAAAGGCAACAGAGGACGAGCAAAAGCAGGTATCATCCATGCATGAAATGAATTAAAATAGAATATTGGTTCTCACCCTTTCTTCTTCTGATGACAACGATATAAAATTAACAACACTATCAGCACAACTGTAAAGAATAACAAACAAAAATGGTGAATAGTTTGTATTTTGACTGCAATGTACAGATCTAATGTGAATTAAAAAGACAAAAAATATACAGTATGTTACCTATTACAGTGATTATCACACTGGTTATAACTGGTGTGTATCCTGAAAGACACATTCAAAGTTAAAGACAACACATGTATAATCACCCATGTCAATATCTTGTTAACTGGGGCTTAATAACTCACCTGTGCTGGTATCTACATCCCCATGCTTCCCTGCAAATGTACAATGGTTTTATTAGTGCAATACAAATATGTAAACAAATGTCAACAAGGACAACGCTGAATCCTTTATGTTAGACAAGAAGAAGAGCTGACTGAACGGTCCTAAAAGGGCATTTGTCATTCAAATATGTTATTTGAAATAGAAACACTTATTGCAGCACAAATGGTCTTTCTAAATGTTACAGAGGACTTAAAACACGGTAACAAATATCTAAAATATTTATTTATTCATCCAAAAGTTAATGGAAATCCTGCAAATCACCTCTACCTCAAATAAACATATAATTTTTTTGTCACATTTTGTCAGGTCTGAGAGGGAGAGAGAGACACGTCTGAGCATGTTAAACGACTCTCCAGCCAGTGGATTACAAGCGCTAATATATACCTCGTATTTGCCTTTGCAAATAGTGAAAATTAAAAGGGCAATTTAAGAACACAAATGATGTGGTTTGATAGGTTAAAGTTGCTGCTGCAAGTATTCCAGTAAAATAAAATGAAACAAGTCTGCTATGATCTAAGGACCGGCAGACTTATTTGACTATTTGGGGACAGCTTTCTGCGCTGGCGATAACATTTCATTTCCTTGTAAATGTTGCTGCAGTATTAACTACCAAGTGTAATAGAGGAACCATTACAGTTTGGCTGCAGTGTTTTAAATAATATTGACACCATTACTTTGCGTATGGCAGTTCCACAGACTTGTATTAAATCTAAGTCATCGTTGATAGAAATGTCTCAATCCAGATCTGGGCCTATTACATGAAATCACATTTTTCACCCTACACATGAAATTATCCCCCAACCCCCTGAAACAGGTGAAAAAGCAACTTAAAAGGCAAATATTTGATTGACTAGAAATAAAACACACTCAGTCTGTTATTAAATGTATCTCAGTTTCATCCAGATTGAAGTCTGTGAAGCAGGAGGAGTTCTAATACTACGTTTCTTCCACCTGACAATGATTCTTAATTCTTCTGGGGTTTGGACAGGATAAATGTGCCTTGTCCAGAAGCCATTTCATGACTCGTGCAGCATGCATGTACATTATTCATTATTCATTCATGCAGCATGCGCTGTGCCCTGGAGCCATATTTTCAAATAAAACTGAAGAGCTAAATAAAGTGCTGACGGTTGTGTTTTGAGCCATTTTGCTGTACCTCGTATTGAAGGTGAGGTGGTTGATGTTGCACTGGTTGTGATCATTTTATCTGTATGAGTTGTGGGTGAGACAGCTGTAGTGGTGGTGGAGGCCTCTGTCAGAAGGAAACTATCCTCTATTTTCGAAATGTTGTTTCCACCTATAAAGAGAAATGTTCTTAATATATTAGATTATATTCAATTCCTATTAGAAGTTTACTGTGAGGTGAAAATTCATGGGTCAAATATCAAAGTTAACTCAATTCATCATGCCAAAGCGTTTTGAATGATGTATTCATTTCAATTTTTTTGTGAAATCTTTCTATACCTTGTCCTGGAGGTGGAGTAGCTGAGTAGTTTGTTGTGGTAATTGTATCTTCTGTTGTCAAAATATCTTTGCTATCTATGAAGGACAGGATAAACAAGCCATGTCTGAGACTTGCACATCATGCATACACATCATTCATTCATGCAGCGTGTGCTGCACCCAAGAAAGACCTTTTTAAAATAATGCATGATTGACATCTGTACTTCATGTCATATGTAACCAAGTAATAATACTAATAGATAACAGAGATAATCATACTCTCAGATCTGATGCATGATGGAAATGGGAAGGACCATCCATTTACTTCGCACGCCAGCTCAGCCGCGCCTTGCAATGTGTAACCATCCTCACATTTATAGGAAACTATGCTTTTTAATAAAAATGGTGGTCCATCTCCAGTCAAAATGCTAAATGGTATGTCAGGAGAAGGACATGACATAGCTGTAAAACAAAAGGAAATGTACTCAAAAATGGTAAAATATATGTACATATATATATATATATAGATATATATATATACACATTCCTCAAAAGTTGGTCTTTGGATAATATATTGTAAGATTGTTGAGGACAGCTTTAGTTAGTAAGCCCATGACATGAAATGAGCACTAATAGGAATGGTGAAGAAAGATCTGGTGCAAAGAGAAGCTCGGATGCTACTTCATAAAAGAGTTAGAAGAAGAATATGGAGGGAAGACGAATAGAAGAGAAGAGAAGAAGAGTGATGATGTTCATAGACAGCATGCCAGCAGCGAGGTCTACAGGAGCACGGCCATAGCAATGCTGTTGTTTAGAGGGTAACGTATGGGTAAGGGACAAGTGTGCACTTCGCTAGTGATTTTTTCCCACCTAGCCCTTCCTCTATGTGTACTAGCACACAGTAACAAATTAAGCACATCCATCCAGTGGGCTTACCTTTACACTCAGGAGGCAGTGAGTTGTATTTTCCAGTTTCGGTGCACTCGATGGAGTCGTTCCCAGTAAGAACGTATCCATCATCACAGATGTACTGGATGACATTTGAATATATTGGGTTGTTCTGAGAATCCCATGAGTGTCTGCCATTGGTGACTTCACCAGGCTTAGCACAAGTTACAACTGAGGAATCAAATGACAGGCATTCAATTAATTCTTAATGCAAAAGACTTCTATAATCCAGGACTTTTTATATGGATAATATTCCATTTTGCTGATTGATATCACACAATAGTGAGTCAACCTTTACACAGTTCATAGAAGCTTTTACATAGTGGGTAGGTCCTTCCCGGGAAAAAATCCTTGGGTGCACAGTTAGTGTTTTACATGTGTTTTACACAACCAGAAGCAGTAACAGCGGTTTGTTTGGAATACATAGAAGAAGAACTCTAGTTAGCATGACCAGCGATACAGGAACTCAAACTTCATCAACAGGAAATCCAAGGAAAAGACAGTATTGGAAACACTGTTTGCTTGACAAGTGATCTGTAGGAGGTGCAGTGCAAAAACACCACAGCAATGGTTGCTTATCACCAAAGGTGTTGCCAAAAAAAAAAATCAGTGAAGCACCACAACTCAAAAAGACTCTGACGTGATGAAGATAAGACACATTCCACAAACCCTTAACACTAGCCGTCATCTTATCTCCTGCAAAGGAGGGGAATAGAAGCTCTTTTTTTGCCCATAGCTTATACGTGATCAATTATTTCAATGCTCCTAATATAAAATGAGAGAAAAGTACCTTCACATTTGGATCTCCCATTCCATCCTAGAGCAAAGCACTGTCTGTAGCTCGTTCCAACAATATTGTAGCTGTTGAGAGAGGAAGAGGCATAAAGTAGGATTGTGTATTTAAGGACGGTTTGATAATGATGCAGTGATGACTTTGACCTGTAATGTAATGATTAAATGTAATGTAATTCTACAGACCTAAATTCAATTCCCTGCTGTTCCTATAATCTCTGCAGTATAGTCAAGACATGTGAACATCAAGAAGTCCCTCCCAAGTCTAGAAACCTATTTCCTGACACAGCTTTATGGATTATATTTCGAGGCTGATTCCATTAGCAAATCTACTTTGTGGACACTATAATTACCTCAGTTGATTTTCCAGCAACATGTGTACATTGTCTAGTAGAGAACTGTTAGCACTACAACAAAATAAAAGCGTAAAAGCTGAAATCAACACAACTCTATCTACGCCTTTCAGTGGAGCCCGTTTCATGACATCACTTGCCTCTCAGGGGAGAGCTCTTATTTTTCACAAATAATGAAATGAAATAACAATGCACAGTCCAAAACAGGATAAAAACATATGTAAAATCTAAATTTACCTTTCATACATACTCACCCTTTATCACAAAGAACTGTCACGAAAGCACCAAACAGGGTACCTTCGTCAGTGTACTCAAACCTCATGTGTGGCAGCTGTCTAGGGGGGCCGCAGTCTTTCTCTGTAATGTACGAACAAACAAACTGAGCAATGCAACAACTCCAGTTTCCTTCCTGAGTGACCTGCGCCCATTGTGCATGGCATTCATCCACCCGTGCTGCTCCAGTGAGGCCGTTTGATGGTCAACAACAGAAGATTGTGGTTGTACTGGGCAGGTGTGAATGTGAAGCAGGGCAGTGCTGGATGTGGTGAAAGTTGATTACAGGGGAGAGAACTCACTTGTGCACTCAAGATCTGGTTCAGTCCACTGGCCGCCAGTGCAGGTGACAGTCCCAGACCCACTTTTTCTAATGTACCCACTGGCACACTCCAACGCGGCTTTAGAGCCCTCTGGAAAGTCATTCGTCAGAAGCGCATCGTCGGTTAAGATGATGTTTTCCCTCCCCTGAGGTGAAGGACAGTCAGCTGGGGGAATGCAGAGACAGGAAACACCATGTTGTAATATTTTCTTCGAAATCAGCATTGATTAACCGCCTCCGCCCACTTCATCTAAATCGGAAAGCCTAAAATGTAATGAATTATAAACAAGAGTGGTGACATAAATTGCTCTCCCATGTTGTCTTCATAAGTTTAAGGGTGGCTATCAAAAGCATTAGACCTACTATTTGATCATTTACAAACACTGAGAGGACAACAGGCACTCACATAAGAGAATGCTGTTCAAGCAAGCACTGAATCAGTATTAATATGTCCACATTATGTCACTTGGTTTATACAAAATATCTAGATAGTCAGTGAAATTTCCATTTTCATTTCAAGTTGCACTGTTACATCAGTAAGTGAATGCATAACAGGACGGGAAGTGCTGCTGGAAGTGAAGACGTTTGGAGTCACTTCATTGACTGTTTGGAATGCTGGCCGATATTCAGACCAAGAAGAACCATAGAGTTAATAGCGGGAAAAGTGAAACAGATGTAGGCTTATGTTTAAAGATGAGTTTTCGGGCAAGCCCTATTAGTTGCTTGTCAATACATCTCTCACAATTTTGGCAGCTTTTTCGTCTGAAGGGGCTCAACATTATATCTCACGCACTGAGAAGGAAGCAAGTGTCTAATGATTTTATGGAGCGGGTGAAAACATTCACTTGGCCTTAAATGATCACTGCCACCCAATGTAAACTATTAAAGAGAGATAAGACATGTGTTGAATAGCCTACACCTATAGTGGAAATAATGTGATCCTTTATTCCCTTTGAGCGTAAAGCTCCTCTGGTGATCAGTGATGCCCCGTTAGAAACTCTTCGTGTTTCAACCTGAAAGAGGCACAAAGGACAAAAAAGGCACGCCTATGTCCGGTGGTAGCGCAATAGAACTGACATTGGCAAAATGTTATAATAGCTGCATGATATTCAAGTTTTGCTGTGACATTATATACGCTTTCCTACTAAATTGCATGATGGGTTTATTGTAGTTCTTTTTCGCCAGGGTTACCAAAACAGCCTGGCTATTCACGGCTGAGAGCTGTCATGTGACTTGCTGATAAATGCAAGTCATAAATGTTATCTCCTTGAGTTATACTGACCTGCTGCTCTCACAACAAAGACGTAAAATAACAGCAGAGACTTGACCATTCGCCATCCACAGGTGTCCAGTAAAACTTCCATGCCGGGACTGCAGGAGGATAATATTAGTATCTTAATCCAGTTAGTTTTCCAGTCCGAGATCTTCAGAATAAGACACGAGACCGGCAGGAATGCCGCGCGACCGCCAGCCAGCCGTCATTTAAAGTTGTTCCAGCGAGCCGCCCAGAAACACACCTCCACTGGCCCGGCGTATAGCTGTCAAGCATGCAAAACTATCCTGAATACGGCCGGAAGTAAGGAGTTCTGCTTTCAAAATAAAAACAGAAAATGTATTCCTTCCGGGAGGGGGGGAAGGCGGCTAATAATTAATTAAGTATATGTGTGCCATTTACACGTTCATCCTGTTTTACATTATTTATTTACACTTGATACTTTGCGTTAGTCGAAAAAACTTTGCAACACATTTTATTTTGAAAGTAATGACCGGAGGTCTTTATTTTCTTATTCTGGCTGACTTGACACTGGTCCAGTCCAGAGTCAGGATGAACAGACACCAACAAAGTGAGAGAAAAAACAAATGAATGACTTTGATAACCTCAAAATATTTAGATGTTGTTTAAGCGCAGCAAATACTCTCCAGCAGTTTCGGAGGACGGTCCCACCCCAATACCCCATATCTCCTTAAAGGATAAGGGGAACTTCTTGGGCGTGTCCTAAAACACAAAAAGAAAAAACACATATCACAGACACTAAAGGGTGTTCCTGCACAGTGTCGTAAAAGGAGAAGGCAATAAAAGAATGTGGACCTGTTCCTTTATTCTATTCTATTCTATTCTATTCTATTCTATTCTATTCTATGTTTTTCTAATGACACATCTAATGAAGAAATGTCTACATCCTTCATACAATTGAGTGTGATGTATCACTGTATGCCTAGACACTCAAAATGTAGCCAGTGGACTGTAAGACATCTTCAGTACATTTGTGCATCTCAGGAAGTGACTAAGCCATGGCAGAAGGCACCTTGAGATGTTTTTTTATTTAATTTATAGCATTTTACAAAACATTTACGAGCATGAGTCACTTTCTGAAGTTTGGGATATTGTCATGGATACATTCCACAGTTTACTCTAACAAGGGGAGTGAGCCTCGCTGTCTCTCAGAGACTCTGGGGTAAATTCCTAGGCGTTCACTCCAACTCAAATCTTAAGCCACACAAGTTTGTTGACAACGACCTCCTTCCACCACTCAGTGTTGCCTGAGAAACCTGGCACAAAAGAGCCTACAAAGCTGTGCTCATCAAGCACATGGTGTATATTTGATCCAGGGAAGAAATACTATGTGCAGTTAGGACATACTTTTGCTGATGCTTATCACATGAAAAAGTTAGGATATGATAAGGAGCTCATGGTCTCACCAAATTAGGAGTAGCCTAACTGAGCCTCAGTTGGAAAAGACTGTGGAAAAAGCCCCAGCCAACTCGAGGTAACCCAAAACAAGATTGTTTTATCTACCTCATCGCCCTACAAGACTACATTTTTTGGGTGTAACGACTTTTGTTGACCGTTCGGAAATGATTACCTCATCCCCCTTTGAGGGGTTCATAAAATTAGTATCTGCTGTGTTTATGTCTGATTCAAAGAATTACTCACTCACATTCAAAGCTCTGTAGAGCGGTGGCATAGCTTGCTGTTCTTATCTCCCGAAACACCCTGTCCACATGAACTATGTAGACCCCTCCCTTCTCAGCAACATCTAACCAAACACCCTGTCCAGATGAACGGTTACGACACCTCCCTTCTCAACCACCTACTCACAAGAATGCGTCTGTTCAACTTCAAATCTGCACTTGCCAACCAAAACAGTTAACGTCAGTCTACCGCTGCGTGGTTCACCTGCCATTCTCATGCTCAAGCGTCGACCTAGAAGTATTACACAACTTTTACTCCACACAGTTTATACGTCACTGTCAATGACTGCTGTCACAATACGAAGGGTTTCGTCCTGGAAAATGTTGCTCCTTGGTATTATTGGCTCAATCACACAGATGATTCTATCCACAAAAGCATAATTTCGTCAGGACCAAAGAACCACAGTTGACTCACAGCAACCTATTTTCAGCTTTACTTTCAATCCAACATTCATTCTTATGAGTAAGACTCATTGTTTTCAAAGGGTGGACCTCTAATTTTGCAATTGACGTCTTCATATGATGACCATTCATGGAGGATTTTACCATGGTTGAGCAACTTCAGTCGCACCTCAATGGAGAGGTAAGAATTTCAACAGCGTCTTCTCAAAAAAACTATCTGGTCTGTGACATCTAGTGGTGAAAGTGGTGAAGTCATTCACTGCAGCAGTTGCCGCCTCCTCCACACAGACCAGATATAAAAAGGAAGTGACAATATAACACTAGTATGTGTTGATATCTGTTCTCTGACTTTTTAAAAACATATATTCAGTCACTTTTCAGCAAACTCTTGCTCTTTGACTGACTTCCCTTCTTCTACCAGTACTGATAAATACTGCACCAATTTGAATCAAACTGCTATTATGGTCTGTGCATCTGTGATGACTCAGGTCTCCAACTACAATTTGTAACTTGAACTAATTGCTATAGATATTATTATTGAGATCGTGGGCTTCTGAGTTCATCTGTGTTGAAGAAGCAAAAAGCCTGAGGCTACATTTACACAGGAACAGAGCAATGATTCATTCCAAATGTGACCTACATCTGATGTGGTTGTTTTCAATCAAAAATCATTTTTTGCACGTTTCCTTCCAGAGGCATATAACACTTCGACAATCTGAAATATGTGCATCAATATATACTTCCTATATATATACAATTTTAGCATCTCAGTAGATGAGAAAACAAGGGAGAATGACAATGATAATTTTGTGTTCTTTCCAAATTAAACTACATACACATAACAGGGGTGATATCCATGGAGCTGTACGATAAGTGTAACATGGATGTAATAACAACAACAACAACAACAACAACAACAACAACAATAATAACAATAATAATAATAATAATAATAATAATGTGTTTTGAATTGGAGGTGATGAAGTCATGGCAGATGAAGGACTTATTTGACCTTGTGTTCAGTACCAGATGAGATTACATCTATTGACAGGTGATCTAGACAGAGATGTGGCCCTTAAAGTTTGAGACAATCAATCTGAAACACACTTCAATTCCTGGTTTTACTAATTAGTGAATGATGAGTAGAGAAGTAGTTTAATACTTTAATATTACCACACCAACTAGTCAGTCCCTGAGTCAGGGGTCCATGTTTCTGGATAGCAGCTGGGCCCCCATCCTCTCGCTTGACAAGGACTAGTCTCGCCCCAAAGCAGGTTAATGACATTGTTGTGTTTACATGTACAGAGAAACCCTGTTAGTACGTCAACAACAGCAACAACAGCAACCGTCAAGGTATCTGTGAGCAAGGACTCTGATGAACATGCACAGCAAAACCCTCCTTGGATAAAGGTTAAAAAGTAGTATTAGTATTAGTATACCTATATTATTTCATGGGTGACTTTCATTTGTGGTGGTTCCCCATACTGAGGCACTACAGTTTGAGCATTTGCAATGCTTAAAAAACATGTTTTGGTAACTCCCAAGAACAAATATTATAGTCCAAATTGTTTTTTGATTGATGTTTGCACTGGTTTGCAAGTAGCTTTGTGAATTGCAGGGTACCTTCCCAGATTTAAAGAAGATGCTTATTTTATACTTTATAACTCTCGTGCATTTGAAACCAGACTGATATTTTCTGGTTTCTGAACAGATCTCATTTGTGGCATCATTCATATGGAATTCATGTCTGCTTTTGAAATATGGACATGTAATGGACAAGACATTTTATGTGGCGTAAGATGCGTCTGAGCTTTCTCTTGTAGCCAAAAAGGTATCTACTCTGAGCAGTCGAGCTCCTTCCCAGGACTATCATCAAAGCCGCTGGCTGCCATGACAACTGGAAAACTGCCATAGTAACCGTGGCTTATGCAGCTATGTAATACGACAGGACAGGACTGTTGGATTGCAGTGTGTAATGTTTTAGAGTTCATCTGTATGAAACCGAAATCCTGATTTTATTAAGTCTTTGGTGGGTATGGTAACATATGGGGGTGGCACGGTAGCTGATTAAACTGTCACCTAGCAAGAAGGTCTTGGATTTCATTCCCAGGTGTGTGGAGTTTGTATGTTTCCTGTGTTTGTGTTGGTTTTCTGCAGGTGCTTTGGTTTCCTATCACAGTCCAAATACATGCAGGTCGGGTGAATCGGAGACTCTACATTGCCCATCGGTCTGTCTATCTGTTAGCCCTGTGATGGGCTGGAAACCTGTCCATGTTGCTGCCTTCTGCTCAATGCATGCTGGGATAGGCTCCAGCCCCTCGAGTAGGAAAAAGCGGGTAAATAAAATGAATGAATAAATGTTAACGTATGATTCAAAATCAGAACGGGTTTATTCCTGTACTGTATTTTACCTGCATCTCCATTTCAGTAAAAGAGGCCCAAAAGGTGTTTTCAGTAAAACTTTATTTTTCAGTGCATGAACAGAACACCATGTCAAGGTCATCGCCTATCCCTTTTCAATCAATTTTAAATATTTTCTCTCTTTTTTTTACATAAAAAAATAATGGAGCGATTTATTATATCTCTGTTCTTTTCCCCAAAAGAGCACTCAGCTAGTATTTATAAAGGTGCTGTACAATATACAAACATTTACATCTACTGTACCCACATAATGTAGAAGATACCACAAGGATTTTTATACTAATGAAGCAATGCAAGGCCACAGTATAATACAGAGATGAGATACAGTATGGACAAAACAAAAGTGTAAAGGAGTACAACAGTGCAAGGGACATACAATAAGAAGGGCATTTTCTGATTCTGGACCAGAGGGTACTGCCTGCACCTGACACTCATGGCTGGAAGGACTCATTCAACCAACCAAGCTATTGCACAAAACCTACTGATTGGCTCAAAGTGCATCCTCGAGTGAATTTGATCCTGAAAAACTCCATCGTACAATCACAGACTAGTGTCATTCGGAGCTCTGCGTGACATTGACGCCTTCAATACCACTTCAGTATTGACTTTGTCACACACACTATCATTTGCTACTGTATTGCATTCCCTGAGCTCGTATGAACATGTCATATAAGCAGGTTTACTGAGTATACCCACCTCTTTCTCTGGTCTTTTAGAACAGATACCCAAATAGATACGAATTAGACCAAATAACCCCACCCATCTGATTTTTGTAGTAAGTTATGATTTAAGTTAGAAGTGTATAACTGTCTATACTTGAGGTGTTGTCATAGCAACAGTGTGGAGAGTGTAACCTATAGTCAAAACTATAGTCAAATAGTGATCTTATTATTCTTTCTCTGATAGCAGGAGTAAAATAATAGTAAACGAATCCTCATTTGACTCCACACCCCTGAAACCCCCCCCCCCCCCAGGGACTCCTAGAGGTCCCCAAACCCCACTTTGGAAACCACCGCTGAATTACCCTTGAAGGTGGGATCTCTGTATACCTGCTTTCCATCAGCAGTATGCACAATTCCCCAGTAAACCACTACTTCACTCTCTACACTCCATTAGCCTTCGAGCTACCCTGATACAAAATCACACAAAAGAGGCTGACAAATATATTTCAAATCCTCACTATTCTTTTCTCAACAGGCAAAGGTCAAACACCACCACGGACATGATTCAGGCCTTGCACAGTACTCTATCAATTGCCATTTTGGCCTTGAACAGCAAATACTTTAGAACAAAAAAGAAATAGATTTTATTAAAAAAACAAAAAACAAAAAAAACCCTCTAATAAGATGGCAATGTATTGGTAGCAAGTTCACCATCACCAACGGATTACAACTCATGGTCGTTCTGTAATGCTACAAGGGCAGATGCAGTGCAATGGAATTCAATAGATACTTTAAAGTTAGAATCTGCAAAACATGACAAATTTCAAATATATATATTATATTCCACAATGAGACACATTTTGAGCGATCGCAAACATTTGGTAAATATAGCAGTTTGCACATTACCTATACATTTCATGAACTACAAAGACCCATGGTAATTCCTACCACTGAAATACATTGGAAGGATGGTGAAAGCTCAAATAAGATGGGACAAATCTTTGAAGTCTATATCAAAATGTGGAATGGCTTGGTACGGCTACATACACATATATTCATCTATTATCTCAATAAATTACACACGGGTTGGTTATCATACACATGGTAAACAAAATCTCAAACCACAAGTTTCTGGTCTTTTGTAATATCTCTTTATATGGAGGAGGATCATGGGTATAGCCAAAGAACAGTCTAGCGTCCCCAGTAAAGTGAATGCTTGCTGGATAGTATGTGAAATCTGACGGTGCTCAGAATGAGAATTAGAAACAAAGAAGGATCATCCTCAGTGGAGTGCAAAAGGCGTGCAGTAAAACAAACGTGAGGACCGACTGCATGCAGTTGAGCAAACCTCCAAGAAAAGACTGTCCAAATAGCCCACGATGAGACCGGGTATAACCAAAAAAACAAAACAAAACCCTTGATGACAGCCACAGGTAAGAGGCAAGGGCCTTTTCTCCTTTCTTGCATATGGGATAATTGCATTGTAATGGGTGAAGCGTGGTTAGTAGTAGTCATTCCACAGGAAGTTCCCAGAATTGGCACATATTCACATTTCGTAACGTCTCTCTGGCAAGGCCCCGAGCATGCCGCACATGCATAAGGCCCAGAACAAAGTTGCCGAAGCAGCAGACAAGGCAGAGGGGGGGAGGGAGCTGGGAACACTTGGTGCTACATGCCATACATACCGTGAAACAAGAGGTTTTTGAAAAGACCTCGTCGCGGACAAAACCTAGACGTAGTCCACAGCTGATAAAAGCGGTAAGTTTGTAGCGTCGGTGTCTCTTTTTGTTACAGTGGAAGAACTCAGAACAACAATACGCTGAAGGTACTGTTCAGTATTCCGTGGCGCAGCTCAAGCCGATGTGACTCTATATTCTATTAGCAGGGGTCACGCAGGACCTCTGCCTGGGAGAGGATTTTGGCCGAGCTGGGCACTTTCCAAGGACCAGGGCTAATAGGTCCCTTTGGACCCTGAGGGGCCCCCGGAAAACTGTTTAAAGAGGCCACGTCTTCCTTACTTCTCTCCTCCTGGTAGTAAGAAAATATGTCTTCCCTTCCTTTCACCTCTTTTGGAGAAACTACATTCTTTTCTTTTCTACTCCACAAATCCTTAATGGAGGACCTTGTTTCCCTTTTGCTGATAGTCTCTTTGCTTGTATCCCTGTCTTCTCGAGGTTTGCTCTTCCCTGTAGTTTCCCTCTGCCCTGAGTCTCTACCTGCTCCTTTCTCGCTCTCTTTGACTGTACAAGGAACGGGTCTGTGGTGTTGAGACTCCACGACCACCCTCTTGTCCGGCCTGGTCCTTTCCCCTCTCCCTTCCAGCCCTTGTGTGCTTTTTCTGACCTCAGAATCCCTTTTGCCGTTTTTCTTTTCGTGATCCGATTCCCTGCTGGGAAAGTCCTTTAATCTCCTCGGAAGCCCTTGTTGATGCTCCACGCGAAGCGGGGCCGAAGCTGCTTCCTGTCCAGCTAGAGGAGACTTCCTAGGGCTCGTGGGTGTTTTTGTCTGTGTCTGGTACTTCCTGTTCTTGCACTGTTCTGCTTCCTGTGTCCTGCTCTCTGTCTTTTGGGGACCGTGGGAGTGCTCTTTGGCTTTAGAAAATGTCTCCCCTGTTTTCTTTGGGCTGCTCAGCTCTTTGTAGGCTTTCATGGGCCTGGTCCTCTTGTAGAAGGTGATATGCTCAGGGGTGGTGGGAGAGAGCCTGTCTGCCTGCTTGTCCGCCCACTCCCCACTCATCTCCATCGAGCCAAAGCCCCTGCTGCTGCTGCTGCTGCCGCCGGACTTGAGGCCTCGCGGGGACAGGCTGCTCCGGCTAGGGGACGCCGTCAGCTTGCTGGAGAAGGGGGAGGAAACGAATGTGGAGTCCCCGGCGGGAAATGGAGAGGAGAGGGGGGACGTGTCAGAGAAAAACACCTCTCTGGAGTAGCTTGTGGGTGAAATGATTTTTCGATCATGTTGACCTGTGGTAGAAAGCATACATTTTAGATGGAGATACTCGCGAGAGTGCACACGTGTACCACACAAAAAAAGTTTGACCGAAAGACCGAAATTCAGAATGAAGAAGAAAGAAATACACCGTTGGATATAACGGCGGGAAAGAGGGATGAGAGAGGAAAGAGAGGAATTACCAAGGTAAAAGAGGAGAGGCCAGTGAAAGCGGTGAAGCTATTAGTGCTGGTGCTCGTTAGTGTAGTAGCACACAGTAGAAGAAGCGGTACTACCTGCGTCAGAGGCAAGAGAAGACAAAAGCCAAAAAGGAAGCAGACGGTTAGCGGCAAACACAAATCTCCACAAAGAACTCGACTCAGTCTGGGTCGCTACATACAATAGGCTACATCAATTACCTTCAGCTGATGGGAGTCATTATCATTAGCTCATCATTAAGTGGATTAATGGTTCAGTGTGTACATAACTAACGTCAATGTTGCCTCCTTGTTAACTGTGACGCACATGCAGGAAACTCACCGTGCTAAACTTGTGAAAATGAATCAAACATACTACGGCGATACTGCTCAATTCAAGACTTCAATCCCATAAAACTATGCATCTATTTTGGAAAAAGTACATCATTAAAATACAGAGGATCGGGTTTGAAAGTTTTCTCATTCGTCAACAAGGGATTCAAGTTGCCGACTAGCTAGATTTGGTTGTAATTTTGCTCTACTTTTTAATCACTTTGTACGAGCAAACCGTCACGTTTTTGCAAATGGTGACCGTCTCCATTTGGAAGAGAACTCGGAACTGACCTCTGTATTTTGAGACTAGCGGTGGAACAGAAGTGGTTGCGTACGGTACTCACTGCTGTCTTGTGCCAGGCCCGCCCCAGGTCTCAGCAGCAGCACCACTTTGTTTCCCCCGGCCTGGATCAGTTCAATGGCCCTCGTGTGGGAGATGCCACGCGCCGGCTCCCCATTGATCTCCACTATCTCATCTCCAACCTGCCCCGGCAATACGGATAAAAGGCAATCATGAAACACACACACACACACACACACACACACACACACACACACACACACACACACACACACACACACACACACACACACACACACAGAGGGAGGTAATGACACGTGACACATAGCAGAGCGTACGTACTTACATGCATGCACTTGCACACAGACACACATAATCAAGCAATCTAAATTTCACGCCACACCCAGTCAAGAAATACCCCGGAGGTACCCTCTATTATTGGAGATGACAAAATAACATGTCAGCCTGTTAAGCTCTAATTTGTGGTGACATTCTTCTCCACTCTTGGGTAGGCAGAGTCATGCCCAGAGATCACGCCGTGGCAGGCCTGAGATTGATTCCCGCTAGGACCTCCTAGCCCGTTTCTCCCTCTCATCCTAATAATAACGTGATAATTTTGATCCCTGTAGGGAAATTCTTTTTCTTTTTTTTTGCTCGCCACCCCCCGTTCCTCCAGAGAGAGGTCAGAGGTCAGGGTCAGCCGCAGAACAGCACCGCCAGAGCTATCAGGGATTCAGCGTGTTACTTCGAGGACACTTCAGCAGGGACGAGGGTGACTGTTGTTTGATTTAAAAACTCACACAAAAAAAAAAAACAGTGCTTGATTAAAGAGGTCCACTCACATGGATCCTGCCATCCAACAGAGCCGGTCCATCCTCAGCCAGTCTCAGGATGTACAGGCCCATGTTGTACTCTGTGCCTCCACGCAGACTAAAGCCAAAGCCCCTGGGACCCCGCTCTAACTCCACTGTCAGACAACCCTGCATGGAGCAAGCACGTCATTAAATGTATGTGAATGTGTGTAAATGCATGTAAGTAAATGTGCAGTAATATATACACACACACACACACACACGAGAGGAAAAAATATCTTTCTTTGGACCGTTTAGGAGACACGGTCACACTTTGCTCTAATGTTTCGATTCATCACCTCCTGGGCAAATCTACAGGGTCTCAATTGGGGGGGGTGTTGCAACCCCACTTTGTGATTTAGGTTGAAAAAAAAAAAATCTTGGTTAGTGCTGCTTTAACCCCAAAAAGCTGCTAACACACAGACAACACACATGGGAAGAAAGACGTTTACCTGGTTGGGTCCTGTCACGCACAACGTCCCCTGCTCGCTAAGTGGGAGAGTTTTGTAGTCAGACCAGTTGACTCCTTCTCTTTTCTCTTCCAAGTCGAGGTTATAACTAAAACAGACAACGGCATTCTGTTAAGTCTGTGTACTTCTTCAATCATGCATGACGTCTCCGGCATGCTGCGGGACACAAACTGAAAGGGGTAATTGCTAAATCATAAAACATAAAACATAAAACTTCAAAAAAGGACTTCATGTATGTTTGAATTGATTGAGTTTTCGCTTGTCTTCATAGAGGGTATACTGTATTGTAGTGTACGACAAGTGGGAAATAATAGAGTAAACTTTAACTTTAACCAAGCAGAGCTGTACCGTTCATCCTGTAGAGCTGACCTTTGACCCATGGCTCTGTGCTGAAGGGCTGGACTCTGTTTAGCTGAACTGGCTCCAGACGGAGGGCCCTTGTATTCTGAAACACACGTTTGAGATTTCAGTGTAAGAAATATTGATTTTGGGGTTAAAAACAACAAAACAACCATCATTCAATATCTCTTGAATAGCACACCAGTCTGTAAATTATTATCATTTTGTCAACCAAGGACTTCAATTGCCTCTTATCCTTTAAATAACACCATCATTTATTTTATTCTCATCCCATAAATCATTTAATAAGAAAATATGTCAAATTTTTTTAAACTGTGAATATCTCAATGTGGAATGAAAGTCCTCATATCATAACACACCCACCCACACACACACACACACACAAATAAATAAAAACAGGTGCACTGTTACATAAATGCATATGTGCACATATACAAAGATACACATGGCAGAGAGATGCTCACCGTCCTCGGGAACCACAGTGAGGGTGACCACGCTGCCGGCCTCCTTGATAAGCTGGACGATGTCGTTGTGAGAGAGCTCTATGATGGAGCGTCCGTTGACCGCGGAGATACGGTCCCCGACGTTCAGCAGGCCACAGCGGTCCGTGGGGCTGCCTTCAATGATACGGCCAATCTTATGCGGGATAACTGAAAAGAGAGATGAAGAGAAATGAGACACCAGATATACCGGCCATTGCAACAAAAACACACACATTTCTGGCTCGGCATGGTTTGAATGGTGTTAGAAACGCAACATAAAAGGACTTATCCATCTTTCTTTGCATCATGATTGGACTGAAAGCATTTTTTTTTTACTCGGTTTTTACTCACTGCCTCATCAGTTTGTGTCTATGACTACTTTAATATGATTGGCTGACTCCTATCCAGCTGTTGATGTTTTTAGTCATAAGACCAGTGACCCTCGTCAATGTAATTAGATTGTTTGGCTCCTTCCATGTAATTGATGCTCGCTCTCCGCCTCTTATTAAATGTCTTTAATTTTCTCTTGTTAAATAAATCTTAACTTTTAATGGAGAAGATAGTTTAACTTTGTAATGTTGTACTTGTAGGATGCGGTATGCTAAGTTTCAATGTACCTTAAGGCTGTAAATGGTTTGCTTTGTAATATTTGTAAGAAGCAAATTTGCATTTTAGGTTTAAGAAAATTATTCTTTTTTTTTAATGATTCTTTTTTTTATCTATAAATCAAGAATATATGTGAATAAACTCAAAATTGTGACGGTTAAATGAATTCAAAAGAAGGATGCGGGGCTTGACTCTCACCTCCCAGCGGGGGTTTGCTCTTGGAGGTGAGGATGACGAAGCCGAAGCCCTCGGTGTCTTTGCGGTGGAGGGTGATGTCGAAAGACTCGTGGTCCAAAACGCTGGGCATCGGTATACGGGGCAGCCGGGGAGAACCATTCACCAGCACTGGAGCCATGTTCTGAACCTCTTCCTCCGTCGCATCTGACACGGACGACACATTTGTTTCTAGTTGTGTGTGTGTGTGTGTGTGTGTGTGTGTGTGTGTGTGTGTGTGTGTGTGTTGCTACAGGAAACAGTAAAACGCATCACTTCCTCTGCATCAGGTGATAAATGTTTCCTGTGACCTAATCGCTATTGTGTCAGATCAACTGTTTATAGAAAGTAGCAAAACGGACGGAATGGACGGGAAAATATCACAGATTATAAAAAAAAAAGTATTTAATAAGTGTGTGTTGTTGTACCAAGCGCTCATCATTGCCCACCTCTGTAGATGACCTTCCTGCGTACGGTCAGCATGACCTGGCCGTTACGGGCAGCGTTGGTCATCAGATCCAGCACCTGCTTGTGGGAACGACCTTTGACGATCACCCCGTCGATGCCGATGAGCTCATCTCCCGCCCTCAGGCGACCGTCCTTCTCTGCAGCGCCGTTGGGCACAATGGCCCCGATGTACACCTGGGGAAACACATTCTGACACGGGGTCAGCATAACGGAAGACTGAAATCTGCTGACTTATATAAGTTATATGATGGCGTGTAAGTCTGTTTTGATTTTTCTTTCTGAGCAGCCCACAAACTTTGTATAGTCAATTCATATTATTTGGAGTTATGTTCTACTTGAAAGTACACCAACTGTACAGTATATGTTCCAACTTACAGTACAATCCTTGTATAATGAGGTTTGAAAATGATTATATACTCACTGGCTGCTCTGGACCTTCTCCTCCCAGAACACGGAAGCCGAACCCCGTCTCGATGTCTCTCTTCAGGAAAACGTCTATGTCTTTGGTGTGAGGCTCTGCGGACGAGTAACACTCAATTCACCGTTGACGAGAGAGGGGGGGGCGCCGGGTTACATACGAAAAGGCGACTTTGGAGGACTAACACTCACGTTTGCTCTCCAACAGGGCCTTGGACTTGAGGTACATCTCGGTGGCGTCTCGCTTGGGGGAGTCGGCAGAGCGCAGGGTGCTCGTGTTGGAGTGGTAAGGCAGGGCCTGGGGAGCCGAGTCCGTCATACAGTCCAGAGTCTCCGTGCTGGCCGTCATTTCCTGTCTCTGTCACGGACATAAAAATAACCGATACCGTTTCGGGGGGGGGGGGGGGGGGGGGTAAAGACAAAACCTCATTTACGATTTCGGCTGTGTGCTTCATTAGATCGCATATCGTTTGGTATTCACCACAGAAGGGCAGTGCACGCTTTTATTGATAGGCTCTACACCTCATTATCCCGGGCAAGTGCCGGAGGATCTAATGGTGATAGAATACCAAAGGCAATAAAGGTCATTTCGCCGGCTCTCTCTTACACAGACTATTTTCACTTTACATTCCTCCCATTGTTTTGGTGGCTAAGCTGTGGGATTCGAGTGTAATTCACGTCCACAGGAAAAATGAAGATTTCCCCCCTATGGCCGTGACAGGCCTATTTGGGGGAGAAAGGGCAACTTCTTTATCTAAAACTGTTGTATTAATAATACCACCATATCTAAAGAGGCTCCTCCATGCTTCATTACCATTGCAATCCCCTGACAATGGCCCCCAAGAATACCAACGTTGAAAGGAAGTAATTAAGACCGTTTTTCAGAGCAAACAAAAGGAGGCGCCCAGAAACATAATCAATATTCAAATTTATTGCTATCATTTAATTCGATGCAACAGAGGCTTTACTGGTTAAGCTGAAGGACAAAAGACTTTGAAATTAAATTGAGGGATAAGTGCCCAGGGGGAAACAATAGCGAGGAAATAGGAAAAAGATATCCGCTTTTACTCACAGGCTTTAGACTCTTCACGGGGGACGTTTGACCTATGGAGAGACACACAACAGGATAAGGTAAGAAGCACGCCACCGTCCACCAGATGGCGCTACACCTCTCTCTGACGGAGCGACGGGAAGGAAGTGAACTTAGAAATAAACCCTGAACTCAGGAGGTCTGCTCACTAATGAACGCTCCATTAGGAGACGCGGCGCCCATTTACGTTTAATCACACGTGGACGTGGACGTGCGCGTGCAGACGCAGCGCTGACCGCACGGGGGAGAAGCCCACACAGTCGGCGACGAGAGAGAGAGACTCATCCATGTAATTCAATGACCGATAATGACTCTCCTTCTCCTCGTCTGCTGTACGGTAACACCCACGCGCTCCATCTCTCGCGCTCAGATTGCTCCCCGTCTCTTCGAGGGAACATTTACCGGGCTTCGTGAACATTCCTCTGGGGGCCCCCGACGGCCCCCGGGGACCAACGCTCGGCCTGATGAACATGAAGAGGGGGGTTAATGGAGCCTGATGTAAAAAAAAAAAAAATGCAGCTCCATTTTTCCGCTCCACTGTGGAGGGCTCGACCCGAGGATTGTCATCACTTCCTCTGTTCGTGAGTGTACTGTGCCGCCCACCACCTACCCCACACGCGCGCACACACACACACACACATTGCCACTTGCAAGCCAAGGGCCGTTCTCTAATGAGGGGTAAATCTGGCATTAGCTCCTCCACTGGGCAGCCTGCATGAGCCCCACTCGGACTGCGGGGGGGGGGTCATGCAGTGTGTCAGGAGGAGGAGGACGTAGCGACGGCGGTGGTACAGGCGTGAGAGGGGAGAGAGAAGAGGAGAGGTTTTGGGGTGCGGCTACAAGGAGGAGGTCCCTTGGGCTCTTCTACACCGAGGCCTCACGGTGATTAGCCACGGCTCTTTATTAAGGGGCCGCGGCTACGGAGGCGCGCAGCAAATTCCCCCCGCGCTCGGTAGATGATCAAAGCCGATCCGGGGGTTCATCGACTTGCGCAGCGATTCCCACGGGGGCAGCTGGAGATGGATGTAGAAGACATTTGAAGGGTGCCCACCCCCTCCCTCTGTCCCTCTGTCTCTCTCTGTCTCTCTCTCTCTCTCTCTCTCTCAGAATCAGGCACATCCCCACGCTTATGTAACTCCCCCTCTCAGACTTGCAACAGACTGCAGTATGCCTCACTGAGAGTCGATGTAAACAGAGGCTGAGCGGAGGCACGCAGGAAGATGCTCGAGATCTACAGTTTGTGAGTGTGAGTGCATGTGGAAAGAAGCATAGTGCACGTGATGGTAAAAGTGGGGCTGCGTAGGGTGGTGTGAGTCTTAACGTGCCACAAACCGAGGAGGTGCAGGTGGATCTCTCTGGCTAACAAGGCAGCAGTCCCTCATGCGGTGACCTGACACAGACTGCAGACACAGTGACATCACCCAGGCTTCTGCGGTGTGAGGTCTGTCACCCACCCCCCACCCCCCTTCCCCCACCCCACCACCACCTCACCTCCTGTCAGTATCAGCACGTTGAGCTCACCTCCCATGGGCACTGTTGAAGTTGTATTGACAGCAACAACACAGCAGTCACACACTACAGGCATGAAGGCATGTTTAAATGGACGTGTAGAAGGATAGGAGACAGACAGACAGACAGACAGACAGACAGACAGACAGTGTAGTTTTGGCGCCCCACCTCCTCGCAGCACCAGCACGTTGACCTCGCTGCCCACCGACAGGTCCTTGAGGATGTCCACCACCTGGGCGTGGCTCAGCGTCTGGACGTTCTGCCTGTTGATCTCCTTGATCACGTCTCCCTTCAGCAGGCCGCGGCACCACTGGGCGTCCAGGATCATCTTCACCTTCTGGCCCAGCGGGCAGTCGGCGATGGCGAAGCCGAACCCCCCGGGCCCCTTCACCAGCGGCACGCTCACCAGCTCCGGCTGCAGCATCCCCGCGCTCGCCTCCCCCCCGCCGCCGCCGCCGCCGCCGCCCCCCCGCTCTCCCCCCCCCCTGCCTCCCGTCGGCGGGCAGCGCCGCCACCACCGGCCGGCCGCTGGCGTCGGTGGTGACGTAGTGGAGCTCCTGCGACGAGCCGTGGAGGACGTCGCCTTTCACCAGCAGCGGCTGCCCGTTGATGAGGGGCACGGCCGTCACCACCTCGCCGCCCTGCGGGGCCTGCTGGGGCTGCTGGGCGCTCGGCGGGAGAGGGGGAGGGGGAGGCGGGTCGTCGCCGTCCAGGTCCACGTCCGGGGGGAGCTGATAGCCGCGGCAGAGGACCATGTCCACGTACTGGTTGACGGGGATGGACTGGAACATCTGCACCACCTCCGGGTGGGTCTTCCCCAGCACACACGTCCCGTTGATCTCCACAATGACGTCACCTGGTGGGAGAGAGAGAAGCGAGTGAGACGAACCGAGAGCTGAAAACAAGCATCTCTTCTGTTATTTCATCTAGACATCAAACTCCCTACATTATTTTGGAGAGCATTTATTTTGTGCATTGCCAGATTGATCAATCCTGGAGAATGTCCCTCTCCTCTTCACCGCTTTCCTATTTTCATTCGGGCATCATCTCCCAGCTCTTTCCTTTCCCTTTTATCTCCCGTCTGCCAACTCCTTCCCCGCTTCTTCCTGTCCCTCTTCCACTCACTCCGGTGTTGATCAGACCCGAACAGTGCTCTCAGCCACATCATTACTGCATGGGGTGTAGTCTCTCCGTCACATCTCACCATTGTGCCAATCACACGTACACGACACACACACACGTACACACACACACACACACACACACACACACACACACACACACACACACACGGAGCTCACAGCTGCTGAGGATGTGTAGACAGCCGCGAGGCAATAGCAAGATCAAAAACAAAACTATGGCTTCTCACCCACCGTAGCCCGCCAGGCTGCCACAGAGTCGTACCCTTGACAGAGACAGAGCTCTTGTTATTGCCTTGTTGCGACTCACGGGAGAGTGTTAGGGTAAATGAACACCAAAAGAGGAAGAACAGGCACCTCTGGGTGAATCATGGTAATACCCGTTGCCAGATAATGTTGCCAAAATGAGCATTATTGGAAAACTGAAAACAGCTGCTATGGTAATGTTTCAAGTGGTCTATCCATCTATCCGTCTAAGAGTCCCGTCTATGGAGGCTTTGCTCACCGGAGGCCATCTTGTTGTCGTGGGCGGCGGGGCCGTCTCCGAGGACGTTCTTCACCTGCAGGAACTCGTCCGTGCGGTCGCCCCCGATGATGGTGAAGCCGAATCCCTGCGAGCTCTTCCTCAGGGCCGTGTGGTACATTTCACCCTTCAGCTGGCCGGGGTCTGCGGTGAAGCCGGACGCGCCTCCCTTACCTGCACACAACGTGTGTATATATACATATATCGGTGAGCGTGTGAGTGTGTGTGTGTCAGTGTGGGAGGTGTGCGATTATAGAGACAGTTTGAATTAATGACAAAACAACGCGCAGCATCAAAAGCAGGATCAACACAGTTATCAGCCATTTGTAATTTGAGGGCATGTTATACATACTTGAACTAGATACATCCATCAATAGAAACCTTTATGTACAACCCACGGTAGACAGATGTGAGTGATAAAATGCTAGCTTTAGATGCTAATTTACTTGTGTTACTCTCATTACAACACGGATGGATTCGAGCAGGTGACGTAACACTGAAATTGTCCACTGTACCACGATGGGCTCTCTCATCCTGTTTCCACTGCAGCCAGCGAGTCAAAAAAAAAAAAAAAGTCAGTGGAGCCTTTTTATTAACTTGAGTAAGGAGCAACTTAAGGTCAGTGGCAACATCAATATGGCCCAGCAGCTTGGCTGTGGCATACGCAATACAGCAGATAAACTGTCAGGGTCACACTGCATTAAATTGGGCAGCTCCACTATCTGGCATTACTGTGCTATCAGCACTTTAGATCACAGACACGCCATTTTTTCCTCGTTGCCTGACTGTCTCTGGCCTGGACCGGGGCTGGAGCGCCAACTCAAATGGAGTAAAATCCTGTCGGTAACAAACGCTGCAGATTCCAGCGATTGTACATTGGGAGAATGTGACATGGCTCTCTGGGAATATTTGGAAATGCTTTGCTGGTTTATTTGGTTTTTGTCTTCATTTAGGGTCTTTTTGGGGAAGCTAGTTTATGTGAGTATAGTTTGGAAGTTTACAACTTACTGGGACCTGGTGAAGTACCTTCCCTCAAGAGTAATGGGGAGCTGAAGTTGACGTCACTTCTGCCAGCCTCTGGTTAAGGTTTGGGGTTAAGCATAGGTCAGGAAAGTGATGTGTCATCTCAAGATGTGTCTACAAGATGTCTCAAATAGGTGATATGTGTGTGGCTACATTTACACTCGCCATTTTGATGTGATTTTTGAGATCTGCTTCTAAAGACTGGATTTCATGTTATGCATTTCCACTGGCTGTATTTGTTTAAATCTGTCTGCATTTCTTTTTTTTCTGCTCTCTTCACATTGCTTGTATGCTCATTGTGGCTGGATGGACTGCATCCAGATTACATGAATTCCAGCACAATGCGGGTCGCACCATTTCCATATCTGCTGTTGAAGATCCAATAGCAACGTGAGCAAAACCCGTCCAGACCTGTTACTTAACGCATTCCAGCATGACAGTTGCAGTGAAACGTGAAATTCAACCCGCAGCTTTGCCCGGACACAATATTTTGGAGAGCTTTGCACCTCGGCGGCAACGTAACACTTCCTCAATTTCCTCTTTTTGTGTTGACGTTTTATTTGAAACTCTCTGGGCTTCTGAAGGAATTTAAAACGAAGGCACATATCTCATATCGTGATGCAGCAGTTAAAAAAAAAACAAGCCACCGCAGATGTAAGGGGCTGTGAGCAAGTGGAAGTTATCACAGGCTGCGTGGACTCCAGATGTCCTGCTGCATGGATCAAGCACAGCGGCATTTACATAATCGCATTCAAATTGCTTGATGAACTCAACATGAAAACGCTTTTTTTTTTTCTCTCTCCCCCCCAGTGACAGACGAAATATTACTCTGACTGCATGTGTGTGTGTGTGTGTGAAAGCAACAGACAGAGATGGTGTGGAGAGGCAAAGGGAGAGAGTCAGACACAGAGAGAGAGAAAGAAAGAGAAAGACAGACAGGCAGACAGACAAGACAGACAGGGAGAGAGAGAGGAAGTGAGTGTGGCGTGTGCGAGCCTCAACTTGTGTGGGAGAGCCGGAGGAAGGTCTCTGTGCCAACGTTTGTGGGCAGACTTTGACGGCCGGAGGCAGAGGAAACCATCAGATCCACGACAAACAGCCACGATGTTTGATTTCTCATGTGTGACTCAACTGCATTGTAAATCTCCAGTGGCATTATTCAGCATAACTGAGGGAGACATATTTGTTGCACTATCAATGGAGCAACAGCAGCTGCTGTTGTCAAGACTGCAGCGTGAATAGCAGAATTTAAAATGACTCTCGTCGGAAGGCCAAGAGACAACATAGATGGTAGCTACTAAGTGTACTGTGTAGACAACCAATCAGAGCAAAGCAGCACACGCGGACACGCATCCTGGCATGTTGGCTGGCTGACAATCACCACAGAGGAGTCTCCTCTGAAGCCTTTAGCTGCTGTGAACGCCTCACATAAAACTCTCTGGGAATCTCCTGCCTTGGAAAACTGTAAAAAAATAAAAAGTGAAACCTAGCCCGAGGTGTAACCGCCGATTGATGATGTTTTGGTTTCATCATAGCAACCGTCTTGACAGCTCACTAGGTTGTGTAATCAGGGGCGAGATGGCGGTTTCCTCGGTCCCCATACACCTGGGCCGGGGAGATGCCTTGTTATGCTTGGCCTCTCTGTTGTGCTGCTCCACCAGCTGTTGCCACAGTCGGTGCTAAAAGCCGCCCTCCTCCCAAGCATTCCCTCTCTCGCTCAAACCACTTGCCTGAACCTCGGCAGCGGTGCGGGGCTGTCTATCTGTACTGATGCGGCACTGTAATCTATTATACATCCATTGTAATGAAAGCATACTTAATTCATCATGTTTATTCTGCCGGAGAAATATCTCGTCAACCCAAAGGACAGAGCGGTGTCGGAGCACTGATGAAAACCTGTTCTACAGATGAACCAAGAAAAAAAAAAATTGGGTCTCGCCTTGAAAGGCTTTCCATGTAGGATGGTACTTGAGGATTGACACATTCCACTGACCTTGTGTGAAATGAATTGCAGAATTACCCACTGCTTTCTGCTCCAAGAAGACATGACACCACAGTGACTGAGGCGAAGGAGACAACATGCATAGAGCATGCTAGTGTCCAGAGTGATTTACAGCCCGTGTAAAAATATTGGAATCTGCAGTATTGTGCAAGACAGAAACGTATTGGATGTAACACAAGTTAGAGGAGGCATGACGATCTCAGTGATGTTTTCATTAAAGGTCCAATGTTGTTGGAAAATGTGCCGTAGCATTGCAGCAATTTCTATCTGTAGAAATCCATTTGTGTGTGTTCTTCATGCCCCCTCCTTTCATCCCCTCGTATCACCATTTCTTTCATGTGTTTCTTTCATAGCATCACACGTACGAGGTCAGTTAAAAGCGGGGTAGCCTATGCATCAGCGCTACCTTGAGGAGGTGCCGCTGCTTGTTGGATAGCAGCCGTCTCCTGGCTCAGCTTCTTCTTGGCCTCCAGGACGGGGTTCTCAAACTGGGTCTTTTGGTTGATGTGGCTGGAACATAAACACATTCAAGAGAAGAGTTTTTGCAAGCCGTGAGCACACACTCGTAATATACACACACCTCTCATATATTGAGTTCCACGAGCCATCTGTATGCAATCAATTCCGAATGCATTTCCCTATAAAGGAACCAGGGTTTTCTAATAGAGGCGTGCTATAGAGTGGCGCCATTATAAATGCAGTCATAAACACAGCACACATAAAGGCTGGCTAGCATCCTCTCTGTGTGGGGAAACTCTACCGTGGCTTTTAGCCATTTAATATTGTAGGAAATGAACTGCCAGCAACATCCGGTTCCTCTACAACGATGTAAACAGCCTGTTGTCCCCCTGGCATACAAACCAAAGCCATTGTTTCACACTGTGTTCATTTCAAGCTAAAGCACTGACAGCAGCGAGCTCCATCTATGTGCCATTGACTCTCCTTGTCCAAACAGTGCCAGTTGCCTTCTCCTGTCGCTTCTACCTAGGAGGGATCCTTCTGCAGTCTGAGCAATAAAACAACACGAGCGTTCCCATTTTATTTTCATCACAACAGATTGCTACCTCTCCCTCCAGCCCCCACTCTCCTCCCTCCCTGCATTCTAGTTGAAAATCTCCTCACTCTGTGTACTGTTGCTATAATGGCTGTGGTTCACTGATTTCCTGCTGGGAGCACAAAAGCACATTTTGTACACACACCAATACAGGCAGTATGCATAGAAACACGCGTGCACACACACACACACACCACACACACACACCACACACACACACCCCTTATACACTTGCTTACTTCCACAAACACACACAGAGAACATAGGGAGAAGACAATCAGCGTCGTGTTGGCATACAGGTCAATGCGATGTTACCCACAGAGTTTCAGCTTGCCACCCACTGGTAAACAATAGGAAAATCCTGATCAGGAACCTCCGACCGTTCTCCAGGTAAACGCTTCCTCTCCGAGCATTGCGTAACACAAAGCAACCTCACTACACGTTGGGAAAAAATGAGCCGACGATCTGACGACGATGTTTATTTTTAGACGGTATTGATTAATGCTTGTTCACTGCTAATGTACAGTTAGCGGTGTAACGTGCAGCTGCTCTGGCCCCTCTGGTGAAATGTGTACACGTGTGTGTGTGTGTGTGTGTGTGTGTGTGTGTGAAGAAACTGTTTGTAAAAAAAAAAAAGGCAAAGGAGGCGCTCTGAAATTATACAGATGAATCAATAAAAACTTACTCAACATAGTACGTGCCGTACTGTGGGTCGTCAATTTCCTCCCAGCCGTAGGGTAACTCTGCAGAAAGAGGGAGAGGCGCCATTGTGTTCAGATACACACACACACACACACACACACACACACACACACAAACATGCAAATGGAGAACACACACAGAGATAACAGACAAGAGCAGAGTAGAGAGCAGGCACAATATTCTGCAAACAGTCAATCTGGGAGTTGTAACCCGCTCAGCATGGTTGGTGAGGTACAAAGGGAGTTACCGGTGTAGTTTTTTTTTGTTAGTTTTTTTTTTACCCTGACTGGGATGTTTTAGCATACGAAAGTAGCCATGAAAATAGCCTGCAATCATTTAGTGAGCGTTTTCGTGGGTTTCAACAAGCAGGCTGGCTGCAATGGCTGATGTACGTCACGCCCTGATGAACATATGAGGCAGAGGGAGATGAAAAAGAGAGGGAGAGGGGGAGAGAGAGAGAGAGAGAGAGAGAGAGGGGGGAAAAGGAGCTCTTCACGCAAGACAGAGCTTTGGAGTTGCTTTTCAGAGGCAAAGCGCACCAACTTCGCTTTTTTTTTTTTTTCGACCGCCTGTAAAAAATCCATTTAAAACTGCGGCTGGAAGAGTCCCCACTGTTCCAGCCGTATCCGCTCTTTGTCTCTCCGCCTGCACTTAGCCCACGTTACCGTCCCGGGGACAGGAGGGCCAGCGTCTGGAGGCCCAGGGATGAGACGCCGGACCTCGCAGGAAAAACAGGCGCGCACGCACACACACACACACACACACACACACACACACACACGTGACTCTGTGTATTAAGTGACGTGTCGTGTCAAAAGGGACGTTGCGCAATCTCATAACAGCTGTGTGCCAAGTGGGTTGTGCATGTTTGATGAGCTGTGTGTGTGTGTGTGTGTGTGTGTGTGTGTGTGTGTGTGTGTGTGTGTGTGTACATGTGAAGCAATGCGTAGTACAATGTGAGGCGTATATAGGGGGGGGGGGGGGGGGGGGGGGGTATGCCCATGTGTGGCGTTATGAAGTTAATGGAAGGACTGTACTGCATGTCAGTGGGTGTCTACATACCTCCATCCTCACACTTCTCGGGGGGCTTGGCCTTTTTAGCCAAGCGGGGGTCCAGCCACGTGGTGGTCTTGGTATTGTGACTGTGGAGGACAGGAGAGCGAGCCAGTAAAAAAGATCAACAACGTAGAGAAAACACCGCTGCGGTACATCTGCGGTTACCCAACAACAGAGGCCTGCGCTCTGACGGGAAAATAGCGATCGTATACTCCTGTGTGATATGCTCTGCTGCACAAGGATTCAACAACAAACATTTGATCTATTGGTTGATCCGCTTCCAGTTGTCACATTACCATGTTTATGGTTAAGTGGTCTTTTGAGAAGGACCAAAAAAAAAACAACAACAACCGTCTAAATGTGAAACACGACAAACTCATTCATCCTCAAATGTGTTGAACAACTGGGGTGTGTAATCAGGAGGAAAATCATAATGGTCCTCTGATATCTTCAGAGACAAGTGGCTCAGAGCCAAATATGAATAAAACACACACACACACGCATGCAGATACCCACAGAGGGTCTCCGAGAGGGCTATGTTTACTCCATTGTTCCAAAAGCAAGTATTGATTGGTTTAGCAAAACCGCTGAAGTCGTCTTTATGAGAAACCGAAGAAAAATAGCTGCGTTTGTAAAAGAAAACCTCCTGAAACAGCTGCAGCTGTCACCAGAAATAAATCTGAGTCTTTAAGCCTCGCTGAGGGTGCTGGGCTTCACCGTCTAAGCCCGGGCTTGTTCAACTGCACAATCGTTCTGGGACCTGGTTTCATTATTTCTTTCCTTATTCCCTCCCCCCCAGACTGTTGAGGTGCTAATTTATTTACAAAACCGCTCCGCGACTGTCAGGAAAGCACGTGACCTAGTAGATCACAAACCCGACGTTGCCCAACCGAGATCGAACCTGCAGAGGATTTATGTGCGGCGCAAAAATGAATGAATTCAATAAACTTGAAATGCTGCTGATTGCACACTGTTGATGAAGCTGATTAGATACAGCCATCTGCGTATCCTCAAGTCATACTACATGACATCAGATACACAAATATCACTTTCATTGTTGCTATGACATCATGCAACACTGCAGTTCTAGTATAACCTAAAATAGGTGCTCAAGTTGCCTGTGGGCCTAAACTCACCATTATTACCAGACTATTAGACCCTTTTCATTTAATTAAGATAACCTCACATTTACCTGTAGCCTATTAGATTAGATTAGATTAGATTAGATTCAACGTTATTGTCATTGCACAGAGTACAAGTACTGAGACAACGAAATTCAGTCTGGCATCTAACCAGAAGTGCAAATAGCAGTAAAGTGCAGAGTATGTACATATGTATAGTGGTAATATAAATGTATTAAGTAAAGGTAATTAAAAATATATATATATACACACAGTATATCTCACCAGGTCAGGTCAGCAAAGTACAAGTCAAACTCAATTTAGTCTGGTTCAGTAGAGAGAGTTTAAATAGGCTTAAAACCTCATTGTGTCACTGTCACACACTGATGCTGAAAGCCCAATCACACTGTTGATCCACTACAGGCTTTGTATACACAACGTCTTTTTGGACTGGATCTTTTTGCTTCCACTCTGAAATGTTATCGTCCGACCTTTTGGAACAAGAACTGACAGTTACGTGACAGCTGAACATGTGTTTCACAAATATTTTGACTGGCTAAAAGGCTTACATCCGTAATGTTTGCTTAAGACAGACCAAGCGGTTTCAGCTAACACTAAGTTCAACTCTTGTGTACCCGAGTTTCGCACGAGCGGGATTCGTGTCTCCAACTTACTCTATGAAGTACACCATGCCCGTCTCGGTGTAGGCCATCTCCCAGTTGAGGGGCAGGGGCTCCAGGCTGTCGTCGCGGGGAAGGGAGCTCCACGTGCGGAAGTCCATGGTGCTGCTGGACTGGGTGTAGCTGGGTACCGCCTTCCTCCAATCTGCCCCCTCTTTGTGCTCTGGAGAGAAGAACGGGACAGAGCAGACAGAGCCGGTTATCCTGCAAGCACACCTCGACCTCCTGATTCCCCAGCATGGGAGCAGGGGGAGGGCCATGTCACTTCACAGGATTTGCATGTGATGGATGGTTGTGTGTTCACCAAAGGGCTGCTTTGCATGTGCATGTGCACTGTTCGTGCACGTGTGTATGTATACGCTCCCTCTGGGTTGCATACTGCACCGCCGATGTTCATATTTATTCTATTGCTTGTTGTGGTCACTCCCCCTTTAATGAGAAACTGCTCTACAATGACCAGGAAACAACAAAGGCCTCCTAATTCACTTCTCCGCTTCATGCCTCCCCTCAGAAGCTGATGCTTATGAAAGGGATGAAGCACGAGTCCCTTTCATCCCATTCTTTTTATGTGGCACCAACCCACTCACTATGTATGACGGCAAGAGATGGGTTATCCACTACAAATTTCTGATCGTTTCACGTGCGCGTTCGATTGCACGGTGAATTCCAGAGAGCATCCCTGTACAGTAGTTTCAACAGGTGTGTTTATGTGCGGATCTGAAAGCTTTTTTTTTTGCCCTTCTCTGATCAAAAAATACACGCATGAGCACGTACACGCACACACACACAGGCAGACACACACACACACACACACACACACGTCTGAGGATGCATGGTGCTCTAGTCATGTAAACACTTGGAAGGCCAGCCTAGGGGGCAGAGCCTGGAGGAGAGCTGAGGTCATCGGTGAGGGTGAGGGCTGGGTGAGGGCTCTCTCCTTGAGTGGAGTCAGATGAGATATGGAGGATGGGCGGGAGGGTTGTGGAACAGGAGGGATGATGAGGACAGTAGGGTGAAAGATGGAGGGGAAAGCTACAGTCAAGACTTAAGGGACTTAAATTCCCGTTAACCTCTTTTTCACCCGACCATAACTCTGCCCATCTAGGGCTAGGTCTGAGGCAGCCACAGCGGCGGGTTGTAGCAGAGCAGCCATTTGTGACTGCTTTCTTCCCATAAAAAGACCTCCTGGATTTCTGGGCATTGTTTAATGTTTGAGACTCCGGATTTCAGTAAATCCTTCATGTTTGGTTTTTGCACAGCTAGGCAAGCAGTGGCTGAGCCGTGACTTTGAAGCAATTTTCTGTTCAGTAAAGAACAATACTAAACCATTTTCAACTTGGACTAATTGACTCCCATTCTCTTCCTATAAAAACGTATGTGTATCGTGTCCGGTGTGTAACCTATTTCTCCCGCTCTCCTTGTGAACACCAAGGACAGATCGGCTCCTCGGAGAGGCGAGGAGAGTTTTGTCCTGATTGATCACATACATGGTGTCCTGCTCTCTGGAAATGCGACTTCCTCAAGGTGACCTGCACTATATTAGAAGATCCAGCGACTGTAACAGTACATTGCAGAGTGGAAAGGCGTATCAGGTGCATTGGAAAGAAGGCGTATTGGCCATCAACAGTCAAATCCGATTTGGGTGCTTTCTTGTTTCCCACTGATGTGATTTAGAAGTTGATTACAGCCATTGAAAGCTTGTGATAAATATGAAATGTGCACATCATAGGCACTTTGAAATGGCACTGGGGAAGATTCAGATCCCCATTAAATCACTCAAAGAAAATAAATGAAGGTTCCCACACACAATGAAATCACCTCTGCTTGCAGGAATCTCATTTATTTTCTATGAGCCATACAAAGCTTCCTAGTTCTCTTTCAAGAACAACAGAGAACAGCGGCGTCCGTGGAGTCGATGGTACGTCGATGGTACGCTCGAACGTCATTTTATTGAGTTTTTATCCCGTCAGCATTTGTTTTAAAGCTGCGTACCAGATGGTTTACCGCATCATGGCAATTGAGGACAAATCAGCTCACTGTCAGGTTAGTTGTTAATCACAGAAAAGTATATTAAACTGACTTTCAAAGTCGATTTTTCGAGATTTGCGACAGTCGTTATGTTTTTCTTTGTGGCAAATCCTCCCCATCTGGCACCTAATTAGGAAAAAAACAAGCCATAACAAGTGCAAATACCATTTAATCCAGGTCTGCTCAATAGTACAGCCTTGACTGGCAGATGCATGAGAAAAGGATCAAGGGAGAGCTTAAGAAAGATTATCAATCTATAGGCTGAGGTGTACTCTAATGTTTTAATGCTGCGTAATGTGACTCATTTAGATGAGCATGGTATACAGTATGTATGCCAGACGTAGAGTAGACTCCCACTGGCCTCGTGTAGTGAAGCAGTCTGTCTAATTCCAAATGAAGATATTCGGAGATATTCCTTAACGTGACATTTTATGCTTTGACATTTACTGACCGGGCAATCCATTGACCAGCGGTGGCCTCTCATCATCATCCTCTTCCTCGGGGACCACGCTGTCCTTCCTGTCCATCTTACTGACCGAGGTGGTGCGTTTCCTGGGGACCTCGCCGCCATAGTCTTCATCAAAAAGCACCTGGTCCACCAGGTCAGGCTGCACCAGGTTGGGCTCCGCTGGGGGCTTCGGGGTCCCGTAGTAGTTTCCTTAAAGACGAACGGAGGGGAGGAAATTTACTTTCAATTTGACTGTTTTTTTAAAAGATTTCTTTCACAATAAAACATCAAAACAATGCAACCACAACCAGAGGAGGAGCGAGCTATAGACATAAAAAGGAGGTCCTCTGTGTCATGGAGCATATGTACGAGTAACCTGCAAGGGAGGAAGACACAGTAGGGAGTCAAACTTCACCACACTGAGAACAACAGTGACTTCTCTCCCACTCACAGTCCTATTAACCATCATTTCAGGAGGTCTGCCTCCTGTACGCGGCTTTCACCTCTACCGGACCTCTGCTTTGTTCTCTCCCTCCCGGAGTAACTGCTCGACAAAGCTGTCATGAATCATGTAACATTAAATTTACTTCACTGGGAATTTGCCAGCGACTAATTACACTGATCATTGAATACAGCAATTATCTATCTCTCAGCTAGCTGCCTTTTTTTTTTTTTTTTTTCCCTAATGAAGAAAAACCTTGCGGTACGGATTATAAATACTCCGTGGGATAATAGCGCTCCGTGAAGAGAGAGTGGGGGGAGAGAGCAAAACTTTGTTAAATCATTTGCTCATTTGGCTCTCGGGGCGATCCATCTATGACTGGTGAACAGTCTGTGCAACTCAATTGAGGCATACAATAAATAATGATTCAACCTCCATTAAGAGTATAAATAATGTCCTTGCTGATACCATTTCTTATGATTACTTGTTTGCTAAATGCTGCCCTGTCGGATAGATATGTTTATGCAATGTTATCGAATTAAGTTTCTGGCAATTCATTTATAAAGGTCAAATATTTACTCGTCTCGGCTCTTACAATAAGCAATCATCAGATTGAGCCTACTCAGCTAAATTGTGACTCACAATTAGTGTAATTAAAGAACAGGGAGAGAGATACCACTGGGAAATAGGGATTTTCAGCAAATTAATTAGCCGCTATAAACTTGATCTTAATTTCATGTGGACCGGGCCGCGCCGTTATGAACCTTTTGATGCATCGATCCGTGAACAAGCAGAAACATAACATAACGGCTGTACTGTAAGAGAGGCGCTTTATCAACTGCGCATCTTTTTTTTTCTTCTCCAGTTTGGTACAAAGACGGAAAGTTGACAATGGCCACACGCTGAAAGCCCCAGAAAAGAACAGGAGGCTCTGAGGGAAGCGTCGCAGTTCGTTCATCTCGGCAGCTTCAGAGACGCGATACAATAACACCGCAGTGTTTGATAAGAGAGCCCATCTCTCTCTCTCCGTCTAGAAGCCTCGTCTCCTCAGGCGTGCTAACTACAGTATACAGAAAACTGGGTTAATGCAGCTGCGCTCATCTTCCTCATAGCGGTAGGATGGATGAGGAGGAGGAGGAGGATGAGGGTGGATGAAAGCTACACCCCCCACCCCCCCCATCCCTCCTCCTCCCCCCCCGCCCCCCTGTTCGCCCCCTCTCTGCTGTCACATTTCAGGCTCGGCGCACACCAGGCGACATTCATCCGCATTTGTCAAAGATGGCTTCATTAACAGGGGTGGCACGGTGATAGCGCGGCGAGATTGGGTCTGCTGGCTAATCCCCGCCTGTCTCCTGCCACGCGCTGACATTCATCAGCCAGACGCTACCTCTGTGATTAATTGCTTACAAACACATGTCTCTTGGCCCCTGATAAATGTGCGCCGCAGATGTAGAGGTGTGTGGTGTGTGTGTGTGTGTGTGTGTGTGTGTGTGTGTGTGTGTGTAAGGGGGAGCGGGGGGGGGAGTCGGGGGGAGTCGGCGGGAGATTTGTGGCACCATTTGCCATTTTAAACGGAGGGGAGCCTCGTAAGCTGATGATGCGGGGGAGCTTGTCCAGCGCTGCGTGTGGTCCACATCTCACAGGGCTGATGAGGCAGGAAGACTGAGACGCCTTTTTTTTAAAAAAAATGTAAACTGCAGACAAGCAGTTTCAAGGTGGCAGAGGTCACCGTCTTCTGCACCCACTCAGTCACATGCACTGCAAATTGCTACCAATTCCTTTCAACTCTCAATCACCAGGCTTGTTTTTCCTTCAATATCACAGTTATCACAACATGTAATCCAACTAGGGGTGGGCGATATGACTAAAAATCAATATTGTGATTATTTCAAACTTTTACCTCGATTACGATTCATTTGTTTTATTTTTGAAATTGACTGGATGCTCTATGCCGTTCCTGTGTCTGACTTCCTGCCTGGCTTGACACATTCGCTCGAGGCTCGCAAAAAAACAAAACGGTCCAAACCTGTCTGAACACGGCGTTACTGGACGTGACTGAATACCACGTAGTATTTTTTAAGGGGACAGTTCATGAACGCAGTATTGGGGAAAGTATTTGGCCCATTCATTCACGGGAAAGTGATGTTACGTTTGATGCGCGCGCACACACACACACACACACACACACACACACACACACACACACACACACACACACACACACACACAGGTTGCTTTGCTAACTGGCGCTTCTAGACGTTCCTCGTTCTTGTAGCCTTAAATAACAATCGAAATCAACTTTGCCACGATTACATAATTAAATCGCGATTACGATTATAAACGCGATAATCGGCCCAGCCCCTACTGTACTGTTCTGTACTTACATGTACTGCAAATTGCTACCAATTCATTTCAACTCTCAATCATCAGGCTTGTTTTTCCCTTCCTTCAATATCACAATTATCACAACATGCAAACAGTTTTGAATGTGAAGTGGATCCCAAATTCTTCAGATCCCCTTCACGTTCCGTGGCAGCAGACTAGTGATGTCACTTGTCCAAAAAAAAAACAACCCCAAAAACCTGTGTGCACAATTTCTTTTCCCTGGCCTGTCCCTTCAGCCTCGCACTTCACTGCACTGGACTGTTCAGTTCTTGTCTGGCGTCTCTGCTCTGTTCTGGTGAGCGTGACCCAACCTGAACCCCAGAGGCGCCGAGAGCCCAGAAAGACACTCTCGCTCTCGCTCTCTCTCTCTCTCTCTCTCTCTCTCTCTCTCCCTCCCTCTTCTCTCATCGCCTTGGCACAGATGGCCCGATGTGTCTGCTCGGCATGCAACCGGGGACCCTCCGGATCAACCTGACACGGAGCATCCTGGTCTGACCCCGGCTGGGTCCAACGCTCCCTGCTCAAGCCCCGCTGGGGGTGTCAGACGCGAAGGGATGGGAGGGCCAGTTGGTTGTGTGAAGGTGGTGGTGGTGGTGGTGGTGGGGGGGGGGGGGGGGGGGTTAACAGGGTCACGGAGGACAGGCGGAGGGATGAAACGCTATATAGGATAAACGGGAATTGTGTTGCATTTGGAGTGTAGCATAATGTAATGCACGAGCGGAGAACAAGCCTTATGTAGCGACCATTAACGTGACATGGGCATAATAAGCATTCAGGGAAGTCATTTAGGACTATTAGTGAGAGTACGATTAGCAGAGGATCCCATTAGCACAGTACAGAGAGCACAGCTTAGAAACTGGAATCTTGGAAAGTGGAAACTGATCTAGTTTATTTCCCCACACACACACAGGAGGTGGAGGATGGAGCAGTCCTCTAGCCTGCGCCTCCGAGCACATCGAAACGGAGTAAATCCCATTCCTCAACCGATTACTTCCGGCTCTCCTCTTGAGTTCAATGTGGTTTGCGGACTTCCGTGGAGGGGGGGCGCAGCAGCCACTATCAGAGTCTTCAATTCACTCCGGGGGGGAGGGGGGGGGGGGGGGGGGTAAGAAACTGCAACCTCCCAACTCTTGAGCAGCTAATCCACACATCTGCACACAGCCAAGCCAGTCCTGCTGCCGCTGCAAAGCTTTGAGGGCTTTCCATTGGGAGCCAAGGAAGCTCAGAAAACCTCTAAATCAACTCTCTCTCTCTCTCTCTCTCCTGTGCTATCTATCTCTCCCTCTCTATCCACAGTCAACCTCTTTATAAAAAAAGGTGTAAATCCCACCTGGCTGCAGCTCAGAGATGAAGGACAGCTAGTGGGCAACTTGGCAGCTCCAGAAACCTGATGTTTCGTTTCTTAGGTGATCTAAAGTCTGTCTCCATACATACACAAGGACAGATGGGATTTGCTCTGTGTGCGCGAGCGTGTGAGAGTGTGTGTGTGTGTGTGTGTGTGTGTGTGTATCTGTGTGTGCAGTGCCATTGTAGCTTTTTTCGGAAAGGGTTGAGATCCCGGGGGTTGCAAAGAGAGGGGAGACAGCGTGACACCTTATCACCGCAACCAGAAACTTTCACCAGAACAGGACAACTTTACTCCAGATCAGATTTCCCATCGTCGTATTAGTATGCACACTCTACACACACACACACACACACACACACACACACACACAGAGGATGTCGCTGAGCCGTAAGATGCTCATTCTCTGGTTGAGGATTTGACTATCTTTTAATTCGCCGTCATATAGGAAGTGTAAGACGCAGCTGAAAAGGAAATGAGAGGATGGTGCAGGGAAGGTCCAATCACACGAGCAGAGGTTGCTCCTCAAACATTTCCCATTTCACAGCGGTCTGGATTTGCGGTAAGAAAGAATGAGCTTAAAAGAGAGTGAGAAGATTATCATGTTATAGCCATACTCATTGGGCAATGTGAGAGAAATCCTCCGTTCCAATCCCTTCATGACACAAATACACGACTCTCCAAGGCCTCTGAATGCAGGGCGAGTGCTTAGCGCGCCGTTGCAATATAAGGTGATAGAATCGGTAAGGACTTGGACCTTGTGTAAACTACTGAAAGGAAAACGTGTACACTTGCATACCTGCCCGCCTGCGATAAAATATCAGCGTTATTCGAAGCGCTCACATAGGAGGCCGCTGAAAAAAGGGTCTCATCGGGGGAGGGGGGTGTCGAGGGGTAACAAAACCTGGTTGGGGATGTTTTTTGCGATGACCCCCCCTTTGCGTCTGTGCGCCTGTTGTCTGGTTGCGTGTGAACAGACGAGAGGCCGGTTCAGCCCTTGAATAAAGCATGGCTGCAGAGTAGGAACACAACTGGTGTCTCCTGCTGTGTGACTGTGCAGCCAGCTGGCGAGATCAGCAGGTTGACAGGTCTACATAGGGTCACCATCAGGTGCTGCAGCCCCCCCCCCCCCCCTGCATTGCACACAGGGTTGTATGTGGCACACACACACACACACACACACACACACACTCACACAGTCACACAGTCACACTCTATTTTCGGGAACTTCCCACTACATTTTAAAGCTACACTTTACTGTATTTTAAAGAAAATAAATGGGAAATTACCTATTGCGGTGGTTGCTAAGTCAGTCTACCTACCAGCTATCATTCGGAGGCTCTAAAGCTCTAGCCAGATGGTAAAACGGTTAAAGCACCTGGTGAATTTTGAGATTTATCAGCCAATGCAGACAAAAAAAGTTTCCAACCTTGCTTATTTGAGTATTTCTATACTTGAATTAAAGGTCTGCCTACTTCTTCCATCACTGGCACACACACACACACACACACAGCGTGGAGAGAAACTGTCTCAAGGACTCGGAGTATCCTTGCTAATCTGGCTGTCACTTCCAACAAGTCTTTAATCATGTTTGACTGATCAATAAATTTCGTCCCGCTTGTCACATTTCAATGAGGCACGCTGTAAGTCACGACGAGTGTGACTACTGAGCTTACATTCAATCCATTATAGAGAGCTGCTGCTGTAAAACTGTAAATGCATGGGTAGTACATACATGCAGCTAGCCAGCCACACACACACACACACACACACACACACACACACACACACACACACACACTCTTCATCCCGTGATGATGCCTACCATCATAGGTACCACTCTCCAGTAGAAGTCCACTCTCCTCCAGGATCCTGAAGTCTCCAACGCTGATGAAGTTGTAGTCCACGCCTGGCACCTCTCCGTCTCTAGGCAGCCGCGTGGTGCCTGGCAACACACACATAAAAACACAGGCTGTCACATGTACCGGAATAATGCAGGAGTGTACAGAAGTGTAGTTATTCATCACATGCCGCTACATATCCGTTTTAGAGGAAAATCATTATCTGACATTCATCATTCACCGTCTGTAAAAGGATCAAGTCTGTAAAATGTTTTTTTTGTGATCAATCATTTTGTAATAGTAAGTGGCTTGTTTTTCAAATGGTGGATATCTCATTTTGGGATGAAAATCTTCAAAGACACCTTGGTGTGTTCCTGTGAAAGATGGGTGACTGATGACTATTCCTCTTAAAGAAACTATAGTTCCTGCTAACAGGGTTTTTTTTGGGGATGTGTGTACGTCTCTTGTTATAAGTACGAGAATTTCTAAATCATTTCTGTGTAACTATTTCAACGCTGATGGGAGCGGTCCCTTCCAGGATGAATATCCACAGGGCACAAGTGGACACTGAATGATTATATGAAGATTATGTAAACCATATTCCATGAATTAATAAGCAGGACTGTGGCCACACAGCGCTGGAGGCTGATGAGATGTGTGTCACCAAACCTGTCAACTCTACACCAATAAAAGGGCTGTCACATTCGGCAAGAATGAATCACCACTATTGAATGGCAGGAAGAAATGCAGTTATTTATTGAATGGGAGGCAGAACAAAACACCCAGAATAAAGCCATCATGTTCTATGGCCATCTCTGTCTCTAAACCTTAACCCAGGGTTATGAAGAAACACTTCACTCATGTTCTCTACTCAGTGAATTTTCAGAGTCGCTGGGAGGGCTGGAGCCTATCCCAAAATACAAACAACCTGAACACAGACAGACTCAAATTTATATCTATGGGCAATTTATAGTCTCCAATCCACCTGACTTGTATGTATCTGGACTGTGGGAGGAAGCTGGAGCACCCGGAGGAGACCCAGGCAGACTCTGGCCAGGGAGCCTTCATGCTGCGAGACGCCGGCGCTAACCACTGGCCACTGTGCTGCTCTAGTTTTCTAGTATCAATACGATGGCATTTCTTGTTGAAATGTGGTGTTGCATCTCTTCAGTAGTTCTACACACTTGTAGAGTCTATGCCAAGGAGCACTGAAGCTGCTCTGCAGTTTGTGGCGGCCCACTGGCCCATCAAGACACTTTATGTTGCCATTTCCTTTTTCTCTCAGCACTTCCCGTCCTAATTACGTTTTGACAGCTCCTGAGCACTGCAATAGAGAAAAGAACCATTTAAAAAGAGAAAACCATCACCAGAAGCTTATTTCTGCGTGCGTTGATATTGCAGTTTGCGTAATCAAAAGCAGTTGACACTGCAGTTGTGTGTGAGAATACCAGCCTCTATTTCTTCTCATTACCAAGTTGTCTGCCTGCTGGTGCTGGCTTTGGTCCCTCAAAAATGTCCCCCGAAGCCCAATTACTTGAGCCACCGCTATGTACCTGCCAGGTACCTCCGAGAGTTATCATCCAGGATGTCACGCCAATGTCTACCATAAGTCACCATGAGTTTAAAATATGAGGCTTTGCTGAGCTTTGAGCGTATATAGCCGAGCGAAAGCAGCAAATCTTTATAGCAAGATTGGGGACATCTTGTCGTAGTTTCTTTGACACTTTGGATATGCCTTCAAATAAACCGTTGGTTTTTCAAACAAATTGCATGTGTCGAAAAAGGTCTCGTCGATACAGTGCAGTTAATTAACGAGGCAAGGCAGGGTTGTGGAGATGCGGAGGATTTATCAGAGGACGATGTAAAGATTTTCCTCCAGGATGTAAAGTTATACACGATGCTGTTCAATAGAGGAGCGAAAGCATGTGAGTGTTAGGGGGGGATGACAGTGAAAGAAGGCCTTGTTCATACGTGTGTCTGTCTATCTTAAGTGTTGGTCTAATGCCAGTGTACTGCAGAGATCTATTTTTCAAAACACCTGGAGTGAGAGTGGAGTAAAATACAGGAAGTGAATGAAGTGGTATAAAGGAGGCTCATCCTCTGTGGGGCTTTTGTGAGAAGCAGAGACAGACACAGATGCCTTTTTGCAGGGAGTTACAGAGAGATGACAATAGACGCATGGACGTATGGTGTCTACGACAGAAAGGAAACGTGAATGAAACATGGCCGTAGTTTCATGTTAATACTTCAAAATGGCTGCCAAGATGGAGAGGGAGCGAAATAAACATTACCCAGCCACTCTTTTGGTCCTTAAAAGACAGAATGTGTCCTTAAAGTGCCTCAGCAATACGTCTCCAACGTTATTGAGGTCTGTCATGTTCCAAAATGGGTTACAGCTATTAATATTTAACAAGAAATGTGAAGCGATATCGACTTATCAACAACTTATTTAACAACTCTGAGAGAGTCCTCACACACGATGCCTCTCTGGCTGGATTCAGACGCCTGTGACTCAATAAGAAACTGAGCAAAAGTGAGGAGGAGAAGGAGTACGAGGAGGAGGGGGGGAAAAGGATTTGTACCCTCTCGGTTTGACCATTTCACAGGAGGTGACTGGCTATCTCATCAAGCAAGAAGACAGGGCAGAGTGCAGCAGTGTGTGTGTGTGTGTGTGTGTGTGTGTATGTGTGTGTGAGCACAGTGTGTTCAATCAAGCATATCAGTTTGTCCTTGAGTGCAGGTGTGTGTGTCTTTGTGATGTGCGTGTTGTGTGTGTGTGTGTGTGTGTGTGTGTGTGTGTGTGTGTGTGTGTGTGTGCGTGCGTGTGTGTGTGTGTGTGCGTGTGTGTGAGAGATCAAACTATTTCTGCCAATTTCATCCTTTCAGAGGGAAGTCCAGGGAATGAGTGCGACCTCAGGCCATCTCGCCTTTTAGAAAAAAAAAAACTTGTGCTTTTGTCCTCTCATGAGCTCTTGAGAGCCTCCCCCCCCCCCCCGTGCCTTTGTAAGAGTCCAAAAGAGATGGAAGACTCAAGGCTTACCACACACAGACAGTAAAGACCTCTCTCTGTCACTGTCTCTCTCTCTCTCTCTCTCTCTCCATGTCACTTTCTCTTTCCTTTGTTAAAAGTCCACTGCATCTCCACTGCACCTCGGTCTTGTCTCTCTATCTATCTCCTCTTTTCTCTCCTCTCTCGTTCTCTCCTGTTCATGGATCTGTCGTGCTCTGAGCTGCTTCAGTGCCGTGGTCTGCACTGGGTTTCATAACAGGCTCAAACGTATAGAGACTAATAGCTTCATTACGGGCCCCAAAGTGCCGTGGTGTTGGCGGGACACACAACGGTCTTGACTTGCACACATTTTGGCTACATTTAAGGGCAGATCCACCCTGGGATACTCTATTGTATTCTATTGTATTCTAGGGGTTATTTTGTGCTGTAATTTATTTGTACCCATTTTCCCTCAACCTGCCTCGTCTACTTTTACTTCAGTGAGTGATTTCCTGCATTTCCAAGGATGTCCTTCAACAACCCCAAGTGAACGGGTCTGACCTGGCTGCATTCAGCCATGGGTTAAAAGAGCAGGTGGAGATAGCGATAGCTTTATGAGAACGAGATGCCGCTTATTGAAAATGCAATGTCTTGTTGGCTGCGTTGCATTATGGTCTGCTGATGCTACTGTAGGTGGAGTAACTGGTATTCCTGCCTCTTGCTGTTTTGCATTGTTGGAAAGGTTTCTCCTATTAAATTCCACTGTAAACTCCAATATTTGTACATGAGGTCAAGTTATCTATTTAGTAAGTTATCTGTGGAAATGAGACAATGCACCACCAAAAACAAAATGGGGCCAGAAATGCAAGGTACGTTAGCTGTTGCCAAGAGCATCGGAGGTGAATGGAATGATTGAATTAAATGTTTAGTCACTTTGTTTTGTTTGTCGCTTAATAATTGAATATTATTTTATGATTAAAATGTTCAAAAATCATAATTGAGCATGGAAACAAAATCAGGCATGACATGACTGTGAAGACAGAAATGAAAAAAATGGAAAGGCGAGGATAATTTACACAGAGAAAGAGCGAGAGGGAGATGGAGAGGGTGGAAGATGGGAAGACCAAAAGAGAGCCAGTGAATGATGGAGGTGCCGGGTCTCTCCGCTCATTAAGACAGTAATTCAAGCAGGGGATTTTAGAGTCAGAGTCATGCAGCGAGCCCATTGACTGCTGATGATGGATGGTGCTTATGGGTCGGGCCGGGAAACCTCCACGATCGGCACTACTGTACACGAGGAGACAGAAAGCCGTGTACGCAGCGGTCGTCAAGATCGGGGCGTATGAGCACCGGTGCATGAGTAGGTAATGAGCAAATGGACGGTAGTAGATTGAATTCCACATAGATTGAATTCAATATCATATGATCCCAGAGCCAAAAAAAACCAATTTCAATAACAATTTCAGTCCTGTCGTGAAATGATAAGGTGTACAAGCAGAGACTTTCTGGCAAATACAACTTTAAACTCTTGATCAACAAGTATTTGAAAGACAGCAAGAGAGAAAGATAGAAAGAGACAGACAGAGAAGGAAAGAAGAGAGGGGCCAGAATGTGTTTCTCAACATTCCTCCTCCTCCAAGAAAAAAAAAGAAGAAATTAAATATACATGAAAGGTAAGCAGCTTACTTCCTGAAAAGTTTCACACTTGCACTTGCAATTCCCTCCTGAACAAGACAGAGCAACTTCCAGCCCCTGGGGGGGAGAGAGGAGAGATGCTGTTCGTTTGTGACAGCGCTGTGCCTGGAGTCTGTCACCGCCTCAGGAGCAGTCGCTCGGCGTGCCACTAAAACCTTGACGACGCTAAATCATGTTGCTCTTCTTCGTAAGTCGTTGTGAGGACACGGTAAATGTTTGGGGCCAAAACAACTGCATGGAAAACATTGCAATTGTATAATGAACAGATCCTGCATCGCAGTCACGTCCTCTCTTGATGCGATTTTGCTTCCACACATCATCTGGTGCATCACAATCACCATATCCCTGTTTAAACTTTAAAGGTAAAGTCACCCAAAGTCAGCTAACACCACCTTTTTGTTTGTAGAGTAAAAAATTGCCCATCTTTAAGTTGATAAAAAAAATCTTTCCATATAAATTAATTGTATGCATATTAACTTGTAGCAGACTGATGCAATTTACTTAAAAAAGGTTATTTCAAGAAAAGAAAACAAATTAATTCTAAATGTCAAGGCACTATTGCAGCAAACAACCTATCAGGTTATTATTTAATTATCACAAAATATTTATATTATATACAATACTACAGGTAATATTTGAAACAGTAATGAATAAAGACATTATCAGGCACAACATAAATATTTGATCAGAAATAGGCTATCAATACCAATTCCAAATAGGTCTAAATTAAATATAGATGTTTTTGGTCATAGTGGTGGTCGGAGTTTATAGTGTATCACCCTTTTTATTTAGCTCTGCATTACTGAATTCAGTGAAGAACAATAGTCGGTGACTCTGCTGAAGAGCGTGTCGGCGAGGGAGAGGAGAACAGCAAGAAAAATGCAGGTTTATTTACGGAAACAATATGACTTTGATCATCGGGATGATACGGCACCGATGTAAATAAGTTACACGGGGTTAGAAAGATGTCCTTGGTTGGGTTGCTATGGTGACATAAAAGTGCATGTGTGTGTGTGTGTGTGTGTGTGTGTGTGTAGCAATAGGCAGGGCAGTGAACACTGCCAGCGGTAGTCGGTTGCATTTCCCACCTGTGTTTCGGATAAAAGCGTCCACCCAGTGACATACGCCAGGGTGTGTGCGTGAGTTGCGTTGTGTGTTGCGGTGAATGAGAGGCCTGTGCCACACTGCGGGGGCGGACTTACAGGGGATGGTGCGTAGGTAGAGGTTGTCCCGTATGATCTGCTGGAGCTTGTGGTCGAGGGAGCCCTTCTGAAACTGCAGACTGAGGTAGTGGCGTAGGTCCGTGTTCAGGACTTTACCTGCAACAGCAGAGGTGGAGACAGTCGGGGTCAATAAAAAGATACTTGAAAAAAAGTGAGGCGTAATCGTAAAAAGTGATCAATATGACTATCAATATGAGCTAGATCAAATTGTTTTTTCAGTTTACTAAAATAACCCTTTTAAAGAATAGATGTGATACTTCTCAGATATTGAATGATAAACACAAGGATTGAATTTTTCCCAAAACAATTTCAAAATAAATGTTAGAACTCTTCTTTTATAACACGCCATGCAATTTTATTAAACCAGACTGAACTAAATGACTGTCAAAGAAACAGCAAAATCCCAACTGTATATTATACAGCGCTGTTGTGATGTGAAAACCTTTTCATGTTTTCACTTCAGCTGAAGGATTACATGGTCTTCTGTGGGCTGAGCCACGTCTACCATCCTTGGGTTTATGAAACCCCTTTCAAACTCTTTGGGATAAACTCAAACATGCACGGTAGCCGAGCTAAAAACAAGGCTGCTTTTTGGAGACGTTTTCACCCGACAGCGGCGATATTACGTAGGACCACCTGCTCTTTGCAGGTGAATCCGGGAGAAAGCGTTAATCCGTTGTTGATTTTACCGAGTAAGTCCAATTTGATCACTAAGGGGAGATGTAGCTGAGGGGGAGGAAACAGGTCAAAGACGGATTGTTAAGCCTTTATTCCTCTTACTAAATCCACTTCAATCATGAGAGGTAGATTTAGCTGAAAGGTACAAAGACAGGTTAAAGAAGGGTTTTTATCCTCGAGACACCTGGAACATGGGTTGTGGAAAAGGACGTGCAACTGAATATTTTGGGAGGAGTTTTGAATGCATTTGATGAATATTACCGGTCAAAAAACAAACTGGACTGAATTAACAATCATTGCCACTACCGCCTACATTCATTTGTAGCGGCAAATCAAAAACACAGACTGCAAAGTGACAGATGATGGCTCCATGTTCATGTTCAAGTGTCTTTACAGTTTCAACAACCTAACGCAAAAAAAAAACTTTCTCACCAAAAGCTGTGTAATGCCACAACCTCAAAACTGAGGCGGCAGAGATTTTCAAGGGGAAAAAAAATCTAAGAAGATGTCGCCTTTGCTCTCGACTCCCAGAAGTCTTTGTAAAAACAAAAGGAAGTGCATGCAAAGTTTGAAACGGGGGAAAGACTTCAGCGCAGCCGTACACAAGCGGGGGGGGAAAAAAAGTTTTTTCTCTGAAAGAACATGAACACGAAGAGTTTGGGGAAAAAAGGAGGAAAAGATCTTCAGTGTCTGCCTGCCCTCGGTTTCAGCGTGAACCTCATCTCTTGACAGTAGGGGGAGAGGGGGCTTTGAAACCGTTTGAATGCAGAGGAGTAATCACTTTCCTCTCTCTCTCTCTCTCTCTCTCTCTCTCTCTGACACACACATACAGACCAAACTCTCACAGTGTGACTCCTTTCTGCATGGCTATGAATACCAATCAGCAGGACCAAAGAAGAACTCCTGCTACTGTAGATGTACTTCATGCGCTAATAGAAAGAGGAAATGTACTTGACTACGGCAGAGAGATATAATAATAATGAGCTCTGGGAATACTTCGGCGAGCTCTCTCAACCCCCAAATCCTCCCTTCTTCCTTAACTGACAGTAGAAACCACCACAGCCCGTTACGACGGAGCCACAGTGATCCTATTATTTTGCCTACTGAAGTTACTCGTGCTCCAAGTCGGGATGCCGCTGTTGACTCACATCAAATTAGACGTCGGGTACTCATAAATATGCCCCTCATGTCCGCGGGGCCCCCGCCGCCCATCTGACGCCGTTTCAGGAGCCGTCGTCCCGGTGGGGCCTGCCTTTTCAGAATAAAAAGGTTGTGTATGCTCCCTCTGACTCTCTAAAGAGGGCTGCATCACAGCTGGTCTAGCAGACACGCAGACAGACACTGGGGAAGGCATGCTCAATCTGGCAAACCCATCTCAAAGTGTCCCAGAATCTCCTTTCTGTCTGTATTCAGCTCACACACGGGGGGGTCAAGAGGGAACGAAGCCGTTTCAACCTAAATGGGCTCCATATGCTTTCTGAAGGCGACTGACGTAGCACTCATGAAGGGGCATGTCTGAGTTCGGTAAGTAGCCTTGCCTTAAAGCCGTTTGATATTAAAATAACAATAAATAAATCAAATAAATAGGATATATTATACATTATCAGTCATGCATAAATCCCAGAGCTGAAATTGGCCATAGCAACAACAACAATGGCAGGAAGCAGTTATGAACAAGGTAAACCTGACAATCAGACTAGACCTGTTCAAAATCACACATCAGCATTGTTATGTTTACCTCAGTTTCAGGCTAGATGCAATTTCAAGGTACCGCTCATCAACATGAGTGACAAGTGTTGGGGTGTGAACTTGGCCAACTGAGGGCGGGACTAACAATACACTTCCTGCCTCAACGTGAACGGTTGCATATTGTAGCATTAACAGTCCCATTTTATAGTTTAGAATTTCTTCAGATTTTCCTCTATTTCATCAAAGACGCTTAATGAAGATGTTAAAATTGATTTTTGAGTGGTTAAATTTAAAGTTATTACATTTTAGTTCTGTTTTTTTTCACAGGCAGTTTCAGACCAACTCCAACTTCTCTCTCTCACACACACACACACACACACACACACACACAGAGCAACTGAAATCTGTGGTTATACTGTCCCAGGTGTGAATGTACAAGTGTGGAGCAGCAAAAAAAAGCAAGCGTGCTCATTCACACTTGGATAAATAAAAGTTTAAAAACACACACACACACACACACACACCCCCCCCCAAAAGCAGGCACGCACCTCTGATCTGTTGGATGTGGCACAAGTACAGTGCAGTCTTTGTGGCTTCCTGGGTCCTGTCAGAGACTGTTAGTAAGGCTGTCACATCACAGAAGTGCCTCATTCCTCCTCCCCAGAGATAACACAGCTATTGTAGCAGGACTCATTTTTCTGCAGTGGGGGCTCAATAGGCTCCATTGTGCCCCATCAGCCATACACTCGCTGGGATATTTGTAGTGAGTGCAGCCAGCCAGCAAAATGAACATAACACATACTGTATTTCAACACGACCAAAGAATGAGAGAGACTTTGGTCCCCACAATCCCTTCCTTCCCTTTCAAACCCCTTGCTTCCTCTCTCTCTCCCTTTTCAGAGTTTCATCTTGACTATTTCAGAACCATCACTCATTATATAGACAAATTCCAGAAAACTGATCTGCAATAATTTCCTGATTGGTATTCCCATGTTTTAGTAGTTTGATCAAACCGTTGCTCTACACTCTCTAGCTCCTCTGGTCTCTTCTCACTCTCCCTTTTCATTTTCGCATGAGTTGAAAGGAGATGAGTCCGAGAGCACGAGGTCACCCACGGGGATCCTTCGGCACTCCGGCATCAACAGCGCTGCAAAAAAAAAAAAAAAAAAATCGCACTCCTCTCCAAACGCTGGAAGCTCAGAGAACATATCGGTGGAGAGAGAAGGCACAAGGGGAGTTGTGCCTGGCACCCCTAGTGAGGCAACAGACTGTTAACATCCTCGCTTAGACTAACACCTAGCTCAGAAGCCACGGAATTAGATTAACACCCCAGCCTGAACACATCACTCTCTCTCTCACACACGCACGCACAAACACACACACTCACTCACTCACATGAGAATCTGAAGAGATTTATTCTGAAGAAAAAAAACACCAAAGTGGTTAGTTGTGCAGAATTAAAACACATTATGAAGGAAAGTAGGTAACTTAAAAGGAACAATCCACCCTCAGATGCCAGCAGGCTGAAACGTAGAGACTAATAGCTTCATTATGGGCCCCAAAGTGCCGTGGCCTCACAGGACGACCATGTGGTGTTGCTGGGACACACAACGGTTGTATACGGCAGCACAGGGAGTAGTTAAGTGAAGTAGGCCATTGGCACAGTGACACGACTCGCATCTGGTAATCCTGTTGCTGTTTGTGTGACTTGCACACATGTTGGCTACATTTAAGGACAAATCCACCCTGGGATACTCTATTGTATTCTATTCTATTCTATTCTAGGGGTTATTTTGTGATGAAGTGCTGTAATTTATTTGTACCCGTTTTCCCTCAACCTGCCTCGTCTACTTTTACTTCAGTGAGTGATTTCCTGCATTTCCAAGGATGTCCTTCAACAACCCCAAGTGAACGGGTCTGACCTGGCTGCATTCAGCCATGGGTTAAAAGAGCAGGTGGAGATAGCGATAGCTTTTTACAGATTCACCCTGGGATACTCTTACACTGTTATATATCGCCAACCTGTGAGGCTCAATGTATGCTAGGGGCTATTTTGTGCTGTTATCTATTTCCCCCTCAACCTGTCTCATCTCCTTCTACCTCAGTTAATGATTTCCTACATTTCCCAGGGTGACTTTTGACAACCCCCAAAGAACAGGCATGAACTCGTTATTTTCAATCAAACTTATGGATGCATATGGGCATGTAAATAGCTAGCTAGTTAGTCAAGTAGTTTGTGAACACTGTAACATGTCCGTCATAAAAGCCATGCCCCTTGCTCAAAATGCAACATGCCTCGCGGCTGCACAGCATTTTGGTCTATTGAGGCTACTACAATGGATTTCTCCCTGTGTGTTTGTTGAACATGTTGCAAAATTGTGAGTCGAAACCCTCGCTTTTTGATTGTGAGGGACTGTCACCAAAATCTGACCTTTACTGTTGATGCTTAGGTAGTTGGGAAAACATCTGCTATTAAACTCTGTTGTAGCAGCGCTGGAAATATCTCAGTGTGAGGTCTACTTTTGGTCATGGGAATAAGAAAAACAATACACCACCAAACAACAAAATGGGCCCAGAAGGTGCATTGCCAGTAATGTAAAACAGTGTTAAAGAGTTCCAGGGTGGATTCATCTGTTCAGTCTGCAGCGTACAGAGAAAAAAGCCCAGGGACCTATCCAGCGTGTACATGGTTGCGGATGGAAGTCCTTTTTTTTTTCCTCTTAATTGGTCTATTTCCAAACATTGAGGAAAGTGAGCAAACGGCTGCTATCCATTGCGACATTTCATTCTGGAGGCATTCTCCCCGAGGCATGTGGGATGTCCACCGGGAGGTCATTATCTGACTGTCACTTAATTAACGTTCCTCTGGATAGGCGATATGCCATCGGGTCTGAGGTCTTGACACCTTCTGCTGCACACCGCGTCAACTTATAGAGCAGGCCGGAGACAGGTATGCAACACACTCAACACACTGTGTGGAGAGCAATGCGGCGCTGCACATGTATGTTAGGAATGTGTAACGCCCAAGACTGCACTCAGAGAGAGAACCTACTGTATGTCTTGTGCAGCAATTTGTCTTTCTTTTTCTCTCTCTCTCTCTCACACACACACACACACACACACACACACACACACACACACACACACACTTAACATAGTGAACATCTTTTTTCCTCTCTAATAGATACACATGGGACATCCAGGCGCTTGCAGGGCAAAGCTAAGGCAACGTATGCTTCTATCCAAAGAACCTGTATAACAGGTGTATCATTTATCAGTGTTGGGGAAAATTACTATTAAAAGTAATTAGTTACTTTACTTTTTTACTTGCTTCAAATGTTTCTTGTTACATTACAAAGTTACTTTTCATCAGGAGTAGCTCGGAGTACTTTTGCGCTCCTTACATCAAAAACACGCCGAAGCACTATGACTGTGTTGTCCATCATTATTTTAAATTGCAATGCAAGACTATTGTTTTGTGTTTCACCAGAACTGTAAGCCAATCTCATACATATCAAGCATAATAACAGTGTTTTATTGTCTCATGCAGCATATTGACCGCATGAGATTTTCACTTTGTCTATTTTTTTTGAACAAAAAATGAAACAATATGAGAGAAAAATAAATGTTACAACATTCTAATATTACAAAGTAACTAACAACAGAATACAAGAATTGAACAACGCATTAAGTTACTAGTTCCCACAAAAAAGTACTCTAATGCATTGTGTGTTTTTTCCTGTTTTCCCCTCCGTCTTCTGCCTCTTCCTGTGTTTGCGTATTCCTCTACTCGCCACGTGACCGAGATGTTACCCCGAGGTGTTTCGCATCACCTTGTGCTGTCAAGCCCGGCTCTCTAACGCCCCCTGCTCCGCCCATACTAGAGGCCGGGCGTGATGCAACCGTAGCCTCCGATCACAGGCTCCCTTCTCCATCCATCGTGTGATTCATGACAGGTCGCCGCCGTCCTTTTTCATCAGGCTTCCCTCCTCCCTCGTGGCGCTCAGTCAAACGGGGCCCCGCCGGGGCACCAACACCTGCAAGACCTCTGTTCTGGCTCTCCTCATCACTCTCCTGGCCTGACAGCCCGCTCACCTCCCTCCCATCCATCCTGCGCTAACCTTGCCGCTTCCTGTGGCCGTTTTTAAGGGACAAAATTGCCACGGGGCAGCTGTGAGCGCCGTGTTTACAGCGAGGCCTTCGCTCACTTTTCAGACAGCTGTAGGTGAAATTGAGGTCAAGGGGCATCTCACTGACTCCACTGAGAGGAGGCGTGGGTGTGAGCGGTGCGCTTTAAGCCCGACTTAAAAATCTCACACCTCACGCAGTACCACCAGATGAATCCTCTGCACTTATATAACTGGCATGTGGGGAGTTCGTACGGCGGGAGTACTCGGAGAGGGACGGCTCGCCCCGCCCGGCCCGTGGCTGCATTTCCAGCTGCAAGCTAAAGTCTGTCTGCCTGGCCGGCTGTTCAGCAGAGCCATGCAAAGTTAAAGAGGCAGTGGTCTCGCACGCCCAGACCTCTCTCCGCACTACGTTTCACTTCATGTTAGCATTGTGCCAGCACCGGGAGTGAGGTCTGGCGTAAGCCTCTTAAATAAGAACTAAAGAAAAAAACAAAACAATGCAACATAAAAACAGAGCAAGAGTTGTGATGTGTGTGTGTGTGTGTGTGTGTGTGTGTGTGTGTGTGTGTGTGTGTGTGTGTGTGTGTGTGAGAGAGACAGATCTGTGGATGTGTGTGACCTTGCACGACATCATTAGATTACTGCTACAACTTTGATTCAAATAATACCTTTGTCATGCCCATGTAGGACACTGATGACTAACCACTCCATTCACATTGCAAGAGAATGTCCATTCACTTTATATTGAATACATTTTGAAGGGAAAATAATCTGCAAGTAACACTAGGTTAATAAATTTAGGAAATCCACTGCGTTACTATTTTAAACTCATAATAAACTTAGAATAAATGCAACAGCAGAATGAGCCACTACAATCACAAGCCACCAACACTGCAAGGGTCAGAGCCGCAGCGCCCCTAACAATGAATGTCACAAACACTTCAGTGTCCCTTGTATGATCATGGTATGACACGTTTCCAACCCACTGAGCTCACAAGCACAGACAGCTGCCTCCCCATTAAAGTTAACTAACCATATGCTCACCTCCCTCCCTCCCTCCCTCCCTCCCCCTCCTGCACTCCTCTGTCACTACTCAGGAAATGGGGGGATGACCTTCCTCCTGTAAAGTAGGGGCAGGATTGGCCCAACTCAGCAGAACCAAGAGGGGGAATTAACAGCAGGGGTGCCAGAGCCACCGTGATTACGTGACGGGAAAGAAGAACTCCAGAGAGAGAGAGAGAGAGAGAGAGAGAGAGAGAGAGAGAGAGAGAGAGAGAGAGAGATTGAGTAAGGCATGGGGAAAGGAGAAGAGAGGAAAGTAGCCCAGAGAGAAAGATAGGATGGAGAGAGAGAGAGAGAGAGAGAGAGAGAGAGAGCGCACGGGGGGCTGATGATGGAGATAAAGATGGAGGGAGAGAGAGAAGAAGACACATATTTAGGGAGAGAGAACGAGGCGGTCGGGGTGGTGAGAGGAAGGCGAAGCGTCGCCTTGTAGGTGCTGAGTCATGGTGTTGCTCTATTTTGCGTTTTCTACCTTTTACTTTTTTCTTTTGTTTTGCTTCTCAAGTCTTCAGACTCTTTCTGCTGTCTCATGCTCCTTCAGTCCCTCCTCTGGCCTCTCTCCATTTCTGCTGTCTTTAGCGAGCAGTCGATCGTCCATGCCTCGGTTCCAGCATTAATGCATTCTGTACAGCATAGAGACAGCTGCAGAACACACACACACACACACACACACACACACACACACACACACATAAAGAGTGCATCCCCATGAGGACCCTCACTTAGCATCTGGCTCAGACAATATGTCTGGGAAGACTCATGAATAGAGAACATTTATCCATCCTAAAGTTTGCACCACAATGATGAAATTCTGACCTTTGCTCTCTCTCCATGTGTGTGTGTGTGTGTGTGTGTCCTCCCTCACCCTAGCTTCACCTATCCCCACTCTTCCACACAAACGCATGCACACACTTCCCCTGCTAGAGAGAGAGAACGAGTTTCCCAAGTTCCCATCTAAAAAAAAAAACAAGTGTGACTCAAGTGGGCTGTGTTGTTCTCTCCGCTTGTGGGAGGGGCTGCCTAACCCCAAGCCTGTTGTCAAACCGTGTCTCCATAAAAGTGAAATCATGTTTTTCGCGGGGCGCAAGAACCCCGGCCAGATGTACTCAATTATTGAGAGCGGGGGGGGGGGGGGGGGGAGAGACAGAAACAGTAAGAGGAAGGAAAGTATTAGCCCAGGCGAAATGAGGTGGAAGCCGACCAACACGCTCAGGCAGTCGGGGGGGGAGACAAAAGCCTGGTTCCTAATCTCCCACCGCCGGGGGAACATCTGCCTCAGAAAACCTAATGGCACAGTCTGTTTCCTCCTTGAAAATGTCACACCGAGGCGCCGTAAACACAAATACCTCACAACCGGTGCGCCGCGAACGAACACGCCGGCAGATGCTCTAAGTGGGGGTGTGTGTGGGGGGGGGGGGGGGGAGAAGATGCAGGCGACAAGGACTGGAACAGGCTCCACTAAGGACCGCTTTGAATACTGTTTACTCAACAGCGCGTTACAAATTCTGTGCATTATCGCGACGACCCGAGCTCATCAGCCATTCCTTTTGATGTTGTTATGAGGCTACAATGAGCTAAAAAAAAAAAGGCTGAGTCATCCTTAACAACAAAATGCAACCCCCCACCCCCCCCCCCACCCCCGTCCTCTCCGCCGCCGCTTAGTGCTGGAGTCTGCGGCTTTGTCATTAATCCATGACAGCCATCAAGAGAATGATGAGAAAAATGTGGGCCATCGCAAGTCATCTTCCTCAGTGGCAGCAGATAGGAGACGAAAACGACAAAGTGGCGCTTAATGCGGGGCCGTCGTAGAGCGGTGGGCAAGACACAGCGATCGGGGGGAGATCTCTGACTCACTGTCTCTGACTCTCTCTCTCTCTCTCTCTCTCTCTCTCTCTTCTCGGGCGTCTCGTTCTCCCTGTGACTGACAGAGGAGGCTCATATTATTAATTCAACCGCACGCACAGCCAGGCAAAGATAAGCTTGAAATAGAACTATAATTGTTGCTGTGGTGATGAGATCCGCTAGCCTTGTTGTCTTGAGATGGCGGCAGCATCGCCAGATTCTTTTTTTTTTTTTTTTGCAGAGGAAGAAAGCGAGAGAGAGAGAGAGAGAGAGAGAGAGAGAGAGAGAGAGAGAGAGGGGGAGAGATCTTGTGTTGATCTTACAGTACATTGCCATCAATAAGACACTTCCCAAGGTCCAAAGAAGGTCATGCAAGGTTTATGCAAGCCAACCCGGATGTGTGTCTGTCGTCACGTTTGGACACAGGCGGAAAAAGGTGCCGTCTGATTCTGCTCTCCGGGCGAACGCGAACTCCTCTTCCCCCCTTCCTCTGTTCTCACGGCTTCTCGCGGAAAAGGCGAAGGTCATCATTCCTGTGCCTCCTGAAATGCCATTTCATCGTCTCCAACACCAGACATTTCATTGTTGAGTGAGCAAAGAGCATCCCGGGGGCAACAGGGCATCTTAGGAGAGTGGACTGTGTTGAGAGCTCACCGTGCGCACACACACACACACGCACACAGCACACACGCCAGTTGTTCCCACTTCCACTCCTCCTTCCCAAGCCACACGCAGCGTCCACACTTATTGTGCTCTACATTGTTTTGTGTTGCATGATGGGTAAAGGGCCCTCCAGCCATGTTATTCAGAATCAGAAATGCTCTATTCAGTCAACTACAATAAATGTGCAGGTATTTGAATTGAACCTCAGTCAACTGAAGCTGAAGGCAAATGCATACACGCAACCACCGCTTTCACTTCCCCCGTGTGCTATTTCACTGTTTTCTACTCACGTCCTCTCCACGTAATCCTTTCTTGGCGGGGGGAAAAGTATTCCACTCACTTTTGGTGCGCGGAGAGAACATTATTTGCATTTTAAGACACAATATAAAAAGTCTGTCATGTCCATGCATTTATACTGCTGACAATTAGTTTTTCATCCGATAAAACCGCATTAAAACGGAAAAAACAAAAACGGAAAAGAACTCGTCTTAGGGATGAAGCCAAAGAGCAGCGGTGGTTCAATAGGCGTGCAGTAAAAAGTGAAACCTCTACCACGGGCTCGGTGTCAGCGTGCGTTCGACAAGTGTGGCGTACGGGATGGTTGATGGAGCGCCGAGGTGGGAAGTTCATGATGAGATATCCAGCGGATAATGATGGCAATTCCAATAACTCGCCTCCCTCGCTGCACCCAGCCGTGCAGAACCTTAATCCTGGCGCTCTAATCCTGCAGACTGAGAGGACCCAGAGAGCAATATATAACAATAGGAGTAATAAAAAGCTCAGGACTAAAAGTATCCCCGCAGTGTTTGACAGGACACTCAGATTAAAATGGAAAATGGAAGGTGCTACACAGCTACATAGTAGGGGTGGGCGATATGATTAAAAATCAATATCGTGATTATTTCAAACTTTTACCTCGATTACGATTAATGAACGATTATTTTATTTGTTTTGTTTTATTTTGAAATTTGTTTTATTTTGGAATTGACCGGATGCTCTAAGCCGTTCCTGTGTCTGACTTCCTGCCCGGCTTGACACATTCGCTCGCGGCTCGCCAAAAAAACGAACGGTCCAAACCTGTCTGAACACCAGACTGCGCCCCGACTAGCCCCGGCACAAATTCAGCACTGGACGTGACTGAATACCACGTAGTATTTTTTAAGGGGACAGTTCATGAACGCAGTATTGGGGAAAGTATTTGGCCCGTTCATTCGCGGGAAAGTGATGTTACGTCTGACACACACACACACTCACACTGGTTGCTTTGCTAACTGGCGCTTCTAGACGTTCCTCGTTCTTGTAGCCTAAATAACAATCGAAATGAACGATTTTGAAAATTTGCCACGATTACATAATTAAATCGCGATTACGATTATAAACACGATAATCGCCCACCCCTACTACATAGTGTTGAATGCATATAGAGTGCTGCACTGTCAATTGGCTGTATGTGAGGTCCTATAATCTGATGAGACTTTAACGATACGTCTGTCTAGATCCTGAGCCCATGCATGCACTGTGCACGGCGGAAGGACGCGGAAGGATTATTCCTACTATTAAGTATTAAGGATATTATTGAGAGTGGGGAAAAGTGACAGAGCAATGTTGTCACAGGTGAAACCATCCCGTGCTGATTAGCCCGGGGAGGTGTATATTTGTGTATCTGGAGTCTCGGATTAACCGCTCACCCCCATCGCGCCTTATTGGCTGTAACTACCGTTACAGCTGGAGAGTCTGGAGGGAAACAGTTGGAGACAGAATGTGCTGCGCTCCTAATTGGAGAAGGGCTGAGGGGTGAGAGGGATTGCAGGATTTGGGTGCTGAGGGACGGAGGCTCTGCTGGTGGCTCGCTGAAAAATCATTTCTGCGACGCAAAAAAAAAAAAAAAAAAAAATTAAAAAAAACAGCCACACAGCTGGACCTGCCAGACTACCTCCAATCTGCCGGCGCAGAAATGACAGTCGCACTTGTTTATGTCGCGAGTAAGCACAAAAAGCTTAAACGTATTCCGTCGTGACAGTGGGATGCAGTGCGGAGGCTGAATGAGCTAAGAGCGAAGCAAAGCAAGGGGGCAAGTGAGGGCACATATCTAGGGGTCTCATGGAAAAGTCTTTCAGAGAGACTCGCTTATTAGGTCAACCAGGCCGGAGTCACGGAGGCATCTGGGTAACCCGCAGCACTCGGCCGTTATCGTGTCCGCACTCTAGTCCGGGTCTGACTCTCAACACGTGCGACAGGACTTTCCGATGAGGAGCTCAGGGAAATCAATCATGGACAAGAAGGCAGGAAGATAGAGGGGTGGAGCGGGGCAAGACAGCGAGAGAGAGAGAGAGAGAGAGAGCGACTGCTGCAGAGGCTGAGGGATTTCTGCCAATTGTGCTGACACTTACTAGGCGAGAAGTCAACACAGAAAAAAAAAAGCATGGCGGGTTAGCCTCGACATGTCTGTGGCTTAGGGGAAAGTTAACTCTTAGACACACACACAGGCTGTCAGTGCGGAAACGAGAATGAGTCAGCATAGCCCCGGGGTTGGCACGGAGGGAGAGGCAACACGTGAGCAGAGGAGCTATTAATGGTGATGTTGACAGTCCTCATGACAATCCCATGACAACCTGCCCGCAAAATGGGAGCTCGGGTGTGCGCCGTGACCTGTTTCATAACATCACGACGAGCGGCCGAGAGAGGGAGACACTCAGACATGAGAGAGCCGTGCGATGTGCCAAGAAGCTTAAAAAAAAAAAAAAATGCCAACAAGCTCACAAGCATGAGTTTTTATGGGCATGTGAACATACGCATGCACGCAGACACACACCATAGGAGAGGCAGGCTGCAGCTGCAAGTGAAGTAGAAACAATGTGTTTTCATAACCTCTGCAAACCAGTGGTGGCAAGAAAATCCAGAATCGCATTTTTCTCCCACATTTGCACACGGCCTCGTTCATAAAGCAATGCAAACCCTTTACAGTCTGGATCCCCGCTCCCTAGTCCGCGCTGAAACAAGACAAGACAACCTCAGGTATATATGTACACAGGCTTTGAGACCACTTATTTCCTGCAGACACATTACGTAACAGACAGACCCTGAGGTATCCAGACCTGAGGAGTCAAGACCTGAAAGGCATTTCAGGCAGAATCTCTGCTGAGCAAGCGCACGGTGACGTGATGTGATGAATCTCCGGGGAGACGTGACGGAAGGAGGGTGAGGGCAACGGCAACCTGCTCTGCAGCGGGGCGGCATGACACGCTCACATATGTACACACACTAGGGGTGGGCGATATGACTAAAAATCAATATCGTGATTATTTCAAACTTTTACCTCGATTACGATTAATGAACGATTATTTTATTTGTTTTGTTTTATTTTGAAATTGACCGGATGCTCTATGCCGTTCCTGTGTCTGACTTCCTGCCCGGCTTGACACATTCGCTCGCGGCTCGCCAAAAAAACCCGAACGGTCCAAACCTGTCTGAACACGGCGTTACAGGACGGGGCGGAGGGACGTGACTGAATACCACGTAGTATTTTTTAAGGGGACAGTTCATGAACGCAGTATTGGGGAAAGTATTTGGCTCGTTCATTCACGGGAAAGTGATGTTACGTTTGATGCGCGTGCACACACACACACACACACACACACACTGGTTGCTTTGCTAACTGGCGCTTCTAGACGTTCCTCGTTCTTGTAGCCTAAATAACAATCGAAATGAACGATTTTGAAAATTTGCCACGATTACATAATTAAATCGCGATTACGATTATAAACACGATAATCGCCCACCCCTAACACACACACACACACACACCTACTGTAGCTATGACATGGCAGACAATCCTCTCTCCTGATTCCCTCCTGACCTCGGACCTTTTCAATAAATCACACCCAGACGAGCGTTCGACACCCAGGGTGATCCAGCTCTAATCCCCATACTCAAGTGCTGTAGAACTACCAATTGTTGCTGCAGAGTAATTGCTCCGCCATAGTAATTATCCTCCATAAACACTGCTGCTACTTGCCCCCCTGAAGAACCGGCTGTAATTATTTCCTTTGAAAGAGAATTTTTCATTGGCTTCTTTCAAACTGCTTAGCGAATGGTTACTTTTAAGGTTTCGCACTCGCGTAATGAGGGGATATTATTGTTAAATGGAGCCTGCGGCAGACGCTGCTTGAAAGGGCGGTGTTGGTCGGAAAGAGTGAGACAGAGAGAGAGAGAGAGAGAGAGAGGGAGAGGGAGAGGGAGAGAGAGAGAGAGAGAGAGAGAGAGGGGATGGGAGGGGAAAGTTTATTGTCATCTCAAGGTTATGTTGTATCCCATCCATCTGCAAAGCTTCATTGACCACATCGCTCTTCATGCACTATAAACAACAAGCTAACAATCACCCACCCACGCACACACACACACACACACACACACACACACACACACACACACACACACACACACACACACATAAGTCCTCCCTACAGTGTGCGCTGTAGCCATACGTACACATTTACAGTGGCAGCAGCGTGACACCTCCATATAAATAATGAAAGCTTGGACCCAATCAGACATTAGTCTCTGTCGAGCTCCAACAAAAGCAGGCGCAGCACCTTCAAGCTATCCGGCGGTGAATTAAACGTGAGGATAAATCAAACCGCGCCAAACTGTTTTTTTCAACAACCTGCAAACCGCCAGATTAAAAGCAAATACAACCGTCTCTGCTCAAACAGCCCCGCCCCCCTCCACCACCCCCCCCCCTCCCGTGAGCAACGGTAGCAACGCACGACCCCCCGAAAGCTCGAATCAATTAGAGCAGAATTACCGTGTTTGTGGACTGTTATTTATCCCAACCAATATCCTCAAGGAAAGACCATAAGGGGTTTTGGAGGACAATGATTAATTTAATCAAGTGTGAGTGAACTTTCTCCAAAAATCATGCAGCTCCGACAGATAATCCGCTTTCCCTGAAACGTTTCCAACAGGATTAGCCCCCGAGGGAAGCCTGGTTGTACGAGGGGAGGGAGGGAGGGAGGGAGGGAGGGAGAGAGGGAGAGAGAGAGAGATAGGAAAAAGAAAGAGAGAGAGAGGGAGTGCAAGAAAGATTGAGAATGAGATGGGGGAGAGAGGGAGGGAGGGAGGGAGAGAGAGAGAGAGAGCGATAGGAAAAAGAAAGAGGGAGAGAGAGAGTGCAAGAAAGATTGAGAATGAGATGAGAGAGAGGAGAGGAAAAAGAAAGAGGGAGAGAGGGAGTGCAAGAAAGATTGAGAATGAGATGAGGGAGAGAGGGAGGGAGGGAGAGAGAGAGATAGGAAAAAGAAAGAGGGAGAGAGAGAGTGCAAGAAAGATTGAGAATGAGATGGGGAGAGAGGGAGAGAGAGAGAGGAGAGAGGAAAAAGAAAGAGGGAGAGAGAGAGTGCAAGAAAGATTGAGAATGAGATGAGAGAGAGGAGAGAAAAAGAAAGAGGGAGAGAGGGAGTGCAAGAAAGATTGAGAATGAGATGAGGGAGAGAGGGAGGGAGAGAGAGAGATAGGAAAAAGAAAGAGGGAGAGAGGTAGTGCAAGAAAGATTGAGAATGAGATGGGGAGAGAGGGAGGGAGGGAGAGAGAGAGAGAGATAGGAAAAAGAAAGAGGGAGAGAGGGAGTGCAAGAAAGATTGAGAATGAGATGGGGGAGAGAGGGAGGGAGGGAGAGAGAGAGAGAGAGAGATAGGAAAAAGAAAGAGGGAGAGGGAGTGCAAGAAAGATTGAGAATGAGATGGGGGAGAGAGGGAGGGAGGGAGAGAGAGAGAGAGAGATAGGAAAAAGAAAGAGGGAGAGAGGGAGTGCAAGAAAGATTGAGAATGAGATGAGAGAGAGAGGGAGTGAGGGAGCGAGTCAGAGTGGGGAAGATAGATGGGAGAGAGAGACAGAGAGAGGAGAGGAGAGGCAGAATGAAAAGAAGAAAATATGGTTGGAGAATGATGCGAAAGTGGAGTAAAGGCAAAGACTTAGGGAGGCGGAGAGAGGAAGAGAGATGAAGATGGACTGAGACAGACGCAGGCGAGAGGAGGGGAGTGACGGAGAGGAGGACAAGAGGGACGTGGGTGGAAAAAAGCAAATTGGTCAATTTACAAGAGGTGGACAGAGATACAACGTGAAAGAGAGAGAGAGAGAGAGAGAGAGAGAGAGAGACAGGAAGGATGGAGGTGGAGAGAGGACAGGAAACTCACACATTTGTACAAACAGCGGCGGTCATATCTGGGTACCACACCGCCTCTAACTCCACTGCTGTGGTTCTACGTGTCTGTAGCAGTTGCGATGTGAAGCGGGGTGCTGCCGGTAAAGAGCATGTGTGCTCAGCAAATCTCCCCCCGGATAAATAAAGGTTAAAAAAACAGAGAGAAGTGGAGCAACAGGGTTTATTGCTGCTGTTGTAGAAATATCCCTTAAATGCCACGGTGCTTTATCGGTGCGTTATGTTTTTACTTGACCTGAAAGTTTGCGTGGCCCTTTCAAAATTGTGTGTGTGTGTGTGTGTGTGTGTGTGTGTGTGTGTTTCAAGTCCCCGGGGGCCCAGGAAGCTCATTTATAACCCATGACGAAGTTAAAAAAAAATATATATATATATATATATATATGCGCGGCAATCTGGAGGCAAGGCAGCTTTTCTAAATTCCTGAAAAGTTGACGTCTCAGCGTTCTGTTCAGCGGCCCAGATATTCTCTCCTGCTGCACGTAAAAAAAAGAGTTAGAGATGAAATCAAACCAAATCATGAGGTGATATTCCAAAATAGCACAACGGTAGGCAAATATCGCCACAGAGAACTCGGGGGGGGGGGGGGGGAATAAATCTATTCTGATACAGGATACATCAGAACGGATGACGGTGGAAACAGATGGGAGTCGGTGGTGTCCGTTAGCGCTGACGGCTGAGGAGGTTTGCGGCATGCGACATCCCTGGATCGCGTTTTTTTTTTTTTACGATGTCAAGAGTCCCTCGCGGCTCACGCAGGCTCGCCAAAAGCGTCCCGCCCCCCCGATAATTCAACTTCCTGTTTAAGCCCCCGAGCGCAAGACCCTGGCCAGAGGGCACAACAGCCAATGTGCTGAGCCTCACTGAGAGCTGTAGCCTTTGATTAAGCTCCTCTATTCCGAGCCTAATGCCCCGGCCTTCAATTATTCACCGAGTTGGTAGAGTGGGGGCTTGCGCATGCTACAAGCTTGCTAAGTGTGTTAGCCTAAAAAAACATAATGCAATAAAGCTCATCCATGCATAATGGATGGGAGACTGGGACCGGGCACTCTGTCGTGGGAAGACAGAATTAGAGAGCGGGGATCAGAGGGAGGGAGCTCAACGGGCGATGTTGTGCCAAATCGCCCGTCCTCCGACGCCGGGGCACTCTGCCGCCATAAATCCCTCCCCTTTCTATCTCCCGCTCTCTCTCTCTCTCTCATTCCGTCCATCCGTCCGTCCATCCGGCGCAGCTTTAGCACGGCTCCTTTCAATTTGAAGAGCAATGACAAGCGGAGGGCGTCGTTCGTCAACGCGTGCATTAGGAAGTCGCCGCCGGCTCACGCGGTACAGTAGGGATGGTGTTCAGGGTCGAGCTGAGAGTTGTTTAGGAATATAAATCAGCATTATAATCATTTCTACTAGTTGTGATATAATAAAGTATAATGCAGTATGGTAATAATCTCTGTGTCACAAGGTTGCTCTGCAATCAGCGCCGCTCTCGCCTCGTCTCGCTGCTTTTTCAGGCGTTTGGAAAAGTGCTACACAAATAAGAAGCATATAAAGTTTGTTAGCATCATTATTAGTAGTAGTAGTAGTAGTAGTATTTATTATTACTACCCCAGTTGCTGGCATGCTCAATAGGGTACGGAAGCAGAGGGACACAGGTTTGATTCCTGCACTGGGCTATGTATTTAATAGAAGTGTCCTACTGAACCTCCGTCAGCTCAGTCCTCGCTCTGAAATGCAACTTTAAAGGTGCATTTCTAACAACCATTCACTCTAAACAGGAAGTACATGCGCAACACGGCGCTCTCGTTTTTTTTCCTTGCGCGTCCCCTCCGACGTGCACTCTCCCTGAAACGGTCGACTCTTAGATGTAGTTAAGAAAAACCACTACGTAAGAGTAAAAACAAATCAGCACTTACAGTCTGAAGGTCGCTTAGAAAATGTGGAGTTTTATGTGCACAGATACAGTGTGTAGAAACCCCCCCCCACCCCCCCCCCCACTAAAACCAAGCAGAGTGCTGTTAAGCATGCATAAGCCCTTTGAATTAGTCTCCCAGATCTGCCTCGCATGACAGCCGTTGGCACAGGCACAATACGAGAGGAGAGCATATCAACCCAACGCAGGCCGCTCCCTTATGTCAACTCTTCCTCTGCACGTAAAAAAACCCCAACGCCATCCATCCATCCATCCATCCATCCATCCATCCATCCATCCATCCGCCGCCGCTGCCATGCAAAGACTCGACCAACATGGAAATGACGCGGTCGTGCTCCGGATGAGGGATTTTTCAAGCGTTTACAATTGTCTCTTCCAGGGTGGAATGATAATCTGCTGATATGAAGACGTCCCGCTCCTACAGTGTTCCTCTAACGGTACATTTCCTCCAACACTGAGCTCCATCAATTGGCCCATTCTGTGCGCCCCCCCCCCCCTCACCCACCAGCGTATAAATGGCTCTAGGATTCATTAGACATCGCGTCCCATAAAGCAGGCCTCCGTCTTTTTACAATTGACTTACCATTGATGGCACGGCAGTAAAGCATCCTCTGAACCCCCCATATAAATATAAAAAGGAAAGTGGCGGCAATTATTCAACACAAAGGAACTAGGGCTTAAAACAAATATCCAGACCTCCTTCCCGTGGATTGGTCGGGTGGGGGGCTATAAATAAAAAGAGATTATTGGCACTAGAGCAGTAGTGGTTTCCGACAAAACAGGCCAGCTTCCAATAAAAGCCAAATGAGTCAGTGTACCCGAGTAGAAACAGTGTGTTTTGTCAGGTTGAAGCAGCTACTCCCAGCAGGGACAAGAGGGGAGTGGGAGGAGTGAACCAGAGGATCAGTGGTGGAACGACAATGGAGCGAGGACCACCCGCGTCGGGGGCCCCACTGCGGTGCTGATGCTGGCCGACAGACGGGGCGCCACTGGCCCCCGCGTGTGTCACCAACACTCGTGGGCGGGTCGGTACTGGATGCCGGTATGTGATGCTGGTCTAGAGGCCCGGGGGGGGCTGAAGAGTCACACAGAGGGATTTGGGTCAGTATGTGTTTGTCTGGAGGGGGGGGTTTCCCACATGTATGCATTTCTCATGTCCCTGTGAGTGAGTGCATGTAGTGTGTGTGTGTGTGTGTGTGTGTGTGTGCGCACTGCTCCAAGGCCACGACGCGAGTTTGTCATCACGTCAGAGCGAGGAACACGACCGCCCTGAGAAAATAGCTGCGGGACGAGACACAAAGATGTCACGGATTAGCAAATATTTACTCCCCCTGCGGCATCAGTGCAGATTTAAATAGGAACGTGAAGAAGAATGACATTTTTTGTGCGCAGGGTATCGCGAGTGAAGTATAATTAAAGTGTATCTGGAGTGGTGATCCATTAAAATGATAGCAGACAATCTTACAGCCAGCAGGTGCCGCGGTCAAAGCAATTGACCTGAGATTATTGAGGTGTGATACACCCTGGGTCTGACAGCCTGCTGAAGAACGAACAGGTCCCAAGCGCAATTTTTTTTTTTAAAAAGATCCCTATTGGGGATAAAGCAACAAGGGTGACATGAAGTGGGGGAGGGGTGCTATGACTGGGGAGAGAGAGAAGAATGAAAAAAAGACATGTTATTCTCACACTATGTCATCATCTGGGAATGTGTGAGAGAGGGAGAGAGGGGGAGAGAGAGAGAGAGAGAGAGAGAGAGAGAGAGAGAGAGAGAGAGAGAGAGAGAGAGCATATGAGTATGCTTATGAGCGTATGGGCACATAAGGATTATGGGGTGGGATTGGGGGAGGTCAATCATTAGTGTGCCCGTGAAGAGCACTGAGCAGTGGTGTGTGGTGTGTGTGTGTGTGTGTGTGTGTGTGTCAATCTATACCTACAGTGGGTCTCAGGGACTCACACCTGAGCAGCCGACGAAGCTATTTGTACTCCGCGGATGAACCGATCTCATAACGGCACGGGGGTGAGAAGCTGAAGGTGTGAGCGACAGGATACGTTACCCTCGCAGACATCCGCTCGGGAAAAAAACAAAAAAAACACGGTGGTGATATGAGGGGAGAAAAGAGGAGCAACGACAGCGCCGGAAGGAAGTACAGGTGATGCCAGGAGTCATCGCCGGTATCTGACAAACCTCAGTTGCCCCCACCGTCACCACGGCGATAAACACCTTCCTCCCTCCCCTCTCCAGTGTGACCTTGTCTATCTACGGAGCGAGGGCGGATGAGATGTTTCACAGTGGCTGGAGTGTGTGCTGCTGCTGCTGAAAGAGGATCTTGAAACTCCTCAGCTATCCCACTGTAACCAAAGATTCTTAGTGGAAGTCCCTAAGACCAGCAGTGGAATGCATTGCAGTAAATCACATTGATTGTCTGTGTAACTCGCGCGAGAAGAAATGAATTGGTTCCAACTGGGCACCTGCTCCAGAATGATAGTTAAAGCTTGACACCATAAATTCAGACGCCATTCTTCATCTTCCTAAAATTCTCTGTAACGTGTGATAGACGTTTTTTTTTTTACGACATCCTGAAGTTCACAGACCCGACGTCATCTTCGGTGCGCTAGTGCATCCCTGTGGCTGTCATTCATTTGGTTCCCCCCCCCCACTGGTGACCTCTCTCCTCATATTAAATAACGTCTGCTGTAACAAACCTGCTCTCTCTCTCTCTCTCTCTCTCTCTCTCTCTCTCTCTCTCTCTCTCTCTCTCTCTCTCTCTCTCTCTCTCTCTCTCTCTCTCTCTCTCTCTCTCTCTCTCTCTCTCTCTCTCTCTCTCTCTCTCTCTCTCTCTCTCTCTCTCTCTCTCTCTCTCTCTCTCTCTCTCTCTCTCTCTCTCTCTCTCTCTCTCTCTCTCTCTCTCTCTCTCTCTCTCTCTCTCTCTCTCTCTCTCTCACAACCACCAGGCAAGGAGCTGAGCCAGAACCCACAGTGCACCAAGTGTTTATCGGAGGGTTTCAGCGTAGGCGTGACCGAATCCCCTCGACCCCTGCTTTTAAGAAAAAAAAAAAAAAACTGATTCTACATTCTGCTCTCGCGCTCATCCTCCGAGACGGACGATAAATCACAGCGGTGAAGCATACAGTACAACAAAGGACCGCAGTGCTGCACTTTAACCCAGCCCAGTCGCAAAAGCTGTTCACATCGCTGCAGGCTCGACTCCTCCCCTCCCTCCACCTCGCGTTGATCAGAGCCAGAAAAACCTATAGGCTCTGGCTTGATTATCTGCACTGGCCTCTCCTCCTCTCTCCTCCTCCTCTCCCCTCCATCCTTTCCACCTCTAAAGCCCTTTACTCCCCTCCATTACACTAATAAGGCTAATCACCCCTCCGGCTGGTGCAGCCATGGGCCTGGGAGAACATGTCAGCAAGGGGAGATCAATGGACCACATCAAAGGGGCTGTAGCAGCACACACACACACACACACACACACACACACACCACCCCAGCACAGGGCCCAGGGAGATAAGGCTGCTGCTCCCCTACATTTTTCATGAGATTATCCACCACTGTTCTTGCCTTTTGGATTGGAGCGCGGTGGTGCTTTTCATGAGCCACTCGGGGCGATCGCCAAACCAGCTTGGAAACGCGATGCGTGCATGAAACCCGAAAAACGTGCACGGTGCACGGATTGCGTAGGACACAGACGCCAGCGCATGCACGGGTACATACACAACGCGATTGAAGTACCTGCACACACACACACACACAGGCCCATGTAGTTATTTCTACAGATCCATTAGAAGTTGATCCATAATTGATCAGCTGCTCATTAGGGGATACACTACGGTTAAGGCAGAGAGAGGAGTTAGATCTCTCCAACAGCTCACTTCTACTCTACCTCTCCTCCTGGAGGCCCAACAGCCGTTGCAGGATCCCGAAGTGTGCTAACTCAGCCTCCTCCACAGGAGCTCCATACCCGAGGAGCAAAGTAGGAGGATGTGAACTCGTGCCTGGTTTCCTCTTCCAGTTAAGGGGGGGGGGGGGGGGGGGGGGGGGGGAATGATGGGATAAGAGAAGCATTTAAGCTCTCGCTCAGCAAAAAGACGTGAACAGGAACAGGGATGAATATGGATGAGAAGATTTGTAAGGGAGGTGACCTTCAGGAGGAGCTGAGGTGTTAGCCGGCTGATACTGGCTGGAACGGGTTGGGAGTAGGACCCGCAAGCCCGCGCATTCGACGTGAATTTTCCTTCCACAGTCTCCGCAAATTTATCCGAGCCACAAAACCAACAAGCGTTTTATACTCTTTTTATGTAGCAGATATACAGCGCACGGCTAAAAACTCTTACATGTAATTTCTGCCCGGCACACTGGGCTCTCACTTAATTACACCTGTCTGCTTGGGAAACGCAGAGGACCGCATGGTAAAAGCTGAGAGAGAGATTTTTCGCTCTTTAAAAAACCATTCCTATCTGGCTCATAGTAGAGAGGTACCGACGGTGGAGAACAGCATCAATCATCACTGATCTGGAGTAAAAACACAAAAGGACGAGCACTAAGAGCGTTTGAATATATAGTTTTAGTTAAAAATTGATGGGAGATGTGAAGAGCTGCACATCACGTGTTCTCTGTCTTCAGTCGCCTTCTAAATATAGCTTGGTTTCTCAAATGGTGCAATCATTGTTATTAACGCAAATAATATTTCAGTCTGAAAAACAAAGACGAACCAAACAACCTCATCTATGTATCCGTCCATGCCAGCACACAATTTTGAACATGTCAGAATAAAATGCCAGTAGATGCAGCATGTCTGTATATGGAAAGGATCGATAGATACCGGCATCTTAAAAGTTAAAAAGATTAAAAAGATTTTTTTCTGATAAAATACACAAAACAGTAGCAGTGAGAAAATGAACGCTACTGTTTAACAGCCTGTTCCTATTCTGCCCATCTAGAGGCGTCACTAGGGGGCCAAGCTTTTGGGAAAGCTAATAAAATAATATTGCTGAGCAGAAAAATCTCTCAACTGGCTCCCTCTCCTTTTCTTTTCACTCATTTGGTTTTCTGCTACTGCTACGCACCAGCAATTTATCTTTACCTACATTTGAACACAAAGCATGAATTGTTATTTGTCAAATCCTTTTCGAAATTGTAACATTAGCTGAGCTTGAGTACAGACCGCTAAGCGAATCGGTGTCAGAGCACACTGATTCTGGTGGACGGTAGAACAGCTCCTGGGGAACTTGGAGGAGAGGATTGGATAGAATCAGACAGAAGGTGTTCGGCGCTGCCAAAGGCATATTTCCAACAATACAAACAAGACAAACTGTTTTTACAAACCCGACACGTTTACATTAAATTGTCACTGTGTGAGCTGTGCCATTTTCCCAGCTGTCTTTCCCCTCTCTTCACCCACCACCCACCTTGAAGAGATTATTCATTCTTTACTGCTACGGTCCAAGGCAGCCCGGTAAATATTTCTGAACATGAACGCCTCTTTCCCAAAGCCCAAAAAAACAAAAACAACAAAGAAGGAAGGACTTGACACATAGGCATCCTATAGGGTTCTCAGTCTCCGTCACTTATGGAAGGCTTCAGGCGCTGATACCCAGCTGGATGGCTCGCCGCCTCCCTCCGCCTATCAGAGAATATCGAGTCTGTCAGGCTCCCGTGCAGCAGGTCCGTCAGGCTCCTGTGCAGCTTGAATCAGTGACAGGTACTTAACAGCTGTCTGTCTCGGTTAGACTCGGCACTGAGCAGCTAGACGGCGTCCGCGGGGATCCGTTGAGAAAAACGGCGTTCTTATGCCGCGGAAATATCGGCGGCGGCCGGCGTGCTGGTAGGTTACGCATGGATGCACGTGCTGCAGGGCACACCGCATACACAAATGTATATACGCCGACACCGGACTCAAACGGTATACCTGCAAATTCTACGTTTTTGTTTTTTTGACCCGGACAGGTTACCTTACAGGAAGATACAACGTTTAGAAAAAAAAGAAAAAAACACGGGAAAGTATTTGAAAGACAATTCAGTATAACATTGTACTACAACAACTGTCCATCCTTGTGTTTCGGCCCCGGTTTTGGCTCCGGCGCAGGTCGCAGCCCCCGGAGCTATTCTGGTGGTGGATAATTTGTTATGTAAACCTACCACTGGGCCGGGGCCACACATCACTGTGACTTCAGAACAGCCCGGAGGCATTGTTAGGCACAACATTGTAATAAAATGCAAAATAATAGTAAAATGTTATTCCATCCCGCCAAGCGGCACAGTGGCTGAACAGCAGCTAAACAAAGCGGGGTTGCAGGAGAACCGGTAAGAGAAGCTTTTGGGCAGCTTATTAACACTTGAGTGACCTCTTATGTGGGCACAGGTACGCAACTCGAAAACGAAAGAGAGCTGATGGACGCCGTCCACTTCATTTTTCAGAGATGAGATGGGTAATAATGTGTTACATGGCAGGTTTGTTCCTGTGCTGCCCCGCCACTGCTGAATCAACGTAGAAGTAAACAACGTTAGATCTGGTCCGCTGTGAATCGCCCTGATGCGGTAAACCCCACCCATCTGGTAGCGCAAGCGGATCCCAACAAATGCTAATATTACTATATATGTGACCCAGGTCTGACACACAAACATACCCACCCACACACACACTTTCACACGTGCACGCACGCGGAGGCTGCAGTATGCCGCGTTCCCTCATTACAGCCCCCAGTGCCTTAAATGGTAATGCTGACTCTCTCCCTCTGATGCCTCCTCGACTCAACCCTGTATCTCTCAGATCTCCAGCAACTCATTTTATGTGAAAATGGAGCCTGTCAAATCACAGCTTCCTAAACCCCCCACCCCCCCTCCCCCGCCCTCCCCCACCCTCCCCAGAGGATCTCAAACCGTGCCTGGAAACCACAACGAGCTCAGACCATCGGTCAGGACAGCCGACTGAATTTACTGAACATGCAAGGAGACAACAACGACAACACACACACACACACAAACACATGCACGCACCCACACACACACACACACATGCGGCCGTGCGTCTACACCCTCAAAGCCGTCTCATTGAGTCTCATTCTTTGTGGTAATTGAAGAAACATTTCTTGGTGGTGTTGGATAGAATCCCGACTCATTTTCGGTGATTTAAGTTGAATGTGAAGCCATTATTTTCTCACTCTGGATGCATGACCTACTTAACTCCCTCTCTCTCTCTCTTCTATCACACACACTGGTGCTACAGTTAGGTGTGGTATTGCTGCATATGTGTCACCTGTAGAGCAGTGTTTTTCCATCTGTAAAAAGGAGAGAATAAGCACATACATGCCGCCCCCGTTTCCCCCCCCCCCCCCGCGCTCCCTGGGAGGTAGCTGCTGCGAGTCCTCTCCCGGGACCGACATACCGCAGATGCACAGATACATACGCGCAAATAAACACACACAAACACACGTGAGGCTATACCGACAGAGCACCCCAAATACTGCCGTCAAAGCACCCACACTCATCGCTCACGAACAATTGTTTTTTGGTGAATTTTGCGATATCTTGACAAAGAAAGCGCAAAGCAGAACCGAGCAGAACTTGATTGCCCACACACACACACACACACATTGATTGATCATGCATGATAGCGTGGTTCTGATTGAGGTCAGGGTGTTGCACTGAAATGACACACACACACACACACACACAGTCTGCAGGTGCAATTTACTTGTCACTGATTGGTCAGAAAGTGTCATTTCAGAGAGATGATTGGTGCACAATAAGGTTAATAAGCACATTCTGCGACACACTGACAGTTCTGCTTAGTTTTAATACACCTGAGCTCTGCGGGGCGTTTGACAAGGGAAAGAGAGAAAGTGTGTGTGTGTGTGTGTGTGTGTGGTACTGATGCCCTACACTCTTTTTTATGATTGCTACCTGCAGTCCCTCATTCCTCCACTCTCATTTCCTCCTATCTCTCTCACATTTTTCAACCCCCCCCACCCCCTCAACACACACACACACACACACACACACACACACACACACACACACTCACACTCACACTCACACTCACACTCTCCAAGCAGTGGTCCGTGACATTATCCATCCAGTAGAAGTCTCCCCACAGGAGAGCCATATCGTCTGTCTCCACTTTGTCATTTATAACACTGGGACTCCATTACTTTTTTTACCGAACGCCTCCGACAAATATTGAAATGACAAGAACAAAATCTGCGGCGTCTATCTGAGCTCGCTGGGAGAAAAAAAAAGAAAAAAAAGAAAAAAAGAAAAATACTGACTAAATTAAAACAGACGCCGGCACCTTACGCATTCACCTCATAACCAATAAGCACTGGACCTTAGAAAATTCACAAGTTCACCGCCGCGCAACCGAGGGTGTCCACGCACATTTATTACACCGGCCTCCCCGTCACCAGAGGGGATGACGACGGCTGCATAAATGGTGAAGGTCAACTGACATCTGCTCAGAGGCCATTTCCGTTGACTAGCCCCCCGAAACCACCTCCCCATCTCAAAACCTTTGACAGCGCGTGGCAGAATAATGTTATCTCCCGGCTGTAGGCTGACAGAAACAGATACGGAGTGGGGCTGGGTTAGATGGGAGTGGACCAGAATGGAGCGATGGTCCTGCGAGGGGGGGCGGGGGGAGGCGAGCAGAGTGTGTGTGTGTGTGTGGATGATGTCAGCGCAGACGGATGGCTCGGTGTCCCCGCGGTGCTTATGATGTAGCGGAGGGTTAAAACCCGTTGTCTCTAGGTTGACCGGCGCATTCTTCACCGTCTGATTCATCGTAGCCAGGGGGATGCGTCGGATTTCACACGCTGCAAAGTCTTTATTCCCCGTGGCAGATGTCTATGCAGATGGTGAGAATCACTCCATCGGTCATAATAAATGAGATAAGCTGATGAATATCTGTTTATACTGTGCGTGAGCGCGTGCATGCGCGTGTGGACAAGTTCTATTCACTTCTATTCTATGGTTGTTTGGTGGATTAAATGCGAGTACCTCTGCATGAGGGTCTTTTCAACCGTAAACCTTTGCAACCTGATACCGACTTTTGGGGAAATTGGCTCATACGTCAGTTTACCTTTTACATGTTACAAAAGGATATCTCTGTCATGTGCACATGCTAAAGAGTTAGCATTCAGTACGTTAAGTACACACAGGCAAGTAGCAGTATCTAATGTAAGAAGATAGACTTTGTAGTAATCCATAGTTGGTGTTTTTTTCTGCCCATCACCTCATATCAGCTCTCACATAGGAGGTAAGTTGAGGCCAAAGTCAGTGCAGCCCTTCAAATTTTCATCCTTGGAAGGTGGAGGTCAGCACCATCGCTATGATGGACCACGTTTCAACCCCGTCTCTAAAGCCTGCACATCAGACTGCTGATAACTCAACTATGTTGATGCAATCCTGCTTCCCATTTGATGGTGCTGTGCTCCATACCGTGCTATGTCTGCCCAGAAGGGGTTGGGCTCTGGAGCCCAATGGGTGCTGTTGCCTCCTGCCTGCGTCTCTACTCCAAGGTTTCCCACCAGGACTGAATCCTGCCCGTCTGGAGAATATGATGAAACAGTGATGGCATGGATCAAATTCAGCGGACTCCAGTTAACCACAAAGAGAATCACATCAGCTATTGCCTTCCATTCTGAGAGAGAAACAAGCTCTCTGGGTGCATCTCCACAGAGTACATTTTCAAAGTGACTTTGGTCAAAGATGAGGCATAGTGTGAAGGTAAAGAGATTTCTTAAGTAGAGCAGCTGTTTTCTAACATTTATTTGAGAGACATGCGCACATCGCAGGACATGCGCAAAAAATAACAGAGCAAAGTTGTGCCAGTTACAAGTTTATGATTGCATATGAAACATAAATGAATGGAAGAGGAGCTCTGCAGTTGCCCACCCCCAAAATCCCCTTCTTCCTCAGAGAAAGACGGAGAGAATACAGAGTGCTTCAACTTTAAGTAGGTCAGGTTTTTTTTCAGGAGAGTCTGAAGTGAAGAAACTTATGAGCGTGCTGTTGTGAGATAGTTGGGAGGAGGACAACGGAGGCATATTGATCATCTTCCTGCGTCACTTTGAGCCTAATACTTTGTGGTTTGCATGGAAAGCCAGGCTTACGTGTTTCCAAGTGACTCAACAAACTCCAGAGGCAGAATGAGAGATAAGAGTGTTTTCAATAACATAGGTTTTGGAGTCCTCGACACTGAAAGGCCCCGCGGCTCAGACAGAGAATTTCAAGAAGCACCCGAGGGACTGAGTCCTTATTGGCTGGTGTATGTGAGCAGCCCAGAATCAGCTTTACGACTGTTCCCTTTAATCAGGTTAATACTGTCGTGATTGATGCCAGCAATTAAAGCCATACCTAACATTTATTATTACACGCTGTCAACCTCTTCCCAGCCCCCTCCACTTTCTATCTGTGATTCAATATCGCTGCAACAGATATAACTGATGGAGAATGACTGTTATTTGTCTCGACAGCTAACACATAAAGGGCAGAAGGGTCAGTGGCATCTGCAGAGGCATCATCTGCACACTGTAGCCTGGGGCTGGCTGCAACAGAGCTTGGTAAAGAGCCTGATGTACATCTTCACCACTTAGTAAGGCGCCGCTCCCTCCATTAGATCTATCTTCGGTTAAATTACATATGAATGGGTGACATTACCAAATATGCAGAACAATGGGGGAAAGCAAGGGGGGAGGGGTTAGAGGAAGGAACTGAGGGAGCAAACACCATGGTTTAGGTCATGTTAAGTGTTTATTCTTTTGTAAGGGGCTTAGTTGTTTGGGCCCACTTGCATGAATGTATATGGGCATGAAGCAGGATGGATGGATGGATGGATGGATGGATGGATGGATGGATGGATGGATGGATGGATAGATAGAGTACAAAATGCAAAGGCAAGGTACAAAATACAAAAGGTATAAACAGTAAATACTAAGAAACTATGGTACTAGGTGACATAGAACCAGGATGTACAGCGGATGGATGGCATGTTTACAAGTAGTGAAGAGCGAATGAATGGATGGTACATGTATACAGAGTTAAAGAATGGTAATGCATGAATGAATATGAAAGGGAATGAGAGTGGTTAGAGTGTCTAAAGAGCAGGGCAATGAATAAGTGTGAAAGGGAATGAATAAAGAGCAGGGCAGTGAATGAATGGGAATGGATAAAGTAAAGTTGCAAGATGGGGATCGTGTAAACAACCGTCCTCTATCCGACAACGAGTGAATACTCTTGCTTTCATTAAACAGCTTTGTCAGAGTTGAGTGTTCGGTGTTCAGAGTTGTTGTTAAAAAAAGGTCTATTTCTGGTTAAAAACGGTCTATTTCTGTAGCGATCCTTTCGGTAATGTTGTCAGACACTTGTCAGACACACGAATAACAATCTGAGCCTGTCAGTGGCAAAAACAAGCACTTTTAGTGGACGTACTTTGACCGGACGAATTTGCCCTTCCGGATTACGTTACCGCCATTGAGCCGCCGTTACGCGACTGCCGGTTGAGCCGATGGACCGGAGCAGCTCCCAAACGTCATCTAATGAACCGTTTGCTACATATGAGGTTTCTTATATGATTTGTTTTTAACCTTTATTCTTTTAAACCTTTAATCAGTGCTTATCCTTCAAAGCAGTGCTCAAGGCCAGGGTTCACACTTTGTCCATACAAATCGTCTGCATAGTAGAGCACCTAAACACTGACATATTCGCTCTCTTGTAATACTGATGAATAATTCACTATTGATAGTGAGTGAGTGAATGCGTGAGTGAGCGAATGAATGAGTGAGGGCAAGAATCTGCATTAGATCAAGAGGAAAAACGGTGACAGATGTGAGAGAGGCAGCAAATGGGGAGCGATACAGCCCATATCCCGGCTGTTCAGACCTCCGTTATTGGAAAAGATATATCTTTATTTCAGAGGGGAAGCTGCAGGATGCCTGCCTTGTTAGCTAGACAGGCAGCGGGCTGCATCCCAGCAGCCCCTGTTGCATATTCATTCAGTCTGATTAATGGATCCTAATTCTGTGGGTGTAGTGTCTCTTGATATGTTCGCCGACCGTCTCAACGCTGCACTGCGATGCTAGGATGCGCATCTGGTTTACTCAGTGAGCCAGGGGAGGGACGCTCAATCCACATTGCACATTCTCAGTTAATCGTGAAATCAATGCGGTTCGCCTGTGCACACAAGCTTGAGGACCTTTCTGTAATTCCATATTAGATTATTTATAGTTATAATATTATTACAGCCTGGAGCATTTTCACCTCAAAGAATAACTTCCCGGGCTCATTTGTATCTCCCGAAGCTTCCAGCGATCCACACAACACCCGGCGTCTTTGCCCAGTTTTAGGCCTCATATGCAGCAATTCTTCAAAAAATGTTGATGTACACTACATGACCAAAAGTCAGTGGACACCCCTACTACTTGGTGGAGGAGGGATAATGGTCTGGGGCTGTTCTTCAGGGTTTGGGCTTGGCCCCTTAGTTCCAGTGAAGGGTAATCTTAATGCTACAGGATACAAAGACATTGTAGCCAATTGGGCACTTCCAACTTTGTGGCAACAGTTTGGGGAAGGCCCTTTGCTGTTCCAGCATGACTGTGCCTCTGTGCACAAAGCAAGGTCCATAAAGACATGGTTAGACGAGTTAGGTGTGGAGGAACTCGATTGGCCTGCACAGAGCCCTGACCTCAACCCCACTGAACACCTTTGGGAGGAAGTAGAACGCCGATTGCGAGCCAGACCTTCTCGTCCAACATCACCGCCTGACCTTACAAATGCTCTTTTGGCTGAATGGGCACAAATTCCAACAGACACACTCCAAAAGCTTGTGGAAAGCCTTCCCAGAAGAGTGGCGGCTGTTATAGCCACAAAGGGAGGTCCAACTCCATATTAATGCCCATGGTTTTAGAATGGGATGTCCAGCAAGCTCATATAGGTGTGATGGTCAGGTGTCCACTGGCAGAATTCATCTTTTGTTTTGTGTGTTTAACTAGGATGTGGTTTCAACTGTTGTGGAACATCAACCACATCATGCAGACCTGTGCATGAAAACTATCCCAAACTTGTCTCTGAGAATAGATTAAAATCGATGGGTTTAATTTATTCATCTCCACCATCCAATCACTATCTGTGATCTGTGATATACAATCGCTATATTCTAGTAGAAGTTTTCAGCATGTTAAGCAGTGAGGCTGGTTTCACATTGACAGCAGTTGGTATGGTTGCACTGTCAGTGGCACTCTAGCGCCGTCGTGTTCACACTTTGTGAATGTGTACACTCTCAGAAAGACGTGTGAACCACAAACCTAAAACATTTCCAAAGCAAGGCCTCAGCATGGCTGCCACAAAGTTTAGTTCGTAACTCTTTGCCATGCCCCAGATTCCAACCCTTTTTAATAAGTTGGTTCTCTGCTAGGGGAGCCAAAGAGCCAGACACAACCCCGGAGGTACATTCATGGTATGTTTTGCCACTGTGAGGTAAGACACAGCCAGATCATTCCTTACTAATTTTATCTCTCAGCTGCACCAACAGCAGCTAACTTGCCTCTGCGCTCCTCTGCTGCTTCTGGTGTCGGCTCAGCTGTATTATCAACAGCACATCTAATTAGTGTCAAAATACATTTAATCACAGATGGGCTCATATTATGCAAACCATTACTGATAATCTGCCAAATGATACCCTCTCTCTCTCTTTCCGTGACACTTTTTGTGTGTACAGGAGCAGGTTGCGCATGTGACCTTATACTGACATGAACAATGAATCTTGCCGGGCAGTGGTCCAAGACTCTCCTCACCGCTGTGTTTTCCCCTGTGCATCTACATGTTTGCTCCCGTTTCTTGACTGTGTGCCAAGGCTGTGTTTGAGCATAGCGTGAGCATGTTGGGAGCTGAAACTGATGCGCTTACACGTTTAGACACCGCGGCCATCTTTTGTACCCGTGCCTTTTGATCACGTGGAACATTAACAACCTGCTAGGAACTCGCGGGGCTGCCAGCCTTCAGAGAAAAAAGGCTGGACATGGCAGACACGTCAGCCTGGAAGGAAGGCAGCTAACTGATGTGCTGTTGTTCCAGGCATGCGGCCGCTGGCAGGCCTCACCCTGATACTCTGTCACTCTTCTGGGCTCCGCGCAACACAAGCACCCCCTCCAAAAGGAAAAAATGCTAAGCAGTCAGGCTTTCTATAAGCCTCCCCGAGGTAGCAGAGTGGTGGAGTGGTAGATTTGTTTATTAAACCAAATACTGGTTTTCCATCTGAAAAAGTAAACAAGTGCTACGCTTCGCTAGGGAGTGGCAAACACAGAGAAAAAGAGGTAGAGCTAGAGAGCCAGGGAACAAGAGAGAGAGAAAGAGAGGGAGAGAGAGACCATGAGAAAACGGGAGGGGAGGATGTCACTGAAGGACACACCGAGTGAGTGACAAAACCTTATTGGATTTATTTGTCTTGCTCGGCTTCTCAGATGAATCTCATTTATTGTGGCTGACAGCGAGGGAAGTGCAGATCAAAGAGGAGCCCAGCACAGACAAATGTCTTTTTCTTTCTAATGAATGAGAAGCAGGTCCTCTTGAGGAAAAACTGGAACCAAACGGTGATAAGGCAGACAGTACAGAAACACATATACCATATGAAGAGTCAATTCACAAGTCCACACAGACTAGGCAGGGTAGTATGGGCGCTGGAGAAAGAAACAGTGGATTGAAAGACAATGAACTGCTACACAGACACTGAGCCCACTTTTACTATGCCATGTCAAGGAAAATTCTAATCCTGCATGGGAAAATATAGTACAGAGATGGTGTTGCACATTGCATTCATATTTCCCAGATATTGACACTGCAAGGAGCGACTGTGGGAGGGGTAAACTGTGGTCAACATCAGGTTGGGTTTCCTGCCTTAGAAGAAGACAGCCTCCAGGCGACACGTCTCATAGGATGACATTCTTGCTCGTACAGCAATGACTGACAGTCAGTTTAACCCAGATACATATTACGTTTGCATACCACCTACTCAACCCAGATGCATAACAGGAATAGGTACATAACTATCATTGTCTAGGTATGGAAAATATGCTTAATAGCAACCAGTTCTACTTATTTCAGCTTGAGAATGTTTGAAGACAAGAGCTCCTCTCAAAGAAACAGAAAGAAAAAGGCAATATTTGGGAGAATATTTGGGGATATGAACCCTGAACAATTGGCAATGAACCAACGTTTGTTTTCTCGACCCACTCTGTGGCGGAGGAAGCAGATTGTCCTTGAGGACTCAACATAAATCAACAATCACCAGCAGAAGCGAGCAGCCGGCCCCTGGGTCTGCCAGGGAAAGCATAAACTTAATTAAGTCCTATCTTACAAGGTGTGCGTGCACTGGGAGGGCTGTAATGAAAGCCTAATGCTGGCCACAAATTGGTCCAACAAGCAGCTAAAACGGATGCCTGACAAGGCACTCATACAGCCCCAGAGGGAGACCAGAGGATCTAGAGGCTAATATAAAAAGAGAGGACATTAAGGCGCATGCTCTAAGATGTCCTCTCAAACCCCCATGCTGGTCATGACTCGACTTTTGAAAGATGCTACCTTACACCCAAAGTGATTACACTTAGAACAGACTGTGATATGTCTGCAACACCTAAAAGGTCAAATATGGGTTAAATAAATAACACATTGCTGAAAATAAAACCTTCAGCAGAGCACTAGTGGACAAGCTAGCCAGAACAACCTCACAAAAAAGTTAAGGATAGAAGGGCGCATATCGTTTGATTCAATAGACCGGCACAGACCGCTCTTTAATATTCATCATGTTTGGATGAATGTGTTCGCTCTGCTCATTCAGTAATGGTGACATTGCTTTTAGCAGTCTCACAGAGAGAATCACAGATGGGCTTTACTGAGCCAGAGAAAGTCTGTACAACGGCTGACTGATGATGACTGGCACAAACCTTTGGTACCGAGGCTAAAGCCAGGCCGCAGAAAAAAAAAAGAAAGAAACAGCTGACACATCATCATCACTGCGACACAAAGGTTGGCTTCAGGGTATTGCTCCACAGGGCTTATTCCCACCCGGAGAGGCTGGGAAGCATGGTGAGAATCGTGTTCTTTGATTTCCCCAGTGTTTTGAACTCCAGCTCAGAGCAATGCCGATGGACAACGCTGTGGTTTCCTGGATCAAGCACAGACCACACTTTGTCCGCCTCTAGAGCTGCGTGTCAGACATGCTGTAAAGTAGCATCAGGAAGCCCCGGGGAACAGCGCTATTACATTTCCTGTTCCGTGTCGACACCTCTGCAGATTCAACTGTTTCCCCGCTACCTCCATAACTTCTTGGATGACTATCGTGGAATGCCTCAGTGAGGACAAAGAGGTGGAGTAGAGGAGTCTGGGAGAACTTTGTCAGGGTGGTGCACCCATCTGCAGGTCAATGGCGGTGATGCGAAGGAGCTGGTAGTGGACTTGTGACAGAGCAAGACGCTATTTACACCTGTCAGCATCCAGGGCGAGGAGATGGAGATGGTGCAGTCTTGCCAGGGGCTTCACTTCAACAACAAACTGGACCGGAGAGAGAACATGGAGGACGGAGTAGACTTCCAATGCATCCAACAGACTACTCTACATGTTCTATCAATATGTTTTGGCCAGCACAGTGTTCCTTGGTTGTGTGCTGGGGAGAGGCAGGCAGCATAAACAAACCAGTGAAAAAGGCTGCCTCTGTTGTAGGTCTGAGCCTGGATACCCTGCAGTCAGTAAAAGAGAGGGGGATGAAGTCAAAACTGATCTCCATCCTTGACATCACCTCACACCTCCTATACGGTGAGCTGATGCAGCTATGGAGCACCTTCAGCCTCGGCCTCATCCCCCACAAGGCGCAACACTGAGCACTTCAGGTTCTCTTTTGTGCCGGCAGCCATCACACTGTATAGTATTTCCTGCCCAAACAGCTGCAGGGCATCTGCACTGTCAATACGCCCCTGGACTAGCTTTCATATGGTCTTGACTAATTGATACGGCATCCATGGTTGGTACATTTTCTATACATGACTTGTATGTATTTCACTTTTTCTGTATCTATGCAATCCATCCTCATACGCTGTCTCCATCCACAAATATGTTCTGATTATGATAGTGAAAATGAGAACAGACATCGATCCACGTATCACTAGAATGCTTAAATAGTTATTTCATGCATTTCTACTTTTTCATTTGCTGTATCCTTTTACTATTTGCTACTGCAATTGCCTATTGCCCCACAGGGATCAGTAAAGGTTCATCTCTCAATTTATCATCAGCAAGTGGTGCACCGAGATATAATAAAGACGTCACTGGGCAAGTGATCAACAATATATATATATATAGATTCCTTAATAACGCCTTGCCCTGACTTGCAGATGCACTCTTAAACCATGAATCTTTTCCAATAAATGGTGGCATCTTAGGTTGTGCTCATAAGTATGAGCCTGTAGTTACCATGGTAACAACATACTCGCCTCAGATCTGGAATGGATAGAAATGGCATGGTGTATCATAGTAATCTTCTTTGGTAAAACTAGGATGGCTAATATAAAATTTTAATTATACTGTCATGATGATGAACATTGGTCCATGTGTGGATAGTGTGTGAATTATTGAAACATTGAACAGAACTGTGACGGTGATTATTTTGTATGTGAGTCTCATGCACCAAATCAATGCTGTGTTCTGCCCTCCAGAATCAAAGATGTTTTTTGAGTTCACTGCCCACTCGCATATTGCTGTCACAGAAGACTAATACACCAACTGATTGTTCACTGAAAAAAAATATGCTTCAAAGTATACAGCACTCTTGGCATTTTGTTGTACCTTTTCCATCAGAGTATGCTGTTCTCTGCCAGTTACTATTGGCAACATTTAGTTTTGCACTGGATCAATTTGTTCTGGTTCAAACCCATGAATATTGGCCAACTGTATTCAGCATTTGTCACCAAATCTGCAGTCATCTTTGGCTCCTTTCCCACCACTGCCGTGATTAACACCACATCGCCAGAGTTCACCCAATAAATGACTGCATCTCCCAACCCGACTATAAGGCGGTAATTGCTGTGATGGAAGGAGGCAAGATAACAGACTGGGGGGAAAAAATAAAAATGGATGGAACCGCCCAAAAAAAAAAAAAAAAAGCTAGGAAAAGATATGCCCAAGGTCATAAAGCTTCTCTCTGTCCTTTTCTTTCTTTTGATTGCTCTGTTTCCCTCTCAGACAGTGTGCAGAGTGCAGAGTGGAAATCCACAGCCCAGTCAATGTCTTCATTCTACATTTGCATTTAATTACCACAGGAATCAATATGGCGGGTTAAATGTATTAGGACGGCATGATTTTGGCGAGATTAAAGGAGAGCCAGGGCTATGGACCAGAGGGCAAAGGAGCGAAAGGGATGGAGGGGACCCTGCCTCTGAGCTTGTTTACTGTGAACATGATAAGATGCATTAAAGGTGCCGTGGCTCTGGCAGGAGCCGGGAGAGAAAACCAAGAGTAAAAAGGTCTGCAGGTTGGTAATCTGATGCTGGTTGCCTTTTTATCAGAGTGACATGTCCATCCTTGTCAGACGGACAGAAGGTTAATGAGGTATATAACTCACTGTCGGTGTCCTCTGCTTGCTATAATGGAGCCACAGATCTCCAGCTCCTGCACCATAAAAACACTCTCAACGGCTGGGCAATGTAAGCAGCGGGTGAATAATTCTCCCCTCTTTTTTTTTTGTCCTCTCCACCCCCCTCTCCTCCTTCCCCACAAGAATCCATCAATTACAAATGAGGTGAAAAAACTCCTAGATTCCTGTCTAATCGTGTGGGGAGGTGATGATAAACATAGACGCTGGTATAATGCCCTCATGCGATGAGCCGGAGGTGAGGCGCAGATATCCTGCATGGCGTCTCGAGGCCTCTATCAAGGCCGATTAGATTTAAAGCCAAAGGCGCCTTGCTCTGGAAAGTGCTGTTGACAAGCATCTTAATAGCTTCAACTGAGCACTTTGCGAAAACCTGCTTGCTGAGAGAATGATGAGTGATGATGACGGTTTGTTTTCCCTGGCACTGCAATAACTTGAGATGTAAGGGTATGGGATGCGGGGGAGGCTTCATTAGAAATAAGAAGGGGACTTCGCACTGTACGTCGCACTATGATTGGTGGAGACAGGACCCGGAGCTGAAAACTGAAAAGTTTGCTCTCTGAAAAATACACTCATTAATAATTGATGAGGAAAAAAACAAGGGTGTGTTTATGGGGGCAGACGCAACAGTAAATACACTCTTACATTTGACAGGAAATAAAACACTTGGGAAAGATATTTGTGCAAGATTCACTAGACTGCATGAAACAATATACCTGTATATCTTGGACACCATAAACCCAATAATTGGCTCGACTTGCATCTATTAAAGTTTCTCAGGGATATCTCAAGTGTGAGGTTATCCATTTCTGTTGCACAGCCACGGAGAAGAAGAGGCCACGGAGACAGTGTCATGCATATCCCCCTGTGCGCTTATGAAAAAATGAGTTCAAGTTATCTCTGGTGGTCACTCTGCAGATTAAATTACTAATGATACTGCTCATGTCGACATTCATTTCATGTTTTAATGGATTCGCGGCACAATCTCCCGGACAAATCTCTATTTGCCCTTATCGAAAGGTAAAAACGTTTATCCTTGATATCCTTGATCTTTCACTTAATCAAACTTGCTGACCAAAATAAGCCGTCACATTTAAATTCTCATGAAACCTTCCAACCGAAACGTTGCCAAGTGAATGGGGCTCTTAGCGAGCTTAGAGGCCGTTTTTTTCAAGCAGAATTATGGGAAGCAGAAAATTTGGCTCGTCTCGAAGAGTAACCTTTGGATGGCTTCTTCTTCTTCTTTCCCAGACACTTCATGCATTGCATAATTCAGTCACACTGAGGTCTATAGTTTTACCGAAGGGGGAAGAAAGTTATGTCTGATAGCAAAGCTAGTCGCTAAGGCAACAGCAGATCCTGCTGCAGCTGTGCTATTCACAACGTAGTGGTTATTTTAAAAAACCTTTATTCTCCGACTTCCTAGCTTTCCTAGTTAATGTCCAATAATAACCACTGTGATGGCAGAATGTTGTTAATTGTTCATCCCAATAACTTAATAACGACTGCCCGGTGGTAATGTTCCAGAGATGAGATTGCTGGTTTGTTCCATATCCAGGATTATTACAAAAACATAGAAAAATAAATCATTTCACTGATCGAAAAAAAAAGAAGAATTTCAAAACAGACAAAAGAGTTCTGTGTCTGTGTAATGAAAAGACTGTGTGCCTCCATTACAGCCACCCACCAGCCCTCACCGCTCCACTTAAGAGGCTTCAAGAGGGTCCAAACTCAGAGGACAATTAATAAAACACACACATTTCACATCCACATTGTACCCAACTGATTAAGGACATTCATGGCATGATTAAAGTAAACCATTATTAATAAATTAGTAAAGATAAGTTCTTTAGTTAAGTATTCACTTGCATGAATCAGTTTCCCAATTTCATCTTTTGTCATACAAACAATCACATCCACACACACACACACACACACACACACACACACACACACACACACACACACACACACACACACACACACACACACACACACACACACACACACACACACACACACACACACACACACACACACACACACACACTTCCTAGTTCATACAATTCCTAGTTGAGGCCCAGTGGTTTCCATAGGAGGATTTTTGCCTCTGGCGAGCTCGACAGGGACGAGGGGACTTCCTCCTTCTCCCCACACAGCCCAGGAGCCAGTGCTGGTCTGTGCCTAATGAGATTATGCCCGGCTCTTGGACGATCTACTCTGGAGGAGATGAGGCCAATTAGTCTGTTGCCTGCTCCAAAGAGAGGCAGTCACTGTAGGTCCGATGCTATTACTTGAGAGTGTCAGCCTCTAAACATTGCATTACATTGCAGTCATTTAGCCGACGCTTCAGGCTGTCGCATCTAAATTCTCCAAACCAATAACAAACATCCCTCAAATAAAGAGAGTTCATCTCAGAGGTGAGTGCGGTCAAGGTTACGAGAGAGAGCTCCGTCCTCTTTCTGTTGATGCAACAACAGACTGTGTAAAGAGACGCTGCTCTTGAGTAGTCAAGATGGATAAACAGTGGCAGACCCCACTTGATCTGGAGGGCCAAACAGAAGCTCACCCCACCTTGATGAATGAGTTGATTACAGAGCAACAGCCCTTATCAAAGCCCTGCAGAGTGTTCAAAATAACAATAAAGTAGTTGGATAATAGGGAACCTATTAGAAAGATGCCACCAAAACATAGTACATCATTTCTCTCTCGCCAAGCCAGTAACAAGGCATCTTTTTCGATAAATCATTTTTTAACATCAATACACAGCAAGAGTCCAAAACGTGGGCTAACCCCCTAACAGTAAGAACACTGCTGATAAATCAAAAGCATAAGACATGTAGTCAGTCTTTCCTCTGCGGGTCATGTTAACACCTCCTTGAGCCTTTAGAGCCGATGACAGCGATGAGCTAGTGGGCTAGCACTGACACAAGTGGGTGGTACAACAATCGTGCCCGCAGTGTCGTCTGTCCCGGGCCACAAGTAGCTCGCTACTGCAGCATCAGCCACGACGATGAAACAATCACAGCCACGGCAACTTGTGCGGCAATCTGTGAGCATTTTGAATCCTTCACTCAAACAGGCAGCACCAATCAATTCTGTAATTGAAAAAGTTTTTAAAAGGCCTGACACCCAAACTTGTCAGAGAGAAAAGTTACAACATGACGTATTCAAATGTATTTTTGGAGAGGCGTTGCAATAAATAGGAGGAGGTGTAGGAAAGGAATGACAGATGAGGGGGAAGAGAGAAGAAAGACAGAGTGCGAAAGTCATCATCAAGAGAAAGAGAGATGTGCAGAAGAGAGAGACGAAGAGAAAAAAGAGCCTTCAGATCTGAGAGAAGAGCTGAAGCAGAACATTGGTGACCCGATCCTCCATTCAGCGGCAGCTGCATCATAACTCATTTGCACTTTCATTACACTGTCAGACTGCATTACAGCATCATGATCAATATCTTCAGTTCTAAAACACATTATTCTGGATTATGAGCAGGCCTTTAGACGACCCATCAAACAAATGGAAGGTTGCGGCTCTTCAAATAATCAGCCATCGCTCCAAAGTATTGGGTATCAAGCGGAGAATCGATCAGCGAGTGAACAAGCAGGGACTGAGTTTGTAGGGATTACTCATTATCCTAATTGATCAATCAATCTATGTGATTCTTGGGACACCTGCAGCCCCACGCTTTGGTGTGGTGAGCACACTCTCTCAAGACTCCAGCAGCGATCCATACCTTGCAGCTAATACGTGGTCTAAGGACCCCTGCCTCCAGAAAAGTACCCTGCACTGACACTGGTTCAAAGATACACAGCGGGGTGTGGAAAGTGTGTGTATGTGTGTGTGTGACCTTGTTTTTGTGATAAATATGTGGTGTGTGTGCGTATACAAGTGCGCGCGGTGGACGAGTCCGACTTGAGTCTCCAAGTTTGATGACTTGAATATCGATGACTCGAACTCGGACTAGCGCACTGAAGACTCAGGACTTGACACCAGCTACGCATCTTTTCAGTCGTTACCCTAAATTTGTGCAATGTGACGCAGTTCCATGCTTTCAAATTTGATGTTTCTCAAGTGTAAAACGTGAGCAGCAGTGTAATGATGTCGATGTTTCCCACACAGTCAGGTTTTCTGTGGTGGTGGGCACACAGTTGAGCATTGGAAAAGACAGTCTGCATACAAGACAAGGAGTATTGTTGTTGCTATTGTATCAGTTTTGGAAATCTCTGTATTACCACCTATGAATCTAAATGAAATGTAGAATGTAGTTACACGCATTGTTAAATCCCTTGCTCACTAACATTACAAGCAAGCAATGTTAAGGGGTACATTAGATGCAACAAATGAAGCAAATATCCCTGTGCCCCTTATGTTCCTTCACCTTCTGTACAGACACATTGGGTCTTGTTCATATCTGCAGGGATATTGTTCCATGGTTCTTGTAAACACTTCCAATGTTCAGTCTTAGAAGTTGGTTACATTTTCTGCTTCTCACGATCCAAATAATGCCAAACACATTCAATGATACCGAGGTCTCAGCAGCCTCTTTGTCTGATAAGTACGTCTTGGTCTTCTTAGCAGCGTTCTTAGCTTGGGGTCGTTATCTTGCTGTACAATGAATTTGTTCCCAATCAAACGTTCTCCAGAGGGTATTGAATGATGTATTAAGATTTGTTTGTACTCCAGATGTTATACATGGTTCTGAGAGTCTTTCATTGTTTCGGCTGCGTACATACTGCCTTCTGTTACTTCACTCGTCAGTCCATAAAGCCTTACTCCACATCCCAGGTGTCCAGTTCCGGTGTTCAAATGTGCAAATGTTCTTTGTTGTCCATTTCCTTTTCTCAGTAGCGGCTTTTTGACAGCTACACATCCTTTCAGACCCATAGCACTGAGTTATCTTCTCACAGTGGAAGGATCAACAGAAACACCTGTGGATTCTTTCAGATCTGAAGCAAGAGTGGAGTTTGATTTTTTTCCTATCTCTCAAGTACTCTTAAGTACTGTCTATCTGATGGTGATAGTTTCGGTGGTCTGCCAGGTCTTGCATGGTTGTTAGGAGTTCCATTTTCTCGATATCTTGCAATAAGTTTTAAACTCAAATTTTGGAAACTCATTTTTATTATTTTTATTTTATTTTTTTCCTTTGACTTTCACCTTCCTTATATAGAATCTCATTTCTTTGACACCAAAAAATAAACGATCTGTACTGAATGGCTGTTTGGAAATTGAATGATGGTGGTAAATAAGATAAATAAGGTAGGTAAATAAGGTAAAGCCTTATTTTTATCATTACCAAAAGGTACGATTTCTATAGAATTCGTATTTGTCATGTTTTATTCCAATGTCACTGTGCAACAGAAGCTAATGATAAAATCAATACACATTTTTGTAAATGAGGGCCATTATTCCAGCAGCCCTTTCCTCATGTCAAAGTAGCAGCTGCAGTAGCAGTGGCGGTGTCGTGTCAGGCTATCTGTCTCTTCCAGACAGACCGGCCATGTATGTGGCTCAGAATAGAGCAGTCGCGCTGGCTCTTAGACCGGGGCAGTGAGTGCTGTCTGTGGTCAAAGAAGAGCAGGCAGAGATATGCCCTGTTAAGCTGTAGCCAGACACAGCCCTGCTGAGAGCCTGTATCAGCCAGTCAGCAAGCCCAGCAAGAGGCACTGGAGTAACAGAGAGCCAGATAGAGACAGCCACTAGATAAGCATGCTGCATGAAAAACATGGCTGACTGCCCACTGGATAAATCCCAGTAGCCTCGCTTCTCTCTGAATCAGGGGTACACACTAGCATGAAGACCACAGACGCACGCACAGAAACACATAATGCAAGCGCAGTGTTGTAGACCGACCCTCCGGTCCAAGTCGAGTCCCAAGTCCTCCTCAAGTCTGAGTCTGAGTCACCAAGGTCATGTCCGAGTGACTCTTTAAATTGCGGGCTGAGACATTTCATTAAAATAAAAGTCTAAAAGGCTGAAATAGAGTTGTGATTGGAAGTATACCAAAACTACACGAGCACAGAAATGATAACATCAAAGCTGTTGTATTTTCAGTGTATTCTGCTGTGCCACTGCTTGTCAGTCTGGATGAGCGGGTCAACTAAATGCCTTAAATATGATGTAAAGGGAACATATGGTTGAGAGCAGCTTGGTTTAGCTGGTTTGTTGCTCTGTGCCTCACTGCTCCTTTGGTTGCTTTAGCCATTTGCTGTCGGTCTGATGGAGCTGTTATTCGGTGCCAGTCTCTAAACATTACTCCTAGTGTTGTCTGTCCTGTAGGGCGAGTTCGGTATCTATGGCAACTACAGTGGGGCCAAGAACACAAACTCGTTAGCTAAATTTATAAGGGCGCCGTTAAAGGAGGTGTAGTCCTGCAAACAAATCAGAGAGGCTATCACTTAAGCTTCCCCCTACTCCAATCAGTCTGCTGTGTGAGGATATGTATTATGGCAGCATGAGGAGATTAAATATGGAATGGAAATCATCCCTCAGCATACAATGATGGATGCTTCTGTGCTCTTTGGTGATTTAAACACGCTCCTGTTCTTGGACATTAATAATTTGGCCTCTCATCTTAAAATTCTCTGCTCAGCTTCTATGTGTTTCGGCTTTACCCACTGTTACAGTATTTTGGCTTGGACATCTGGGTTCCCTGCCACAGTAAACTCAACTCATCCAGTCTAGGGAGATACAATATTTAGCACACGCAAAAAAAGATTTTTTTCTTCTCCTTCCTGCTAAGATATTGTAGCCTGAGGAAAGAGGGTTACCATTTAAAAGCTGGCCACTGTAACCGAGCCGAGCAAATCTCCTCTTATGGCATTAAGACGTTAACGTGGTAGCCAGCTACACAGGGATGTTATCAAGGGTTTAGCAGATTATGCCCTTAAATATCCTCATGTGCATTAAACCGTGCATCATGCAGTGTGCTTATTTTCACAACACACTTTCTTACAACCATAGGCATCAGACCATTCATTAGATGAGACATTCATTAGACTACCCACTTGTCAAGTGCTGAACTCTCTCTGATGATGTGACCTTGTGTGAAATAAAGGAAACCTAAAGGAAATTTCTTCAAGATTTTTTTTTTTCCAAATGATCTGCCAGTGCGGTAAATTAACTTAAAACATCTTGATATAAGCTTGATATAACTGGACACACCTCAACACCTCAACTCATCCCACCTGCTTCCTCTGTTCATGCCCGTCTCAGAGAAACAGAAGGGGAAACGATCCCGTTTCAAATACTTTGATGCTAAACAGCTGGGACACGGCCCCATCACAATTCCCTGTGCTGCCGGTGACAAGGAGACGGAGGCGGAGACGTGACGGAGACGTGACGGAGATGTGACAGGTGTTTAGCTTTGACTAGCGAGGCTCGGAAGTTGAACCGAACCCCCAGGACAGGAACGGGCCTCCCTGACCCCATCAACAGCCTGCTGACATAGAGACAATAAGGAGGATGACTGACCTCAGAAACATGGCCCACAAAACAAAGGGCAAGAGAGCCATATATGGGTAAAACTTTCCAGGGAAACAGTGGCTGATTATTCAGTTGGCAAAGAATACATATTTCATTAAATACAAAATAAATCTATGTAAAAAAATAATGTGCAGAGAAACCGGAAATGAAAAATAAGAATAATACAAATTAAAAAAAGATAAAAAATTCCATATTCACTTCCCTCACTGCTCATTTATTTCATTACCTGTGTATTTCCTGCATAATATGCTGATAACTACGCTAGTAAGTGTGTGTAGTGTCAGACACTCAATCAAATAAGAGTTGTGCTTTTTGGAACTGGATGTGAGCGGCGTCCAACCACACCTTTGTGTAACATGAGGTGCAGCTGTGTGGAAAGTTCTAGCAGCTAGCAGCAGACCCAACTTCTTGATTATTGTCTCTATACAGAAAAGCAGATAATCAGGAGATGCATCACTGTCCAAATCTCTGGATATCGCAACATTCGTCATCACAGCAGTGACACCAGGGACTTCTTGGCAGTGGTCAGACCAACTGTGAAGTTATATCGATGATGCAGAAAGACAGGAAGTTTGTTGCAGTTTGATGTTTTGTTGTCAGCCAAGTAACGCGATATTGAGCAATGCACCGCCACTACTGGCCAACCATCTACCTGTTTGATTGCAAACTCAACTGAATCGATTTGGCAGTGGTTACAGCAGCAGTTCTCATAAAAATTCTCAAACTTGTTCATTGTGAAACACTCACCATGTTCCAGCATGCTGGGTGACTTGTGTGTCTGTGTGTTGCATCGAACTGAAAGGTATCGGTTTTGGTATCGGTATCAAAAACTTTCAAAAACAAAACCCAACCCTAGTCCCATGGTGCATTTGTGTCGATGACACACATTTGAATCTGAATATGAGAAGAATCATATTCAGATTAAAGTTATTTTTTCACAATAAAACAACATTTAATTCCTTTTATTAGTTATATACTGTTCAGAACAGACATGATTCACAGAAAATTATTTTCTCAAGTGTGACAAAATTAGAAAGCACACAGGTGCAGAGCAGTGTCTCCCCCTGACTGATTGATCTGTGTTTGCCTCTTGATGCCCACGGTGCTGTGGCAATAGCACCCTAAGGATAAATCCATCTTCTTCTAAAGGACCAAACTAGAATACCACAGACACTGACAGAGTAGAGACGTGGAGAGGAATTCCTAGCACAGAATACCAATACAAGGAAGGTTGTTGAGACTGACAATACAGCCACCCACCAACCTCCACGGCTCCCACAGAGCCACTTCAGCTGATCCTTCTTTTACCATATTGACTAATGAGCCCCTGGTCAAAGCTTTAACATATTTCAGCTTGAAATAGACATATCCTTACTGTGAAACTAAACAAGGGACAAAACTACACATTTTGAAGAGGAAGCAATCGCAAAAACAAAAATGAAGGTAGAAATCAATCAAAGATATTTTTCTCCTCTCTCTCAAAAGCCACCAGGCTGGCATTTTCTATAGTTAACAGAAAATGGGTGGCAATAAAGCAGTGGGAATAAATGGTAACATTTTCCATTGTTATCCGTTCGAGAGCCCCTGATGCTGCTGTAATCATGGCTTTAATCTGCCTCGCAGCATTTATGGAGTGCATTTTAAGACATTTAGGGTGTGGAGAAGCTCAGCTGGGTCCCTTCGCTAAGGGCCACTACTGCCACACACTCCCGATCGCCCCGTCTCCCATCCATTCTTTATAATCATCTTCCTTCGTGCCTCTTCCCTCACCAAGCCCCGAGGCCTAGCATCTCTATATTCTGATCCTCTATCAATCTGTGCCTCATCTTTGTGAGGAGAGTGTGCGCAGGGGGGGGGGGGGGGGGGGGGAGGTGGCGCTGGTTGATTGATTGAAATGACTTGACAATTTCATACTTAAAAGCAGCTCTGCTAATATAGACACAATAGTGGCATCCTTTAAACAAAAAGCACCCCGTGAAGCCCGATGGCTTATTTCCATCAGGGTGGTTTAAGAGAGGATGGGTGGGTGGGTTTGGGACGATCTGCAAGAATGGTGCAGAAATCCAATACATCAATACAATACGAGTGGTTTATTACATCCTGCTGTCAGACAACAAACACTCTAAATGATTCTAGTCTATTCTAGTCACTTCATCTTAATCTATAGGTTTTCTCAAAAGAAGTGAACAAATAAGAGGAGAAGAATGAATTAAACTGCACTGAAAATAATAATCTCACTCGATAGGCACATTTTTCACAATATGATTTTAAGACAAAAACAAGAGTAAATGACACCGATGGGCCTTTTATTTTTTTATTTTTTTTCGTATCAGAGATGTTAGATTTTATATCCAGGCAGACAGCCAGTGACAGGCAGCAGCTAGCTCCACTGGGGCTTTCGTGAAGGTGGTTACCCCCTCCTCCATCTCCTCCTCTCAGGGCGCATACAGCAGAACAGGTGAGCGGAGAAGAGGGGGGGCGGGGGGGGGGGTAAGGAGGGGAAGATTTGGTGGCTGGGGTCCTGGCAGTCTTTTCAAGCATTCATTATTTAGTCCGTCTAAAAATACATCAGAGGCTGCCTCCCTTCCAGCACATGGTACATCTGGATTTCACAGCATCCTACTCTCAGCCCCTCAATCTGATCTGAGGAGCTGCTTGATCTACTGTACATCAAGGTAACACACACAGACACACAATCAAAGAGAGGAAGGTGGAGAGAGCTGGAGAAAAACCCGGAGATACATTCACACGCGTATGGTAAATTACGAGCATCAATGTACACATTTGTATAACAAAGGCCTATGAGCATATTCAAATGCACCATCTATTGTGCCAGCTAGCTAATTCAGCACGCCGATGTGACACACGATGTGCACACGAGCGGGCAGAGCACACAACAACCTCAGGAAAATGAGATAAGTGAACCAGATATGTCTTACAAGCGGCGTCCTCTAAACGCCATGTAACCCTGGTGAATTTCACACGCTGCCTCCTGTTAGAGAGCGCTCTGCTTCTTGGACTCGTAATGGAAGACTCCAATCCATGAAATCAAACATCTAACAAGTCACAGATTGGACAGCACTCATTGTTAATTGGATCGGGGGGGGGGGGGGGGGGGGAGAATGTCAACTTAATTATTTCAGCCGGAACCAGAAACGATTCCTTGCAAATCTATTAGACACGTATGCTATGCAAGTCATGTACAGACGATCACAAGTCAATAAGCCGAGCGGGCTAGGATCTGACTAACGTTACCAGCAGGTCTGTTATGACATATGGGCTCTAAGATGCTGGATAGTTGTTGAGTAAAATTAATACCTATTGCTATGGATGCAAGCAGGATGAAAAATGCATTCAAAGCATGCCAATTTATATTGACAGAAAACATAATCTGACTGTGCAGGAATTCTCCGATGAGCTCGCGTAGGATTCTCAACCTTCACGGAAACAAAGTCTGATCTCCAAGCGAAACGATAAGAAACTTCAGTGATCCAATCATATATAGAGAGGGGCAAAACCTAACTGGTTAGTGATTTTCAGTTTGGCCAATTGACAAGATCTCCCATTGGATCGAGCTCGGATTGAAGCGGCTCTGTGTTGTTGACGCCGAGGTAAACAGATCAATTGTGCATTTAAAGCACTTTGTGACTTGGCGCTGGGCTCTCGGGGGGCCTCCTCTCTCCCTGCTCGTCTCCACACAAACACTCTCAACGCAGCGACGCAGCCAACACGGCTCGCCGCGATACAAATGAACGTCACGCATCTCGACATGTGGTAGGAGCAGCAGCAGCAACAAGCGCGCGTGCGTGTGTGTGTGTGTGTGCGTGTGTGTGAGAGACAGTCTATTCTGGTATGCGAGGTGTGGTATGTTTTGCTATGACACAAAGTCGAGATTCCAAAATGCATACATCAGAGGAAATCCTGATGTATTTATCACAAAACCCGCAGATACCGATTCAGTACGGAAGAAAAAAAAAAGCTGCACAATAGCAGCCGTGCCCCAGTTCTATTCAGAGACTGATGGGAACGCAGCTTTGAGGGAAGTAAAGTATTGGCATGGGAGAAGGGACCAGAGAAAAGCAGACGACTTCAAAGTGGAAATGTGAGCCGGTGGCTTAAAGCATGCTGATGGTACGTGACGTGAAATCTACAACGGGATCTCAGCGAGCACCGACGGAGCAGATGGGGATGAGAAACACGTATCAGATCACCATACCGCTCTCTGAGATATCTCTCCGGAGACAGGGAAATTTCCGCTGATGCTACCGTTTGTTTGTGCAGTCGATGAAGTACGCATCAGACCTCGGTCAAATAGGAGCTGCAAATATTTCTTATAGTTTTGGGGGGTTTTTTTTGCTCGGAGTACGATGGGTGCAGATTACCACCTCAGAACAACACAGATGGTGTGAGCGGAGTTTTCAATCACACAGCAGCGTACTCGACTGAAATAACTTTTGGGAGCAGAAAGTAATCTATGACTTTTATCGGGAGCCGAGCAACGACATTGATTGCTCTCTGGCACAGCTTGACAAAAATAACATAATCGCATTGAAACCAATCAGACAAGTACGTTGAGCCAGAAAAACCTCAGCACCTGGCGAAGTAACCTGTTGAGACATTGGTATTGATCAACAACTCTATCAAACCCCTGCAGGAATAGGAGCTTCATTTTGCGCTATGGGGGCATCTATAAAATCTTTCCTGTGATTGTCTAAACTTTCTGCCATATATTTCATTGCCCTATTAAAAAAAAAAAAAAAAACCATCCAGAAACAAAGTAGACTTAAACAAAACACTAACACCAAATAATTGCAAATAAGACCCGGCATTCGTATCCAAATATGAGTCAGGTTATTTATCACGACCTTTTTGAACTGACTGGCTACTGCACAGTGTGAACCGATGGAGACAGAGATGGCTGCATCGTGTACAGGGTCAGCTGTACACGATGCAGTTCACAGCCCATCCCAAGAGAACATGTAAATCTTGCAGATGGACTAGCTCCCGTTTCTTCACACACACACACACACACACACACACCTACATGTTTTCTATTACTATATTTGTGAGGACCTACATTGAATACATTGATTTCCTAACCCCCTAACCTTCTCTACTACATGCCTAGACTTCTAACCCTTCCCCTAACCTATGACTCTCATCTTAACCCTTAAAGAAAGAAAGTCCTCATATAGAAACACAAAAACAGGCACACACACACACACACACACACACACACACACACACACACACACACACGTCTACAGGAGCTCACATGTTCTAGACATAAATGACACGCCTTGGATCTGGAAATACAGGCTCAGAGAGGAGCAGAAACTAGCCAGAGGTGGATGAGAGCCTCCCTCTAAATCAACAGCAAGACAGGCACATCCACTTATCCACCTCAGCCTCCCGCTCCTTGAACGAGAGCAATCCACTCCCGTCCAGCTCTGTAGCACACAATGGCCTATTTATCTTAGCCCTCGCTTTCCGTCAGCTCCCTGGACACACGTGGGCATGCACATTCACCCACACACACACACACACACACACACACATTCATAAACACAGACACACACACACACACACACACACACACACACACACACACACACACACTCCATTTGATTCCATCTGTGCAAGCACAATGTAAGCATGCATTAAAGAAGTTCGCGAAGAAAAGAAATACCGTTTTCCTCTGTACAGGCTACGCTTGAGTGAGCAGCCCTCTGGCTCCGGGGCGTGTGGTTAGACGCAGACACATACCTTGGTACAGTTCCTCACGGGCTTGAGAGAAAGGAACGCGCGCTGGTGTGTTTATGCGTGTGTGTGTTTAAGCCAAGTATGATATGTGTGTGTGTGTGTGTGTGAAAGGGCAGACGGCCAAAAGAGAAGGACAGAAGAAGAAAAAAAAAAAGAAAAGAAAAAAAGAGGATAGGAGAGAAAAGAGAAGGAGAAGAGGGGAAACGGGGAGAGAGGGCACTTGGAGCGGAAATGCTTCAGTGCCTCTGCGGCCTGCCACCTCGCATCACGGAGCAGCGGCTGACAGATGAATGCAGGAGAGCCCAATAATAGAAACGCTCTGGCCAGGAATAAACCCCCCCGGATGAGGGGGGAGGAGCTATCGCGTCCGAGCCGAGGCCCGGGGACGGCGTGGGCGGCCAAGGGGGTCAGCCCGCTCAACGGCGACTACGACCGAATACGGAGTCCCCACTACAAACCTGGGGTGTATTTCACGAAGACAGATTAAAGGGTCATTCCGCGGTATTTTTAAACCTGGGCCCTATTTGTACATATTTTGGGGTCTAAATGACTAATAGGTACAAAATGTATTGGAATTGCTCCAGTAGATCGCCTCAGCTGGCAGTCGCCAAACGGGCTGCAATGGCTGCAACGTAATCCGTGGGCCACTGCGCCCGGTCAAACTACGTCCACTAAAAGTGCTTGTTTTTGCCACTGACAGGCTCAGATTGTTACTGGAAGCGTCTGACAACATTACTGAAAGGATCCCAACAGAGATAGAGCCTTTTGTTTAACCAGAAACCAGAAGTCTCGCTCGAGGAGAAATCTGAATGATGAGGCGAGTTGTTGCAGGAAGACGTTAAAAAACCAAAAGGTTCCCGGTTAAACTTGTACGTTGAGCCAAACAGGAGCAGGTTTAGCATGGACAATTTTACCTATACTTCAGTCAGCCGAATGTAGAAAGCTTCAACGGTTCATGAAATGGAATTCATCCAAGCAACACGGCGCCAATTGAAGTGAGGCTCTCTTTGAAGTGCTGCTCTTCTTATCCACCTATTCCCTGTTTTTTTGATCGTTTCATTCATCTCTTGGCACACCTTTCGTCCGTCCTCTTAGTCTTCAACCCCCACACAGGGTTTTTGTTTTTTTATTGCGGTGCTGTTATGTTGGTAAATGTGTTGCTGATGTCACTGCCAAGGCTGATTTTCATATTCTAAGATAAGGAGTACTGTCAACAATGCTTCTTCTTTTCACAAGACAGTTGTAGCATCTGGGGCCAAGGCCTCCCCTGTAAGCTCTTGATCTCACCCAGGACTGACTTGAATACATAAAAAGTGAAATAAAGTCTTTTGCTTCTCTCAACTCCATCAGCCAGAGTGTATAGAGGAGCGGCAGCATTGTGTGTCCTGCTTTGTCATCTCAGGGTTTCCTCTCTTGTCTCTATCCCCACCTCATCCACCTCAGCAATGTCCCGGCTCAGGCCCCCGTGCCGCTGTCATTCAAGGACGACATATTCCCTCGAACAAAGAAAAGGGAATAAAAACAGGTAAAAAATAAAAATAGTGGTGTAGTGTGGGGCGGGGTGGGGTGAACGTTTCAGGCTGAACTGACGTATATTGAATGCAGGTAGGGGTAATAAGCCGCTGGGATTCTTCCCGTGTCTGTGTAAAGCTATTATAATAGGCGTCAAAGTGAAAGGAGCGATAAGAGAGCAAGGCCTGCCGCTGGAAAATGAAATCCAGCTCTATCGCACCTACAATTGCTTTTCAGACTGAAACTGGAAGCCTCGCTCTGTGAAATCCAATGCAGTAATGTGGCTACAATGTTCGGCTTTAAAAAAAAATACGCATCCCGTTGAATGGCTCTCCAAATATGTTCAAATGATGTTTTTTTAGAGATATCGTGTTGTTAAAAAGGACATTTAGCATGTGCAGATGCATGTGAAGCACGGGCTATGTTTGACAGGATTGATTTAAAACCCAGCAGGGCACAATTCAAATATGAAGCAGGGGGGGGGAATGTCATTGGCGAGGCTGGGTGGATCGGAATACCAATGCCTTAATCATGGCTTTTTACAAAATGGGATGATTCAGCCCGTCCATGCGCAGAGAGGCAGGCAGGGCCTTGTGGTGGCAACGAGCGTCTCCTTCTCCACACCTGTTATTCAGACACGCTGCGGAATTCAATAATCACCTATTTAAATCACCTATCTCACCCGTTTAAAAGGGTGTTTTCCTCGAGAAGCACAAGTCGATTTATGGTCCGGAATTAAGATAGAAATCCTGTGAAAACACCGGAGGCACAGACATCTGTACACCGCAGTGGGGTTTTTTTTTTTGTGCTCTGTTGAAATGTAGTGAAATGTTCCAGCACATGAACATTCGAATTGACTAAACAACCCAGGGCTATCTGTGTCCGGAGTATTGCAACTCATATGGAGTGTCAGGTAGGGAGTTTGTGTCCGGGGGGGGGGGGGGGGGGAGATCATGTGTGATCACTCATACGTGGTCCGGTCAGGATCACGCTTAAAAACGGCAGTCTGTCTTTATGAGAAGGTGTGTTTGTCGAAGCATGAAAGAGAAAGTATGAAAATCCTGCATAATACAAAATACATTCCAATAAAAAGAAAAAGAAAAGGCAAAGAGAAAGAGAAAGAACACAGCAAGACAGGAAAGAAAACACTCCACTGTCATTATCACTATTATAAGGAGAGCTTTGTAGATGAACAGACAACAGGTACATTGTGCACAGGCTCACCGGGTAAACCATAAAACGAATTCCTTTTACATCTTCTTTCGTTTCCATTTGAAATGGTCAGAGGTGCAATTCAAATCGACACCCATCTGCCCCGCCCTCTCGCTGAGGTCGGTAAATTACAAGGTATCCAACAGCAACTGCGCTTGTCCAAAAGCTGCTACTGGTCCGACTGGTTTTCCCTCCAGTAGCCTTCGCCCTGGCAAACAAAAGAAAAAGCGTGGATTCCTCGCATGCCGTACCAGGTACGTTCGGGCTGTTGACAGCACGTGAGCTTCACCCTTCACATCAGAGTGACGTGCACTCGTGTCCTTCGGTCTCCTCAACCCCCGAGCTCTTCTCCGGCCTGTCGATAGGCCTGTCACACCGAGCAGCATCCCTGTCGGGGGAACCTGGCGTCTGGATGGATGGGTGGATGGATGGATGGATGGGTGGATAGATACGTGGGTATATTCATCTCTGCTCCTCCGTCAGGTCCCTGCAGAGCCGCAGACATCCGGTCTATTTATTTACGTTTTTTGTTTTTGTGCCCGAGTAACAAAATTGGTTTGGTCTGTGACAATAGATATCCACCAAGCAAGGCCAACTGTGCCTTGAGGAGCAGAGAAAACAATATGAGCATTCCTAGCTCATCCTTTTTGTTAATTGGATATCATTTGAAGTGTGAAATACAGTAAACAGGAGAATCAGTATTTCGTAATGCAATAACAGGCAAAATTCAATTTTCTTGATTTAATAACGCGCAAAAAAAAATGTATCCTCATACTATAAGTCATTCTACGCATTATTGACTATGACAGTAGAGAACAGAGTAAGTATGAGAATGAACATCCTTTTCGCAGTAAGGGAGCTAAAAATGTCACCGTCATCATCTGTACTTACTTACATTAACTTTTAAAATTGCTGCTCCTTCTGGCCTCCGTCTCCCCCGAGGACGCCTTTCTGTTGTATTAGCTGTTCAAATGTCACCCTGCAGATGGCCGCAGTCGTATACACCCTAATCAAATTTGAATTACTGACATCAGAGTTTGACTGACGCCGCTAATTTAATGTAAAGAAAGTACTTATCATCACACACAAGTGGACTGCAAAGAAATCTCAGCTTGATTGTGAGGGGGAAAATGATGATGGTGATTTGATGGACAGCTGGATGGCCTTTTATGAACAAGAACTTTCACGTCCAGCTTGCCCGGCTCAGCAGCTGTGTGTGTGTGTGTGTGAGTGCACACCGTGTTTGCATGTGCACACGTGTGAGGGCGTCTTTGTGGGTACGTTTGTTTGTAGGTAGGTCCATGTGTCGGCGAGCGCCAATGGCAGGGCTGTTCAGCCAGGTATGAAAACAACCGTCCAGACAGACTGGGGCTCGGGGCCGGGGTCAGCCATGTCAAAACATTAGCTGGCTCAGTCTGTAATGAATCAGGGGAGAGAACATGATGCGACACTACACCATCTGAAGCAGCAAAGCACAAGCACAAAAGCACAACCCGTGGTATCAACAGTTATTCCAGCAAGGCTAACCAGCCTTGAAATGGTGGCTGACTCTCAAGTTTAATTCTAGCTATCAAGTTCACCATTCGTTAACAAGGATTCATTAAAAAAAAGTGCACTAATACTTGATATATAATATTTGTTTGACAGATATTAAACTATTTTAGAACATAATACACATTCTAAAATATGAGAGCAGTTAAACATTCAACATAAATATTGAAATGTTTGAAAAATGTCTTTCTTGTTTTCAATCAATTTTGTGTTTTTGTGAAATCTGTCAAAAAGAAAATCTGTCAAAAGCATCAAATATTAGTGCACTTATACACACACACACACACACACATATATATATATATATATATATAAATCTTAAGGAAACCTCATACTTTTTGCTATACTATACTATATAATATGAATTCATATTGTAAAGCCTTATACTAGTTTAAAATAACATTTCCCAAATAAACAGCCAAATTGAGTTTAGTTGAGTTTACCCCCCACTAAATCCCCGTGCACCACCAAAACAACCCTTGGCTCAGAGAGCTGAACAAGAACAAAAAGTTGGCGGATCTCGTATCAAAATTTCAGAGGGAAAACCACCATTTGCTAACGCATGACCGGCGTTGCATATGGAACAGAAAAGAGAGGGGGGGAGTAGGTCTGGTGACTGAGGTGAACATTATACTGTTATGAGGCCACATGGCCACTTTTGCTACTTGGACAAGAAAAAAACGCCCGTCAGCTGCACCCACACCCACGGCACATAAACACTTGTATGAACACGGATGTTGAAATCTGCTGATGATCCCAGTCACATGTTGTTCTACGCTGAATCAGCCTCTCGGGCATATGCAACTATCATTCGATGTTGCTCAATCTGGCGTTAAAATGCAGACAAAACAAAGACGATGGCGTTTTCCCAGTGTGAGGAACGACCCCATCAACGCTCTTATTGTGACGACGCCAGGGAAGCACATCGCGGTCTTGTCTTGTTATGAGTGTTTTTTAAATTTAGGACTTTCTTCTACAAGCCACACCTTGAAAACCCCGAGGCTGAAGATAAGGATTTTTACCTCAGAATCAAATACTTGTGTTTTTCTCTAATCTAGGAAAAGGCTGGTTGTTGCCACATTTTCACCCAATACCTGATTATGACGATTTGTTGTTTATTCAGCGCCTTCAGATATTAGATGCCGTTTATCACCGAGCTTTGAGATTTGTTCCCACACTCGTCATTATACCTCGCAAGCCGCGGCGTGTTTGGCCGCTATCTGTCAGTGCGGGCTTAGTCACCGGTCTATCTTTATTTCTAAAGGCCGCTCTGGGACAGCTTCCTTTGTACTCGTGTGTCTACATTAGTCAGAAATGCGGAGCTCGGTGTAGTCTGAGGTCCCAGGATGCATTTGTGCTGACTGTCCCCGAGCTTGAACGGAGTTTGGGAAGAAGAAAGCCTTAATGATCTCTGCCTCCGCTGCATGGAATCCCCTGCAGAAAGACTTGAAAGTAAAAAGGGACCGGTGATGAGTTTAAAGCAATCGTCAGATGTAGGGGGAGATGAATGAATCGGTGACTGTCAGTGCTTTTACTCAAATTTCGCCCATGCCTTTTGTCTCCTCCGCCCCCCACTTTTCTCTCTCTCTCTCTCCTTCTTTTCTTCTCTTTCTTTTTCCTGTCTTTTCCCATTTTTTTATACTTATATTGCATCTTCATTTTAGTTATTCGCTGTTGCCGTCTTGGCCAGGTCTCCTTTGAAACAGATGTGTTTTAATCTCAATGGGACTTAACGGGTTAAATAAAAGGTTAAATAAATCAAATAAAAGCACTCTGAGTGGCGCTATCATGACATTTATATCTCCAGACAACACGATTGGGATTAATTCACTTTTAAACAGAACCACTCCAGGAAGTCGATTTTCCCCAAATTGAACAGAAATCCTCATAAAGAATGTTCATATTTCATAATAATGAACTAATAAAGAATGGATGCTTTATAAATACGCAATGAACAGCAGTTTAACATTTTGAATCTGCTGGGGGGAATCGACTTCAACCCTGCGAGCCAGTCACTTGTCACTAGCCTGAGAGAGAGAGACGGGTTATCAGTGTTGTCACATTGAATGCATTCCTTCCTCCACATACTACAACTGTATATTACACAACACGGTTTACCACAGCGGTCAACAAACATGGCTCCTCCTGCTGTCTGCTCCTCCACGCCCTCCCTTCATCAGTCGGGACCACTGTGTGAAGCTGCCTAATGTAAGATTAGACAGAGAGAGTGTGTGTATGTGTGTGTGTGTGTGTGTGTGTGTGTGTCCATGTGCTATACTTCTACATGTATAGTATATTCACAGGTCCTCAGCCTCAGATTTAAGCCGTTCTCACACATCAACACACCGTACTACTCGCCTTCCTCGCCTTCTGCCTGCGTCGCAGTGCTATGGGAGTATCTAGTGCAATGGGAAGCCTGTAGGGATTATTGCAAATTACATAATCTCTTAAACACAGATGTTCTGTCAGGACATGGCTTCATAGTTACTCTTGGTAATACAGCACAGCAGAGGAGAGGAGAGGAGAGAGATCTGTATATAGATGTCTGGCATATCTGTGAAGGCAGACATTTAACTTTTCCTCTCTACATTGGGGCCCTGGCCTTTTTTTGTCCTCTGTCAGCGTATCATTTAAACAGTCCTAATCTAAACAGCACTGAATTTCTGGGGCACCACGTTGCACACGAAACCAGCACAAAGTGAAACAGGACGCTCTCAGATGAACTCACTCTTAACAGAGATGCATGAGAGGGGGAGCATCTCGCCGATTAGGTCCGACGAGATACGAGATAACCCCCCCACCCCCGGGACGGAGAGCCTCTCGCTGTGCAGCCTCCGGGCGCAGACATGTCCACTCCTCACCTGGGCTCTACAACTACTCTGCCTGCCCAGGCCTGATCCCTCCCGCCTCAGCCCTTAATGTCTCATTGGCATTCAGTCACACGCTCCCTGCAGCAAGCGGCGGATTGGAAAAGCTCGGGCGCTATTAAGATTCTACGACGCCAGCCGCTCCCCAGCTGCCGCGAGCACACAGCGAATCACACGACCCAGGAATAACAACAACAAAAAAAAAAAAAAAAAAAAAAAAGAGCCGGGGAAAGGATGAGCGGAACAGCTGGACGCCGGTTACACAGCCCAGAGACACAGCGGACAGAAGAAAGGGATTCTGGTATACCTGCCATAAAAGTTGCAACCGTTTTGCTATTAATAGAGCTTATGGAGGTGTTCAAATTAGCATCTGCTAATGAAAATTAGAAACTCTGAGTGGCTACATCACCAATGCAAACACACACACGATCTCACCCGCCGCCCCGAGTCACTCACCCCCCCCCCCCCCCCTTCCCAGCCTCTCATCTCCATAACCACAGCGTGACCACATCATGATGAGCCATATTACTGGCAAGCCTCCCATCATCAACCACAGAGAGAGACGGTATCCCAGCAGCTCTTCGCCCCTGCCGGTGTTTATGCCGGCCTATCAATCCCACCCCCCACCCCCACAACCCCCCCAGAATCCTAAGCTGCTTGCTAATCATCCTTTCAAAGAGCAGACTAATTCAGATGTCAAGCCCCATTACCTGTGAGCTGTCTAGAGGTGACCTGAGCCCCATCTTGCAGTGATAAACACCAGTTGGAGAGTAAAGCGCATCAGGATAATAGGAAAGTGACATCCTGGCCAAGTGTGTGTGTGTGTGTGTGTGTGTGTGTGTGTGTGTGTGTGTGTGTGTGTGTGTGTGTGTGTGTGTGTGTGTGTGTGTGGGTGTGTGGGTGGACGGGGGGGGGTGCTAATATGATCCATCACTGGACGCAGCCGGGGGTGGGTGGGTTCTCGTGGCTCCAGTAGCGTGTAGCGGCCACTGTTGCATGAAGATAATGTCCTCCACGACAGGGCTGGGTCGGTCAGTCGCCGTATGGCTGCTGCGCCCCTGGTGAAATAAAGCGACTCCTCAACCAGCCGTCCCCCTCTAATCTGCTCTCACATACTGAGACACGGATCGGCCTAAACCGGAAGATACCAACCCCCCCCGCCACACCAGAGTCAGCGTTCAGCATCACATGTACAACATCTGACTGAGAGACGCTGAGGAGCAAAGGAAGCAGACCAGGGGTACAGACCAAAATCGGAACGTCATTTTGGAGAATTTTGTTGTGATGTTTTTCCATTTCGAGCGTTACGGATTTTGTTGTCTGCGCTGTTAACGGGTGAGAATAAATACAGGTACTGAGTTTCAAAATAAAACAAAACAAATAAAATAATAAAACTACATAAAACTAAAAACATAAAATTTAAAAAACTAAAAGTGATGATGAATGAATGATGAAGAGGAAAGACAAATGCACTGAATAAATAGATGGTGGTTGCAGGTGATGCATCATCAGGTAGAAAGTAGGGCAGAGATCTCACCGCCACAGTGATGAGTGCATGAGAGCTGGGGACAACAAAGGAGGAGAGCTCTCCACTAAGAAAGCACAAGGAAGAGTGGGTAATGAGGGCAAAATGGATGCAGGTCAAACACTGAGCCAAAATGGATGAAAATAGACACTTTCAATACCAGGTTGTCCTCGTCTGTTCAGTCAGCAGCACCCCCCCCCCCCCCCCCCTGAACAAAACAGTACAACACACCCCAACGGCATCTGTAAATGGAAACGGGACCAAACAGAGACCAGCCACTAAGATCTCAAGCTATCCAATACCTCCCACTGGTACAAACATGCCAAATAGTGATACTAGAAATACTAGAAATATTTGTATGTTGAAAATCCATACTGCACTGTGGCCTGTAGTCATGAACCGACTTTGCAATTAGAGGGATTATTCCCATGTTGACGATGCAATCTCCCATAATGGGGTTTTTCCTATGCTGCCCACATTTGAGTTTGAGAGATTATGTAATTTGCTGGTAGTGGTATGACCTTTTCCTCCCCTCCTCTCCCCCTCCATCTATCTCTACCCCGCCCCCCTTCCCTTAATCTGTCTCCCATTGCTCATTAAACACTGCCATTACGACCTGCGTCCACCTACTCTCAATTTCCCCCGGTATTGGAGCCCTGTGATTTCCCCCAAGCCCCGACCAGGTGCCTTGCTACGATATCACAGCGGGGTTTACGATGCAAGGCCAGTCGAGCTTTTCACAGTAACCTCAAGTCAGTCGGTTATAGAAGCTATATTATCTTCTTATATCACATCGAGAAAAGCAATTCTTGCTATTGGGGGTCTGTAGGATAAATGACAGTGTGACGCATTTCACTTCCAGATCAATGAATATAAGCAGGCATGAAATGAAGGTTAAACCCACTTTTTTTTCCCTTTGTGGAATCGAGTTGGCCAACCTTCTTGAGCCCGACACAAAACGTTAACGGCGTGAATGTATCATTCATCTCGTCTTTTATTGCTAGTCACACTAAAGGAGAAGCAACGCGATGTCATTTCGGTGAGGATAGTGATCCATTTACCGCCACGTCGCTGAGCACGAGCCTACAACTGACCCATAAAGCAAACCCACACACACACACAGCTCTCCTCTTCACATCTAGATTTTAGATTAAAGCAGTGAATCATTATAAAGCACAGATACCGAGTTCAACGCCACACCGTCTCGTATAGTATGCCTTTTGACTCTGCTATCATTACAGGCGATGATGGAGCATGCAAGGGGAGAGGCACCAATTTGATTAAAGTGAGACTAATAGGACAGCACTGGGGATTGGGAACCATGCTGTGCTTTTTGACGGTACAGTCTTACTGGAATACCACCCAGTATTGTGCACACACACACACACACACACACACACATCAGAGTATCTAGCTCTAGTACAGATTAATAATTAAAGATGTGGAATCGGATTGGGAGCGACTTTATGTTAGATTGTTTAGTAGTTGCACCATGCTTCCTCCTACTCCCCCCCCCCCCCGCCACCAGCTACCCTTCCTCCACCCACCCACAAACATACTGCAGGGCATGTGACACTAGGATCTAAACTTGTATGCTATGGGATGTTGGCAGCTCTGCTTTGCAGTAGCGTTATGGGGGATGTTGGTGCAGTACTGCAGTGCAAAAAAAAACGCAAAAAAAGTATGGATTCCTAGTATTGAGCCTTGATGTCTCATTTTGTTTAAATGACAACTGACAGTAGGGTGAGATCGAGTTGCCTGTTTCCAATGCAAATCCACTTCTTTCATGAATTTCCTTGAATCAAGTAATATTTTGATATCAGTGGAGTGATTTGCCTCTGAAACTTGTTTTTGAAACCAGTGAAACTGCATTGGAAACAATAGAAGTGATCAGAAAGCATTAGCAGTATTTCTCACTTGCTTTTAATTGAGGAAAAAAAACAACAACTTTAAGTCTCAAATTTAAATCGCTTATCAAGATGGACATTTTTTTTCCAGTGTGCCTTCAGATACGTCTCCGTGTGTGAGGTACCACGGCACTACATGCCTGGCAGCTGCCTCAGGCTCACTGAGAGTCACTTTGGCACAGAAGACCAAAAAAACCTCACATCAAAACGCTTTGTAATCGAATCATCTTGTATCATTGTATTATATGGACAGGTTGTATTGTTGAATTGTGTGTTGATGAACTATCTGATATCGCTATCTGCTCCTGTCCTGCTCCTGTCTTGCCTTGTCTGTGTGAGTGAGTGAGAGTGAATGAATGTCCGCTTGTGTTTGTAGGTGCGTATGGGTGTTCCTTATTGAAAAGCCATTCACTCACATGAAAAACTGAGTGACTGGCAAAGGCATTTCTGTTTCAGTGACCACGATCATCCTGTAACTTTCACAGGTTTGATCCCACAACCAGCCAGTATGTGCCCATCAACACATCATTTGTCCTCGAGCAAGCCACTACAGCCCCTACCTGCTCATTCACTGCTAAGGGAGTCCACTTAATGGCCAATGTGTAAACGTGAGCGCAAACAGTAGCATGGGGGAGAGAGACGGTCCTGGCTCAAGCAAACCGAGGCTGATGATTAGCGTGGCGGCATGCTAGCTGACAACAACAGGAGGGCCGTTGATCAAGAGTTTGTTGATGTTGCTTCTTATCTCAAAACACACATTGCCGGAGATTAAGCTCAATGACTGTCGAATCATCGGCACCTGCTACTACGAGTAAGCTGTAAACCCGCTCCGTGCGCACGAGCGTACCGCGGCCACGGCGTCTTCGATGAATACGGCATCTGGTAGCGTGCACTTGTGACAAATGGATGAGAGATTGCATTACTGGAGGTTGCGTAGCTAGCGATGGACACGGCGATCTTAAAAATGACAAATTATTTCTCATCACTTCCAAGAGGACTGGAAGAGCGGCGCGGTAACGCCGTGGCTAATGCAATCAACTTCTTAGGTTTCACATAATCGTTCCAGTAAAGCTTTGCCAATTTCCATTCTGTGCTGTGCCTCAATGTCTCAAATCTCATTGTTAACGAGTTAATGCCGTAGTTTGTGGTGTATTTATTATTGTATCTATGTATCGAGAGGTGTGTCTGTTTGCCTCTCTCCATATTGTACTGTCATTAGGGAGACCAGGCCCAGCATGCAGCATGAAGACTGACATAAAGGTTGCAGGCAAACATACAACAATACATAAGCCACAACACACACACAATTAAAAAATCACAAAAGGAGGTACGTGCAAAGTAAAGAAATATCTACACAAGTCAATAGTCCAATAGCAGAGCAGCACAATCAGTGCCAAAGCCTAACTAAAGCACAGACAGCTCCTTATTGAGCCGGCCTCAAGATCGCTCATAATCACTTTAAAGTCACTAAAGGGAGAGCCCTTTCAGCTTTAAATTACTTTGTTATGACTTCCATGCTGAAGAAGCGGAGTACATGATGGCTCTTTTGCCTCATTCAGTTGATTGTCAGCTCGTCGAGGCATCTGACGAGAACAGATGCCTCCGGTTATCTGACCAGGCTCTCTGGGCTCCTGTATTCCCGCTCTCACTCTCACTCCCCTTTTTTTTTTTTCCTTTTTTTTTTTTTTTTGCAGCCGACTGCAAATCTCTTTCCAATGACAAAGCATCGCCTGTCAAGAGGATGACTCCATTGAGAGGCACTTCCTGATATGAGAGGTGCATTAATGTGATTAACCCACGCTCACTATTGCCGTTTGATACAGGGGCTTAGGGGCTCATGTCACTCTGTATTCTTCTCTATTGGCACGATCAGCAGGTAATGGGAAATACGCTGACGTATGAGCAGAGGCAGGTAACTTTCAAAATATAATCCATTGTAGGCAACTTAATACCTGCTTAAAGTTGTTATAAATAGCAATCCACTGCATTATTGTAAAACAGTTATGTAATGTGACTCCAAAATTCATAGGCCGACACATATTTACCCAATTTTTCAGACAGCAATTAGCCTCCGAAATTCACAGAATATAAAACGAATGATTCAATTTTACAGACTCATTTGAGGAATGTTATCACCGCCACCAACAGCAATTATCAACCATTAAGATCAATCAAGATAAACTGCCTATCATTTCACAATCAAAATGCCCCCCCCCACTTCAAACATTTTTTCAATCCAACAAGTAATCACCAATTCATTCAAAACTATCTGCAATCCAATTACTGTTATGTTAGTCATTATAACTGATATAACGCACCAATTTACTGTAATCAAAGTATTGCAATCCAATAAGCCCTCTGTCTGTAGGGTGCATCCGCTTTAAAGTGGGACCTTTGCAAGCAGGACTGAATACCAGGCACGTTGCATACAGTTGCACCATCACACGCCATTTGGAAGACGTCAGAAAGCTTGCTGCACTAGTTTTTGATGTATATTTCAATGCATCAAATATATATATATATATAGCTAGCTGGTATTACTCACTTACATGTGTTGTATGTATGTTTTGATTGCATGGTAATTACAGCAGCAAACACAAAGGAGGCGCAGCAGAAAATAAGAGGAGAGAGGAATGGCGTCTATGGACCTTTTCATCATGGATCTATTCCTGATCCTTGGCTGGTACCAGCAAAAATAGGTTCCAGTACGCAGCACACAGAAATAGTGGTGAGCAGATCTTTTAATAGAGGCATCTCCCCGCTTAATCAAAGATTCCTGGGAAATGGGAACATCCGCCACACGGTATATCGCGGAGTCTTGCCGTGGGCTCAGTGTGAACTTCTACATTTCAAAAAGGAGTGATACAGTATGTATGCAAGGACGTATGTATGTATACGAGAGCTGCCTCTCGGCTACCCCCTGAGAGTAGAAGCTGCACTAGGAGCAGCTATAGAATAGTGACTGAAGTGCTGGTTTTAACTCTCTTCAGCGCAGTCGTTTCGATCAATGGCTGAGCTGGATAATAGCCTCTATAGTCTCTCTCTCTCTCTCTCTCTGACTCTCTCTCTCTCACTCACTCACAGTGGAACATCTGGTGGACCCAGAGAGCCCTCCGCCGCTGCCGGCCACCGTCACATCATCACAGCTTCCTGGTAACAGCTGATCCTCCAGGCCCACTGCCTCCAGCGAAGTGGGGGGGAAAAGAAAAAAAAAAATCCACTCGCTCCCTCAATTATGCAAGAGTCATGACTTAAACATGAGGCTGCCACACAGGAATGTACACACACACATACACACAACATATACACATACACACAATAAATAATCATACAATAACGACTCAATCTGCTCTTCCGTGCCGATGCCAGAGGGCCTTTGTGAGGTTTTGCTCTTGCATGAGGCTGCAAACGCACTACTGAAGAGCATCGTCTCTCTCCGCCCCGGTTGCGACCTTTCACATAACTGAATGCCACATTTATGACATTGCAAAGCTGAACAGGGACAGGAGGATGACAGTGGAGCAGTAGAGGAGGAGGAATATTGCCATCATTGCCACCTATTACTTCATTGTAAGCTTCAAAGTGCAAAAACAGCCCGGCGTGGGAGTTACAGCCAAAGGCAGAGCTGATATTCTCTCTCTCTCTCTCTCTCTCTCTCTCTCTCTCTCTCTCTCTCTCTCTCTCTCTCTCTCTCTCTCTCTCTCTCTCTCTCTCTCTCTCTCTCTCTCTCTCTCTCTCTCTCTCTCTCTCTCTCTCTCTCTCTCTCTCTCTCTCTCTCTCTCTCTCTCTCTCTCTCTCTCTCTCTCTCTCTCTCTCTTCCCCCCCCCCCCCCCCCCCCCCCCCCATGCCCTTTATTAATCATCCTTGGTTAGTGGGGCAGAGAGCGTGGTGTTAGGAGCTCTGGGGAGTTTAGAGCAATGGAATAGACGCGCGTGTGCGCACACACACACACACACACACACACACACACACACACACACACACACACACACACACACACACACACACACACACACACACACACACACACACACACACACACACACACACACACACACACACAGGACAATGACAGGCACTGGACTCTTGAATCTAGGCAAACTCATAGGAATGACTGCTCTCTCACACACACACACACACACACACACACACACACACACACACACACACACACACACACACACACACACACACACACACACACACACACACACACACACACACACACACACACACACACACACACACTCTCAAACAGCTGATCTTCAGGGATACTGGCCTGGGGTCCTGGGACTCAGCTGCTGCTGCTGATGTAACCTTTTGAACGGTCTCAGTTGTTGTTTAGACGTTCCAGCTCCAATAGATAGCAAAGCAGCGAGCAAGGCCGCCCCCCTCGCCCCCCAAACAGACAACTGACCCTTCAGTTACTCCAGCGCCACTAACCCTTGCCTAACCCCCTCAGGTTGGAAGTCTGCCTGAGGGCCTTTTTTTTTCCAGTATCGGCTCCAGATCACCTGGGGATGACCCCTACCTTTAAACCACCATCATGTGTAAACCCTATAGAGTCTTACAGTACAGTAGACTTCAGCGCCAGCACGACCAAGCTGTCATCACAATTAGACTTCATTGTCACGGTGTTTGCTAGGCGGCATCCTCGGGGAGCTGGATGGAGAATGATGGGAGGAATATAACAGATAACCACTCTAGCTCCTGTGGCCAGTCGGCTGAGTAGCCTGAATAATGGAGAAAGTAATTAGGCCTTCTTTATATGCATGTAAGTGCACTTAGCCTAGTAGACTTGGACTGGGCTACATGCCATTAAAACCATTATCGCTGTTTAATCTCCCTGAAGAAAGAGGTGAGAGAAATGGCCAATTAGATGCTATGTGGCAGTATGAGGTTTATCAGCCTAGAGGGGATGTAGTGGAGGGGAAGCCCACCTAAACCCAGTTCACCCCCTTATTAAGATGACTTGAATCCTCATGATGTCATTTCTAACTATACATCATATACATTGAGGTTAGGGTCATTTAAGGGGAAAAATAGAAACTGATGCTTTTCTGAAAAGTATTTCTGAAGCAAAATGCTTTTTGTTTCTATCAAACAAACACCGTCTTATGATGATCACCGACTGGAGGTCATAGTTTGCCAGTCTTTTTATGTACCCCTATAGGTAGATGATCAGGTGGGCTGCTGAGGTTGGTTTTGCACGCCAAACGCTCAATAACAAGGGAGGAGAGATCAGGTGACACGGCGGGCGTGAGAACAGAAAGGGGGGACGCACCTGGTTTGACAGTCTTCAAACGAATCGGCTCCCGAAAGTGGCGTATGACAGCCAGGGTGTCACGGTTTGTAAGTCCGCTGACGGGCGTCCCGTTCACCTCCAGCAGGACGTCCCCGTAGTAGGGCAGTTTCCCGACGTGACAGACCAGCACGTCCAGCTTCATCTGGCCCAGGTAGGGGAACTCTCCCATCTCGGCTCCCCCTAAGATCTCCACCACGGAGCCAAACTCCCCCAGGCTCCCCCATGACACCGCACACTCCACCACTTTACTGGACCAGTGTTTCTTCTTTTTCAGTGTTCTGGACATGGTTTAATCCTTTTTTTCCAAAACAAAAAGAAAAGTAAACGATCTGGTTGGTGCTGGTCGGCTTGTTTTGCTGTTGCCGTTAAAGACGCGATCTGATAAATCCTCTTGAGTTATTCTCTCGACCTGCTGGGAATTTCATCTCCCCCTGACATTACAACGCTGGTGTTTCACAAGTACATTTGGCGTTGTGATCTGTCATCCCACGGCTTTGCGTTCCTATGTGCGGCTCAGTTGCCTAGGCTGCGATATTCCCAAGCGCTCCTTGTGCGTAAAACAGAAGAGTTGACAGTCGCGAGATGGTTTAAAACGAAGAATCAACGTTTCAGCCTCCCCGGCACTACATTACAACTCGAGCCGTCCGGGGGGTTTTTTCCCCCACGAAGCCTTCCGAGTTTCAAAAAAATGTAAACGGAGTGAAATGTACTCACTTGGCGGTTGGTTGTGGAGTATATCGCACGCGCTAGTAGGTATATTTTAGTGCGTCAACGATAGACCCCCTCGTACCTGTGGCTAGAACCGAACAGATGGGAGGTTGCATTCACTGGCGGGCGTTTTTTGCAGTTGAGATCCAATCCATCATGACTGCGTTGAGTAGGCATCTGCGGCCGACACGGCGTTTCCCTGCTACAGGTTTGAACACACCTGGTATACAGCCGAGAAAGATGTAGCCAGGCTCTGAAACGCCCCTTTTACGCATCACTTTGGCGCGCCCGGCTCAACGGCAACGGTTTTCCAGACGTTAATACTGGCTCCATCCGCCGGTGTGTTGTGGTAAATGAATCACAAGAGTCCCGTTTTATTGGCAATAACCTCTTGTTGTTTTTGGACGGTGTTTAAAATGTATCATGCCCCGTCTTGATCGGCATTTTCCCAAAATGACGAGGCCCGTCTTGCATGGCAGACGAATGTGATTACGCTCAGTGTAAGATGATAAGAATAACCGAGCATGCGTAGGTGTATTACAAAAACATATAATTGTTAATATTAGATTACAGCAAATTAAAGCTCTTAATAGAGTAGACTATGAAGTATACAAATATTCTTGAGGAAAACATTTCCGTTGCCCACGGTCAGTGTCTCCACAGCGCCATCTACCGACTAAATCAAAACCCTGTAACTAACTGCTGTTTTTTGTTCCCATATGTTGAGTCTTTGAATTGTCCTTGTCACGTCGTATTTACCATCCACACTATTCATTTACTTACATACGATTATCCTTGACTAGACAGAATTCATGCATTATCCATAACATAGGGTCGTAATCGGAGTGGTTTAATTCTAGGAATTACTATTAGCTAATGGTTTGTTTTCATCATTCACAATGTGTTCATGCATGAATTATCAACATGAGAGCAGGTATAGTGTTGCAAATCTGGCCATTTATTCAAGAGAGCACTGCACTCCCACTTACATCTCCAGTCATGCACATACACATGTAATGGTCAGAGACGTTATGTGTGTGTGTGTGTGTGTGTGTGTGTGTGGTAATATCAAACTAATGGCTTTGTGTATGTATCATCACAAACCTAATACAAATGCTAGACAGTGTAAAATTGTTGAGTGCTGTGGTTCAAGGATATTGGAAATGAATACATTTATGAAACTGCAAGTAGATGTTTTCTTGGTTATTGCCCTTGTAAATGTCAATTTATTTTCAGAGGCGATAACCAATGCTTCATAACATAACAAAAAAAAAAAAATCAGTCATCATCATTGCTTTTGCCTTGAACCTTCTGTCAAATACAGCATATTGTGAAGAATCATAATAGGGGCATGTCACCACCATGACATTGATGATACAGCACTGATGTCAACACAGTTAACTAACTTTATAAGTGGAAGCACAGAGTACAGACTTCTTGTAGTACTTGTATTCAGTTCTCTGTGTGTAATGCAATAGAAAGAGCCTCTATCTGGATAGCAGGGTTTATCTAATACATAAAAGGGGTGCAGTGAGTCTGTGTTTTGGTAGTGAGGTACCACCCTGAACATTGTACTGAATAATTCATTGGCTTGTAGGGGGTGATTAGCAATGCTATCATCAGGTCTTTGATGAGGGCCGGGGAGCAGACTGCAGACCGAAAGTGCCGGAGCACAGTCAGATTCAACTTGCATCGAATCCTCCCCGGCATTCATGTGGGAAGGACTTAAAAAAGGTATTTTTCTATTGTCTAGACAGATGACGGCCTAACAGTTTTTTTTAAACCCATATTAGGTGGCTTCATGTGTTGCCTTGACATGACTAAATCCAGCTTATAGATGGCTTGGCCTTTTTAATCGTTCCATGGTGTGCCCAGAAATCATGTTGTGGTTAAGAGCCCTGCTTTTGAAATTACATGTAACCTAGGGATCAAATCCTGCCAGAGCATTTTCTCATGTCTCTCCCCTACTGTTTCTCTCTCAGCCCTCCCACTGTCTAAGTCAAGACAAATATTAGGATTCCATGGTTAAGGTTATATTTTCAAGGAGCTGTGGGGGGAAAATTCATATTCAAACCAAAATATCAGAATTCATGTTTATTGTTTGAGTAACAGCTATGTAACAAAAATGCTCTTTATACATGCTTTACAGAATGTACAAGTAAACAAGGTCCAAAAAGACACTTGAAAACAAAATTCAAAACTTCAACAATACAAAAAAAAGCAGCATTTGATATTGCCAGAGCATTTACTGCTAAACTTTGGTATAAAGTCATAAGGACGATCAAAGAATAAAACAATACAATTACACATTACGTTATGCTGTGTTGGACATATTGAACATTGAATCAATGTGTGCCCTCTGGACATGAAGCTCCATTGGGATGACTGGTACCTTGTCATTTAAATTGCTCATTCACTCAGGAGGAACAGAAAATTGGCCAACACTTACAGCACTTAAAACAAGAGAGAACATAAAAGAAACTGATAATATGCCAATGGCTGGAACAAAAAAAACACACCACTTGTTTGACCTCTTTCTAGCTAATGCTGAATGCAGAGGCTTGGAATGCATTGATTTGGTACTCCAAGGCAAACCTGATCCAAGAAATATTCAAAGAAGGATTTCTTACAATCAGAAGAATGTGCAAGAATCACATGCAATTCCTGCAAGTACCACTGAGCCGAAGTGTACCAGTACCATTTTTTCCTTATAAGTACGTGTACTTAATCTTGAGTACTCGCCGGTACCAATCATTTTGGCCACGTTACATACATTTTGTGAAGGTAAGTCTAATAACATACCACTGCATATTTTCACTGTCATTTATATATCAACCAATCAGCATCATTGATTCTTGTTGTCTGTGAAGTCCACTGATGAACAGTGCGAGTACTGCTACCAAGCATTGGATCAGTACCCTCTATCAGTATCAGTGTACCACCAGAGGAGAAAAAAAGCTGAACAAGACAAGTCCTTTCTTGATCAAATATAAATGAGCAGAATGTACCCAATGCATTATGGATTACCAAGAGGCTGTGTTCGATGTCTACTAACAATTCTGATTGCTTTTAAGAATGCAAATTTACCAAAAATAATGAGCATAAACTCTCAAACATGGGAGGGAATCAATTGTCAAACAGTGTGAGAGATGAGTTTAACATAATTGGCTTAACATATTCTGCAAAGATCAATAGTTTTTTTGAGCGAAACAAACATGGGACAGGGAAGCCAATCAAATCTGGGCAACTCCGAAGTGCAATAAACGAAAAGATTTTCTAAGATCAATAACATGTCTAATGAGATCCAACCTGGTGAAGCAAGATCACTCTCTTGGAACATGATGAGCATTTTCAAAATCCCCAGAGCAATCTGATGACTGACATTTGAAAACGACATGGTTTGGCTTATGCTTGTCTAATGTAATTACTAATTACTGTAACGCAGATATAATGACATCTAATAGCCATGTTTATCATCTTATTACCTGTACCAACATGTACAAACTATAAAATAATGCTGGGACAATACAGGCTGAAAATCAATACACAAAATGTTTTTAAAGTTACTGCAGCTTAGGGATCAATCCTCTCTACAAATGGACTAGTAGGACATGGGATTGAATAGATTACGATCCTTATGTACACATACATACATACATACAGACATACATGTATAAAATAATACAATACATTCTCCTTTTTCACAGTCCCAAGTGAAAATCTAGGCCTAATCAATATCTATAGAAGGTTAATGAAATTTGGGAGATAAAACTGACGATAAACCCTTACAGCAATGTAAAAATGGCATGCACACTGCATAATAACAAATACACCACAATTAAATGAAGTGCCTGTAAGATATGTTGAGAAAGGAAAAGGAAAATCAGTGCATATTGATTATATAAACCATAACGAGGTTACTGAGAATGCTTGTTGAAAAGGCCATCCGATAGACGACCATTACAAAATGGCCAGCAAAACCACGATTGTCGAATGTGCAAACTTTGTATGCTTTCTTCCCAAACAGAACATCATTATGAACCAATAAAAAGAAGGAATTTACAATTGCCTTTGACTTAGGACAAAAATGGGAGTAGGCGATGATGATATAGGATATATAATTTACACCACATTTTGGTGTCACTGTCTCTGGGATTTGCATAATAGGCTACCAGATAGCCTCGTTTTGAGTCAACAGGGCTAAGGGAATGTGGGACGTATGCATTCAAGGTTTTTTCCTATATTAAGAACCACACACTGCTGGTCAGGGAACTACAGTTGTCCCCCATCTGAACCCCTCTTTTCCCCATTTGGGAAGAGGTGGTTCACGATTTCTACCAAAGTCATGTAGGCTGCTCCAACAGGTGTCTGAACCAGAATAATGAGTCAAAACTGCCAGCTTGACGCACTGGCACAAAAGTGAAGCCCCCCCCCAGTAGCAGGGACGGACGAGAGAACTTGTTAAGACTTGACAATGTCTTGTCATTCTACCATGGCAGCATCCAACATGGCTCTTTGAAGCATACATTCATAGCTTTCTCTGGAAAGAGAATGAAGAAGAGTGGAGGGTGTGGGGGAAAGGTGTGGGAGAATGGCGTGGGGTGTCCAGGAGGTCACTTTAATCACCAATCTATTTCTCCAGCCTGAGACAGCAGTCTATTCATAGTGGAGAACAAACGACCGAACGTGTCCTCTGGGGTGGAAGGGGAATGTAAACATACAGGAGAGCATCTTTGGCAGAATGTGAGGAGTCTCTTTGGAGGTAGTGGGCAGAGAGGGGGCTGCAACGAGGAGTCAGAGGGGAACATGGGCTGGGAATTAGGGCCTATGTGGGAGCAGGATGCTCCCGAGGGTTAGTCCTATTGGAGGCACTTCTGTGGTCCTCTGTACATTGGCTGGGGAAGCAGTCCGCCTCTACTTCACTCCGTTCCTCCGCCCCGTCGGCAGAGGAAGTCAAAGGGGAGATCCTGTGTACAGTCACTGGGTGCTGGGACACTCCTGGTTGGGGCTTTGTAGGCGGTTCTTCCCCCCAAAGAGACCTGGTGGAGGTATCTGCAGAGACAGGGAGAGACAATACTTAGCAGGGTACATACTATCCCCCACTGATTGAATCCTAGCAACATATTGTTTGATCTTTGGTAAACCAAACCTTGAATGTCTGTTTTGTAGTTTGTTTACATGTACTGTTAGCCATGCAGAGTGTAAAATGGTAAGAGCTGATTTGAAGCTGGTAAGAACTTGCTAATGGGAATAAGGAGAGACTGGTATCCTTGATAACAAGTTAACTCTAATCACCCCTGCAAATCTATAGACCTCACAAGTAGCCTCCATGTTTCTGAACAGGAAATATCAGGAAGATCAATATCCACAGTGCATGTAATCTTCCGGGTTTATAGCTTGTGTTAGTTCACAGTGACACGTCTCTCATCTTTAAACTTCTGGCTTCACTGAATCGATGAGTTCATTGTTTGTATAAAAAGGCAGCCAGCTAGCCTGGGCATCTGCCATCTGTCTCAAGAGACTGAATGCCGTATTCTTCAATAGAGAAATAGGATGGGGAATATAATAATAATAATAATAATAATAATAGTTCATAGATCCCTCAAGGGATTTTTTCCTTTTCCCCAGAGCAATGCAGGGGCACTGCTCTGTTGCTGACCCTTCCACCTGGAGGTCAGAGCACAGGGTCAGCTACAGAGCAGTGCCCCTGGAGCTGGTATGGGTTCATTGCATTGCTCAAGGAGACTTCAGCATGTTGGACGTTTACAGACATAATGTCTTTAACTTGGACCCTCCGGTTGATGGATGGTCTCACTACACCACCCTGCTGCCCAGAGTGGCTATAACACCACTCTAATTCTGTATCAGGTTCTTACCGTTAGCATAGTGCTCCAGAGGTGTATGGCTGCTTAGCCTCTTGTTGTGGGAGGCGAGAAAGACAGATGAGTCCTGGTTGCTGATGAGACTCTCCAGCGCCGTGTCCTCGTGCTGGGCATGCTCGCTGAAAGTCTCCTTCAGGCCAGGCAGAGTCTTGTCCAGCGGGTCGTCCTCCCCCAGGTAGGCATAGGGGCAGTACTCCCGTGTGCGAGAGTAGATATTGGCATTGTCATAGCAGTCGGAGCAGATGACCAGCGGACCTGCACCACCTGGCAAGAGAGGACAAGGATCTTACAAGGGTTCCTTCGCATTTCTGTTTCCAAAATGTCATACTTTTTCCAGACCTTAAAGCTGCATTATGTAACTTTATGTAATTTAGTCTTTGGCAGCCCCAAGTGGCAGAGAGAGGTAACTGCTTAATCCAGCTTTCTGTAGCAATAGCTGAGGCGCCAGCTCGCTCACTGCTGTTCGGAGCAGTGTGCGTTCAGCCTGCAATTTTCGCTTCGTCACTTCCTGTGCTCTGGGAAAACTCTGCCCCAGTGTACCTACCGGACTGGCTGGGGAACAAACTAGACCGTATCCCCATATGACTGCAGATTACTCTTCACAACAACAACTCCTCTCACAATGTGAGACATGCCAGTGGATTTAAAATGACAAATAATGTGTAAACATATGTGTATAGGGGCTGAACAACAACAAACATTTTCCATACTTTGTTCAGTGTTTCAAGACCTGGAGTTTATCAACTTTAACTTTCCATACTTTCCAATGTTCCAGCCCTGCATAGGAACCCTGCTTAGATCTGATGTAGTACAATATGTTATGGTGGCGTGGTATGCGTCTGTATGCATCTCTGTATCTATAAATGTATCACCCTATCCACCTTATTCGTCACATTCTTTTCCTGTCATGCTATTTTATTATTATTATCATCATCATCTACTACTGATATATTAAAGCCAAAATATATTTTTTAAAGGGTTAGGGGGCATTTATCAATCTAAAAATGACAAATCAATACATCAACACATCTACTAAAAGACAGACTGAAAGGCCTAGTATGAGACATAAGAGATAAAACACCCTCCTTCAAGCATGTGATCATGAACAAGAAGCAGGAAAACCATAATGTTTCATTAAAATTGAATGGGAGTTGTACGTCCATAAAAAAAAACCCTGAAATCCTGGGGGGTGGGGGGGACGAAATCACATTCCTGCTGAAAGGGCTTGTGTGAACATGAGACTAACCCGTGGGGACTCCAGCCAGTCCTTCGCGGGGCTCCCCAGGGTGGAAGCTGCTACGCCCAGTGAACAGAGAGCCCACCCTGCAGTGGAGCATGCCATTCCCCTCGGTTTCCACCTCACTGCCTGTGTCACCATAACACACACCTGGAAAACACATGATAATAGAAAACTCATTAGTCAGTGTCTTATTTTAGCAGGCATCTGATCACAAACACCAACAAGTAACGGATGGGAAAAACACCATCATTGATGCCATGAATGGGCGTGAGTATCCAAAAACACTTCCTTGTTTACATTTTATTACATGTTATGACACATTTGATATGTTTTGTTTTCCATTTCATTTTCTCACTCATTAGAAGGCATTTAAGTCTGAGAGGGAGGCCACCCACCATCTGTGCCCTTATGGATGTATCCGTTGGAGAGAGGAGGCATGAGCTGCTGGTGGCTGCCGGCCTCAGAGTTGCTGTAGCCTTCCGGTGGCTCTGACAGAGTACCCTGGGAGGACAGGTAGCTGGGGATGTCTGCTGGCAAGTTCATCTCATCTGGAACAGATAAACACATTTTGTTACACAGTGAGCTCTGTGAAATAGCAGTGTTTTCCCCTGTGGACACATTTCATGGTCTTCAAACCCTTATCCCTATTAGATGAGGCTTGAAATAAGACAGGTTAGGTGAGATTGATGATGAGAAGGCACCAAAACTGTGCTCACCGGTGTTGGTGATACTGTAATCCTCACTCTTCCTACGCATGTGGTAGATGACGATGACCCAGACCAGCGAGGTGCCAACCACGCAGCACACCACCACGATCACCACAATGCCCACGGTGGTCCAGCCGTCCTGGTCGTACCCTGTGTCGCAGTTGGGCGAGGGCGACACGCTCAGGTAGATGTGGCCGCGCTCTGTACCCAGCGTATTAGACATGATGCAGGTGTATTTCCCAGCATCAGCGGGGCCAGCATCCACGATGATGAGGAGCTGGTTGGCCGCAGGCGAAGAAGTGGCGCTCTGTCAGTACCAGGGGCCCATCGTCTTTGGTCCAGTTGAGACGAGGGGCTGGGCTGCCTCCGGCTATACACTGGAGTACGGCCGTCTCCCCGCGGGCTACTGTTCTGTCTTCCAATGGCCGCATGAAGGATGGAGTTTCTGGAATAGAAGATTGATTTCTGAATAATTGCTGCTTAGCAAGTAAGGGACATTTCCCAACAAGGTGTCTTGTGCTCATGAGCATTGATCACCAACTTGACCATTTTGAAGGCAATTTGAAAACCCATTTACTCAATCCAATGATTATTTACCAGTGCACTCAACTGATCAAACAGTTGTGTAAGAGGTTTCTGGTTCTACTATAAGTAAAGCAAAATAAATCAAGTATTCTCCCCCATAGTATAACACGGTTTGCACTTACACCTTCATTAGTTAAATTAGCGAGGATGCAACACAAAACAGCATATGCAATGACAGATATAAATGAGTAGCCAATTGAAGCAGAGTGACTCAGATGAATTGACCCAGTAGTAAAAAATCAGTAATGTGCTCTGCTAATCAGGTGGGTGACTCACCCAGCACAGTGAGAGTAGCGTTTGCCGACAGGCTGCCGGCTGCATTCTGAGCCGTACAGCTGTACACTCCCATGTCTTCCGTTTTCACATTAGCGATGAAAAAGATGTCATCATCTGGCATCACGTGCATCCTGCGCTCTCGGGCAGCAGGGAAGTCAGTGCCTCCATCTTTCTGCCAGGCAATCTGGGGTGATGGATGTCCTTCAGCGGCACACTCCAGTCTGGCCATGGTCCCAGTCCGGATCGTCAGGTCCATGGGCGTCTTGAGGAAGGACGGCAGCTCTGAAAGAAAGACAAAAAAGGGGTGGGGACAGAGAATTAGAGACAAGTCAAGACAAGTCAGAGTTCAAATAGCACCTGCACGCACACGAAAGAGAAACAAAGCAGGGCCACAAGCACTAAATTCTCTGGTAACGCAAACCTCCTCACCATTGACAGTAAGCTTGGCCCTGTTGGAGTAGTTGGAGCCGAAAGTGATTGGAAACCACACACTGGTAGCGCCCCTCGTCAGTGAAGTTGACATTAAGGAGGTGCAGCACAGTGGTGTAGATCAGCTCCCCTTCCTGGTACCGGGCGTAGTTTTGCACTTCTGCATCATACAACACCTCCCCGTCCTTCCGCCAAGCTGTGGTCATGGGCGAATCACTGCTGCTGGATGCAATGCAGCTCAGAGTCACATTGTTCCCTCGCAGTGCCACAGAGGTCTCTGGGTGAGTTGTGATCAGTGGCTTGGGGAAGTCATCTGTGGAGGAGCAGAGGGTGGAGGGTGAAGAACTCCTACACATTTTCTGATTCAGAAATGTCATACTGTTTCCAAGAAGACTGAAGTTCGAGATGAATCAACAAATATCGCAATACATAAAATCTGGGAACTGAACTGAATTACTCCCTCAGTGGTCCTATGATGACATGAGATGTAATGCAGATTGAAGAACCATGTACAGGTCTGGTGCTATAATCAATGAGACAAGGGGTTTGTTCAAAAGGCACAATTTAACAATTCCCCTTGCACATCTCGCAGTGGAAACTCTTTCTTCCACAACCGAAGGACATTTTCTGCTGTTCTGTGTCTATTGAAGGGTACCCGAGTTAGAATCGATAGAAAACACAAGAAAAAAAAGCAGGAGACTGACCACAAACAAACTCCTCTGGGCTGATGGACAGGACGTTGTGACCCAGTAGGCTGGCAGGGTGGGCACACACGGTGGAGACAGACTGCTGGAAATGGCTGTCAGTCAACCACGGCCCCAGCCACTGCAACTGGCAGTCGCACAGCAGGCTACTCGTGTTCAGCACACTGAGAACAAGAAAATGTGATGGAAGATGGAGCGTGAAATGACAATCACTGTAATGTCAGAAGGAGTCATCGTGTTATTGGAGAGTTAAAGCTAGGAGCTGAAACCTGTGCTACTGCACCTGAATGAATTATGTGCATCCATGACATTTAATGCGATTTGCATCTTAACTTTTAAGTTGCCTTATCTATTGTTCAGATTTACAGGTGCCTGACAAAATAATGGAAACACCCCAGCAAGTAAGATGTAATGAAAGTGTATTGGAAACCAAGGAAATCTAGAGGGTTCTTCTACATACTGTAAAATGTGCTGGAAGGTAAGAAAACTATCAGCCAAACAGTCATTTTTTAGCTTCACTGTTCCAATGACATAGCTTTCCTCTTTATTTATTTAGTGCTAAAGCCATATTGTAAACTTTAACATTTCCTTCACACAGCTACATATTGCCACTGTGTCTTAATGACAATGCTACTTTTATCATTAGATTTCCGTTTTAATAAAGTCTTTAATTAAATCAGCGGGAGAAGCAACAAGGAAAGGCGGCTTTCTAAATGTGCTTATGAGAGCTTCAAGATCGTTTTGTGTTTACTCACAACACTTTCAGCTTCATATGCGACAACGCCTCAGGGTGTATTGACATGATGCCATTCTTGCTCAGGTCCCTGTGGGGTGGACGGAAATATGGATTAGACACTCCTATGGTGTGATACGATCAAAATGGCATCCCATTTCACAAGCACAAGACAACATCAGCACTGTGGTAATAAACGCCTGCTGCTATCTTTGATCATTTAACAATAACTGCTGATCCTTCGAATACATGACTATGACTGTCGAGGAGGGAAAGTGTGCAGTGTTTTACTTACAAGTGCTCTAGCTCCTCCAGGCCCTCAAATGCTTTCTTAGTGATGGATTTGATTTTGTTCCTCTGTAGGATCCTGGAAGATGAAAACATCATTTTATAAAAAGATCAATAAAACATTGATCCAACATTTTATAGCTGAAACTGCAGGTTTCAGTGAGGTAAATGTAAGACTTTTTAACACCACTTTAATTCAAATTAGAATAAAAACATCAAAGACCAGAAACATTGAGACATAATTGAAACTACCGGCTATATTTATCTGAATTTAAGACCTTTTCAACTCTTCCATTTAGATGATTCAATACACACCAATATCCTAAATATACCTATCTGTCTTAATAATGCATGAGTGTGCTTACAGTGTGTTCAGCTTCTTCATTCCATCAAAGACACCAATAGAGTCTTCAATGGCCCAAGAGATCTCATTATTGCGGATATCTCTGAAAAGCAAAAAAAGTATTAAGATTCAAAACACAAACACAATCTATCGAGACTGAAGAACAAAGCCCTTATTCTGTGAATTTTTAAAACGACAGGGAGAGCAAATCATCTCCAGTGGCTGTGCTTGTCAATGCCAACAACTTTTAGTTAAGGGGCCAACAATCTGAATACTTGCAGAGAGCGTCACAGCTCAGTGCTCCTGCCCTTCTGATGAGGGGGATTTAATTGGCTCTGTTTAGCACTGGATGGTTCATGGGTCCGTTGGAAGCCCACAGAGGCCTTGTGTTTACAGGATGGGTCATGGGCGCTTTTGTTTCTCCTTCCTCATGCCTGGGTGCCTCTGAAAGGACCTCAGCCCTCTCTAATTCCCCTCTACCATAAAAGGTCCCCATGATGCTGACCCCCCCCACACACACACACACAAACCCTGACCTCCCTCTCTTCGCAGCTCACTGGCTTCCTGGAACTCAGTGCAGTAAATAATGGGTTACACGTCCGCCACCCTTCTTATTACTTCTACCTCTCACAGAGATTTCTGATGAAGAGGATGTATTTACTTAATTAAGCCAATCTACTGAGTCCTTAGCTACCCTCAGTGCCCTCTCTAAACACAAGCTGGAGACCTATTCTTACCTCTGCTACACACAAACAGAACTGTCTTCTTGATTGAAATCAGGACGATGCCCACAGTGAATTGGGAAAGAACAGAGGAAACAAAACCAACGTAACAGGATTCTATGAAATTATGAGATCTAACACAAGTGGGATGAGAACACAAAATAGGCAATGCTACAAGATGTGGACTAAAAACACAGTCCATTTCTACTGTGACTTCTGTAAGACAATCTAACTACTGGAGGGATACTCTCTAGGACTAACACTACACATGAGAAGTGGAACAAACACAAACCTACTGTGGTTAGCAGCCTTCATCAGAACGCACAGAGCCAAGAACAGGTTAGGACTTAGTTACATTTTGTATACTGAGCTTCATTTCATTTCTAGGATGCAAATGGTTAATGCAGGTTTTTCTGTGAGGTATGGTCCTTACAGGGTGCGCAGGCTGGCTAGGCTGCTGAACACTCCCTCTCCCAAGTGGCTAATGGAGTTCTCTCCCAGGTTCAGGCTCTCCAGGAGACCTAATCCCACAAAAGCAGTCTCCTCTAGCCGAGTCAGCTGATTGAAAGACAGATCTCTGCAGGAGACAAAAACAAAACAATGATAAAGATGCGTTCAAACACAGACCTTGCTTAACATCGGTCTTGTGTATTAATCTAACACCATATTTAGACATTTTTGTAAAATAGTTATAAATATATATCCACCGGAGGCAAGACAACACTGAATGAGCTCCAGACAACACACTGCGGCACTCACTGCAGCAAGATAAAAGTCCTCCGAGTATAGAGAGTTTCAGAGCCTGGGGCTGATGAAAGAAAGCGGGGAGTTTTAGCTGCTTAAGGATTTTAGTTATGAAGCAAACACACTCACAGTTCCTCCAGCTTTTGGCAAAACTCCCAGGCGTCTGGTCGGATGATGCCAACGGCGTTCTGGCTGACCCGGAGGACTCGCAGCATGCGTAGACCATACAACCAGCCTTTATTGACCTCGGTCAAGTTGTTGTGCTCCAGCTCTCTGGAATACAAAGATTAGAAAAACTGGCTTCAATAAAAAGGCCTATGACCACATCTGTGTATTTATGACAGAGAGACAAATCTGTTAAAGTTATGATGGCTAACAACATGAATGGTTAACAAAATTACTTAACGGATGTACACTTGCTTCTCTGACAATCTCAAAATATGTAGGAATATACAAGAAGTTGTTTAGTGTGCAGCCCATTTGTGTTTTCCCACATAAACCCCACCTTTTACTGTGAGTCTACAGGCGTCTGCAAAACTACTTTATAGGTTTTACAAATCAGAACAAACTAGTACCTGAATACTAGACTGTTCTAACGAGAGTGCTCTAACCCACCACGACAAATGAACCCACTAAACAATGTCCATGTCATTCACAAGAAAGGCAATAACACTACTCACAGCTCTTCTATGTTGTTGAGTCCAAAAAAGGCTCCATCCATGAGCTTAGTGATGCCGTTCCTCTGCATCTTCAGCGACCTCAGGGAGTCCATTCCTTTGAAGGTCAGGCTGTCCACCACCTTGATCTTGTTGCGCTTCAATTCACTATAATAAGAGGAAGATTTAGAAACACTGTTATACCACCAAGTAGGTCTATAGGAAGACAGAGCCACTGAATATGTACATGTAGCCTGTTAGTAGTAATTGTAACAAACAATTAAACTCAGTAATGAAGTCTGCCAAGTGCACATTGCTCACTGATTTGACTATAGGTTTCAGACCAACAAACCATCATAAGACACTCACAGGAACTGCAGCTGCGGAAGCCTGAAGACTTTGGATGGCAGCAGAGCTAATCTGTTCCTGTTCAGCTTCAGCACCAGCAGGGAGCTGGAGATGTTGTCAAAGCAGCCAGGCTCGAGGGTGCTGATCTTATTATTACTCAAATTCCTATGAGATAAAGGAGCGGAAACATTAGAGCTAAAATCAGGAAAGGGGAGTGGAGGAAGAGTTTGCTTTACAGCTACACCTGTGTGTGGATATCCACAAGCAGGTGACACGGTCAGTTGGCTTAGAACAAGATGCTTCCTTAGCAACAATAAAGTGATGAAAACAAGGTGTCTTTTTCACTGCGACTTGTTTAATTAAAAATCAATTTGTGTTGTCTTGCGCACTAGTTGTAGAATGCTTTGATGTGTGCTTCATACCCAATTCGAAACCTGCCACGAATGCTGTCTCTCCTTATACTGTCAGTTGTTCTTCTGTAACCTTATTTGTTTCTATGTCATGTGTCTTTGTCATGTTGTGTCTGTTTGTTGTGTATCGTTTTGTTTCATTTTAATTTAAGTTCAACCTATGCAACCTTTTGCCTCTCGCCTGGCTGTTCATATACAGTACATTATGTGTTAAATGACCTCCTTCACTAAATAAAAGGTTAAATGAAAACAATTTTGAAAATGGCAGTGTCAACTCACAGATATTTCAGCTGCATGGAGGGGAAGGATCCGACCTTGAGTTCTGAGATGGAGTTGGACGTTAGGTCCAGTGTCTCCAAGGAAACGTATGGCTGCAGCTGAAGCACTGACAGCTCTGAGATCCGATTGTGAACTCTGAATCACACAAGGATAATCATGCAGACATTTTCACAACAAAATCATGACTATGGTAACCATTATGACAATCTAGGTTTATGGAATTATAAAAATCACATCTACCAGAGGAAACAGAAATGGCCTATTGTTGTACAGCATGTATATAACACTTAAACGATGCCCAGCTTTAAACAACTCCAAATCTGCTAAAGTGAAGCGTGACAGGAAAGCTCATGATAAACTGAAGGGATTCTAGACTTACAATGACAACGTGGTGATGTTGGAGGAAACCTCTCCGAGAAAGGGAAGAGCTGTCAGCTCATTGTGATTCATGGCGCTGAAATTAAATTGCACAGCATTATATTATCAAGTTCAAGAAAAAAAAAAGTCAGCTGCCTTGGCATGATTTAAATGGAAAATTAAATGATCAAATCAAATATCCTCTTGATCAGTCAGTCTGGTAGATTAAACCAGTGGTTCCCAAATTGGGGTCCTTTTGAGTGGGTTACAGGAGGTCCCCAGCATCTTGACAAAGAGCTTAAATTTCACTAAACCCAATATTTCATTCACCAGACGTTTGTTGTTTATATCACACCCATCACCCTCTCAAATATTATCTACACAGTCACCGTATAGACAATTACACAATTATGTCCGAAATCGTATCAAAGCACAGAAATTATCATCTGATTCCCCATGGGGAAAGACGTATAAAGCGATGGTGCGTGGGCACCTAAAGTTTAGCATGAAGAGGTTTGGGAACCCCTGGGTTAAACAAGGAGTCAGTGTTGTAGCTGCTGTTAGAAGAGTACGTTAGCTTCTGTGTGCTGGTTGGCTACTTACAGTTGGGTTATCCCATTTGGTGGATCGAGGGGAGCCGTTGACAGCCTTTTTCTGTTGCAGACCATGATTTGGACCTCCTCTTGTACTCTTGAACACGAGCATGGAGCCGGACAAGATTCAAGTGCCCAAGCACTCAAACTTAATAACATGAAGACGAGGGCCGAAGGAATGGGCCAGCCTTCCGCCATTTTAAATGTCTTCCTATCGAGGGCTAGCTACGTGGCTAACTCGCTAACTGGCACCAAATTGTTCCTACAATATGATATCAGTCAAATATACACGCACTTTCGCACTATCGCATTATCGTGGCATGATTCCAGGTGGCACTGTGAAATGCATGTTTTTCCAACTTGCGTGTGGCATCCCAGCAAAGATTTTTTTCCTCTTCTTCCCAGTGCCTGGAATTCCTTCCGCTCCAATCTGGACACACTCCCAAAGTGGCTAACGCTAGCTTACTAGTGAGCTGATTTACTTCTTCAAATAAGCCAGTTTTCTTGTAGACGACGCCGACATAACTCCATGTCAGACTGTACTTTGACTATGTCGAACGAAATTAAATGTAATCTACATTAAACCCGAGGCTTTACCATAAATTAAAAGTTATTTTTCTCCGACTACTGTCTCGAAAGAACAACAAAGCGCCTCGCGTTGATGACATAGGATATCCTAGATCCCACCCCTTTCCAGCATGTTTACAGTTCTTCTATTGGTCTGTATTCATGCCTGCCAAACATTTGCACCGATTTGATTGGATTTCTTTGTAATGTGTTTTTGTAGTAGCCGAGATTTAATGCCAAACTTCGGAAGTTTCGCAGAACTGCTTTAATTACAGAAAATTATATTCTCACAGCCTTGTGGTAATTTGTTGTAACCTCTACCCCTTTCTCTCTCTTACGCACATAGATTTTTATAGTCTCTTTCACTTAACATTTGTTTCGAGTACATTATTTGATTATTTTATCATCTGCATAATGTCCCTGCTGAAATTTGTAGACCAGAGGAATTAGTGCAACTACAGTTAACAACAACTAAAGTAAACAATGATAAGAAGACTGATTATAGATTATATAACAATAAAGATACACAAAAATGTGCAATATGGGGCCAATAATAATAATAATACATTATGTATTATACATTAGGTCTACACATTAAAGGAAGAGTTTATAATCTTTGAGCTTTTATCAATGAAAAGCTTTATTTTATTCTGGTATGGTGTTATCAGTTCTGAACTTCTCAAATTCATAGACCTTATACCTGATGACATAACACGTTTGCATCTTAGTTCTCTGGTTTCTGGCTTAGGGAGAGAGTTGTTTATATTTGCAAATATTGATTGGACATCCTAGATCATGGAAGAGGTTTTCAGGATATATTGATTACGGTCTTGGCTGTGCAATTGTTATTCAGTCTGCCCTTAAATCAAATTATCCTCACTTTACATGCATATCAACTCATCATCATCCAGTAACTGATAGCACATTACATTAATGATAGTTGAGGAAGTGGGTATACTGTGATGTGGTGTATACAGTGCTTGCGCTCTCTTCAGCACCCCCAACACTCTACAGCAGGGATGTCAAACCTTGTGCCATGGAGGGCCGAGAGTATGCAGGTTTTCATTCCAACCAAACACTACACCAGGTGATTTCATTGATTAGTCCCTTCTCTCTGGTTGAAGGTGTGGTAATCAGTGAAATCACCTGCTGTATTCTTGGGTTGGAACCAAAACCTGCATACTCTCGGCCCTTCATGGCACATGGTTTGACACCCCTGCTCTACAGAACTTAATTTGATGATGTTTTATTAAGATTTGACAGTGTGTCCATCCGTGTGTGCCTCCAAATTAGGCATTTTATTTCTTGTTGATTCCATCCAGTAGTGCCCCCACATTGCTATGGCAACTCTATCAGCCCTAATCAACTGTTTACCAATACATTGTCCTAAGAGCAATCCCTATTCAGTATTACTGTTTACTCAATTTCCATACTGGGACTGAGTCAGTAACTCAGTGGGTAATGTTGCCAGAGCAAACCAATCACACAAGATTGTCACACACAAGTTGTTTTTGCAATCTGGACCGGTCATGTTTATTATCTTGCTGTTGGAAGTTTTGTCAGCATAATTTCGTGCATATCACTGATCCTTTCGCCACAAACCACAACAACAGACAGATTGTGCTTTTCTGAAAAAGTCAATGATAAATGCTTCTTCTAATTTTATTCTTATGGTATATTGGTACATTAGTGCTTCTTATGGTACCTTGACTTATTGTAGTTATGTTCTTGGTCTCTTTGATTTACATAAACTTAAAGATCCAGTCCTTGGTGAAGTGTTACATCAGTTGATATTTTATGTTTTAATGGGAAAGGCAGTTAAATCAGAGGGACATCTACACCATTTCAAATAGGGGTGCCAGGCTGGGGCCAGTTGCCATTTGAATTGGGAGAGCAGTTATATTATGATAACTTACATTTAGAGTATTAGCATTAATCTATGTTTTACCACTGAACAGTGGGAATCAAGAGACACACTTTAGCTCTGATTCTGTCATTTAATTTAAATTAATTCAATTAAAAATAAAAGTATCTTTTAAAATATGATCCTGATATTTGTGTTGTCACTTTTTTTTGTTCCGCCTCACAAAAATTCGACCACTGTATTATGTCCCTCAGTTAGTGGGGCCACAGTGGGGTCCTTATGCAAGGCACGTTAGTTTGTGATGGATGGTTATAGGTGCTTTGGTTGGACTTACAGTGGGTCGATTAATAGTGAATATGTGATGTGATTTGTTGCATATTGGGGCCGTTGCTTGCTGGTTCTGTGTGTATCCTACCGTCGTGTGGTGTTGGATTGTGTTGCACGCCTCACTGGTTTGTCTATTTGTGTTGCTCTGGTGTGTGTGTGTATAGTGTTGATGTTTGTGCAGAAACGACTGTCTATGTGAGAGCTAGTTGTGAGCACTTGATAATAGATGCAATAGATTTGTCCCTGGCGTTCCCGCAGACCAGCGGGTGTTCCACAAAGCGAATTTACCACTTTAGCCAGGCTTATTTCATTCACACCCCCTGGTGCAAAAAAAGCTACAGGTTTGCACACGCATGCCTCGGAGGCTGGGTAATTATCCCACCACTGCCTCAAATTACAACCAGGAAAAGCATTCCAATACCACTCCAGAGCTACCTGTACCAGTCTACGGCATTGCGGTAGGCTGTCACCATGCAGCAGCAGGTTTCACAGACGGAATTACCTTCGTTCTTACAGAAGAAGATGTCGCTGATCGACATCCCAGAGTATCAGCGAACATTTCGCCTGGACACCACGAGACCGATGAGTGTTCTCCATGTAATTGGCACCGCTTTGAAGGTGAACCTGAACAGGTAGGAACAGGCGAGCCACGGCCTACATTAGGTTAGATAACGTTATATCGTGAACGAAAGCCGAACGAAATATAATGCATTGCCTATTATTTGATGACTCTCAGTAATTTATCATATCCCTTTCAGAGTATCATCGCTTTATCTTTTAGACTGCGCCTTTCTCCGTAGTTTGCAGCCTATCCCTCTGCGTGTAGCCTGTTATTTAGAAACATCATCCCATATGGGAAAAACTGGAATTAGGTTAACGTGCGCAGTGCGCACTGTGTTTGTCTGGCAAAACTACAAAGTCCCTACAGGAATATTATAGTGATAGTCTACCATAAGAGATAAAACTGCCATAAAGTAGGTTATAGGGTTATAATAAAGCCACTATGGGGTAGCACAGATACAGTGTATGCTCCTACAGGAATAATAGAGGAATGCAAGGTGTTTGTTTGTTTGTTTGTTTGTTTTGTTTTGAGAGTGAGAGAGATAGATTTGGAGTTTTAACAAAACTGCATTCGCGACAAAGTCACCAGTCTTATCTTGTTCTTACAGGGACATAACAAAAATAAATAAATAAAAAACAAACAATGAAAACAAACCAAAAAAAAAATCCACCAACACGCCCCCAAACATACACGCAACACTATTTACGACTCATCTTCTTAGTAAATTAGCAGAGAGAGACAAAGAGACGGAGAGAGAGAGAGAAAGAGAAAGAGAGAGCACAGTGGACAGTTGTCTGGCCAATCACCATCTCCAGTTTAAGCCTCCACGCAGCGCTCATAATCACTTGTTGCTCACCCAGCCAGTATGTACATAGAAGCTTAGTTTGCTTCCTGTTGGAGAACAGACCAGCCATAGGATATTTACTATACAGCTCTATTCCACTGCAGCAGCATAGCCATGATTCACCCCCGGACGCTTAGAGTAGATTATGGGAAAACTACCAAAGTGTTATGCGTGGTCGGCACGGAACTTAATGTCAGCATGAACAGGTAGGCCCAGTTTACCATGCAGGGAAAGTGCTGTCACACTGTCCACGCTTAACGTGGACTGAGTTCACGACTGGCAAAATTGTTTGTCATTCAGTTGAAGCTGTCATTTCTGGTTCAATTCATTCTATTCTGTCGATATTGTTATTAGAACATATTGAACAAAGTAGACCGAACTTTATGTTGTGGACTAATCATTCATTTTACTCGTAAAACATGTATTAGTCTTGTCACCCATTCTAAAAGTTAGCACTAACAATCAATAACACAATATTAAGCATTTAATGATATTGTGTAGATCTGCTTTGCTGATTTTTCTTTGTTAGCAATGTAAGAATGCCCATGGCAGCCCACATCCAGAGCAAGCCTGAGAACTGTGGGAGGATGTTGAGCTCCTGGTGGTGGCAGACCTCATTGTGCAGTGGAGAGAATGAACGTCATTAGTCTGTTGTTGCTGTCCAACAGAGTAGCCTCTGTTTTCCCAGAAAGTAAATTCATTTTGCACCGTCTCTGCCAAGTGCCAGCCGAGGGACAAAGTCAAAGACGGTGCAACACAAGTGGGCGATGTTCCATCTGCTCTTCTAATTCTTCTTATTTTGTCCAATTTCATTTTGACTCAACCTAGCCAAATATCCTGTGCTATTGGCATTTGCACCTACATGGTAATTATTTTTCTCCTTATTGATTGCTTTCCTGAAACCTATAATGAAATCAATAGTCTGCCCTTCTCTGCACTAGTCATATAGTCATGTAGAATATGGTTCATGCCTTTATCCTGACTTGCACTATAACTTTAGAGCTGCCACCTGTTTCCTGTTGAAATATGAGCTTATGGAGCTTATGAACTGCCTGCACACACTGTTAGTGCCCACCGTTAGTGCCCTTCTGACCTTCTCTGAGATGGCTATATTTTAATACAATATCTCTGTGTTTTCAACATCATTTATATAGCTCCTTTTCACGAACAAGCCTCAAAGGACTTTACAGGCTTAACTAAGTCAGGCTGATACACAATCCAACTTCGACACGCAGTTGATGCAGAATGTAGACAACAGAATGCATAACGCCGAAATAGAAGGCTGTAGCGCCCTTACAGGAATGTTGTGTAAACACAACACGAGCATGCATCACATTGTGATATTTGTCTTCGTCTTGTTCTCAGGAGTGCCCCTCCCGGCTCCAAGTTCTTCTCTGTGAAGTGTACTCCCAGTGTTCAGTACAAGATCAGCCCAGCCCCTCCGGAGACCGCCCCCCTCTCTCCCACCCCTCTCAATGGCAACTCGGTGCTTCTCATCAGCATGGACCGTGCCAGTCATTCTGAAAATGATAGCAAGGTAAAGTAAGCCAATACATGCACAGCCTTCAACCCTGCATTGCATCATACTTTATGGTCCTGATACTTCCCCTGAAACAGTGTGCACATTGTTCCAGAGAAATTTGAATCCCTTTGAAGGCCCTATATCTGTGATATAGGGCCTGTGATATATGTCGTAGGAGTCATGTCGTAGGAGATCCATTTTACAATTTAGGGTGGAGTTTTACTGGAAATGTATCAACATCAAATGACCATCAGTTCTGCATTCTGAAGCCTTTAGGGCCTTTATAGTGACGTGTTGTTTCTTCTTTTTTTGCCCTTCCACTGTTTCTGATGCGTAACGTCCATGTTGAATAAAGCGTTCAGGACTCCTGCTGTTTTGCTTTGCTCACATTATGGGCGTACAATACACAATCCAACATTTTTAATACGCGATCATAGATAAAGACTTCACATTAAATTTGATGCTTGTAATGGTCATGTTGCATCTCAAAGTGATTTTTGTTTTTTATCTTAAGTTATCGGTCAGGTACTACGGGGAGAACAAAGAGGTCTTGGGGAAAGCAGTGCTGCACCTGACAGCTGTTGGTATGTTATAGCCTGATAAAACGGCATCAGAAATGAACGCACACCAAAATGTTTTTCAATCGACTCATTTAAACATCATAGCCAATTACCCACATGAGCTGTTATCACAAATTGGTATACAACGTGTGTCTCCCATACAGAGATCTCTCTGGATGTTGATGCTGACAGAGATGGCCATGTGGAGAAGAACAACCCCAACAAGGTGAGCTCAGACATGTCTGTTTCAGATGGCAGTGCACCGTTTTGCCTTGTTGAGGTTTATTGTCATTTAGTGTCCAGCGTCCACTTCATGGACATTTTTTCATCTTGATTTTATTTGGACTATTTTTACTTCTTTGGAGGTGAGATATTTTTGTCAGCCCCTATTTTAATCACCTGCACAGTCTGTTATATTTTTCTGTTCCTTCTGTTTCAACAGTTTGACACGTGCAAATAAACAAACGGCAAACTCTAAATTCAAAGCTGGATAACCAAAATATTATTGATGATGATGATGATGATTTTCAAGTGAACTAAGAATCATCAGATCCCGTCGGTAAAAGCCTTTTTCAAATGGGATCCCTTAACAAGAGCGTCTGTTGAACACTCCTTAGGGATCCTGGACTTGGGGTCCCAGTGGGCATGGGGCCATCCTGTTGGTCAACTGCGACTCAGAACGCGTCTATGGGAAGAAACAGGACTCCGAGCAGGACTACGTCTCCAGAGTCTCAGGTGAAAGAGAAACAGTCAAGTCTTTTCTCTCTGCCACCCGCTCTCTTATCAACTCTTTGCCTCTCTCTGTCTCCCTCTGCAGCATTAGCTTGCTTGTGGCTGTTGTCAGCATTAAGGGGCCTGTAGTTGCATGTTTCCAAGTCAGCAGATCAAAGCAGCAGTGGTTTGATGAAGTAGATCCCTCCCTTTGCTTCCCAGGAAAGAAGCCCGAAACCACAGGCATCATTATTCATATCACAGCTCTCTTGATGTGTTTTCTACAGCCATTCTGGATCACACCACACATACCGATGTTTGGCGTCACCACCAGAGCTGAAAGTGGACAAACCTTACTTATACTTGTAATATGTGTATTTCAAAAAACGAGAATGTTTCCAGGCATGCTGTGATGTCTTTAACACCAAGTATTGGTGTGTGGCTCTCCAGATTTGAAGGACATGTCTCTCATGGTGGTGCGGACCAAGGGCCCTGCCAAGCTCCCAGCGGGCTACAAGCTCACCATGCACATCTCTCAGGGCGACGCAGAAAGTATCCGAGTCTTCAGGTCCAGGTCCACTGAAGCCATGAACAAGATCCTGAGTGAGTCAATACTCCTGCTCTCTGCATCAGTAGAGGGGCAAGGGAGCCCTGAAAATAGAGGATGTAATATGCATGTATGTTGAGGCCTTGTGCTGTGTGACGGCCACATGCACCTGGTTCATGTGTTCTTTAATTATGAAAAGTCAAACCTGTTACGTAAAAAATATTTTCTTTGAAAACATTTATTTCAAAATGAGTACATCCATATTTGAACCTTGTTTATATCGAAGTTCTTGCTTCTGCAGCAAATCTAGTCTACAATACGTTTGTGAAGGACTACCCCCTGGTGCTGAGTAGGGAGGTCCTGTCCCAGGAGGTGCCTTACCTTGGGGGCCTTGCAGAGATGAATTTCTATGTGGAGGGCCTTAGGTTCCCCGACAAAGATTTTGATGGGCTCATCAGCATCAACCTCAGCCTATTAGAGCCCATCTGTCAGGTAAACCCTGCAATGTCTCTGTTCTATCCTTTACCAATGCTTCTTTTATTTATTTATTTTTTTTACATTTCCATCAAGGTTAGGAAAATGTAGTTATAGTAATAACTTGATTAGATACAGTTTAAAATGTGAGTATGCTTGCTGCAATGGTGTGAGTTATACATAATTATTAGTAGTTGTAGTAGTTTAGTAGTAGTAGTAGTAGTTTTAGATTACTTTTTCATGACATTTAGAATACAATCAACTTAATTGTTGATTACATTCAGATTACATTTGTGTGATTAGAACTTAACTCAATTAACAGCCCACTGTCTATGCAATAAAATCTCTCTCAGAGTTCATCAATCTCTTACCTAATTAGTGTACTTATTAGTATCATAGCTCAAAATGATCCAAAGCTGATTCAAGACATGTAGACATAAAGGAGTAGCACTCCTACATGCATGCTTCTCTGTTGTTTTGACAGGGTTTCCCTGAGACGCCCATTTTCACAGACAAGGTGGTGTTCAGAGTGGCACCATGGATCATGACACCTAACACCCTCAACCCTGTAGAGGTGTTTGTCTGCAGGTGAGAGCAATGATGATGTCAGTGCTGCCATTTTAGTAGCACATGATGCTAACTGTCCTCTCGTGCTATCTAGAAAAATGCAACATATGTCAGTTGTGATTCAAAGTATGGATCAGCACTTTTTTACTATGTTTCAACAATTGTGTTCCTAAATGTCTTCACTGTGCTCTTAAATATTTAATTTCTGGAGCTCTTGAATATTGTATTGTATTAAGTGTTACCCTAGAGTTAACCTAGAGAATCCTGGTAATGTTGAGGGTGTTGATAATGACAACTTCGTTAACTATGGGTAACTATTACATTTCAAGACTGTTTCTCTTCTAGCACATCTGATAACTACCAGTTCCTAAAAGGAATGAAAAGGCTGGTCCACAACAGCGGGTACAAGCTGAAGGTGTGCCATGAGTATATGAACAGAGGAGATCGTTGGATGCAGGTAGGTAAACTAAATTCTATCTGTACTGTAAAATGAGTGACATGTCTATTTGTCGTCAATTATGTGTCTGAGCTCTTGTTTATTGGCTCTTGTTATTGGATACACTTATTTGTCTTAGCTCTTGGTTATTTGATTCTTTTATTTGTCTTAGCTCTTGTTTTATTCGATTCTCTATTTGTCTCAGTTTGTTTAAGATAAGTAGGTTGCTAACTTATTGCACTCTTACCTTAACACTAGTTATGCTCTTAGTTGCTTGTTTAGGAAGGAAATGCACTTACGATTTCTGGTGACTAGTAGTTTTCTTGCCTACCTATGTTGAATACACTTGTAAGTCGCTTTGGATAAAAGCGTCTGCTAAATGACTGTAATGTAATGTAATGTAATGTAGTGATGAGCTACTTTGAGAACTGAATCATACATGTAACTCAAATCTTTTAACTTTTTACAGTGGTGTAATGTTGTCTCTGCAATGAAAAATGCAAAACCTAACTATGAATTGCTCATCTTTGCAGAATGTTCAAAGCCCTACCGCTATTTCAGGGAGAGGTCATTGAGGAACATTCACCTTTAGCTTCTTTTGAAAAGTGAATTCTTGCTTTTTTCAAACCCACTGATTTGGAGAGATCTGAGAAGACAATTTGACCGTTTTAATCCAGTTATTTTGAGCATCTCTGATAAGGATTGAAATGATTAGTAAGTAGGTAGTAGTAGGTTTACTTTAGAACCGTAGCAATAAAAATCATCTGGTGGTTTTCAAATCCAGGACGAGCTGGAGTTCGGTTACATCGACTCTCCCCACCATCGGTTTCCTGTTGTTCTGGATTCCCCTCGAGACGGGGAGCTCATGAACTTTCCGTATGATGTCCTTCTGGTGAGACAGGCTCAAATTACCCTTGATTCAAATCTTTGGAGATTAACAATGCTGGCATGGAACAAGGCATGGAAAAAAACACAGCAGCACTTGTTTTGTGAAGGCGTGGCAGGCTTGTGTATTGTCTTAACCAATTCAATTCCAACATTGCAGGGCCCCGATTTTGGCTATGTGGAAAGGGTGGCTAAGGATGAGGTTGTGAGCAGTTTGGACTCTTTTGGTAATTTGGAGGTTAGTCCTCCTGTCACCGTGAATGGAACCAACTACCCCTTGGGCAGAATCATCATTGGAGTTGCGTTCCCTACGTGAGTGTGCAACAACAGAGCTGGAGACTGCCAAATAACTTCTTCTTTAGAAGTGTTTTTGATTGATGTCTAAAGACTAATTGACTTCTAAAGAATATGCTGAAGCTCATACATTTCAAGAAGCATTTGTCCTGACTTGGATGACATTTTTCTTATTAATTAACTGATTAACTGGTTACGAAATGCACCTTCCTCTTGTAGGGCAGCACATGGTTAAGTGAATCCACCAATTCAGAACGTGCGACAGAAGAATTGTTAACATAGTTACATCTCTTTTTTTAAAGGGCAACTCAAGGACGCAACATGACCAGAGTAGTTCAAGACTTCTTGTGGGCTCAGAAGGTTCAGGAGCCCATCGCCTTGTTCTCTGATTGGCTCCTTGTTGGCCATGTAGATGAATTCATGACTTTTGTTCCCGCACCTGACAGAAAGGTAAATATTCCCTCTCAAATGGACACCATTAAAAGTGCAATCTGAAATAAGGAAGATTGATTAGAAAGGAAGCCTTTTGACATGCTGTATTTCATGCAGTGTTGCTTTCCCTGTGTAAGTGGTGTGACTGTGTAAGCTCTCAGGATATGAGACCGCCAATGTTGTCTTTGTCTCTTGTGCATCTCTGTGCAGGGTTTCCGGCTGCTGCTGGCAAGCCCAGACGCAGGCTACAAACTATTCAGAGGTTTACAGAACAGTGGTCACGGACAAACCAAAATGTTTGAGGGTCAGCCTTTTCTTTAATGTCTCATCTGTAGTGTCTGTGCTTACCATCATAGATAATAAACACACCACTAATGTGTAACTCACGGTCCAAAAAGGTCAGGGAGAAGAAGAAGAAATTACACTGGATGAGATGCTTAAAGATGAAAATCTCCAAGCAGAAAATAACTATGTTCAGGTGAGTGGGATCGGAAGGTCAGACTCGTCAGTTTCTCAAAGAAATCCGCCAGCCCATTGGTGTGTTTTAAGTTTTAAGTGAAAATTTAACATAGTCGTGAACCCATTCATGTAGAAGCTCACATCTTGCATGTTGTACTATATGATGTCCTTACTGCCCACTCTTCCACAGAGCTGCATAGACTGGAACAGGGATGTCCTGAAGAAAGAGTTGGGTCTGGACGATGAGGACATCATTGACCTGCCAATCCTCTTCAAGTTGCTGGAGGAGAACAGAGCAGTAGCCTACTACCCAGACATGGTGTGTTTGGCAGTTCAAATCAATAGTTCGGCCATATTACATACTTTCAAATCAATCACTAAAGCACTTAGTGATTGAAGCAAAAGTAGCTCAATATTACTCTCCTCTTCCAGGTGAACATGATCGTGTTGGGGAAAAACCTGGGCATCCCAAAGCCCTTTGGGCCCAAGGTGAATGGACGCTGTGCCCTGGAGGCTGAGATGTGCTCACTCATGGAGGGCCTGGGGCTCAGTTGCACATTCATCGACGACTTTGCCTCCTACCACAAACTGCTGGGAGAGGTGCACTGTGGCTCCAACGTCCGCAGGGAATGCTTCGACTTCAGGTGGTGGAATCTGGAGATGTGAACTGCTGTTATGGACCAGTGTGAACGAGGGATGGGGACAAGATAGGCAGGTACACAGAGATTAAACAGATGGGGTCATCTTCAAAATTCAAGCTATCTAGGAAAAAAATTATGTTGAATTCAGTTTCTAAGCTGTCATTCTATCATTTTTGGGGGTGGGTGTAACTTTTTTTCAAATAGTGGATCTCTCATTTAATTAGAAACCACATAATCATGGTGGAAAAATAACCACAAAGGACCCACATTTTTACGCATCTTCAGCTTTATTAAACATTTTTGGCTTTATTTACAAAAGGGTGAAAAGCAATATTTACAAACAAACATTTGAACAAGGGCTTAAGCAGGCTGTTGACAAGAACATAAATACAATCATCTGAATCAAGCACATAAAGAAATTGACTCCCAATCTGTCGTTTGGATTGGTCATTGGCATAAACAAGCACAGTGAAATGAATGGAACCACATAGTGATGTACTGTAATAATACAGCCACAAGAGGGCATAATCCAACTAGCGTTTCCAAGGAGCAGTGGAAAAGGGTTTCAAATATTAACATGTAATGTTGAGTTTGAATGCCTGTAATACACAAATATGGTATTATGTTTTAACTCAAGTTTTCCATCTTCCATCTCAAAGTTTCCTGTAGTCAATTTTAAAGATTTAGTTTCATCTCTTTTGTGACTTTTAGTCTTTAAATGTATCAATATATGGCTGTTTGCATTTGGTCCAGTGTCTTAAACTACCGTTTATACTTTCAAACAAGGGCTTGTATGTCAATATAACATTTCCACTCATATCCACCTCAGTCATTTCACTGAAATAAAAGTTCTGAAAACTGCCTCATATACGTCCTTGTCATCATAGTCATTTCAAGAGAGGAAAAAGCGACTCTGCTCAGGTACGATAAGATGTTTCCCAAGAGACTTAAGTTTACTGTGGCTAGGGGCCAACACAGCGTCACCATTCATTGGAGCAGATATGTACAAATGAATACATATCTGTTGTACATTCAAGCCAGCTGGCGATCCACACCACGGGATACGACCCTCCGTCCCAGCAGCTTATGTGACAATCATTATAAAGGCAACTTCAAGACAGGTCACAGTGTAATTCATATTTATCAACAAGTCAGGTTTTTCAAAAGGTCAGCAATTAGGTATAACTCTGAAAATGTAGTGCTTTATGAAACGTACATATATTACACGTTAAAAATAAACCAGGGAACTGTGGCATTTGGCTCTCTATCAGCAATGTGCACTGCATCTGGAGACATTGCTGGTTTTCAACAAAACACTAATCACAGGGACAACACCTATGTCAAGCATGGCACCAGTGTACAGAAGGAGTTTTTTTGGCAAGCAGATTTACATCATGCACAGTACTGTTGTATACACGCCCATACACATATCAAATCAACAAGTGGTTCATGACGACGAGCATTTCGAGACAAAGTCAGCAACAGTATCTTGCAATGTGGATTCAGGATGCCTGTTGCTGGCTGGGGCACCAACATATTTCAGCTCTGTCCACAATCATATAGACTCAACAGAGTCATGAATTATGGCAAAATAGTCATAGTTCAGTACAATGCTCTGATGGGACTGATGATTCAGATCAAATTTATTGTGGCACAAATAAATGATTTTGATTTAAAAATCGTACCAAAAACATGACATCTACTAAAACTGTCTAATTAACATCCACCAGAACACTCAGAAGAAGAATAGACCATCAATAAAACACACAACTTGCCCCGACAGACTGCCACACACACCTGGTACATCAAGTCTAATGTACAATATAATGTACAATAGCACAGTGGGACGCGAGGTTGACGAAAAAAAAATCATCTGTCTGTTTAGTGCAACTCTCCTCCCTATAGACCCACTACTTCATTAGCTAAACAAATACCATATGTTTGATCACTCCTCCCTTTTCTTTCACTCTTCTTTCACTCCTTCAGTCACAAGATTAAACCCTGTTCTAATCCTGCTCTTCAAAACAGGATCCAGAACAGGTAAGTGTTTACAATAAGAATCCACAGGGCCTGACTCAGGCTTCAGAGCTTACCGGCCTGAAGAATGAGTGGGCAGGCGGACTTATTCTGCTAAGCCAGCCGATGGACGACAGTCAGAAGCGATGCTGTGGGTGTGGAAGTCCTCTGGAGCAGGGTGCCGATCGCCCCTCCTTTTCCTATTATGCTCTAAGCAGAGGAGAGGCTTGCCACGTGGAGCTGGAATGAGGGCTAAAGGTACATACATGTCCATGGAGCTGGGTGTCCATGCCAGAAATACAGAGAAACATCTGCCAGTCCCTTCAGTCCGGCCTCTAACACTGCTCCTCCTCTGTGTCAGTGGTGGAATTCACATGCCCCCGCCTCGTCTCTTGCAAGGGGTGCCTCTTATGGGAATGCTGGGGGAGAGAAGAGAAAATGGGGGTGAGATTGGAGGTGGACATTAAGAAGCAGGTGTGTGGGGAGAGAGACAGCAGAGAAAGAACAGGTAAAAATGATTTCATAGGTACACTTGTTAAGCAGCCCTGCCCATCATGTCCTAGCAGACAATAGAAAACTGGCTAACCTGAAAATGGACATCCATGTAGTGATCAATGGAGCGAGGCTAACAGCTCTGCACACAGAAATGGAGAGAGGACCACAGGGTAAACAGTCAACAGATAAAACAACACATCCCAGGAAACATCCATTCAAGTGACATTGTTAAAAACATACATGACTTTGACCTAACGACTGACGCCAAGCATTTTCTCTCACCGATGAGGTCTTGTGCTCCTGGGAGGAGTGCTCTGTCTTGGGCCGGCTGTCTGTCCCCTTTGGCTCTGATCCCTTCACTCCGTCGGGTTGCTGCTGAGGACGAGAAGGTGCTACAAGGGACAAGACAGATGTGTGGCTGTCAAGGCTAATAAACTCAAACACAGAACGCTGCCAGGTCTTCTAGCCGAAAAAAAAGATGTCCCAGTATACTAAAGATGAATGGTTCGAAAAGAAGAATCATTAATAGAAAAGGCATAGTGTGCAGCATAACACAAGTTGCTTTGTAATTCTATACTCTTTGGGTATAGTAAGCTCCATAGAGAGTTTTTTAACCATTTATCCAGGGATGGATTGCTGAGTACACATGCACACACATACACATTTTTCATACAGTTACACACATTCACACCTTGGAGTTTCCCAAGTATAGCCTTCTACCGTTGGCACTGAGCTAAACTGGTGCAGCTGAGGGTAAAGTGCCTTGCTCAAGGCCACTTTGACATTAGTCGTTGAGGAAGGAGAGAGTGTTACTCTTCCATCTTCCCTGTCCTGATGATCCCAGCTGCTCTGGAGATGTGACATGGCGACCTTCTGGTAACCCGCCTACTTCTCAAACCTCCAGGCTACCGCTGCCCCAGTAAAATTACATCCTTTCTCCTCGTCTCACCTGGAGAACTTCCCTGGCTGGTACTGCACACGGTGTCCTCCGCCCAGGAACCATACACAAATGAGTCCCTCTTGTGTGGCGTCCCAGCAGAAGATAGACTTTCCTGTAGTAGGCATACAAAAAGTCAGAAATATCTCCCTTTTTTTAACGTACAACATAAAGGCAAGCTATCAGTCGACAGGCAGGCAGCACAAGAAGTGTGAGGAATATTTTCTTTTTTATCTAAAAAATAAATAAAATAATAATAATAATGTATACCTACTTTTGAAACACCCAGTATTTTGAATGCAAAATGGTGCAAGTGAAATAATACATTTGAAAATTAATATATTACCCACGTATATCTAAATACATTTTGGAGAAGCTTGTCATAACTGAAGATGGGGAGTTTTATTATGCTAACTATCAAATCGTTACAATCTCTTATCCTCTGTTTCTTTGTTTGTGGAAAGCACAGGTGAACAAGAAAATAATCCCTGTTTGTTGTGGTCCTATTGGAGAGCTAAGCAAACAGATTACCTTTCCTAGAGTGAAAGCTAAAAATGCTTCTGCAAAAACAAAGATGTCACCAGCTGTGACAAGTGTCTCCTATCTTGGGTTACAACATGCAAAGTAACACATGCACGTTCGTTACATAGCGTCATTTAGCTCTCATGACCTCAGGTCTCCACTCACCAGTCCAGTGTCATACTCCTCCGTGGCCTCATGCTCATTCTCGTGCTCCTCCACAACGCTGGCAAAGCTGCTGGCATTGGAGGAGGAGCGGGAAAGGTCCTGAGCTTCTGGGATGGACGGAGCCCTGCAACACATAGCCAAACTACACAGCTGTGTCACTCTGACCACACGAACACGCACTATTTACAATACCACAGACAAAAACCTAGGGATCCTTACAGTGGTGTAGGGGCATATCAGCTCACAGCTCACAAAGATACAGCTGTGCATCATCTGCATAGTGATAGAAGGTATCTCTAAAACAGCACATTATGTGGCCCAGGGGAAGCATATATAAGGAGAACATACTGTATATTAAAGAATAGTTTCACACTGTCATGGAAGCTAACCGTTCTTCTCCATAACTAAAGAGAGTGGTATAATACTAGAAGTTGAATTCAAATCAATAGTCACCTATTCTTCATGGTAGGCACCTCCGGAGAACTATGACTGGAGGAGTTCTCTGATTTGTTTTCCTGGGAGAAGTGGCTGCCATCCGGGAACCTCTGGGTGCTGGGTGACACCTCCCGGCTTCAGGACAGCAGGAGCAGAGATGGAGGCATCAAAATGGGTTCATTCACCAAGATGTTTTTTTTTAGCTGAACTCTTTATGAATGTTTAGCACACATTCACAGCACCTGAACATGAGCTTCATAATAGCTACTGTATGTGGCACGTTCATCACTAACTAGAAAACGTTAGAAGGCTCCACTACTTTGCTGTCTAAGTTTAAATAAATAATGAATAAAAGCCAATGAATAGTAGAAGAAGAAGATGTAACTGTATAACTAGCATAAACAAACAATTGCTGTGAGGATTTTGATTTTTGACAAGTTGCTCCATCTGCTACCACCCTATTCTTCCTGCACTACCCTTGTTCTTCACTCCTTTCATCTCCGTCCTCTCACCTCCTCTCCTGGACCTCCTGGATGTTTTCGATCCCAATGGCGCTGCTGCGACGGGAGCCGAAAGGCCCAGATTTTTTTCTGGTTGGGCTTTTCCCAGGAATGATCAATGACTAGCAGTGGGTAGGGAGAGGGAAGTCAGACACACCATGGGGATTTCAGGACCCATCCATAACCACAGCATAATCATATACAATGACAAAGTTGGCAATTGGAATGTACTTTGAACGTGCCATGGCGTGATGAATCGTAACATAATGCAGTGAAACATGTTTGAGGCCATGTTTTACAAATCCACGCCGCAATGACTCTAGGTGCAACAGAATGCAAAACATGAAACAATAAAACTCCACAACAATCATCTGCAATGAAGTCATCAACCTCCAAACACACTTTAGATGACGGAAATGAATGGAAATTGATTTCTACTGAAGAAAATGAGCTATAGCATTCTTCAGGCTATGGATGATTGCCTTTTTCCCATGAGTACATGGATATGAGATGTTTTAGGTGTGAATGAATGAACTGGGTGAATTCAGCATTAATATCATACCTAAACAAACATCAACTCATTGCTCCTCTAAAAGAGCTACATATCTAGAAACGAAACCTCTCATGGCCATGGGAACTAAAACATTATGAATAGGCACATCTGAAACCAAAAACAGGGAAACTAATAACTGTATATTTGACAATTCTGTTATATCCTGAAAACACATTTAGCAAAAAAAATAGAGACAGTAACAGCAAACAAGAAGGGAGAATTATACATGAACCTCTTCTATTGTTCCTATCCCTATGGCACTGCCTCGGCGTCCATATTTACTGGGACTTTTCCCTGGGACAAGCAATGACTGAGCCACACAAGACAGGGCAGAGACAGCAGAAAGAGAGAGAGAGAGAGAGAGAGAGAGAGAGAGAGAGAGAAATTGAGAGAGCAAGCGAGGAAGGAAAAAAAAACACATCATAAGATTTCATGCGCACAGTACGTAGAATTTAAACAGCAAGGTGCAAACGAGTTTAAAGAGGAGCTCACAGCATGACTTTATACAGAGGACATATTGAGGACACAGTGAGAAGCAGTTTAGAGCAAAGGCAGCCTGGGATCCAACGCAAGAGGATACAGCGGGAGGCGGAGTGCCACAGTGGTAGCGGGCATAGTGGCAGTTTTTGGCCTGAAGGATACAGGTCTGTTTAGTGATGCATTCAAAAGGAGAAAAGGGGGAGGGGGGGCTGACACAGTCCAAAGAGTTTACTTTAGGAATATCGTTTTGGTTCTTTTAGAGATGGGATTAATTGAAATACGATTGACCCCAGCTCCAAAAGAGGCACAGAAGAATAGCACAGGGTGTTCCTCATCCGTATGGCTCGTGCCATGCTTATTCTTCAGCCAAACATGCACATATTATACGAGGCTGCATAAAGAGGTTGGAACATTTACAAGAAGAAACATTCATGACAAAGCAACAAGGAGGGAGGGAATCTGGGTAGTCAAACAGCAGCTACACTGAGCTCACCTGAAGACTCAACAGGGTACAGACTATACTGGGGCTCACAATCAATCCAAGTCATCTAGGTCTAGGAGGAGTCTTTTGGATTCATTCCATAATGGAAACACATTTTTACATTTTAACACAAGCATCAGCCTAGATTTCAGTTTGTCACACTATGTGATGTTGAAGGTTCCCTTACAAAAGATGAGAAATGAATGAACGGCTGGATGATTTATGCGGTTAATTTGTCAGTCAAACAAAAAAACATGAATGAAAGCTCTAAAAGCAATAAATGGAAGCATGCAATCAGTGAAAGCCATTTTAGTACAAAACAAGAATGAATTAAAAATGTCAGGAATGAAAGTGGGTGATTTGATGGGGGAAAAGTGCCACAATGGGCAAATAGTGAATTTCTAAAGTGGTGCCTGTAAGAAAGGACAGGGGAATAAGCGTGTGCGGATCTATTTGTGCATGCTTGTGTGTGTGTGTGGTGTGTATATACTGTATGTGTATGTTAGGTGGGCCTCAGTTGAAGGGGCTACTTACTATCCCTGGGGTTTTGGGGCTCTCTGCGGGATTGTGGGTAAAGCTGCCACTGTGACTAGTGGAGACTGTGTGTGACTTCTTGTTACTGAGGCCCATGGCGTCCATAGACTGGCTTCTGCTGCGGATCACCCGCTACAGAGAGAAACGAGGAGATTCTGTCAGTGGATTCACCTTGGTGCTATGTGGAAATGGAATATACTGACATATATTTCAAAACCTCACATATATGTGAACCTATGTTAAAAAAAAGTCCACAAATAGGTTTAAGGTTTCCATGTGGGCATTTAAATTTTTTTTTTTTTTTTTTTTTACACATATTAGTTTAAAATTCTAAACTAATATTTTATATTTATAATAAAATTAGTAATATAATGAATACATTTACATATACATTTTACTAATACTATATTGTTACTAGTATTAGTAAAACATAAATTGTGTATGCACATATATGTCATACAATGTCAAAAATATTGAAAAATATAATTAAAAACCATATTGGCTCATATACGCCCATGGATGTTTGGTATTTTGTTTAAAATATGTCAGTATATTTTATTTCAGTTTAGGTGCTGACTAACCATACCTCCTGATTCAGTTCACAGCCAAGTCTTTATATAAGAATGCTCTTGGGGAGTAAAGGTGACGATTCTCTGAGGGGACACATTTTTGTGTGTGTGTGTGTGTGTGTGTGTGTTTGCATATATGCAGAGTATTTGTGCATGTGTGCATGTGCGCATGTGTTTTTGAACACTTAGAAGCAGTGCAGATCAACAGGGAGGGGGTTTGTGTGAAAGAAGGGGAATATTTCTCAGAGGTTAAGCCCAGTGCTTGACAGAGATTTACAGAAGGTCTGAGAGAGAGTGGTGGGCTTTGTGGTAGACGAGGATGAGTGTGCGTGTCTCCTCTCCACTTAGTTGTCATTTAGGATTAGAGAGCAACGGCAAATCCACGTTGGGGCATTGTGCAATGGGAGGTGGAGGTGAGGAAGAGAGAGAGAGAGCGAGGGAGGAGGGAGAAAGCGAGAGAGAAAGCAAGACAGCAACATTTCCAAGAACAACGCAGAGAGAGAGAGAGAGAGGAAGAGAGAGAGAGAGAGACAGGATTAGACGACAAGGGTAAATCCATACAGAGGTATTGTGTGGAGGTGAGAGAGAGAGAGATGAAGACAGAGAGAGAGACATGGCTCTCCACAGATAGATAAAGGTAGAAATGAGATTAGAAAGTAAGGGTAAATCCATACAGAGGTATTGTGTGGAGGTGAGAGAGAGAGAGAGAGAGAGAGAAAGTTGGACATCCAGAGGTATGAGGAGGCAGAGACAAAAGATGGCTTGAGAAATAGACAGCTGCAGGAGAGGGAAGAGAAAAACAGCAAGGGAACGGTGCCCATGGGGAGTCATGCAAACTGCATCATCAGCCCCCTAATGAGGGGTCATTAAATCGTTCATCAGGCACACACAATCACAGCTCCTACCGCCATGCCTCAGCGGCCGGGCTATGCTCCACCACCCTAATGGTCATTGATGGGAGTCAGAGCAAAGTGGCTGCGCACACAACGGGATGTTCCCCCAGTCTCCAACCGCACCATCGTGTCAAACACACCGACTCCAACAGTAAGATACGGTCACAGCCAAGCGTGGAAAAGCCTGAATGTAGAAATGCCACAGGCCTGGCCCTTTGAGATACAGCAAATTGTCTATGCTTGGTTTCTCATGTGTGAATACCCAGAATCCCAGCCAAGAGAAGGAACAAAAAAAAAAAAAAGAATCCCAAAACTTTCCCCAGTCGTCATTCTCTCTCTCATGCATGTGGAGTTGCAGATTAACGTCGCGCCTCATCAAATAAGGGGATGGGGATGTGGTACCTTAAAGGATTCAAAGAAGCCTCCTCCCCCTCCTCCCCCATTCTCCAGCTTATCCTCGTCTCCACCCAGGCCCATCATGGACTGGCTGTTGATGTGCAGCTCCTCATACAGGGTCTCCAGCAGGGCAGACCGTGTACGCTCCTGACAACAACAACGGCAACACACAGTCACTTTGCCCAGGTATTAGTGCTTATTCTTACTCCAATTGACTTGAATTATGCCATCATTTCATATTTAGGAATATGGGCAGCACTGATAGATAGACATCAGGATCATAAACATCAGGACCAGGGCTTATTTCCATTGTGGTTGTTTAAGAAGGGTGGAGGAGCAACAGAGCAATAAATGGAAATTGTCATTTGTAGTCACTTTCTACGGAATACAGCTCACAGAGTACACACACACACACCTATGCAAACACAGGCTTATGTTCGCGTGCACGCACACACACACAAAGAAACACACGATAGTCATTCACACTCTGCTGGCACCGTTTGCTGCGTGACACTCCTCTCACCTCCAGCTTGGCAAACTTCTCAGCCTTGTAGCAGGCGTACTCTGCATTGATGAGCTTGGTGAAGAGGAACTCGTGGAACTCGTGGCCCTGTGGGAGGGGAAAATGGTGAAGATGAGAGAAGCCGAGGGAATCAAGTCACCTACGGTAGTTGGTGTATTTGTGTGACCGGACCTTTTTGAAGATGGCGGGGTCTGGCAGAGCAGGCCCGAAGAAAGGTACGTCATCTCGCGCTGTCACTGACACCTGGAGGAAAAAAGCAAAGCTCGCATGACAACCGCCGATTCAACCCCTCTGAATGACTTCCCTTGCTAGACCATAAATCCATTGGTGACACTTTTAAAAGACATATAAGAACAAAACAATCAGGTCCGTGTCAAATTTGAAACAGGGGGGTTATGGGTCACCACAGGTCCCAGGTTTCTTAGTACTCTTGTCCTTGGAGCCTACCTTATAGGTGACATTGTCTGAACATGCATTCTCCACCTGCACCACCACATAGGCATGCAGGAAGTTGGATGCGATCATGTCTGGTACGAAGGGCGTGTTCTCCTCCTGAAACACGACGGCCACAATGTCGTTGCCTATGTGCCTCTTCCTCTGCAGCTGGATTGCACAAAAAACAGGGACATTCAAACAGTGGAAGCAACTCAATCAATCAAGCAGTCAGAATTAAAGACTCTAATGAATGTTGGGATGTCAGAAGAAATTCATTTCATCCCAGAGAAATGGAAAGCCACCAACAACCTGATGCATTTTCTTATCGTGAAGACGTTGTGGCCCAAATCATTCCAAAGCATGAAATTGGATACAAGATCAATCGGCTTCTCCAACAGATGATAAACAGAGATGCCCAGTAAAGCTTCGTCAGTGCCTCGCAAAAATAGACCCAGCTCCCATTTCCCTCCACAGTGAAAGCCCTCCACAGCTTGACACCTGCTCTGCAGCAGCATGTGTTCATTCCCCTCTGTCAGTCATCGTGTTATTTAACACACCAAAATAAGACTGGGGGTGTATTTAACAAAGCCACTTCGCACCTGTTGACAATAGATATTAACTGCGGTGTTAACTAGTGCTCCAGTAAATGTCTCAGAGCCGACCAATTGTGTGCACAGTCTATTACCGCAAATATTTATTCTGGGGATTTATAGATGATTCCTTTCTGGGTAGCTGCTCAATTGCTTTATCGTAACAGTCTGTTAAGCCATTGTGTTTGTTCACATGAGAACACTCAGCCATCTGTTTCAGGCCCTGGCAAATTTTCATGATTTGCTGAAGTCATAGAGGCCATACATTTGCCAAAATATTCAATGAAAGACTGGGTAAATGACAAACGAGTCCAAAAAAGTTTTGAAGCCCTCTCTGTGTTTGTGACATTTAAAGTCATCTAAAGTGCCAATATTTCAGCATTAATCCTTAATCAAAGACACTCTTAATTGGTCCATAATAGAGATTTGGATTTGAAATCCAAAAAATCCAAAATTTGATATCCACCATTTGTGGTTATACAAAAGTGACACCTGCTCTTACGAAATGATTGATTGCATGAAATTAAAAATGGTTCAAGGATAGCAAGTAAGTCCTTGGTTGACAAAATGCTAATACTTTTACAGACTGAATCTTCTATCTTTAAAAAATGTTTTGGGTAGTATTATGTACATCATATAGCAAAACTGTCTCTGCAACCTGTAAATAGCCTGGATGTTTTGTTTTGTTTTTTAAAGTAGCATTATCAGTCCACAAGTAGTTTTTCCTCATCGTAAGACAGTAGTGAAGAGGGAAATAAGACAAAGGAGAGACAGTACAGAAACCTCTGGAGGGATACATGTGGCTGGATCCTTCTGTAAGCGCTACACCATCCCTGAGCATTTTAGCTCTCAGTTTAGCTGCTTTTACTTAAACATGGGCTTTCCAAGTCCAGATGGCCGGGCAACAGTCATCCCACTTTCTCTGTGCAGATGGACTGCCAAACTAGAGACTTGCCATGGACAGTTAGATACTTAAAAATGAGCTCAGGCCCTGCCGAGTCAGGTCTGAGAGGCTCGGTATGCCTTTATTTTGCATATCGGCTCAAATCACATAAGATCAGGCTCCATTAATTCTGTAGCTTTCTCCCTGCTGAAATAACGCCATGTTGCTGTAGTTGCACCTAGTTGTTCCCTTGTGAATGATCCTGTGCGGGTGTTGTTTAGCTGCTCTGTTTCTCTCTCGGTGGGATGACTGAGGTGATAAAGGTCAAACTGCTCTAAGAGGTGGCGGAGAGGAGCTGAGGACTAATACCTCTTGCTGCAGCATGGAACAAACAAGAGGAACGTCTTCAGCCACAAACCTAATGGCCAAACATCAATCGCAAGAGAGAACAGTTGAAAACTTTATCGCAAAACAGCATCCAACAGGGACACGAGAGAGGAAAGAAGATTGCTTAACAAATGGCTGCACAGCAAATAGCGCTCCTAGTAAGCTCTAGATAGCTCTAGATAGATACTTTATTGATCCCCGGGGGGTGTGCATGTGTGCAATTGTAATGCAAGATTGTTGAGTGATTGATTGTTTGGTTATTCATTTTCATTTGTTCAGTATTGGTTTCGTTTTCGTCCTGCACCTCAAGTCAATTAGAGATGTGCATTGTTTGTGTCTTGTTTCATCAGCACTCGCCTGAGAGACTTTTATTTTGATTTTACGGCATTTGACCGATTCATCAGTGATGTTTCGGTTTGACACGCGGAGGAGTCACAAGGAGAGGCCTTTCGAAATCACTTAGAGGAGGACATGCATTGAAAATACACTTTTTTTTGTCATGGGAATTCATTCATTCATTGGAATGCCCCCAATACCTGCTGTGAGTCTCCCTCGGTGTAGGGCAGCTTGGTGGACACGTGGAACATAATCTCCTTGTTGTGGAAGTTGGTGTAGATGGATTCTGTCCCCGTCTGCCCATGAGTAACATCCAGCCCACCCCGAAACCTGGAGAGGAAGAAGGACCAAGAGAGAGAAGAGAAGAGAAGAGAAGAGAAGAGACCAGACCAGACCAGAAGAGAGATAAACACAGTACTATTAGGAGTGGAGCATAACTGCAAAGCCTTCAGAACACCTGTTCCGTCCACGCCGTCATCCATCATTTGTGAACACCAAGGGCACTTCTTCTACCTACTCAATCACAATTTCAGCAACGCTAGAAATACCTGCCACTCTAAATCCAGACAACTACAGCAATTTTACTTTTATGTACTAAGCTAAAGATATGGGTGCTGCACTATTTCAGGGACACATTTAAAGTCAGCTCTGATCAATATCTATACGAATGATGGCCTGCCTCTGACAGACAGTCAGTGGAGAGTTGTACTGAGGGTAATACAACAATGCTTATCTCTGGTACTAACCCTTTAAAGTCATGGAGCTCAATCTTCTGGCCCAGAAATTCCAAGAACTCTACAAAGGCAGGACTTTCTTCCATGTTCACAAACAGCTCCTCCTCTGATGTCTGCGAGGAGAAAGCGAAGGACACATTTGCAGGAAGAGTGCCACGGGGAGCCTTAAGAGGAAGGATTGCCAGCAGTATCTCTGAAGTGCCACTCACCTGGCCAAACTTTTGATAAATGACCCCAAACTTGAAGTTGTTGCTGATCACATGCTCATCAAAGGTGACAATGAGCCTTGAAGCCTGAGGACATGAAAAAAAAAAAGGGGGGGGGTTCACGATAAGGTTCATGGAGCTTTGAGGGTATTGGTGGATAGCAGGGTGAGGGGTAGCACCGGAGATAGCAATACAAAGTCACAATGAGGATTGGATGCCTACCTTTGGGTAGAGGACGGGGTAAAATCTGTCCACGTTTACTTCTTCACAAACAAGCTAAAAGATAAAAAGTATATTCAGCTTTTCTTCATTTTAAAGACAATTCGCTGTGCATGATCATAATTACCTACCTTGGCCATCTGAACCACGTTGGGGAACTCGGTAAGGCAGGAGATAGGAATCACATCATGGTAGGTTTTTAACTTTGTCCTGAAAGGAAAACAATTTGGAAAGTGTTTTTTTTTTTTCTGACAACTATTCTTGCAAATTTTGAAAGGACCCTTATGGATATTATGTGGCGCTGGGAACATAATGCCAACTACATGATTCAGTTTCTGCCATTGCCCACAAGCAAGGTGTTCTTAACATTATTCAGCATATGCAATTTGGTGGATGCTTTTATCCAGACTGGAAAACAGTACCATCTGTGGCATGGGTGGCCGCAGTAGGAAGCAAACCCCTCAGCTTGGCAGTCTTATTGAGCTATATCACTCTGTAGCATCGCAGTCATTACACATGGCTACACACTGCGAGTCATATGCCGCCTGGAAAATTGGTCAAAGGGCAGTGAGCTCCAGAAAGACGAGAAAGACGCTAACAAAATGACCGATTGAGAATCTCCCGAGTCCTTTTTCTCTCCGTCTCTTACAGCTTCTTTAAATAAGGACCATGATTCACCCTGGTGCTTGTGGCCACGGTAACTGAGGTGATGAAGCAATGAGGTGACTGCCCATGTGGGCGGTGCCAGGCCTGTGGAAACACTTCCCATGTGAACAGCACTGTGGGCCGAGTGACTTGTTACCTAGCTACATACTCACCCGCTTTACTGCTCCAGCAACAAGGAGGGAAAACAGCTATTACAATCTGGAGTGGAGACTCTTGGGTGCTGAAATTAATTCCCAGGTTATGTAGTGCATTGAAGTTCTGCCTCCCTCCCCAGCCTCCTACTCTGTCATTAGTGGAATGTGGAGGATTTCACAGTGAGTGAGCGGGTGAAGTTGGGTGAAGGTGGGTGGGCGTGATTATGCTGGTGCAACATAGATGAATAGTGTTCTGAGTGCTGCTTGCCCCTGTGCCACAGTGCTAAGTATTTTTATCTTTATTTGTACTGGGAACTTTGAGTGACTGTGCATACTCATTTTTCCGTCCTCCATACACACACACACACACACACACACACACACACACACTACTTTAATGTTCTGCTGTTAAAGTTAACCAGATAGTGATCCCGTATCGGGCTGTGCATTAGGAGAGGAATGATTAACTAACACCATTACAGGCTGGATGGATCAGATGTCTACCAGGTCAGGTGTTATCAAACACTTCTTGCTGGGTAGGTGCTAATTGCTATCCACTACTAGAGCAGTGCTGTTGACACACTACGGCAAATTGAGGCAGAGAGAGAGAGAGAGAGAGAGAGAGAGAGAGAGAGAGAGAGAGAGAGAACGAGAGAGAGAAGAAGAATGAGCAAGAAAGGCAGCATCAACAGGTCAGAGATAAAGACAACAGGGCGTTGTACCGAAGCATCAGCCGCAGATGCTCCTGATCCCCAATGACATCATACTTCATGGAAAACACCAAGTGGCCCAGGGCAGCGTCCATGGTGTAATAATTAAAGTGTTCCTGGGGAGAGATAAGCAGATGTAAACAGGACACTTCCACCACCACCGAACTTTGGGCGACAAAGAAAATAAAAATAAACACTAAAATAAAGTAGAATTGAGTGGGGCAGAGTGAGAAACACTCTTTGAAACTCCCTGGAGAAAAAAAAAGTGTGAGACAACTTTCCCATATCTCTATCTCTCATATATCTATCTCTATCTCATTTGATATGATTTGCTGCTTTATATTTTGTTTCATGCATTTTACTAGCAGAGTAGTGTGATGACAAGGAACATCATCTTCCTCACATTCCCTATGTGTGCTTTATACACGAGTATGCACCTTTTTTCACTTGATGAGTTTGGGGAGGAAGACAGATAATAGCACACTATACCAACCAGGGTAGTAGATTCATCTTGTTAGTCACTGTGTCTTGACCGATTGCCCAAACTCATTTTTTTCTCTGCCATTTATTCCCAAGGGCTTCGAAAATGTTCATCTTAACAAGCCATTTAGCTAATTCAGCTAATTATTTATTGCTTAAACAAGCAAAAAATTCTGCCAGAAGGGTGAAAACATTCCACTATTTTTCAATGCACTTGGCAGAAAATGACACTAAATTTAAGGAAGGGTTGCTTTGCATTAGAAGAGAAATGATCTCACCCAATTAGTAGATCTAATGCTAGATTAAACTAATTAAGATGGGCAATTTTGCAGCGTATCAAACCAAACCCCCTTTCCATCCTCACCTTGCCCATGAACTGCTTCCTGTAGATCTTGGCGGTGCTGTTGGTCTCCAGTTTGATGTGGGAGGCGGGACAGGGAGGCTGCTCAGCCTCTGGGGGGTCTTTAGGCTCGTGATTGGTCCCCTCGATCCAGTAGCCTCCAAACTGGGGCAACAGGATGAGGGGAAACGGGCTAGTACGACCCAGAACCTGACGACACAATGTTCAGAATGATTATAAAGTTTGAGACGCAACTACGGTCGGCGTGTTGCATCAAGCTCCTAACCTCCAAAGGTGCAGAAATACCTCTAAATTATGTAGCGGGTGTATTTTGAATGTATGTGTGTACGCTGCGTGTACCTCATGAACGCTGGGGTAAGGGATGTAGTCCTCCTCCGTCTGCAGGAAGAAACGGATATGAATCAAGCTGACAAACCACAGCTTCTAGCCATAGTTTCAGTTGTGGTTGTTTCATAAAAAATAAAGAGCATAAACATAGCGTGACAGCGTATCAGCTATAAGGACAGCATGCAGCTCTGCTATGTTTAGGGTTATTATTCTTATCCTGAAAGCATAACAGAGGCCACACTTTTTTGCTTTTCAGACATCTGCCTACCCAGTACTCCTCTCTAGTGAACACATAGCCCTTTTGTGCACTTTTTTTTTAGGCAAGCGATGCTTAGCAGAGGCTTGTGGGCTGCTGCTCTTACTATGTGACTATTGAGAACCCATTTAAGCATGGCAGTAATTTGCCAGTGCTGTCACGAACAAGAAACAGCACATCCTTTCCTTTGAAAACAACGAGAAAAAAAAAAAGCCAGTGCCATAAAGTGAGGATACCAGCAGCCGTACTGCTGCAAGGGGTTATTGGGCATCACATAACACTTAAAGGAAAATCCCACCCTAGGCTAGTCTTACACTGTTATATAACATCAATCTGTGATGTTCAATGAGTTATTTTGTCATGTTGTAATTGTGTTACAATTTATCTTTTTGTCGTACCCACTTCCCCTCGACATGCCTCGTCTACTTCAGTTAGTTATTTCCTTAATTTCCCAGAATGACTTAACAACAGAGAACCGACATGAACTCGTTCCATTCAGCTGTGGGTTAAACGTGTGGGTGGAGAGTAATAGCGATAGAAAGAGCAAGAGAGTGAGTCTTTTTTCCAGTCGAGAACAAGTTAGAGTTGCGCTACTTAAAATGTCTATTGAGGCTACTGTCGCTAGAAATTGGTGTCTCTGCCTCTATGGATTTCTCCTGGTAGGACTGTTGAACATCGGTGCAGAATGGTGACACCCTTTGCTCTTCGAGTCTGAGAGACTGATACCAAAACCTGATGTTAATTGTTGTTTCTGCTATTGTAGCTGCACTGGCAATATCTCGATGTGACATCATGTCGTCTACATTTGGCCATTTATCCATGGGAATAACAAAAATACTCACATACTAATGGAACAAAATGGGCCCAGGAAAGCAAAGTGCATTGTCAATAACTATTACTAAGTAAGTAAGTAAGTATTTAAGGGTGGATTTTTCCTTACATTGTTCGTGCCACTAGCATTGTAACAGCTAAATCTCTCCACACAATATACTGGCCAATGAATCACTACATACTACACCTTCTAATCCGTTCATATCAATCAATCAATTCCAGCTCCAAAATCAGCTAATACAGATTTGTGGGGAGCCAAACCCTCAAGCCAAACCCTCACTTTGACAGGCCACAACAATAAAAGGTTTCATATCCTGCCTGTTGACGATTACCATCATTGTCCCCTTTTGGCCTCCCGCTGAGGATATCTTACCGAGTCTTCTATTCCAACCCCATTAGCCTGTCTAGGTGAACGGAGAGCTGAGGATTTTGTGGCTCTAGTCCTGTCGAGTTCCTAACTCAGCCGGTGAGCGCCCTAAAGCCTGTCTGACAGCTGATAAGGAAAGGTTTAAGGCTCTGCCATTACGGAGGCTTCGCCAGCCCGCGGTCCACGGGGAGTTGTGAGATATTCGGGACTCACTTTGAGAGGGGGAGGGAGCTGGCATCTTTGCTCATCCATTCTGCTGCCCTATGGAAAGAGAGAGGAGAAAAAAACATAGGGGGCTACTGATATCTACAAAACAGGCAAACACAATATTTGTGACTGTCAAGCACCACATAATGTTACTGCAGTGTTGGAGATAATTCTATGTGACTAATTCATGTTTGTGTAACACATCAGCTCAATCACCAGATGGAACGTGGAAAGAGGAAGTAAAACTAGAGCAATTTGAGAGATAGTAGGAGGGTTGAAAGATAAGCAGAGGAGTGTTAGAGGTCCAGGGCAACAGTGAAGGTGTTTCCATTAGGCCAGAATGCAGATATCATTAGCCGCAATACCACTTAAAGGCCAAGCAGGGCTAAACAAGGCTTTTCTATCTATTATTATCCTGCTGACTCACGTCTACTGACTGTTCCCAAAGCACACAGAGAGAGAGATGAGTAACAAAGCCTCCCTGATCTGTGCCCCTTTTTGCGTGGAATACCCCGCAGCGCCATTTGAAACGTACGAAACATGACAGTTTTAGTGAGGTTTTGTTTTTTTTAGGACTAAGGAAGATGAATCAGTTGGATATTGTCAAATGCTTTCGTCAAGTTCATTCGTTGAGATCTCTGCCACTCTTTCTCTCTCTCTCTGCCCCTCCCTCTCCCTCCTTCCTCTCGCTTTCTGAGAATGTGTTACTGCAGTCTGACTTCTGGAGGTGATGCTTCATTTCCATGGAACTAAACAGGATACAATAAAGTCTGAATGAAAAAAAGCTATCTCTAAACAGTCAATTAAATGAAATGGATGCATTTGTAATGTCTTCATGCTGATGCATCACGTCTATTACTGTTCTTGGTTCCAGTCCATTTTCACTCATTATACCCCTAACCAACATGCATGTGATTCTCTTGACGTCATGCTGCCCACAGAGGTACCGCTATAGTTGGATAGGAAATTAATGGTGCTTTCAATCATGTTCATAATCATGTTGACCGAAGACCGAAGCAATTTGACAAGCTTTACGGTCACTTTATGGCTGTTATGTTAAAAGTGGCTGCCTCTATACTGGGAGTATACTTCATCCTGCCTCTATACTGTCAAAGCCACCCGTAGATAAATGGTTGCTTATCAGAATCTATTACTCTTGTTGCTTCAGGTGCTTCTGAAAAAGATGCTTTTCTATGTAAGATGCGGGGTGGAACATAAGAGACTACATCACCGCATTCCTACAACACCACCCTGTATTGAAACACATCATGGCATTTCACCTGTCTGATGACAAAGAAAAACTACCCAGATGTGAAGCGAAAAAACACAAAGGCTCTGTTGAGCGCATTGAGAATCCTCGTGTGTCTGAAGACAGCCTGAAGGGCAGCCTTATACAATGCTGCACATACCCCCAAAAAAACATTCAGAGCAACATGAAAAAAAGATAAAGAGATACACAGAAACACACACATAAGTGTTGGGGAGGCAGGGACGTGATCTGGAATACAAAAAAAGGCAGGAAAAACAGTGGCGAAGCAGTCTCAAAATAGAAATAAATGAGAGTTTGACATCCAGCAGAAGTCGTTTCATTAAAGCCTGGGTAGCAGGAAGGTTGCAAGTAGGAGTTCAGGCAGCGAGTACAAAAGACAGAGCCAGGAGACCACTTACAGTACCTGTATCCTCTCGATCATGGCAAACAGGTCTGAGGTCTGGGGGAAGAGAGTCGAGACAGATCCAAAAACAGTTTGATGGTTTGTTGTGTTGTGTTGTGATGTGCTTGCCCTGCAGTCTTCACTAAGTCCTCCTCGTCGGTTCGTATAAAGTCTCAAGAATAGCAGACCTTCTGCTGGATTCCACCTCTAACCCCGTATTTCACCGCGATGGCTTCTCTCTAACGCGCCACCCGGCCGTGGCGCCGTCTTAACACCGATCTCACTGAGGCTCCATTCAGCACTCAGAGAATCGCTCCTCCACGCTTGAAGACAGACGCCTTGTAAACAGCTAACTCTCCCTGAAGGGAAAATGAGCCCCAGCGCTCCGCGGTGCTTCCCTCTGTCGCTATAGCCAACAGCACATCTGACTGGGTTCATGCACTAAATGAGCTGCAAGGCACTTTTGTTAAAACGTGACCGGGGCACTCCAGTAACATTAATGCATGAATGAGACAACTCGTAACCTAATAGCTAACAGGCTTGTGGAGATATAGAGTGTGCAAGTAAAGGAAATGAAAACAAATTGCTATGGATGTTTTGACGACTGGATTTCATGTGAATCACAGTCTTGATGTTTGGGAATCAATAGTCCAGCACGTGCACCGATACCAGCCCTGCCCATTAGACAGGGAGGCATCATCCCTGCCACGAGATAGCAGAATCAAAAGGTCAACCATAGAGCAAGGGCATAGCCCTGCCACGAAACATGATTGAAGTGCACTGTCCAATTAGCAGAGGGATCTGTAGGGACCAAAATAAAACGAATACCCGCAGGCCAGGGCTCCGTCCTGAAACGAAAGCAAGAGAGGATCCCAGTGGCCCCGGCGGCGGTGCTTGTTGTCGAGCGCTCCCTCTGTTCACCATGTAACACAAGTGGACTGAAGTGCCAAGCTGATGTTTCCACATGACAGCTTAAATTTACTGGGGGGCACTGCAGGGCATGCGAAACACACACACACACACACACACACACACACACACACACACACACACACACACACACACACACACCCACATAGACACACACAGGAGCACTGCACACATACATGCTTAAAAAACTCACTCAAATACACACACACCCTTAAATACACACTCAAACCCATGTACACACTCGCTCAGACATAAAAAAAAAACAGGAGGACATTACATACAGGTAATGTTTGAGCGAGCAAGCACGCGCACACACACACACACACACACACACACACACACACACCCACACCAAACACATGACCCTGACCCAATAAAGCCGAAGGTGCAGCCTCAGTCCATTGTTCCATGTGAAAATAAATAGTGCCATATGATATGCAGGGAGATACGGCTACCGACTGCAAAACAAACATCAGCCTTGTCCTGCGCTGACCAGATTACCAGTGAACCACACGGACCCCAACGTTGCCACATCGCTGTTGTGTCTCTCCTGAGATGGAAAGAGAGAGAACACACTCCTGGACGGTCAAGGTGCTGCTGCGACGAACCGCGGGGGGGGTCGCTGCTCAACTCGTAGCCGCAGTGCAAACACTTTATTTAAGGCATTAACAACCGTTGTTCTACGTCTTTGTCAGGGTAACAACAAAATATTAACACCAAGGTTATCTGAAGACACAAACATGTCTCATAGCATGTCTTATAACATGTCTTATAGCATGTCCTTATAAGGCTAATAGGTAAATAACAGAGCGGGGAGCAGAAGCATGACCAGCTCACCTCTACTGCTCTACTGGAACAAACGTCTACCTCTAAATGATAAGCTACACGTTGAAACATCTACATGAAGATAAGGTTGACACAATGTCGACTGCACTGGCAAATACAGCTGTGAGAGTGCATTCAAATACAGTGTGTAACATTAAATTACAACAAAAAAACCCCCAAAAATAAACATCTCTCTTCTTAGCAAATGAAAAATACTCACATCGCTCTGGCATCGTCTCTTGAGACCGGGATTACCTGGGGGACTGGGGACCAGTCCATCCAATAAGCTAAGCTCAGACATCATTTCACAAGCACAGATGCAGGGCGAGCTGACAACAGTGAGAGTGTTGATGTCACTGTCGGGCCACAAGGAGAAAGGCGGGACCGACGATGACACTTCACACTGACCGTCACTCAAAAAACACACAAGACCAGGACAGAAAAATGTTGAGAGCTATTCGCCACTATGCATACGTCTCTGTGTGGGGTGCAAGAGCATATGCCTTAATGTGAGAAATGTAAGAATGCCCTCTTCCTCCCTTCCTCTTTTTCACCTCCCCACACACACACACACACACACACACGCACACACGCACGCACGCACACGCACACGCACACACACATGGTTGTTCTCTATGAAGTAGGGAAGAACAATGTCTCTCCCCGCCCTGTGTATACTGCCTACTATCTTCCTTCTTTCTTTAACATGACACACACACACACACACACACACACACACACACACACACACACACACACACACACACACACACACACACACACACTTGCATGCAGACATGCACACACCAACTGGTTCTCTTTTTTGACATATCATAGAGTGAGAGTATTCTCTTCCTCTTTCTTTTATCTAATCTTTCTCAAGTCCTTCAGTAACCTCCCTCCACCGCTCCATTCCACCGCTCCATCCATTAAAGACAAACCTGAAGGCCGCATTCATCTCACAACACAACATATAGTGCATGACAATAAGCGGCCACGATGGGCACACGTGAAAAGTCAGCACAGGCCTCTCGATCTGAACTACTGGGGAACGCATCGGGCCCTCTTCGCTGCATCGTGTTCTTGGTAAGACAACAACGCTGTGAAAACTCAAACCAAGTGTTATCGTCAGTCACACCGAGGGAGGCTGGGAGTTCTCTGTATGTGTAGCTGCCACAGCCTCTGCACCTCCGAAAATCATCAGTGCACACGGGTGAAAAAGATAGCGAGAGATAGAGGAGGAAGGGACCGTTATATATATATAGAGAGAGAGAGAGAGGAGAGGGAGGGAAACTCGATGGAAGGAGAAAGAGGCGAGGGCGTTGCTCTGTGAAAGCAGAACCTCTTCTGTTCTCTCCATCAGGCGCACTTCCACTATCAGATACTAACACACTAACTTTATAACTACGCTAACACACTGACCTACTTCTGACTGTACAAAAAAAACACACACACAACTTGTTGAAAGCTCCGGAGGGGGACAGATGCGACACATATACATTAACGGCTCCTCCTCAATCGGCTCAGCCACCGCATTGATTTCCCCAGAGGAGAATCGATAGGAAGTCGTCAAGAAACGAGGAGAGATTTTCAAGCGCGCACTCTCGATATGGATTTTTATTCATTGGAGGTAACTTTCAGTGGAGTGGCGTAGTCGCAAATGGTGCAGCACCAGATTAGGTGGGTCTTCATAACATCGACTCATCATAAGGTTACATTGCATTACTGGCTGTCTTGTGACTGTCTAGACTGGCTTAAGCTGAATGCCAAAGTAGGATTTGAGAACGGTTAACTGAGGAATGCTAAATTCTGGTCTTACACAGAGGTGGCAAAAGTACACACATTCTTGACTCAAGTAGAAGTACATCATTTTCCTGTTGTTACGTCTGTCGCAATGATGGCGCAATGACGCAAAAATAAAAAAATTATCAATAATTCCCCTCAAATGCATTAAAACTAAAGTAACGAGCCTGTTTTGAAAATGTAAGGAGTAGAAAGTACAGATATTTGTGTTAATATGTAGGAGGTAAGAGTAAAAAGTAATAAATACTTGATAAGTACTTGAGTAAAATAAATACTCAAGTACAGATACCTGAAAACTCTACTTAAGTACAGTAACAAAGTATTTTGTACTTTGTTACTTCCCACCTCAGCCGGGTAATCACGTACACTGGTGCAAAATCCATGTGGAGATATTAAGTGACAATTCAGATTCACACTATGTGCAACGTCATGATTCACTTAGAAAGCATACTGATGGTGAATGTGCGTAGGTAGGTGTAGGTGTTTGTGAGTGCAACACTTCAGCAAAGCCAACCTGCTGTGTTTCAGTGACAACTATGTGGCGAAATTGCGGAGCCGTATGCGCTGTAATATACCAGGACAAGTAATAAAGCGGAGAGTTTGTTGAATGGAATCGCGGGTCTCCGTCTAGACTCCGAGGTTTAGGCTCCTGCCCTCAGAGAGACAGGAAGGAGCCCTCCACAGCGAAAGTACACTCGGCGTTTTTAGTGCCTGAGGGGTTTGAAGCTACACATCTCTTTTCTCTGAGTTGATTACCGGTGCTTGTGGTGAGTGTGTTTGTGTCTGAGAAGGAGCGAGATAGCGAGAGTGCATGAGTGGCTGATCCAATGAGTGACTGACTGATTAACTGAGTCCAAATACAGTCTGTGAGTGAATATATATGAGCTGCATCAATATCAATGACCCACACAGTACAGATCTCTTTCTTCGGCTCTCAAGGCTCCTGGAGTGAAAAGCATCTCGCCAATGACATCCATAATGAATCCAGTACGTCATTAACCCCCTCACTACTATAACCACATTTGAATTTCCATAGAATAATTGGCATTGATTTGCATCCGAACCAAACAGAACCCTCGCCATTAATGCTCCCTGGGTTAGCCGCAACCTCAAAGGCAACATCGTGAAATGGAAAAATCAACTTCAAAAGAGAGTCAATCAATGGGCACAGAAGCCTATCATCCCAGCCAGAGAAAATCCATCGGGGTCCATTCATCTTGTCCGGCTGCAGAGACCCGCGTGACCTCGCCGTGGCCACCGGGGCACCGAAGAGCACAAATGGAGCCCGGACAGATGGTCAACGCCTCAGATGAGCTGGTTGATTGCCACAACGGTTAAGGTTTATAGAGCTGCAAATACGGAGCTCTCTGTCTGCTGAATGCAACTCTCCTACAGACTTAACACAAGCACAAAGCAGTCAACGATCAATAAAGACAGAGGCAGAGGCAGAGGCGGTGCAACTTTAGCTACAGCAAATGACGCAAGCGCAGAGTTAATCTATTCCATAAGATGCTATTTGCAATTTGCTGATTATCTCTTGGGCATTTGAATGCATTATGCAGTCATATTACCAACAGCTTTATCAGGATTTAAACCCTTGGCCTACGTCCTGATAACATAAGGCTGCTGAAGCCATGATTAGCTCTCCAGCATCGTGAGAGACACAAAGGTGAACAGGTTAATGGACACATTAAGGCAGACCTAATAAGTTTGTCACACCCAAACATATTGCGCACGTATGGATCGTCCTCACCACGTGTGGATGAGCTATTGACTTGAACCACACTGAATCATTAATCGTTAAAACCACACTGAAGCTAAGTGTCGGACTTAAATGGGATAAGTGGACCCTCCTCGCAGCGAGGCTCTGAGACACAGACACCATTATCTGGTGCGATGTGCCGGGACGTACGGGACCAATATCCATGTGATTTCAACATGCTGACCTCCAGCAGCTTCCTCATCACATCCAGAATAACGAGCTGCATCTTCAGTATTCTCTAAATCTCTCCGACCCAGGCACCATCACGTGAATCTTTCTTAAATCCTCCGGGTCACGTCTGTTCTACTCAGAAACAGTTGGCTAAATTACTTAAGAAGTTGTAAACCACAACCACTGGCAATTGCTAAGGCTATAAAACTATCAAGCTCTGCCCTCTTGTGTGCAGCATTTCATTCTATAAACGTTGATATTACAGCTAGAAATGTAATATACTAGAAATGACACCAGTCTCTCTCTCTCTCTCTACCTTTTAATATGATATAGGCATTAGGTCTTACCATTTTACAGCCTGTTGACAGTGAAAACAGCCATTAAGACAGGATAACAAAAAGAAAAAAAAAGAAAAAAGAAAGATTCATTGACCTGGGATGAGTGTGCACCCTCGCTAGTATATTCTTTCTAGCCCCATATAGGCACATGTTATTAATCCCCGTTGTATTTTCATATTCATATATTGCATATGTGACAGAAATACTAACAATGTGCCTCCTATGGTATGAGGTGGACTGGAACAGCTGCTGTATATCTATATTCGTCCCAGGAGCCTGTGACAGAGGGCAGGGCCTCTTCGGTCTGGCACAACAACAGACTGCCAACCAGAGCCTTTAAATCCAGGCCCATTAGAGACACCTTTCACCCGGGCACTGGGAAATGGGACCGGCGAAGGCGATGATGAGTGAGGAGGAGAGAGGAAAGCAGCGGGAAATAAAGATGTATAGAGCAGGGAGGGACCTATTTCTTTTCATAAACAAAAGACAATAGAGGAATCATTTATTCTCGGGGGTCACTGGGAATAAATCATTTAGATATAAACCCAAAAATTGTTTCTCCAGTTTTCTGACATCCTTTAATGTCGCTCCCAGTTGTTCCGAGTCGCTTTTCTTTGATTTGTGGTCTTCGTATATATATACAGTATATATAGGTCCAATATCTGATGCCAGTATCTATCCTGATGCATCCCTAGATGAGAAAGAGGACCGTGTCAGGTTTAAGCCCCATGTTACCTTAGAAAGTGAGGGAAGAGGAAACGGAGGATGGGGGTGCGCTAGGGAGGGCTCTACTTCATCAGTGATGCGTGGGATCCTTCCATCTTGTTTCCTGTGAGTCAGTGAGAGAGAGAGAGAGAGAGAGAGAGAGAGAGAGTGTTATGGCTAGCCTTGAGCTGAGTTTCTTGTACAAGGAATAAAAGCACAGGGAAATGATTGTAACACAACAACACTTTCCATCAAGGAGGATCATTCAGCCCTCACTACGACGAGAAGACGCTATCATTACACCAATGTGGACTTTATTTCTTTACTTCCCGCCCTTCGTGTCCGTCTTCCCTCCAGTGCTATATCCCTCACACCAATTAAGTGGAGGGGCAAGGAGATGGGCGCAAATAAACAGGCGAGAAGATGAAACATTACAGGGAGGGAGAGCTGAACAGAAGACAAGGACAGCACAGAAGAGAGGGAGAACAAAGCAAAGATCAGAGAACCGGACCGTCATATCTCCTCTAACGCAGTTCATCTATCTCTCTGATCACCTCCTCTCTGCTCTGTCTGATAGGAGTGCATTACCAGTCTGACCAGGATTGCGGTCACAGTATATTACTTCACACTTTGTCTCACACAACAGTCATTTGCTAGAAAGGGCAGATCATCTGTGCATGCATCCTGTTGGCAATCCTGCAGCAGAAGGCATTCATAAGCACTGCTTAGGAGGGGGAAAAAACAAACATATATATATATATATATATGGCAGTGAGGTGAGAATCCGTAGTGCAATGTACACACACACACACACACTTTCCTCCATTTTGGCGCAGGACATTGTGGTTTAAAGGCGGAAAGGTTGAAATGTGATTATTTACCAAGTGGTCTTACTTCTGTAACAGTCCATTATCAGATATTGCAGCTCTCCCCGTCTGAGGGCTCCTTTGCTCATTACATCTGGGGATAGTCTAAGTGTCTGAGTGCACAGTGGTGCATATTACTGACAAGAGACAGCTGAGGGAATCTATTTGTAACAGAGCAGGAATGCTGCTCTTTGTTTCCTGCCTCTCTGATCTCGGCTGAATCCACAGAAATGACTGAATGGGACTGGAAGTTTTTTTTTTTTTTCTTGCAGCATCCTCTGCTCCTCCAGACAAACACTCCTTTTGAGTATGAACTTTCTTTTGCCCCTTATATAATGCAGCCGGAATACAACAAAAAAATGATGTCAAACGCTCCTTTAAGGCAAAGGAATGATGCATTTAAATCTGTCTTCAATGCAGCGGCTTCGCTGAGCTCCTTCTCTCACACGTCTACCAAGGTTGAGATCTTGTTTAACTAGCCCACAGGAGCAATTATGCTAGGAAGGTCAAACGCTAAAGCTTGATTAATACTTCCTGTGTGAGTCACATTTTTATCATTATTGACATCAAATAGGAATGTGATGGGGTTTTTGTTATACCTTTTCATGTGCAGAACACCACTTCCTTTTGATTCATGTTTTAATATTTGTGTTTGTTTTTTATATTTTCCTGTGTAGGTGCACATTATTTATTCGGCCCATTGCGTCTGCATGCAGATAACAACCCCCAACAGCGCATGTGGCCCTACCCATATCCATAGGGCAAAACACAACAATGTACAAATCAATTTTGATATAGGCAGAAAGGTGCCCGACAGCACTGGCACCCTCACTCCAGGAGCGCTGATGGCATGCTTAGTGGCTCTGATGGCAGAAGATGAATAAGTTTGTTTATGTGTGTGTGTGTGTGTGTGTGTGTGTGTGTGAGTTTGTGCTGTCGGCGCATTGATTTACAAGCCAGATAACAGGCAAACATTGGTGAGAGCATTTTTTCGTTCGACTGAGGCGAAGATTTCACCCGGTGTCGAGACTATCACAGCGAGCAAAACATTATCAAGCACCACCATCCACGACAGCTACAACTTGACAACTTGACATGATATGACACATGATGAAATGATACGGGTCTACGCGACACTAGCCGAAGAGAAATATTTATACACCGGTAGTAGTTTATCATCTATAATAATACTGCACTCCTTCAGCTGCCAGAAGAAAAAGAAAAATTCATACAGCGACAATACTCAGCAGCAGTACATCTGTTGTGAAGGCACTGAGATGCAATGATGAGATAGATTCATTATTAGAAAGTATGAATTGTATGTGTCATTTGTGTGTGTCAACATAGTGCATGATGAAGTGTTAGCATGGAGCACCGAATCAAACAATCTACCGGGGACACATGGATGACTTTGGTGTTTATGCTCTCATTACTTAATGGGTAAATTGACCACGGGCCAAGCTTCCCAAAAAACTTGGTGTATTCCTTTAAGACCTTTGCCTCATAAACAGCCAAGTTTTTCCAGATAGAATCAGATGTGTTTCTTGAATGTTTGCGTGATGAATTTCTCGCAGCAAAATAATTGTAAAATCCATACAAAGCATTGTGGAGTAAAAACCCTTTAATTAGACTGTGTGCAGCCAGCAGCTGCCTCCACAGAGCGCTGGGTCATGAGCTCTGATAAGAATTCCAACTCTCTCTGGTCCAATCACGGCTGGGGCTGCTCTGCACCTGCAAATACAAATGAGTCGGGCAACGATGAACGCTCCGCAAACAGAATGTAAAACATACATTTGAGCAGGACGGGTCTGTGGTGCTGTGCTGCAGCCAGAGACAGCAGAGAAACAGTTGAAGATGTCAGATACAGTTGAAACACCATTTTACATGTTACGGGTCAAAGTATCAACTACTGTCCACTGAAATATGGATCTATTATTTCATCGCTACTGTACTGCGGACTATAACTTTAATACAATTAAAGTATTTGGTTTGCTGACAGGCTTTAAAATACAAATAACAAATCATGTTATATATATCAAACAAACAATTATCAACCAAAGTATTGGTTTTAGAACAGGGCTAGCACTAGCCTACTAGCATGTGTCAGCACAAAATATTCATTATCCCAGAGTGTAAGAGCCAAATTCACACAAGGCAACAAATAATTAATTAAACTAAATAAAACTTTTTGTGAAAAGAAGGAAAACTAGTTAAATAGAAGAACAAATATTACAAATAATTACAATGACTCAGATGCCCTGCTCTCTCAAAGGTCAAAAACAAAAACAAAGTTCAACTAGCAAATGCGGTTAGCCCTGAGCTAAGTACAGTGTGAATAGCTAATGCGTGAGTGCTGGCCAAACATAATCATAGATTTCTTTTGCAACCAAACGATAGCCACAGGCATGGCAGGAAGGAGTCAAGTATCATCAAATCTAGTGCTGCTACCTTGCCTGTTTATGGTAGAGTAACCGCATCCATTAAAGTTTATGAAATGAGCTTCAACAGACACGTTTTCCTCAGCAGTGAGACTTTACATAGCCTGGGGGAACTCAGCATGTTCAGCTGCCAACTGGCAAAGGATCTATACATGCAACACAATGCAAACCAAAAATAAATGTTTTTGATGGGAAATAGAGCAGCACAGATAGCGATTAAGCCCTAGCTAACTCTGTTTGGTCTTGGAGAACCCAAGCTAATGACAGTCAGACAGTGGCTGTTGTGATTATTCTAGTCTGACAAAATAAATTGGACAATTGCAAAGTCTGCAGAGGGGATTCTTTCAGTGAAACAAGGCTCGATATCTCAGTGGTACTTCCAATTCATTTCTTCCCCAGATTGAAGAAATGACCAGACAGGAATCAAACGAGCAAACCCACTGTTCCAGCATGCTGACATCCTGCATTAAGTAATGACTACTTATCAAGTGCCAACAGCTGACCGATAATATCATTGATAATTCCAGTTATGTCAAGGTGATTCTGAAGATTTTGGACAGATCGGTCTAGACCTGTCAGCATGAACATGTCTCACCAATCGCAGCCTGAGGTCCTTGGGCAGGGCCCTAATGGCTGCTCCAACGTCTGGATTGAAAATAAGAGATGATTGGTCATCAGGGCTCCCAGACTTGGGAATGACCAATCCAAATGACTTGAGCCCAATTTTAATGTTCCACTCTTAATTTTCTTGCTTTGCTAGTAACTGATAACTGATAATGATGAGAGTCGCTACTCTGGCTTTGTGGATACAGTCAGAGGACAAAGGGCGACGAGACACCGGAACAGTTTCTGAATCATACTTTTTAGCATAACAATGAAACAAAGCTCAATTGGATGTAAAAGCTCAACACATTCAATAAGACAGGAACGCCATTTTCCAATTCATTGCCTCTCGATGACATTACAGATTAAAGCCTTGGTGCTGCCGTTTCTCGCTTTGACTCGTCCCTAAGCTTCAAAATAATATTATATTCTATCATTCTCTTGATTTCAGAGTGATATCTCGCTTCGCTGCACTATTCCTGGTACCGACACCACTTGCTCTGTTACACACAAACACACATGCATGTACACCAACAGACAGACACACACTCAAGAGAGGCAAACGCACAAAAAACCCAGAAGCTTTTCCACCTAGGAGCGAGCAACTAATCTAATCAAGTACAGCAGCTAATGCACAATGAAAGCAGAGTAATTTACTAGAGATGCCAGTCAGCCAGAGAGAGAGAGACAGAGAGAGAGAGAGAGAGAGAGACAGAGAGAGAGGGGAGGGTCAGGGTCCAGGATAGGCAGAGGATGAAGAGATCAGCGTGGATCAGCTTCACTACACCTGGACTGGGCAGAGAGCCACCCAAGACTCTCTTCTTTATCTCTGTCTCTCTCCCTCCTTTATCGCTCTCTCCTGCATTCACTTGGTTCTACCTCTTTCTCAATCTGTACATCTCAAGTTCACGCCGTCGTCCCGCCGGATCACTGCCCTCCACCCGGTACCCCTTACTCACTTGTCTTTTGTAGTGCCACCTCACTTGCCGCTGAACGTCTCCTCCTCAACAACTTGGTGCTCATCTACGTATCGCTCGCTCCGTATGTCTGACTCAGTCTCGCTCTCCTCCAACACCTACTGTCGGAGCTCAGCCTCTCCTGTCAGATGATGCCGAGAGAAGCCCTCCCTCCTTCCTCCCTCTCTCATCCACCCTCCCTCTTTTCCCCTTCCTCAAATATGTGCATGCATTTTCCTGTTTTTACTCTTTTCTCTTGATCTCTTTCTATCTCTCTCTCTGTTGCTCCCCTCGTTTCTCTAAATCTGTGTACGAGAGAGAGAGAGCTGCTCATCCAAGCTGTTGGACGTTGTTTTGCTCAGCATTCCCCTCGCGGAGTCCGCTTGCAAATGGGAAACGTTGTTCATACAAAAGGACAGAGAGGTCTGGCTGGATGGAGGGCGCGCTTGTAGGCCAAGCTTTCAAAAAAGGGACGTTATTTCAAAGGCGACATCAAATCATTCTGTCCTATTATTATCTGCCTCCCTCTGACAGCCTGTTCTAACATCATAAAACCCCTTCTCCACAGATTAGCCCATCTGTCCTATAGTCCATTTGACATATTAGTGGCAAGCAGTTAGCTTAAAAGCTCTGAAACGCTGCAGATTCTCCAGCACACTAAGATATGATGGAGAAACAAACTCGCTCAGCCCACAAAGGAATAAGCACAGGTCAATGTTGTCCTGTTACTGAGTACTCACACTTTCCAATACGGTGGGGCTCAACCCATAAGCATAACACAGTACAAGACATCGCTATTCACTAAATGCACAGTCACGACAAATTACAGTCTTTCACAGAAGGCATTCACTGCAGTTTATTAATACTGCAGCACCTGTTCACCTCAGTGACGAGCTCAACTTTCTGATTGGTTCTGTTGTCATCACCAAAGCTGGGTCGAATAGTATCTGCAAATATCTCCTGGCATTTGTTTTAACGTGCAAAGAAATCAGATACATCTTCCATCCAGAATAAGCCAATGGCAATATTTCAGCGGTTCCTAGGTGGGTAAACTAGATATCCAACCTAGATGATTCAGGATGAGTCACGCGAGTTGCAGAGAAGATTTCCTTAACTGACTTCCAAATTCTTCGCTGTGATTAAATCTTCTAGCACCCACTGCCATCGTCATGTGCTAAATCCATGCGTCTGGTGAAAACAAATGCTAAGGATTGTTTTCAAATACTGTTTGACCCATATGTTCGAATCCCCTTACCAGATGTGCTCCACCTTTCTTAGAAGTGTTTCGGAGAAGCTCGCTTTCCCTGGTTCCCATGCCCATCCTTCCTCCTCCTGGCCCTCTGCTTTGAAGCATTACCTCTGGCTACAGATGTAGATACTCGCTGGTGTTACGCTGGCAGTGACTGAATTCTACCGGGGCTATCAAGCTGCACAGCATGTACCAGTAGTAGTGTCAATCGATAGGCCGGACCTCAGGCCCTGGAAAAGCCCATTGGTGGATGTGAGCCAAGTCTTTTGGCGGCCCGTTGGCTAGTCCACACCCTAGTGCGAGTATAATGTTACAGGTAGCCCGGAGCTTTGTTTGAATACACAACCTATTACACACACACACGCACACACAAACACACACACACACACACACACAATGGAAAGAACACACAAATCCCGTTTTCTTTTTTTGTTCACTATTCAAAAGGGTTACACTCGATACCCAACATGTCGGTTTCCCTGCACCGCTCCCAGGTAAGCTGCTGTATCACTCACCCAGCCAAGATAGGATTACCCTCCAGAGAGGGTTGGAATCACCTGAGTGAGGCCGAGGTTTCACTCAGGTGGAGAGGGGGCATGAAGCATGCAGGGTGCAATCAACACCTTTCTGCCTGTTTGGGGCTTCTGAACTGACAGCGGGCTGAAACTAGAGATGGATGGGGATCTTTGCTAACACAGAGGCAGAACAAATGGGAGGTCAAACCAGGTCAGGAGGAGGACTAAATAGATCTGCAGCGTGTGCATGAAAATTCATTATAGAATTCTCACGGCCACTCAGATGATGTGCAATTACAAGAGCAATTGTATGTGGGTCGTGTTGAGATTAATCTGTCTTTCTTTCATTTTTTTCCCATCTCTTGTTCATTAGTTTTCCTCAGTCCCTCCCGCTCTCCGTGACCGCCTGCTCCCCGGTCTCTCTGCAGTCGTCTCCCGAGGCAGCTGGACTAAATTTAACATTTACACATTGTCACACTGCAGATGATACTCTCAGAATTCGAATCACGATCACTTTAATCACCGAGGAATTTGTCTTTGTGACATTGATGACTTACAGAGTTAATTACCATGGTACAAAAACACTGCAAGTCATGCTCAAGTTCTCTTCAGGAACCATACATGTACCCTCACTGGCCCGGGGTCGAATCCCACCAGAGCTTCCTTTCCTGTGTCTCCCTGACTCCGTCTCCCCTCTCGACTTCCCAGCTGTTTGAGTAAAGAATAAATAAACCAAAAGGTGACAGGACCACCTGCTCTCCTAGGGCACGTTCCCACCAAGCATGATTGGAGCAGTTTATTTGAACTCTGGAGCATTTATTCCTTTAGTTCACTGAGAACAATGCCATTCGAACTTGGTGGCACCAAATAACCGCAGGTCCTCTTCCAAGCAAACTGCAGCGCGGTTCATTAGGAGTGAGAACTACAGGAAACAACCCCAAAACGTGCAATTTTATATATAATGATCCGGATTTTGACATCTGATAGCCAGCAGTTACTCCCGCTTGGACATCCAATAACAAAATGAACCATCTTACACCAGAGAAGGTAACTCACAGCAAAGAGTGCTGACAAGTTGATCGTGGTTAGAGAAGCTACAGGGATTGGAATTTGATTTGTTTTGACTCCTCTGCCGCCTCGCTAACCGTGTGGGTTGACAGGTTACCAGAACCCTGTCCAATAAACAAGCTACATGTGAGTTCATGGGACTCAACAACCCCTGGTTCACTTGTAATTGGGCAGTGTGAACCTAGACAAACCAACTACAAAAATGAAACCAAGTAAACTTCTCCGCTACAAAGGGGTCCAGAGAAAACAGACTGTAGATGTGATCATTAAACATTCTGCAACTGTGTGAGTTCGAGTGTCGTGGCAGAATTAACAATGCCAATGTTGGACACCCCGAATAGAATCAGCGCCTAAGACGGAGAGAGAAAAGTAAGAGAGAAGGAGGGGTAAGGTGACTTTCAGCGAATAAGGGAATAAGTCTTAGTCAGTCTGAGTCTGACTAAGCTCTGATCAGGCCAGGAGCCGTTGGGACTTGGCCGCGGCCTTCGTTCTCCTCATGCTCCGAGGATCTGGACCAGTAGGAGAGGAATCGCTTCTTCAACACGAGGCCAGTGACAGCCCTGTCAGCGCTCCCAGAGCCCCGCTGGCGCTCATAATTACCTTGTGTTTGGGTGGCCCCCCTCTATTGATTTTGGCAACGTTGGACCTGCACTCAAACTGAGTGTGAAACCGCAGGGCAGGCGGAGAGACGGGGAGCATGTGGAGGGCAGGCTGCAGCCCCCCGTCTCCCTGTTTCACCGAGGCGATTACACCACGGCACAATGGTCATCACGATTTCCTGTCCGATTGCTCTTTGGTGATTATCTTCATTTGGAGCCACTAAATTCAATTCTAATTCACGTCTAACTTCAAGATACCAGAGGATACAAAAACACTGTCTGGCTATTACCACAAAGCTGTAGCTGTAACCAGGAGTCCTTTCACTTCGTAGATCTTAGTCATCATGGTGTTTGTTAATATCCCTAGAAATAAATAACTTATTGCAAAATCACTCGACAACGTGTAATTAAATTGCAGCACAAATGGAATAGCTTATCATTCTCTGGACACCTTTTGAGGGCCAAATTGAGATGAGTAATGAGTGCTTGGGTCATTTTACTGCCCAGGCTTGTATCTATTGCTATTTATTCAACACCACCAATCAACAACAATACCGATCAACATCACCAGCAATTTGCTTCCTTGTATCCATCCATTGCCATTTTGTTTTTCTCAGTCGGTTGGGTATGACAGCTTCGTCATAACAGAAAGATTTTTCTAAAATTAAATTGTGAAGAGGTACCACCTCCTGGATTGAGTGAATGGATTGAGCCAAACCCGGCGCCGCGGTGTTTGACTGCCTCAGTGACTAATCGGGTGATTAGAGTCATTAAAAGGACATACAGGGTTGTCAGCAGCGGGTCCAGGTGGACAGTGTCTGCTGACTAGAAAAAATCAAACAGTTCACAATCTCAGCCAAACAGAGAATGAAGCAGAGAATGTGAAGATCTGTGGATATCAACAACTGTAGTTGAGTGAGAGATGTGAATCACCCGGGTATGGCTATGTTGCAGCATAAAGCCTGCGTACCTTCTTTCATTTCCTCAATACAATGGAGCGTGTGTGCACTTCATGAAACAAATACACAAATGTATACGCAGTTGTTACTGCTGGCGACGTCCCGAAGGGTCTGTAAACCACGCGGTGATTACCATTTGTCAGAGCTCTACGACGTAACATCAGTGCCACGCGTGATATTGTCCCGGAGAGCAAAACACATCTCCGGCGAAGACCCGTGTCTCCGAAATCCATTTCAGAAATATGCCGGTGACGCATGGCAACAGCTCATTGCGTACCTCGCCATAGAAATGGAAGAAATCTGTTGCATTGTTTCATTTATGAACAATCTTCCCAGTGCGTCAAAGCAGACAACAGCCCGACGCCCGAGCGAGGCATAAAATCATACTGTACTTGAATGAGTGACGCAGGACACCCCACCAGTATCACCATGGCCTCTCTCGTCATCCTCCTCCTCCTCAGTGAAGTACAGTGGCTGATTGAAGTTGGCAGCATCTTCTCCCTCTGTCTCCTGAGCTCAGGCTATAATGGAGCTTGATTAGATGGAGTCGGCCTCCCAATACTTGTAAATGGCAACTACTGCAAGGAACGAAAGAATTACCCCCTCAATACTTCCGAACTTATCAATCATACATGGTAACTAAGTGTTTGTGTTTGTGTGTGGATGTACATACGGTATAACAACATGCTACAAGCTGCAAGTCAAATACCACAAACCAGAACAGTTCTTCAGTTCTTTCCGTCATCAAAATGGTTAAGGACAACGAATAGAGTATACAGTAGCTTGCATGCATTCATTTGCACGGAAGAAAGGAATTAATTTTCCCTTCAAAATGAAGCTATTGAAGCAAGGCAACCCAAGGGATATTCAGTGGTTTGGAAAAGGTTTCCTCTCTAATTTGTTTTGAACTCCCGGAAATGTTTTGTTCTTTCTGGCACCCTGTCAAACGTGCACGTTGTGTTAAGTCCACATTCGAACCTACTCTTGTTTTCTTGAAGGTCATGCTGCCACATTTTCCATGTCGATCCACTGTTGTGATTGGATGTTGTTCAGAGTTGAATGAGTCATTATGCCACTAAATGCGAGGAGGGAATGGGATGGATTGGCATCGAGGTATACAGGGTACTATTGACTGCTTCAGATAGACTCCTCCGGTCTCTCCGGCCCACCTCTGGGACCATCACCTCCCCACTGGTAGGAGGACTTAGCTAGTGATGAGAATAAAAAAAAGAAACTGTACTCCTTTACTGCAGGGGGAGTGAGTAAGAATGTGCAGGATACTCGTTTATATACAGTGGTGGCCAAAATGATTAGAACACTTGGCATATTTAAGAGGTTTCAGTTGTTTTTGTTCAATTGGCCATTAAAATACCCATAAAGTCATCATTATGCTCTATAAACCATAGAATAGAGCCATCATAAGGAGATTTACGTCATTTTCCTTACAAAAAACAAGCTAGGCCTATTTCACTGTCAATGTCACACAATCATGTTCCTTCATAGAAGAAGCCAAATTACTTGTGTAATCATTGTCAGGTGTGATGGTGGTTAAATTGATGGTGATCAAGAGTCTTAGGACACAGCTGTGTGATTCTTTTGAATGCTGCAAAAGGTGGACATACCAAATATTAAAGTTAAAAGTGGATAAAAACAGTAGGACTCACTTCATCTGATATTTGTTGTGCTCAGAGCAACCATCTGCATGTTTCATGAACATTATGAAATGAAATCATGTTTTGGAGGCAAGAAAAGGTCAATATTTTCAGATCTGTCAGGTGTTCTAATAATTTTGGCCACCACTGTATATTTACTACTATATATTTATCTACTTTATATCAATTCTTTAAAGGAGCCTAATTGCAAATGGAAGTGTGTGTTTGTGTGTATGTGGGTGTGCCTGCGTGTGTGTCCAACTTTGGAAGAATCTCCCAGAACAGCTGCTGTCTAGCACCGAACAGGTGCTTGGAGTAGCAGGGGAGCCCCATCTGCTAAAATAACCTTCATCATCACCGCGTTGCACTCCAATTGTGTGCTCTGGGCAACCTGCACAAGCGGACCACGTTGTAACGGCGTCGGGTCGTGATGTTTTACCTCTATGAACCCACCGCCGGCGAGACACACCTGTCCGGGTCGCAACAGGCGTCTCTCTCTCTCTCTCTCTCTCTCTGTTGTCGATGCACCGCCACAGTCCATATCATGACACAGCCACAGTTCCAGTTGCTTTTTAATCACCATAAAACTCAGCTAATCTGGCTCTGTAAGCACTCTGCAATCTGTAAACCCATTACCAGAGGCAGCCTGGGTTGAGTGAGTGCTGCTGTCGCCACTCTAAATGGTACCAATAAAGTCTGTCCCCTTGAGTTCTGGGAGGATTTCTCTATACTCGTCGTTGGCTCATCATCAGCTGCATTCATATCACTATGCAATAATGAGGCCGTTTTCCATGATTTTAACAGAGTGAGCGTCTGCTATTAAGATTTCAGCACAAAACCCTCTGAGATGAGAGGTTGGGACATCAGTAACCAAACCTGGTGGGCTAGTCATGTGATACCCCTGAAATAATAAAGTTTAAAGCTTTATTAGGCAACGTTGCATGTTGGCGGCTCCGAATGACAGCGAGACGGTAACTGTTGGGACAAGAGGCAAAAGATGCAACATTGGTGAGTCCAGCTTTCACTGCCGTTTAGGAGACAGTTTTTCACTCTTAAGTTTCAATTTGTCACTTCCTGTGGGTGGAGAAGTGTCCAAAGTAACGCCAGAATTTCATTTAGGCGTGTAGGAACTCAATAATTCTCTGTTGCAGCCCCACTTTGTGATTGTCCAATGTTGCTGATATGACGGGTGTATTTTAAATAAAAACTACTACTACTACATACTAGTGCAGCTTGTATCCTGCGTCTAAAGTGGGCAAAATGGCATGCATCCTCCATTGTCAACCAAAATTGGCCTTTGATATGGTTCTGGCACGAGTTGAAAAGATATTGAGATATTAACAGACTTTTCAGGTTTTTAATGGTGTTTACATTACAGTCACTTACAAGGTGATACTATGTGGGGATTGAAACCACGACCCTGAGACGGAGAGTCTCATGCTCTACTGAGTACTCAGTATAGTGGTATAACTGACCACAAAAAAATACAGCCTACCAGCATAGCCATACACCATATGCCATTTGTTGGATGCCTTTATCCAAAGTGTCAAACATTACGGCAAGTGTATACATTTTTTATGTTTGTTCCCCTGACAGTCCAACCCTTAACCCTGTCAGTCTAAGTGCCTTGATCTGCCCATTGAGCTGCACTGGGCTACTCTATTCTTCCTATCTGCTTTCAACTCACGACCCCGACTCCTACATCACGATGGAGAGCGGCCATTAACGGCAATCTGAAGAGCTACAGACGGCCAATTAGAGGCCTCTACGCCTCTTGGGGAGCACTTCATTACCACCTGGGCCCTCATGTCAGTCAGAGGCTTGCCCAGGCACAAGGCCCAGAAAGAGCTCAGAGGAGAGGACTTCCAGCTGAGCACACACTTCATATTGTCTCCAAGAGGGGTCCTTGAGTGGAGGCCCCAACCAAATGACTAAGAGGTTAATTAAGAAATCATTTGATGATATAGTTAGAATAGAACGGGGACTTTTATTGCTGCACCCGTAGACAGTAATAAACAACACGCTCTCACAGCAACGAAACATGATGCATCCTTCACATGGCCTCATCACCTATCACTTTGTGTGCGCCAAAGTCAAATCGAACTACTAGGCAACTAAAAAGTCTTTGAAGGATGAAGGTTAGAGCTAGGCAACTAAGCAATTTGGTTAAGGTCACGGTTAAATAAGAAAGCTGAAAATGAAAACTTCACTTATATTGGAAAACCTTTTTTTTTGTATCAGTCGCGACTCAAACCTGGGTCACCGGTCCACCCTGACATCCACACCCTTTCCTTTCCACCATGCTATTTCAATGTCAAACGACTTGCCTGTTTCATCCACATGACCTCCACCTCCCATGTCTCTTGATATGTAAAATATCATAATATCATCATAATATCAACATCATAATATCAAGAAATAACTGGGCCTTACTTTTCATAACGACAGCTACAAACTTGATATAACAGTAACAGACATTAGAACAATATTTCCTCTTCATCTCATCCTGTACACTATAAAATGGAGTTGTTAGGTACAAATCACTTTTCCACATCCAGAATAACAACTCCCGCTGAAATAACACAGCATCCACCCTGGCCTCCTTGCTGCAGCACAGCAGGAAGCATTAGACTGAGGGGGATAAGCACCACCATTATCGAGAGCAATCAAGTTAATGAGTGTCTAATTGGGAACACTGCGCTGTGAGCGTTTCAGCGCGGTAAACTACGCGTTCTCACCTTTCACGCTGAAGTGTGACTCCTTTACCCGTACGCTTCAGTCGCTGCTTAAGTCACGTCAACAAAACAAGTGTATGTGTTTACCGGGAGGAGACGAAGACCGCGGTGGAGGCCAAATTATTAAATATTAGCCGAGCCCAGACGTTAAACTGTTGTTGGCTACACTGACACTGCAGCAGGCTACCAGAGTAGCAGGTGAACGTCCGACTTCTGCAGCCATAGGAGGTTAAGGAGGTTGCAAGCACAGTCTACACACACACACACACACACACACACACACACACACACAACCCCCAACCAACCTCACCCCACTGATTGATTCGACTCCTGTACATTCAATTACATGCAATTACCCCATCAGACAAGTTATGCTATAGACCCCTTTTCAGTTAGTAAACATGATGATGTTTTTTTTTTGGGCGGAGCTTAGACAATACTTTATTTAACCTATGAAGTGTGCGCTGCAAACACAAGCATTTTTGATGATCGCCTCAGTCCAATCCTTTCGTTTTATCGCATTTAACCATAGTTGTCTTCGATTTTTTTTTTACTGGCAGTGGCAGCTGGTATACGATAAAATTTCAAGTTGGAGCCTCTCCTTCGCAAGATGACATTTTGGGTGAACGGTAGCGTCTTACTCTGCTGCTCTGAGGTGAGGTGATGCCTCCAATTTTGCTTTGTTTTACCTCCAGCGAACACCGTGACGTAATCGTGACGTAATCGTGACGTAGGCGCCAAAAGGCTCTAAGGACAACCAAACTACTAGAACACACCTTTGTGTTTGAGTGCAGCTACAAAGCACTATTGGCAATCAATAGAGTATGGATCAACACAAAAGGATGGAGCAGAGATGGTAAACATCGTCATACTGCACTGAAATATTAACAAGATCTTGCACATTTATGTCCATGTGAAAGTGATACTGCCAATGTTTGTCGGCGGTCCAGATCTCCGGGGCTCCGGGGCCCTTCAATACCAGTTGGTAATCCCACATGCTCCAGCTCCCCGTCTCCCGCCATCTGCTGTGTATGTGGACCGGGGGTGAGAAGATGCAAGACCGCGGTGGAGGGTAAGAGTGTCAGAACATTGTCTTGTCACACATACGGAGACGCACACATGCACAAGTGACCTGACACACACACACACACACACACACACACACGTACACACACACACACACACACACACACACACTTACACCTGGCTAGTTGAGATTGACGGCGTGATGGATTTGAGGCAGCGACACAAGGCGGGGGGGATTCAGGAAAGTCCATTTTTAATGACACCGACACTCTGATGTCTGATTTCAAGCCGCTGTCGTAAATCTGACCAACATGCTGCTATTCTTAACACGCGGGGGAAAGTGTGACGAGCTGGGCGACAAAGATGGAGAGACCCACACACACACACACACACACAACTTCCCTTCGGATAAGAAGTCATAAGCCCTTTCCAGAGTGGTGCATGGCAACAGCAACAAAAAAAATTGACGCTCCTTCGTTTTCATTTGTATTTGTTGTTGTTCCGGTAAAGACATCTCACAAAGATAATCAAGATTTCTATAATATATATATTGTACGCGTGCGTCTCCCTGGGGCACAACCCACTGGATTTGTAGATAAACTGACTCAAGAATCCCCCCCCCCCCAGCTCCCAAATGAATTATTAAACAGTATCTTCATAATACTGGGGCTTTTTAATCTAAGAGCAGGTGGAGGTTGATGGAATACACAATTGGCATAATGACTCAAGTGAGTGTAATCACAGAGCGGTGCGGTGGGAAGCTAGCTAGCGCGCCGCCAGGCTCCGACGGCGCTCCGCGGTGCCATTAGCATGCATTACAGATCTGTTCGCAGCTTTGCGCAAGAAAGGAACCCGAGTCCTCTCTTAATTAAATTCAGCGGGGGTACGGGGCGTGTGTGTGTGTGTGTGTCCCTCTGATGATCCTGCCAGAATCGTCCTTTGTGCCTTCAATTTCCCCTTCCACCGTAGCCTCCCATCGTTCCTCCCAGACCTCTCGTGACCCAGCTTTAATCGCCCCGCAGTCCATTTGAAGTAATGATGTGCCGCAAAAATGGAAATTGTTCAGTTGCTCGTGACAGACAAAGAAGACAGACAAAAAAAAGCAGACACACACACACACACACACACACACACACACACACACACACACACACACACACACACACACACACACCCTGGCAGAATGTTGGTAGTGTAATCAATGTATAAATCTCCCTCTCTCTCTGTTGCTTCCCATCACTATCCATTCATCATGCCCATCCTTATTCCAGCTCGTGGATGGGCTACACCCAGCGCCGCCCCAGCCAATATGCCGCTGCAGGCAAAGTAGGAAAATGCCACCAATTACCCATGACACTTAAAACCAATATCCTTGGTTTATAATGAGGCTGACATTTGATGGCTTGGTTGGCTTAGCTAGAATATTGATACATGAATGTTTTGAGTTGGACATTTTATAGGCATATATAACAAAAAAGAGAACAGTAAATAAGTCGCTACTATGTGTCTTTTTCATTTCCATCCATATTACAGACTAAATGGGATCTTCAATCCCACAGCAAAAGTTCCATGAGAGGAGGAAGCTCAGGAGGGATGACTGTGTGTGTGTGTGTGTGTGTGTGTGTGTGTGTGTGTGTGTGTGTGTGTGTGTGTGTGTGTGTGGAGGGGATTTAAGCTTGATTGGACCTGTCTGACACGCTGAGGGAAAAACTCTGGCGGCAAAAACTCTTAGCTACTAGATGAAATTGCCCTGAACAGGCCAAATGATTAAATATTAGCCAACCCCAGAAGTTAAACTGCTCCCCCCCAGGGCTGTTGTTTGCTACACTGACTACTGCAGTAGGGTACCAGAGGGAGTGCAGAGGGACAGCGGCCAGTAGCAGGATAACTTCTGCAGCCTTAGGAAGTGGCCTAACTCTGTTAATTGGATGGGTCGGCCATGACTACGCCACCTAGGGGCCCCGGAGCAAGCAGAGTCTACACACACACACATACACACACACACACACACACACACACAAACCCAGCCAACCTCACCTCACTGATTGATTCGACCCCTGCACATCAGCCCCTTCAATTACCCCATCAGACAAATTAAGCTATAGACAACCACACTACTGTAGAACGCATCTCTGTATGCGAGTGCAGCGACAAAGCACTATTGGCAATCAATAGAGTATGGATCCTCACAAAATGATGGAGCGGAGATGGTAAACATTGTCATACTGCACTGAAATATTAACAAGACATTGCTAATTTATTTCCATGTGAAAGTGGTACTGCCAGTATTTCGGGGGCTTGGCGGTCCAGATCTCCGGGGCAACGGGCCCTTCAATACCAGTTGGTAATCCCACATGCTCCTGCTCCCCGTCTCCCGCCATCTGCTCCTGTCCCGGTATTTACAGTGCAAAGTCGCACGTTGTCTTCTCCATGCTGGGAGACTACCTGCCACGTAGGGAACATTACAACACCTCTCTCTCTCCATTTTTGATTACTTGCACAGATGTTCTGGTCCAAAGCTGCAGCAGTAGTTCGGTTCTCTCAGTGGAAACAGAAGGTTTGAAAAAGCACAACTCCAGATAAAGAGGAGGGAAGGTGTGCTCAGCCTTTTACTGATCTCAAAATATGTATTAAATGAACTTCAACACTTCAACCAAACATGGTCTTCATCAGCCTCCACCCCTTATTAACCACGCCTTCACACAGTCCCACCACTTTATGAACTACAACAGTGAGGGGACACGCCTTCTTTACAACCTCTCAGTGCCTTCCTCCAGCCTGTGACAACTCAAAACACCTGTTCTGTGCTCTTCCTGCTGAGCCAAATGTCTGTCTATTAGCAATTTTCTTGTTTACTGCTGCGATGCATTACAGTGGAGGGCAGCATATAGAGGAAGGCAGCCATGCTAGAGCAGTAGGACAAGCTGAATGTTGGCATATTGGGTCCAATCTTAACCGTGGGCAGAATGTAGAACAGGGTCTTTCATTCTGAGACAGTTGACGTCAGACATCTAATCAAAGTTGAATGAAATCATCTCAAAAACTTGGAAATTGGAAATGCATCATTAGGACAGGGTGTATTAGGAGCATCCGAGCTTGAAACACAGTTTTCTGATGTACAAAGGACTCACCATAGGCTTCTGGTCCTGGAGAAGGTCTTGTCGACTCTAAAGAAAAACAAATTGACAGCAGATTAATCTTGGCTCCCACCCAGACTGCAGAATAACCAAACCTGATGAAGACCTCGGTACAAAGCAAAACATTGCTCACAAAGATGTGGTAAGCCTGCAAATGAGGGATGACGCCAGTGTTTTACAAAGGAACAATGTATATTACCTACCATCAAATAAGATTATTAAAACGACTAGTGCAAAACGACACTAAGGTTGTACATCATCTGTAATCTGTAATCTGTAATCCCCATTCCAATAGAACAAAAATAGTTATTGTCCATCCATTGTCCATGTCTTATGATCACTGTTTCTGAATATATTGAACAGCCTAGATCTCAACGAGCCCCCATGAAATCACACTAATGAGACCACTCTGTTTCCTCCACTTCCTTCATCTGCTTCTCTGCCTGCCAGCCAGTCGCTAAGTACATCCAGAGTGGATGAGAGGGGCCTGCCGGCAGATGTGCCAGGCGGGCAGAGCTCCAGGGTCTAGAGACGTCTGGCTGGATCGATGCCCAAAACCGTTACCGTGGCACAATCAAAAGTAAAAGAGGACATGGGTCGGAGCCAAACGGCATTCGTGTCATAGGAGTGAACTAAGAGAGCAGGTACGACTCACAAACATGGGAAATGGTAACATCAGCAAGTTAAAAGAAAAGCACCACGTTATGTAGAATAAGGAATTTGGAGTTGGAAGAATCGCTGCGTTGCTAAATGCATAGAAGGGTGAGAGAATGAAAATGTGTGTATATGTGAAATTAACTGCCTGAAAGGGGAGAAGCTGAGAGCCAAAGATAGATAGAAAAAAAGTGGTTTTATTCAATTGGCTATTTTCCATTGTTGTTGCGGTATCGTCACAGCGGGAGAGGTGTTTTTCTCCGCTGGCACGCTCTTTGCATTTACCCTGAATACCAATCAAGCAGGGCAAATTCTCCTCCCCGGATCAATCTCTGAAGCCGTCTCAGAGTAAACGCTGGCTGTGGTCAATCAATCCGGCACTAATCACCGCTCTCCCCCTTCCTCCCCGAGGCTACACCAATCAAATAATTGCCATTGTCATTCAGTGCTGAAAAACACTCTCCAGCACCAACTCCACCCATCGGTCAACAACAAAATGGAAATGCCATAACGGTAATCACAGCCATTCTTCTGAGACTCTCAGACCTTATAGAGTAGATAAGGGGTGAAAAGGGTTACGCTGCAAATTGGAGGTTGTTTAAGGTTCAGAGGAGACTCTACTTCAGCTCCCTGTAGTGATACTACCATATCATCTGGAAAGGAAAGGCTGCAGTTTCTCTAATCTTTCCTTTACGCCCCATTCATGCCTGGGTGATGACACATCGTGTGGCTTTGGCATGTACATGTATTATGCATGTAGGTGAATGCTGCAATGCCAATAATGCTGCCTCCTAGTCACAAGCGGCTTCTGTTGAGATTGACAGGATGATATGGATTATTGATCATTCCATAACCTTACCTCTTCACATGCAGAAGCTTTCAAGATGACACATGAGATGGGCGCCAATGTCAGAAACCATTGAGATTTACCCAGGAGGAGTCTGGGTAAGAATCCTCTTCCTGGGACCTCATGTGCAGTAAGTGCATATACATCTCCATCCATCCATCCATCCATCCATCATCTATTACTATCATCTCCATTCATCCATCCATCATCTATTACAATCATCTCCATATGATATTCAGAGACGTGCATCTTATTCAGGTGTATAATGACCTATTCATGTCATGCAGGTGGTTTGGGGGGGGATTATCACAGTGTATACAGTGTCATCTGGGCTTTAGTGTTTCGAATATGTGGTACACTACTGCAGGTGCAGTGGTGCAACATTCAGTAGCATGCCTACACCACTGGGTGGCAGAATAGAGCTGGGTGGTCAGAACAGAGTTCATATACAGTATCTCTGTAGTCTCTCTCTCTCTCTCTCTCTCTCTCCCTCTCCCTCTCCCCCCACCACTTGTCTCTATTGTCAAAATGCTTGATAGAAGATGATGTAAGAAAATGAAACCGTAACACCACAGTCTCTGGAGTCAGTGAAGTCATGTTATTTCATGAACCTTTAATCTTTTTCCCGTGCACACTCTTATACTTATTACGTATTACTTATACCACCAGCACACTGATGCTAAATTTGATACTATTTTCAGAGGTATATTTGTTAAATACTATTCTTATTCTACCATAAACTATGTTTTGACATTCAAACACATGACATTGTGTTTGTTGCTGCCTGACATCAGGTAAGGGCTGTTGCTGTGTTGCTCTGTGTTTGTTGCCCAGTGTTGAGAATGGAAACATTAGGCTCTCAGTCAGCGACCCGGCTGGTGATCGTCTTTCTGCTGACACAGGGACACTCTGTGTTTTGGTATTAACAGTCACGGGTGTGAAACACACCAGCACGTCAACAACTGCACACAAACAAACTTTTCCATGTTTCATGTACGTGTCTTCAAATATTCTGTGTTCTTCAAACCAGCTGAGTTATCCGCCACTGTAGCGAGATCATTTAACTTGAAATGTTTTGGTGAGTGCTTGGTAAGTCTGAATACAAGATAACATCACTTGCTAATTTGCTTTTTGCGGTGCATTCACCGAAATCTTTTGAAAGAGTACGAAATTAATTTCACTGACAGCCAAGAGGGGGAAAAGGACCTACACTTAAACCACAGGATGCCTTCCTCTAGCAGGAAAAGTGACTATGGGGAAAATGCAGCCATTCAGACAGAATGCTCTACAAACTGTAACGTGAGAAATCAATATCAGATGCATCTGTGAAGCAGAACTGGGAACAGTGTTACCATTAATGATCATGATGAACAAGATTGTCAAGAGCAGCTCATTAATTATCCTACATCAGCACTCTGTGAGCCTTGATAAATAAGGGCTGCTATGAGCTGCTGGGTTCAGTGTGTGAGGGTCCAACATGTACATACTGTACAATTAATCATAGACTGGCAGGGGCCTGAATCTACAGTTTTCAAACCTTTTTCAACCAGTATAATATCATTTTTCAACCATTTTAATGTTCACTTGATTTTATATATATTATATTATATACGTGCATCTTATTATATGTGCATATAAAGTTTTTGCCACAGTGGAGGAAGTGAGAGAGAGACAGAGAGACAGAGAGAGAGAGAGAGAGAGAGAGAGAGAGAGAGAGAGAGAGAGAGAGAGAGAGAGAGAGAGAGAGAGAGAGAGAGGCAGAAAATAAAGCAAAAAGATACAATTCTTTCATCAGAAATCTCAGCATCCAAATCTCACAATACAACAACAATTGAAACGGTGCAGAGCCAAGTACAAAAACAAGTTGAGTGGTGTATTGTAAAAAAGCCTGAAGGCAAAGGTGCACCAGCTGCACCATCACACCATCCTCCTCCTCCTCCTCCTCCTCCTCCTCCTCCTCCTCATCATGTAAGGGATACTTTAAGAGTACAATGAGTTGTATGCACAATTCTGTAAACTTGCAGTTGACCGGGCTGAGTAACTCTCCAGCAATGACAACAAGCCTGTCAAAACACCAGCATCCCCGGGCAGCCTCCTCTAGAGCGTCAGTTTACCATCACAACCTGAAAACACACACGCCTCATTCATGTCAAGAGAAAGCTGCTTCGCCTGTGTTTGTGTATGGGCTTTTATGAGACCTTGACCTTGACCTTGACAGCTCCTTCCTTTTGGTGTGTTTGTTGACACAGACACTGGGTTTTAAACACCCAGTTTAAAAAGGAGTTTATTGAATGTCCCGATACAAAACAATATTCAAAATATGGGTGCTCACAGTCCTCTCCTGCTTTATTTTATACCTTGTATTGTTTTGAAGAGTTTTGCCTGCTTCACACAATTGCTTGGTCTGAACTGAGTGCTACATTGTCATATGAACAAGGAAATTGCCGCAGTAAAGCGGATGCTATAATAGGAAGCAATTTCCAGTCTTGTTTTGCTTATACTCTTTATTTGCAAGCATTTTGCCGGAACCGCCATTGTTATTATCCGCTAATTGCAATTTCCATTAAACTGTATGAGGAAATTATAGTGTCACAAAGTAATTTCTCCAAGGACAGATCCAGAACAAATAAAGACCAATGATTTGATGATTTGATGGTCGGCGTCTGGGCTTTATTCATTTCAATTTAATAGTCCTGTTTTCTGCTCTGTTATTCATTAGGCATTACTTTCCCCTGGGACTTCAATGACAGAGCTTTCTAACTTTGCAAGGATTTTGTTGAATAGATAAGCTTGTGAAAAAGGATGACCGCTGCAATCAAGCCAAATGTATTTGACCCATTAAAGTGAAAAAAACTCCTTTTCTTCACGAGTGAATAGTCGAGGAAAACGTTACTTCAACGAGAGAGCTATAAGCGTTCAGGAAATCATGGAGCAACAATAGCCTAGAGGGAAGAGAAGCGGGCTTGTGACTGGAAGGTTGTCAGGTTGAATCCTGCAGGGCTGAGGGAATGAGGAAGCAAGGCACTTAACCTCCAAAACTGCTTCAGTGGAGCTTCTTCGCGGGGAAAAGTAGAGCGATGTTACTCTCATGCGTGAATGTGTCAGTGTGAAAGTGTGAAACAAGACATTGCTGACAAAGAGCAAATGTGCTCAGTCAAACGGTTAAGGCCACAGTGATAATCTGCAACATTTCATTATAAATAAACATCCATTTTGCTCCTCTTTATTGCTGACTCTTGTCACACAATAGTGATTTGTCCTGAAACCCAGTTCATGAAAGCTTTTACATTTGCTGTTGTAAACACACCGGTGTCCGGCAGCTCCTTCCTTACAGACTATCCTCCGTCGCACAAGAAGTGATATGTTTTATGTTTCCAGCAGCAGCAACAGCAGTTTGTAGTTTGGAATAAACAGCGGCTACGAGCGGTGATAGCCACCATGGCTGAACAGACAAAGAAAAGAGTCTTAACTCCAGAAACTTCTTCAACAGAAAATCCAAGGAAAAGACAGCCACGGTTTGACAACAAAGTCAAGAGTTGGGAAGTGCAGTGCAAAAACACCACAGCAATGACGAAAATAAAAACAAGAAACTTGAATCTCGCAGATAATCAAAAGAAAATCCCTTAATGAGGAGCAGTATTAAGTGAAAAAGTGAAGCACGTCACCCTTTTCCCCCCAACAAGAGGGATTTGTGACACAGCTCCAAACCCTCTATTGCCACACCCAAAGTACTTGCATTTGCTCTATAAATGTGGAAAGACAATACCCATATAACTTTAATATACCATTGAAAAAAGACAGAGTTGTGATGTTATCTAGAGATTCAGTCAATGGGCTGAAGCGGAGAACAGATGAATAAAACTTTACTTTCAAATAACTTTACACATAAACCCCTAGGAACACAAACACAGCTGCTTACTGGATGGTATGGGAGGCTGTGCATGGAGAGATGTAGTTGCACTAAAATGCACATGGTTTGTATGTGTGTGCTGATTCTCAGACTCATACCACATGTGTATTTCTATGTACTATTGCAAAAAATCTCATTTTTTTTGCTAATCCAAAATTTCGTTTTACATTCCAGCCGTTCCTAGTATACAGTATCTGCCTGTGCACTCAGCCTAGCTTTCAACCTGTTTCCAACCACAGAAATGTCAAATTGAGCCCCAAGAGTGTTTTCAAGGCAAACTTGGCAAGTGCCCAGCAGGCAGCAAAACACAGTGGTAGACGTAATTTCATTGCATCATGAATTCTGATGCGGTTTGCAGTGTGTGGCTGAGCGGCTGCACGTTTCCAAGGCAAAGTGTTCGCATTGTTCTTTTGTACTCTCACATTCACACGCAGGTCATCACATCCTGACTGCTGCAAAAATATCACAGACATACGTGCCAGGCCATGCCGATTCAAAGACTGTCCCCATATACAACATGTATAGTATTCACAACTTTTTGAGTAGATCCCTCTCTCTCTCTCTTTCTGCAAACACACTTCCTTTAACCTTGAGGTATGAGGTATTCAGTTTATTCAGTGCATACTCTCCAAGTCAATATACAGCAGCTTATTTTCAATGACATGTATAGCAAGAGGTCTTCAGTGACAAGATTTCTGCTAACTGCTCCCTATGTAGTTCCTCATTGAGTTGCACTTCCTTAATGTCCAGAAAACCAATGCCCAATGACAGTCACTACTTTTGATACTGACAAGCAACCGGTCTAAACCAGTCTATTCCGATAAAACACAATGATACCTTGCCAAATAGTGTGCACCGCCTACCCGGCAAGTCTTACAAAAACATGCCGGGATAGGTCACTCGATCCCGAGGAGCCAATCACACGGGCAGAAGTAATATTTTAAATTGCTTCCCTTTACACTTTCATCCATCGACCTCATTCATTTAGCGTCTCTGTAAGTCTCTGCTCGTGATGTTTGAGGCTGCTAACGAGGAGCACGGTGCAGACATCCAATGACCTTGTCAGTGCAATCTAGATCTGCGTTTGTTGAGCAGGTGCACTGCAATTCCCCGAGTAGTCTCGCACTTTCCTCTCGCTAATCCTCTGTGACAGACTCGCACAGGCTAATGCTGAGCTCAAACAGGTAGCGCTGCTCTGTGCTATCAACACAGTGCTCGAGCTAGCCGCAAAAAACTAGTGTGCCTTCCACATTAGACATGTATTACAAGTAATCGCAAGTGTGCGTCTAATTCAATCTACACAGTGGCCTCTATTATCCTTACCCTCCATAAGCTCCAAAGGTGAAGCTCCTTTTCCTCTGAGGCATCCTGCTGAAGGGCTGATGAGGCTTCCCAGGGGCACACAGGAGATCAGTGTTTACAGCTCTGAGCTACAGTATGACAGTCATCCCTCTTTCTTTCTCAATCTCTAACTGTTTCTCTCTTCATTTTCCTCTTTCCCTTTCACCCTCCCTCCCTGTCTGAGCCCTCGTCTTTAAACCTCCAGGCTGGGTGAGAGTGTGTGTTTTGCCAGAGTACATTTTATGTGTGTACACATCCCTGCCCTCTACCTCTATCCCTGCCTCCCTGTTTCTCGTCTCTGTTCTCGAAGTAGCTCCTATCTCTCTCTGATTAAGGGAAAGGTGCGTCCGACCGTCCTGTTGTCCTGGTAACGAGCAGGACGCTCTCCGCTACTCAATCTGACTGATTCTCAATTCATTTCCAGCAGGAAGAGGGAACAAAATACTTCAATTTCCCCACCTATGTCCTAAAAAGGTAACTGGCTTCAGCTCAGATCTGTCACGGTATTATCGTGACGTGAACGACAAGAGCTTTTTACTCAACTCTTGGTTGAAATGTGTGTGTAGAGGTGCCAACACACACTAATAAGGGGGACACTGCTATATATTTTCTGCTATAGACAATGTGATTAAATGATATGACCTAGCTTTAGTTTAGTGACACTTGCAAGACAATGGCAAGCAATGGCATGCTTACAACTTGATCCTTTAAAGCCCTAGGAAACTATATGAAAAATATATGATATCAAAGTTTAGTGTCTAATTAAGCATCCACAAAAAGCTGAGTGAAAATAAACTTTCAGAAATATTAGAAAACCTCGTTCAAAAACAGCTCATTTAGCTGTTTAGACCGTTTCTCAGGACTGTGTAGGCGTGTCAGATCAGGATTTGATTGACATCCTGACACGATGGATAGCTCCGCCCATGGCAAACTGTCAAGCTGTTGCACCTGTTGGGGGCGGGACAACTGACGTGCATTTTTTAATGATTGGATTAATGAATTCTCTGCGTCATAAATCTCAGAAAACACCACGCCCAATTCAACCCCACTGTTCTGAACCCGCCACTCATTTGAACGAGGTTTTCTAAGATTTCTGAACGTTTATTTTCACTCAGATTTTTGTGAATGCTTAATTAGACACTAAACTTTGATATCATATATTCATTTGTACTATTTCAAGCCAAGTTTCCTGGGGCTTTAAAAAGTTCTTGACTAACCCATATACCGCCATTAAAGTGCCAGTGCAAACCAAGTGGAAAGGCATGTCTCAGAAAAGCCTGGGTCAGGGCGTGGTGATCTGCTGACCGAGCACATGTCTGCTTACAGTCAAACACAAGAGGAGCAGCGGCGCCGAGAATTCCCGTCTCTTCTGATCTCCTTTCCTCTCCCGCACCTCTTCCTCTCCTTCGATCTCCTTTCCCTTCCTGTGTTCCTCCTCTGCGCTTCTGTCCTTTCATGTCCTCTCTGATTTTATTGTTTATCTAAGTCAATTCCGCTTTCCACTGTGGCCCCAACAGTATATCCGTCCTGCCCTGTCCAGTTCAAGAGCAATTGACTCTCCCCTTGTCTCCCGTCCCTCGGTGCTATGTGTCGGGGTGCCCCGATGACTCCCTATCTCACCTCGCTTGATTCGATTAGGTTTGACTGGGCCGCAGCTACACTTTCAAATCATAAGCTTAGAGGAGAGGACATCTCTACACTGTCCCCACCCATCCCCGCTGCATTTTGTATCGGTTTCCTTGGGACCTAAAAGTGGGTCGCGAGATGTTTTGACAGCGTTGCAGACAAAGATCAAGGGCAGTACTGTGCTAATATATTTGGGTCATGACTTCAGGGCTGATGTCAAATATATTTGAGTCCCGACGCAACAGCAGCTGAGAATCACTGCTCAGCGGAGGTGGTGCGGCCATGTGGGATGTGCCTCCTTTATCACTGGATAGAGTAATACCATGATTCCTTTATCTTAGGCTGTGTGAGCATCTTTCCTTTACATCTCATACTAATTTTTATTTGTCTGGATTGGATTACTGTGTTGAAAAAGCATCCACACTTATTATCATGGTCGTCCACAAGACCAACGTTAGGATCCTCCTCCAGTTAGCTTCTTCTTTTCATTCAAAGGGAAGTGGGCACAAATGACGGCTCCACATTTCCAGTCAGGCTGGCCCCGGTTCCTCGGCTGATAATGACACTGAAATGTTTCGTCTACGGAAGCACGATCCTCCAGAGTCAGACCGCTGCAGACAAACATGTTCCTGTTGCTACAGGGTAATGCAGTTTCAAGTGCTCTTTTGACCATTTCTGTTCCCTCGTGTCCTTCCGAAGATGCCCTTCATGGGGATGCGGGAAGAAAAAAAAAAAAAAAGTACCCAGACTGATTTGAGGCAGGTGAAAGGGAAGGGCATTTTGGGCTAATTAGTCTATGTCCGCCGGTCTCATTCGGAAGACGTGGCTGGCTGGCTGGAGTGCTCTTTTCTTCTAAAGCAGGTCAGCCTCGACTTTGAAGAGTTGACTGGCGGCAGGAAGGAGGAGGACAATAATGACAGGCTGCCCTCTATGAGACGGGGTTGAGTACGCGCTGAAACGCCGCTGTCACGATGGCAGATGAATACTTGACTAACAAATCACATCCAGACCAAGAGACAGTTGAAGCACTGTGAGGAAAGTAGCTTGTTACCCAGGCTCAGCATCCAGCGGAATATGACAAATATCCCGTAGCATATTGAGGAGTGACAAACTGAGAGACAGAGAGTTTAGGAAGGTTGCAGTATGGGAACAATATGGGAGGGAAACATTTAGTATCCATTTTCTCAATGTTGAGTACATCCTCACCAACTGCTTGCATTTTATTCTGATGAAGTCTGCATGATATAGACCAAAACCATTATTTTAAAAAAATATTGCAAAATAAAATATAAAAAACTAAAATAAAATATATATAAAATAAAATAAAATAAATATACAGTGGTGGCCAAAATTATTAGAACACTTGGCATACATTTAAGAGGTTTCAGTTGTTTTTGTTCAATTGGCCATTAAAATACCCAAAATAAACCATAGAATAGAGCCATCATAAGAAGATTTACATAATTTTCCTTACAAAAAACAAGCTAGGCCTATTTCACTGTCAATGTCACACAATCATGTTCCTTCACAGAAGAAGCCAAATTACTTGTGTAATCATTGTCAGGTGTGATGGTGGTTAAATTGATGGTGATCAAGAGTCTTAGGACACAGCTGTGTGATTCTTTTGAATGCTGCAAAAGGTGGACATACCAAATATTAAAGTTAAAAGTGGATAAAAACAGTAGGACTCACTTCATCTGATATTTGTTGTGCTCAGAGCAACCATCTGCATGTTTCATGAACATTATGAAATGAAATCATGTTTTGGAGGCAAGAAAAGGTCAATATTTTCAGATCTGTCAGGTGTTCTAATAATTTTGGCCACCACTGTATATATTTCTTTTAAATCACCAAAAGGCATTTTGATTTGCAGGCCAGTGAGCTATGTCAGCCTGATGGTATTTCATATTGCAGGCCTTATTGCTATTCCAGTTTATTTCTGTCTCCATTTCAGTACTAGGTGACATACTATGACTAGGTGACATACTATGACTAGGTGACATATTATGACTAGGTGACATACTATGACTAGGTGACATACATACACAGACTCTTTACAGACTTTTTATTTCTTTTGATGTGTGTCACTTTGTGACCTTTATTTGCATTTCACTTTGTGAAAATGCAAATAAAGTTTATTACATGGTTCTTCTTTGTGGAGTAGCCACTCGACAGCCACATTTTCTTCAAGTGTGAACAGACAGTGAACCTTCAAGTGCAGCATTTGCTCTTCAGGGCAAAAGGAGCCATTTTATGATTACGGTACACGTCCTCCTTTCTGGTAATGGCAGAGCACAACTCAGACACATTCAATATTTACCAGCTGTGCGCACAACTACACCCCTGACATGATTGCACGACAACGTGCTCTGCCTCAGTGTCCTGAAATAGCCCGATCAAAGGTGAAATCAAATATAGTATTCACGTCTCCATCCACGAAAAATCTACCATGTTCTAATTTCCTGTTTATTGAACTTTCTGAAGGATAAAATGCACTTTTGCTCTGTTTCAAGTGGCATCTTTTTCAAACAGTCTCTTTTAGATTGCAGGCAACCATCACTAAATCATCAGAGAGAAATATAAATCTTTAAGTATGAATGACTTAGTCTCAACACTTGCAAGGCAGAGGCAGTTAAAGAACAATCTCAAAAATGATAAATATGACGTACAGGAGTACAATAGGAGGAGGTAAATAAGAGTATTAACCACTCCTAATGAAGCCAAATCATCAAAATGAAACTTCCTTTAGGAGTAGGAGTTAACAGGCAGTCAAAGGAGTGTGGAGGCAAAGGACTAATGAAGTCGTCTTGGTGCAACACTACCCCTTACTGTTAGCGAGGGGAACTACTTCACAACCCCTCTTGAGCTGCTGGGTGTCCCCGGGGCTGTTTGAGAGGCATGTGTGACACAGACAACTTTGAATTTCAAGGACTAGGCTGCACTGCCTCAGAACAATTTTGCTTTTGACAGAGAGAGAGAGAGAGGAAGAGAGAGAGAGAGAGAGAAACACACTAGCTCAAGAACAAAGCAAAGAGATTATTATATATCTTCCTGGCTCTGGCACGATCTGTCTTATTGCATCGCAGGATGTGCACACATTACCGCTCAGTAGAGTAACGTGATTATGGTGCAGAACCCACCACTGCGGTGGCAGCCACTCTTCCGTAACCAAATGCAACGAATGAGATTCTCTCTCCACCACAAATTGCAAGAGTGAGATTATTGGTTGCTGACATTGTATAACTCTCTCATCAAAGACAGATTCCAGCAGGAAGTCTGAGACTTCATCACACTGCCCCTCTAGATCTGGGTGTCATGAATTTCACAACTCCTCCGGGCCATGATAACAGAGGGAAAAGTGGTAGGAGTCGGAGTGAAAATTACAGAGGGATGGAGAGAAAGGAGAAAGAAGGATACATAAAGGAGAGGGTATGAAAAAAAACCAGCAAAATAGCAAGAGAAACAGCGAGAGAGAGAGAGAGAGAGAGAGAGAGAGAGAGACCAAGTCACCTTCACTAGCGCTTAATGGGGCTTAATGGGATCGTAGGGTATAGGGTGGACTCTCCATCAGAATACTGAAACACAGTATGGGATGTATTGTTCATTTATGGATGAACTTACAGTCCAGGTCTTGAAGTTGAAAAGAAAACATAAATAATCCATTTCCAGTCATTATTGTTGGAAATACAGAAGGTGCAGGTTCAGCGGGTTTTTCCAGTCCATTTTTACTACAGAAATCAATGGAGAAATTGGACAGGAAACAACGGAGGAACTATTTCACCTTGTGGGTTTTCACACACAGCAATGGGAGGGAAATGATTTATCTTTTTTCTGAAACTTCAAGACCTGGACTGTAATGTAATTCATAAATGAACCAGATATCCCATACCGTGTTTAAGTATTCTGATGGAGAGTCCACCGAACACCAAAAGATCCCATTAAGATCTAGTGAAGGGACTTTGTTAGCAAGAAAGACACATTTAAAAAAGTCTCAAAGGAAACCAATGTTCAGAGTTGTAAAATTCAATATGACATCAGTAACAGTAATCTGCCCTGTTGAACACATTTTTGCTAGTGTGGCAACTTACCCCGAACAAAGCCAAGGGGTTGAATACTTATGCAAACTTGATCTCATCCTTCAGAAATCAGATGAAAAATCCCCAATAAATGGAGTTTGAAATAACTTAATAGCACAACAAAATGGACAAAAAGTCAAGGGGTTTGAAAACTTTTGCAAGGCACTGTATACATATATCGTATAGTATGGCAACCAGTCCACTTTTATTTCTAATTGATCTGCATTTATACACCCTATTTACATCCATGAGCCGAGACAAAGTAGAGAGAGAGATGACACAAATCACACCAACCGAGTGGCAGATCCTGTGAATGTGCCCTGAGAGCAATGTAGAACGAGGGCACAGCATAGTAATTTACAGCACCGCTACACACACACACACACAATCCGGCTGAAAACCCCCAGCAGGACACGCCGCTCATTCTCTGGGGTGAAAACCAGGAGCTGAAGACCATTAGGAGGAATAAAACCAAAGCTTAGTTTTCATGTAACAACTACTGGGCTGAGCAGGGACTGAGCCCCAGAGGCCCCCATCTCCTGGGTTAATGACTTTTCAGACAGTGAGGCAGCAGAGACTTAGTTAGGAGAGGGCTTTGATTTATCCACATGAGAGGGTAAGACGGAGACCGAGAGGAGGTGGCGATTTCTAATCATGCCGCCTTATCAAAACAATCATTAATTTGGACCTCAATGTGCATCCGCGGTCAACAACCTTGACAGTGACCTGCGCTGGCTGTGTGGAGCTCCTCCCTTCCCTGTATCTGTCGTCAGGTGTAAATCCGTCACCATGTAAAGGTGAACCCGCTTCCACACAGCACAATCGGACATGGTCGGAAGGATATGGCTGCGCATAGGACTTGTTGTGTGTAGGAGTTTGTGGATGCCTATCAGACATCAAGAGAGTTTTTTTTTTTGCTTGTCTGTTGTTCTTGGCATCTGTGGATATATGTTTAATGCAGCTGTTGCAATGCAAATCACCTGTCACTCTTCAATACATCAATGTTTCAAGACATTTACTCCGATAACATGTCAGAATTTTCTTCATTTCTTCATCAAGTTCCATAAATTACTCCCCACAAAACCCCATTAACTGCAGTGAAGCATTCAACATCTGTGAAATATGGAGGAACCAGCCTGTAAGCTTGAATTATGTTATTTTTTTATTATGTTATAGAAGTCTCCCCCCCCCCCCCGCAAATGATTGATGGAATAATATTACATTTTGGAATGAAACTGCTACACTGCCGTTTGAGGCTTCGCTCCTTCCGTCTAATCACACGAGACGTGTGGCACACTGGGAAACTAAAAGCCTCAAACAAGTGAAATCACGATCAGTTTTTGAATTCGGCAGCACCTACGACATTCGTATTTGACTGCCTAGAAAAGCCGACCAGATCTGAGTGCTGTCTTCCCATGGAGCTGCTGAACAGCACGGCAGATGCTGTCTCCCAGCAACGCGCCACTCACAGGACAATGGATAGAATTGTATATTTGGAGTGTTTTGCAGCTTTCAGCACCATGGACAGCAGCAGCACACTGCCATGCTTCACTTCCACGCACACATTCCCTTATGGTCTCAGATCATTCAGTTCTCATAAGTTGCTTTTCATATATCTATATATGATTAATGCTCTTCATAATGTTTTGCTAAGTTAGGGTGTTTATTAAATACATTTGACGATTAAGTCCTCACAGGCAGACGGATTTTTGAAAATACTGAAAAATAATTGTAAATGTAACCCGTCAAACAGTCACATTTTTGACAATTTCTTCATTAAGCCTCTTTGATCATAATGTATAGAGATAGAAGTATAACCCCAGGTTCTGCATGCCTGAGAGAGAGAGAGAGAGCGAGAGAGAGAGAGAGAGAGCGCCGCTGAAGGCAAGTGATCTAGGGTCTCCGAGTGCGGCGTGCTCTCTGTGGTGGGTCTGTGTTCACGCCGCTCTCTGCCTCTCAGCGATAGCCCTCCACTTCAGTCGCACCATCAAAGCGCCACCCCGCTCTTTCATTTGCCTTTGTTCCCACTGTGGCATTTCACCGTATCTCACGGCACTGTCCACTCCCCGCTGGGCTCCTGACCCTTAGAAGGCCCCCCCCCCCCAGACCCCAGCTGGGCACCGCTAAGCTTGTTCTGCGGTGGTGCAGACAACTGGCTGTGGCACACTTTCTGGAGCCCTCGACTAGAGGGTTGTGACCCTAATGCATACTAATCTAACATACCCATAAAAATAATGGCCATGTGACAGCTATGACTAAGTATTAAAGAAATGACATCTATTAATTACCAGCAGTTTTTGCTTTTGATATTGATCTAACGCATGAATAGGGATTGAAAAGCTTCAAAATGATGGATTGTTACAATGGGACCTCTGGTTTTCTACCATCTTGTGGGCTGAGCAAATCAATTGAGAACTGTGTCATTTTATTTAGGAAATAGGTGTAGATAAGGTGTTGAATGCTATTGCACAAGGAAATGTGCTTTCATTCAACAAAAGGTAGCAAAACAATTATTTCCTTATTTATTTCAAGACTCACAATTGATATTAGTAATGAACAAAAATCCAATAACCAGCCTAGTGTCAGTGTCATCACCTTAATATACAGATGTACCTTGTATGATAAATAAATACATTTCAGCCCAATTCCACCCTCAATGCTGGCCTATCCACCTCCACTTCTATTCAGAAATAGCATTCGAATTCTGTAGCTCTGATGCTAGTAATCCTTTTATTCTTTTCTGCAGCCCATCACAGGGTGGATAAGAAGACAGTATTTGTGAAAGTCTTGGCTCTGTGAATGGAAGTGTAGAGGGAGAGAGGAAGGCGAGTGTCAGAGGTATGGGTCACCTCCCACTTCATCATAACAGCTCAGGGATGAAAAACTGCCTCTCTCCATTCCACCTTTCACACCCGAATCAAAGCCTATCCAGCATGTTTATGTTTGGAATGATGGATGATGCACAGACATAAAGGGAGAGGGAAAAAATCTAACTAAAATGAATACATCCACAGTGACATAGCCCCTTGATAAAAGAGCAGTATTTCTACCAGAATTTAATGAAATGAATGAAATTCATTGAAACAGGCAAAGCTGTGGTGCACCAATTTGACCAATGGGGCTTGATGCTGGCAAAAGTAATAGCATGAGCCTGGATTGCCTTTCTAGAAGCCATCACATACACCAGATAACCTATTACCACAGCATATGAACACCAATAGTCTGTATATCCCTATAAGCACAGCAACGCGCAACTACAAGTGAGTTGAGATGAAGGTTTGGATGGGCAGCAGTTTGCTATTGGGAGTATTAACATCTCACAAGGTATCATAATAAATGTTGACACCTTAGCATGGCTTGGATAATAATAATGACGTGATATTTTACTGAACCCTGATTCGAGGTCAGAGGTCAGGGTCAGCTACAGAGCAGCACCCCAGGAGCTGGTAGCGATTCGGTGCCTTGCTCAAGGACACTTCAGGAGGCTGCATGCGTCTTGAAACCGGGGCTTGAACCCAGATCCTTTGGTCGAAGGACAGTCTCCCTACCCACTCTACCACCTTGCTGCTCCAATAATAATGAATCTTTGGATTCCAGTCCATCGCGGAGGTCGGAGAAATGCAGCATTCTAATAAATTGTATTAACTTTCACTGGTCTTTGGGAAAACTAAATCTACTTTCCTTTGACGTGCACATTATTTTTAACCGCCTGTAATATGAATCCTAATGGTGCATGGTTCACGAGCACTAAAACAAAACTCCATGAAACAAAAATGAGTGGGCCATTTTAGAGCAGGCAATATTCCTGAGAGAAGCCATAACATTGAATAGTGAAGCCCATAAGACTTTAACTCACGGGGTCATGGAGGTCCCCTCTGGGCTGCCAGGGGCTGGTAAAGTATCAATACAATTCCATTCACCAATCACAAGGCTTAATTAAACATTGGCAGGGAGCAGCGGAAAGCGTTACTGTCAAGGGCAGTATCTACACATTTAGGTAAAGAAAGACAACTGACAGCTGCTGGCTGATTAAAAGATTTTCGAATTATTCAGCATTGCAGTTGCAGCGTTGCAGTTGCAGCGTTGCAGTTGCAGCGTTACAGTTGCAGCGTTGCAGTTGCAGCGTTGCAGTTGCAGCGTTGCAGTTGCAGCGTTACAGTTGCAGCATTGCAGTTGCAGCGTTGCAGTTGCAGCGTTGCAGTTCATGCAACAACACAGCAGCTCTAGCTCAGCCACAAAGGAATTTGTCTTGCTTGCTTTTCCCTAAAAACTGAAAACAGCAGCTGATCTTAAGAGTGGTGTGTGTGTGTGTGTGTGTGTGTGTGTGTGTGTGTGTGTGTGTGTGTCAGTGTTTGCAACAGTTAGCTCTGTGTTTGTTCAGTAACAATTCCCACGGTGTGATCATAAAAGCCCCAATGAGATACCCAGTGAGAGGGAGCCAGCACTGCCCGTCATCTACGTTGATGTTTGATGAACGTCAAGCAGGTGCAGTGTGTGTGTGTGTGTGTGTGTGTGTGTGTGTGTGTGTGTGCGTGAGGGAGTCTACGCCTTTGAAGACATGAGATAAAAGTGAAAACAGAGGGACATTTCATCTTGTCTGAACATTTCTAATCACCCTTTGCTGAGTCATAGCACAGTCGAGTGTTTTAACAACCAGACGAAATAACATCCTCCAGCTATTTCCCTGCTTGTTCCAGACAAGTTAAGTAAACAGCCACAGAAGTCACCATGCAGAGAGAGCACGGCTGCCTGGATGACAGATTTAACACTTTGTTAATTGTAAGCACTGAAGAAAGTCATCCAGATTCCACCGCATGAAGGGTGTTTTAGTGCCATATGAATTTTTTAAAACACAATTTGGGCATTTTGCATTTTGTTCCTGAGAGTTGCCCCGCCCAAGGACACTGGAAGGACTCACGGCTGGTTAAGGACAAACTGGCTGTTGCAGGGATTAAACCTGTGACCTTTTGTTTTTACGGAGTAGCACTAGACCTCCTTTCTACCCTGGGTTCTACTCTCCTACTGCTGCACACACTCTATATGTCCCCTACAGCTGCAACCATACTGTTTGCCATGTATACTGAATACACATAGTGATTAAAGGTTGATATGTTGGCCTACTGCACACTGTACAGTGTCAGAAAAAAAGGGTTCACAATTTATCACTGGGGCTGTACCCTTTCTATCAAATTTGATAGAAAGGGTACAGCCCGGGTACAATTGTGAACCCTTTTTTCTGAGAGTGTATGTATGGTGATAGTCTGTCTGTTGCCATGCCTTGTACTGTCCCTTTGCATTGTATGTGAGGCCCTGTTGTCCTTGTAATATGTGCATTTGTGCTTGACAAAAGCAACAGTAGAATAAGATGAGATTCCTAGATCACCATCATTTCAAGTAATCCGCAGCAAGGTGTGCAAGGGTCAAAGTGATAGTGTCCTTATAGTGGGAGTAACAATTATTCCTGTGTTTCTGAAAGGGTCACACTGTTTGTGATCACCAATAGTAAGGAGTAAGAAGGTAGAAGGGATTTTTTTGCAAGGTAGGAATGAACGAGAGGGGATGCGATTCACAGGGTGACATGAGGTACTTCTTGAATAGAAGAGTTTTCAGTCTATGATAGAATATGAGGAGTAACGAGACTGTTCTGTCTGGAGTGGGAAGGTCATTCCACCGTCAGACAGCCAGCAGGGAGAAGAATCGCGTCTGGGTGGAGGGAGGACGAGGTAAGCAGAAGGTTGCGGCAGAACACGGAGCACAGGCTGGCTTGTAGGGCTGGGCCATGGCCTGGAGGCATTGGGGGTGCGGCTCCTGTAGCGTTGTATGCAAGCAGCAGGGTTTTGAAGTAGGTACAAGCAGCCGCGGGCAGCCGGTGGAGGCAGCGTGGGAGGGGAGTGATGTGGGAGAATTCGGGGACGTTTGAGACAAGGCAGGTTACAGCATTCTGGATGGGTTGTAAGTATGTATTTTGGGAGTCCCGGCAAGCGGTCTTGACAGGTGATTAAAGCTTGAACACAAACCTAGGCAGAGTCTCTGGAGAGAAAGGTCTGACTGAACAGATGTTGTAGATTGCACACCTAAAGAATTGGGCTGGGGAACGTCTAGCATCACATCAAGAATCTTGACAGTTCGGGCAGGAGTCACTGTGGCCTTGTCAGTGTTGATGGAGAGGGTTTGCAGAGGGTAGGGTTTTCCGATGCTTCTCGATTTGAGATGCAGAACCAACATTCAATCGAAGGCATCCTCCACCTTGTTCAACATGACAATGCTACGAGTACAAACATGGAAATGTGACATTTTCCTACAGCGGCCGCGGCATTCTACACAGAATACACCCTTGTGCACTTCGAAACCCAAGCTGATAGTCGGCCAAATCATGAATTATTCAAACTGAAAGCAACAAATACTGATCCCAATTTTGTTTACTGCTGCTGAGAAGTGGCTTATACCACCCTTACTGTCGACAACTAAACAAAGCCCAACTGAACCTGCAGGCAGTCAGCTGTAGTATTGGAAATGGTGGAATATGACAGGGTGTGTCCGTAGATGGCTAGACACACAGGATGGAGTAAAAAATGAATAAGGCACAGTTGTGGGAATTGGCACTATTCAGGTTTATATACTGTTAAACTCCAAATGACCAAACTGAGAGATACCTAAGGAAGAGGCAGAGAAATATGAAGGCAGGGAGATGATTGGGGTAGAGGACATCAGGGGGTGAAATAACAAATACCTCCACTACCTGAAAGAAACCCTATGGACGCTGAGCACCTTTTCTGTACTGTAACTGCAAAAATCACAATAAAAAACCCCACTTGGCTGAGGATTAAATTGAAGGAAATATGAGTCAATCTATATTACACAGGGTGCAGAACACCCTCTATCCTCAGGTAAATTAAACACACAAAGTAAGGGTAGACCAATATATCAGTTTGACGATATGCTGGACCAGAAACCTTTAACCTCTTCCTGCAACAACTCACCTCTCGCAGGATTTCAAAGCGAGACTTCTCCTTGAGGACTTCTGTTTCTGGTTAAACAAAGGTCTATCTCTGTAGGGATCCTTTCCGTAATGTTGTCAGACACGTCCAATAACAATCTGAGCCTGTCAGTGGCAAAAACAAGCACTTTTAGTGGATGTACTTTGATGGGGCGCAGTGGCCGCAAAGGATTACGTTGCAGCCATTGCAGCCCGTTTTGCAGGTTGCCGGCTGAGGTGATCTACTGGAGCAATTCCAAAACTTTTTGTACATATTTGTCATTTAGACCCCAAACTATGTACAAATAGGGCCCAGGTTTAAAAATACCGGAATTACCCTTTAAGGAGCTGCTAACCCACCTAAAACTATTTAACTGGGTTTCATTGCAGAGTTTTAGTGTCCAGTGGTCTAAATGCATACATTCCACCCTGACAAGAATACAATTCTGGGGGAAACACTAAATACTTAACTAAAGACACTTATTATTGGCAGCAAAACATCGGCTATCAACCACTAAAAATAGACAGCATTGGTGTCGGTCTTAGCATAAATGTTCGACTGATGTGTTCTCAAAATAGGAGAACAGAATAGGAGCGCAGAGGCAATATGGAGACAGCAGGGGTCGAAGCCATGCATGCTGCGTGCTGCCTCTGCTGCTGTCTCCATGCTGAGGCAATAATCTGAACAAATACTGGCCATATCCGTCGCAAACACTGCGAAAAAAACACAGGAAATCACCTGCAGTGCTACCCACCACATGGCAGCTTGCCATCAGTGGGGCAATACAGCAGCAAGTGCTTTTTGTCTTCACTGTCCTTTCTAGATTTCTGACCATCCTGTGTGTCAATGTCTACACTTGATCAGTGAGATGTTGTGATGTGATTAGGATAATGATACGTGGAAATGATTGTTGCCCAACCTGTCTTATGGCTGTATGCTCCTCTTGTTCCTATGGACAAAGAGAAAAAGGACGATCATTAATTATAACAATTTTCTTTACTTAAATAATACCCAAGAGGTCTCATCACAGTAAACACCTTAACAGTTACATACTCTCTGATTGTTTTGTTTTTTTGAAGTACTATACATATAAGAATGTGTATCTGGATAGAGCAAGAGGCACCACAAGAGCTAGCATAGCAACCGGCTACCTAGCATAGCAACCGGCTACCTATGCTTTATAGCACTTATCAGCGCAGTTGGAGGCCATCAGATTGCTTGGCTGAAACTATCCAGTTCATAAACCATAATACAACTAATGGCACATCTGTGTATGCCACTATGATATATATTCTATCATGTAGTCAATAAAACCTTTGCCTTAATCTGTCTAGGATTCGACTAATTTGTTGATTTAAACATGACACACATCCCCAGGCTTATTAAAACAACCCATCACCCTGAATGTCATGAGTCTGTGTGAACTGAATTTAACTGGCAGCTGCAAGAACACACATCATGCATATCAATTATTTCTAAAGTGGAGCTGTGAAAATTATCAGGGTGGTTCCATTGTGTAGGTTAATGGAAACTCACATAGGCATTTAACTATAGGGTTAATGCCAGTACTAAGCCACCATGACAATCCTGTCCTTGAGCATGAATAATGAATAATATTGAAACTGTGTGTGTGAGCCCACATGATTGGCTGGCAACACCAAAGAAAGCATTGGGTTTGATTGAAAAATAAATATCATATATATATATATATATATATATTTATGTTGAAAACAAGGCACATTTAGAGTTGAAGTGTTATGAAGTGTCCTAATTTAGACATCAATCATTTAAAAATGATTGAAATGAACATGTTTACAGTCTGTATCCTCTTTATTTTAGAAAAAACAAAAACAAATAATGGACATCTGTTTTTGTTTTTTTCAATATACAGCATTTTGGGCATATCCTGAAATACAGTGTAACTAAATTCACTTGGGAACTTGGGAATTCAAGTCACTAAGACACATGTTTGAATTAACCAATTTGGAACTCTATCAGATGGACCCGCACTTCATATTCAAGTCAGGGTTGAGCTTGAGACCGTTTCCCTGATTCAGACAAGATTGACATTAATTACATTTCATTACAGTATTGACTGGTGCTGGATTTTCCTCGGACAACAAAGCCACACACAATAGCCCAGACTTCAGACATCATAACCATTATCACCCCCATCAGTTTTCTGGTTTCTGTCAGTCACAATAATCCTAATTAACAGGAGGAGGTGGGGCTAACGAGTTGGTCCAGTTAGCTTAATTTACCCTTCCCTTGGAGGAGAACAAGGAGAGGGAATGAACATAATGGAGTAAGCCAAAATGGTAATCACAATGTCTTGTTGACAGAAATGTGATAATTATGTCTGGTACAACATGCTTTCAGGTGGAAGAAGAGCACATTAGATGATTAAACCGTGAATTGTCCAGTCACAACAGAAAAAAAAAGTCATGGCAAAGTGAGTTCAGACGACCCACATGATTTTGAAATAAGAGTTTCTGAGTCGACAAAAGTTCTCCGATGCAGCTTTGACCTAGATGTGAGAATTGCTAGATGTCTGATGAAGTTCTCCCTTTGCCAGAACTTCCTCTTTGGTTACTAAATTATTTACTAACATATTACAAAGCATGCACAAAACTGTCAGCATGTTTACTAGGCCATTTACAAATGCAATAGACTCCAAATTTCTAATTGTATTTACCAATTTTACATGACCTTACATGCTTTACCGATGGCTTACAATGGCTTACTGGCTTGAGTACGAATGGTTTACTACAGTTTTGTCAGGCATTTGTTCATGTTAGATAATGCTTTACCAACTAGATTTGCAGTACCTATTCTAAAGTGGTCACTATTCCTGCCTTACCAGTGGCTTACTAGTGCTTGTAAAGCATTACTTCTATTTTCTTGGGCAGAACTAATGACTTTTTAGAGGAGGAACCATCTCTGTACAGCCTGCAACACACCTGGGATGCTTTTTCAGTGTGCACACCCGCTTGGAGTGCCTCTGGCATGCCTTAGTTAAGGGTTTGTTCATCATTAATTCATGTATTTACTAACATTTGTTAAGGGAACATTATAATAAAGTGTTACCTTTAATTCTAAGCATTTTCATGCATGTAAAGAAGAGTGTATACATCAGAGTCGCATCTGTGAGACCTTTTCTTTAACTGTATGAATTTGGGTTTATTCAAGTCAACACTGATGCAAATTCATGCAATTCATCTGCAGCGCTCTGACTGTGACTTCTGAACGCAAAGACTCAAAATCATAAAACTCAGTGTCAGGAAAGAATGAGGATGACGCATGGCTTCCTCTAATCCAGACCTTCTGCAGTCTGATGGGTCATGGGGCGAGGTGGAGGTAATGTTTCATTAGTCTGGCTGGGATCACAGTGATTATCTTTGAGATCAGATGTCATGTGTTGAAGCTACCACTGTAGAAAACTAAGTAAGATGCACTCTCGGTCACTCCTGTCCTGTCCACTCTTAGTCTCCTGCAAACCGTGACTGGACAGCGGACTCACTACACCGAGTCTTGTTTGAAACGCCATGATGCACAAGATACAAATAAAACCCTAATGTGAACTTCTCCACAACAATACCACCTACACCAAAGCCCTTGGACATGGTTCACACAGTCCAGTTTATTGGAGAGCTGTTCTCATTCCTCTCACACACAGACCTCTCCATGGAGAGAGGGTAGAAGCAGGAGGAGGAGGAGGAGGATGAGGAGAGCATCCCTAACACCACAAATTCTGCAGCATTACACAGTAAATACAACACAATATGTCCGCAATTGTCTTTTTGACACAAGCAAGCCGTAAGCCTTTAATCTGACACTTGCTGAGAACAAAGAGAAAACAATATACAAAGCTCAGGGCAAATACCGTGACAAAAAAATATCAGACTACTGAATATCTACCACAGTTAAGGCACTGTAACTGTTGCAGTGAGAAATGCACGAAAAGACGCTATCTAATGTATTTTAATGCATTTTTAATATCATGTCTAAACCTCCCTCAGGATTGACAAGATATAACAATAAGGGAGATGAAAGGCAGAGAGACAGAACGGAGGCTGGCGAGGGCAGATGTCCCTGGAAGCTGCAGGCATGGAAGACATTTGGAGGATGAGAGGGAGAAAACAATGACATGCCAGAAGGAAGAACATAAAAACATGGTACATGTTGAAGTAAACAAAGCCTTCACAATTAAGCTCTCATATTCGCGGAACACAGCACCAGAGGGATTTGCTCTGTGCAGCAATGATTTAGGTGAAAGCAGCTGGATAGAAAAGAACCCAGAGATGAGAATTTGACTGATCTTCATTGCAGAAAAAAAATTGAGGAATAATGGAAATGGTACCCAGTGCTGTCCTGTTTGTTCAGATGCCTTAAAGCGTTTGGCTGAGGGGAATGGAGTCGGAGAGAATACATACAGTAACAATGAGAGTAGAGCGCAATTATAAGCCAGGTGGATATTTGTTGGTGAAGTGAGAGCACATCAGGATCCAAGAAACATACACTCATCACTGAATATGTATTTCCCATCCACCTGATGCATACTTATGATTGAAAGTGAATGAGTCTGTCTGCAGTGTGTGTGGGTGTCAAGTTATGTTGAATGTGTGCAGTCTCCCAAACTTGAAAAGGATGTCGTCTACCCAAAGGTTTTAACTGGATTCCACTCGAATGATCAAACCAATGTCTTTACTCTTTCTCCATTTATTTTGTTTGTTTGAGTTTGCAGAGTTTATCATGGTCAGTCAATTCATTTCACTTTAGTGGTTAGTAGGTGAAAAACCTTAAAAAAGGATAAAACACCCAACAGAATTTCATGTCAGAAATATGCAGGTGAATAAACAATATAATATAATCAGCACAATATAATTGGCACCATCATGAGACCATCTTACATTTCACATGATTACACTTGATTTATCGACTCTACAGTATAAATGAATGAATGAATCAATCAATCAATTAATCAATGAATGAATAAATGAATGAATAAATGAATTAATGAATTAATCAATGAATTAATGAATTACTGAATGAATCAATGAATTGAGTAAAAAATGCATTGATTTTTTGCTTAAAAATGTTTTTATGCGAGTTTTTTCTTGTCCTCAATGAGGATCCAAGGTGGGGGATGACTTGACTTGATGATTGACATGTTTTGGTCTTATAACTGACTTGCCAGAAGAAGATATCACAGCCCACACCAGCCTCTAGGCTTGCCCCGTGTCAAATACGACAATATCAGTAGAATATAAAAATAACTATATATATTTGTGCAGACCTCGCTCGTGGCCCCTCTGTGGAGGTTTCCAGACATAAATCCTCTCCCTTGCAGTCTTGGGTGGAGTCCTATACGCTGTGGTGAGCCTGCAGTGCAGACAGCACCAACTCGTCATTAGAGTAATTGTGTTTTGCTGCTCTCTTTTCTCTCTAGGGAGCGGGAAGCAATTTTGCTTATCTCATTGACATTTCACAGCAGCATGCATACTGCATGGCTGTGTGTTAGTGAGTATAAGAAGAAGTGACTGTATGTGAGGTGGGAGCGGAGTGGTAATGGGCTTGTGAGCTTTTCCCCAGACATACATGTAAATAAATTAAAAGTTGTTTCTGAAGAACTTTGCAGTACTTTATAAGTACTCAAATAAAACTTTAGATTAATAGTGTTTTAATAGGCTGTCTGGTGGCTAACTAAACAAGTGAGCTAGCGCTTTTTCGGGGCTCAGGGGGACCGCATTATTAGATTGGCAGTAAACATGCAACAGTAAATATACAAATCAAACCATCGTCTCATTTGGGGCAAATCCTGTGCATACCTCCTCACAGATGCACCCACAGACTCTGCCAGCACTGACAAACACAGAGCCCAGCTCTTATGGAGGTGCTCCATTGCAAGCACCTACTACTTATATGAAAAAAAAACTAAACCGTGTGTGGAGAGCATTTTTAATACATGCAATGAAAACTGCTGATACAACACAACAGTTAAACATCCCTGCCAGCAATAACATGAGTATACTGCATACTAATAAGCTTCCCGACTCTGCTATTTGCAAATTATAAGCAATATAATTGCCACCTAGCTTCCTGTCTTGTTAAACAAAGTATCTCCAGCTGGGCTGTGTAGGTGTAGGGACACCTGTGACCCTACATACCTTTGCGTAATGTGCTTTGGGAGCTTCTTCCGATTGTGATCTTTAGTATAAGTAGCATAAAACCAATACAACTTACACAAGAAAGGAAAAAGGTCAAGTGAAGCATGTCCCTGTGCTCTCTCATGCATGGTCATATTTTATGACTTGCCTGTCAATCAAAACCTTGGTTCAAATAGACAAAAAAACCTTCACAACAATTAAGTGATATGCCTTGGAGACTGTGTCGGGGGAAACATGATTAAAAAAATCTGCGGCTTCACCACAGAGACACAGCAGCAGGAGGGAGCTGAGAAGTGACGAATGTTTGCGTTGATGCAGCAGGATGCAGAAAAACAGGTCATCATCGTCATATGGTCTGACTCATGTCTCCTGGAGGCCTGTAAGAGTTGCACTGAGGTCCAAGCTCTCCCATCCTCAAACTTCTATCTCTCCTTATGTCATCATCACGCTACAGGCGCACACCACAACACTGTCTGGCTCTGGCCTGGCTGTAGCATCCATCTGACAGGCTGACGTTTAGAGAAAAAAACAAACTTACTTTTAGAGATTGTAGATTTAAATCTCTGGCTTCTTTACAATACTGACCGCCTGCCAATATGCTGATTAACCACTACAGCGCACTACAGAGAAAACTGTCTCACTTTGGCAGAGCCTCCACCAATAAATACACATGGAGAGGTGGAGCCAGTGAGACCGTTTTCTCTATAGTGCACTGTAGTGCTAAATAGGCAGTTGGCAGTTAGTCAGTCAGTAAGTAGGAATAACTGTGCATTAACACTGCAAGCAACACAACTAACAAGTCACCAGAAGTTCATTTATTTTAGAAAAGTTTTCAGGCAGGACCTGGTCAACAGCCAATCAGATTTCCATGCTTCCTTGTCATCGCTGCCGAGTTCATTTCAAGAACAATAGTTCAACCTGGCAAGGGCAAAACAAACAGCAGGACAGCACCCTATGGGACAGACTGTTATTTTGGGCTGCTTTTTATCAACCATTTCTGATTAAAATGGAAGGTAAACGCACCGAAATATTTTTTTCCTATATCCACAATACATATGGTAAGGTTGGCTTACGTAAACGCAGATGAAAAGTAAATGCAGTGAAAGTAGTAACGATATTTATTTTAAACATTAACAAAAGACTCATGTAAGCTTAATACTAACTTTGTAATGCTACAGTCACAGGCACAAAGAGAGACTGGTGGCATCGCCGGTGAGGCTTCCTGTGGTGGGAAGGTTGGGGGGGGGGGCGTCCATCTCTACACTGCTTAATTACAGAGGTGACAGAACCAAGGTCCTCATGCTGCATGAGTCATGGCAGAGATCGCGCTGCCAACATTGCCCATCAGCCCCGGAGCGCATGATGACTCTTATCACTAAACTCATTCTTCCCTCCTGACCTTTCCACGGTTTCAGAGTCGTCCACTAGCCTCTCTCCCACAGCAGAGAGGCTAATCTATGTTTGCAAAACGGGGTCCAGAGAAACTGCAAAGGATTTCATTTAAAAAAGGTCCCTGTTTGCACTGTCAATAAAAAAACTGTGGTTGAACTGTGGGTTGAAATCCACTCGCTGCATGAAGGAAAGGATTGCTCTGGCAACGGAGCAAGACTGACATCCATTCTGTGTCTTTACAGTGATAAGGGGTACTTTTGCTGCCACTTGTACTTGGCTGTGCCTCACACCTATAGAGCTCAACAGTGTGGTTCCGGAAGTGAAAATCCCATTCATATTCTGCATAGGGATTTTGATTATTAGCCATAATGTCGTTACCATCCAATGTAGACTCACCACAAGCTAGTAGTCGGTTGTGAAACGATAGTGTATGCTCCTGTAGAAGCCACAAGTCCGTATGATATCAACCTTGTTTTGAGAAAAACATGTTTTATTCACAATGTCATGGAGAAGTACTTCACTACCCACAATCCTAAAGTGTAACAGCGACGTCTCTGATTGGTGGAGCTCGCTGTTACCATGGAAATGTTTACCGCACCCGCGAACGTCTTCTCAGCTAACGTTAACGTTAGCTACTAATGTAACCTAGCTAGCTGCTTATCCTATGCAGCTGGAACGAATCACTGTACCATGTCGATGACAACACTTTACACTATACTATATGAAACACTATATATACACGCACACAAAATAACAACAATAGTAACACTATACTATTGACAAATGTTAAATTCAAGAAGAAGCGCGCTAAAGTTGGAAGTTGTTGGAAAAGTATAATTCGCAATGGTTTATGGGATGAGTAGTTCCTTCACTTCTTAAAATAATGATGTACACAGTCTTGTACCTTTGCCTTTTCTTCCGTTTTCCGATCTTTTTTTTGCTCAGAATCAAATGTTTTATGGCCACGATTCATCGTCTAGCTGGTTGGCTTGGTTCCAGCCTTAAAACTCTTTATAGAAGGATTTTCTGAAATGTCTATGGAGTAAATGAATGGGAAATTTACTTCCAGAACCAGAGCCGTAAAAAAAGTGGGCCGTCACTGTTGCGCTCTATTGCATCTCACAGTAAAGAACAGCCTCTCGAGTACCGCTGAAATAATAACAACCCTGCAATCCTCTGGTCTAGCGTGCATCGCCTCGGTACAGACCGCCCTGTAAATTCAACAGTTTCTACAAATATAGACCATAAGGAATGTGTCATCCTCCGCCCCAGCACACAACCCCAGGCTGGTAGTGTTTGTGCTATTTGAAAAAGGCACCTTCAGTGAACCTGTGTTTCATAACCAATTTAGATTTGCTCATTATTAAGCACATTTTAAAATCGGGATAAACACGATCACTCGAGAAATAAATGGAATGTCATCATCATAACATGAAACGCATTTTTCATCCTCTGTTCTATATCACGTTAGCATTCGGACACCATGAACTACAGATGGACTTTAATAACCTGGGGTCACAACAAGGGTTACCATTTCTTGGAGTTCACAAATCTGTATCCTGTGCCCTGCAATTTTGCACCTGTCTGAGCCTCATCATCACAGAAATATTACTTGAGAATGTGAAATGCATTCAAGACCAAAACAGAGGAGACATACACAGGGAATGGCGAGACCAGAGAGAGCGTCTCCTGATGTCTCCACGTATGAACATTTTTTTAAAAAGTGCTGCACTGCGGAGGTGCCAGCCAGAACTGGAATGAATATTGTCTGGAATATTTCTCCATTCAAACGTCACGCACCCCAATATAAACTGAATAGAACGAAAAATTAACGAGCAAAGCAGAAATATGGGAGAACGATAGAAAACAGTAGCCTCGGGTTGTCGTCCAGACGGACGTCAAATAGCATTTGCAAGTAATTCTGCGAGGATTTGCTTCAGCTCATACAGAGTACTGAGGGTTTACCACATCAGGACCAGTCAGAAAAGTTATCAATAGCAGAAAAGTACACAACATGGACTTTCTCATTTCTCATTGTATTGTCTTATGTTGCAAATTCCACCTATCTGGTACTCCAAGTAGAAATTAGGTCAAATTAAATGCCAAGAATATTATGCTATTACTACTATACCACTATTTAACCAAGGGAAGGATTATTGTCATTTTTCCGATTTCTAATTTCTCTATTCTAACTGGAACTGCAGCAAAAATATGGAGAAAGAAAGAAATGTCCCCATTGTCCAATCACTCCCTGCAGGTTAGTCGTGCCCAATACCACGGCCGCCAACACCCCCATGGCTCCGGGTTTCTGCTATTAAACTGGTGAGTCATTGCTGCTTATATGTTCCACAGATGACCTCCTCGACCCTCTAACCTCTCCACACAGTGACTTGTGTGGCATAAATCTGCCCTCATCAGGGCTTCTCCCAACCAATACTCCTTTGGGGGACAAAGAGGTGAAGACGTTTCGATTCAGGATGATACCTCCAGCCCAGTTTTCTTTCATTTTCCAGCTGAGAATGTGAAGGCTCAAACCCAGAGAAAAACCTAGGGGGAGGGGGGTGTGATAATGTGCTGTATAATGGCATGTTCCAGGAATGTAATGAAAGTGGGGGAATTTCTTGATAACCTACTCTGTCTCTGCCAGGGTGCTGGCACCTGAAGGATAATGGATTCCATGTTACTGTGAACTGTAATGGCAAAAGCAATCAAAGAGCAAATCTGAGGCACAAGGCAAAACAAATACCGTGCCTCCGAAGAAGCTTATCTCAGACCTGTCTTTGGGAGCGCACAAAGTGGCTGGTAGGCATGCATTACGTATGCAGACAAAAACAGTCCTACTGTTATGGGACGAGGGAAATGATCAATCTGGTCTAAAGCCTCTATCTAGCAATAAAGCGGTTGAGTGAAATGGAGTCCCTGGTACCTCAGTAGAATACCAAACATGTTTGTGTTTACAAGAGCTCAGAGTGCCTGTATTTCTCTGCTTTAGTTTACCACACCCACAAATTGCTTTAATTGCATGTTGCAATGCAAATCAAGGGGCTGCACAATAGTGCTTGACTGACAATGCAGCAGCTCCAGTCAGAGACATCAAGAGGAAGAAAATAATTGAGGGAGACAAAGAAGAGGAAAACTGTATTTTATATTTGTCTTTGTCATGTTTTTCTTTTAAGATAAGATTTGCAATTACATTTTAAGCGTATTGCTTATGCTCTTACCCAGAATACCTCAACAGGACACAAAGCTGTTGATGAGCATATTGGCTGTTGCAGGGATCTCTCTGAGGCCACCCCACCACCATTAAATGCTTGGATTTAATAAGCTCTTTGGAGTTGTTGTTTTTTTTTAATCTCACCTGCACAATCATTTTTTGTTTATTTGCACAGCGACAAAACATAGAAGCCAAGAGATAAAATGAACAGTGATAAAACAAACAAATTAATTTGTGCAGTTTAGGAAAAAAAAGGGGTTTATGGGAAATAAAGATTACAAAAATCAAGATTACGAGGCAAGGCAAAACCACCTTTTATCTATTTTAATTTTGTTATAACATTTTGATATGTGCACAGAAATTAACTAACTCTAAAGGGGATAAAAGGAGGGTTGTGTGAAAATTAACAATTTGAGCTATGAGCTCCAAAAGAGCCATTGGATGAGGCCATCCAGTCGCTGGCTTAAGACCAGCCATTAGTGATGACACAGTCAGAGCAGCAGAGTTGGCTAATATAATGGAGTCACACTGTAATGATGGTGACTGATCGCCAACAGCTTTTGGACAAACAGCTTGATGATACTGCGCTCACTGTATCTTCCCACTTATCACCTCTCTCTTCAGTTATTGGCTTTTTTTTTAAACCAGCTGCGTGCTTTGTGTCATTTCTGAACATTCAATAGAATTCAATCGAACTCAATCTGTTGTTATTGAATTTTATTTCTCAGAGGAATAACACAATACAGTGTTGATTCAAAATCAACACTGTATTGTGTTATTCCTCATATATATCACTTTAAACTACTGAGCGGGGGGGTTAGATTGACGATTCCATTTAAAAGATTGACACCAGCATGTTTAAAGATCCCCACAATTGTTTGCATTCTATTTTATTGGTTATTATTTTTATTCTTTTAATATATTTACTGCTTATTTTAGATTCTATTATGCATTTTTATCTGCTGAATCCTATTACTACTTGCTAAGACTTTATCTTAAAATCAGACATGTTAATATCAGTGTATTGAGGCGCTAGCAGAGGACTACACAGCAGAGGGACTACAATATATAATACAGTATACTTTAAGTAGCGTTCACACCTGGGCATTGCAATGCTCTCATGATGGCACAGTACATACAGATCTAGTAATCATTTTTGCAATTGTCGTCTAAGGGGAAAATTAAACAGAAATTTCCTGCCAGGGTTCTAACTTTACTCCTGCTCCAAACAGATTTGTGCACATCTAAATCGATGCAAGCATGCCAAATGGCTTAGAAAATCCAAACATTATACAACACCATCCATAAAACAAATCCTTCATGGGACACTGGTTATGGCATGGGGTCACCTTTGTTTTCGACAGTGAGTGTTAATCGATTGCTCCACACTCGAATCATCCCACCTAGATTAAATTGCACATTGTGCTAGCGGTATGGAGAACAGTGATGTAGTGGTAAATAAAAAGGCGCTACGACCTCAACTCGGTGATCATTATAAGACAAACAATGACCATTCTAAACAAAAATTAAATTATGACATTTTTAGAAAAGCATTAATATTTTCATAAAGCATCCTATCCTCCTGTAACTTGCATGGGTTTGATAGTACTTATGCTATATACTATGAATTTACATCATAAAGCTTTATGTCAGCCTAAAAAGGTTGGTATCTTCTATTCCTTTTTGGTGGGTTTACTCTCCACTACATCCCTGATGACAGCGTCCTCATTTGAGGTCATTACTTTTTCCCCAAATGCACTTCCTATGATGCACAACATGCAACATTACATGCAACTCCTGTTGCCAGTTCAGACAGAAAGGAAAAGGAGGAGCAAAGGAAGGGTTTTCTTAGGGTTGTGAATTTGTACATTTTGGGGAGACAAATTGTGACCTGATATTCATTGTTCAATATGAATATCACATTGTTCAATATGAATATCACATTGTTCAATATGAATTGTCAAGATGACAATTCACTATATCCTCTACAATGTTATTTTGTGAGGTCTTACAAAAGCTAATAACATCAGCAATACATTTCAATTAGTTTTACTTTTATATGATGTTGTCAGAGCAGGTTTTAATGTTTTCAAATGGAAGATCACTTTGTAAAGACACTCTTTGAGTGCCGAGAGGCTGACGTACTACAGGATGGTCCAACTGGGCAGAAGAATGCCAATCTACAAGGCAGCTATCTTTGCTGTGACACTCTAGAAACCAAATGCACAGTCATTTACCTGTGTGTCAACAGCACTTGCACCCTGCACAGCGACTGGGGTTGTAGCAAGATGGCTTTGTAGTACACAGGCCATTTGGTTTCAGCTTTCAAAATATGTGCAGCAGGAAAGCGCTAAATTGGTCTGTACCCGTGATTTTTTCTATTTTAGTGAAAAGCTGGGTAGGACTTCCTGCTGTGCAGCAGTAGCATCGATCCTTATTCAGTACACCAGCAGGAGATTCTTTGGGGAGAATCAATGACAAACTCATTAATCATTACTGTAAAGGAAATAATAGTTTTTGTTGAAGAACAAGCACAAAGACGATATGTGCCCTATACGATGTAATTGCTGGAGGGTGCATAACACTTAGCAGTTACATTACATTCACCGGAGATCTATCATGCTAGCCACCGGGGTTTTATCCCACTTTCACTTGTGTCTCACCCATGGCTTATATGGGCTTAAAATACCACATTTTTCAGAAGCACTTTCATTATTTGTGAAAATCAATGTCAGCAGAACAATGAAAAGTATTTGATGTAATGTAGTATGAGTCAGAGAAGCCAAAAACGTAGCTTATGCGTACGTGCATGTGTGTTTGTGTGTGGGCGTGTGACAGGAGGCAGGTCACCATTGGTCACCAAAACAGACTACATGTTCTACAGCATCTGACAGGGAAAGTCCAATATAGTAATCTGGCCCCTATGCATGCAGCGTGCTATCATTTTTTTGGGAAACACAGTAGGCAGACAGAATACCTCCTGTGCTTTAAGTGCATTCACAATTTCCTAAAAAAAAACCACTGATGTTAATCCTATGTCCAGTAGTAATCAAGAAAGAAGCAAGTAGTAAAGAAAGTAGTGAAGCTTGCTATGTCTACTTAGTTTTGTTAAAGGAGAACTCTACCCTTGGATACCCTTACATTATTGGATGCCATCAATTTGTGCCATTAGTTATTTTGTGTTGTCATTACATTTTTTGGTGTACCCACGTTCCCTCAATCCTGCCTCATCTACTTGTACTTCAGTTAGTGATCTCCTATGTTTCCCACAATGACTGTTGACAGAGTAGGAACATGAACTTGTTGCTCAAAAGGTGCGTGTACAGGCCTATAACTATAGCTAGCCAGCCCACTAGTTCATGAAATTTGAGCATGTTTATGATTGCGGCGGATGAAACACAACATATGTTGTTGCTGCATTGCATTATGGTCTATTGAGACTACTGTCAGTGGAAAAAAACTGGCATTTCTGCCTCTTTTTTGATGGATTTCTTATTGTATGATAGATGAATGTCGGTGAAAAATGGTGAGTCTAGAAAGAAGCTCTTGCTCTTTCATTCTGAGGGTCTGACATCAAAACCTGGTATTTACCGTTGTTTAAGGTATGACATGTTTGAGGTATGTTTTGTTGTAGCTGCGCTGGAAATATCACGTTGTCTATGTCTGGTTTATTTTTCTAATTCACACGAATAACTGGCCAAACAACAAAATGGGCCCAGAAATACAATGTGCATTGCCAATAGCTGTTATTTTTTTTAACAGTGAAATGTTTAAGGGTGGATTTTTCCTTTAAACCATAATTTCTATAGAGGGTCAATATTGGATTTATTCAAATGCATTTTATGTATCTGAGAAGTTTTCACATCTTTGTTCTCAAAGCAATAAACATGTTCTCAATTTGTTCTCAAACAAATAATATACTGCAAGTCAAAACTTAAACATTCAAACCCAACCACATTGGTATTGATGCCGCTTCAAATTATTAATTGGAAAAACCAATGTAGCCTGAGAGAGGTTATTGATAAAAACTCTTTTTCACTTCACAGAAATGTTAAGCAAAACTGAAATTGAAAAAAGATACCCACATAGATAGATATGCTTGAAGAGGACCAGCTGAGGTGGAAACATTACTCAATAAACCACAAAGAGTCATTGTGCGGGAATCATCGACATATTTCACTCTCTCATCCCAATGGGTCTAAACTGCATAAAAGAAGCAGGAGTAAATCATACTCCTCATATAAAGAACAAAGAAGTTGTGCTTTTTCACCTTGAATAAGCACTGTAACATAAAGCCTTGTATTCAATCGCTTGTGCTTAAATTGTCCCCAGCTCCCAGGTGGAAATCTAATAAATTTGTCCTTGTCCTAAAGCATCACTGTGCGTTCACACTGCGAGCGTGTTGGTTGAGGGGTCACTCTACTCTGACCGATTGTGGCTGGTGCGGGAGACTCCGATTGCATCTATGCAGCCATTTCATGCAGTTTCAAAGCTTCAACAAGAAAATAATTTTTTTCGCCATAAGATTATAGAATTTTGATAAGTTAACATAGCTAGCTAGCTAGCTAGCAGGCGCTAATAAAGTAGCATTAGAAACTCAATAAAATGACCATCAACCCCAACGATGGACGCAATTGTTCCCCAAGCATCGTTGGAGATGTTTATTCTTGTAGTTTAAAATAAAAGTTGTAGAGAACTGGGAAGCTTTGAATGGCTGCAATTAACTTCTCAACCACTTTGCATTTGGCAGGTGGAACTATTGTTCATGGAAAAAAAAAAATCACATCGGTAGGGAAACATGGAAGCGTTAATATGTGATTGATTGTTGACAGCCAAGCTTTTCTCAGCCAATAAGCTTGTTGACACATCGGCTGAGTTTCCCTGGTTCCTCAGCTCTCTATGAAATGAATGGACTGTTCGCTCGCAGTGTGAACACACGGTTACTCTCTCCAGGAGGTAGCAAATTCAAAGCAACCTCTGATGACCCATTTAAGCGTGAGCTCACCTGAGGGCAATTCTTCATGGGGTTTGGGTTTCTGATAAATTCAAGTGGCCTTCTTTCACATAGAGGAGTGGATTCCAAATATGAACATGTGGCAACAGGCTTGCCAGGTCTCACAGCTCTGGAGGTTCATCATCTTCGCAGTTCATGCATAATTAACAGTTTGATACCCAGGCCAGAAGGAAATGTGTGTGGTGAATTTTTTTTTTTAGCCTCGCCAAGCCAGAAGGTCTCCCAAGCTGCTGCCTAGGCGTGGATATTGTTATATCCACCAAAAAAGTAACTTAAATTCGCAGTGTGGGAGCATTTGAGATTGAAAATTGACCACTGGGTTGTTGAAGAAGACGGATTTTCCAATTAGCTAAAAATGGATATTGATCTGTGAAAGCCTTGTTTTTGACTTATTGTCATGGTGTTTTTGCACTGCACTTCACAGAGATCACTTGGCAATTCTGTAGGTGGCGCTCTTTTCTTTGTTTGTTGGGCCATGGCCATCGCTGCTCATGCTAACTACCCAGTATTTCTATTTATTACATACAAACCGCTGTTGATCCTGCTGGAAAGGCAAAACGCATCACTTCCTGTGTGCCAGAGGATTTTTTTCCTGGGAAAGACCTATCCAATACCGGGTGTTCAGCAAATGTAAAAGCTTTCATGAACTGGGTACAGGTTGAATCACTACAGCGTTATATAAATTAGCGATTGTGAGTAGCAAAACTGATATGAAAATGTTTAAAGGCCATTTATCTCTGTCGGTTAGAATTCAAACAGCAAAGAAATATGAGCCAAACCCTGGTCATTACCAGCAGAGAAGCTGTCCTTTTCCTCTAAGAGAAAGAATGATCAAGGCTGGCTCACCGGTTGCTTCCCACTGCTCGGCTCAAAACAAATTTTCATCCTCAGAAGAGAGTACTACAATGGCAGACAACATGAAATAAAGCATCCTGTCAAGTAGCCTTTTGCACTTTCTTTTCCCTCTGAATGGCAAACTCATGCTCAGTCACCAGCAGGCTCAAAGGTCTGCAGAGGTTTGTATCATTTTCTGTGGCATGTTTGACTGAACAAATACACCAGAAAATGAAAGGAAAGACAGATGACAAAGAGAGGGTTTGAAATTCACCAAAGGTCATGAGCTGGCCACCTGGTGTGTTGCAAGTACATGGCATGTGCCCTTAGCCTGCTGGGCTACCAGGACAAAAGTTGCATTTCTGAGTGAGCAGGTCCTCATTTGGATGCAGACAGACACATGTGGCCCAGATGGATTGTAGAGGCAATTATATTAATACTGAATCAACAGCTCATTCTCCTCCATTTTCTGCTGGGACGAAAAAAGGCTGTCACAGAAAACTACTGTGACAGAGTCGAGATCAAAGGATGAAATGGAGTCTTGTGATGTGGCAGTTGATGTTCCTGCCTCTCAGGATGATCACAGTTTGGGATTTTTCATTATTATTTGTACATATACACCGATCAGCCACAACATTAAAACCACTGGCAGGTGAAGTGAATAACATCGATTATCTCGTTACAATGGCACCTGTCAAGGGGTGGGATATATTGGGAAGCAAGTGAACAGTCACTTCATGAAGTTGATGTGTTGGAAGCAGGAAAAATGGGCAAGAGTAAGGATCTGAGCGACTTTGACAAGGGCCAAATTGTAATGGCTAGACGACTGGGTCAGAGCATCTCCAAAACGGCAGGTCTCGTGGGGTGTTCCCAGTATGCAGTGGTTAGTACCTCCCAAAAATGGTCCAAGGAAGGACAACCGGTGAACCGACGCCCAAGGTCATGGGCGCCCAAGTCTCATTGATGGGTGTGGGGAGCGAAGGCTAGCCCGTCTGGTCCGATCCCACAGAAGAGCTACTGTGGCACAAAAACGTTAATGCTGGCTATGATAGAAAGGTGTCAGAACACACAGTACATCACAGCTTGCTGTGTACGGGGCTGCGTAGCTGCCGACCAGTCAGAGTGCCCATGCTGACTCCTGTCCACCGCCGAAAGCACCTACGATGGGCACGTGAGTGTCAGAACTGGACCATGGAGCAATGGAAGAAGGTGGCCTGGTCTGATGAATCACGTTTTCTTTTACATCATGTGGACGGTCAGGTGCGTGTGCATCGTTTACCTGGAGAAGAGATGGCACCAGGATGCGCTATGGGAAGAAGGGAAGCCGGTGGAGGCAGTGTGATGCTTGGGGCAATGTTCTGCTGGGAAACCTTGGGTCCTGGCATTCATGTGGATGTTACTTTGACACATACCACCTACCTAAACATTGTTGCAGACCAAGTACACTCCTTCATGGCAACGGTATTCCCTGATGGCAGTGGCCTCTTTCAGCAGGATAATGCACCCTGCCACACTGAAAAAATTGTTCAGGAATGGTTTGAGGAACATGATAAAGAGTTCAAGGTGTTGACTTGGCCGATTGAGCATCTGTGGGATGTGCAAGTCCGATCCATGGACGCCCCACCTCGCAATTTACAGGATTTAAAGGATCTGCTGCTAACGTCTTGGTGCCAGAGACCACAGGACACCTTCAGAGGTCTTGTGGAGTCCATGCCTCGACAGGTCAGAGCTGCTTTGGCGGCACGAGGGGCACCTACACAATATTAGGCAGGTGGTGTTAATGTTATGGCTGATCGGTGTGTATATACACACACACAATTTCAATTTTGTTTTACTTAATTCAAGTCATTTGGGTTTGGTAGTTTCAGTTTTTATTTTTTACAAATGTTTTTTTTATTTAGTATTTTTAGTATGGCTGGTGCTGGCTGGTATGGCTGGTGCAATGATAGTTCAGAACTAGGTGGCCAAGGAGCAAATCCCACCAAGATTATCTCTACAATGGTCTGCTCTATTTGTTTCTATTTATTAAGAAACAAACAAACTGATACATAAATAAACTAATAAACACTCTTCACCCCATTCAGTTACAAATATCCACACCTTGAAGATGCCCAGCACTACCACAGCCTTCCACTGTTGAATGCCTTGCTCAGTTTGACAGTACAAAGTAGTCTAGTTCACATCTCCTGCCAAGTTGGGATTCAAAACAGCAACCTTCAAAAACACAGTAACCAGTAGGCTCCAGCCTTTCCTGCTGTTTCAAAAACCCTTCAAAAATGAAAAGGAAAAAAAGGATGGTGGTGGGGGTTTTGCTCTCCTTAGCTACTCTGCAGTGAGTTGATTTGTCCTGAGTCCAATCTCTCTGCTGAGATGGAAGAAAATATCTGTGGTAATAATACATCAAACTGACAGAAAAACACCATGTTTCCCTCCCCAGGCAGTAGCATGTTGAATGAAGAGACTTTTAAAAAATGGAAATGTTATACTACTCATTTTTATACAAATCTGATTAACCCACGTTCTACATAAAAAATGGCTGTTTATAATGATCATATTTTTCTGCCACTTTGCTTAAGATTTAGTAGCCTATTTGTGGATTCTTAATTGGAAAGGGGATTTTGTATTTACTGGCAGTAGCAGAATTAATTACACATCAAACGTTTAATTAACTGATGCAGTACAGTCAAAAAGAAGAACAGTTAATTTATTGCAAAGCATTAAAGTAAACGCGCTGTTTTGGGTCAGTTTTCCAGTCAGTTGGCGGAACAATGAAAAACATAGGAGATACCCTAAGTGCCTCTTCCTTTGTCGCGTATAGATGCTCGGATCAGAGCAGGCAAATGTATCGACATGTCTGAAGAAAAACAGGAGCGCCAGTCATCAGCAGACACCTTAAAATGTCATGTTAGGTGAGTCCATTAGTTAATTGGGTTCGGAACACGTGGAGCAGCGCGAGACTACACCCAGTAGTAATTCGTAGTATAGTATTTGTGCTGAAATGTTTTTTAAAAAGTTGTTATCTTACCTTGATGGTGAATGATGAGCAGTGATCTGTGACACGGATGCGCTTCCGTAAGACCGACTAACCCGGGTAGCTCGGTGCTTTCATTTAGTTATTGTTGAAAGGAGGGCTGCGTCCCTTTTAATTTAAAAGCATTTCAGTCGCGTGGGTCTAATAGCCGCGAACAGACGGATGTCAACATTTGACTGCTGTCCCTGGTCGGTAGCCTACCACTGTCAGCAGCAGAGCAGGGATGTGAGTGGATTTTCAGCCAAATCCCCTGCTCGTATCAGCTCGGATCTGATACTCAACTCTGCTGTCCCCCTTTCTTTTACATCGTATGTGCTGTCACTGTCATGTGATCATACCCCACCGTCCAATGCTCTCTCAATCGATGCTCCATACACACCAATAGCCTACATACCAAACTAAAACGGTGCATCCCTCGTATCGCTTTCAACAGCTGGAGGGGGGGGGGGGGGGGAAAAAAACGCGTATAGATTCGCTCTACATCATTTACACGTGATTGGCTGCTCTGGACGCATTGCAAGCAAAACCTTAATTTCGATGAAATTCAGCATTTTAAAGACATTTTTTCACTTTATTCAGTCTGTCTTATTAGATCTAGTTCTCTCTCTCTCTCTCTCTTGCTCTCTCTCTCTCTCTCTCTCTCTCTCTCACACACACACACACACACACACACACACACACTTATTCGATGGCTTCATGCAACTCAGGGGGATCCTCTCAGGAGTGCAGTCTGACATCAGGACCTTTCCCGGTGGAGAACAAGCAGTGTACATTGAAGCAGAAGAAGCAGTGTACATTGAAGCAGAAGAGGCAGTGTACATTGATTTAGAACAAGAGCCGCTGCCGATACCAACAAACTGCACAGCTCGTCCGGCCCAGTCGAGGGGAATACGGTACTAGTCTGGACTGCTTTCCATTCGCCCTCAAGCCAGGTGGAGAAAACTAAGCCTTGTCATACCTTGGCTCGTATCTAGTCACAGACGTTCCCCTCCATCCTTGTAATGTCAGTTTGACATCTATCTTCCGCACATCATCCCCTTTGAAAGGCTCGCCTGTCTTCGGCTTCGCTTTGTGTTTCGCTCTATATTCCTTAAGGCACCGCTGGATGTGAGGGGTTTGCTGTCTGGGGTTGTGCGAGGCCTTAACATGGACATTGGACAGTGACCCGGGGATGTGCACTCACACCCCCCCCCCAGCCCTCAGTCTATTTCTTTTTGTGCATTCATTTTGGTTTGCCATCATCTTTGCTTCAAACAAAGCCAGCTATCCGCGAAGGACCCTGCTTAAACTCTGTCTGTTTGTTTTAAGTGTGAGAGAGCCCTTTGTTGAACCTCCGGCTAACCGTGGTCATTTTTTGATCACGCATTGTGTTGGGGTTTTTTTTGGAGGTGGGAGGGCAAATGTCTAGATGTTCTCTGAGTCATCGGTTATACAATTGAGCAACATAAAATACAATGTGAGACATTATCCAGCCAAAACGCAAGGGAACTGCACTTCTCACCTGTACAATGGAGGCCGACCCGTGAATCACACCATTAGCATCTATTTTTAAACGGTGATTTTAAAGGCAGAGTTTTGGGGGGGGGGGGGGGGGGGGATCCTCTGCTGACTGTCTTCCTCTATAATGAGGCCTGCGGCAATCAAGCCTCTCTTGTGTCATGTCGTGATTTGGATGCAACTTAATGAAAAGCTTATTAGTTATCTCAGCCTCCAAACCACCTTTGTTGCTTGATGAGACCTGGGGGGGGGGGGGGGGGCTCCTTTGCTTTACATCCCCAGGTCAGTTGTTGGGAAGTGATTACGGTGATGTTCAGTGGACAAGGAACATGGAGCATCCAGGAGTGTACTGATTGGCCACAGATGTATCCAGACCTTTTTTTTTAAATCTAAAATGAAAAGAAAGAAAAGGCTTCCCTGGTGCTCATCTTGACGTGACTGAGAGAACTCTTTTGTGTGTGTGTGTGTGTGTGTGTGTGTGTGTGTGTGTGTGTGTGTGCATGTGCGTGCACTTGACTGTCTCTATAACTTTGTCCTTTTTCATCTCTCCGGTTCTTCCTTTCTTGGCATCCTCTCCCCTCTGTCTCCCTCTATTCATATCCTGTCTCTCTCATCTTTGTCTCTGCCCCTCTCGTGCTCTCTCTCTCTCTCTCTCTCTCTCTCTCTCTCTCTCTCTGTCTCTCTCTCTCTCCATCTTTATTTACTTGTTTTCTGGCAGCTCCCACATAGCCATGAATTTTTGTTTGAGGTACACCACTGATCATCACTCACAGGGAAAAATCAATATACAGCCACATATCAAAATGTTTCTTTCAGCAGCAGATCCTCTCTTCCTCCCTACTCCCAAAATATTTGTGGCAGTATCCTTGCAAGTTAGTTGGTGGTCAACGCATTTGAACTGAAATCAAATGAACTCCGCTGAAGTTGAATAACAATCTTGGCCAAGGCTATTTTTTCAAGCAAGGAGCATGCAAACCTTGGTGGGATACAAGTGGCCTATACCTTCCTTTCTCCTTCCTCCCAGACATTTTAACCCTGACTTCCTCCAAAGCCATCTGTTTCTCAAGGCTGCTGACCTTTAAGCATCTGAATCAAGGCCTAAAAAGATTGCTGTGCTTCAGTAAGGGCGAGTCATACCGCTAAAGCAACATCGAGTGGGAGAGTCTCTCAAGAAGAGGACACTTAGCTAACCAGTAGACCTGTGTTGAGAGGATAATGTCGATAAAACACTGGAGGAGTTGCATTCCAAAATGAAATCTACCATTTGAAAGAAAGAGACATCTGCTATTACAAAGTGAAGGATAACTCAAAATTAAAATAGACAATGCTGCTTTCGATAAGATGCTAGGTGACTTAAAATCCTGATGACTCTGCAGAATGGATCCTCTATATTTCAGAGATATTGAATCGTAAACCTGCCACGTCGGCAATCCATGTGGCAGGCTGACATATTTCCAGTGCAGCTACAGCTACAATGGTGTTTAACGGGGGAAAATTTAACGACAGCCATCTAAAACATCAACGGTAATCGTCAGGTTTTGGTGTTGGTCCCTCATCAAAGAGTAAGGGCTTCTTTCTAGACTCACCATTTTGCACTGATGTTCAGCAATCATGCAGAGAGAAATCCATCGTAGAAGAGGCAGAGACACCAGTTTCGCTACCTCAGTAGACCATCATGCAATGCAACCACAAGATATGTCGAGTTTTGAGTACGACTCACTTTTTCTCGACTGGAAACTCTTGCTCTTGCTATCACAATCGTGATCACTGTTGCTATTGCTCTCTACTCCTTTCTACTCCTACAAGTAAAACCAACAGCTGAATACAACAAGTCCAGGCATTCTGGGAAATGTAGGAAATCATTAACTGAAGAAGAAATAGATGAGGCAAGTTGAGGGAAAGTGGATTCAACAACATTGGGGTGGGACACTCTTCTCTATTGCAGCCCCCCTTGGTGATTTAGGCCGATGAGACTTAGACATTGGTTTGTAGCGTGCTGCATCTTATGGTCTTATGTTACTTCACCTCCATTAAGAGAGGTCAACCTTAAAAGGAGGCTTAACACAATGTTTGTGTTGGATAAACCCACATTGGTCTGAGCCTGAATATTCAGCAAATGGGTATTGACTTTTGGAACACCTAAAGCCTATTGAAAACAATTGAGTCATCTTCTCTGACTCGATTGTCATTAGCTGGGTGGTTATTAGATTTCTGTGGACGGGAAAAATTCAATCTCAGAAATCATAGTGTGACATTCAGAGCACAGGTTGTGTTTACGGGTGAATGTCATTCAGATGGAAGCTGTTGCCTGAGGAGAAATGCGCTCCATCACAATAAAAGTCCAATCAGTACATGCAGGTTGATTGCACTTTATGACTCCAACAAAATAATGCATAATGCTCTGACTTGTATTTGCTCTTTGTGAAGTTTTATACGGCCTTAGCCATAATCCTATACAAGTGAGGGAATTCGAATGTAATTATGAGATTTTGACCATTTATCTAATACTAATTCCATCTAATACTGGAATAATGACAATACAGTTCATTTTTCTTTTGTGACTACCATTGTACTCCCATTACAGAGTCCTTTTTGTGTAATTACATCGGTGGCTTACATTTTCAGTTGACTACACTCCTGTACAATTACAGCCAACTCAAATATCGATCATATAACCACGAGGCTTTTCATCACACCATCGTCGTACGGAACAGGAATTATTTGTTGCAGTAATGCCGTGCATCATTTTGCTTGAGGGTGTGAAGATGGCAGTCAGACAGAGTCAGGGTCTGGCATTGTAATCTTTAGACAATCCACATCCACAGAGCAGGCTAGCGTTTCAAAGGGCCGAGCGAGGACACACTGCATGCCTGTCGGGAGAAGGACATCACGGCTGCCTAATAGATTCGTATTCATTATTCAGACCTTGGCTCAACACAGCGCGGAAATTTGCCGAGAAATGTCAACCTCATGTGCCTGTAACGAGCCGTGCTGTCATCCTGTTTCATGAAAAGAGAAAAGAGATGGATGTTTTTTGGTGTGCTGCCATGTAGAACAAGCACATTTTCATGTCGGCTTTGCCATTTGATTAGAAAAACATCTTTTTAAAAAACCCATCTCATCTTTGTGATTCTAAGACAATTGTTCCTTCTTCCTGTTATACGTTCCAATATATACGGTACGTGTGAGACCATAGATTACCTCAGGTGTATCAAATATTACATTTCACATATCTCTGCTGTCAACTCAAATGATGTTGATTTTCATGTTTTGACTTCTAACAATTGAAGGATTACATGGTCCTCTATGGGTTGAGTTTATGAGCTTATAGTTCCCTTTCAAACGCCATTGGATAAACTCAAAAATGCATGGTGGTGTGAGCTAAAAACAAAGGTCATTTTAAAAAATTTCCTGAAAAGTTGACATTTTGGAGACGCACACGCTTTTTCAAAAGCATTTTCAATGTCTTACGAAACTCCTTCGACTTATCTAAACAACAGCCAGTTTTGGGAATGATGTGAAGGCTGTTCCTCTAACACCCGACACACACCTTTCATACCACACGTGTGAATGTGAATGTTGCAGTCAGTTCAGGCTGTAATGATCTCCTGCACTAGAGTATTGTAATCAACTCATCTCCGTGACCTAATTCAGAATTATGTCATTCGTGAGCACTATCTAATCCTCTTATCCCGCTAAATCAGAGATACGACTATGATTCATGCTTCTTCTCCAGAAGTCAGGTCAACACTCCTCCTCTGAACCAGGGAACATTATGTCCCATTCAGCACATGGTAGCTACAGTATTAATAGCTCTCTAAATGAGTCAGGATGCACTCGCGTTTAAGAGAGGGAGACAGCACACCCCTGAGGAAGACTAATGTCGAAACGTTGGGTGAGATTGTTATGTGCTGGCTTTTCAATAAACATGTGGACTGGAGCGCTTTCATTGGTTTATGTCGTCCCGTTTCAGAGACGGGGCTTACTAAACAAGAAGAGAGATGACCGTTTTTACATTTCCCCTGTAAGCTTTGCAATCTGATCTGAAAAAAATATCTTTTTAAATGTTCTCCTCACCTCCTTTTTCTCACCCCGCAATAATGATTCATTCTTCCTATTATTCTTTCCAACATATGCAGTGTCACTGATTAATAGATTCTCCTGTGTCAGACGGCTCAGCCCCTGGAAGAAGACATTGGGTTTTAATTTGTGTGTGCTGGCTTGTGTGGACAAGATTCCCACCATAAACATGGACTGGAGCAGCATTACTGCTTCTGCATGTGGTTTATGTGGTTTATGTGTAATCTGCACTTTGTTTGGGAATACACTGCAAACATCTACTACATGCGAGCGAGGCCTACTTACAGTGTTCCTTGGCTGTGAGAGCGTGTCTCATCTATGGATCAGAAAGCATTCGGCTTTACCCTCTGGTACATCGGATGTTTGTTTATTTTTTTGTGGGGAAAAGACATTTCATTTTTAGTGCTGCTTTTAGTCCACCGTGGACAGAGGAAATCAGCAATCTGCAGCCATAAATGTGTTGAGGTGGGTGGGAGAAAATCACTTCACCTCTGCTTTCTGTGCTACTCTCCTTTTTACCTCAGGTTCATCAGTTATACTGCCAGACACTGATGCATCGATTTTACCGCGTAATATGTTGTCAGTAAAGGCACTTTGCTTTTTATGGGATGGATGTGCAAATTGATTCATCTGCTGTGGGGCTATCGTTTCAGCTCACAGTAGGCACATGATGACACATGAGCAATGCTTGTGATGTTCCTGAGAATAGATGATGGAGGACAATAGAGGATGAGAAATCACATGAGAGGAATGCCAACCCTGCCTTTGAAAACACAGTTGCGCCATCGGCAACATTCTACGGCAAGATAAACAGCTCCTGATTAGAGAGGGGGAAAAAATGGAAGCTTATCTACAACTCCCCATCCTCCAATTCAACTGATAACATTGATTTTGTACTGATTGAAGACACATATAAACTGCACAATGACAGCACAGTTACTCGATCTCAAAAGATTCCTATGTTTTTTTCCAAAGATGCTCCGCCTCTCCTCTTTTCAGTGCCGGAGAGGCGTCTAATCCTATTCCTCCTGGGGGCCGTGACTGGGCGATCAGCACCATTGAGTGCGGGATCGATACAACCCGGTTTAATCTAGGTGCTGGCGTAATGAGCCACAGCTTTATTGCTGGGTGCCCATGGGCAAAGAGCGTCACCGGCTACTTCACCTCCCCCAATCCTCCCTCCATGAGAACCTGACCTATGGAGAAGGAGAGGACGGGAGAGGAGGTGGGATGAAGCAGCAGTGAGAGAGAAGAAGTCTCTATAGGTTGTGTGTGCGTGTGAGTGCATGAGGTTTTTATTTGACATGGTTGTGAAATCCATCCCCCTCTGTCTGATAGCTCTCCGTTACACTAATTAGAGATGACATCACCAGTATCTCGATCTCGTTTGAATCGCACATCAAGGATATTACGAAAACAGTGTTTTACCACCTGAGTAATGCTGCTAAGATTCAAATCAAATCAAATCACATTTATTTGTATAGCCCTTAATCACGGTTACAGTCTCTAAGGGCTTCACAGTGTCCAACATGTGAAAATAATAAATGATTAGTACACGACATCCCCCAGCCTTAGACCCTCACAGAGGACAAGGAAAAACTCCCAAAAAAACCTTATTGGGAAAATTGGGAGAAACCTTGGGAGGGGCTACTCAGAGAGGGATCCCCCTACCAGGACGGTCGGGCGTGCAATAGATGCCGAGTTTGGGCAAGCAGTGTATTCGACCCATATTAACCACGGCAGGCGCAGAAATCTTGGTCGTCGAGACTTGATTATCGCAACGTTGTCTTCTCAGGTTTACCTTTTAAAAATCTCCAGAATGCTGCTGCCAGAATCCTGACCAAAACCAGAAAACTGCATCACGCCTGTCCTCACTACACTGGCTCCTAGTTCATGATTCAGATTCAACTTTAAGGCGCTTCACACCAGATCTGGATGTTTCACCCAAGTGTCCAAGTTTATTCTATATACTTTGTTTATGTTCCATTTTGCTTGGCCAACCTCGGCACCATATGTCCACGCCTGGTAGAGAGATCCCTCTCTGAGTACTCCCTCACAAGGTTTCTTCCGTTTTTTTGTTCCTAAAAGGTTTTGTGGGAGTTTTTCCTTGTCCTCTGAGAGTTTCCAAGGCTGGGGGGTGTTGTGTGCTGTCATGTATTGTTTTCATGATGTGGGCATTGTGAAGCCCTTTGAGACTGTAACGTGATTAAGGGCTATACAAGTATATTTGACCTGACTTTTGTTTGTAGACTAGTAGCTGTTAATAATGGCACTGTAACTACAATTCCATAAGGCACTATAACCCAAAACAAACCTTGCAAAAGTTATTTCTACATTTCTTATTTCTTTCTTCTAGAGTCTCTCAAATCCTCTTTTTTTTCCCATTTTTGAATTGAATTTACTAACCAACCACTGGGGAGCCTGAAAGCCAACAATAGTCTTTTCCAAAGTTTTCCCCGAAGAAAACAACTAGTGAAAAACAGAATACTATTTCTACTACTTCTGTTGTTTCTGTTCAACTGAAATTCATTCTGACTCCACGGAGGCTACGGCACCGCGCCTGTTCCCATTGCTCATGTAACTGCTGGCCTCATCCATGAAGAATACATGCCTGAGGAGTCACTGAGTTCATCTATCGAGTCGGCTTATTCTTGTTTATTCTATTCTTCTATTCTCTATCCACCACCTGGGGACTTATCGATCAGGCTTGACAACAAGGTGGACAATGGGTGTCTTACGGAGGGACGCGATTTCTGTTTCTACCTCTGCTATTATGGTGGCAGAAAAGATGGATTGTACGCCTCCTACTTTTTCACACCGGCAGTTTTCCAGGCACCTACATGCAATATGCACATCCATGCACATTTTCAACTTATCCATGTGTTTTGAGAAAACACATTTGTGTACTTCTTGACACGGATCCACAGTATGTTCATAACCACATATATTGATGTAACACGTGGCCCTAAAGCAGACGCACACCTATGGTGAAAACGACAAACCCTTTTTAAGAGTGCAGCTAATCCTGTCTCGTTCCTCTTCCCTTTCATGCCTTCTACAGTCTGTATCAACAAATAACACCTGTGTGTGTGGGGGGGGTGGGATTTGCACCAAACTATTTAAAAGGGTTTGTGCTTTGCAATGCACTTGATTAACTGGAAATAAGTAATTAGTTTGAAGAGAGGTTGGTTAATTACAGCTTTCTTTCTAAGTTCCTTTTTCTTAAAAATGGGATGCACAGCACATAGTTGTGTGTGTGTGTGCATGCTCGTGCGTGCTTGTTCCTGCTTGTGTGTATTTGCGGTCTTAAAACAGCAAAGTAGTTTGTTCGTTTTGATTCGTTTGGTCTGTCCTCCGAGCCGTCTGCACATGTAGTAGCGTATCAGCACATTCCATAGAAAGCTTGTTCTTTGTAGTAACCATTTCAAATACACAAGAGAATAAAAAACAAGGTTCTTCATCGTTTATGTCTCATGTGTATCAAGTTAATGCTGATTTCGTTTTGACTGTGTAATCCATGAGCGCTCAGCTGCACCTATGTGTTTTACATCGCCATTCTACTATTGATGTGGCTCTATGCAGACTACTCTACATCTCTATATGTCTGTCTGTATATAGATAAAACCCTGATGCGCAATTTCCTGAAATGGAACCTTTTTTTAACATTTTGAATATGTTGGCTTGGCTTGCATTTCATTTTCCATTATATTTACATTTCAAGTATTTAGCTGATGCTCTCATCTAAAGCAGCTTACAATGATGGCAACAGCCGAAGAAGCTTGAATTCCTATTTGGCCAACAAATACTTCCCACCCCGTCAATGTGCTGCATGTTTATGGTGCACATTTCTTTCCACGCAAGGATTGAAATTGGACTTGGGCAGCTGACAGAAAGTGGTGGTCTCTGGGGCATGTTGGGTCCTGCACAGGGACACATGGTACAACTTTTTTTCTGGGAGTGTGGGGTTCAGTGATCAGCCACAGTCCTCCAGTCACCTCAGGACCTGCAGTTCAGTGAGTTCCCCCTGCGCCCCCCGGGGTGCTAATTACATATGCAATACGGGTTGAACTGTACTACAAGCCCTACATGCTTCCTGTGGGATACAGGCTGGTGGGGTGGAGGATGGGAAGCCTTGGCTCACTGTGGCGCGGTTGCTGAATTATGCATGTCTTCCTCCCTGCCTGTTTCCATCCTTTCCCTGCAGCACATCGACCGAGACCTCCACAGCACTGTGACTGAGACCAGCTTGATCTCTCTTTTCACCTCACTAAATCTCAAGTGGGGTGTTTTTCTTTTCTCGGGTTCTGCAGCAGTTTGAGCAGAAATAACGACCGGCTTCAGCCACCGCGATGTCACCAAGATATTAAGAGCTCTGAGATTGATGGTGTCTATTTAGCACACAGTGTGCTAAAAGCTGTGAGTAATTGAATCCTCCTAATTTGTGGAGTATTACAAGGGATCATTTCTAACTTTTAGAGGGAACATGAATACTCCGTCTCAGTTGAGCTCATATTTCTTGTAGGGGCACACACACACACACACACACACACACACACACACACACACACACACACACACACACACACACACACACTACAAGAACAGTTTATGCACAAGCAGACACATACTGCACATATATACATACACTCACATACACAAGTACGCAGACAAGCAACCACATCCACATGCACTCATACAACTGAGCGGTAACGTTTAATATTAGCCCGACTCTTCTTTGTGCAAAGGCTCTCAATTTGTCTGACCTGAGATACTAAGGAGAAAATGAATATGCTCGCGGGAACACTTGTACTCTTGTAGCTCCTTCCAAATGTCAAATGTGCTTTTCACCTCACAGACCTAAAGCATTCACTGCATTTCCACCGGCTCAGTGTTAGGAATGCTAATGAGGATTAGCTTCTCTGTTCATTGGCATTCTCCAGGGTCCTAACGAGCCAAACCGATCTCATCAAGAATATCACCTCAGGCTACACGTTGTTAGACAGACAGATACATAGATACATAGATAGATAGATAGATAGATACATAGATAGATAGATAGATAGATAGATAGATAGATAGATAGATAGATAGATAGATAGATAGATAGATAGATAGATAGATAGATAGATAGATAGATAGATAGATGGATAATGGCTGTCTCTCAGCAATCATAGAAACAGTCTGTTTGATTGAATGTGACGTGACGTGGCACATGGGGAGTTAGGCGTTCACAGTGCAGCCTGACCCAGAATAAGCACAAGAGGTGCAGGAGGTTTTGCACATTCTGATCGTCCTTTTCTCCGTGGTTTTTCCTCACGCTTCTCTTTCAAGCCCATAACTCAAATCAAAGTCTCCTGCTGTGCTTTCAATGCATCACAATTTCCTCCATATAGGCTTGACTGGAACACATTATCTCTACAAATGCCCCCCCCCGACCCCCCCCACCCATCACAATTCTCCTCACCCTTTTATGTTTGCTTCACCTCCTTGTAGTTTGCCCATGCACCGATGCCCTGCTGCTGTTTTTCTGTTTGCTCCTGGCACTTTGCTATCTCTCGCTCTCGCTCTCTCTCTCTCTCTCTCTCTCCCCCTCACTCTCTCTCCCATTTAATTGACATGTTGCCCAGACTGTGTCACTCCTGGATGTCTCAAGCTGTCAGAGTTTATCATAGTTGATGTACAATGTCAAAAAATAGCTCAAGATAAAAAATGAACAACCTTTTTTGGGGGCATCTCATTCTCTCTCTCTCTCTCGCTTTCTCTCTTCCTACAGTGAACCTTTCCTTTCAGGATTTGCCTCTCGGATGAACATATAACATCAGATGTGCACGTCCATCAGAGAACCATTTGTTCTTTCTTTCATGCTACTCAGACATCATCAATGTCTTTCTTTTCCTTTCATAATTCCATGGTTTAAATATTGCTGAGTATTGCTATTTATTTAATCTGTTCTCTTGCGCTGGGGGAAGTTCACCAAGTGGGATTTCTTCTACTTCTCCTGCATATTCCTTTTTTTCAAGATTTATATTTAACCCTTTTAACAAAGACTCAGAACCTTTAATTTCCCTTCCCCCCCCCCCCTGTCTGGCATCAGTAGGTCCTTGTCAGGGGGGAAAGAGGGGGGAATCCAAAGAGTAGCTGCATCTTGACTCAGCCCACTGGAGCATGTGACCCTGAGGGATCAGAGATCTCTATTTGATTTGAACAGAGCCTTGAGTACACACAAGGACTGCCGTTGCTATCAGGGGGGGGCACTATGCAAATGATTAATGCAAGCTGTTTATGAAAGCTGCCGTGCTCTCGATCCTACCCTCCACCCTTTTGCTGTATGTTGTCAGAGATTCTGCTATCCAGGCTGAAACAATGAAACACTATGAGTGGACTCATCGTGTGCAGTTTGCTAGAAATGATGACTCAAAAATGTAAATTATTAAAAAAAAAGAAAGAAATGAAAAAAATCAATCAATCAATTATAAAGCCGCAGGACATTTGAACCCAGAGATTTCTGTTTGATGCAAAGTCATGGTGCATTTTTCTGTCCAATGCAATTCTTTTATTAACATGCCTTTCTGTTGAGGAGCACCCAGCAGCACGGTGGTATTCAGTATCCCTGCTTCACACTCACATAGTTGCAGCAGACATTCAGACCTGGGAGCTTCCCAGTACCGCCTCAGTCCCCTTACTACTGCTCACAGAACAGCTTCACTGGAGCATCATTGGGCGTTAGTGTCTTGCTCAAGGGGAGTTGTGATCGTCATTATTGAGAAGATTTTTTTCACTTCCTTTCCCAGCCGGTCCACAACTCAAACTGGCATCTTTAGGTCACAACCCAGTTTCTCCAACCTTAAGCCGTCCATCTGTGTTTCCCCCGTGGCTGTCAACTCACCCTATAGTTGTACAACATACTACCCCATCTCTTCAGTATTGTAGGAATTAAACATCCGGACCAAAAAAACGTCTATAATATTTCACTCTATCATCACCACACTTTCGATTATATTATATATCTAAGCCTTTTCTGTGGCTACACCACCTTCACCCAGGCCTGCTTACTGACCCAACATTATCGACTATCTCAAATCCTCCTGGAAGGGAGGGGGGATCGGGGAGGCAGGGAAGGAGACTCGTAGCATTATCACCAGGGGCACAAGGCTAATGAACACACCACAGGAGCAACAATAACAATAACAGCGGGAGGGCTCCGTCCCGCGGCTCTTTTCACGGAAGGGAAAAGGATTAACAAGCACAAATTAACTATTTATTTGTGCTTGCTTTTTATACTATATATCCAATGTTGATGCAATTGTTTTTGCTTGCATCTCCGATATACTGAAGCTCCATGACAAGTTGAACATGCTTGTACCTTAATTGCTTTTCCCATCTTATTGCATTGGAACTTCCTCAAAAACAACTTGTCTTGGTAGTTGAATGGATTTCCTTGCTCTGAAATAATAGGCGCTGTTCCTATAGGTGTATTTATCCATCCATGTGTGTTAAGAGTTTAACAGAGTCTAGAGAGCAAAGCGTAATGACTTTATAAAACACTTGCAATATCCCCTCCAACTCTGATGGTCCTGAGGGTTTGCTGAGAAAGCAAGGCGAGATGGAGTAGGTCATGTTTGCAGAGCGGCAGACAATTCAGCAGCAAGAGCCAGAAAAGCATTACAGAATAAATGTGTCCCTTGCAGCTACAATCTGTAATTTGTGCTCCAGTGCACCTTCTTGCGGCTGTGCAGGAGGAATTACAAAAAAAAAGCCACAGAATTGAAATAGTTTGTTTAAGCAAAAGATAACCTTGCTGGTTAGCTAGCATGCTGATGTTATATAGCATTGTATAGATATCTAAAGTCCACTAACTATTGTAGCAATAGCTAGCTGTTTGTCACTGGAAAACAATTCTGAGTTTTTCCATGCTCTCCACTTGACAAATACTGAGCCAATATTGATCAGGTGCTGGGAGGGTCATGCACAAGCTTCTTTTCTGTGCACCATATTTCTTGATTGTGTTGGGTTAAAAAAAACCCTGGTATGATGATACTATATCAGCCTCTGGAGACGTCTGGGGGACAAGAAACGTTGACACTGCTCCCTGTGTCTTCCGCAACCTCTCGATTGTCTCCAGATAAATGGCTGCATTTATATAGCGCTTTACAATATATGCCTCTCATTCACCCATTCACACACACTCACACACCGATGGCAGTGAGCTACCATGCAAGGTGCTGGCCTGACCATCGGGAGCAATTTTTCAGTGTCTTGCCCGAGGACACTTCAACATGTGGACAGGAAGAGCTGGGGATTGAACCGCCAGCCTTGTGATCAGTGGACAACCTGCTCTACCGCTGAGCCACAGCCGCCCCGAAATGTTGTTTAATATCGCAGGTTCCTCCATGGCAAACAGAAAAAAACCCGGAGGCAGATGGTGCAGTTAGCCTTGTTCATATTGTCGCTCGTGCTTCCCAACCATGGGTTTTCATTTTCCCATTCCCTTCTATATTTCTGTATTCTATATTTCCGCGTCCCGTATGAGTTCAATACGAGTCCAATTACGGGACGATTCCATATTTTACTACTACTACTGCTACTTCCATTACTACCACTACCGCTAGTACTGCAAGTAGTAGTACTAGTAATCACATAGCAACCACCTAGAAACCACCTAGTAATACCCTAGCAACCACCTAATACACTTTAGCAACCGTACTTTTAATAATATACATATAATACTCAGCAATAATACTTATACTACTGCTACTTCTAAATGCTGCTATTTCAAATACTTTTAAAATGTAATCTTTCAGATCAACTTTTTACCTTTTCAAGCTGAAGCAAGCACACACATTTTCACTTCAGAAACTGGAACCATTTCTAGTTGCTTTATGTTGCTAGGGACGTCACTATACTAAATTAAGTTTCCAGTGCAAAATAAAGTACTCACTGCCAATATATATATTTTTTTATTCTTTTCACGCTCTACTTCACGCTTCTACTAATGATTAGTTACAGCATTACAAACTCTAAAGATATCCTAAATGGTCTCATAGCAGATGGAAAAGAACATATCTAAAAATGACCCATCATAGTAAGTGACATGATTTTTGTAGGAAATATTGTAACACAGCATGAAACCCTGGGAACATGGGAATTATCCTCTCTCCACGATCAGTATGAGATGTCTCTAGATGAGAAAATTATATTGTAGAGAATTTAGTTCCCAGTCCTTAATCCCCAGACCTCAAAGTGTTGGATTGGGTTGTGGGAGGTATTTTCATTTCTTTACATTTCTCTGCTTTAGGCTGCCTCCTCTCTACACACGATACTGCCTCTGCTCATATACAAAATCCAAGGGGGTTCTTATATATCTCCAACACACACACACACACACACACACACACACACACACACACACACACACACACACACCCTGAGTGTTTGTTGGAAATATTCTCTTATCTGAGCTTCAACCTCAGCCCTCCAATACTGCAGCACTTCAGTCAGCTACAGCTCAAGACCATCCTACCTCCTCAATGTTCAGGGACCAATTTTATCCTCTTTCTCATTCTCATCATCAGTTAGATCTTATTCTCCTCATTTCCTGCTGGTGAAATCCTCTGTGTTTATCGCCTTGAATGTCTCATTCCATTCATTCATTAGCAGTGGGAAAAGCTTGTTCCATAATTGGTCATCTCTATGTGGGTTTATGCATGGAGCATATGTGATGGTAACAACACGTGGATTTGTTCCAAAATGGATACCAGTCAGGAATAAATCCTAGCAATTTATATTTATAATCCCAAAATATAATCACAGGATTACAGAACAAAGACACAGACAGTGGCCACAACAATTAGACATGCATGAAACAGAAAGGTAATCCATGGAAATTGCGTGAGCACGCTATATAATAGGGGTCAGCTAACCTTGTGTACGGCGTATCTCCTGAGGGATTTGAGCTCCTCCCTCCTTTATCCTTGCTGGAATCAATAACGGCAGGACATCTATCAACGTCACAGTTGCATGTAATGACAAACCTGCCTTTGAACTGGTTGATCCTATGCATCTAAGGCGAGGCTTCGTGTGCGAGCGAGAGATGGAAGCAAAGCCCGGGGCCCCGGCGGTGAAGGCCGCTCTGCTTCGCTCCACCCTGGAGGATGTGGCTGTCTCACTGTCTGTCTGAGCTACTGTGTGCCACGGCACCATCAAACACATTCAAATGCATGTATTTGCCCTGTCCTCTCCTGTATCTCATTAGTTGGGATATTGCTCTCAGCAACCTTGAGTGTTTAAAATTCACAAGAATATATCAGGACCTCAAAATGAGGTTTGATTGTTTGCTTTCTGTGCACAGGTCTATGTCAACTGTTCTGTAGAGCACATGAAATGAGTGCAACATGAGGGATTATCACGCTGAGATTTAACAGACTGCGGTGGCATTCCTACCGGTGTCTATGAATAAAGCAGAGCTGAGGTGAGACTCTTATCTGTATGCCCTTTAAGTGAGCAGGAGAACGTGGGTGAAGTAAAGCATGTCTCTAGAGCGATAGACCTAGTGTCATTCACTTGGAAGTCGTGGAGGTCAATATGAACTCACTGAGGAGTGAGTCCAGTTCCTGTCACCTGTGGTAAAACACCTTCAGACGTAACACTCTGCCTATAAAAGGTCCAGCTGGCGCATAAACCCAATCCTGCCAGATTTACATTATAGGTTAAAGGTGTAAATTAGATAAGAGAGACAGAGTTGATTTGGCTGAATTCTGAGGAAGGGTTGGTTAGGAAGGTAAGAAGTAGTATTTTACATCGTTCTGCTTATCAGATTATCTCGTAGACTGTGCCATCTTCAAAGCCTTCTTTGAAGCCAGAGGATCACATCTGGCCATTCAGACAGTGAAACATGAACACACAGTTTTTTGTTTCCCTGGTAACTGCTTGCAGGCACTAATGTTTTTTTGCTCTCAAAAGCTCCACTCCTATGCACAGCAGTATGTGCAATAAAAGTCTCTTAATGTTCCAACAATAGGAACAGAATGATGGGAAAATACATCAGTGTGCATTTCTGTACAAAGCATTCCCATATGCACGGTTTGTTTTATTCAACCATCCAACCACATATCTCTTATACAAGAAGGAAGAACCATACAGGACATCCAGCACAATTTATATCCCTCTGGTGGAGGTTCACATTCCAATACCATACACACAGGTGCTTTATTTATCAAACATTTTAATATATGATGTGCACTAAAATGAGAAACCACTACTGAATGCATCAAATCAACACAATCCTTCCATGGTTTTATGAACAATCTGAAATGAAATTGTGTTCGTTCTTTTCCACAATATATCTCCAGGTATCATCAGAGGCAGTAGAAGGCAGGTGTGAATGCTAGATGCAAACAGAGATGTACGGCGCCTGGTACTAATCATTTATTTATTGATCAACTACTTTCTAAAAGTACATGATTTGTATATATTTGGGATGGGGGTGGGTGGAGCTGTATTATTACGTGTAGTATTGACATCATGTGGCCTTGTTTAGACCACCAATCTGTGCTGTAATTTGTGGATTTCAAAGGTTGTATGCTGCTAATATGCTATGTGTTTAAAATCAAATGCCCAAACCGCATTGTTAAACTATTTACAGAAAATACAGTTGTGTTATTTGCAATAGATGTCAGCCTGTACTGGAAATACATATTTGTTGTCTGCTATCATGGCAATATATAAGTTACTGAAGATACAAGACAGCCACCACAAAGGCAACTATTCTTTTACAGTGCTTTTCCTAGGTGGGCAAGATGATCCACGGGATTTCAGACATACTATATACAATAACTAACATCCAATCATGGAATGATTACAAGAAATTTTGACTCCTTGGTTGTTTTCAGATCAGTGTCCCAATTAAACCATGAATAATACTATATTCACTTCGGACTGGCCTGCTTCTTTTAGAGCAAAGACAACGTCTGCCTTGTAATATGTTTTTAAACCACATCTCAATAGTTATGAACAAATTATACAGTTAAATTTCAAAAACATCAAGTAATTCATCAGCAGTACTTCAGTCTCTCTTCAGTAACAAAGATTCCATACTGTGTGTACAAAGCCACTGAAACACGCTCAACATTTGTTTTTCAGTGACAAAACAACTATCATTGTTAATAATAAAGTGCTGCTAAAAAGATAACTGTCCTCAAACAAGACAAGAAAATTTCTCCAAGTGGCACAGCAGTCATAGACAGTAACTTGTACAGCTAACAGAAGTGTCAAGAGGCAGAACCAAACCAAATACAATACACAACCGAAAGGGTGGGCTAGTCAATAATGCATAATAGAGTGCACAAAGCACAAAACAAACTTTACATCATAACGAGAAGTGTCCACTTCACAGAATGGACACTTTACGCACACTGTGAAGTGGTAGGAACACTGGGAGTTTTACCCTGTTGGGTAAAGAGCACTTACAGGAGAGTGACAACCTTGCAAAAGGAGGAAAACCACATTCGTTTTGGTCCCCGATTTTTTGAAAAGATGCTTCCTGCTGCATTGACAACACTCAAGAACAGAGTGCAGCTCACATTCATGTCAAAAGACTTCAGGCCAGTTCACCAGACTTTGGCCACTCCACAGGTAATCTCAACTCGAGAAACAATTCAGTGAAAGTAGCTTTCAGTCTAGTTTGGACAGACAACTTTAACTCAAAAATGTAACGGGTTTGCGTCGGATTTGGTTTGCTGTTGGCGTGAGCCTGCAGTCAGATTGGCTGGTGACACTGACTGAGTGCACAGTTATCTCATGACGGTGCAGGATAAGTGATTCGATTAATCAAATTCACTGCCATGTTAAGTGCTCTGAGACTGATCTGAGCAGATATTGATCTTACACAGTCACGATTATCCCATTGCCATGTAAAATTGCATTGCTCGAAGGGAATGAAATAAAAAATGCACGGGAGTTTTCTTGATATATTATCTGGACAGACTGTAACTGTTCTGTCTTCATGTTCAAAAACAGATCTCATAAAAAACTACACTTTGAAAGTGATTTATTTTTCAATAGGAAATAAAATATAAAGAAATATATTCTTTAACATTAAAAAAGATTAAAATCTGACAGGAGCAAAGTAAAAAATATATAAATATTTACATGACGTGCAGTGCTTTGAGGGTCTTGATTGTTCCAATACTATCATATGGAAATAAACAGATCCTCACAGCGATACACCAACATATCGCAGCCCATATACTCAGTATCTCCCTCTGTAAGGTAGTAACATATTCCTTATGACTGGGGCATGGGGCCTTTTTTGAGGGCAGTACCCCCTCTGCTGGAGAGAAACAATGAAGATTTCATAATCAAAGTCAGGCTTTGCAGAATCTATAGTACAGTATTTTCTGAACCATATAAAAGGAATTTTGCACAGTGAAGTTCTAGTTTGAGGGTAGCAAGACTAAAACAAACTGACTGTACTGCAACACGCAACAAAGAAAAGTAACAGCAAGTAGCAGGTAATGTGTTCAATCATAAAAATCTAGTTTAAAAAAGGTTGGTGATTGATACAACTCCTCTCTTCCTTCTTTACAATATTAAAAGGCTTCCCAATCTATCCTCAACTCTCCTCTCCACACCTGCAACAGGTCCTAGTGCCCATCAAGTTGATGTTTTCTTGTGTGACATGAGAGGGGCAGCAGAAGATGTCAAGTCAGGGAATCATGTGGGGCTGAGTAGGCATCTGCTCTGTGCTTGGTAATGACGCCCAAAATGAGCTGACAGTGTGAAAATTATTCTACCAGTGTATACATCTACTTCTAGTCAGTAGACCCCTCTAGTCCCCCCTTGGTCTGAGAGAGTTTATGGGGTGCAGGAGTTCTTGTCAGGGCATGTGCAGATTTGGGGAGACGTGGAGAAGTAAAAGCCGGTCACTCAGAGCTGGGAATCATCTCCTAGGCTGTTGAGCTCCTCCGGGGAGTGCTTTTCTCCCCCGGTGGCAGCTAACTGGCGGAAACCGGCGGATATCTCATCAAATGTCCGGCCCCTGGTCTCCGGCACCTTGAAGTAGGTGAAGACGAAGAAGATGAGCAGAAACACCGTGAAGATGATGAAGACGTAGGAGCCACACAACTCCTGTGAACAGAGGAAAGGAGAAACAATGTTAAAGAAAAATTAGTAACATTGTAAAATTAGACTGTTAGTAACTTGTTCTCACTAAATGCTGTTTCTGTACTTGGTTTGACTCCAGCCACTTTTCCCACAATCATGTTAAATATCAGTATTTACTAATCATTTTCATTCATTTTCAATCAACAAGTCCATTCATTTCCTGTTGAGCTGAGAGGGAAACTCAGCTGATGTATGGACGGTCAACAAGCTTGTTTTTTATTATTATTATTACAATTCAAAGCTTCCCTGCAGTTCTCTGCAACTTTTATTTGAAGTAGTTCAAATAACAGTTAGTTCTCTGAGGAGCTCCAAACCATCAGCTCACTGGAGGCCAGGGTATGAGGGAAAAGTGGCCGAAATGGTTGAGAAGGAGAGAACTGTTTGCCTCGCTGAGCCACTGGACACTGGGGTTTTAGCCCTAATGACCATGGAGACATGATAAAAACTTGAGAGAGAGAGAAGGGAAACTAGAACTAGAATATGAGGAAGAAGGAGAAACTTTCTGATTCATACGGAGCATGAACGGACACGAGCAAATCTTCAGTGTTTGCTTTAATAGTTGGATGGGGTTTACAGTATCAGGACAATTCATTCAAATACTAAGAATTGTTACAAATATTATTGTGGCCATTTATGTACTCACCTGTACATACGGGAAGCACATGCCCACTATGAAGTTGGCAGTCCAGTTGGAGAAGCCTGATACAGCGAAGGCTGAAGGCCTGGGTCCCTGGGAGAACAGCTCTGCCACAATGAACCAGGGGATGGGACCCGGTCCAATCTCAAAGAAAGCCACAAAGGCAAAGATGGCCACGATGCTCACATATGACATCCACTTAACCTGCTCCTAAGAGAAAAGACACGTAGAATGAGTTTACTCACTGGTATCTGTGCTGTATGAAATTATTGATAACCACTACCAGAATTCATAATATTTAGCATCATCACTATCAATTGAATGAAGACTTTGAAACATGTGCTTGATTGTGAGAAACCTACTAGCAGGGCCAAGGCAATAGTCATCAGGACGGCAGAGCCGGCCATTCCCAGCAGCCCCACCAGGTGCAGAGACCGGCGTCCAGCACGCTCCACGATAAACAGCTAAAGACAAGACAGACAAGATGAGCAATAGAGTCTATGTACTACAAAATAATAAACTATAAACAAAGCGCTGCTGTGATTTAATATTTAATTCTATAAAATGTATTCATTAGAGTAATAATCTGCAGCAGAAACAGCAATTTGTTTGAAATAAATAGAAGTGGGTAGTTAGCATGAGACAAGGACGACAGTGGAGGTAACTACAGAAACTCAAACTTGATCTGAAAAAGTGATCTCCGGTAGGTGCAGTGCAAAAACACCACAGCAATGATCGCTTATCACCAAGAATCGACAAAATAAAATGAACTTAGGTGAAAATGTCTCCATGGCTTGATGCTCTTAAGTGCCCCTTTTAACTGTAATGACGATTCCACATGAAAAGTCAAAACGTTCATACTGTACTCACCGAGACCACGGTGAAAGCTGTGTTCACCACCCCGGCTCCTATGGTGGCGTAGACCGGCTGCTCTACTCCGGCCTTCGCAAAGATATCGGTGGAGTAGTAGAACACCTAAAAGCATGACAACAACAAAGTTTGCTCTATGTCTCTTTTTGGCTTCTGTGTCTGTTTTGAGCATTTCGATGGTGGTACACGGGGCGAACAATGGCCGAATGTCTGGGCGCGAGGAACTCACAGCATTGATGCCAGACAGCTGCTGGGAGAGCTGCAGGACGATGGCAATAATGATGGGCTGGCGGTAGAGGGGCGAGCGGAACAGCTCCAGGATTGTCACCTTCTTCTCCCTCATCATCTGTCGGCTCTCCTCCTTCATCTCCTGCATGTCAGCGCTCACATCTGTGGTCCCTCGAAGCTTCTTCAGCACTAGGAGGGGCAGAGCAAAGGGGCATCAATTACACAGCAGTCTGGAAGGAAATTTGCATTGTTGCCCAATTCAGTTGCATTTTTCTTTGTCATTGTTGTTTCTTTCTGTTTGTTTCATTTCAGCTGAAGTGGTTTTAAAAGCCCCTTGGATTTTGTGTTTATTTCATATGCACATTTCTTTCTGTGTTTTCTCATTTTTACATGTGCAAAACCTCTTAACACCAATTGAATGTTAGAATTGAAATATCTTTGTTCAGCAAAGCAGTTTATTTACATGCACAATGGAGAGAAGTACACAGATGCAGTTCTCTGAATGGGAAATACCTAGACATGTTATATAGAGAGTATAAGGCAGGGATGGTTGTACTGAGTGATATGTTTCTTATTCAGTAGTATTCCACTCTGGCCTTCAGTGCTGTGCCCACACAGAGTTACCCTGATTCATAGGGCATGCTTTTATACAATATTATTAATGGCACACAAAGGTTAAGACATAATGGTTAAGATATCATTTCTTCCGCGCCCTCCATGACTTTTTCTAGACCCACCTTCTGTAAAAACTATTCATTATGTGTATGTGTGGGTGTGTGTGAACTCACCAGTCTTGGCCTTGTTCTCTTCGTTCTTGTTGATGAGCAGGAAACGGGGGCTCTCGGGGCAGAAAGGCAGCAGGATACACTGCAGCAGAGCGGGGATGAAGGTGAAGCACAAGAGGAATGGCCACAAGCTGGCGTTGCCCATGATAGACTCCATGCCAAACACCTGAAACCAACCCAGACACACAACACATATGAACCGCCGGCAGCGCTCGTAGCACAAACTCTGTGTAAAAAAATAACTTTCTTCGCCATTTTAATTGTTATCCACCAACCTGTGCTATGAGGATGCCTAAGACGATGCCCAGCTGGTGGAGGGTGCCCAGGGCTCCTCGTAGGGCTGTGGGGGCAACCTCACCCACGTACATGGGCACAAAGCCTGTGGAGAGGCCAGAGTATAAGCCCACCACAAAGCGGCCGATGATCAGCATCTCCCAGGAGCTGCTCATCTTGGAGAAGCCCATCAGAGTGGCAGCGATGAAGGCCAGAACATTGGCCATCAGCATAGAGTTCCTCCTGCAGAGATATTTTTTTTATTGAGCATTGTCCGATTCTATTTAGAAAAGGAAGGCGTGTATAATAATAATACTGGCAATAATACTGACAAGGATCTCCACAGTGTAAGAGACATCACTGTGCTCACTGTTTACCTTCCAAAGCGGTTGACAAAGAGTCCGACGGAGAAGGAGCCAAAGATCCCACCAACAGAGAAGATGGCGACAGCGATGGACCAGAGAGACGTGAGGGACGACTTCTGGATGGGCTCCTTGTAGCGGTCATACCAAGTCTCATTGATGAATGTCTCAATGATCTGTCACAGGGTAAAATAAACAAATATAAACAAAATATACAGACATAAATACAGATTTTGTATGTATGTAAAAAAAAAAAAAATCTAAGCTGGCCTTGCAAACTGGTTTTCCCACAGGACAATAAATAGGATCATATTGTATTATATCACATTTACAAGTGAATTTCCATCTGGGGATCAATAAATCATCACCATCATTATTATTACATAAGCTGTTAAATGTATGCTCACCACCTGTTCAGGCATATAAGGGTGGCTGAAATTTTACTGTTTGGCCAGTGGGTGGCAGCATGGTATGGTTATTTCAGTGGCTGAGGCAACCAGGAAGTAAACTAGCAAACATGATATCAGGTTTCTGCTTCACCTCTCCCCACCAGCACCAACCTAACCGAAGTGTTGTTATGCATCACATATAGAACTTGTCCTACAGCTCAAGGGTGGCATGTGGTGTGAAGTACGTATGACAAAGCTGATCAAATGTGATGATTGCCCTTGTCTATGCTAAGGCTTATTGTATGTCAAGGGCTTTCCTATGGCTAAGGGATAGAGCGGCTCCTAAAATATGTTCCTCGTCTAAGCCATAACAGTCGATAAACACAAATTTAACAAACAACACACAAAAAAAATACTTTTACTTTGTTTTTATATAACATAACATATTGTTGAAACATTAACAGCCTAAACTGGAAAAGTATGTTACCAACAGAGTCTGCTCTCCAAAAAAAGAGATCTGTTGAAGTGGAATATATGCCCTGGTCAAAATACATTTCAGAGGGGAAGAGTTGTTGAGGCTCATGAGGCTGGAAAACTATAAAAGCATTTTCAAAGACTACAGTCTGACAGATTGTATACAAATGGATAAGATTCAGTGCCATTGCTGCTCCCACTAGGAGTGGCCGTCCAGCTGCTAAAGGAGGTTCAAGGAGGTTCAATAAAGACATGTAAAAGTACAAATGTCTGTGTTATTTGTTAAAGATCAGACTAAATTTTAGGAGAGATTTATGCAGGTAATTCAAAAGGGTTCATAAACCTTGACCCTTTCACCCTTTGAGGGTCTTAATGCATGCCTTGGGTTGGAACCACTATCAATTTACACTCACAAGACCTCACCCCCTCTGATGACATCCCGAGTTTGTAATCATACACTGTACCCTTGCCCTTTATCCCACCCACTCTTAAGTGTATATCAACAGGAAAGGCAAAGGCACCAACATGTGACTGAATGTGTTTTGAACAGGAGATGTTTTCTCCGTCTCTCCTTCATTATCAAATCCCAGCCATCCTTTAAAACACTATCCAAACCTTTTTGAGCTTGAAAAAGTCTAGTAGACTCTATGTAGAAGCATGAGGTGTAGGTGCGCATGGGCAAATGATAAGCAAGCAAGTATGGACACAAGGCTATTGATGATAACCTGACTAGGCTGCTCTTGGTAAGTTACATAATCATGTCATATTCTCTCCCTAGTTTTACTCTCAATAGACTGTGCAGTCCATAACCACCAGCTGGCTCCAGCCACACAATGAAACAAACTGTCCATTCATGCTATCGGGCCAACTCCATGTGTGGATTGAGCTGGCTGGTAGGTAGGTGGTCAAGGTGCACAGAGTACTCAGTGTGCACTGCAAAAATATCCATTTTAACAAGTGAAATAATCTTGGATTGACTCGTCAATGCTTACTTTTCTTAAAACAAGTAAAAAAAACGGCCAGTAGTCTCATATTATTTCTTGTTTTCAGTGCAGTATTACTTGTTTCAGGAATTTTGTGACAGAATCTTGAAATAGGATCACTCCATTGGTTTTTATTATATCCTTTAATTCTTGAAACAAGTTGGTTTGCATTGGAGTAAAAGCAAGCAGCAACTGAAAAAGTTAAATTTAAAGTAATAATCTGCAACATTTTCAAATGAATAAGTCTCTGCTTTGGTACTCTCCATCACCGATTGGTTTAACACAGCAGTAAGTCAGGTAGGTCTTTCCAGGGAAACATCCTCTGGCACACAGGAAATTTGTTTGGAATAAATAGGCTAGATTAACTGGGTATTTAGCACAAGCAGAGATAGCCATTGTGGCTGAACACACAACAAAAAAAACAGTAAGTACAGTACAGGAACTCAAACGTCATCAAAATAAATCATCACCAAAATAAAACTTTTAAAAAACAAAACAAAAAAACACAGATTACCAATTTAAGACTCAATGCTATATGAAATGACTTTTTTGAGGTGGATATTTTTGCTGTGTAGAGCTGGTAGACAGTTATGGCAGGAGGAGCACAGGACAGCAAGCCAGAGCAGTGCCCTTGAAGGCCCATATCTAATCAGAGACTGTCTTACACAGGGCATGGCCTGCATCACAGGCAGCGCCAGCGGAGCGGAGCTGGCGATAATCACAAGTGTTGTTGCTATATAAAAGTTGTATTAGTATAGCCTATTAGTGGTCATTAACTAAGAATAGATTGAAAGCCTGTGTTGAGCAACACTACTGTTAACTGTTTCTCTGTACTCCCACTTTTATTCTCTGAAACACCTGTTGGGAGCTGGGAGGGGCTTACATTAGCCTAACGTAGCCTAACTAACCCGAATCCATGAAGCTGAACGTGGTGTTTTCCTGGCAGAGGCAAACCTTTGCTAGACAAACCCTTATGATGTTGTAGAAGCAACATACAATATTAAATATTAGAATATAAAAATAGCCTATATTACTTTTCAGCAATTAAGAACAATTGTATGAGTGCTGCAGTCTATTTTTTTGCACAATCCAAGCCTATTGCATAATTGTCTCAAGGCTTAATATTCCCTCCCTCTGTCTTGTCCACTCACATATATCTATCCTTCATGACTGAAGTGGATTTAATCTATAAGGGATCCTATCATTCACCTGGATTCACTTGGTCAGTCTATTTCATGGAAAGAGCAATTGTCTCCATCTTTTTGTCAGCAGCTGTATCCCATCTTTCCTAACTTTTCAGAGATAGCCGACGAGAGATTTAAGTCTGACAGTGTGAAGACAGAGGACTACGAGTCCAGATCATGAAAGTGTCTGTCTGTGATGGAGCAATAAGAGGCTGTCCCAACAGGGAGCGCTTAGCAGACAGCTGCAACTGTAGATCACTGTGACAGAGGCAGTCACGAGAGGAGCCCTCATATGTCAAAGGTAAATGAAAAGGGCAAACAGAAGCTCTGGACTGTCTGGCAAGGCACCTATGACCCACGTAGAGATAGCTGGCTACCCACAGGGTGTTTAGATAAAGACTAATATGTGCATGGCTTGGCTTAACCTTTTTAGTAGACTGGGACGGTGTTAGTTACTGACATATGACGCACTATAACGTAGACCACATCCCCAGGATATGACGTCCTTATGTACACCTTTCTGTCCACAAATCATGTTGTGCATTCGTCCCGAGGGGATTTTGGAACATTTACATACAGTACTCCTGTTTAGCTTTACCCAGCTTCTTCCTGGTCAGTGGTGGGCCAATTCAGGGGCCATTTTTGGGCATGGAAACACTGTTTTCACAGGAATTGCTGGGAGTCTTTTAATGGGATTTCCTTGGACCTGATTGACCTGAAGGCAGCTATTATTAGCCCGCTCCTCCCCACTGTCTGTCTGTCTCGTTCTCCCATCCCACAAGGTAGAGAACATCTGACCCAGCACTGGGACCAGCAGGTTGGCCGGAGAATGACCTATCTGGCAGAGAGTAACTGTTCGGTAGTAGTGGTGCTATATATACCGGTGCTCGTCTAGACTAGTCTACCTCGCGTCTACTGCATATAGCCGTGGCATACGTTACAGAAAGTTACAGAAGTACAGAAAACTGTACTTAAGTGACTTTCAATAAACTTTCCGGTGAAAACGTCCTGGCTCTCATTGAACTCTCTGACCTGCACTCATCCTATGTGGTGAATCCCAGACGTTTGGCACCTAGGTAGGCTAAAGCAAACCACCAGCATTTTCAAATACCATTCCCAGGACTACATGCACACACACACACACACACACACACACACACACACACACACACACACACACACACACGACTCACCTTTTGAGGGGCATTGATGACCCCCGTGTTGTAGCCAAATTGGAGAGAACCAATCACAGCTGTTCCCACCGCCAGCATCAGCTGGAACGTCACTTGCTAGAAGGGGAGACAGGAGGAGAGGAAGAGAGGTGCAGAAAGACATTAGTTAGGCAAGTATTAATTACCACTTCACTATCTAGATATTATAGGAGCAGGGAGTGCAAAACAATGCGTTCACATTTGTTCACTTTTCTGGTAGGGCAATAAGTGTTTCCTGACCACAAATCTCTTATTTGTTCACACACTGAAAATACAACAAATTGCCACTTGTTTTTGTTTGTTTAATCAAAGCATGAACCCACTCATCACTAAACGTCTTTTCAAACAGTAAATACATTTTTACATATTTAAACAATGCATAAACAGCTGTAAATACTTTCCATAGACGTCTGCTAAACCTTCACTTTTAAACCGTATGTAGCCTAATTTTATCCTAGATGCTTTACACCATTTAGACCACCATTTAAATGGTTGATCAACATAAAATTGCTCAGTGGAAACTATCGTCACTGACGTGAAGTAACTTCTACTAGTAGACAGAGCGATTGAGCTTCAGCAGCCCCGACTCACTGACTTAACAAAATGTCCAGAGTTAAATTTTAAGGAACCCCAGGGCAGTATAATGAATGCATTGTTAACTAACTATATCCAGAAAATGCCTCAGCTCAGTTGTTATGCAACATGGACAAGTTGGACTGCCCATAATGGATGCCATAATACATCCAAAGGGGCGGGCTCTAGACGAACAGAGAGGAGGAGGAGAAAGGCATCCTCAAAATACCCAGCCAGATTTAGGGGGCAGGAAGTTATGATGCATTGGGACTACACATCCAACAGCCAGCTCTCATGGGAGCAGGTTGGGGTTAAGCCTAGGCCTAACCCACGTTATTGTCCATGTTCCTGTTGATGCCTGATCTCAGTAGAGCCCAGAGACCGGTAGGGATTTTCCTCATACCATGAAGTTAACAAACCAGAGCAGACTTTGACAGTCTTAGTTCCCCCCTCTCCAGACACGCAATCAGTGGCTGCCAGCACATGTAAACAACTTTTAGCCAAAATCCTATTACTTCTCCTACTACTACCACCTTGTTTCATTTGTTAAGAACTTAATTCAAATTCGCAAAGTGAGGAAACAAGGAAATCAAACTAAAAAAGATGAAAGTAGAGAGCAGTGGGTCTGATTGTTTCAGTGGGTCTGTGTTTTTAACCACAGCGGCCACTTCCTCATATTATGGAAACAAAAAAAGCAGTTAGAAAATCACTAGGGTAAATGTTATCTTGCAGCAGTTCAGGTGTCAGTTATTCAATCCATTATAAAACAGAAAAATAGACTAATCACCTCGAAGGCTGTTGCAGGGATCAAACCTGTGAGCTTTTGGGTCTGTCTGAACTCCCAGACTTCCCAAACCTTTTCATATCAAGGACTCCCAAATAGATGCGCATCAGACCACAGACCCCCATTTGATAATATTTTGTCCAAAGAAACCCCATCTGAGAAGATTTTGTTAGATACAATTTCCTACATAAGTTTTAACAGTCATCCTTTTACATTCTCTAATTGTGTAAATGTCTAGTGAGTGAAACAAAAAAACATAAACTCCCTTGAACTCCCTCAAGGACGCCTGCTGGTCCCCAAACCCCACGTTGGGAACCACTTGCTCTAACCCACATTCTGGTAGAGAGAGAGACACCACAAACCCAGAACATCACGAGTGCCTGATACACATCTCAGCCCTTTGAGCCAGAATTCATCCATCTTTAGAAGCCCAGAGGGTGAATAGTGTTTCCACGTATCTCAGTAAACTAAACTCCCCTGAGGACAGCTCAGGTGGAAACCTTAAGCCTGATTCTAGAGTTTCCATTTGAGCTACCAAAAAGAAACACAACAAAACAACCAACATCATCAGGTTTCAATGCAGGGACTATGAATTTGAATTTGGAAAAATTGTACATGCTCCTCTGTTATATCACCAAAGTGTTCCAGGCTACTAAAAAGAAGTTTTCTTAGTGAGGCAACACAAGGGCTACAACATTTTCGTGAATGCTAAATGCTGGTGGACCCGTTCCTCCCCTCATGGCGGAGGGGGAGGGGAGCTGAAAAAAAAGACCATGCTGTGTGTTTGAAGGAAGTAACTCCAGCATGCTCAGTGTGATTCTCCTTTTGTAAAAAATGGGACAGGCTACGAGGCGCAAGGGCCCGCCTAGAGTTACATCTGAGCCAATAAGGGCTCTTGTGTGTCTTTCAGGGTCACAGAGTTTGTGACAGGGCTGCTTAGCCACAGGATATAAACACACACACACACACACAATTTGTATAAAACCTCCTTGACACGTGTGTACGCACTTTTCAATATCATAGGCGCGTCTCTTAAAGGAGCCACACTGCCTATGAGTAGGCCCACCAGAACTGAGGGCATTCTCAGAAGTCACAGCTTCCTTCCTCCCAAATTAACAAGAAGCAGCCAAGCACTACGTTCCTGTAAACTCCCCCCTACTATTTAGTCCATACACAGAAATAGTGCCTATCTACTTCTGTGGAACATTTTAAAAGGTAGTTACTGTTCGAGTCAGGAGCCCTTTAAGGCAAACAGCTGGAATGATTTGCAAACACACCCATGTTTGAGTCCAACAGCTACGGACTGCCAGACCGGGGAAGGCAGTGTGTTAAAGAGGCATGAAACTGTTCTCTGTGACATCTTTACCTTTAACCTACATACGTGGAAACCATCCTCACTATGGCCTCAATATCCACATAGGGGCCAAGTAGTTACAGACCAACACAATCACAAAGATGGGGAGTCATTAACTGTCATTTCGCTGCATTCAGGAAGTGGATCTTCTTAAATTCAAAAAGATGTAATGAGATCTTTGATAAAAGGTTATATTGTTAATAAATTGGTATTGTTTTAATTGTAGCTTACATTTTAGATTGATGCAGTTCAGCTCAAATGGACACCGAGACAGACACAGCTTTACCCCCACCCATACAGAGGTAGAAAACAAACGTCCCCTCTTCCTCTCTTATCTTTCAAAGTGAGAAAATGTTTAATGCTGCGATCTAGTGTGCAGAAAATAATTGTGAATAGGAGAAGTGGTATACTTTAGTTCTTCCTCACTGGGGAAACAATAAAGTCACACCCAAAAGAGCTATTTTATTCAGCCAAAGCCACCAAACACATCGGCCTCTCCTACTGTGCCTCGGCTATACCCTTGGTGTTGACCAAGCCAAGTTGTGTTTACATAACTTAATGGAGTTTTATCTGCTTACATACAGATGACGGCTGGTTAGCCATTCACAAGGGCCTGGCATCACACTGATTATATTCACACACACACACACACACACACACACACACACACACACACACACACACACACACACACACACACACACACACACACACACACACACACACACACACACACACACACACACACACACACACACACACACACACACACACACACGAATCAAACTAATTCTTGATCAGATTACAGAAGCAGACGTTCAGATGACACAACTCCATGCTTAGATGATAAAAAAGGCCTTATGCTGATGAAAGTAACAGAGTACACTGAACACCTTCTACGATTAATTGTCTACTGGGCACTGAAAACTGCTCTGTAACGTAGAAAGACACAATATCATCATTATAAACTTAGACTGAACTATTTTGAAGACAACTAGAAAATGGTCAGGATTTCACAGTGTAGATTACTTCAAATAGTACTTATCATTGCTGACAACTTGCATTAGCTACAATTCCCAGCAGTAAGAGATATTATTAGGTATTATGAATAAGGTAGTTTGCAGTAAGAAAATTCCTGATCTGGCTACCAAAGAGGCATGTTAACAGCAATAACTGAGTGGGACCTTCAATCACCATAACTGGAGAAGTGGTTGTCTGTTTCATGTCAACATCATTAACAATGGCCTTTCATATTGAAAACCTATGTGAGAGATTGAGTTGGGTTCATAACATATCCATAACAAAGAAATGACTTAGAGAATCTAGCCTATGTGGGCCTACATGACTATTGTTGACATTTCCACAATTCTTACCAGCCAAATAGATTTTTATAATAGAGGAGGACCTACCAAAGTTCTCATAGAGTCGCCAAACTTACCAGCCACAGCCAAAACTTACCAGCATTTGGCTGGTGGTTGGTAGTAAGTCCCCACCCTGCTCATGAAAACCCACTTGTTCTACTCCTAGACTGAATCAATGTCCAGTTGTGCTGCTGGTGCATTTTCTTAAATAAATCCAGAAAATTGAGGGTGAACAAGGTTCTGAGATATAGGAACTCTGGAGTATAACATCCCTGCTATTTTCCCAAGACTTTGGTTTATTAAATGTTTTCCCCTTGTTTCTGAGCACAGCTTAAGATCCATGCAAATGTTTCCTGTTTCCTGTGAACAGTGAGCCGTGTTACATGAGCACCATTTCAGCCTAGTCACTGTGACGAGGTTATAAAACTAACACTGTTGAACGCAGCTTCACAGTCTCTCTGCTCTTGAGTCCTATGGTAAACGATTGACAACAAGCAACAGGACTGTTATGGACGAAGTTTATTCAAATATATGTTTTGGTTAAGCTATTAAGCAATGAAAGGATATAATTTTTATTGGATTGATGACAATAAAGACGAACAGGTTTTTGCCCAAATTAGGGTTTAAGGCAACCACAACAACCTAAATATTTAGGCCTACATTTCAGTGTTTATATTTGAGCCATGCATCATCTAACCAACCTCCCAACAGCGGTGAAGCCTCTTCACATGAAGTTGGCCTATGAGATGAGACTGAGCTTGAGCAAACATTAAGGGATCCAGAGTCCTCTGTCCCTAAGCCGGAATGTACACACCACCTGGTAATTACGTGTGACTCCTTGTTAAGTCGATGACATTTACTTCAAGTTATGCACACCAGGAAACAGCAATTTAAGGTCTGACATACAAACTCAGCTGAAGGTGGATCACAGTGAACCTAAGAGGGATGGGTCACAACAGAGAATTTAGAGAGGAAGTACTTCCACATAAATATCAGGCTTGAGTGCTTACCTCAAAACCTCAACAAGACCGATCAAATGAAAGTAGTTTTTGGATGTGATCACTCTAGTTGTTTTTAAGACACTATTAGATGTTAGTCCCTTCGAATGTGGTTGGTCATCTGGCCACTACTGACCACATGTTGGTTAGAGACAATAGCCACCCTACCTCTAACATACTTGAGCGAATTCTAATGTGAGGAGTGAAGTGCCATTTTCTTCTGTACTAAATGCAACAAAGAAAAGAAAGTGCCTGAAAATTAAAATAAATAATAAAAAAAAAGGGATGAGCACCTATAGAGCTCAACAGTGAGGGTCCGGAAGTGAAAATCCCATTCATATTCTGCATAGGGATTTTGATTATTAGCCATAATGTCGTTACCATCCAATGTAGACTCACCACAAGCTAGTAGGTTGTGAAACGATAGTGTATGCTCCTGTAGAAGCCACAAGTCCGTATGATATCAACCTTGTTTTGAGACAAACATGTTTTATTCACAATGTCATGGAGAAGTACTACACTACCCACAATCCTAAAGTGTAACAGCGACGTCTCTGATTGGTGGAGCTCGCTGTTACCATGGAAATGTTTACCGCACCCGCGAACGTCTTCTCAGCTAACGTTAACGTTAGCTACTAACGTAACCTAGCTAGCTGCTTATCCTATGCAGCTGGAACGAATCACTGTACCATGTTGATGACAACACTTTACACTATACTATATGAAACACTATATATACACGCACACAAAATAACAACAATAGTAACACTATACTATTGACAAAAAAAAAATAAATTCAAGAAGAAGCGCGCTAAACTATTGTTAGTTTGGAAGTTTTTGGAAAAGTATAATTCCCAATGGTTTATGGGATGAGTAGTTACTTCACTCTTAAAATAATTATGTACACAGTCTTCCGATCTTTTTTTTGCTCAGAATCAAATGTTTTATGGCCACGATTCATCGTCTAGCTGGTTGGCTTGGTTCCAGCTTTAAAACTCTTTATAGAAGGATTTTCTGAAATGTCTATGGAGTAAATGAATGGGAAATTTACTTCTGGAGAAGTAAATTTACCAGAGCCGTAAAAAAAGTGGGCCGTCACTGTTGCGCTCTATGGGATATACATTCAATTAAATACCCCCAAAATGTTTGGAAAGTTTGGAAGCATTTAAACATTTAAACATAAAACATTGTAGTATTGATACTCTTTTTTGATAATTATTGATAATTATTTTGGCTACCTGAATTTCAAGTCTATTTTTAGTCTGCTAACATCAGGATAGGTGTGTCACTGTTACATCAGCATTACAGCCGCTTCTTGATATCCGCCCCCGCCGGCTGTAAATCGTCATATCCAGACTATGAGACTATGAGAGGATTTCCTTTGAGTAGAATCATCAGATACATCGTTTGTTGGCTTCTGCTTTTCTTTTTTTTTTTCAAGCCCAGTTCAGTTCCTCCCAGCCCACAAATTCCAGGCTGTTGATGATGGCGTACGCTGCCCCATTCACGTCCCTGCAAACGTCACCTCTCTAGACACAGGGCTCGGGTTACACAGCTCTGGGGAATCCAATACTACCAATCCCTCTTCACGCTATCCCTCCTCATCTCCTCCTGTGCAGTTCTACGGTTGAGAACACACCAGGCCTGGTTAAATGAGCACATTCATAATTGCTTTAACCTGTTTAGGGTACTGGGGATGGGTGTCATTTACTGCATCAGGATAATTGTGTCAGGTAAATTGTCAATCACATAAAAGTATACAAAACTTTAAAATACTGTCTTAAACTTTCTGGTACTCTGTGTATATTCCTTTATAGTAAATCCCACCAATCTGACACCTTAAGCAGCGTAAAACAAACTATAAAGAGTATTTGCAGATATATTTTTCCCACTACGTTGTGAAACACATACTGAAGAGCAAATCAACGGTGCATTCAATTTCACAGAGATGTCAGTGGAGAGGATGTGGACGTTGGATAGCTAGAGGTCGGACACAAACATGATGTCGGACGCCTGTTGTGATTCATTAAAACTAGGTAACTTCTACTGATATGGAAGAAGACAGAAAAGCCCAGAGGGACAGTGTTAGGCCCTACACATCGGGAACTTCAACAGTTTTATCCAGCCTTTACCTCTGTGTGAATAGCGATTAGTAACGGGAGTCAGTACAGTGCGCACAATTCCATACAGTTTCTCAAGAAGGCAAATTAAGCCGAGGATATTGTTTGCTTGCCCATATCAATTAAAATCCTGTGAGATCTCAAAGTCTCATTAGACCTCATTAGAACATGGCTGACAGCTACACTGAGGGGCATGCGGATGGAGGGTAGTCATGCAGAGGACAATGAAACCTACTGGACTGTCTTGAGGAAGGCAGTGAGTGGATGGAGAGGAATTAAGCCTGTGCAAGGAAGGAGCTGGTTGTTGGCTGTGGACCCCAATCAAAATGCCTGAGCTGTTAGGGGCTGTTTTATTCACCACAGATCAGGTCAACTGTATGCTTGACCCCAATTAACCTTTTTTTTTTTTAACTTATCCAGGAAAGTAAGAGGACTGGGTTTTCAGTCCCAAACAAAGCCAGGGTAAACAGTGTGAGCTTATGTGCTCTACGTCAAAGTTTTGATGGAGAAGCGGTGCGATTAGAGAAAAATAACTGCGCTATTATAATAAAACTGCATTGGAGGGATGTAAATTAAAAAAGGCAGGCTAACATTATTATGATATGACAATTTGTGGTGTGAAGAATCCCTGCCTTGACCTGAACAGATGCATAATGTGTAGACCCGGACTGAGCCTGTTGCGTGTAACCATAAAGGGCAACGTCTTACCGAAACAATAATGGCAAGTTTTCATTATAAATTGCACAATAGCATTTGCACCTCACATACACACCTCTGAGTCTAAGTTATGCTTCAAAACAAACCAGAGAAAATGGGGTTTTACACACTGAGCAAGGGTGAGAGCTTTTTCGTGTATTTGTTGCCGTTTTCTTACACTCCCTCCATCAGAAAACTCTGCCGTGAACCAGTTGCTGACTGCCTACACCTAGGCATCACTAAATACCGGCCAGGTATGAAAATCCTGACCACGAGATGTTACTTAGCCCACCTCTAAGTAGACTGCTCAGCTACGGTATAAGCCCTCAACGCTGCTGGAAGCAACAAAACACAGAGGAGATGATGTGAAAGACACGGAAAGGGTCAAGGCTCTGACCCCCCTGGGTTTCTGGCTATTGCATATTCCCTTGGTGGTATCTCACTCTCTCTGGAAATACGCAGTCTCGGTGTCACTTTGGGGACTGGGAACAGAGGAATCCATTCCCATCACGTCCACAACAAATCCTTCCAGCTGAGGCTCCACAACAGCATGGAGAAAACCCCTATTGAATTCCACAGGTTTAATTTATTTAGTTTGTTATTGAGTAACTGGTGAGAGTAAGACGGGGAAAGAAGAGTGAAGTGACGTTTTAGGCTCATATGCCCCATCTGTATGGCTGCATATGTAAGGGTTACCACAAGCCATATCAAGTCAGCCATATCAAACACTAGTTAAGTCACGTTCGCTTTCTGAACAATCAGCATCAATGTTTTCTACTAGGTCATACTATGAAAACATACAATGTGTGTAGCCTGATATGCTTTTGTTCACTTTGGACATTGCTCACCATGCATTGATTCATTACGGCACGTTTCACAATGTTATAACTGTTATAGATAGTGTGTGACACGTTACTGCATCATACCCATCCTCCTATCATCCCCCAACACACACACACACACACACACACACACACACACACACACACACACACACACACACACACACCCCCAGGGCGCGCAACATGACAAAGCCGCTGCACTCTACCGCAGCATACAAGAACTACGGCAATTCTGCAACTATAAACAACACTAGGAATATCACAGTGATACCACAGGAGATTAAAAAATACTATAAAGTACTATAAGGTCACTATAAACTCACTGTTGAGTACCACACTCACACTATAAGTCGCCAGTGGAATATTACAGAAATGTCATAGTGACTCTTCCTCCACATGTACAACTGAGTCTTGGTTCAACACATTTCTTTCATGAACCCGATGAACTCGTTGGCTGCCGGATACACTGACAGATCAGACACCTAACTCGTTTGACAGCATTCAAACGCGCCTTGGTATTATGTCACCGTTACGATTACCTTTCCTGAGTCCATGGCAGTGTTGTAGACTTTATGAGTACAAGTCGTTGTTTATTCTTTGTTCTTCGTCTTCTTCGTCTTCTTCTTCAAAGTTGAAGGCAGCCGGAGAACTTCCTCAGGGTTTCCCCGTTCTTCGTCGCTCAGAAGTCACTCATTTTATAGTTCCCGGTTGAAAATGACAACTTTAATGATGCCTTCTTGTTTAAAAAAAAAAAAAAAGTATTCTTCTTTACGCAGCTGTAGCGTGGTTGACTGTCCTATTCTCTCTCGCGCTGTTTTTTTCAAGTGAGTATAGCATTAGTCACAGCTTCATACCTATTTAAAAGTCTTCTCAGTTGAAGATGTTTGGTAATTTAAGTAGTATAGCCTGGGCGTCTGTCTTCTTTTTAGCGCTATAAGCCGGTTTAGGTTAATATATTAGCTGACGCAATTTGGGTTGTGCCTGGAGAGAGGCCCGTCTTTCCTGTCAGCCAATGAAAGTGCTCCACAAAAGCCATGCCTACTTGAAGCTTGACACCAAACAGTGGCAGGCAAGACTTCATGCAAACTTTGCTGCGCACACGCACGCAAAAATGTTTCACCTGTTTCCACTCCAAACCAAACCAATTGCTTCAAGGATTTTCTATAATCAAACGCCATTTTCTTGATATTAGTGGAGTGATCTGCTATAGCCTATTGTGCCTTGCTGCAAGATATTTGTTTCTAGAAAAAATCCTGAACCAACTGAAACTGGTTTGGAAACAAGTGATATTATCTTATCTTGGCAGAATCTTACACTTGTTTTAAGAAAAATAAGGTGTTAAGACTGAAAACCGCTTGTTAAGATGGACATTTGTGGCAGTACACACATATGAAACACTTACAACACGTGTATTTGTGTGTATTTCACGTGTGTGTACAGAAAAGTTTGAAGTATTCCTACACATCCTCTCAAAGAAATGCACAAAATGGAAACTGAAGTATGCTAACAATGTCTGTTACATTTACTAGAGTGGGAATCAAAAATTCTAGTTATTTGCCTTCCAGCAAAAAAAAAAATCACTTGTAATTTATTTTAAAGGTGTATGGAATATGGTGAGTTGGTATAATACATTTTTGTATTGGATGTGATATTGTTTATAACTGGTTTTGAATATAAACATCTGTCCAGCTACCTTTGATTCTCAGCCTTCTAACAATAACTTATTCAAGCCCACCACATCTGCGATCTAATACTCTTTCACAAACTTGGTGATATGACATGGCTGCCCCCCATTCAACCCCTCAACTGTGATCTGGGATATTTGTTATGAAAGCCGTGCAAAAACAAATATTTAAATGAAAACTGTGCTCTACCTTTTGTTTGGGATAGTGGGGAGGTGTCCGGTCTGGGTGTATGTAAAAAAAAAAAAAAAAATTAGAAAAATAATTATGAACACCAAAAGGGAAATGCATGTGTTTGTACAGCGCACGAAAGCAACAGGAAAAGGGGTAGAAGTTGTAGAAATTTGTTCCCTTCTCATTTCATCTATTGCCTTTGAAACCTTGGGAAAACAATAACAGGCAACTACTGAGAAAAGGTTCAGTGGGTGTGTGCCATAGAGACTGAGTTGGTCAACAAAATGCCTGGTAAAAAGTTGGTAATATTGGTGATATTGTAATAATATTGTGTTACAAGTTTCAGTTTCCACCTATTGCATCATCTCAATAATGTTTTCTCTGACTGTCTGACATCATCTCCATCCTATATCAATTGTTAAATCATAACAATAATCTATTTTCTACTATGTGATCCTCAGGGAACACTTGATGTCACAGCTTTTCAATTGCTAAAAAGCCAGTCTTCTTTACTGTCATTTACTGTGTTTGTAGGGCATGTACTCTCACTTCGCTTTACAGATGAAGAACAATGCTAAATGCGGTTATACTATCTGCAGTTTGCCTCATGTACAGGACAAATTGATGGACTAAAGCTAAAATAAAGAAGTGCTCAAATAATAAAGTGTCTCCCCTTTTCCTCTCAGTATCCAATACACAGGATGAGAGGAGGAGGAGGGTGATTTCATCACAATACACCCGATGCACATTCGTTACAGGTGGCGGGGAGGCATCCGGTTGGAGCATATTCAAATGGTAGGAAAATAATCACTATGGTAGAGGAGGAAGAAAGCCTGCATTCACACAATAAGAGTAAGGGTACATTGGGAAAGACTGACACATTTTGGAACAGTATGCTTTTCTTTGGTTTCAGAATGAAAATCCTTTGAAACCTAATGAAAACAATAACAGACATTTACTGGAACAAAGACTTGGGTGGATGTTCTAAAGGGTGGTATTGTGCACTGAATCAAACACTAAGGATGCCAGTCATGTTCTGTTCAAGTCCTGTTGTCCTATTATCTGATGTTTGTTCCAGGCTTTTACTGTATAAAGTATAGCATAAAAAGGAACTGAGTTACATTTGCTGAGAATTTCTTTCCGCAGTAAGAAAATAATCCTCCTTGACAGGCTACAAGCGATCAGGCATGCAGCCAAAAGCATTTTAAAGGGAGGAGCAGTGACAGATTTAAGCATGGTGTCCTATAGTGGTGTAGATTTGTTGTGTGCATTTTATTTTGAAACCTGACTTGGCTGCTGGTGAGTGTATGTTGACGTTCCAGGGACCTGACAGAACTTTACTGAAACACTCGGCTAATTTGCAGCTGAGCCAAAGGCCGGCTCAAATTCCCCCATTCACAATGACTCACATTCACTGTGAGTCCTCCACTCACTCAGTACATGTTCTCATACACGTAGGCTCCCCTACTACACGATTCTCAAGAGTGTAGTAGTGAATGTCCATCACCAGCCTTTTTTGCCGATGCTCTTCTCAGGAAAAAGCTTTTGACAGAGCTGAGCTCATTGGGTTTCTGGAGTCTCCTCTTTATCGGGTTTTCAATGAAAACTCTGCATGCACCTGTCATAACCTCAGTGAGTTACACCTTCCCTTTGCCATGCAACAATGATCGATTGTTGCATGATCCATTCAAATGAATGGAGTTTTAGTCCAAACCTTTTATTTGGGCAGATGCTCAAAGGCTGCTATTATGCACTAAGCTTGATTGGGAACAATCCTTGGCACTCTGCAGCAGAGAGGTGACACAATGACTGGGAGCTCAAATCCAGTGAGGTAACTGCTGGCACATCAACTAAAAGGTAGAGGAAAATTCTTATCTTGACAGTTTTAGAATGACTGCAATGACAGCGAATGCCTTCAATTCATGAAACAACACATTTTAATAGCCTGACACGGTTATCTAGAGATTTACAACGATTGCCAACAGTAGAAACAATTTAAATTCAAATATCACCGACACTGCAAGCAATCAAGCCTCACGCTTAAAATAAAGCTTATGCCTGGGTTGTGCACGTCACGAGAGAGCACACAAGGGAATATCAGTGCTAAAACAGGAGTCACACCTTTAAACTGTCAAACACAACGGCCAAAGATTCATGTTGAGAAGTGAGAACCCCCGGAGGGCTTGCCTTTTCTGTTCGATTCTCTACTGGTATGTGTGTCAGGAGGCACTGTTGCACTCCAAAAAATATTTAGGCCTAATATTTAAAATGTATGTATTTTAATTGCATATAAAATTTCCATCCATTTGGATTACACAGTTTTAAGATAAACAAACTAATAAACTTAATGTGATGCATATTTGTCAGTCAAACATAAATGAAACAAGTAAGAATGAGATTTATGTAATAGTACTAATAAATCCAATTTGTTTGAAATTCATAAGAACCAGGTTTATGTATTCAATATTAATAAAGCCTATTTGTTTGAAATTCATAATAACCAGGTTTATGTATTATTATTAATAAATCCAATATGTTTAAAATGCTTAATAACCACGTTTATGCAATAAACCCAATTTACTCAAAATGCATCAAATGTATGTACTTTTTATTAATATACCCAATGTATTTTAAATTTATAACATTCCATTCATCCCATTATACTATTGCAGCACCGGTAAGTATGGAATAGTCATTTATTAACCTGTGAATGGCTGTTGCAATGCTGGAATAGGCCTATTGCCTAATAAACAGGTCATTACCACTCCTAATGTGCATATCTACTTTTGGCTCAATGGTGCTTCATTTTGTAACTCAGCTCATTCGAAGGAGCGCCACGCTGACCTGGTATTGACGCAATGCGGAGATAAGGGCCCCGATGTATGAGAGGAAATGCGACAATAGGAAGCGTCTTACGGCATCCACCTGCGAGGCACACTTTGCATCTTCGCTGGAGCTTTTCCGCAAACTGAGCGTGCAGACGCAATACGGGCTCCCAAGAGCTTGGGCTTGGGTCTATTAAAAAAATATATTTGTTTCTTCACAGCCCGGGCTATGGTCTTGTATAACACAAACACATCAAAGGCCCTCTTTCATCACAGAGCCATAATACATCACTGGTGCCTGTTTGTCCTCTCGCTGCCTTGGGTGTGGCCTGAGAAATTCAAATCATTAAGTAAGACGTCTCCAAAGATGTTAAGAAATATTTTTCAATAAAGCGCGCCTTTTTGTTTGTGGAAATATAACATTTTACATTGATTTCCTATATCACAAACTATTGATATCTCTTCTTTTTCCAGTCAGTTTTCCCGTTACCCAGAAGGGGTATACCCCACAATGGACACAGGAGCTTTGTACTGGACGACTGACCTTCTTTTTAGACCTCGCCTTCTGTCGCTATGAGAGTTATTGACTTGGCTGCCTCGTTGAAAGTTCTCCCTTGGCTCACTACTAACGTGCCTGTTAGGCCAAGGTCACAGACTGACCTGTCATTCATCTTTTCTGACACTTGGATAGTAATTGGCCAACTGGAATTCATGCCAGGGCATCGCTGGCTGTTAAAGTATAGTGAGAGATGTCTGCACTCTGAAAGGGAGTTTACATGGTAATAATTAGTTCCTGGTGCATGGGCTCCAAAACCATGGACACAATAAAACGAGGGGGGAAAAAAGGAATAAGCCAAACGATGACTACAATCATTTGGACCACCGATGAGTTTCTCTCATTCCATTGCATCACAGACAGTCTCCAGTTCTCACTTCGTATTTCTGTCTGGCCACGCTTTGGTCACTGGACATAGCTGTGTGAGGCCTTGTGACTTGAGCCAGTGTCAAATGTGGGTCACCCTCATAGCCCAAGAACCACCACGTCATCCAGTCAGACGCAATGCCTCCATCATCTCTTCCATTCAGCTGAAGAGCAACAGGTGGCCACTGCTCGTGAAGAAAGTGCACCCCGGTACATTACCCCGTCATGTGACTTCATCCAGACGCCCCCTGAGCTCTGAAACCGGAGCAGCATCCGGGGCCGCGCTGACGTGACGAAGATTCGGACATCTGTTAGGCTAATCACCGTTTGCTCCATGCCTAGCAGTAGGGGGGGGGGGGGGCGATAACCTGCATTCAGCGTGAGCACAGACTCAATCATTTCTGTTGAAACATCCAATATCTGTCATTGTTCTTAACTTATCGGGTATGTGGCCTAGTATCACGTACCTCTCTGGCAACACAATAGGCTATATCTACAGTCAACAAGATTAAAAATTGGAGTTCATTACTGTCTGCTGGAATTATCTCTACACAATACACGCCATTGTGGGCTCTATTGCAGGGCAAAAGTTATAGGTTTTCTTGTACTGAACAAAAAAGACTGACCTCTCATTGCAGGTTGTGTGACTTTGCAAGGAATGTTCCACAGGTGTTTCAAAATCCAGATGGTGGCCAAATCCTGTTTAAGGTGTTGCTTTGCACCACCACTTCAAGATAGTCCGGTCTTAATTATCAGTACAATCAAAAATGGTTAGTGTATACTCGCAGAGGCATTACAGAGTGTGAACATCTATACTAATTGTATTATTTTATTTCGTTTTTACTGCAACATAGACAGGTGTAGAAGTGCTTCTAATTACAGTTGACTGGTCAGTATAACCAGTGCTAATAGTTATTGCTCACCCTTTACCTAGTGACCCCTGCCCTTGCCTCAGCTGATAATGTTAACATGCTTTCACAGCTTTCAGCATGCAAATATTATGAAAGGATTCTCCAAAAAAAGACCCTCATTGATTTAACCACTCTTCCTAGTAACGCCATACAATTGGACCTCTGTTGTGACGGCTAAAGCCATGACGTACAAATATGAATCCCCCTCAAAACGCTTACAAATGTGTCCCTCTTCCAAGACCCCTCTCCCAGCTATCTTGACGCTAATGCAGGATAAACCTGAGTATCATTATTCTCGTTTGATGACTCTTTAAACAAAGAGCAAAAAAAAAACATTGTTGTACTTGTCTTGTCGAGTTTGCCTTGCTTGTTTATTTGGCAATTGGTTTGGTAATGTCACATAACTGTGGTGGAATTCAGACGCTCCAGGACACAATCTAAGCTCACATTCACCCAAGTAATTTGTATGAGTAGAAATAAAGGCTAGACTAAATAATGAGATGATAACCTTTTCATAATCAGTTGGGTAATTTAGATGATGCTCCCCTTCTTGAAGACATTGTAATTAATTGTGCAAAGACTTGATGTCATATCAAAAGACTCCTTTTGTTCAACGTAATTCTTGAAGAGTCATTATAGTTCTCCCACTCCCATTGTCTGCATTAACATTTACCTTGAAAAAGAGCACATCTATAATTGAGATAATGGTCTCACTGAGGAGGGATCAGGTAGAGTGTGAGCACAGATCACGTACAAAACGTATTTGATCATTTGTGCTAAAGCCACAGTTTATGACATAAGAGGTCTGATCCTGTTCCTTGGCAAGGTTACTGCTCTCTGCTCTCTGCTCTTTTTGTCAAAAACAAACGGCAAGTCTTTGCCACTGGTTACTTACCCATTGAATGTGATTTCCCAGTGTTTTGCCATGCTTCACTGGTTGGATGGATCACAGTTATGTATATGTATGTACAATTTCTGCATTATGGGGCTAAATTTAACAACTTTCTTTTCAACTTTCAACTTTCTTTGCACTTCCTGCAAAACCTGTCTTCACAAACAGATTTCCTCATCTCTTTACTGTATTTATGTAACTTCCTTCTTACATTTACCTGATATTGACCATTAACTACCGGGTAGTGTAGATAGATCATGTACACAGTTATTCAAAACCCTCTACAATCTTATATGAAGACAAAGGCCTTCTTTGTCTTTGTGAAATAAGAGTTTAGCAGACTTTGGAGTAAACACCTGAACAATGCCCATGTGTTTTCCTTGTAAATATGTTCCTCAATCCACTCTGTGCTTTTTGTTAAGCTGAATTACAGCAACTGATATCCAGGAATGCTTTATGGATGCTTTAAGAGAGTCGCTGTTCTTCTAGAGGAAATGGAGCTAAAGCGTTCAGAGTTTCTCACAATGATTATGGACATTTTTCCAATGGGAAAATCATTTCCATCATGTTTATCCTCTTCGGTAGAGCGAAGGAGAAAACCTTTTATCAGGAACAGGGTTTATGGGAAATGTGGTCTTAATTTTGAGAACCACTAGCACTAACATTACCAGTGGTGTGAGATAGAAGCTACCAATCATCTCGACCATGGTCTTATTTGTTTATGGTAAGGTATCACTGTTTATTTATCACTGATAAATAGGCAGATCATGTTGGGCAGATCCTTCCACTATAATATCAAGAAAATTAGACTTCAGACTTGAGACTCTTCAGGAAACAAATCATTCTTGAAATAAGTTGATTTGCATTGGAAACAGGTGAAACGATTTTATTTGAAACTCGGTTAAAGGGCTTGTTAAGACAAAAATGTATTCTATATTTATATTTCCATATTTCAACTATAGCTATATAACTAAGTATATTTGGACTCTAATTGTCTTGGGTATTTTATTGTGTTTTTGTGAGTGAAAATGCAACTTTAGAATTAATTAATTCAAATAGAGAAAGAAAATCTATTTAATTTATCAAAGATCAAATCTATTTTAAGCATTTGACAGAGTGGTTGTTGATGCTATTTTTCAGACCTGTCATGACAATATGCAACATTGATATTTTAGCATGTTAAATATATGTTCATATAATCAATTAGATAATTTACTTTAATTAATTTAATTTAATTAATTTACTATTTTAGTCCCCAATAAAATACTTAATTTTGAATTGTTTCATTCCAAAATGCTTCATGAAACTAATTCATAATTTTTTTTAAATAGAGTCATTATAAATGTCATAACATAGCAAAAAAATTTCCAAAGTTTCCAAAATGGGTTTCACTTTCATGCCAGCATTAATTTTATCAGAGTGGGCATAACTTTTTCCACATGGTGGACCACTCCTTTTGAGATAAAACTCTGATGCAGCTGATCTCTGAACTACTTGGCAATGGTCCCTTGATTATTACCCAAGATATCGTAAAAAATTTTTGTGGCTGTGTACTGAGCCTGTAAAAAAGCACCACATTTGGGAATGCTGCAGCATTATTGAATCTACATATTTGTATGTCATGTAAAAATATTTGTTTAATTGTGTAGAAATTATCACCCTACATTTTCTAAATACCTACAAATCAGCGCCACAGATTATTTGGATGGAAGGAGTGGTGTCTTGTGGAACAGGTTTTATGAGATGCAATTTCTGTGACGCACCAGCACAGGATGAATAGAAATAATGCTAACATTCTCCAAGGTAACAGACAACAGTGTAGCGTAGTATGCCCAAGTGTGTGTGGTGGCCTTTAAGATACTTGGCATGGAACACCCAGACTGATCCAACTGTGACCACTAAACGTTTCTCAATTCAATTCATTTCAATTCAATGGATAAACAGATTGTGAAACTGATAGATAAGGCACACTAACTAACAAAAGAACATGATAAAAAGTTTTTTAAAAAGTATGAAAAAAAAAATAGGCCGTGAGTTGATCAATTGTATCATTTTTACATTGTCATTTAATACTTTCTTGTCGCATATATCTGTCCTTAAGAATACTTTTCACTGGTGCTAAACCTTTTCATTGCTTCACCCTCTCACCTTTTCCATCACGCGAGGAAAAAATGACAACGTTAAATGGCGAGCTAGATTCAGGTTTGACAGGTTTTGCAAGGTGCTGGCTCTGGCCGCAGTTCATCCAATCACCTGCAGAAAGGCTCGATATTTATTGGACGGCACGTTCAAACTAGACAGAAAAGGGATGAGTGGATTTCTAAGTGATAGAAATGGCTAAGTATGTCTATGTATGAACTGACACATGGAGTTTTAGCTATATCTGTGCAGCTTGCACAACAGTAATACTTCTGCTAGCTCTGTCACCACAGAGGCGAGAACATAGCCAACTGTACCCTTCAGTTGACCCATACAAATCCCAACTGTCTCGTGTAGCAGCCTAGCAACCTCAGGACCCGGCCTGAAAATGTGTGAAGGGTTTTATATCATTCTTACTTTTGTGTGGGCCACAGAAAGTTTAATGTTCACTTAACCTAAAAGCTAACGCAAAAATTTGGTCATATGAATTTGAGTGAACATGCTTTACTCATGAGCAGATGTTATTTTCTAGTATTATCCCTTTGAAGACTAAAACTTACCCTCTAAATCTCCCCTCATCCATTTTCCCAAACTCACTCGGCTGCTCCTAGCTCAACCGAGGTGTTGATTCATTGAAGCTGGCCCTGTCACGCTGCCCAGTACCCCAGCAGAACCTCAGTTGGTCAGGCACTAGGCAAGGGGCCAAACAGGGCTGTAGCTCTGCACTAAATCGCTGACACACTCTTTTCCTTTCTTTACCGGGCCCGCGAAGGCTGCACCCCCGGTGCCACGGGGCCCCTAAGTCCGTCCTGATTAAGATGCCTGTGAGGTGGAGGAGAGGAGGAGGATTTGGGGAGAGTTAAATGTGTTTAATCCCACAGTAATGAAATGGTCAGAAACAAAGGAGGGCAGTATGAAATATTAGACTTTAATGTAAATGTTTAGCGGTAAACTTTCCCATGACCCCTTTGCCATTGTTTGACTCAGCCCCTAACTTATCGTGCTGTAGAGGTTATTGGTTAAATGCATTTCAGTTTCCTGCATCCTACTGTGTATCTGATGGGTGGGCCAAGAGCTGCTACAGTAGATCAAGGAGTCGGGATTTATCATGGTTTGATGGAAGGCATTCTATCGAGTGCCCGCTAGCGTCAATGTAATGCATGTGGTCAGCACTATCACACACCCTTAGTATGGAGGTTTCCATGGAAACCCTATGTGCGCACCCATAGAAAATGGAATACCTTCGATACTGAAAGCATCTCTTAGGTGTCGCTCAAATAGCAGCTCCGCCTCAAAACACACAAACTTGAATGTGAATGAGGGTATACTTGGCATGAGCTGGGGCTTCTTCGGACGTATTATATGTGTACAGTAAGCTCAAATGTTTAAATAGTAAGGAGTGCAAGGGCCCAACACGGAGCGCCCAGAGAGAGCAAGCTCAGATGCAAGTAGAGGAGGAAGGTAGGGGAAGGGGGGGGGGCGTGTTACACAGAGAGGTTTACATTTGATTCATCAGTACACAAGAATCATGCAGCTGAAAAGTCTGATATTGGACCGATATCATAATATTATTCTCCTGAACAGCAGTAATGTATCATCAAGGAGTTAACGTGTGGGCGGTGTCCTTGATCAAGAGGGTGAGCGTGAGCACATTATAAGCTCAAAAACACTCTTGGACACAAGCCTTTGAAATCCCTCTCTCTTCATCATTATGTCCAATTAGAAAAATGTCAGTCCTTTCACTCCAATGCTCCCTCCGAAACCGTGCAAAATAGAAAAACAGGCTGTCAAACGGCATTAGAGCGGTGCTGGAGTGTTTGCTAAAATCCACTGGAGCATCTCTGAGGTCTGGAGGCCCGTCCAAATGAGAGAAGAGGGGAACGAAGCCAAAGAGAGGAGGACATGCAAGCCTGCTTTCTTCTTCTTCAATCAGGCCCTGCATGTCTGCCCATTTGCTGACCCGTCGCACAGCTAGTTGCTCAAGATGATAAATGCTGGTCGGAGATCAGTTTTCCATTTCTGGTGAGAATGTATTAGCTGTTAACCTTCAGCTGCTATTATACTGTTAGACATGAATGTGATGTTCAGTGCATTCCAGGTGCAGAGCATTAGTCTGTGATAACGTGTTGTAATTTACTTTTTTTTTTACTTCCCCTCAGCCTGCCTCCCAGAATGGGAGTTTCTAAGAATGGCTTTTGACAATCCCTGGAGAAGAGTGTTTTCTGTGCTGTGTCTGGTTTTTCAAATTACAAAAACGCTGGTGAAGAAGGCTGAAAGATCCGCAAAGATGCAAGCTGTAGCTGCGTTGCATTCTGGTCTATTGAGGCTACTGTCAGTGGAGAAGTTGGTGTCTCTTCCTCTTCTATGATGGATTTCTTCCCTGTATTGTTGAACATTGGAGCAAAACGGTGAGTCTAGTAAGAAACCCGCGCTCTTTGATTCAAAGTGACACTAAAACCCGAGCTTCACCGTCATCTATGTTTGGTCAGCTATCCAAAGGAATAAGACGACTACACCAAACAACAAAATGGGCCCAGAAATGTAAGGTACATTTAATAATCTGACTCTGGGTTTACAGCAGCTCTATCCCTGGATGTTGCAAGCTGTGTCCAACATGTTTAAATGACCAAATACCGAGGCATGTTGGACTCGAGGGTTGTCAGGGCAAACATGACGCTACCTTTCCTTATCTGGAAGATGATGCATTATTTAAACATCACAAGTGTGTCAGAACCGGTGCAGCAGCCAGCACAGTCAGGATATTGCTGGTTCTCTGTAACTCACAAGCACATGATCTCTCTCTCTTTTTTTCTCTCTCTCTCTCTCTCTAACACCTTCTAATGTCGCTCTATCCCCCCCCCCTCTCACGCGCTCATGGTAGACGTGCAGAGTGTCTCATCTGCGCTCTCTCATTCTTTTTGTTTGAGTCACTGTCTGTGACCTGCCAGCCACGCTCTTTATCCTTTTCTGCCACTCGATCTGCCTTCACAGACCACATGCTGCTGTGGTCCAAACCCCAAGCACTTTCTCTGTGACAGATTAGGTAGGCAGGCAGGCAGGTAGGCAGGTAGGTGCTTTATTTATCCCCGAGGACACATTTCTTTCTTAGCAGCCAAGTAACATAGAGCAACAACATAGAATAACACAACTAAGATGAGTAATACAGTTAAAGAATAAAAAAGATATGCTCTACAAAAAATATATAAGTGCTTAGTGCGAAGAAGAAAAAAAAGAAAAATAATAATGTGCAAAAAAGAAAAAAGAGAAAAGTCCAAGCTGCAAAAAATGAAAATGAGTTGTATAGTCTGATGGCGGTGGGGTAAGAAGAACCTCCGATGCCGCTCTGTGGTACACCGAGGCAGGATGAGTCTGCTGCTGAGCGTGCTCCTCTGCCTGGCCAGAGTGTGGTGAAGTGGGTGAGAGATTGGGGGGGGAGGAAAAAAAAAAGAGCTGTGTGTGCGTGCTGGGAGACACGCTGCCAATCAGTAACAAACACCGGTCCGTATAATGTAGTAGTTAACATGGAAATGGTGTTTGACTAGTAGTTCTCTTGCCTACCTATGTTGAATGCACTTATTGTAAGTCGCTTTGGATAAAAGTGTCTGCTAAATGACTGTAATATAATGTAATGTAATGTGTTGATAATGTGTTGATAATGTGTTGATAATGTGTTGATAATGTGTTGATAATATCTCAGGTTTCTGGTAAGAACAATGAGCTTATTAGTAGGTCACACCACTGCACCACACAGGTCCGCCCACACTGTTCCTGTTGTGTCACCTCAGATGACCCCGACGCTCGAACAAACACCGAACACAGACACACAGAAGAAGAGAGAAAGCAGAGAGGTGTTTTTCTAATATATAATTAATACATCACTGTCAAACTAATCAATCAACTTCTAACATGCAACACAGCTTCTCAGTGGTTTATATGGAAACTAAAATGCATAAACTATACTATACTATATACTACTATACTTCTATACTTCTATACTAAACCTATACTAGTATACTTCCTATACTTTTGTTTCCTACTGTCCTCTCCAACTGAATGAAATATCATCATTGTATTTAATTCATCTTTCATTGAAAAAGGCAGATACTTTAAAGACAAATTCTACAAGGATGGTCTGACAAAGAGGACATTTGCCTCTGGGGTGCTTAAAACTTGTTCTACAACGTGCAGATGAGAAGCAGCTTCATGAACACGAGTGACAAGTCATTGCTGCCAACCATTACCATGAGGTCTCATGAGGTCCATAGCGTTGACCACAAGGACACACCAAGAGCATCAACCTTTACCAAGATTTGAGGTATTAGAATGATTTTGGTTTGCACAGTCTGATCTGAAGCATTGCTTAGCAGCTTACACTACTATTACAGGTTGTTGTTCTTTACCTACTATAGTTGGTAAATGCCAAGACTTATATACTACTGCTACAATGTTCACATTCCCCCAAGGGGATTTCAACATGCTCAACGGAGGATTTACCTTCAGGCCTCTTGTGAGGTAATTACTTGTGGATTATCGCAAGGAACAAAACCGTTGAGAGGTTCAATAACACTTTGTGTCACTGGAATTAAGTTGTATGTTTTTGAGTGAAAATTAATAGCTGGTATTTAACAAGAGGCAATTAACTGTCAAAACATCTGGGGTGTCAGGGAAATAAATAGAGGAGCGACTAGAAAATTAATCTCAAATATTTATTATTATCATTTTGGCCAATACTTGTTATGTATTCCTCAATGGAGAAGTTATATATCATAGCACTGATTGTGTAGATCGCATATGTCAATATGTTCAATATAGCTATATATTTATTTTCCAATTTATATTATTGTTATTAGTTTTGTCAAATAATGACGACTGTAAGGACAGTAAAGAGAGAGAGGTGTGTCAACAAGGCAAGCCGTTGACACACCTAGGCCATTCAAGCTCCCTGCCATACACAGGACCTTTGTTCTTACTATACATACGGCACGGCACGCTACATAGCACAATGTCATTTTGACGGCAAAAATCCTATTACTTTGATTGGGTATGAGGGGATTGCAGTAATGAGTGTGTTCAATGTACTTGGTCATTGAGCTGCTCCTGAGGAGGTGGAGACCCCCTAAGCGGCTGCTTACAAACCCATTCAGACTTCAACAACTCGTGCTGAGGTTTTCCACGAATTGCACTTAGAGGCACATGTTCACATGAAAGACAAAATATAATCAGAATAAGGATATGATACTGAACCATGATACACAGGAAATCCTTCTCGAAATTTCTGATGCAAGATGATGCAAAGGAATTGTAATTCATTTTGACACGTCAACAGATACTAGAAATACAAAAAGGGGGTATTTCAGTTGTACATCCTCCTCCGCCTTCTTGTGTATTTTGGGTTTGTCCATTGTTATCAATGTTAATCATTGTATGCAAGTGTACATATTGCAGGAATAGAGATGCAAGTGTCTCATGGTTTAAGTATCTCACGCAATGGTCAACGTACAGGATGTCTATCATCTCCAAACTCTTTCTGTAATGTCCTCTTAGCCCCAGGATGTCTCCTGGGGCTGAATTAGACTAAATATCCCTCCTCACAATAGTAATCCCTGCTGTAAAAACATTCAGTGAGACAAATCGGAGAACTGCCCAACAATGAAGAGAAAACTGAGGATTTCTTACACCAATAAGCAAACTTTGATCCCAGAGGCCACTCTATCGTCATTCCCAAGCTCTTTTATGCAGAAAACATTTCCAAAAGGCATCAAGGTGGTGGCTACAGTCTCTTTGAAGCATAAAAGCAAACACAACAGGACAAACCAGAGAGAGAGCGTATCCAGGAAACAACCACACAAAGCTTTTCACTTCAGGAATTTTCATTGTTTCAAGGGAACAATTAACCCCGTCCCTGGATGCTATTTCGAACACCTTTGAGTGCCCAGAATGGTGACAACCACTAAAAGAATTTAAGGTCTGGATCTTAATAACCACTGAGCCAACCGTTTTTCAGGTGGAATTCTTTTAATCTCTATTTTGAGTGCCAAAGGATTAATGGATTTGTGCATTGTGCTCATGCAGCCGCACATGAGAGGTTGGGCCTCCACAAAGATTAATGCATTTTTTACAACAGGCTCATACTCTCATACTACTTAAAAAATATATATATATAAATTGGGCCTTAAGAGCTCAGGGTCAGTAGTGTCACTGTAGTTAAGTGTCAATTGAAGCACCTCTAAGATTGGGTTTTTATGTTTGTTTATCTTTGGTACTAAGTGTTTACTTTCTCTCAAACAATTTCGCCTGAGCAACTGAGTATACAGCTTGAGCCAAGGGTGGAGAGGTCCCTTTGTAGGGCAGCAACATAATGGCAACCCCTTGTGGAGAATCCACAGTATGGCATACCAACATTACATCAGATAAATGCTGGGACATGGTATTACACTACAAGGTATATTTTGATGTCATACTAATGTAGCAACACAGTGGCCAAGCATTTAGCTATCTGCAAGATCTTTGCAAAAAAAAATTTTTTTTTATTTCAAATGTAATTTAATTTCACCAAGATTTTCTGGACTACAGCTGAAACACCCCCCACCTACATACACACACACACACACACACACACACACACACACACACACACACACACACACACACACACACACACACACATACAAGGAGAAGAGGCTTTAAAGGATTAGAGAACTGGCTTGTGGTAAGCAGTTCACTGGTTGACATTGGGTATGAGTGATTCCCTCCCACCGGTGACTACCACTGAGTTGTCCTTTAGCAAGGCACCTAATCTCCAGTGGATTTCTTCTGTGGCCGACAGTAGTACAGTGGTTTTGCTGGGCAGGGCCCAGGTGTGACCGTGTGTAATTGTGTTGGTATGAAGTGGGACATTACTGAAAAGGAGCACAGATGCTCAGCAAACATTTACTGCATAAATAAAGAAGAAGTCTACCCCACCCCTGCCTGACAGTCATAGCCTGTGTCAGGCAGCCGTGCCTGCCTGCCGTGTTTCCTGTCTAGCTGTTCACACTGTCACCAGACATTTTATGTCTTTGATTTGATTTGATAAATCGTTTAAATGACTGAATATTGATGTCTCACTATGTGATCTAAAACAATAAATACCACACACAGCTCAGCAGTTGCCTGAGGAGATCCTCATGAACTCTAACAATAAAAGATGTTCATAGTTTATGATGAGGTTTATGATGTTTACACTTGCTACCTTGCTGCCCATGAGCAGAGAGACTCTGACCTCCCTGGGGATGGCGGCAAGCAAAAAGAGTTCTTCTTCTGGTATCAATCGAGTATCAGATTATTATTATTATTACTGTTAGTCAATACTAATATTACAAATAATGAGTTTTACTTGGTCAAAAAGCAAAAAGGAAACTTTTAAACAAGTCTGGATATAAATTTGCTCTTTGCTCTCTAACCTGGTTGTTAGTTGTTCACCGGTCTTGAACATTCACATCTGAGGGGATGATTGTTCCAAAGACACATAGCAGGTGAATAGAGGAAAATTCAGTATAGTAGCCAATATAACCAAAGTTAGTGAATCTGCTCTGGAGACAGCTCTGTGTGCCTTGAAAGATGATTGACAAATCAAGTTAACTGACTGAAATAGCACCAACAGAAGTGAGGGTCAAACCTGAAGAGTGGATTATACATAAGCTTCATAAAGATAAGTAGAAATACACAAGATCCCTGAAATTTAAGACAAACAAACACCAGATTTGTGCATAATGCCCATGTTCTTGGTTAATGCAGAGTTAACGTTCACAGTCATGATGCAAAGACCCAAACTGTACTCATTGTTTCTGCTTTTACCATCATGGAATTAGTCTCTCCACTGCTACATGGACCTGCCTGCTCTTCACAGAGAGGCCAGGGCACCAATATCCACTCAGCTTGCTCAATTGTTATTATTGTCGGTTTGCTGTATTTCTATAAAGTCCACATATTCATTTTGAAAAATGAAAAAACTGTTACTTACCTGGGTGTCATGAGGTCCTCTCACAAGAGAGGTTTTCTCTGACGCAAGAATCTATGTCTGTGTGATAACAGTCAACCAGTGATCTTTAGCGATCTCTGATCAAAACAATGGAAGCATATTAAAAAGAGTAATTATTGTTGACACTGTGGAGACAGAGGTGCAAAGAAACAGCAAAGAAAAAACAAAGAAAGAAATGAAAGATGATTTAGCATCCCAGTTTGTCACTTGTACCGGCCACTCACACACATCCTCAATAGTTCCTCTCTCTTTGCTCCCATCACCTGATTTCATGATGTTATAAAGTATCTGTCAGACTAATTGCTTCAAACTCCATCTGAGTGAACGTGCATCCAGTTGCTTAAGCTGAAAAAATTGAACCCACAAGCGCCCCCCCCCCTCAAATATGCAACACGAGACTGGGCTGAAGATGGTACTCTGACTTAAATCTGACCTGCTGCTATTTCTCTGCTTGTGTCAAATCCTGACCCAAATTGAAAACGAGTCTGTATCTTTATATATAATGTTTAAATGCAGCAGATAGAAAGCGGTACACAGGTTGAAACGATTATAAAGTTGTGTTATTTACCAACAACATCATGCATGCTTCTCAAGCTTTTGCTATCTATTTCCCACCAGCAGGTGGCTGTGTTATGGTGTTTTCAGAGAAATCACTCCCTCAAGTATTTTCCTTGCAAAATTTAATTAGGGCTAATTAAATTGAACTATACAACATCTGGCTGGTTGCTTTGGATTACATTTTCTCCCCCTGTGGTACTGGTTTAAAAAAATGATAAATACTAAGACTATTAGAAAAGTATCTCTATAAAACATCTGGGCAAAAAAACACCACCAACCACAAATAGTCGACATTGTACAAGATCTCAACAACATTGTGCCAGAGTTAACCACCAACATAGCACTTCAAGAGCGTATTTTGCAGTTTAAAAAAGAAAAAAAAAAAACCACTAAAATTCTTTGTTGTGGTGATTTAATTTCAGGTTTGCATTCCCAACTGTGTTTGAAAGCAACAGGCAGCGCTGTAGGAAGACAGAAACACCTACACAGTGACAGAGAACAGAACACCTCGACCCTGTTTTGGTTATAACAGTGGATCAACCAACCTGAAAGCGTCTTCATAAATATCCCATGAGGATTCTCATGTATTATACACACATCATTACATTTGGCTCATGTTATGGTGTAAACATGACTTTGAGGGCATGTTGCAGCCCGACAGAGTGGTGTCTGGGTACAACGTTACCTCGCAGAGCGGCGGTTTGAGATATAGAGCGTTAATATCATGTAACCCGCCTGGCTGCTACAGCCCATAACAGGTCTGTGGGGATTAACCAAGTTACTGGCATGATGCTGCGTCCATGCTGATGCTGGGAGCGAGGTACCAAGGGAGCTATGAAAGACCAGATAATTAACTCAAGGGCCAACCAAATAAGTCATATTCTGATAAATTATTCAGTATTTGCAGGCGGATGAATACACTTCCTCCTCATATTGCAGGCAACACAATAGTGGCTCCCTGAAACATTAGCAATTCACTGCTGTCCATTTTATCACCACGCTGGGTCATTTCCATCTGGATACACATTAAGCATCTAAATGGTGCACGCTGTTGTTTTGTATACTTTGATGTCTGTTGAAGAGCTGATGCTGGGCTGTACGAGACATTGAGAACAACCATCCTTATCTGGAATGAGTACAGTTTCCACAAAACAAGAGAGACCCCTGCGTCTCTCATATTGTGTGGCAGGGATGTGCTCGTACAAAATGAAATTCATGAATTATCTTTCGGCTAATGAGAGGAACATGGTGGCATCGCTGGTAATGAATAGGGATCGCTGAAGCTTCCCCACCCCCCATTGCCAAGGCTAATCTTCCTTGCTTCATATGTAGGATAAAGAAATGAGGAAGTTTAAAAATGAGCACATACACACACACACACACACACACACACAATTTCCAGTACAACCAAAATCTCTGCCACTGAGCCCTGATTTGTGTAACATTTTTGTATAATTGCTTCTACTTACATTTCCCTCCCTTTCCTTCCCTTCCCCATTATTCAAGATCTGAAATTATCAGGCAAAAAACATGTACATTTGCAAAACCTACTTTAGGCATGATTTGTTTCTGAGATCTGTACATGAATGGAGGCTAATTTCTTTGTGCTTTAATGTACATCTTACCTGATATTTATGATAAGTAGAATAGAAATCAGGCTATGAGGATATCTAACTGAGCATTTATTTAATCTGTTAGACTATGGGTTCCCAAACCTTTTTCATGTCAAGGACCCCAAGTTAGATACGCTTTAGACCACAGATCCCTATTTGGTTTCCTCCCAAGGATCCTCATATAAAATGATAATTGTTGACTGGGTGTACTGAAACCTCTGACTGATACAGTCATTCTTATTCATTCTCTCATTGTGCTAACTGCTGGTGAATGAAAAACATCTCCATTTTGACACAATATGGTGATATAGTGAATAGGAAGACTTGAGCTCCTGGGTTTGAGTCTGCCCTGTTGAGGTGTCCTTGAGCAAGACATTGAATCCCCACCAGCTCCAGGGCTGCTCTTATATAATTGATCCTGGGCCCTGATCTCCCTGGAGGGACTCGTGAAAAGGCAATTTTCCCTATATAGCCTAATTAATTAAGTATCACATTGTTATAATTATTTGCCTGGGGACCCTCTGGAACCATCTCCACCAGTTTGCGAACCACTATTTTGAACTACGTAGGCCCTCCACCACTACAATAAAGGGCAACGGCAAATAAAATGCGGGCAAGGGTTAAATCCCCTTTTGTTACTATGGAGATCATGACAGTGGTAGCGACTTGACAGGCGCATGGAACGAGAGACAGGGGGCGGGGGGCTTGAGGGGTGGGGTCCAATGTTTTTCTCTCTGACTATTGGCCAGATGTATGTCACGTGACCAGTTTTGGAATGCAAATGAAAAGAGTTTCTCTGGCCCACCCCTGCTCTTCTACTGGCGCTGGTCTGTGCCGAGACTGTCGGATAAAACCAACATCCAGAAATGGTGTAGAATATCAGGAAAAACAGCGAGGTAGTGCGTGCAGCAAGAGAAGTAGCGACAAGGCCTACGCCAAAGGTATGTATTTCAGAGCGCACTATACCACCAGTGGCATGAGGGTCAGGGACCGTGCGTGTGTGTGTGTGTGTCGGAACGCGTCAGTTGATACTAATAATCGATCATAATACCAGGACAGTGGCGCACCAGACAGACAACATTTCTGGCTTGCTTGCTAATGTTAGCGTGATGGCTAACTGTAGTCTAGAGTCTCAGATATTTCCATAAACTAGCAATACGGCGAGGAATAACAAGCCGAGCAGCATTAGCTTTAGCTAGTGTTTCGTGTTTACTCGGGTGTAAACGAATGCGTTAATGCCATGGGGAAAAGGAGATATGACGGAAAGTTACATTAGTTCCTGACATATCCGGCTGCGGTTGCAAACTAGCTGGCTTTGAATTATTGAAGAAGCAAAGAAACCCTAAATTCTCTGCTTCAGCACTTTGAGAAGGCGAGTTAGCGAAGTGCCCCATTGAGAGACTTCAACTTTGTCCCTTGGGGTCCCCGTGACCTTTTGCACGGGGGAGGGGCTAGTTATTTTGACAAGTGCAGTTCGTCTGCCGGCCATCCCTGGGATAGCCCTAATGGTCTACTACACTTTAGTAGGGCTAAGTGCAACGTGCCCATGGCCTTCCAGTGACCCAAATGAGCCCAATAGAATTGAATTGAATGTAATGAGTCCCCCTCAGGTTCATTCAAGCGTGTTTGTGTTCAGTCAGTTTGACTGTACACCCCCCCCATCATCTGCTGTTAGCCTGAGCTCTCCAGAGGGTCGGATAGATATTACCCAGTTATTTGCTTATTTCAAGAATCTAAAAAGCTGCAGCAGCTTTTATGGAGAAGCGCATAGGTTAATTGTAGGGGAGGCTTGATTTATCCACTTAATATGACAGCAGGCTGTTATGGGATACGGTCTGAACCATAGGTCGTACAGCCCGGGGCCAATCAGCCGGAGAATTATTAGTGTATCCATCCATGTAGCCTTAGTTGAACATGGTCTAATGCAGTAAGCTGTTATTAAAATTACTTATTTTGTGTTTTTTGTTGGCAGTTTATGAAAATGCTACTTTGAGAGTGAGTGAAGATAAATGATCTTAATATTTAGCGAAGGTAAATGATCTGTTTACACATGAGATGGCCTTAATGTGCCCTTGTCCCATACCCTACTTTCCCCTGCCACCCATCAGCGATCATCATCGTTTTATGCATTTGCTCAGATGTAAATAGTTGGCCTAATCCTTTCCTTGTGCCTAGGTGTTGTCCCCAGGGATACTCTGACTGGGATGTTTTAGCTAATACCGATCACTCTTTTAATAAGAAAATTGGCCAGTATCAACCTGATGCACTCCCATAACTGTGTGGTCACAGTTTCAACCCCTGCAGCATCAACCGCCATGTATGCTGTGAAAGTGTCATTAAGTAAAACACTTAACCCCTACCTGCTCACTCATTAATTTGCTCTGCATTAGAGCATCAGCTAAAATTCCTTACCTCTAGCATGTGAATGTCTTTTATTTTAAACATTGTCAAAGGCATTTAAACATAGTTGGTATATTGGTGGTCTTGTCCAGTGAAATTAAAATATCTGCAATCTAATCAGTTCACCTGTATTTGTTCTGAAAAATCGTCCCACTTCATTCTGTTTTTCTTGGTGCATGTGAGTGACCCCTGCTGCAACTGAATGTAAATGTGACATACGTTGTCATGTTGTTGTTGTATGTTGTCTTCATTTAATTGAAAGTATTTGACTGAGCCTCAACTGGCAGTAGAAGAAGCGATATTAAGGTGCATGTCATACTAACTTATGTTGTCTCCAACTCGGTCAAAAGCTGAAAGCATTAGATAAATACTATCAGCTGTTAACATTTAACAGGATTATTGAGTATCTTTAGGCTACTATTTGAATCAGATTTCAATTCACATATAGTCGTGTGTGTAGGTGAACAATATTAGCCATACTATTTATAGCCTCGACTGCTTAAAACCTCTGTCTGTCCTTGTCCCTCTCTCTCTCTCCCTGCTCCAGTGCCATTGCCCAAATGATCATTTCAATTAACAGTTGAAGGAAAATCAATTCATGATTTTGCTCCCATCAGATGTTTTCAGTGAGCTTCAACTGGGGGGAAAATTGCAATTTAATTTAGGCGTGGCAAGTTTGTTTGTATAGCACCTTTCCCACACAACGCAATTCAAAGTGCTTTAGGCTACAAGTGATTCATCAGTGTGGGCAGATGTCAATCAAAGATATTTCTGAAACTGGAGCCTTCCATAGGCTTAGGTAATTGGAGGTGAACTCACTAGAATAGCACAGAGTGTATCAGATCAGGTCAAAGGCCACTCACGCTCCACTGCATCCCAGGGAAAAGAGGCTTATTGAAGGATAAGTTTGACCTTTTGCACTGGAATTAATGTGTTGTAAAAGTTTAAGCAGCTATGGAAGTTTATAAAATTATCCACTATTAAGACGTGACATTTTTGTTAGATTGACTAGCTTTGCATAGATGGAATCTTAGGTTGCCCTCATAGAAAAATTGAGGGCCCTCATTTTCTACCTCATGGAATAACGTGTTTGAGTACAGTCTAACAACCCATACATCTAACTCATAGAACAGTGAGTGAGTACGTTTACGTGCACATCAATCCGGCTTTTACTGGGAGTAATCAGCTTAAGGCAATATTACGGGTACGATGTTTACATGTAAGGCGATTTCTCTAATAACCCGGTTTACATGGATTCATTTAATAATCTGTCTGCCGCTTGCCGCTCCGCTGCACTGCGCCATGTTGTTCACTTTGTAAATACAACATCCGGGTTACTGTGTCTGGTGAGACACCCGCAGCTGACAGAAATCTGAACAAGGCGTTGAGTTGAGTTGTTTGTTACCCGTGTTATGTTGAGTCCGATTGTGACCCTGATAAAGACAATTTCAATTTTTCAGTTATTGCCTTAATCGGGTTAAGATCGAACTATTAGTGTAATGTAAACATACTCATTATGGACTGCATCTTTGCAGGTTTCATCATTGAGCTCCATCCAAACTACTTTACAATGAGCCTCCAGTGACCCAGGGGCTGGTCTGTTATCTGTTGGCCTAGTTGACCTTTTGTTTCCCTGCCCTTGGGGCAGACAGGCTGGCTGGTCAACAGCTGGCATTGACATAAACATAGCGTGCGTGTCTCTGATGAAGGCAGGGAAGCACGTCAGTTCACTGCTGCTGCTCAACATCTTGGCTGATACCTGACCTATTTTTCCTCTCGGTAAAAAGAAGCCTGGGAATGATGTCTGAGTCTGCTTTTATAGAGCAGATTCAGTTGAAGCATGTTGCTAATCTGCAGGCTTTGGGAGAACTATTTAACAGAGGTATTTATAGATCAGAGAAAAAAATCTTTCATTATTCTGTCTCTCTGCCACCCCCCTCTGTGTCCCTGTTTTTCTGTGTGTTTCTCTACAGGTTTATTTTGGGTGTTATTAGAGTCTGTGTGTGTGTGTGTGTGTGTGTGTGTGTGTGTGTGTGTGTGTGTGTGTGCGCGCGTGTGTGTGCAGAAAAAGAAGGTCATCTGGGGAGAATCAAGAGAGACTGTTTTGTATTCGCTCAGTGTGTGGCTGCATGTGCTGGAATGACACACACACACACACACACAAGCTCAGCACACTTACCTGGAAAGCAGCCAGGCTCTCTTTGTGCTGTGTCTACTCAGCTGTGTAAGAACAGGTCCATCTGAGTCAGATTGCTCAATTACAGCTATCCGACCAATCTGGCCTCGGGATCAGGGGGTATCTCTGTCTTACACACGGTAACAAAGGCAGTGCCCGGCTCGCTCTGTTTGGACAAGACCCATCAGCCATCATCAGCCTCAGGGGACGACCTCAGCTACACAAGTCCCTCCAAGGAAATGCTCCTTTGTGCATGATGTGGATACTGGTCAGGCTGACCTGGTTCTGTTGAGGTTTAGGGAGCAGCCCCCATCCATCACAAATTGGGTCAAAAGTAGATTGCGGGTGTTGTTATTGGTACGTTTTGGAATTGGAGCCTTTTTAATATGATCGTAATGACCACAGTTGACGTTAGCTCATGTTACCATATGCTCGTAAGTTACTTGCCAACCCTACAATTAACTAAACAATGTGCAAGACTTTCTCCGTTTGCGCTTGTTTTTGTAACCCTAATGCGATCCCAGTGTGAGTGAAATCGTACAACAACATTGTTAATAACAGCCTCCTCTAAAGGCCCGGCTTGGATCACCATCTTCCCAACGTGAGCGTCAACCAGCTCTGACTTTCTGTCCATCAACATAGGGTACAGTCTGGTGGAGACAGACGCTTTGTCTTGTCTGTCTGATAAAAACACACTGCTCTCTGAAAAAGAAGACGCAAAGACAACAACATCTAGCCAGCCCCTTCATCCACTGAAGGGAAGAAATGATTTGCTGTTACGATAACAAATCAACTACGCTAGGCCTCTGCTATTTCCCTGCAGTAGAATATCTGAGATACTGAAATCTGATTCTAGATGGATCAAAATTGTACGGAGGTGATACATTTCGAAGCTTAGACTACAGCCTCTTGTATGGCTGTATCTTTGCAGGAATCCAAAAGCCAAATGTCTAGTGCCTAGGTCATTTAGTTTGTTTTAGACAGCTCCCCAGAAGAGCTTATTGAGTGTCAGCGTTCTTGGAATTGATCATGTGCCTGAATGCCCATTGAACTGAGGGCGGGATTGGTTTGTCTTAAAGACCCCGGCTAGACCTCCCCTCGCCGCCCTTCGCTGACACCTCACATTACCCGAGTATCTCAGGGCCATTCTGGGCCCAAGGCTCGAGGTGCATCATCAAGCAGCTCGTATCAAACCAAGCCACCCCCCGTCCCTATTCTTCCCATCCCATTACATGTCCCCCCGGCCAATACGACTCAAAGCTCGCGTGGCCGTCTGCACCGCTAGCTAATCTATATGCTAATGAGGAGATCATAATCAATGAGGTTCATGGATGGTTGGCCCCAATCAATACCACGTTGCACCAGAAAATGACTCAAACGGCTACATTTCATACAGCCAGACAGCTGGGTGGCATGTTAATGCGGCGGGGCAGAGCATGAGTATGCCGTTATCGTCTGGTTTCATCTGGCCCATTCCACGTAAATGAAAGCCTGTTGTCATTGAGAGCTTTGAATTCAACTCCTGAGCTATCCCGTCTCACATCTACGAGGGGGTTTTCTACCCCTTTTCTTGTAGTTAATTTTCAGTACTGCTCTAATGAGGTGTTTTTTGTATTAATTTTCCTGCTGTGAGTTGTCTGGCATGTCCCTCACAGGTTCTGATTTATATAATTAGTTGAATTAGAGCTTTAAGGGTGAGGTTTTACCGTGATTGGGCTAATCTTTGATACAGATTTGGTCTGTCATTACCCCACATGCAATTTGTGGGTAATTGGCTACTTTGGACCAGAATTCCCTTTCTTTTTTTTTTTATCACCCTCCAGCTTGAAGTCTCTAAATTGACATTGATTACTGTCCCACTGGTAAGATGATAGTTTACGTCTCCTCTCTGGATTTAATCTTCACCTCAGCTAAATGTCACAATACAAAATGGACTCACTCAAAGGTGCTAGTTATGAAAATGGTCCTGTCTATAACTGGATCAAACCTATGTTGTAGCCCTACGGTCTTCAAATTAGTGCTGAAATTGAGCCTTCAGTTTTCAGCCATCCAGACTTCGACAACTGAAAATGCCTTTTTAATGCCGTGCATACAATATGTAGGATTTGGTCAAAACATATTTTAGGTGATGATTATAATGTGGCTTCCATTCTGTGGTGGAAGGTCTAAGCATCCTACAAAAATTCAGTATTCTGGCGGCAGCAGAGGGGGAGGGGAGAGACCGAATAAAATCATTACCATCATCTTCATTAGAGAGGATCCTGTTGTCCAATCAGCATACTGCTCTGCACGGGGATTCCATGGGCACCCCGTTGGCTGTCGCTAGGATACCACATAATCAGGAGGCAGGCCGGGGCCTGGTTGGTGGAGTGGGGTGTTGATGCTGGGACGACGAGCTAGCTGTGTGTTGGGGGTAGACAAGAGGGGCTGGGGTTTTTTTTTGGATACAGCACAGAAACACACACTCACACGCGCTCAGTCATTCATTCAGTCACTCACAGCCAACCAGCCAGCCACTCAGTTAGACAGACAAAGAAGAGAGCAGCATCCTGCAGAAGGACAGCACAGTCCCGGGGGATGGGGCATCATACCCCTGCATCGCGTTGGGGGGGCCAGAGGAGGTAGGAGCACCGGGGTTTGGGGGGCTTTGTCTCAGCAGCAGAGCACCCCCCCTCCCACACACACACACACACACACACACACACACACATTTCTCTCTTCATCTCCTGGCTTTTTAAATCCATTATCACACATCAATCGATTTGTGCAATTGACAAATGTGCTCTTGAGGTATATTTTTTAATGTGGGTCATTACAGTTTGTCTAGACGTGGACTGAAGGATGGAGGCTGCTGCACTTCCTTACTGTGCACTTAGCTCTGTAGACAGCCAGTCTGTCTGTCAGTCTCTTAACGGCTCTCATCCTGCAGGCTACGCAAATCCTCTAGACACACGTCTGACAGTCTGTTTTCATGGTCTCAGCGTCACTATGAGTAGATCAGTATTGGCGGCCAAGCTCTTGAACTTGTGCTGCGTGTTGTTATTATTATGTTTGCCAGTTGTACACAATGTATTACAGCTTGCTGGTGCTGCTTTGCTGTGATCTCCTTCACAGTGGCTTCACCACTTTTTTGTTTTTTAGAGGGAGCATTCTTTTTGCACCAGACCAACTCAAAGCAGCATTTCCTCGGCAGAATGCCTTCCAGTTGACATGTGGAAGTGGTATTCACCATAGGAGTGGGGGGTGTTCTCTGTAGCACCCCTACACTGATGGATGAGTGACTGTTCTCAGAAAGACGGGGCAGAAGGCATGATTACCAGAGGGGATTCCCTCCCCTCCCCTCCCTCCATACACGAGGAGGCGATGAGAAGCAGGCTCTGAGGTGTAGACTACTACTACATACAGGCAGGCGAGCTTTGGCATCGGTGGTGCTTTGTTTATAACCAAAAAGCCACTCCAGCCAGACTGAATGTCAGCCATTGCTTTTTCCCCAAACATGTAATTATAGGAGGCATATTTAGATGTTGTGAAATTTTGAATTGACCCAATACACATACTGTGGTTTCTTTGTTTTGGGGTATTAGCTGTGTAGAAAAATGTGGTTTTACTTTTTATTTTTCCATAAATATTCATCTTTCATACCTGAATGTAGGCCGACATACTAAGAGGAAAATTGTCTGACTGCATCAATACATTATCAGTTTATTGATCCGTTGGTATCAATAAACCTCTCGTTTTTAAGAGGATTCTTCTCCACTTCTCTCACAGTATTGTAATGGTGAATAGACGAAGAATAATTCATTTTATTTCAGTTAGGTTCGGAGCCAGACATCGTTTATTTTGGTTTATTATGATGATAGTGTTCAGATTTTGCTTCAGTCTTACTTTTTAATTGTGGTACGCCAACCCATAATAAACTTCTTTGCACAAAAGTCAGTCACATTTACAGAATGCAGGAACTTCCAGTGTTCTTGGCATTGAGTGTTTGTGTTTTTCTCCTCTGTCAGGGCCGCTCTGGTTTTGCCATTCTCAGCAATAGCACATGGTTTATTAGGATGGAAGAAAGAGTCTTGTGGCGTAAGTGAGCCGCGCTCCTTAATCCGCTCAAAAGAATAATGACCAGGGGAGGAAATAGCTTAGGAATTGCAGCATGGTGCAGCATTGCTCCTTATTTAATTACTTCCATCACCCTCTCTCCCCACTCCAACCCATTTAAAATTCACAACCCACTCACTCAGCTCCCCCCCCCACCCCTCTGGCCCACACTCACTCGCTTTCTGTCCCGAGCAGCCTCCACCCCTATAACTTCATACCTACACCGCTAACCCCGAGGCTAGAAATTCCATCCTCCCCTTTTTCTGCCCCTCTTTTCAGCTCTGTTGCATCAGCTGTTATGCTGTTTGAATCCCCCACCACCCCCACCCCCACCCCCACCATCCCTTGATGGCCTCTGAACCTCCTCTTCTTGTACTCGACCTCCCATCCTTCTGTACTGTTGTTGTTTTTTTTTATACCCTTGACTTGTCTACCTCCACCTCTCCTCTATAGATCCCCTCCTTCCCTTCTCTCCTCTCATCCCCGTGACATCACCTGTCAGGCTGTCTGAGGCCCTCCGTCTCTGAACCTTTTCCTCCTGTGCTAATGGATATCAGGGTACCAGGGGACCGTAGTTAAAAAGGCTTTAATGGAAGAGGCCTTAAACATCATCTCTGAGAGAGCAAGGCTGTTTGACACCAGATAGATATTTTTGTCTTTTATAATTTTGGTTGTGACCCAGTATTCTACTTTTGTATTACCCATGGAGGCTGTTAAGGAGATTAGGCTTGAAGGTTAGCCCTGTATCAATGGGGTTTGAGCAATAATTAGGCCTATAATAAAAAGGATGGGGTGGTCTTGGCTTGGGGGGTGTGTGTGTGTGTGTGTGTGTGTGTGTGTGTGTGTGTGTGTGTGTGTGTGTGTGTGTGTGTGTGTGAACTTAGTTGACTTAGATTTGAAACAGCCGCTGCCCCCCCCCCCCCCCCCCTTTCCTTATTAACTTTCACCAAATGAATGTGTGCTTGTTTAAGTGAAATGGACCAGTGTTTAAGTTGTTATTTAGTGTAACCACTGATGTTAGCCAGCTAGCTTTCCTTTTTTCACCCAAATCACTGGATTTCATTAGCTTTCCAAATTTCAGTGTTTTGTGCTTCTCAAACCAGTTTATTTTTTTCGCCTCACCTCCACAACTCGGACACCTTGGATAGCGTTTCGCAAGCAAAGTTTGTGGGCGTCATCCTTTATTTGAACAGGCTCCTAAAAGTAGATGTCACATTTCTGGTATGACTTTTGGTGTTAAAACAAACAAACTTCAGTAGAATCGTTCATTTTTCTGCTCAGGTCCTCCTAATACAGATTGGATCAGATTGAAGGAGCAGAATCCTGCAGAAGTAAAGTCATTCTACAAATTCATGATCTCCAACTAGGAATAGCATGTGATGTAAGGGGGGCCGGGTCTCCCCAACTATTTCCTGCAATTTTAATTATTTAAAAACATTGGCAGCTGTGCTAGTAAAAGTCAAGGATATTGTCTCAGAATCTTGAATCTCAGATCTCAGCTTGCATTCACTGAGGCAAAAATGGATTATGGCACAACATGATGTTAAAAATGTAATGCTTTCTGAAATGCTTTCTCCCTTTGAACATGCTCATAATCATTTCCCCTGTGACTTAATTTTCTATATATAGATATCCCAGATCTGATGCATCTATGGTTGCTATGTAGCTTCTCCTATCCAATTCAGTTGTGTCTTAGCTTGTCAGCTTTATTTATTTATTTTTTGTTTGTTTTGAGAGAGATGTTGTCCCTTTGGGTTTGTTTTCATCTGGAAAACCTGGAAAATATATTGTTCTTTTTTTTCTCTTTTAGCATTGTATTCTATCCATGTGATCACTTTTATGTTTCATTTTGAATCTCATGCAAATATACTAAACTAGTATATTTAGTTAAGCTGGAGGATGAGATTACTCGTCTAATCACATCAACTAGCGTGGCACATCTGGAAATTAATTGGCAACAATCTGTTTCACAGGACAGGGAGTAGCTCTTATGCTCCAATCAACAATTCTCAAATGAACCAAAGACAAGGAAAATGTTTTCTGTCTTCTGGCTGGTGCTGAATTTCAGGGTATTATCTAACTCCCTCTGCACCAGCCTGCTGTAGTGGAGGCAGAGTGCCAATCTCCTCTGTTTCCTTTAAAGAAGTTGCTGTACAGGTTTATAGATGTCTGTTAGTTTGTCAGTAAACATTTCCTGTCCCAAAGAAGCTACCATATGGTTTGGCATTTTTCTCATTTGCTGCCCTCTGTCTCTCTTCCAGGCACAGGAGAGCCATTCAGAAAAGCCGGGGGTCAAAGGTGAGAAGAGCAGAGGGCACCATGGAGAGTGAGCCGGGGGCCCCTGCCTCCACGGCCAACAGTACCGGGACCACCACCTCGTCCAGCAGCACAGCTACCAGCAGTAGTAGTACTTCTAGCACTACTGCTAGTAGTAGTAGTGCTACTAGTAGTAGTAGTAATACTAGTGGTAGTACCAGTAGTAGCGCTACTACTGGGAGACAGGCGGTGCCTCAGATATCTGTCTATAGCGGGATCCCTGACCGGCAGACAGTTCAGGTATGTTCACCCGTGTGGTGATAAAAATGCTGAAAGTGTGAGAAGTTGTATTATTGTGCATGACCTGCAGACATGATCAGATGTGTATAATACCTACAGATAAAAGTTGATCCAAGCACATCCAAATGTACACAGAGTTGAGTTTACTTGGGTGCTGCTGTTCTGCTGCCCTCTGTTGGTACTCACAAAATCTCATGAAGGCTTTTCTTGTACTGCTCAAATCACACTGGACAGTTCATTCTACTGATCAAGTTAATAAATCAAACAATGTATGTAACATTACAATTGTGTTCCTACTTAATCTGCCCCTCAAGGAAACAGGATCTATCCAAGTTGAAGTGAAGAGTGCTGCTCAGCTTCTTAATTACACCCTTTCCCCTGTGATTTAGTGCTCTTGACCCCTTGAGTAGGGGCCGCCCAACTTTTAATGCTGATGCCATGACAGCAGGATCTTGGCCTATTCGATGTTCTTTTCTTGTACTCAACCTGCTGACAATGAAGAGTCAAGCGCTATTGTCACCAACCAGCCCACTCGGCACGAAGGGCTGCCAGTCGTTTGTTTTCAATGAGATTTGAATGGATGTATCCATTGCATTCAGGCTCCTTTGACCCCCATCCCAAGAGGTGTGGGTCAGGATGGTTCTATAATCCAATGGACCACAGGTCAACCCCGCTCTCTCGTTGCTTGGCAACCAGGCCAAGGCTGTCAGTCAACTGCAGGGATGATGGGTGAGGAGAAGCGTTGTCAGAGGAAGAGATTAGTTCCATTATACGAGGTGCGGATCTGCTGCTCTGAGCCAGTTCTTACTGACATGCATTGCACATTGATTTACACAGACTGATGGACTCACCAAAAGCCTATTTATCTCTCAGTCTGCTTGCAATGACCTGGAAAATTCCTATTATTTAGTGTGTAAACCGAGATCTGCTATTTCCTGTTGTCCCTGCCCTCAATAAATTGCTACTTTTGACATATACACAAGAGAAATTTTTTTTTGTATCTCAATGAGACTTCCTGGTTAAATAACGGTTAAATTCATGACATGCATACAAAACCCTTAGAAAAACTCCTGCACATTATTGTCACGTGACATAACCAAAGCCTGCCTCTCTCTGTCTGTCCTCACACCTTAGGTAATCCAGCAGGCGTTACACAGGCAGCCTAACACGGCGGCTCAGTACCTGCAGCAGATGTACGCAGCTCAGCAGCAGCATCTGATGTTGCAGTCCGCAGCCCTCCAGCAGCAGCACAGCCTCAGCACCGCTCAGCTGCAGAGCCTGGCCGGCCTACAGCAGGTCAGCACGCAGCACATGAGGAGGAAGCACGCAGCACATCCTTTTTTTTTCCTAATTACATTTTTAGAGGCGGTTGCTTCACTGCTGTAAAACTGGAGCTGCACAGTTTGTACTACTGATAGTCACTTGTAAGACATTTTCATGCAGAATGGGATATAATGACAACTTTTCACGTTTGACCAAAATGTAATCTCTCTCTCTCTCTCTCTCTCTCTCTCTCGGTCTTCCTTCTCCCCTGTCTTGTCAGGCCAGCATTGCAGCGGGACGGCAGAGCTCTTCGCAGAACGGCACTTCGTCACAGCAGACAGGATCTTCTCAGACGACGGTCGGTGTGATTCACAGTCTTTGGCCCAGTTTCCCAAATGCTTCTTAGTGCTTAAACCGTGCGCCTTACACTGAAGCACCTACTCCTGCAAAATATTTGATAGTAAAAAATAGTGGTACATTTTGAAAAAATAGTATGTAACCATGAGTCCTTGTTGGACAAAGTGAACACTTTTACTCTATATTTGAGATATGAGATATTTAGAGATATTCAATGATAAATCTCCCAAAATGGATTTATCATGTTTTGGAACATCTCCATTTTTTTCCTTGCGAGTGAAACATTGACCATTGTATCATATATGATTTTAGGGGTTTGTGACCTTATCCACAGCTGCAGCCACATCCTGTACTACAGTAGTACAGTGACTACCTTTTACATTCAGCAATATTTGTAGTGTAAAAGTAACTAGTCTATTGCAAAAGGTTCCTAACAAGATGATGTCAGTAGAGGACAGGTACGTTTTTATAAGCTAATCCTACTGTTCCTATTCTCCTTCCCCCCCCCCAGATCAACCTGACCACCTCCCCGGCAGCAGCGCAGCTGATCAGCCGAGCCCAGAGCGTCAGTTCTGCCCCCGCCAGTATTTCCCAGCAGGCCGTTCTGCTGGGCAGCCCGTCCAGCCCCACACTCACTGCCAGCCAGGCACAGATGTACCTGCGTGCACAGATGGTGAGATGGCAGACACAAGGAGCACAGCCACTGGCACACTTACAGGAATGTGCAGAAATTACATAAACACTAGCACACACACACACACACACACACACATGCTGCATGAATAAACTAGCAGTCATACTCTAGCTCAGCTTTTTCCTCTTGAGACTTGGTGTGCGTGTTATGCATGCATGCTTACGCTGCCATAGTAAATGGTGTGCTTTATTTTAAATCGTACCACCAGGGGAGGTGGGTTGGCCGCCCGGAAGGTGGTCAGGGTAATCTGTCCAACCCCGCAAGGACTCATGACAAACACTAGAAGGAATGACTTGAATGTGCATGAATGCACTGAGGATATTTTCACAGGTCACAGGTGTTCTCCAGACTGACCTTACTGTCCAGTTGTTTTTAAACACAGCTCCTGAAGGCACGTAAAAAGGCTTTTTAGTGCCCGGGCTTATTGGCGCATTATTGTAGTGTAGCTGGTAATAGGGAACTTGACGGTTTGATTTTTGGCGTGAGTTGCACTGCTGGCGCTTTGTCTGCCAACACACACTGAGCCTGCGTCCTCATTTGTTTGAGCAAACAGCATTATTGATGCTTCTGGCAGACATCAGAACATGTTTCTCACTTCAGACTGCCATGGCTTTCATTGGTGTAATTTTAGCACATATGGTGTTAAATTAGTGCTTATATAATTTGTGTTTGCACATGGCAAGAATGTGACTAAAATCTGTCATTTTCCGTGTAGAGCAAGTGGCAATGTTCGTTAGCCTTTCCTCTTCTGCCTCAGCTCGGACTAATGTCATTTCTGCCTATGTTTGAATGTTTTTTTTTTTTTCTTTTTCTTTATTATTGATTTGTTTCTTTATGTGTTTTATAATTCATTCTAGGCCCAGCAGAGTAACCTTGTTCAGGTAGCCAGGAGCCTGGGCCGGGCTGTTCCCCTGTCCCCGCAGCTCATCTTCACCCCAACGGCCACGGTGACGGCTGTCCAGTCAGAGAGCTCCACACAGGCCTCCTCACAGGTAGCATGTGTTTCATTTACTCAACGGTCATGATTGATCAATAGAGTGAAGTTACATGGTTTCATTTGTGTTCATTTGTGGAATGTAGACTTCACTACAGGCTGGGTTTCAGGTGATTTCTAAGTGATACAATTCAATTCAGTCTCTGACTTTTGCTGTTTCAGGATTTTTTTTTTAATGAATTGACCTATTTTACCTTTTCTTTCCATTTCACCTTTTCTTTGTAAAAATATGGATGCAACAGAAGAATGTTCATTTTCTCTGAAAACATGGAAACCTTGTGACTTCTCTATATAGAATACATGCTGGCATCTACTGCAGGGTAATCATGTGGCATACATTTCACTACATACCACATTCACATGCAGGCTTTTTTGTTGTTCAGGTTTTCATCGCTTGCCATGAATATTAGATTTACATGCAATTTTATTATATCACTTTGTGGATTGCATTCCTTCTAATGAATTCTAGTTTAAATGCAGAGGTGAGCATCATGTTCGGATGTTTAGAGAAAGTTGTTGCAGTACATGGAAACCTGCACTAGAGGGTATCAAATGACAGACAAATGGTAATGCCGTATTGCAATTTACAAAGCATATGAATGAATAAAAAGAAAAAAATATCCTAATTGTTGTAATAAATAACAGTACTACCTTAATACATTATTGAAATGGAGAGACTGTCTCATTGGTTGGAATACCAAAGGCATCATATGATGCAAGAATATAAATGTATTTTCATTAATTTTGGAATAAACAGACTCTAAACAGAAATTGTGATTGAAACCCTAGCCTGTCCTCTTCTCCACTTAGTGCATCTCTTTGTGTCAACAATCTGCCTCTTTGTGTCTCTGTAAGAACCAGGTCCAGAACCTGGCTATCCGTGGCCAGCAGGGGGCGACCACGTCCTCCTCTCAGACCCAGACCCTGCAGGCCCTGAGTCTGAAGCAGACCCCTGTGCCCATCCAGCCCGCGTCACTGGTCAAGAACCTCAGCCAGGGGATCCAGGGCTCTACGGGAGGGAAGGCCAGCTCCTCCGACGGCCCGTCTGAGGGAGGGAAGAAGGGGGACAGTGCAGTGGTCACAGAAGTGCGAGCTATAAACATGAGTCGCAATGTCACAGCTGTCGGTGCCCAGCCTCTTATTGCTCCAGGTAAGTAGAGCATTCTGCAACCCCACAACCTGCTGACTTCAAACTATGTTAACTAGCTATTAGCCTCATACCTCATGAAGCTGACCCATGGCAATGCCTGTATCAGGGCCAACCAACATGGGGCCCGTGGGCCAATTTTGGACCTCCACAGAAATATCTCGGTGCTTTAAAGAGTCTCACACAATAAGATACTCTACGATTAGTCTGTGTAATGTAAACACTCAGTATCACTGGTGTGTATTGAGATAACTTGCTCATTTTCAAGCGTAATGACAAGGATTTTGATGACAATGTGACATTTCGGTCCTTGTCAGAAGGTTTGGCCACCCCTGGTCTACATGAAACAAGAGATCCCACTCTATGGTTAAGGAATCAGTATGTATGACGAGGGTGAACAGCCCACAGGGTTTTATAGACGGCTGGTGGAATATTCACGCAGTTTGTTGTCATTTTTGTGGGCAGAAAATTAAACCGTCAAATCGTCCGCCAGTCGATGCATTCCCCCGTTTCTTTTGTGTGCAGACGTGCATTTCAAACCTCAAATTATACTGCAGGGAGTTGTCACGTATAGAAATGTGGTCCCGTGTTTACAGTAGGACAAGAATAGGGAGTTGTTACACTCGACTTCCTGCTTTTGATAGCTTTCTCCACTGTATATGTGGCATGTCAGGGCCTGCATGACAAACACATTCACCCACTATGGGGGTGAGAAGAAAACGATAGTGTGCCTGGAACAGTCAAGCTGCTTTGTGAATTGGAAGCTGTGAAAGGCACGCTGCCACCGAAGAGTCTTTCTAGACCACTTATTGTGTGGCATCAGCAGCTGGGTCATTTTTTTAATTTTTTTTTTAAAGCATGAATGGCTGTGAATATGCCAGGAGTACAAGCTGGTTAACTCAGAGTGACTACGTGCTCATGCACTGAGCATGTGTAGCATGCCTCCTCTTTTGTGTGGGTGTGTGTATGTGGGGCGTGCCAGTAACGATGAGTGTTAACCTTATGTAGTCGTCGCTGTGTTACACCCCGTGTTTGTGTGCTTATGCACCAGATTGTGCGTGTGTGTGTGTGTGTGTTTGGGTGGAGGGTGTGGGGGTGTGTGTGTGTGTGTGTGAGGGGGGGGGGGGGGGATTAGCTGAGTGTGTGAGTGCACAACTGTGTCTTTGTCTCGCTTTGTTGCAGTAATGGATTCACATAAAATGAAAGGGAGGATGGAAGCTGAAAACCTGGCTGCGTGCACTCTGAAAAAATTAACATTGGTTGCCATAGCAGCAAGCCATGAGGGACAGGTGTGCCCATGAGATGCAAGGGAATTAATACACTAGAGGAGAGGCAGCGTGGTGGGCTGATGGGATTCAGGGCCTGGTAAGGGCTTCGTTTCTCTCTCAAGTTGAATGTGACTGGGTCATTATGCACTTTGAGACGGAAACTAACATTTTTGCCTACATGCCACCGTCTATGGTAAATCTTTAATTCACCAGCTGCTTTCATTATTTTACCAGCCTGCTAGTTTTTTTTTTAGAAAAGAACGATGATTGGTTCCCTGCCAACGTGGCTGCTAGAATAGACAACCTGGTGGCTGGTGTTCATTACCCACCCTGTCTATAAGTTGGTTTTAAAAAAGTAGGTTGTAGATGTTTGATGTTTGGCTGTGTCTTGTTTGTCAGACAGCACCGTTATATCGACGTCTTAACCACACCATGGGAGAGACGGGGAAGTAAAGCATTATGGATCAAACCCACCCGGCTCTACCTCAGTCGCACTGAGCCACACACTCCCAACTCGATCCGAGACAAACGGCGCAGAGTCAAATGGAAGAGGCGTGGTTTATAGCGTATAGTGTTGGCTATTTTTGGTTCGGGGAGTTGTAATTGAGCTGTCAGGAGGAAGATCTTTTTGGAGCTACGTTTCTTTATTCCCGACCACCGCGGACGTACAGAGGCGATCGTATTCCCTCGGCTGGCGACGGGGCTGGAAGCAACTGTTGCGCTGTATGGCTCGCTGTGTTCTCAAGTGTTTGTCATCACCTCCTCTCGGCACCCTACCTATTACAACCACCGCAGGGAACCCCCAAAAATGACCGACCGGTTAGGGTTAGGGATCTACACTCGAGTCTCTGTGTTGGCGTATGAATGCCATATGAACGACATTATGATAGTATAATAGTGCACCCCCCTTTTTGCACAATTCATCGCAATACTATCAAAGTTGAAAATCCCTGTTTAATTTACCTCCCCTCTTCATGCCTGAGGTGAATGTAGTAGGTGAATTCAAGGAGGTCACAGCTTTCGCCTGGATTCACCTTGGCAGTTTATTTAATGGGTTGAGTCGCTGTACTTATTTTGTACACTCACTGTACAGTATGCCACTGCTAAAACATTGTGGTCTACCATCTGTTTTTCCCCCTCTTCCTTTTATGTATATCCAGACATTCAGACATTTTCCTTGAGTGTTTGTCATTTCAATTAAAAGTTTTTCTTGGCTGAGGCCGAGAGTTTTAGTGTTTTCACCGTGTTACATGGTCCTGGTGAGACGGGCCTTGTTTTCTCTGGAACAGTAAGCGGTCTTTAGTTGATTCGTTTAGCTTGTCCTTTTCTTAACGCTAATGCCTACTTGCAACCCTAATTTTCAATTGCATTTGTGTGAGGACGGATAGCCCACGGCCCGCCGTTCCCCTATTGGTTTAGCTCCGAGCGCGTTACACTCACGTAAGCCAAAGCGGCGGCCGCACTGAGAATGTGGAAACTCAGGGATTTTCCAGCGCCTGGTGTTAGCAACCCCACTGGGAACGTGTACGGTCCTTTTTCCTCGAGACATCCTGCAACAACACACTCAAACAGAGAGAGACACATTGGTCTACACACAAGGGGGGTGGGAGGGGGAGTGCTGGCCACTGCCACATACTGAACCGTGTATATATATATATGTGTGTGTGTGGGTGTGGGGGCCTGAGTCATTCCGCTCCTTAATCCCAAGGCCTTGAGGGGGAATAGCATCTAAATGAATTCCCCTCTCCTCTGCGTCCAAGACCTCTCTCTGTTCCTCATTAGGGAGCCTGAGAAAGCTGTGGAGATTCACAGGCAGGGCTGCTCCTCGTATCTGTCGTGCACTGATTCAGAAATCCCCCTCCTCCGTTCAGACTGTCGGATCTTAACATTCCTCTTCCTCTTTGTCTTAATATTTAATAAGCGTCTGCCATCGCGCTACCGGCCGCATCCAACCATCCGAGGCTAATATCCGTCCTGCCCTGAGCTCGGTAAATCCTAACCGAGTGCCTTCCCTGTGCACCTTCCAGCGAACCCACATTTGCTGTTGTACGTGGGTTCCACCGCGTCTCACCGCGTGAAGGAGGAAACACTTTCCAGCAGGTCCTGTAGCATTTTTAAAGGGGCTAATGACATGCAACTCTGCTGGATAGAAACATCTATATTTTCCACAGCAGGGTACAGACTGCGGTTTAGCGATTCACAGGAAAAACCAGATGGAGCCAATCCCACACTAAACGTCATGAAAAGAAAAGGGGGAGGGTGGGGGGGGGGGGAGAGAGGGGGTTGGGAGACAAACGCCCGGTGTATTTGGCAGTCTTCCATCCTTAGATTTACAAGGGGGAGGGTTGGTTAACATCACCGCACACACCTCCGCATTCACATAACTCATCCGACTGGAAGTACGGTATGCTACCACAGTGATGCGACCCCTGTTCCTGAGAATATTTTTGCATTTCAGTCATAAAAAGTCCTCGCCGTTCCCCCGGTAGAGCTGTCAGAGACCGAGTTGAGGAGGCAGCAGAGGAGTTTGGGGGGCCCCACTGACTCAGCGTTGACTGCTCAGTGTGTCAGAGACAGTCAGCTCTGTATGTTCTTTCCCGAGGCATTTCTATGGCTAGACTAGCCCGGGGGGCTTCTTCCGCCGCTCCTGTGTTTTTTAGGAGCTCTCTTCCACACTCGCAGGCTATTATGCTACATGATTGATGTGCCTTGTCTCAGGCTCTGGGGGAAGTTATGGGCTCAGGTTGTCATTTTGGCCACGCCAGCGCCGACAGGTTGTGACAGGCCACTTTGAGACAGTTTGTGAGTAATGGCCGGGCCAAAACTGCAACAGAAAGCCTGTCTGCGAACCTTTCAACAAGCTCTTAATATTACATCCTGTCAACATGGGGGCGCACAGGCGATGGGAACGCAACAGAACAAGTTCCTTTTTTTTTTTTTTTTTTTTTTTTGCAGACGTCTGCATTTTTCACTGTTGATTAAGAGCCCGTGGCAGACTGATCCTGATAGACTAGAGTTTGGGCAGTCGTGAGCATGTATGAAGTAAATCATGCTCATAGTTTGTAAGAAGCCGCAGTTGGTCTAGTAACAGTATTTATGAATGAAGTTATAGGAAACAGTAAAACCTGACTGGTCTGTGGCCTGTGATGTGAGTTGTGTACCCCTGGTCTATTGAAAAGTAGTGTGTGGTAACGTTAATCATGTGGAAACGTGGCTGCTAGTCCTAACCATGGTGAAATCACTTTGTCCCCATGTTTTTCACTGCTTCACACACATTAAACACTTTTTCTGGTCTCACTGCACTGGTCTTACTGACTGTAATTCATGTTGTCTGAGAGAGTCTATTCCCAGTGGCCAAAGAAATGGAGATAGGCCGTGATGTGATTACAACAGTGTATGGTGAAACCGGTATATCTGAATTTAACACCAGCTACCAGCCGAATGCTGCTACATTTTGTCTTGCGGTTTAGTGTCACTACACTACCAGCCACGTTGGCACTTAAGAATCTATTATTTATAGGAGCCGGTCTAAGTTGGCTGCTAAAATAGCGGCTGGTGAATTTTGAGAAACGCACGCAGCGTGTGTGGCTGGTAGACAACACGCTGAGTAAGAATAGGATTGAAAATGATCATTGCTGAAACTGACTGTGTCCTATTCTTGTTGCAGCATACACCCAGATCCAGCCCCACTCCCTGGTGCAGCAGCACAAGCAGCAGCAGCAGCAGCAGCAGCAGTTTGTGGTCCATCAAAACCAAGGCTCCCAAAGGACCCAGGGCCAGCTACTGCAGACGGCCTCCATTCAGCCGTCGCAGCACCCTGTCCCGGTGTTGCCCAAACCTGCTCCTCACCAGCCCTCCATGCCCAGCCAGCAGGCCACCATCTTCCACTCCACCATCAGCCCCCACGCCCTCCACTCTTCCCTCAGCCACGCCAAAGCCCAGCCTGTCCAGCTCACTGCCATCAATTTACAAATACAGCCAACGGTGAGGAGTCGCCCACACTACGCTCCACAATAACTGTTATTTAAGTCTCACAAGCAACTTTTTTATAATTTGTCCATTTGGAGTGAGATGTCAAAAATAAATGGTAAAAAAATTTGTTTGGGCAGAACCATAGAGCAGCACCGATGTTGCTGTAAATGCAGTGCAGGGACTTTCCCCATTCCCTTAGGTCCAATTAAATGGCAGAGGTAGCCGTTAATGTACTAACATGCTGGAACACGTTTGGACAGCAACTGTAATTGTGTCTGGATTAAAAGCATTTATTTTGATCTGTGTCGAAATAAATGGATCTTCACTTGGCAAGTGTGATGTTAATGCCCTACCTGCATATTTAGCTACAGCCAACTGATGAGAACCACGTCTCTGAGGCAATTATCGAGGATTTATTACTTATTTTTGGAACACCCCAAATATTTCAAAATGAATCTGGTCAAACAATCAATTCTCAATAAATAAACCTTTTATACATGCGTTCTCACAACTAGCTGTGAGCTGACAGCATTACTTTCTCCAAATAGCATAACGGATGTGATCTTTCAGCGTCATTTACATGAAAAAAATAGACAACCCCTCATCCATCCGTTTCATTATATTGTCAGATCCCCGTTCTGATCTGTTCTTCCTTGTGTTCCTGATGCATTTCTTAGGCATCTCGATTGGTCCAGGAGAGTAAAGATAAGCCCACCTCATTGGTGGTCAGAGAGACCTGTCCAACCCCTGTTACACAGCAGCAGCCACAGCAACAGCAACAGCAACAGCAGCAGCAACAGCAGCAGCAACAGCAGCAGCAACAACAGCAACAGCAGCAACAACAGCAGCAGCAACAGCCACCGCCACAACCCACACCTTCTCCACCACAAGCCACCAAGCCGATAGAGCAGCCCAAGGTCGACCCAGCCACACCAGCTGTCCAGCCGCAAGGTAATGAATCAGCATTTCTGGGTTTCTTCTATGGATTGAGCCAGTCTAAATCATTCTTTAGAGAGTACGCTGACTTTTTGGCAAATACACTCTTTGACCAACTTACCATTGTGACAGGAAGATTGGTAGCAGTTTAAATACTGTTTTAAGTAATTAAACCTTTTGCCTTGTGGCAGGAAGTGTTAGTCCCTCCTCCACCACAGTTGGTCAAGTTCACGCCCCAACACATGTCGCTCTTTTTGAAGAGCTGTCTACCTTCAGCCTGATGGTGAACACAATCCATCTGCGATAAAGCAATGCAGTGCCGGTGCAGTGTTTCCTACAGGTTGTCAGTGTACTTCGGGGAGGGGAGGGGGGGGCGGGTTTATTGATGACTTGTTATTTGTGTTTCATTTAGCGAGTCCAGTAACTCATACTTTTTCAGGCACTAATGTCTCTCAATCTAGTGTAAGATAACATCATTGTAACATTAGCTGACTATTATACTTCCATGTGATGATTGAGGCTGTTTCAAACTGTCTCTCCATCCAGTTTGCGTTGGCACGGACACACCATGACTCGAAGGAGCACAAATGCATAGATGTGATGGATTATGGTCATTGTAGTTATTGCATTATGGCACCCACAATGAATTTACCTGGGTGGGCCACACAAATATAAACATTGCCCGTAGTTACCTCAGCCTCAGGCTTGATGCTGTTGCAAGGTAGATGGCTTGACTAGATGAGTGACAAGCGTTGGGGCGTGAACTTGACCAACTGAGATGTAGGGGGCGGGATTAGCAAACACTTCGCTGACTCAAGGAGTGAAGTTGCATTTTGTAGCTTTTAAGCTGATTTTGAGATGATGCCAATTTGTACCATCTTAAAAAAAACGTACCCAGTGTTCCAAAGGTTTTGGGATGCATCGTTGAAAACAACTTAATCTCTGGACACCCAGAGATGAGGTTGCTGGGGCTGGGTCTAGGTGTATGCTGGAACAAGAATAGGACACAGTCTTCTCGTTACACAACAGTAAGTTGATGAATTAAGTAATTACCAGAAAGTCCGCACATGCCGAGACAAAAGTGTGACTTTTCACAACAGATTAAGCTCAAAGCTTTTGTCTTGAGGTGCCATAATGAGGCGGTGGAATGAGGGTGTTGTTTTTCTAAATTGTACTGTACTTAGAGTAGCACCTTGGTATGTGTTGATTAAGATTAAGAGTTCAGAGTCAAGTCGTGATTTACTTGAGTATATTTATTTGCAATAGCTGAGCGCTCAGGAGAGATACACACACACACACACACACACACACACACACACACACACACACACACACACACACACACACACACACACACACACACACACACACACACACACACACAGTATAGGGTATACAGATCTCTGAAGAAAGAGCAGTTGGGAGTGAGGTTTCATAGAGACACAAGGCCATTTGTCAAGTCAAAACAACACCTGCATAGATGATAATACGACTAAACGTTAGCAGGTTCCCATTAGCAGTTCCTTCATAAACAAAACTAAAATGTAGGAGAACGGTCACACAGAGGAAATCATAGTAAATGGCCCTAAAGAATGCTAAGAAGGGTGTATACATTATGTTTTTCTACCACAGTGTACAAGTATTTTGGGAGTGGTTGGTTGCACAGTACATGTTGTCTCTGACATTTACACTTCAGACAATTAGTTGAAAACTCTTGTCCAGAGCAACTGAGAAGGCAGTGTCTTTAAGTATCTTCCCCAAGGACACTTGTAAAGGACACGTGGCTGTTAATTAACACATTTTCTGTTGTGAGGATTGAACCTGTGACCTTTTAAGTTATGGGACAGTCTCTCTAACCATTAGTGTCAGAGGCATGCTTGTGTAACAGAATATTGTGGCGGTTGCTAGAGAAATGGAAAAACTCAAAACACTGAAATGTGTTGATATCCTGGACCAAAGTTGTGAAATGCACAGGGACCCTGAAAAGCGATGTGCAGTCTAATCCAGTTTGAAAGCTTTTAGTTGGGAGCATCAACAAGAAAATTCCAGACATGTTGCTGAGTCAGTAGAATTTATTTTCACATTACTCAATTTTTGCTTATTATGCACATTTGGTAGGCCTGTTGGTTTGGATAAAGTGGGTAAAGCAGGTTCTGTTATGTGGCTTGACTTCAGTAAAGAACAATATTGGTGAGATATGTGATCATGCAACAGCTGTGCTCTTTTGTTGCTGAGCGCAAATGGTATTGTGTTGTATGAAAGTACCAGAGAGGAATCTATATTCTATAGTTTCTGTCCCTCCAAAATTGTTGAGCAGACTGCTCATACTGTATTTCATGTAAAAAGAAACATTATGTAAAGCCACAAAGTGCTGCTTATGGCCAGTGAGTTGGGTGTGATGCATAGTGGAAGTGCAGTGCTCTAAACCAGAGCAGGAAAATAGCTTTTTTCTTTTCCTCCACTGGCCACAGTGGAGGATGGATTCCAAAATACATCTGATGTTTTCACTGTTTTACCAACCATATATATGATTTTTCATATTCTTTAAGAATCTAAAAGGAACCTCGAGACGTTGGTTTACCTGCCAACGTGGCTCTTAGATACCAGCCACAGCCAAAGTTTATCAGCCTTTAATTTGATCATTTTCCCACCATGCTCTCTAGAGACATTCAAAAAGCATTGACTGAGCTCTTTGAGGGATAGAAGCAGGTCTCCAGGTCCTGAGTGGAGCAGATTGCAACATATTCATATCACACTGAGTGGATGAACACTCAGCAAATCTTCTGAATAGTCTATTAGTCTTTATCTGTCTCTCTCTCTCTGTATTTAAGAATACCCAATATCTGTAGATCTGTATAAAACGCTTAATTCCACTCAGTTATAGCAGCTTAACCAGAAGAATACACGATTTACTATTATCTATGGTCAGATCAAGCATGCGTTTCATGCAGTTACTACAAGTAGGCACTGGAGATACTCAGCGTTTGATGCTTGGAGGCGAACCTAGCCCAGCCCACATTAAAAATGTTCAAATGTGTAGCAGTAGCCTTGAGGAACGATGGTACTAGTTGTGGGAGGAAGAGGCGGAGGCGGCGCCTCATTGAAGCTTTTCATTTCTGGATCTCCTGCAGCGGGAGCGCAGTTGCTCGCGCCGCTTTGAGTTGGCGGAGCCGCGCGGCGCTACTCTAAATGCGATTACACTCACAAACAACAGAGGCAGGCTGTTCTCTATCTACCGGATTTGAATAACGAACGCAAGTGAACGACTCATGTTTTATCGCTGAAAGAAACGGAGGTTTGCACGGTGAGAGAACTCCTTGCTCAACGGCGGTGTTTTAAAAAGACAATGCATGGCAGCTCGATGTTTACTTTCGCTTTGTGGGCTTTAAAGAAAAGACCTGGTTCTAATTATCTCCACCTGTGTCGGCTGGAGCGAATTATCGACTGCGTTAACAGTCTTCCGACAAATGTAGTGCTTTAGATGGTGGTTTAGAAGCAGCGCTGTAGCCGAGCCAGGCAGGTGGACTTAATATTGACTCCTTTCAGAAATAGATTAATTGGATTTTGGTTTGAGTGTCGCTGGAAACAATGTGCTAATGGAATATCTATCTGGTGTGCATACAATTGTGGTATAATCAGAAAGTAGTGGTAAAGAAGTGAATAAACTGCTACCTCCATCCAGTGATCATCATAAAGTAAATAACCATTAATGTCAGGAAAAGTCAATTATATTTTCATGAAAGCATTAATTTATTTTCTTAAAAGGACCATATATTTCATCAGCTTGATACTACTTAACTATGATGTAATACTATGAATTTACATTATAAAGATGTTTTTCAGGTAAACTGAGTTTAGGTGGGTTTACCCTCCACTACATGCCAGGCGAAAAGGTTTTCATTCAGAATGACTCGACCAGTGAACACATCTCAAAGAGTAAAGTCTAGCTTATTATCTAGGTAGTGATGTATTCATTTCTGGTTCAGGAGGAGGTTCTACCAAGAGGCTGAGTTCTGCACCTGGGACCCCACCTCCAGCCATGACCTCAGGAAATGAGAATGAGGCGCCCACCGTGACCGGCAGCACGCCTCAGAATGGAGAGAACAAGCCGCCCCAGGCCATCGTCAAGCCCCAGGTGCTCACGCATGTCATTGAAGGCTTTGTCATCCAGGAAGGAGCCGAACCGTTCCCTGTGTGTGTAAGTGCCCCTCTCCCTCCCTCGACACCGCTTTCCTAGCTGCAAGACATGGTAAACAACCCTAAACCACCACACACACGCCAGTGCGAGCGCCCTCAGGGACCTGTCTCTCTCACAGCAAGCAAACAGTCATGTGTGCAATGCTCGGGTAGCAGTTGTAGTGTCAGCTGGCCTGTTGATTCATTTAGGCAAGGGGGGGTGCAATATACACTCGGTATACAAAACATCAGGAAGAACATTTGTATCAGCCCATCTAAATAAAGGAATATAGGGTTTCATGTTGGACTGAATGACATTTTGCTAAAATGCAACAGAGTGTAACATGCAATGACATTTGAGTTGTGATAGCTTGTCTTTGGACTCGCTGCCTCCTACTGGACATGTGTTGCAAATGCCTACTCCCTGCACAACTTTCTAGTTTGTAGTGAACTAAAGCTGTTACGTAGGGCTTAACAATACATTGAATTCACACTGAGAACACAATATCTTCATTGCCAAGGCTACAGTATGGGCATTTTAAATTATTTTTTTGCAAAACATGTAGAGTCTAACAGTGAGATGGAGAATGCTCTGTCAGATAAGCCCAGACATACTATTTGGTACAAGGAGATTGATAGACAGCTGCAGTACGGCTACTGAAAGTGTTGAAACTCCATTAAAAGGATATGTACATTAAACCATCAACTAATCTTTGCAAGCTTTATCTACTATAATAATTGCAATACAATAAATTATCCCTATCAGGCACAAACTGTTGTTCCTCATGTCTGGACCACACACCTTCAATTTGGTACGATTTGTAAACGGCTTCTCCGTATCACCAGGTGGAGCGCCTGCCCATTCTAATCGACAGCCCAAAGAAGTTGGATCATCAGCTGTCCTCGGACCCCGACAAGACCCCAGTCAGCAACCCAGCAAACACCACCGACTCCGAGCCCGAGGACATGAACCCACCAGGTAAGACGCAAGGCCTTTCTCCTTGCTTTGATTTAGCACTGTACGGTCGCAGGAGGAATGCGTCACCCTAGATATTGTCAAGTGGGAATAAAGGGACAAAACAAATCCTGTATTTCCTCACCCCATCACATTACATAAGAGGATGTGGTCAAGAGAACTCTTTACTTTGCAGTGTTGCTCACTGATCATGCTGAATTGTTTGTCTTCCCTCAGAAAAAGACCAAGAGGAAGTGCCCAAGCTGACATGTGAATACTGCGGTTGGGTCGACTTCGCCTACAAGTTCAAGGGTTCTAAAAGATTCTGCTCAATGGTTTGTGCGAAGAGGTAAGTTACATTTCTTATCATTTGAACAGTATCAGTCGTTCCCACACATGTGCCATGGGGAAACAAACATCCCTAACAACTGTGGACCTTTTTTTGAACAGGTACAACGTGGGCTGTACGAAGCGGATAGGCCTTTTCCGTCCAGAGAGGAGTAAACCTACTAATCGCTGGTGCAGAAAATCCCAGGGCCGTCCTGCTGTCGAGGCTAAGAAACAGGTATGGCACCCCCAGAAACAGACACACACAAACATGCCTCCCCCGGGAATAAAACATGAACACCCCTCAGATGCACCGTCCACTTAAGATACACAGCGAAATTCACACTTCATGCTTTTTTGTGATGATGATCATCTCCGTGTCGTTGTCTTTAGAGGGGCAATTTATGAACTTTAACGACCTCTGTTGGTGACCAGTAGGAATTGCAAAAACATTGCAATCTCTTAATTGACACAAACAATAAAGTCATATTTTCACAGTAGAGAAGAATAAGTTGGCTAATAAGAGCAGGTCCAACAGAAATGTCTAGTGAAGAAGCGTTACATCGCGATACAAAATACTGTACTAATAATACTGCTTTGTCATTTACTTCTTTGTCTTGAGAATGAGGCTTTTTAGCCTTTTGTATTTGAAATGTCTTGCAACGCCGGTTGCTCTCTCACAGCACCGTCCGCCAACCGTTATCATTAAGCGGTTGAAAATCCGAGTAGGTGGGAGGGGGAGATTGGGTAGAGATGACAGTGTCGGTGTTCTCGTGAGTCCTTTTAAAAGTAATTGGCTCCACCACAATAGAACGTCTGTGCAATGAGTTTTATTTGCAAAGTTTTTAAACAAATAGTTTGGCTGAAAAATGTGAGAAATGGGGGAAAAAATTGTATTTATGAAAAACCTTGACAAAACAATAAACCAAAACCCCAAACTAGCTATCGACTATACTCAGTTTTTATACAGGAGGAGGAACAACCTTTTTTGGTGATGCTGCTATCTGCTCATTCATACGCTCTCTCACCTCACCCGTCTGAACAAACCAAGTGCAGTCATTACTTCTAGCACAGTATAGACATGCAATTCATACATACCGAAAAAACAATACTCAGCCTACACATCTCAATCGTTTACCATTATCCTTTGTAAACGATAGTACCTTCCATAATCGGCGCATGTGTACTACTGGTCTGACACTATAAAGCCAGACCGTGTTGCATAGCCTTGGTTTGGGTCTTTGGGAAAACACAGACGTTGCGAGTTGCCAAACAAACAGGACAAGATCACGTTACTTCAAAACATTCAAGTATAATAAACTCCAAAAATAGACCGATGTTTCCATGTGTGCGTGTCTTTCTTCACCGTAACGCTCTTAAGACAAACAAACTGCCAGTAAATTCTTGAGTACCGAGTCTTGGCTAACTATCCGTCTTTGATGTTGCGTTTCAGAAGCTTTCCCATTCGCCGCAGCAGACCCAGGGCGGCTCTGTGTCCTCGCCACACCCCTCGCAGCCCAGCCAGGGGGAGTCCAGCCCGTGCTCTGACATGTCTAGCTATGAGGAGCCCCCTTCTCCCCTGTCAGCAGCCAGCTCAGGGCCCCTGCCGCCTGCCCCGGCCCCCGCCCAGGTCCTGGTCCACCGGCAGCCGAGCAGGGCCTCTGACCAGGAGGGCTGTGGCGGTAGAGATGTGCCTACACTCTCTCAGCACTTCGTGCCCAACGACCCCGCCAAGTGGAATGTGGAAGAGGTTTATGAGTTCATCCGTTCCCTGCCAGGTCAGTGGTCTAACCCGAAGCCCCCGTGTATACTTATCTGTCTTTGATGCTCAGGTTGTTAAGGAAGCACGCTCAAAAAGCTTTTAACAGAGAATTAATCCGTTTTTTTACCCAACAAATATTTTGCTATTGTTCTGGTTTTGTGTGATTGCCTGTGACCCGTTCTCCCTCTGCTGTTCCTCCAGGTTGCCAGGAGATAGCAGATGAGTTCCGCTCTCAGGAGATTGACGGACAGGCCTTGCTCCTGCTGAAGGAGGACCACCTCATGAGCACCATGAACATTAAACTCGGACCTGCACTCAAGATCTTTGCACGCATCAACATGCTCAAAGACTCTTAGCCAGGAGGGCTGGGGGTGTGTGTGTGTGTGTATGCGTGTTGATTTGTGTGAGTATTTGTATGTTTGTGTGACAGGGGGGAGGAGTCCTACTCTGAGACAGGACGCGAGATGTGTCTTCACAGCACTGATGGCCACCTTACATCTGCACTATGATCTCGCTCTCTCCTCACCATTGTCCAATATATAATTGGACTTGCCCCACAAATCGCTCTTATTCACTTGCATTCGCTCAACCATTTGAATTTTGTGGTTTATTGGACTTGATAGTATTTTCACCAGAGGGGTAGCTCCAGCACTCAGATCAGACAGGCCTACCGTGGGATTTGTGAGCTGGACACTGTTATTCTGTGTTTACATGTACTCGTGGGAGTAACGCAATTCTTTGGTCAGGAACGATGTAGGCAGTGGACTGAAATATTGCTTCTGACAACGACAAAATCAGGAAAGGAGCCCCAAGGACACCTGTGCAAGTCTTATGAATTTGGCAAAATTGGCATGATCCCATGTTTTAATGAGCGAATACATGTGAGCGTGAAGGGCGAGTCATTTGGAAAAAACACTGTCAGACTACTTGGCAGTACAAGGGAACAACAATGAACAGTAAAAAGAGAGACTAACTGCCTTAGAGAACAACAAGCAGTGCCAAAGGGCACTAGAGCCTTTTTCTGTTTTCAGTTGTGCCTAGGTGGAGAGTCATACTGTAAAAGAGCAGATGCTGAATGGAAATATTTACACGTGAAATGTGGGTACATCTGAATTATTTTCTGAATTATTATTTTTTATTATACCTGTTAGTGTGTGCGTGTGTGTGTGTGTTTGTTTGAGAAAGTGACTGTGTGTCTGGCTGGGGACAGAAGAAGGCCTGTATAAGTATATAATTTGCTCATCCTTCAGTAGATCCTCCTTTGCCTCTTTTCACAATAATCCTCGGAGCTCTCAGATACAACGCTTGAATGCTGAGAAACCGTTTAGGCGGCCTCTTTTATGACATTGATTTCCCTTTTGTGATGAACTCACCATTTTTCCCCGTAGATTGAAACTGCTTAGAAGTGACTTTCTCCAAAATGATTTCCCTAAATATGACACAACTTATTTATTCCTGGTCCTAGTTTTATAGAGCAGACATCAAGTTACCCGAGGAATGCAGATTGTGTGATGCTCTTTTCACACTGTCCTGCTTTTAGCACTTGGTCTTTGTTTTGTCTTTTATTTGTCGAGACATTCTACCTAGAGAGCTAAATCTGGAGGGAAATCATCCTTCCAGTGTTTGTATCGCAATGAGAAGAGGTTGGATGCATTTGTACATAGCAGCTCTGGTGAGGAAAAGACTGGTAAATTGGTGAGGAATTATATGTCATTTGCTTTTTAAGTTATCCATGATATTTTTTAAACAAAATTGATGGTGTTCAATATTTTGAAATATGCAAATATGTAAATATCATGGCTCGGGAGGTGTTTTTAATGTTTTTATTAAAATATATCTATTTGTGTTTTGTGACTGTGATGAAAGGTCAACTTTTTTGTAGATAATGCTTTGTCAAATGCTTGTATTTATCAAAAAAGGATTTGTTACTCGTTTTTCAATGATAAATAATTGCAAAACAATTTTGTCTTGCTTGTACCATCTTTTTGTGTGTGTTTGTATGCAGAAAGACACATAGAAGCAGTTTTTAATGTCTGTGGGATGAAATGAACATTCATTATAGTAACAGAGCTTTGAAACCATAGCTGGCCTAGTGTTGGTCTGCTGTTGTCAAGAAGTTACTGGCTTAGAGGAACCAGGAAATTGCCAGTGGCTGTACGTTTAACACAATGGGCCAGTCGACACACAGCCCGCTTTCCACTTTGTTCCCATTATTCTACAATAGTGGCACTTAAAATTAAAACAAACGTCGTGAATTTTCTTTTAAAGCAATAATATGCCCCAGCGTTTTGAGTCGTAAAATACAGCCAGAGGGCGGACATGAGGAACAAAAACATACAGTAACGGCACGCCCACTGTTTTGATTTAAGCACGGGCCAAACCATGTTATACCACTAGTTAATCGATATAGAGATGAATAAAGCGCTTATTGGAAACAAGTTGGAATCCATAGTTTGCATAATGTCAAATATAAATACTTATTTAGATCAAGCGTCATTTCGTAATTTGGTAAACCGTAATTTCAAAGACGCCCCCCCCGCCCATTACGGGTAGAATGGTTTGACCCTGTTTTAAACTTGAAGCTCATGTGGTTCGAGTCAAGGTGTTATATGTGATTTTACGTTACAAAGTAGTACTAGCTACACGGCAAGATTCATTTTCATTTTCTGAGATCTAACTCGACCAGTTCTCCAGAAGATCAACATTTGGTAAGTGTCAAAGTGGTTTGGTAAAAGTCATTCTGGACTGTCTTTTATTATTTTTTACTATTATATTGTTTTTATCCTCTTATCTTGTAGTGCCTTCCTGTTTTAATTTATTTTGTAATTATGTTCATATTTGATTGTTAAAGCACTTTGGAAACGTTTCTAAAAAGTGCCACAGAAATAAAGTTTATTATACATATGTGTTTAGTCAAGAAAATGTAAACAGATGTTATAGTAGTTATATATATATATATATATATAATGTTATAGATAGATAGATAGATAGATAGATGTACTTTATTAATCCCAAACTGGGATTAATAAAGTCAGTGTTATAAAGTACAGTGTTATCACATTATATTGTGTATTTATTGAGTTTTTGAGTTTTTGAGTTATTTCAAATATTGTCTGTGCCTATTCAGTCTCTTGCTGCAATGCCAAATAATGACAGAGAGGAAGCTGTTGATGACACGCCCACTGACGTGCCTTGTCTTGAAAAGCTTCACTCTCCTACAGGTAATAAAGATCAGTCATAGTAGCTTTAGTTATCAGGCACGTTTGGAGACCATTAGTAATTTAATTAATGCTAAAATGTACAGTGTTAATTATATCTGTGTGTGTGTGTGTGTGTGTCTGCTGTCTGGTCGCAGGGAGCCCACCTAATACGGCCTCATTATCCAATCTGATGGAGTTGGAAAATTGTGTTTCCAACCTCAGCCTTGCACATGAGATAGTGGTGAACGGAGACTTCTGCTTCAAACCCAAAAGTCCAGCCAAAGACAGGCAAGATAAAACACACGACACCTCAAATAAGTGACCTTGGTTATTCTTATTTTGGTTTATTGTAAATCAATTAGCACTTTTGAATTGTTTTTCAACCCCCCCACCCTTGCAGCCTGGAGGGCAGAGTGACAGAAATAGTACACCGTGCATTTTGGGATAGTCTTCAGGAGCAGCTAAACAGCAATCCTCCAGACTATAGCCATGCTATCATTCTGCTCAAGGAGGCCAAGACTGTAAGTATATCTGGCATGAAACCAGTGATAGTGATATCTGAGGGGGGATTTTTTGCTTGATAAATGAGGGCTCTGGTTTGGGTTTGTCATTGGGGTTAAAGTCCACAACACCTCCAGAAGGCGCAACAGTAAATTCTGACATACTAGAATTGCCACCTCACTCCAAACAATCTCAACCCAGATCAGACCAAAGATAGCGTGAATCTTTGAAGATGAACTAAAACATTTTGGATATAAACAACAACAAAGGTGGTCTCATTTTTTACAATAGATGCTGCAGTCCCTGCTCTTGCCTGGCCACGTGAGACTGAGGTCTCAGCTGGACGAGGTGCTGGACCTGGAGCTCATCCAGCAGGAGGCCGATCACGGAGCGCTGGACGTCCACAGACTGGCAGGATACGTCATCAACACCATGGGTTCCTTGTGCGCTCCTGTACGGGACCCAGACATCAGGGCACTGAGGGATCTCACCGACACTGTTGAGCTCCTCAGGTGGGGGGGGGGGGGGGCAGTTTTTGAGGACTCAGTATTGTCAATGTGATTATGATCTGAAGCCTGACTATTGCTTGGAAAATGAGAGGTTTTGGTTCCAGGGGAAGATTGAATAACGCGCATGAAGCCGCGCTAGGCAAGATTTATAGGTAAAATGCACCCGTCTTATCAGCCTGATTCACAAAGTGGGGCTGCAACAAAGAAGAGCATCCCATCCATCCTAACTGACACCCTGCAGATTCAGCCGATTTTCTTAGATGGAATTGTGGCGTCAGGCGTGGACGCTTTCCTGCCCACATGAAGTGACAAATCAAAACTTAGTGGAATACCAACTGTGTCTTAAACAGCAGCGAGAAAGCTGGACTCCCCAACGTTAGATATTTAGCCTCTCTGGTCTCGTTGGTATCCCTTAATATAAAGCGTTTTTTCTCAATCCTGGTGCTCAGGGCCCAGAGCCCTGCTGGATTTCATTCCAGCCATCTAATCTGGGACTGATTTAGACCTGGGATGCCAGGTGAATGCAGTTAACTAGGATAGAAAACCAGCAGGGCTCTGGGCCCCCGGGGACCAGGATTGAGAACCTCTGGTATAAAGGAATCACAGGCTGGGTTGGCAAACATTCAAAGTTCAATTTCCATCTGGAGGCAAAATTGCCTAGTGCAGCTTTAATATTAAATCTAAAGTTTTCATATATGGTTTTCATATATATATATAGATAGATAGATAGATAGCAGAAAATTTTTCAACCATCTTAAACATCAATGGGAAACATTTTGCACCTACATTCAACAATCATACAGAGAGAAATCCATCATCAGAAGAGGAAGAGAAACCAATTTCTCCACTGACAGTCGCCTTACTAGCCCAGAATGAATGCAGCACATGCTGTGTTCTGAGTAAGGGGCATGACTCGTGCTCTGCTATCGCTATCAATACTGCTCCTCCGCCTACATGTATAACCCACAGTTGAATGCAGTATAACCCAATAACTGAAGTAGAAGTAGACAAGGCAGGTTGAGGGGAAGTGGATACACCAAAAAAGCAAATTACAACACATCTCAAAATAGCTCCTGGAACGCAGTGAACACGACAGAGTTATGATGTATAACGGTGTAAGAGTATCCGAGAGTGGAAGTTTCCTTCAGCAACGTGACCCAAAAGCGTTCCTGTGCTCCCTCATTCAGGGAGATCTTCCGTGTCTTGGGGCTGATGAAGGCCGATATGGTCAACTTCACCATCCAGAGCTTGCGGCCTCACCTCCTGCAGCAGGCTGTGCAGTACGAGAGAGCCAAATTCCAGCAGATTCTGGACAAGCAGCCAGGTGAGCAGAGACCAAGGGTTTCCTTCTCATGTGCTAGAGATCCATTTTGCTTCAAAATTTCTATCATACGTTTTTTTTCAGTAAAGTAAAGATGAACCTGCCCGCCTCAAAATATGTTTTGTAAGCAAATGTACTAGTACTTACTATTGTTGATCATTTTAATAGCATTTAATATTATGTTTTCACACAAGCAATCATTTCATTTTTGCAAGAGTAGGTGTCAGTTTTTCTTTTGTTATTGTTTTATGTTTCATGTGGGGGTTTTTTTTGTTTTTTTTTTACTATTTTACTCTGCAGCTTCTCTGGGTAATACCACAGCTTGGCTTCAGGCAGCAGCCTTAGAGGTGGCATCAGTCGTCACACCCCCGCCTGAGTCCGGTACCGAGTCCTCCAGTCCCGACAGCCGTGGTCCAGTCAGCCCCGCTGCAGTCCTCAACCGGGCCTACACGCGTCTGCTCCACTGGGACCCGCAAGACCAGAAGTATCCTGAGGTGCAAATTTGTATCACGCTATAGGCTTTTTCATTTATGTGATACTATGTACTAATACTACTATTACGTGATCATATGTGAACACAATAAGTAATAACCGGAGGTATTTATGTCGTCTGTACACAGACTGTGCAGATGGACAGAGCCCGCCTGGACGCTCTGGGCCAGAGACTCGCAGTGCTGGTCCTGGAGGCGTCGGTGCTGCTGCTGACCAGCACTCAGTGTGGGGGCGCTGTTTTCTCCCTGCAGGGGTTTGTAGGTAAACTCAAGCAGTCCATCACTGCCCTGCTGGAGGGCAGTCAAACCAGGTAAGAGGAGATCGTGGTTGATGTATGCACTGGCTGTCACTGGAGACAGGTAATGTACGAGAAGGAAAGCGATGGAGGCGACAGGAGGCATCTAGCTTGTCAGAACAGATCCAGCTAACCTCATTCTTTCCGTTCAAGAGAAACCCCATCATGATTAGGAGACAAATGTGGAGCAACAGCTTGTGATATTCAAGCCCTGCCCACACTATGTGATCTAAGCTGCAATAAAACATAGCACAGGCTATTTCTCGCTTGATCTCTATTAAGATGCATGTTTATTTTATCGAAATGCCTCGTGAGAGAAATAGATTGTTATTATAGGCACTTATGTATCGAGCGCCATGAATTCACCCTTTGTTTTAAAAGCCCTTGTTAATGGACATATGCATATGATGCGACAGGGAAGCTGACCTGAAGGGGGCGCTGCTGGGGCTCGGGGAGCAAGTACTGGTGCAGGTGCAGGAGGCACTGACTACCCAGGGAGGGCCGCCGCCGCCTCGGGACAGCCAGGATCGACTGAAGGGACAGATAGCTGACTTATGGAGGCACAACAACCCCATCTGCACACTCATAGGTCAGACTTGTGCACAGCTAGTCTTAGGTCGTGTGTTGGATAAACGTCGACTTGAAGCGCAAACGGGAAAATATATTCACATATCAGATTCACGTTTCCAGTATTTTAATGCCGGACCTTGTTGGCTGAAATTATTAAAGAAAGTATTTAATCCAGCTTGAATCCAACGTGCAGATATGTTTTGAGAGTATCCCAAACGTGAGGCCAGAACTTCCACAACATAGAATATTGCTGTTAATGCTGCACTTAAATTGAAGGATTGCATGGTCCTCTATGTGTTCTCCATCCTCTTTCAAAACCTACTGGATAGTGTCTAAAATGCATTGTCATCAAGCTAAAAACAAGGCTCTTTTTCTTAGTACCTGAAAAATGCGACATTTTAGAGGTACAAGGTTTTCACCCGACATTAACCCAAATTATATACAATGGTTGAAGACATTATGATGTGATTTATTGGTTGTTGGGCTCTGTGTCTGCATAGGTCTGGTTCTAGTTGGATGTGAGCTGCAGCACTGCTGCAGAGGGCTACCTCCTTCCTTTGACACTCTCTCTCTCTCTCTCTCTCTCTCTCTCTCTCTCCCGGCCTCCCTCTCTCAATGAAACACGTAGGAGACAGAGTACAGGGCTACCTTCAGGCCACGCTGGAGGGCGGCCCCGCTAAAAGGAGTCCAGAACTGCCCTCCACCCTGAGGCTGCTGAGTGCCGAGCTAGCCGAGCTGGGGACGGCCTTTGGGCGAATCGTCCACTTCAACCGTTCGGTCTTTGGCGTCTTCTACGCCCCCGTCCTCAGGAAGCTGCTGTTCCCTCCAGGAGAGGCGGAGGCTGGGGAGGACGCGCGCTAAACCCCACTGATAGGACCACTGATCACCTTCATAAGCTGGCATTTGACATGGGCAGCAGATATTTTGTATTTTTTTCCCCTATAGTGTTTAAATACAATACTACAAATTGCCCAAAAGATGCCGTCTCTAGAGATGCTAAGCGAGGATTTTCAGAAAAGGTATCAGTCAAATGAAATGAAATCCCGTGGCCCTTGTGAGCTGCTTTCTATTGGCAGATTGAATTTGTTCCCCTCTGTTGCTTTTAGAGAGTCGTTTGTAGTCTACAGGGACGCTAGCTTGGGGATCCTGATTCTGATAATCGTGGTTATTACATTATAGAATTAGAATGCATCTTAACCACAGACTTGAGTGCACAAAACATCGGGAACATCTCCTTCATATTGAGTTATTGCACAATCCATTTCTCAGTTGTGTCAAAGCCTGGGAACGATAGCTTTCACCTGGATTCACCTGGTCAGTCTCTTTCATCTAGAGCAGTGGTTCTTTGCTCCAGCTCTACTCAGGCACACCTGAACCAATTAAAGTATCATGAAAACCTGAAGCCTCTAATTGGTTCAGGTGTGCCTGAGTACGGCTGGAGCTAAAACCTCCAGGACAGGGGGGTCCTTGAGGACTGGATTGATCTGGATTGAGGACCACTGATCTAGAGAACAGGGCTTCCTAATGTTCTGTACACTTAGGCCGAATCCCAATTCTCATTTTCACCCCTACGGCTTCGGCTTGGCCCTCGGAACAGAGTCACAAGGGGTAGTGGTAGAAATCTCTCCCTAAGAATTGGGACAACCCTTCAAGACGCTGATACGTCATCGATGACGTTTACATAAACAGACGGGACGAGTTTGTTGTCGGACATTACTATGGCAACAATGATATTATCACAGTGACATTTGCCGTTCATCTGATGGAGATAGAAAAGCATGGACGCTCGCGATTCCTTCACAATTTATACCTTTCACGCTACCAATCGATCAAACAAGTCATCAAATAAAAAAGACCACTGCTTCATTACCAGTCCACTTCATGACAGAATAGCGTTAGCGGTGCTCTGTAGTCTAGCAAGCCGCTCCTAACGTTACCCTGCCAGTCTGCACTGATATTAGAGGAGCCGTAACAAGTGCAGCAACTTCACTGCTGGACTTTAGTTATATTTCGGGCGTCATTTGCCAGCAAAGGGGGAAATGCGACATGGAAATATGTCAAAATCAGCCTAAAAACAATGTAACGTAACTAACTAGCGAAGTAGAGACATCGGCATATTAGCGATTTTTTGTTATGCTTGTTATAAAGAAAAGGTATATAATACATTGAAACGACATTAAACTAAGATAATACCACGGTTAGAATATTTAAAAAAATCTTTATTAACGAAGAAAATACTACATTTGTGATCACTTCGGATGGTAGTGTAGCGTTCCCCATGATCTTCCAGTTGATTCGCAGGGCATTCTGGGAGATTTCTCCTAGCCCTTGGTTTGCCCCTAAAAAAATCTCCGTTTGGAGGGCCATGTAGCCCTCGCACTTGGCCCTACCCCTCGATCACAAGAGAATTGGGACACCCCTACCCCTTCACGTGAACGCGCAAAACGGAGGGGAAGGGCCAAGGGGAGAATTGGGATTCGGCCTTAGCATGTTGGTGAGGAAACCCTGTGTGCATCACCGTTAGCGGGAGGGAATACTAGCCCTTGCATAAGATTCAGAAAATCGGTGTTGATTCTGAAGTGCATCTCTTTGTAGTGATGTGGTGATGGCTATTTGCTCTCATTGGTAATCTTTTGCCAGCACTGCTGTCTGGTATTCCCTCCGGCTTCGACGTGAGAAACAAGATTTACAAAGTTAAAGTAAAAACAAAGTTTCCTGGGCTGTGAGATGTTTGGAATATTTTTTCGTTAGTTCACTTCACTTCAGGAAAAGGTACCAAAAATATGCCAATAGTTGGTTTGTAAATAATCCTTATATTTGAATATGTAGCTGGTTAGATTTCATGTTCTATTTTCTTTATTTTATGTTGACAGATATGTTTGTGATATTCTCTTTAAGAGTTGCATGTATGATGTAAAGCGCTTACCAAAGACTGTGTGCACTTTTGAAGATGAACCCAAAATATACTGTATATACACACAAGTAACATGGTCTTGTGATGGTCTGATGCTACCCAACCATAAGAAAATCATTGTTGACAAGAAACGTGAGAGAGGGATTCTTTTGTCATTGTATTATTTAATTTCATTTATATATTGCTTTGAAATTTGAAACAGTATCACGTTATCATTGACAAACCACACTCTGTCCACAAACATGGGCAAAGCATTGTATGCTGGTACAGTTCTTTTTTTCCCCCTCTACATTGTTATTACATTTCTGTTTACCCTTAATAATTCTCACAGTCACTCTCTCCAATAGACCTGAATCAAGAGAGAAGCTCATTAATGGTCTCCATCATTGATGCTCTATAGTGCTCTATACATTTCAGTACCTACGCTGACGAGATCAGAAAGCGACAGGGAGGCCAGGGAAAGAGACGTGACCTTCCTGGCTGATCTTTCTCAAGACAGGCGTGAGAGACGGGTCCTGTTCAGCCAGCGGCGTGGGGCAACAGGATACCGTTCCACTGTGTGTTGGGGTTCATATCAGGGGTAGTGGAGGAGCAGGGGATATACAAAGTGAGATCTTATTGGCAAACTAGCTGTGGTTGGCCATTTTATAATGCTCTCTTTCCACTCCTCTGCCTTTTCTTTTTTTTTTTTTTTCCCAAACACACTCACATCGGCTGCTCCCCTTCAACTCACAGCTTGGTATCCGGAAACTTGAACGCTGGGGTGAGCTACACAAGGAAAACACCGATGTTAAAAGACCGGTACATGCACAGCCATATCATGCCACCAAAACTTACGTTTGCTTTAAATAGCTGCTGCTCATTAAAATGTAATGCTTTATATTGTGCATCCATACTAGAGCAGGTTCAAAGTGTCTTGGTGACATCCACAAAATGGAACAACATACGTTACGAAATGTTTGAGAGATGGTGACAATGGAAACGTGGATGGGTGAAGTGAGTTGCTGTAATGGTTCAACAAAGAGAGGGAACGTAAAAAAGCGAATGGGTGAAATGAAACAAGACTCTGCTACGGTGCATACAAAGACTGTTCAGGCCAAGTGCATCAAGGGGTACAAAACACAAGACACTGCCACATGCATCAGCTAACAGTTAACAGTCAAAACACAGTGGCAATGAGGCAGCCGCGGTGCCGCACACAGACCAGCACATCGCAACAGTCTCCGGACACGCCCGTCTTCCGGAGAGGCGTTCAAATACCTCACTACTCCCGCAGCACACAGAAACGAGGACAGTGGCCAGTGATGTAACAGTAACGGTCCAAACCCCCATGAGGACAGACAGAAACAAGGCATACAACACGCACGATAGGTAGCGCAGACAGGGGAGAAGCCACATTTATGTGTAGACTCCACAGACGAGCATTGCGAGTCACAGTGCGGGAGAAATAAAACATGGTGTCAGGTTCTCAGCATAGCGAATCCATTTGCATCCATACAATACCCAGCAACATTTAGACTTGGCTCTTCAGATGTAGCGGAATGAATTGACATTTATTTTCAAGTGACATACTTTCCGTGTACTGTACCTAATGCTAAAATGATGTGAAACGGCATGGATAACTACCCATGTAATCACTATAATAAGATGCTATGTTAAGAAATGTGCAGCACTTTGTGCTTGGAGTCATTAATGTAGGAGAATCAAATGGAATCATGTTGGGGATATTTTGTGTGGATTACCAAAATAGTGTAATGTGGAACCAATATGAGCACACACAATAATCTTGTTTTTTGGTGGCATCGTTCCTCTTTTTTATTTTTGCCTCTGTATCAGTGTCGGGATCCTTCGTGATCCCCTCCTAATCGTTCTCCGGTAAGCCCCTGTCTATCAAAAAAAGCATCACCAACTGAATGAAGTTACCAAAGTGATTCAAAGGGATAGTGCCGTGTGTTAACACAGTGTTCTGCAGTTGACAGACGATGCTGTGATTCGCAGTCTCTCAGTGCTACCGTGAATGCTGAGAGGCACGGGGGGGGGGGGGCAGTACGAGGCCAGAGCAAAGACTACCATCCTCACCGTGTACCGTCATAAAAAAAAAACCACACCTCTACGTCATTCCCAGCCTACGTTTCTCTATGAACACAGTCAATTTAATACACCAGGAATTCAGAAGTGTTGTCAGTCTTTTAAAAGCAGGAGGGAGGCGTGCAGTCGGTGGGTGGTGATTGTGGCGGCGGTGGGGAGGGAAGCTCAGTTGATTATAGATAACCGAAACGATTGCCGGACAAGTAAGGCTGTTGTCCTCGGTAAAGTGTAGGAAAGTTGTCCTCCCGTGTGTATACAGCGGTACACCGGTTCAGTTCTTGGTCCGTTTTTGAATTCAGACATCAGTGATAGATTCGTGACTGATCCATCAGATTATGGTTATTGTACAAATGCGTAGAAAAAGAGTTTGTTTGCTGCATGTTGCTGTTTTGTCTTTCACTGATTATTGTCCATCTTGCATCCCATGCTAGCAAAGCAGCCGCCTCATAGTGCCTCACAGTGGTAGATGCCTGGTAAGACAGGACAAGCTACAGATGGAGAAAGAAAAAAATTAACGGTCTCGAGGGCAAAACAACCAAAATAGCCAAAGGTTTAGGGAATTCAAAAAAGATAAGACAAAAATTCTTTAAAAAAAAAACTACTTCGTTTTTTGTTTAGTACACTAGGTAATTTGGTATTACATGAAGGAAATCAGAAATTTCAGATATTTTCCCCCCGGGGATTAATAAAGTACCTTGAAACAAACTTTGTAATTTACTTCATATTGTTAAACCGAATTGAAGTCAATGTTAGGTCAAGCCAATGCGAATGTCCGAATACAAAATAAAAAGAAACATGCTTGTTTTGCTGATCGGGAATCAATTAAAAAAAAAAAATGTCACGAAAGTAGAGAAGTCAAGAAGTAGAATAATAAAGATGCAACCTCTGGGACCTATCGGGGGGGTTGAGAAGCAGATGCAAGTTGTCAGTAGTAGGAGGAGGATGAGGAGGCAGTTTGGTTGAGAGGGCGGGATCACTGCAAAGTAAGTTCGGTCCAGGATCATCCAATCCGGGCTCCGCCATTGGCTGCAGCAGCGACAGGGGAGGGAGGCTGCCAAGGGTGTTTGGGGGGGGGCGGGGGCGGGTTGGGGAGGCACAGGAGAGCCGCAGGAGTGTTGTCACGGTGGGTAAGAGGTCGGTGTAGGTCACCGGGCAGGGCGGAGGAGAGGGTGCAGGAGTAGGCAGCCCTGAGGGACGCTATACCATCACAGTGAGAAGGCACGGGGCTCATGTGCGTGTGTGTGTGTGTGTGAGAGAGAGAGGGAGTACGGGGGGGGGGGGAGGTACTATGGCAGGGGGGAGGGCCGTGGGGGGAGGGGAGATCCCGCCTCAGAATATGGTGGTCTCGTACTTGGTGCTGACAGGGCGCCTGTTGGAGTCCCGCTGGTCCAAGAGCCAGGTGGTGCTGCCCAGGGACTGCATGTCTGCGTCCATCTCCAGAGGGTCAATCTGCCGGGGGGGGGGGGGGTAAGGAGGAGGAGGAGGAGGAGGGAGGGGGGAAGGGGGGGGGGGCGAGAGGAGGGCGTGAGACTGGCGGCAGTGGAGGCCATCACGCCACACTGACAAAGTCCTCAGAGCTCTCTCACACACACACACACACACACACACACACACACACACGTGCATGTGGATTAGAGGTACAGTCCAGTGATCATGTTAGAATCACTCGGGGGCTCAATCCACAACATGGAGGATGTCTGACTGGAAGATACACTGAGCCCTGTCGCACTGTAACCCGGCCGCAACACACACACACACACACACACCACAGCAACGCCCCTCTGGGTAGTGAGAGTATAAACTTGATTGATGGTTCAAATATAGTGGAAGCAACATGTGGTCTATACGCCCGTGGGTCACACAAACATGAGCGCACACGAACCGCTAGCAGTCAACTTTATAACACTGATTTACTTTACAGCTACATAGACTTTGAAGGAGCAAATTTAAAGCAGCATGAAACAACGCCGGTCTCAAGGTATAGGCCTCTTTGAAATTTGATCTGCACTGGTCCGGGATCATTCCAGATGTCTCCAAAAAAAAAGACAGCCGCTCAATAAATGTGAGCGAGTGAAGGAAGCTTAAAAACCATCCGGTAGAGACCGCTTCAACCGTCTTGTTAACGCAATAAATACTCACTGGCACAATTAAGCCACCAACCCTCATAAAGAAGCCTCCGCAGTAGAAAGCCACATCACAAAGACTCTCTCATCCCTGAAAGTGTATCGCTGCATGAAAACAGAACTTCAACTAACGGCACATCTGAAACTCTAAAAATGTAAGATGAAGATGAAAGATGAGAAAGGAACAGGAACGAGGAGAACGTTTATGGTTGAAATATCAGGGCCACAAAACGATAGGAGATAAAGTGCACCGAGGCGCACCAGAACAAGAGAATGGAAGGGAGGGAAGAGAAAGAGAGGGCCGTGTGTGAGCGGATGGAGTATGATGAAGGGTTGAATAGAGGAAAGGAAAGAGAAGGACCTGGACTCCAGGGCTAACAGAGTGCAACGGGAGGAAGGAAGGACGGTGGGTGGTACACGTGTGACAGTAACAGCAGCGGCATTCTAGCAGAGGGGCACCCTGGGACGCAGGAGGACCAAGAAGACAAGAACAAAGACATGTTAAAAAGGGGGAGAGAGAAAAAGAGAGAGAGAGAGCAGAGCAATTCAGTGTTGTTTTACCACCTGCTAAAAAAGTTAAACACATTATTGAGCACAAATTCTTCCATCCCTTGTGTTGTCATAGTTACTGCTTGAGGAAATGTGCGAGGCGCGCTCCGCGGCTGTCACGGCTCCACATTTCTTCCGTATCACATCATGCAGCAATATTGCAAAGAGCATCAAAACGCAGCAGATAAAGAGTTTCTCCGCTGTCTGTTTCCAAAAAAAAGCTCATCCCGTCGCGCAGCTGTGTAATTACTCCGTATATTATCTTTATAGGCAGAGATAGTAAAACAAAGTGATTTGTTGGGTCGGCGGTACGTATGTGGTCCAGGCGGCGCGCGCGTTCCCGAACCGCGCAGCTCTCTCAGGTGACAGTGATCGCCTAGTGCTCATTATAAGCAGCGCGAGAGGTCAATACATCAGTGCGTGGCCCGGGGTATACGCAAACATTTACGCAACGCACTCAATCAGTAGTGGAGGAACAGCGCGGGGATGGTCCGACCCGCCGGGGACCGAACCTTAAGAAGAAAAAAAATCCCAGAGGAAATCATACCCCGCCCGTAAGCAAGGAATTCATCATGTTTCGCATATGCCCACAGCAAAGTCTACCCTGATGTAAGTGACTCAGAGGGTTGGGGGAGAGGGGGGTGGAGGGGGGGGCTGGGCTAGATGAGATTGGTAACAAAGTAATGACTCATCACTTTCACCACACGCAGTAAATCTTGCTTTATAGGTGGCGCGCGCGGTGGGGGCTCAGTGGCGGGAAGGGGCGGAAGTCGGTCACAAGGTCTGTGTACCTATAGCGCAAATTCAGAATACAGTACACAGGTATATACGCTCGCTCTCTCACGCACACGCACACACATACCGCCTGTGTGTACAACACCCGACACCAGGCCTCATCTTGTGAAGTTTGCCGATATCTCACAGGGTGGTACTCACTGTTGATCTCCGCATGCTGCTCCATGACTGAGACACGGGTCGGCTGGTTTTGGTCTCTATGACCTCGGCGCCCAGAGATGAAGGTGGGACATACTGTCTCGCCCTGGACTGGATCGCCAGCTGATAGGCCACCTCAAATGCCTGCCCCAGGGTTAGGATGATCTCATAGGTCTGTGTCTGTGTGAATGGCACATGAAGGTATTTAGTGGCTGTTGAACATGAGGTCTTGGTAAACAGCTACAGTTTCATTGATTTAAAATAGATTTTAAGGCCCCTTGATAGAGTACATGACTGGCCTTTTAACTCCCTGTGAGCTGAAGCACAGTCTAAGCTCCTCAGTAAACCCTTGTGTCCATCCCAAGTGTCAGGCTAAAGGTAATTAAACCTTTGCTATCAGTGCTGCAGACTTTGGAATGACTTAACCAAGGAGCCTTATGGTGTCAACATCAGCATCACCTTTTGAATTCATTCTTAGATAGACTCTGTGTGATGTGATGGTAGTTAAGTACCATGATTTTTTATTATACAGTTATTATTATTAGTCTTTGTAAATGTATGTTTTGTCGTGCATCACACAACAAAAGCTCAGCTGCACGTGTACATTTTAAGAGAAAGGTAAATGTAATTCCTTTTTTCTATATTCCGCGGTTCAGTTCCAAAGTGTTTCTCTGCAGCTAACAATAGATCAGCGGTGGTCCTTCCACCGAAGGAAATAGATTGGCATCGACCTTTACAGCAACCGAGGCGTAAATTAAAACATAAACTGTGCCTGTACATGGAAAGGCCATGCATAGCAGGGGCAAAGTTTCAATCAATCGACTCAATGAGCTAACGGTGAAATTAATGTCCGTAGGATGCTGCATGTAGTTTTGTCGGCAGGATGCCCGATACCCCACAAAGCACACAACCTTTTTTTAAATCATTCCCTAATGAATTCATGACCTTAAGGCAAGTTTCAAGAAATGGTATTTGAAAGGACAGAGAATTCACACTTTTCACACTTATAATATTCCCACTTTCTATGTGCAAATAATACACAAAAGGTTGATTCAAGATTCAAGATTCAAGATTCAAGAACTTTATAGAACTAGATTTTCTCAAAAGATTATATGGAATTATCATGGGTGTTTACAGTATTATAGTTGTGATTTCTGCTTGTATTCAGACCCAAAATCATATTTTTATGAAAACAAGCAAAATAATCTGGCAATTGGTTTGATTGGGATGATTTCACAGATTTCCCAAGGCAATATCACAAGTGACAATATCTTGAACTCCCTCCATGTGATTTCTGAAATAAATTGCATTGAAGTCAGATTATCTCATGCCACTTGCAAGATTGTCAGATTGAAGACTAGATTACTTTTTCAGGTTGCATTTATTGCAGTGGGGAGATGTATCACTCACCACTTCCACAGTGCTGAAGACATGACAAAAGTGGTGGCCACTCTTTAGATCCTTGGTGATGTAAGCAAAGGTGCAGAGGTCATCTGGGTCTTGGGCTGCACACGAGATGTTTCTGATCTCATGCTCCGCAACTATGGTCTAATGGGAGGACAGGGGAGCAGAAAACAGGAAGTGAAGCATAACTGGAAATCAACCGCTAATGGAGAAGAGTCTTTAAACTGCTAACAGCATCAAATGGAATGTGTGTGTGAGAGAGAGAGAGAGAGAGAGAGAGAGAGAGAGAGAGAGAGAGAGAGAGAGAGAGAGAGAGAGAGAGAGAGAGAGAGAGAGAGAGAGAGAGAGAGAGAGAGAGAGAGAGAGAGAGAGAGAGAGAGAGAGAGAGAGAGAGAGAGAGAGAGAGAGAGAGAGAGAGAGAGAGAGAGAGAGAGAGAGAGAGAGAGAGAGAGAGAGAGAGAGAGAGAGAGAGAGAGAGAGAGAGAGAGAGAGAGAGAGAGAGAGAGAGAGAGAGAGAGAGAGAGATTTCCATTACCTTTGAGGCTGCATCAATGAACTTGACCCCTCTATAAGTGATGGACAGAATGACAACGGGACCCTTTTTGGAATCCTTTGATTTCTAGCATGAACAGAATAAAGAGAGTGAGAGGATTTTATACACAGTAAAACACACTGGGTCACACACTTAATATATGGTAATGATGAGATATTGATCTACCGCAGGCTGGCACTGTCAACTTTTAAATTCACTTCTTAAAACAGACTGCTTCTTGTATCATTTGCTTTTACCTGTTTTATTCTTGTTGCATTCTGATTCATTCTTCTGCGACCCTTTTTATAACGTATTTTTTCTGAATTTGATACATTTTTCATTGTCTGAAAAGCGTTTTGGAACTGTGTCTTAAAGGAAGGAATATTCTTACCAAAGCTTATCAGTAATACTTACCCTAATTTTAGCGCAGGCATCTTGAGTGGACTCAATCCCTCGTAGATCCCTGATTATCATCGATCCTAGGTACTGGAAGTAAGAGACGTGACACACCAGGTTTGGATTCAGAGTCATTTAATCATGCACAAGAAATGTGACCCGGTTAAGACAATGACACAGTACAGGACTGACACAAGGTAGAGGTAGAAATGTAAAAGGACCTCATATAGTGCAGACAGGTTTCTGTAAGACAGTAGATAAAATACTCTACATTGCCCCAGCATCATTCACCTTCAGTTCAAACAATTCAGAATTTCCTCAAAATTCAAACGCTAGAAAAATGTTGCCATAAAAAGGATATATCCAACATGAAGATATTATTGAGGAATTACTGCTCTATTGTTGGTGGGTGAGTTGTTGTTTAAGTATGAATTGAATGAAACATGAATGAACAAAATATTAAGACCAGCTTGATATTGTGTTGAACCCCATTTTGCACAATCCGTGTCTCAGTTGTCTCAATGCTTAAAAATCCTCCCCTATATCTGCTTCTGTTTATGATTTAAGTGGATTTAATGGGGGGAAATCAAGGTTTAAAAATCCTTCCTTAGCCTGCCTTCAGTAGATTAAATAGGGGAAATCAACAAGGGATAATAGCATTCACCTGGATCCACCAGGCATCAGTCTATTTCATAGAAACAGCAGGTGCTTGTAGTATTTTTCATCATGTATACAGTTATCTTTCTCAATCTATCTACGTTGAAGATGGTGGAAGTGACTTACAGTAGCCTCGTACCCGCAGGACTCCAGGATGAGTTTCTCAGGCTGGTGATGCCAGGCGGACACGGTGGCGTAGGTAGCAGATTGGCTCGGTGGCCGGAGGTTTAAACGAGACTCTTTGTGTCGATCACTTTGTCTATCCTGCAGAGGCGCAAAGTGATGGGTGGTGAATGTCGTCAAAAGATGATGCGGGATTTAGCTGAGAGACACGGAGCTAAGCTAATCATTCTGTAAGGCGGTGGAAAGCTTCTGCATGTAATCAATACGATACTTCAGGGAACAACTTGAGTTCTCCCTGTCAGCAACCCTTTCTTCACAGTCGGTATACACAATGAAGTGTAATGTTGACCAGCAGAATCTGCTGGTCAAACCTGCAGCCATATACAGTATAGCCTACTGTAGGCTCCAGGTAAGAAGCCTTTTGTCTCAGGTGGTGAGTGACAGGATTTCTGCCTGAAGCACACCAGGTGTCGAGGTCTGCTTTGTCTGGATAATATTATGTTAAGCCTTTTTCGTTTGCAGATATTGCCATAAATATTCATGGCTGAGTTGGGCCTTTAGGTCACCGTCGACTGTGATCAGTTCTTCTGCCAAATCAATTGGCAGAGTACAACATGCCACTCATAATTATTCATCAAGCAGTTGGGGAAAATATTGATTTTACATATCATGGACCTTGACTGGAACGCTACACTGCAAACATTCCAAAGGCTCATAATTCTTGTAGACTCTCTTCTCTACGTGTCATCTTTGGTCTCCCAAGAAAGAACCTAAGACATCCAGGAGTTGACCCAAGACAGGCGTGCTACAGTTAGCCAAACAGTTCTTGGAGGCAGAGCTGCTCTAAAGGCAGAAATAATTATTGGTTATTGGTTGAGTTAAATCTCAGTGGGCGGAGCCAAAGAACCACAGTTTTTCAGAGTACAAGTTAGCTAAATGGCAAATTTGAATGACAAAGAAGGAACATGGTCAAAAAAGGTTGAAATATAAATAAAAAATATAAATGGTGACATGGCACGCTATCTAGCTAGCGTATCTAGCTAGCTATAGGCTAGTGGGCTAACTAGCTAACTTAGATAGTATGGATATTCAGTTAGTAGCAAGAGCGCTAGGCTTCTTAATGTTAGCTACCTCCTCTCTTACCCCTTGTCTTTTTCTCTGGGTTTCAGTCTAACTTACTTAGCAAGAAGAACTGTGGTTCTTTGGCTCCGCCCACTGAGATTCAACTCAACCAATAAGATGATTTCTGCCTCAGAGAAATATTTGCATTACTAAAACTCCAATTTGTGACAACATATGACACTGCCCCCCACCCTGAAGGGCCCTCTTCAGAGACCTCATGAAAGCATTCTGTCATAAAAGCATTAGTGGCTTCCCTGAAGACACCACATATGACGCAAGTGAAAGAAGGTGAAACTTACTACGGAGCGCGGCCTCTCGCTGTAGGAGCGTAGAGACACACTACAGTCTTGGTCGGCTCCTCTCCGCCTCCTCCCCGACTCGCTCAGAGGCAGGAGCATGTCCATTGAGCGACTAGTGTATGGGTCCATCTGACTGAGGGGAGATGTGGTCTGGGACAGGAGGTCGTGGAACTGCCATACACACAAGTGCACACATGCATGTATGCATACACACATACACAAATACATACACACAAAGTAGTTAATGCACGCGTAGATACAGGTGAATGCACACACAAACATGTACACACACAGACACACACACACCACAGATTAATGATTGGACAGTTCCATCGATATGGACTGCCTTTCCCTCTACATCCAGGCTTAATCCTTGACAAATGATCAATGCAGATTCTCAATTATTTTACTTTTTAATTAATTACTTTTTAATCTGCCTGGGAAATCAGCACTAAGTACCTGACGTTTATTATCTGTAAGGAGGGGTGAGTGAGGAGGTTGAGATCTCTATTAACTTAATTATCATCAACAACATGGTCCTATTCAGTGGCTACAGTATGGCACTAACCCTGCTGGGGTTAAGAGTTTGATTCGGGCTACCCATGCTAAAACTGTACGCACTCCTGGTACTTTGGATAAAAGCATCCCTAAAATGGCACTTCAGTGCATCCATCCCAGCATACCCACCTCCTCCTCAGCAGCATACCCACTATACTGTATGCTGGATTGACGTTTATGCGGATCCCTGCAAAAGTAGCTGTCATCTCGATGTCAGCTAATGAAGAACCTTACAGTCTTACCATGATTTGGGAGGCACGGTGGGACTTGGTCGGTGCCTCTTCATAGGGTCTCTCTGCTAGAGAGGCAATGATCCTCTTTCTGTGACCCAGGGGACCGATCTTAATAACCTGGAGGACAACGAATCAGGGAACGAAATGAAGTGGACTTTCCAGTGCGTTGTCACATCAATATCTCATAGCCAATCATTTATCCTGACTATACTAATACACATATATCCAAAATACACTGACACACAGTTGGTGGCATGAACCCCTCACTGGCAAGCATCCGAAGGCAAACAGAAATGACTCGTCAATAATTCAGCCTCAATCTGTTTTGCCGTAAGCTTAGAGTACAGCACTGTCTCCTTTTCGGGACACTCTATAATTCACGGTACCGCTGTAGAAAGTAGTCCTTAAATAACAGAGAAGGACTGGGTGATTTACAGGACAATAGCAGGTAATATAAAAATAAGAGTGATTTGTAGGTAATTTACAGAGCACTATTCATCAAAGATCCTCTGAATTTGTCACATTTTATCTCTTTTTTTTTAAAAGAATTTAATTTACAGCATTTTCAGACTATGGCTCGACTCTGGAACTAGTATGATCAGGATTACAGCACTCTTTCCTTCCACACACTTTCTGTCCATACATCTGTGTCTCCATCAACCTTTTAGATATGCCCTTTCATCATGAATGGGCCAGACAATTGCATCCACGGAGAAAGAAAACCCATATAGGTCGACTTTTTGTTGTAAAATCTTGTCATCTTAATACTGCATTCAGACTCATCCAGTAGAGGTGGATATCAAAGTATGAACTATCCATTTGCAATTACATTGGCGGTACAAAACATTCGGTAATGGGCTCATATGGTTCTTTGTCTGAAGGCTTCAATTATTCAGTCCGCTAGAGTCAAAAAGGCAGAGAGGAAGGCAACTAGCCAGCATTCAGTATTCCTGTTGCGGTTTTCATTATTCTAGAGAGACCAGAGCGCATGAGGTGTGTGAAGCGAGAGAAAATCTAAATAGGAATAAAGAGCCTTGGGAGGATGAGAATGAAAATCAGCTCACACATTATCTCCATGCTTGATACTGCTTGCTGTAAGGTGGTAAAGAGAGGGAAGTCTAACGGGCAAAGCAAATTCGGCCAGGATGCTCTAAGGCAGTTCTGCTGCTATGCACGCTGAAAGCAACGTGCACTGCGCTTATACCTAATGTCACCAGTCTATTGGACACCATCCCTCAGACACTGCTTGTGTATTTGGTTGCTGCTTTCTTGCTGCTGCCGCTGCTGCTGCTACCGCTGCGGCGGCTGGTACTGACTTCTGCCATTTTGCCGCCACCACTCTAGCCTCCACCATCTTTGCTTCTGTTTACCTGTGCATAGATACTCATGGAAAGGCAGGGCTGATGAGCAGGAAAAACACGATAGTGGGGAACGCACTCATCTTCTAGCTCGTAGATTACCTTCCAAACCACTTAGTTGTCATTGTTGCTGAACCAAATCTGAAAATCGACTAAATCTACAGCCTGTCAATTTTTTAAATAAAGGTTCACTGTAATGGTAACAGGTATCAAGAGAGATCAGTGGCAATGCTAGTGAGTTAGCTGAAACCCATGTGTATCTTTGTGGGGTTCAGTAGTGTTGTTGTGCTGTACTTCTTCAACAGGACAAAATCTAGAGGAACCCGTCCACACTTCTATCTGAATTACCACTGAACAACAGTGACATGCGGTGTATATCACATTTTCTAACCCAATAATATTTCATATAATAAACTTGTATTTGTATTATTCCTGTTTATTCTTATGATTTCTATATTTCATTTGTGTATTACCTCAATAGTTTAGACGTTATGATGAGAAATGTAGCGTCAGTAACAGGGAGAAGAAGCAGGGATTTTATGCCCATTCATTGTGAATGCAAGCCGAAAAAAACCTGTTGCACACTTCGATCCTGTATTGTACAACATTAACATCAAAAAGCAGAACATAAAAATATATAATATATGATATAGTACAATGCCAGAAATGCTCTTCGTTACATATGAAATTGAAATTCCACTGGAAATGCACGTAGTTGGGTGCGAACGTCCCTACGTCAGTCAGCTAGCAAAAGGTTTGACGAGATGTCACGCCACTTTGATGATAGCAAATTGGAGAAGCTGTCTAAGTACGCTAAGTTTTTGATTTGGTCAGGTTGAAAACTGATCTTGTGAGATGAACAGGGGGTTAGTCAATGGAAAAGTCAAATCTCTGTAAAGCGCCTATATACACACTCACACACACACACTCAACACCTGCACACATCACACCACTCGTGCATATTGTATCTCCTTAACATCCGTGGATGTTTTACTGTATTTTGTAATAACTTATCAGCATAAACCATTCCATCATTTGTAACATTCACCAAATTACACATTACCTGTCAGCAATTAGTAAATTGCTTCTTCATTTACATTTGATCTCTTAGTTATCTACTAATTGCTCAGTAATTACTAGGATTCTGCTATGCACTTATCCCTAAAGCTGTCATTACCCAATTCTTCTGTTTCATTTCGGCTTTGGATTTTAAAGTGCTACTTGAAACCAACAAAATCCAGACGTCGGGGTGGTTAGAGAGACGCCTCCGTGCCAAGAAGGGTCACAAGTTCGATAGCCTGTACGACAACCACCGTGTCCATCAACAACCGTGTGTCTTGGTGAAGCGACACCGAACCCCCTCCCTGCTCACTCGTGGTAAGTCACTCTGAATTAGCGCACCGGCTAAGATGTAAGATGTTAGCACACGGCTCTTACATTGACAATCTCCAGCTCCCACAGGTTCTTCACACAGTCCAGAGTGCGGTATCCGCTTGACAGGAAGTTGGGCAGGTATTCATGCAGGCCTAGGCCGTCCAGCCAGGAGGCGAGTGAGGTGCTGCCATCACAGCCCAAGGCTTTCACCTACAGGGAAAGATATATAGAGGAGCAAATGTTTTCATATTGAAGAAGACGTGCTTATTATGAGAATATACTTTCCCTGCTTTATTGGGTCTTAATTCTTCCTAAATGAAGCTGGCAACTGCTGCTGCATCCACATTCACAGGCCTGCATGCAGTCATCATTACTCTAATGTTGATACAAATCTAAGAGCTTTTCTTACCTTTGCAATGTAATCACATGTAATGTAATCCATTACATTAGAGAGTATTTATTACATACTTTTCATTTGAATTAGCAATAAAATCCAACAGATTACCCCAATATTAACAATCTGATTGCTTTCACTTTCACTCAATTACTTTGCTTCAAATTCTGTAGAGTAAAATCAAACAATGTTTCCCAATTTTCAGACTTAAGAAAATAATCAACTTTAACTGTGAAAAAACATTATTTCAAATTAATATGTGACATCACTTTTTTTTTTTTTTTTTACCTTTTCTCACTGTAACCTTTTCTCCAACTGTAATGGATTGTATTGTGTGTAATCTGTTACTAGCCTACCTCGGTGCCGAGGTTCATTCATGTCTAGGGAACAAGGTTGCATGCAACACCCGGGACTGATGTTAAGTACCTTGGGCAAGCTGCGTGCAGCGTGGAGGATTTTCTTTCTGTGTCCTGGGTCAGTGATCCCCATGTCTCTGAGGTCCTGGTCCTCCATCACGTTACTTCCCTACATGTGCACACACACACACACACACACACACAGACACACACACGGATGCAGACATACACAGACACAAATTCACACGCAGGCATACATGCAGCCACGCTCATACACAGATGAACACAAACAAACGGCAACCAAATGCACACACGCACACATACAAACACATATGCACAGAGACAATATATGCACATACAATAGTCATACAAGAAGATAATCTGTTGTGCAGTGTATATATCTGTGCAACAAATAAAATGTGTCTGTACTCTCTCTCCTTCCACACACACACACTCACACAGAATATGCACATTTCATACTCTGACAAAAGCAGTAACGCCACAGTGGAAGGGCATTGAAGTCAAATAAATTGTACGTGTCAAAAGTAATCAATCTGGTCTAATGCTACTCCGAGGAAAAAACAAGCCTTCATAACTGCAGCAGCATCTACAGGACCCCTTCAGCTGCTGTGTTGCATTGAGATAAATTGTCCGTGAGAAAAGGAGAAAACATTTCAGCTCTACAGTTTATAGCGAAGTCGAAATTGAGGTCATAGAAACAATGAAACATTTCCTGAAATCTTGACTGAGACGCATTTGTCAGATTTGTATTGTCTGTTTCATGTAGCTGTTCACATTCACGGCTCCGGCTGCTTTGTCATCTCATTCAGGTTCACGGGCAGGAATAAAGACACAAGGAGAGAGAGCCTTGAAAATGTGGAGCTAAGCGTTTTTTCCCCATGGACTGCTGCAGATTGATTCATCCTGGCCAAGAATGTTAAAATGTACTGTAGTCTTTACTCAATCTGCTCTCCCTGTGTTGGTGTCAGACCACAATGCAGCAGCAGTGTAGAAGCCTGGTGCAGTTGAGAGACGGGATCACGGGAATAAAGATCAAAAATAAAGCAGAGTCTGATGTAAGGGAAGCCCAAAATAGATTCACTACTTTTTATTAACACAGTCCCAAGTTGGATAATGCCTCAGGAGACTCAGCAAACTTATTATTCATATGCATTTGGAACATGTGATAGGAATGTATGGTTCAGTTCCCACATAGCTTATGAGCTGTGGCGGTTTGATTTAATTTGATATGACTTGCACATGAAACCGTAGTAGAGGCCCCTCGTCTTACTGCATGCGCTCGCTTAATGCGACGGTGAAATGCGACTGCAATACTGCTCTGACCCCAAGGAATGGTTTGCCAAAATCAAAATGAAGAATATTGCTTTTACAGGAGTCAGCGGGTGCAAAAAAAAAAGATCTGGCAATGATTTAGGAAGACATCATCTTTGTGTTGGGATGTGCATTTGAGAAAGAATAGGCCTGCTGCAATATTAATGCCGGAGAGAGAGGCAAAGTAAATGTAGGATGGCGAACTTCTAAGATGGCTTCCACTACACCGGAGCAACAGGGCTGACAGGTTTTTATTCTTCATTTTTGTATGTGTATTGTTTTTAAAATTGGAAATGAAATGTTCTCTTATCACGAGGGCACGAGGGCCTGCAGCACGATCGCTATGGGTGTCCCACTTCTGCTAGCATGAAAGGAGCACAAAATGATAATCATCTTGTAAAAATTATGAGAATGGGCACACAGCTGCTCATAATTTATGATCCCTCAAAAGCTGCATCTCAGAGCAATCATCACATGCAGAGAGCCCCGCAGAGTGCATGTGAGTGCTTGCTCTCTTGCTCTGATGGGCGGACCCGAGGAAACTTTCCACGCAGGATATCTTCAGCTGTGACGGAGAGGCTTGTGAGCTGTTGGAGAACTAGATTAGGAACGTGTTTTTTTTTGTCCTCAATTGGGCTCACGAACGATATGGGGGGCTCTGATTTCCATGGATGGGGCTCTGGTTCAGCTACAATACTTCCTATACAGTATATTATTACCCTCATCCCTGGGCTTCATTGTATTGTTTTTCAATATGCTTTTATTAGCTGGTTTATTCAATTATGACATTGAATAACGAGCCGCAGAAAAGTACTGCGATCATCTCATCTACTCATATTTGTACCCGTCTATTGGCCATCTACTCTCCTTGGCGCTGAATCCTCCTAACAGATTCTGGTGTGCCCTTTCATGTACAGCAGAAAGAGATTCATCACATCTGATTGAAATTATTTTTGGTAGAGGGAAAATGCTACTTCCATTACAGCATATGCCAGCCAAGCGAGCGAAGACCCGAACGGACGTGAGCCGATAGGGCAAGCTAGAATCTAGCAGAATCTAAAAGGGCAGATTATTAGACATTCACCAACGTCTCCCTGACTACTCTGACCTTTCCCGTGTTTGCAACCTCCGCGTCCCTGTAAATATCCATGGGTAATTTGTCCCCGCGAAGCTAATGATTTATCTCCTTGATGCATCAAGTCCAGCAGACACATTAGTCATGGGATTAAAAATGAACATCAGGATGCCTAATGACCCGCAGTCCTCATCACATTATGCCCTGCAAGTCCTGATCACCATGGAAACATCCCCTTCTAATTGCAGAGATCCAAAGGATGTTTTGTTTGGCCCGTTAAGTACTTTCTAGACGCCATGAACTATGACTCCCGTCGGCCTGACGTCACCTCACGAATGCTCATAGTGCTCGATCAGGCGCCCCCCTGCCCACGTGATCTCCGTTATTACCAGAGGAGCAGCACTCCTCAACTGAAACGCTTTGTAAAGACAAGCCTCTTCCCTGCGCTTACTATGTTAAGCTCAGCCGCGACAAAGTGATGTAACGTATAGCCCATAGTAGTAATGCAGCTCTGTGGTCTGAGACGTGACCGCGTTTACCCTATAGGCCTGGTTATTCACAGTGCACAACCACGGTTTGCAGAGTAACATGACGGGGAGCGGGATTGAAATCGTAATGGTGTTTTGTGCAAT